>CM072812.1:20056666-21525000 GCA_037013495.1 Hippophae tibetana
AAAGTGGTGGCATACTCTTAAGCTTAGAGTCACACTATAAATAGACCCATTGGTCTTCATTTGTATTCATCTTGGGAAAATCTTGGGAAATTGTAAGATAAACTCTCTCTAGAGCAATACAAAGCATTCTTTGCAAACTCTCTTTCTAGTCTCTTTGGAGTTTCATTCGGATTCAAAGGCAGACTTAGTGCAACGGACGGTGCTAAGTGCCGCACGGTTGCTACTTGAAAAATAAGGTCGTGACATTATACTGTTCCAATAACTCCTTTCTTTTTTTCCTTAGTCCATTCGATCATCAACTTGGGAACAACTGTGCCATTAGAAAACATATTAATAGGACACACTCAGCTATTTTCTACTTAAAAACAGACACGATCTCCTTGTTACTACAAGAAAGCGTGCATTTGCGACTTCTTATAGGCATAGTTGAACCCATTGAAAAGTTAAGGTTTGCTAACATTTTCACTTTTTTTGTTATACATCTTGGTGATTGTGACTGTGTGTAGCTAGCAAAAAAAAGTATCCACACCAGAGTGGCTGAACCCAAAAGGGTGTGCTTGCTTTGATTCTAACTGAAAAAGTTGTACACAACCAAGGGGAAGTGATATAGACTCTTCAAGACTCACCCATTCTTGCATGTAGCAAAAAAGGTAAATAACACAAGTAACAAAACAGCCAATAAACAAGACAAGGAAAAACAACTAGTTTAAATTACTACAGTTGAAAAGAAAGATCTACAACTAGAATATAACATGACAACAATAAGCATGGAAAATATGATATATTTAGTACAGGAGTAAAGAAACAATCCATAAACAAAAAAGCGATAAAGATAAAAAAGACTTTCCAATCACAATTAGATTCTCCTATGTGGGAACATATTTAGATAAAACTCTGATTATATTAACTGCACATGTGATAATACAAACACAACAATATAACATGGTAAACTCACATGTGATTCATACTTATGTGGTAACATCCACATGTTGCTTAAGACAACCAATCGGTAGCAATCAATTTACTAAAAATAAATCAACAGTTCACAATTTTACACCCCTATCAGTTAGAGCACCATGCTCCACTGCACCTAAGTTGCTTCCACTGTTGTTTCCATAGCAATTGCGATCCAAGCGAATCCAACTCTCATCTAGAGCCCATTACCACGAGATGTACAATTACCTACGACTCAGTATAGTGATACAACCTCGGGTAAAGCCGAATCTCATGTACATGTACCTAATGCAAATCATGTCTTGGTGTTTAATTCAATTTTAATTAAACCAACCCGAAAACTAGTTTTTTATAAATCATTCAATGTATCAACAATATGGAACCACACAATGTATTACAAAATAGAAAACCATTTACTCAAAAGTCCGAGTTTGCAAACTAGAAGAGTTTTCTCATGTTTTCTAATGGATCAAAATAATACAAATAAGGGGTATTTATAGAAAGATTTTCAGCCTTTACGACCCTTGCCGACCACCTTGGTGAGCTATTGTTGAACACCTCTACAAAGGTAATAGCTACAATGGCAAGGATAGTGGTCCCAATTTCTTGTTGACCACCGACTACTTGGTAGGTTATACAACGAACTATTAAAAGTTGGCATTTTTGTTTGAATTTTTTTTAAGTTTTCCAAAAATTTTCACACACAAAAATGAATATAAAATAAACATACCAACTACATGCTTCCCATCCATTAAGTGATGTGTATCACGCAAACTTATAAAGTATAAATTCTATTTTAGTGTGAGTAATACCGAACTGATAGTAATTAACCTTACATAAAGGATAACAATACATTAAATAGAACAATATAGATTTCGTGTTTTGCATATGAATGCCAACATGATGACTTACAGCTTCGTGCAAAACATTGCTTTGCTCTTTACATGGTGCTGTATAAAAATTCCATTCTTGAACGGGTTAATGTTTATTTAGTTATTAATGTTAGGTGGGAATTTTTAATTTATTATTTTTAATATATTTTGTTTTAAATGACTACTTGTATTATTGACATATCTTTCAATCAATTATTCCGATAAAAGATTTGTTAATTGGATCAGAAAATTTAAGTTATGTACACAATGTATGAAGTTATAATTATATTATCTTATTCATGCATGTCTATATAACTTATAGTATTGCATAGGTAACTTAAATATTTTGATCAAATTGGTTAATTTATGGCTGAATTAATTGATTGAAATACATTTCAATTATAAAAGTAGTAAATTGAAATTTTTTACATAACATGAGAAGCCAAATGAACGATTGCCCATATGGAATTTCATCATTTTTACTTCCTATCTTTTTATGCTCAGGTGACCACGTCCTTTTGATATTTGTTTTGAATGTCTATAGTTTTTTTTTTTTACATAAGATCCTTATGGAATTTTAAATATAGTTGGGTAAAAACTCAGTGTAGGATCTGCTTATATTGAAATTCACTATGTATGTTAATTCTTCCATATTTCACAATTTGTCTAGTGCAATGTTCACGGAATTTTTTCAACGTAGTTTTTCTCCTTTTCGGAAATCGCCAAAATGGGCTTTAGAATACCCAATATTTACAAATGTGTCTGAGTTAAAGTTAAAAATGATATAGGCTTAGCTCTAAAACATGTCCCAGTGGTAGGTAGAAAAAGAGGAAGTAAAACAAGTTACATACTTGTAATATTTCCCACATAGATGTTTATGGAATACTTACATGAGTACGTAACACATTTTTAGCACGCAAGTTAATGAGAGAAGAAAATATTGGGGACAAATTAAAAAAGATTGTGAACAGTGTTGAAGATATATTGCAAAATTGAGCAAACTCAACCTACATTAGGTGTATCAGCCAAACTTGTTTACATATAATGAAAATTTCCTGCTTATGTTTGAGACCTGTGTCAACTATCATGGAAATTAATGTTATATTCAAAGCTTTATTTGTCTATGCTTTGAATTTTATATGTTTTGTCGTTTATATCAGTAGCATTTTATATTAATCGGAAAGTTTCGAGCCATGTTATGATCGTCTATATCAGTACTGGTTTGCTTAAAATGCTGCACTAGTGAATTCTTAGTTTCCAAAATTGCATCCTGTGCATTAAGATCTAGGTTGTGTGACTATCTGTCGTCACAATTGTAGGAAAGAGTGCAGTGGGTTTCAGATTTTGTGTCCACCCAAAAACAAGAAGGTAAAAAGGAGAAAGGAAACAAAAGATAATGAAAGTATCAGTTTAGTATCCATTGCCAATATAAAGGTAATTACTCTTGAAGGATGCGGACTGGGTCTGCTTCATCAATAATCATGACTCATGAGAGGCAGTATTGGAGATTTACTGCTGACTTTGTTGAAAATGCTGCTTTAATCGAAGACTGAAAAGTAATGTATTTATAAGAAATAAATAACTAGTGTTTATGTAACTTATCATTTATGAAGTGTTTTATGGCTTCCGATAGTTTTTTATTTAATCCATTAGTTGACTGCTCCTTGCTCTGTGTTAAGTTTATTTCTAGTTTTCACATAAATTCACTATTTCATGAACAAAGTTTATCGATTATACTTCAATCTACTTGCTAATGAGGGTCCCTTTTGCTCTTCTTCTAGTCTGAGGTCTTTGCCGTTGCATTTGCTCTACTTGCTGCTGGTGCCGTAATCTTGACATTGAATGTACTGCTATTGGTAAGAACATCTCTTTCTCTCTCACACACAAACGTGACTCACTGGATAGACATTTGAGTTCATGAGAAATATTGTCTTATTGGCTGGATACATGTCTCGTTGATCTTAAAGCATTTGGAAAAGAAAAGTCATGTACTTAAAATCTTGTGAGAGTAACGTTTTGCAGGATGTAACTCCTTGCTGTTATACTGAGAGGCTCTAGGAATGTTATGATTACTGCATTTATGTTGAGCCTAACGTTAGCTGTTCTTATTATATATTTCAGGGAGGACACATTATTTTCTTTCAGAGTCTGAGTCTTCTGGGTTATTGCTTGTTTCCTCTGGATGTGGGAGCAGTAATTTGTATGTTGAAGGACAACGTGATCATGAAAGTGGTGGTGGTGTGCGTGGCATTGGCTTGGAGTTCTTGGGCTGCATATCCTTTTATGAGTTCAGCTGTTAATCCCAGAAGAAAAGCGCTTGCACTTTACCCTGTTTTTCTCATGTATGTATCCGTTGGGTTTCTCATCATTGCTATTGATTAGCTAGACAATACTTCTAATTACAAGGTTCCTGAAAAAGAAAAAGAAAATGTATAACTCACATTGTGTGATATAGAAAGTGTCCAGTTAATTTTTGTCTTGCGTTAGTGTTTTTTGAATTCTTACTTGTTTTTTGACCCTACTTTGGTAGTGCTGCTTGATTCGAATTCACATGGAACTATCTTTTTTTATTTATTGTACAGAAAAGAAAAAAGTATGATAGACAACCTATATTTCTGGGTCTTCCATCTAGAATAGTATTTAGAAAGATCTAGTCATTTTAATTATATTTTAATTATTTGTATTCATAGCAGAAGTACAAAATTTGTTAATTTTGGCTGTTGTTACAGTTGTCAAAAATGACTATCACAGCTTTTGTAAGGTTACAGGATAAAAATTAGCGACTTTAATGGTTGTCTCGTGAACATTACCTTCTTTATTGTATATGCATAGGTTATTAAGATACACGTGTATAACTAATAAGAAAGTAAAAGGTACCACTTGACCCACCATATGGGATTGGGTCAAATCGCATACCGACCTGTGATAGTAGGAATTGAGCAAATGTCTAAATAATGTCTTCTACTCTTTTAGTTAAGTGAAGTAAAAGTGTCTTGTATCTTAGCTCGTTGATTACCCAATTACCCATGAATTATTTCCCTATCCGGTACAAGATAATTCGATTTGATCAAGTCATAGGAATAATTCATAAATAATGATAATGAATTTGCAGATCATCGATGTTCGGTTGTATGTGCAACTCTTTGCCTTCCCAAATGTGTTATTATGAACTCATTTTTTTGGGCAGAGTAGTTATGATGATTAACTTTTTTAAAAAAATGGGGAGAGTTTTACCACCCTATATATAGGGCTCCTAAAGTTTACTTTTCTCCTGTTTTACCATAGAATTTTAGGGCTCTCATCTGTTTATACTTATTTTCCCTTGTTGCCTTTGTTCTTGGTAATTTTGTTAGTTCATAGGCTTGTGTTTTTCTTTCTCTTCAACATCTCTAACAAACTTTCTTCGGTTTGTTAATTTCAGGTCAGTTCTCCTCTCCTTTGCACTTCTTTTCATTCGACTTCCATCCTTTTCCTTTCTGCATGTATCTTAATCTTGACTTTCTGCCTTATTTTCTATTAATTTGTAGTGCAGTGTCTCTGCATGTATCTTATTCTTGACTTCCTGCCTTATTTTCTTTTAATTTGTTGTGCAATGTCTCTTAAGGAGAAGTGGGACGCCGATCAACTATGTTACAGAGAAACTAAATCTATCCATAAAGTTTAAAATATTTAACCCCACCAAAGATGATATTTAAATGATTCATTTCAATCTTTTAAAAAAATGAATTAATTTAATTAACCAAATTAATTATTGATCTCATCTATATGTGTTAATTGATTTATTTAATTAACAAAGAATATCTAATCCAACAAAGATGATATTCATATAAAAAAAAGAGAATCAATAAATATCAATTGATACCTTTAATAACTTAAATAATATGATCAATTATAATTAACTTAATTATTATATTCTTAAATACTCTATTGTTATAAATGATAAAAAATTGCATAATTGTTTATTGAATTCATATCTATGTTTATTTTTTATGTTATTAGATTAGAAAAAACACAAAATCCAAGCTATTGTGACATGATGTTTAAGATTTAATTTTATTTTTAAAAGTTTGAATAATAAATTAAAAACCATATATATATTCATTCCTTAGATCGACCTTGAGAGTATACTTATTATTTTTTATATAATGATTCAGTCACTTGCGAAAATTTTATAAATATAAAACCAAAGTATTTGCAAAATTAGCATTGTTGGTCTTGTTCATTAGGCATCCACACGGCTTTCTCAATCAGTTCTCTTCCTTACGTGGCATCCACATTGCTTTGATTGGTCATGCGTTAAAAATTCAAAAACAAATTCATAAAAATTTCAAAAAAATCTCTAAAAATTATTTTTTCACCCAATTTCACTAGAAAATTCATATTTTATTTTTAACCCCAAAAATACTACTTATTGAATAAAACCAACAAATATTAAGGAGAAAAGTGCACTGATGACTACTTTCATAAAGTCATCATACTTCCCCTACCACGCGTCACACTCGGATTTGGTCAGTGAATTCCATGTGTCACGTGGTGCGTTGTGATTTGTTGGCGTTGTCAATTTTGCTTGTTTTGATCTCAACCCTTGATCGAACGATCAAGATCGCACCTGAGTTATATTTAATCCCTTAATCACCCTATAAACCCTAAGGGGTCATCATTAGCATAATTTTAGTCAGTTTTTGGAGCTAAAAAGAAAGAAAAATACAGAAAAATTCAAGAGGAGATACAATTTTGGTGGAGATTCAAGATGAGATTAATACTACAATTCAAGAGATTGATTGTATTTTTTTTCTACTCTTTTCTTTATCAATTTTTATGTCTTTCTTTATGAAAAATATGAGATTTATGACCACAATTATGTGTAGTTAATCTATTAATCTAGGTATCTTATGAACCAAATTTTCACCATGTGATGATCTAAAATTTTACCCTAATTATAATTATATTATTTAATTTGATTTTTATGCTATTAATTGTTTGATCAATAATTTATCTATAGATGATATTAAATAGATTTGAGAGAATTATTTAATTATTTATCTTGATTAAATAACATGCATAGTTTTTAGCCAGAGATGTATGAGTCTTATGTATATGATCCATAATTGATGAACTTAATAAGTAGTATGTAATTTAATTGGCATGAGAGTGTGATTAAATTAATTACTATATGATGTGTAGTTTACTTGAGAGAGGAATACATGTTAGGTTAGATTCAATTGATCATGTAATTATTTGATAATTATATTGGGGGGATTTTAGCGATTCACATGTTTAGAAAATTGAGGGATTAAGTATTCCTATATATTTTCCTATATATCTTCTTACTTACTAAATATGATTTAGTTAATTATTGCTATTTAATTTTAGCTATTTTACTTTTGCTTCCTTAAAATATAAAAACACAAAAAATTGATTATAATTTTTTTTAGTTTTAAAAAAATTAGTTTTTAATAAAATAATCTCCGTAAGAACGATATTTTCTTATCATTATATTACTTGTTACGATATATATACTTGCATATTTATTACACTTACTTCACCTGTGTCAATTAGTCTTTATTGGCATTTTCGTGTGCAAAACATAGTCTGTTTATTTTACTTAGTGTATTTATTTTCCTCTGTGTAAGGTTGGCTACTAACAATTAGTAATACACATACACAAAGTTAGGTACACTTTGTATGTGAGCATATTTACACACACCATAGGGTTGGTTTTTCGTAATGTGCATGCTAGGTTGAGTATTATGTTTTTGTTTCATTGTGTTAATGGGTATTTGTAAAAAATTGTTTGGTAATTTTTTTTTAAAAATAACATTTTGGTGGCTCGATGATCCCCTTGCATACCCCTTGATGATCCTGGTCGGTGAGCTCTTTAATAGCTAGTTACCTCTTTGAGGTGTGTTGTTCCTTTTGCTATAGAGGTCGATAATAAGGTCTATGAAGCACATCAAAATGCTAAAAATCTTCTATAAATACTTCCTTTTCTCTTTTTATTCTTTAATAAAGAAATTTGAACTCATTTATGATTTTGTTTCATAAATCATTTTGAGTATATATCAGTGTTTGTATTACGTAGTTATGAGAGTAAACTAATTTTCTTAAGTTATGAGTACTTAAGAATATTTTACTAGTTGGTTGTGAGCAAAATTGTATTCTTATGTTAGACTTAGTCTTATGTGTGTATTCCTAAGATAATGTTTGCTAGTTGTAATGGCTGTGGTGTTTCCTATATTATTTTACATGTTATTGATCGTTGTTTATTAGTCATACTACTGCATGCGATGTTGCCTGTAAAGGATAGTTGGATATGTGTTTGGATCAAGTTGTTGCAAAGACATCAAACTGGAGTAGCAATGGGTAGTTAGGGTAGAGTGGCCTTGACTAATAGTGGTATTTGTGTTTATAATTTTATAAAGTTGTATCTGCTTATTGTTTTTAGTGAATTATTTGATACCGACTGGTTATCACAAGCAACTCGAGAATTTTACCACATAGGTAGGGGTTCTATGTGGGTTTATCTCATTATATCTTTTGTTATGCATAATCAATTGTCATGTTAGTATAATATGAGTTTCTATTATGTATGTTTGTTGCCAACATACTAGATTTTGATTTTGATTAGAAAGCTTATTTGAATTATGTTATTGTATGCTTTCTTTCCTTTACTCATGAAATGTTTATAGCTTTCTGATTATTACATCTGTTGCATTAAATTAATCTGCATGCTCTTTGATTAATTTTCATTGCTTTTGCTTGCAAGTTTGGTGTAAGTCTTTAAGAAACTAGTATCTCCCTACCCTAGTAGTGTACTAGGTGTCAAACTCATTCAATTGATTCTTGATATGTTCAATTTTATATTAAAATGTCAAAACCATGTATGTTATTAATTAAGTGTTCAACTAGTTTATCGCATGAATATGTTTATATCTAGTCTAAGATGTGACTATACAATCACTAATATTCTTATTTGAAGTGATACATTTTGACTATTGTCATAAGATGGTTGAATGCCCATGTTAAATGTTATTGACAGTTTTAATATTGCCTATATTAGGTATAATCTTTTTAGATCTTAATGTAATGAATGAATTAAATCTAATAGGCACACCTCTTGGTTGTTCAGGATATAGGTTAATTAACGATCATATCATTACACAGTACAAAAATATGAAAAGTCTTAACCGAACCTAGATTTCTAACGTTAAAGTTAAGAATTTAATGATGATTTTAAATTATGAAAGTGATTTAGAACTTAAGAAACTAATTTTCATTCATGACATATTTTATTAAATTACATGCTAGTGGTGAGGGTAGTTTAATAATCACATATTTCTCAATATTCGTGTACATCTTCTTTTATTATTTTATGTTATTTTCTTCAAAAACACTTCTAAGAAACCTTTTTCCTAATTTTAATTAATTTACTAACAAATTATTAATTTGTATTAGACATTGTTATCAATCTTTATAGATATGACAATCATTTTTTTTAAATTACTTATCATTTGTGAATGACCACATATACTTGTGTGTGCTCAAACATATTAGTTTATCATTTTTTTAAGCAATATAATATTATTTTATTAATAAAATATATTTAATGGGATAAAATTATCATTTTGAATGTTTTTCCTCCTTTATACCATTTCCTTATTTTCTAGTTCAATTTTAGCGCAATGTTTTCTACAATGGGGAGAATAAAAAGGATTAAAAAACTCTATGAAAAATAGGAGAGAATATAGTTGAAAAATACTAGTATTTTTTGCTTCATATTAAAAAAAAGTTTCCCAAACAAAACTAGAAAATGAAGGAATGGTATATTAGTGGAAATTTTAAAATTATAATTTTAACCTCATTAAATATAATTTATTATTCTATCATAAATTTTTATTAATAAAATAATATTACATTGTTTTAAAAAATAAATAATATATCCCAATTTTTAATGAGAGAGCGGCTTATGTGTGCTTTTATAAAAGAAAAGTAGCTAAAGTGTCCAGGTGAAAGAAACAAACTCAACTGGGGTACTTAATACTATTAAGTTATGAGTAGTAGTTAAACTTAATTATTTTTCAATATGAAAATATTTTCACATAGAGAATTTTCTCTTGCCTTATTTGTTATTCACTTTGTCCCTTAGGAAAGTTAGATTCATACAAAAATCATTTTTAACAACTTTCATGTTTATTACCCTTTTATAGCGTATTGTATTATTTATTGTTGCTTATAAAATGATACCATCTAAAAGGCATCATCAAATTATCCTTTACATTATGAGATTAATGACCAAACAATTCAAGGAAGCACTAAACTGGCATATTCAAGAGTTGATTCAATGTTAAAAGGTTCCACAAAAAGTGCACAACTCCTGCCAAGGGCAAGGCCAAGAAATAAGAATGCTGATTCTAGAAAGTAGATTTATGCCGAGACATGAGTTAAAGTACACCGTAACATACAATTCTTGGGTGGATTTGGAATCCTAGGAAATTATGTCTCACCACAACATGAGTTATTGTCCTTTGTGGCATGGGGCTCTTGGGATGCATTGGTTTTCCAATGTTTTACACCACATCTTGGCATGGTTTATTGTGCACCAAGGCACAAACATTTATTTATTTTTCTCACATTTGACTTGTTCAAAACCAGGCTCTCTTTTTTACTTTATTTATTGGTTTTCATAATATTTTTAGTCCTTTGTAAGCTGTAGTAGTCAACTACTATAAAGAATTCATATTTTAATACATATTTAATTGATACAAAAGTTGAGAGCTTTTAGCCTCTTTTGTTCCTTTACAAACCGACATATTAAGAGATTTACAAACTTTGTGGCATCTTATCATCATTGAATCTTTGGTGAGTAATATCCATAGAGTCAAGATGAATGTTATAATCTTAGTATTAAGTTTTTGGGTTCAATTTCAATTTATCATTGGATCTATGGCATTAACTCTTAGAGTTCTCAAATCAATTCGTGTTTTTAGGTTTCAAGGATCGAGTTCTTAGGTTCGCTTCATTTGGTATCAAAACTGAGGTTCTAATTGTAAAAACTTATCTTTATTTTATTTTTTTCTTTAATTCTTCATGTTCTTGATTTTTTCTAAAATTTTTGTGTTAATTTAGTCCTTTAATTTTTGGTCATTTTTTGATTTTTTTCTTGTTTTTTAAATAGACCTATATTTAAAAAAATATCTAAAATATTTTAAAAAAATAAGAAGAATAGATATATAGAAATAAAAAGAATGATGATCTGTTATAAAAAGGATCTATTATTTAAAAAAATCAATTTTTTATCTAAGATTTTATTTTATTTTATTTTTTATTTCCTTATTTCTTGCCCAAGTTTTAGTGTAATTAAAACTTTTATTTTCTACTAAATTTTATTTTAGTTTTATCATTTGACATTTACAATGCATGACAATTTCCAACACTTTGAGATAATAAATGAAGAAAAAGAAGTTATGGTAAAGGAGGAAATAATTGAGAGAAAAAGTGAAGGAAAAGAGACGAGTGAAAAAAGAGTACAGAAGAAATTTTGAAAATAGAAAAAGAACTAAAAGAAAAAGAAAAAGAAGAAGATTGAGTTGGAGAGTGAGAATGACTTACAAAAAAGAGTGAAAAAGAAGAGTCTTGGCAAGTGAGGAAAGAAAAGAGGCATGTTATTGTACTAACAAAAACTTTTCTTTGCCTAGAGTTTAACAAATTTATTGTATTGGAGTTGAGCAACAACTTGATGTCCTAAGGTTCATGCTTTAAATTTATTTAATACTTGGACCATTTATTCAATTTAAGTCAGCCAAGAAGTTAGTGGATCATGAGTTTGAATCAAAATTCCCTATACCAACTATTTACAATGTTATAGCGAAGAGTCGAAGATGAATCTTTTTAAAGAAATAGGAAATGATATGATTCAAGAGGCATCATCGAATGATCTATGATATTATAAGATTAATGATTAAACAACTCAAGGAAGCACTAAACATGCCAATTCAAGGGCAAATGATGCAAAAAAAAAAGCACAACTTGTGCCAAGGAAGATGCTAAGAAATAAGTGTTAATTCAAGAAAGTGAATCCATGTTGCGACATACAGGTTTTTGGTGGATTTGAAATCGTAGAAAATTATATCGCACTCTAGCATGAGTCGTTATTCGCCACGATATAAGACTTTTAGGACGTATTTGTTTTCTAATTTTTTAGAATGCACCATGATATGATTTATTGTGCGATGTGATATGGTTTATTATACGCTACGATCGATATGCACACTTAATTTCAATTTTGCTCACATTTGACTTGTTTAAAATATCATTTTTACTTTATTTACTTAGGGTTTTCACATTATTTTTAGTCCTTTATAAGTTGTAATCGTAAGTTACAATAAATAATTCAAATTATAATACACATTTAATTTATATTAAAGTTAAAAGTTTTTGACTTTTTTTGTTCCTTTACAAAATGACTTATGAGAGGATTTGTAAATCTTATATCATCCTATCATTATTGAATCATCATTATTGAATCTTTGGTAAGTAATATCCATATAATCAAGGTGATTACTTTAATCTAAGTATTAACTTTATGTGATATATTTCAATTTATCGTTAGGTTTTTGGCTTACTTATTAAAGTTTTCAAATCAATTCGTCTTTGTGAGTTTTAAAGATTGAGTTTGAAGGTTCGTATTATAAAATTTTCTCATATATGAACTTGTGTGCTTTTTTTCTTATTTTTTAATTGATCATTTATTTTATAAGAATTAATGCTTATTTTAAAATTGAGTGAACGTAATTCATATATAATTTTTTATAATTGATATATAAATTATATAAAACATTTTTGAAATTCTAATATAATATATATACACGTGCATTTAATATATATATATATATAATGATAAATAATTTAGATAAATAATATTGTCAAATTATAATATTCTTTGAATGAAAATATTTAAAATTATAAATGTTAATAGATATAAAAATTAAATCAATGAATGATATTTAAATATAACTAAAAGTTAGATTTTATCTTTTCAAAAATGGTTAATATTTAATAAAAATAATATATATATACTGTATCACAACCTTTATGTGACTCTCGTATTTCTCGTGATTTACATTAATTTCTATACCCACCTAACAAAACAAAATTACTCTCAATAATTCACAATGCATGAGTGAGAGGGCAGTATCATCATCATCCGACTCCATGGTCTGCTAGTGTACACAGTCTTAACTTCTAAGTTAACTCATAATTATTATTAATCATAATCACCTCAAAAATAATCTTTATCAAAAAGCTTTAATTTATTCTGACTATTTTACCGTTTAATGCAAGTATGAGACTCATCATGAGGTCATGGGCATTTAAGTAAAGCCATGGAATACAAAGAGACATAAACATAAAATATAGGATAAGGATAATAAAAATACATTAAATACGTAAAATATATATAAAAATTGATTAAGGTAGAGCATTATAAGTTTATTAATTATAAAAAATATATTAAAAAGATAAAAATTTAAACTTATTATATTTATATCATGTGAAAAGGAAGGTTTATTTTTAATAGAAATAAAATGATTATTTTAATTCTAAAATATAAATTTTTAAATCTTAATCATGTTCTTTCTTACTTTTTAGCTTTGTTCTTAGTCAAAAATTTAGAAATTATATTAAATGAAGACAAAATTGAAGCTATATGTTTCAATAAAATTCTCTAATTTTTAGAGAAAGAAAGAAGAAAAACAAAGCTAAGATTTAAGAATTTCTTTTAAGAATTAAAATGATCATTTTTTTATATTAAAAGTGCATACATTTTCTTACATGATATAATATGATATTTTTTAAATTTTAAATCTTTTAATATATTTATTTGATAATTAATGTACTTATAATATCCTAATAGATATTCAATTTTTTTATAATTTTGATATAATTAGCGTGCTTCTATTAGCCTACGTACTAAAATATAAATATAAATGTAGTTGTATATAATACCCACCACGTGTCAAAATACTTCACATCAAACTTGAGTTTGAGGCAATGTAAACGACGCCGTAACAGCAACACTATCATGATCTTTGCAGCTCAATGCTCTAAGCAGCTTCCATGATCCCTTGTCGGAGGTACGATCAACCTGAATATTCCCTTCAGCATCAACCGGCGGAAAAAGCCTCGATGGGTTTTTACGTACCTGCCGATTCTTAATGTCGTCGAGGTCCATTTCCGCCGGAAACTTCACCATCCCAAATAACATAAGATAAGACCACCGTGGCTTGATTGATTTCTTAGCAGACACGTCGGATTTTCCACCCACACTCTTGACAGATGAGTTGCGATCCATCTCCGGCCACGGTAATATCATTGATTTTGATGCCTGGCGAAGCTTTTTATAATCCAAAGATTTACAGTTCCTCATAATTGTCCTGTTTTTTGTACTACTTGAGCGAGTTACAGAGTAGCTTTCTAGCTCGGACAATGACTCGGATCGTCGACGAAAAGGTATCTGTTTCGTTTCATTAATGAAAATGCTCTTCTGGGTTTGATCTGTAGATGAAGAAGAAGAATTTACTGACAAATTGGGGATGAGTTTTCCACAAAATATAATGTCTTCGGCAGAACACATGCTGTACTCTGTTTTAAAGTCACGATTGAAGAACTCGAAGAATTGATCTGGTGTCTCAGATGATGATTGAGGAATTTGAGTTAAGATCTCTTTATATTGATGATCCGTATCTTGTAGTGGCAATTCAGAAAGAGAAAGTGCCTCCTCTGCTTCTTCTAAATCTTGATCATGATCAGGATGATCAATATTTTTGGTATTGTTATCATCTTCCATATTTGTTTAATAAGTATTCAGAATATGAAGGAAACGAACAAAAAGAACTGGAAGGGAAAGGTAGAAAACAATAGCTTTAAGAACTCCAAGAATGTAGAAACCAAAGAGGAATATTTATATATAGTAATTTAAAAAGAAGTATGACAAAGAGGGAATGTGAATAGGGACAAGTGTCATTTAGAAGGGTGGCTTAATTTAATTTAGACATTTAAAGAAACAAAATAATTGGAGATCGTTTGGGTTTTTTTGGTTTCTTGTTTTTCTCTTAATTCTTTCGTTTGCGGTGATATTATAGACTCAAAGTATCTGGTTACTTGTGATGCCTTCTAGAATAAAGGGTACAAAGTAATGGAAGACGACATCATGGGAAAGGCTTCTATACAAGGAAAAGTATCCCTGCCTAGACAAGGAATAGCAATCTGGTTACATGTGATTGATTTTATTTGTAAGATTGGATAAATAGGTTATTAATTTAAGAATTAAAAATGAACTTTGGTTGAGTTTCAAAAGTAATCACATATAAAAAAGAGATAAAAGAAAAAAAGCAGAGATCTTAATCCTCTAGACAAATAAGAAATAGAGACACACCTAAAAATTATAAAAATAAAAATAAAACAATAATAACATTAAATAAAATCTAATTTAATAAATTTTAATATTGAAAAAGTTCAATGATAATAAATAAATTTAAATGACATTTAATGTAAAATTATGAGATTAACTATTTTTTATTTGGTTAGAGTGAGACTTTGTTTATATAGTTATTCTTTTTCCACTAAGTTGTCATGATATCGTGAAAAAATTTCACTTTGGTTGATTGTTTAAAACATTTGTTCATTTTCACTATTCTCATATTTTTAGGGAATATAATGTTGTAGTCGATAGTATAATCTTTAGAACACTTAATATCTCTACAACTACATAGGATGATATGTCCTATCATTTGATAATGTTTTTATTTTTATTTTTTTTAGATATTAATAACATATCTAATTATAATTTTTTTAAATGATTCATATTATCTTTTTTTATTATTTTAATAATATTTATAGTTGATAGTGAACGGTGCTGTCAATCTAGTTGGATGTTCTAGTGCACCTCTAAGGTCTATCAATTGCAATCTTTCATTAATAGGAAAAAAACATAAACAACGAGTAAGCGGTTAAATAGAATGATGAGTTACCTAAAAGTTGTTTGTTGACATATATTTAACAAAAAAAAAATGCAAGTATTCATAATTTTCTTAAATATATTTCACAACAATTTTATTTATCAGTATGTAAAAGGAAAGATATGAATTTTAAAAGGATTATAACACAAGCATTTAAATGTGTAGTAGTAGTAATAATAGTAGTCATAATTTTATTAAATATATTTCATTACAATTTTATTTATCAGTATGTAAAAGGAAGGGTATGAATAACAACAATAATAATGACGAGAATAAGAGTAATAATAATAATAATAATAATAATAATAATAATAATAATAATAATAATAATAATAACAACAACAACAACAAGGAGAAAAAGAATCAGAAGGAGATGGAGATGAAGAAGAAACAGAAGGAGAAGAGTAGGAAAAGAAGGAGAAGGAGAAAGTTGGCTCATATGTTAAAGACATGTCCTGAATAAGATTCCTTAAGGTAAGTAGAGTCTAGCAATCTAAAATGGGTCTTTATCTACATTTAATTAGTGGCTAACACCTAGATATCATTGTGAGAAGGCTTTAAATCTAGCTTTTCAACCTTTATCACTAGAGCTACTAGAAATAGAGGCAAAAAGTCTTTCTAGGTTTTAGAAATGTAATATTCACTTTATCCCCTGATTTTTAGTTGTCCAATAAATGAATCCAATTTAGCTTTGCCTTTACTATTTTTAGCAAGAATAGTTTTTAGAGATTAAAAGAGTTCAATAATTTAAAAGTCCTGAAAAGCCTCAAGTAGAATTTTATTCTACCAACAAGCAAAGGATTATCGTGTAAGGTAGGTAAATGATTCATGAAATGTAATCACATCATCCCATTTTATTATCCATAGGATTTTATATAAATATATGAAGAACATAATGCATAAACTATGTCAATAACATGATTGCGATTAATTTCTTTGAATTGATAAAATGCCTTTAAGACATTTTTGAGAAAATATCACATATTGATCCAAAAATTGAAAACCAGTTTGGAAAGTCATGAAAAGCATAATAATCTTCAATTTTAAGCTAAATATACCATATGTGTGCCTTCTTTGAATGATAAAAGAAGGTTTGTTCCTAGGCTTAAATATAGTTAAAATAATCGTAAGTGGTAGATTACATCCTACAATCTTTAAATCCTTCTCCTTCAAAGAGATTAATATTAATGTCTAGTTTGCCATAACTCTTTTATTTTTAGAGTTGGGAAAGAAATTTCTCTTCCACTTTTCATATTATGAGTGATCTCAATGGATTCTATTTCTTCTAAAATTAGTTCATAAAATTCCCTTATTTTAAGGATTGTATAAGGATGTGGATTATTAGTAAGATGCAGCGAAGCTACCTAATAAGGCAACTTATTAACATCCTCATGTTCTATTGAGAAAATATGTTTGCTTGAGATTTCTTTAAATTTATGCCTTTTAGGGAGTTTTAAAGGAGATCTTTTGACATTACTACTTGATGGGGAGTGAGAGGCACTCTTTTTTGTAGTTTCCTGGTTTGGATTTCTTCATGACCCTATAGATATTCTTTGGTTATAAAATTTGGTCAAAAATTATTATCACTTTTAATGAATTCAATACCAAATTCAAATGTCGAAAGGATGGCTTACAATCTAACAAATATCTATTTAGAAGCTAGATTTTTGGCATCATTTTCAAGAACATCTTTAACAAACCTACAATCAATTCTTAGTGAAAATTATTGGTTTAGTAGATTGTCTTGAAAATTGAAAATATAAAGAACTATTACTAGTATTTCCTTTTTTAAAGTAGAATAGTTTATTGTGTTGGTTTCCATACTCCAGAAGGGAAACAAAATAGTGTCTCTTTTATCGACAATTTTTGCTTCAATATCCATCTATATCCTATCTCAGAGGTATCCATTTTACAATTTTAGCTTTATCTTTTTGACAGTTGTAGTGCAAGCTGAATTCCATTCTAGAGGATTCTTCTTTAATCTATCATATAGAGACTTGGCATCTTATTGAATATTTTTATTAAAAAATTCAAAATAATTAAGGCTACCTAGAAATCTCTGTAGCATCCTTTTGTTTTTTATTTCATCTATAAATATTTTGGCAAAGACTATTGATCTATTAATTGGGGTAATAAACCCTTGAACAATATTATGACCTAAAAATCTAATTTCTATTTGGAATAATTTCATATGTTTAGTAGAAACTATGAGGCCTACTTCTTTAATGATCTTAAGAAACATGTTTAAATGCTTCTAGTGTTGATCGATTGATTTAGAGAAAATCAACACATCATCAATAAATACGATTAAGAATCCAGTATAAGGATTAAATACTTCATTCATATTTTTTTGAAATTAAAGGGGCAGTTTTAAGCCCAAAAGACATGAAAATTCATTCATAGTGCCTAAAAGGAACAATAAAAGTAGTTTTATAACTTTCCTTTTCAGCTATCTAAATTTGCCAATATCCTCTCTTAAGATCAACTTTTGAAAAGACTATCATGTTGTAAAGATGATTTAATAAATCTTTTTTATTAAGAATATGGTATCTATTTCATCTCAAAATCTTTTTAGGGGTTTATAGTTGATTACTAATATTGGCACACCTCTCTCTAGTTCAACGGCATTTTACACATAAAGGATGGCCAAGACCAAAGAGAGATGCTTTTACTTTTTAATTTCTTTTTCAAAAGATCCTCAATCTCCTTTTTGCAAAATTTCAAATGTCTCTTATTCATTTGGATTGGTCTAGCCTTTATGGATTTATGAGAAGACTCTTTAAAGTCTAGTTCATATGGAAATTCTACCATTTTTGTTGTTGTTAGAGAACACTTGGCAATTTAACACAGATTTCACTCTCAAACTTCTCTTTTAGAGATTTGATTTTTTCTTGCATATTGGTACATAGAATTTTATCTTTTACCATTTTATTCCCTACGTTTTCTTTTAATGGATAAAGAAAATTTTCTTTTTCTTCTACATTACTTCCAAGATTATTAAACTCATGTCATTGAGGTTTTGAAATTTATAACATGACCTTTAAGATTAGAGGTTATTCCTTTTTTCCATAGCTTTAAACGGATATAACATACTTAAAAATAAAGTTTACAAAATAACCATTCTAGATAACTCTTTACTTAATAAGAGAGTAGCTTCTAAACAAATTCCATTACTACAAATTGCCGCATTTGATAATTTCTAATTTATTGGCATTATTCCTTTGGCTATAGTATTTAATATTTGCGTAGTTTTAGAAAAAATAACTTATTAGTACTATTCCTTTATTGATACAGTTTAAATCAGCACCAGAGTCAATAAGTGCTTCTACTATAAAGAAGTATTCTTTATTGATGACAATAGTAACTTTCAAATACTACTTGTGATTAATTACTTTGTCAAGAGTATTAACAAATTCTATATCGGGAATTTGTTCATTTTGATTTTCCTGTAAGGTTGTTCCTTTGATGATTTTTCCCTTTTGAGGTTGTGGTATTTATTCAAGAAGATTGTCAAAATATTCTTCTCTGTTTTCTATCTCATTTTCAAAGAAGACTAGAGTTTGGATGCTTTGTTAGAGTTCTAATTTTTGAACTCTAATTTTTAGATCTTTAAGATATCTTTTTTCTTTTGATTGATTTCTTCTTTCAAATCACCAATCCTTGGTTCCTTTTTAATTGATGTATTTGTTTTTATCATTTTTAGGATTTCATTGAACGAGTATTGTTGTTTATGATTTTTTAGTTTTTATTATAAAACCTTATTATCTCTTCTGTCATAAGTAATAGGTACTCTTTCTTTAGCTACCTCAACATATCTGGATAAGGTTTTTCTTTTTTCTTCATAATTTTATCTATAAGATCTCAAATAATATCTTTTTTGTTAAACATTTAAATCTAAACCATTCATTTTTATGATGATTTAGAATAATTGATTTTGTAATTATTTTCTTCACAATTCTTTCTCTCTTCTTCAGAGGAAGTGGATGTTGACTCGTAATGATATTCTTGAGTTTCTTAGACTCATATGTTAGAAGAATATGAAATAATTACATTTTAAGCTTATTGTATATTTCTAGCTCAATGATTTTTGATGGGTCTAACAGTTAGTGCTGTAATGCCCATTTTTTTCCATATTTATAACAAGTTAGAGTTTTATTTTTGTTAGTAGGAGGCAACATCTTTTTCTTTGTATGGTGATCTCTTAAACCATTTTCTTTTGGATAATATGGTGACCTTTTTAAAACCATTTGTTTATGTTTCTCTTCTTATAAGAAGAATATTTTAAGATATCTATGTAACCAAACTGTTCACAGAAATCTTCTGAAGACTTTCATTTTGAGCTCTTTCTTTGTCTAACTGGTGTTTAAGTTTCAAATCATTGCATAATGCTAATCCTTAAACAACTAATTTTGCTGCTAATTCACCATATGTATACATATCATATGGGATAATTTCTCCATGTTTTGAATAAAGATGAGCTTATATTTTATCTACAAATAATGTTCGTAGTCCAAAAATGAATTTTTCCTTTCAAAAATCTCCATCATAGTCTTCTCTACTTAAGACTTTTGAAAGGAAAACATCCTTATACCTATCACAATTGGACATCTTAAATTAATTAGTTGTTAGAGCTTTAATCCAACTATAGCCCTATGTTACCAACAAAATGTAATAAAATGGTATATACCAGTGCATTAACTACATCCTCTGTTTGAAAGATATCACCATTTTCATTTGTCTCTTGTTTTATGGCACTTATAATAGCATTCTTTTTAGAAGAGCCTAGATAATTATCCCACGAGCTTTGTAGCTGGCTAACAAACCATGAGACTATTGCTATAGCAGATTTCCTATCAGATGTATGATAGATTTTAGTTAGATAAGCAAATATCATCGTATTTTTGATGACTTGAATAATTTGTTATTCAGATAAGCCATCAATATTCCACTCATGGATAGTATTTCTCGTGTAGTGGACACTCATAGGTATAGTCTACTCAAATAGTAAATCGATTGGAGATTGCCTAGGATAATAAGTTTTAGACTAATACATTGGAACTGGTTTAACCAGCATATTTATTTATCGTTGATCTATATCTTCAAAAAATTTAAATACTTTAAGTATGCTATCAATCTCTTGGTCAGAGAGATGGGTTAAATCATGTTCTTCTATCATTTTAATGGATAAATGTTTATCTAAAGATTCTAACTTTGATAGTCTAGAGAGAAGTTCTTTTAAGAACTTTGGATTTTCTTCATCCTTTTTTTACCTTAAAAGCAAATAAATCATGCAAAGACCTGAGAAAAGAAGTCTATACATTTGAATTCTTTGGAATCACTTTTGATGATGATGATGGATTAGAAGTGATTGTTATTATTGCTGGGACATGTATATAATTTCCATACGAGATAACTAGCTACCAACCATCTGTAAGAATAAATTGGTATAAGTTTTGATGATCTCTAAAAGGTAGTCTAAAAAGTAAAGACTAAAGATGAACAACAACAATAATGAAATGACTCAATGTCAACAAGGTCCTATAATGGAAATTGGATCAAATAAAAGTTAATACTTAACACAAGTAGTCTAAAAGTTATTCTAAAAAGGTAAAGACTATAGATGAGAAACAACAACAAACAAAATAACTCAATGTCTATTCTAAAGGGAAATGGATAAAAGAAAAGCTAATATTTAATACCAAATAGTCTAAAAGGTAGTCTAAAAAGGTAAAGGCTAAAGATGAACATGATAAATAGCCTAAAAAAATTATATTTACCTCATGATTAGTAATTTAGAAATCACACATAATCTAGAAATTATAGCTAATCATATCTCGAGATATTATAAGCAACTTTTCTCAACCCTAGTGGGTAATGTTCTAGACTTTACTCTAATCAAGTTGGTTATGCCCACCTTGGTCACTTCTATATACAATTACAATTTACGAAGCATAATGTCATCAGAGGAGATACGTGCCATGGTATTCGACATGGACCATCCAAATGCTCCTAGGAAAGACAATTTTACAAATAAATTCTTTCGATGGTACTAGGGAATTATTGGTATAGGTGTAATATGAGCAATGCAAGACTATTTTAGAACAGGTCAAATGCATTCGAGGTTGAACTCAAATTTTCTAATTCTTATACACAAACACCCACAAGCAAGCAATATTAATTAATATAGAATATTTGTTCTAGGAAACTTTATGCTAAAGTTAATCACAAAGATCATCATATGACGTTTGGGAGATATATTATAACAATTTGTCCCAAAATCATTTTGGCTTCATTCTGAGTCAAAATATTAACGATTGTATGGCTGGTGCTTCTAAGTGCTTTAATGTAATGTAACTCCATAGACGAGGGGGAAATGTTACTCTCAAAATTGATATTTGTAAGGCTTTTGATACCATGTGTTGGGACTTTATCTTAAAATTGACGCAGTGCTTTGGTATTGAAAACATCTTTTTGAGTTGCATTCAAAATATTTTTGCATTAGTGAGAATATCAATCTTGGTTAATGATTCAGCTAGGGGTTATTTCTCTTATTCTAAAGGCATTAGACAAGGTGAACCTCTATTTCTGCTTTTTTTTTTGTATTGTCAAAGATTTTCTAAGGAGATACCTTGGGCATTTAGTTGACAACAATTTATTTCTTCCAATTTTCCCTTGGGGTACTCTCCTCCTTACCCATTTTTATATGCTAATGCCATTTTCATATTTGATTGTGCTTGTTCATCAAACCTCTAGGTCTTAACTGGGATTTTTCATTTGTATGGTGCCTTTCAGATCAATTGGTCAATTTGGATAAATCTTTCATTTACTTTTGTAAAGGTGTATCGTAAAACAATATTTCATCATAACGAGAAATAACTAGGATGCATATTTGGGGTATCTCTTTGTCATACTTAGGTGTCATCTTATTTTAGAGGGCTACAAGAAAATGTATATTTCAAGGATAGTTGATAAAAAATTAGTACAAAAATAGAAGCGTGGAAATGACTCATTCTCTCTTTGGGAGGGCACATATGCTTGATATCTTTAGTCATTTAGAGTATGTTTCTTCACTCATTTTAGATATATAAATGTACAAAGGTATTCTAAAAAAAGCCATTTGAAACTTCTTTCGATTGAGAAAGACGTTTAAAATTAAACTAGTCCAAGCTTGGAGGGATTGTTATCCCTCACTTGAGGAGGGGGCTTCAACTTATGAGATCTCAGCCTCTTAAATGAGACTATGTTAAGAAATGTTTTTTGGCAGGTTATCACAAGAAACTCAAGAATGATGCTTTAATTACGTAGATAGTACTTGGATAGGTTGAAAGCTCCACAAAGTTATATGTTCGCTCTTCCATTTGGCCAGATATACAACCTCATTATTTGACCTTATTGAAGGAATCTAGATGGTTAATTGGTATAGACTTCTCAATAAGGTTTTGGAAGGATAATTGGCTGAGTACTCCTCTAATTGAAAAAAATGAATAGCCCCCAGTAGATCTACCGATGCTTTCTTGGGTAGGAGATTATTTATGAACGGATGGATAACATAGGCCTCAAGCTTTTACGGACCTCTATCCAGATATTTCTTCATAGATTTGTTTGTTAGTTGTTGGGATAGGTACATACACAAGAATTTAGACAAACTCAATTAAGGGAAGGATCACAACCAATGAGGCTTATTGTCACGTCCCGCTCAGTATGTCCCTAAAAATCCAAAATAAATGGTGATTGCCTAAAGGATCTAGACTATTCTACATGGAAAGTTCTAGAGTTTCCTAGAGAAGTCTAGAAAGGGCTAGTGTTGGATAGACTCAACTCAATCTAGAAGACCCTAGAATGTTCTAGAACACGCTGGAGAGTGCTAGAAAGGGTTGGAATATTCTAGAACATGTCGGATGGTTCATGAAGGATGTAGAAGCTGTTGGAAGCTTATGGAACATCCCGGAAGTTGCATGAAGGAACTAGACAAACCTAGAAGACTCTAGAGTTGGCTAGAAGGTCCTAGACCCTTGTGGCATATTGTACATAATTCTAGAATTCTCTTGTACATTCTAGACTAGGAAGACTCTAGAAAGTGGTGGCATACTCTTAAGCTTAGAGCCACACTATAAATAGACCCATTGGTCTTCATTTGTATTCATCCTTAGGAATTCATAGCATCTTGTAAGATAATCTCTCTCTAAAGCAATACAAAGCATTCTTTGCAAACTTTCTCTCTATTCTCTTTGGAGTTTCATTCGGTTTCAAAGGCAGGCTTAGTGCAACGGACGGTGCTAAGTGTCGCACGATCTCTGCTTGAAAAATAAGGTCGTGACATTATGCTTTCCTACACGTGGTTAGGGAACTCAAGAATTGAGGCAGGGATATTTGGGCCCCTTTCCATTTGCACTTTGTGTGACCTAGCACAGAAAATTGTTGAATAAGTGTTGTGAATGTGAAAGGTGAGCATTAGTTGTCATAAGTAGAAAAGATTAATGTTAAATAGATGTTATGAATTTGAAAGGTTTAATTGTCCTCTATATATATCATGTATAGATACATAACAAATATGAATGAAAAATATGATTACCATATTAAACTTGGTATCAAAGTCAACCATTTGAATTATTTGCTCCAAAAAACTCCAAACCTATCGCCACCTAAACCAACCAAACACCAAAGCCATCTCCACCCAAAACTCCCAGTGGAAGTTTTTTCACTTTAGATTAGAGCAGAAATTGAGACACACTTTCCTCCACTACCTTTCATCCTTACATCTTTCTAGAGACCTAAGGTCAAAAGATCATTAGATTATACTTCTATAAGGTTTATGTTAGTATTGGCGATATTTGTGAACAAAACATATAATTATAATTTTAGTTTCTAGGTGTGTCTTAGAAGAATAGTTTCAAGTTAAAGAGATTATTGAGCCTCAACGATCACATATCATGTATATTTATTTTCTCATACACGTTAGATTACATATTAGAGACAATGAGAACAATGTGAAAATAGGCTAATCGATCAATCTAGTAGTGATAGGATCGATTGAACAATAAAACCTGATTGAGTTAATTTTAACACGTGACTAGATCGATTGAGGGATTTACTTTATCGAACGAGGACTAGATCAATCAAGTTAAATCACTGGATCGATCCACTAATTTTTGAATATTAATTAAATGATCATTGGATCGATAGAGATGATGTTCGATCGATCGAGAACTTGGTTAGAGTGATCAAGCAGCTAGTTATATTATTTTAAAACATATTTTTAATACAAATTGGATTGGCATTTTACTGTATTATCCTTATTTCTTAAAAGTGTTTTAATTGATTTTATGGACAATATAGAAATTTCACTTTAACATAATGTTGTTTCAAAATTCTCTATAAATAAACCTAAGCACACATTTGAAACTATCTACACAAGAGCTTAATTGTGCTTGTTCTTTTCATCTTTTATTCTCTTTCTCTTATTTTACTAAAAATTTTCAAGTAGGTTTTTTTATTAAAGTTAATTTATCAAATATTTTTGGTTGTGTTTGATGAATTAATAAGCCTATAATAATAATTGTGTTAGTGTGCTTTTAACTGATTGTCATAGAGTTGTTAATTATTTTTTATTTATCTTATATATTATCTAAATCAACTAATTATGATTGTTTATTATTGAATCTACTCTAAGACACATACTTATACTTGAGTATATGTGTTAACTTTTCAAGTGACAACAATGCAAGTTCGATTAAATCATGAGACTCGAGTTAATCGAAATGTTGTTCTAAACCTGAACGCTTATCTTGTAAAGACTATGATAAAATGAGTGACTTGTAAGTAGGTTACTTGAGAGCATTAACTGAGTAAGTAGTTTGAGTACTAACTTTGTAATTGGATACTAATTTTTCATAATTGATAGTTAGTTGATTCAATAGACATGTGTCTTATACTTGAGTATATGTGTTAACTTTTCAAGTGACAACAATGCAAGTTCGATTAAATCATGAGACTCGAGTTAGTCGAAATGTTGTTCTAAACCTGAACGCTTATCTTGTAAAGACTATGATAAAATGAGTGACTTGTAAGTAGGTTACTTGAGAGCATTAACTGAGTAAGTAGTTTGAGTACTAACTTTGTAATTGGATACTAATTTTTCATAATTGATAGTTAGTTGATTCAATAGACATGTGTTGTTCGTCCTAAATCATTGGTGTAATCAAGTTGTTTACACCTAAAAATATCGTGCATTGATATTTATATTTTCTCATTACTTTACATATATGCAATTAATTATTTAACCGCTTACGAAATTTTAATTTATTATATTTTTATTGACTAAATATTTAAATACATAATTAAAATGAGTACAACTTCAATCTTCTAATAAGTTCTCTATCCCATTTTTTTTTAAACTGAATCATATGCTTCAAATATTGTTGTCCTTCCACCAAACCCATGTGGCTACAAGCAATTGAAATTGTGGGAGCCAAACAGACGGTGATTTGACTCCCCAATTCAAGGGGGAAAAAAAGTTCAATGGTCCCTGTTCTGCACAACTTATTTTCTACGATTTATCTCATTTACATTGTAGCTATCTTCGTGTAGATACTCTGCTAATTGAGTAGTCTTTCCCCACCCCGATTCTCACGAACCACCTGCACCAAGTCATCTCGAACAGAAAAGATAGGGAGATATTACCGCTGCTCTGGTATGGTTTTTTTTTTTTTTTTGAAAAATCATTCACTGAACATAGGAAAACTTTGCCTCATCCTTGAAATTAATTTCATCAATCTGATCTGCATTTTTCTCAACACCAAGAAAAATCATTCCCAATGAAGGTCTTCGTATTTTATGTTATTCTCTTTCAATTACCATTATTATCGTGATAATCCGTTTCTCAATCTGTCACCATCAGTTTCTCATTCTTACTCCACTTTATTGTTGTTGGTATTATTATTATTATGTTAAGGAAGATTAAAAACGCGTATAAAAGAAAAGGAAAGAAAAAAATAAGTGAAAAAATTGAATCATCGTAAATCTAATCCGTTCCAATTTTTGTTGAGTTTGAAGGTCCATGCGGGTAACGTAGTCATCTAAATAAATTATGATGTATAGTCTCAATGATGAAGATATATATTATTGAACAAGAAAAACTCTCTTGCATTATGAACAAAACTGTTTCACTTAATGTGTCAGATAGATATAAAAAATAGTATGTTGAAAATCAGAATGTGAATAGCTGTTTCTTATGTCCATCTCTCCTGACATCATGAAATGCTATCTTTGTATACTCATTATCTATGAAATCTAGAGTATTATTTTTAAAGCTTTTTAGGATGATAATGATAAAATGCATGTCTATTCTTTGCATCAAAATGATTTCTCAACTAAATAAGGTGCCAAATCACTCTTAGGAAACTATAGAGAGTTAATGGAAATCTTTCGGGAACTAGATCATTGTGATGAAGTGGTCATGAATAATCATGATGATATTATAGCATACTGGCAATCCATTGAGCGAATTCAAGTACATATATTTCTTGTTGGATTGGATAAAAAATTTGATCAAATTTGATGAGAAATTTTACATCACGAACCGCTTCTAAGTCTGGATGAGTGTTATTCCTTAGTCCGTCATGAGGCCATATGGTCTACTACTTTCAATGAAGACATTGAGAAACCTAAAGCTTTCTCCATAATTTCCTGCTATCAATCCATTTAGATGTCACAAGACGAGTCAAAATCCACCAATATGAAGAGTTCTAATAGTTTGGATAAACCTACATACAAATGCACTCATTGCAACCAAACAAACCATTCTAAATTCGTTGCTTTGAACTTATTGGATATCCATATTGGTGAGACCGAACAAGGCATCATAATTACAAGTGATTGCATACTATAAAGTCGCTCAAATAAAGGAAGACAATGATATTCCTACGTCATCAACTTGGTAACAATTACAAACATTGGAGGTAAGGCCTTAAACATTTCTACATCTATTTTGAATAGTACATAGGTAATTGATTATGGTGCTACTGATCATATGAAATTTGATGTTAGACAAGTCTTAACCCTTAACTCATCTTCCCAAAATTGTGTCTCTACTACCAACGATAATGCCACCCAATTATTGGGGAAGGATCTTCATATCTTACTAATACTATACATCTTGATTACGTGTTAGTTGTCCCATCCTAGATTATAACCTTCTTTCAGTTTCTCAAATCAATACTAACTTATCTTGTATAGTTATTTTTTGGCTTAATTATTGTGTGTTTAAGAACATTCAGACTCAACAAATGATTGGTTATGGCGTTAAGAGAGGACAATTGTATTACATAGACTTGGAGTTAAAAAATTCTAGCATATTACAACAAGCTTTAGCTATAGAGACCATGTGTTCACCAAAAAAGATCACTGAGGTCTAGATCTGACATCGACGTTTGAGACATGCCTTATTTAGTTATTTAAAAAAGTTATTTCCTAATTTATTTTCAAATTTGGAGATTTTTATTTTCAAATTTGGAGATTTCTATTTTCAAATGTGATGTATGTGAACTTGTAAAAAGCTATCATGCTTCATTTCCTTTGATTTTAAATAAAAGTCCAGTTCTTTTTATGGTTATTCACTCTGATATTTAGGGACCATCCTAAGTTCCCACATTTTGGGAGGGATGGGTAGGGGATCACATTGGTTTGTTTCCTTTATAGATTATTATACTTAGATGTCTTAATTGTGTTTGATGAAATCCAAGTCAGAAGTTACGTTAATATTTCAAAAAAATTATAACATGTACATTGTAAAATGTTCGAATGCAAGTGTTACGAAGTGATAATGGTGAGCAATACTATAGTTTTGAACTTCAAAAAAATTTGGACTCGTATGGTTCAACTCATCAAACCAATTTCAGATACATCTCAACAAAATGATATGTTTGAATGTAAGAATAGACACTTATTAAAAGTTGTTCTTGCTTCCCTAATCGAGGCTCGCATGCCCTTATGCTACTAGGGTGATGCTCTTCTCTCTACCGTATATTTCATTAGTTGTGTTTCATTTCATCCTATCAACTTCAAAACACCCTTCCAGACATTTATAAAAGCTAGTATTGCTCCAACATTGCCAAACCTACCCCTATCATATCTTCAGATGTGTTGTATATGTTCATCTTCATAAACACCAAAGTAGTAAGTTAATGCCCCAAGCCTTGAAGTGTGTCTTTATCGGATATAATATTCATCAAAAAAGATCCAGATGCTATCACCCCTTACTAAAATGTATATTTATCACTATAGATGTTTTATTTCATGAAGATACTACGTATTTCTCTAAGTCTAACCTTGAATGGAGTGTCTTGAGAAAATTTACTCTTATATAAAACATTGAGGAAGATGTGGTGGAAGTATCTAATCAAAATTTAGGTGATTTGGATCCTAACCGTTAAAACTTAGTAGTGATACCCTACATAATGATACAATAACTGTAGAAGTAGTTGTAAGTGGTGATGAGTTGGAATCTAGTGATTAAAACTTAGATCCAAGTGAAAATAAGCATCAGGAAAGCCAAGAAACTCCTGAAATATACCTTGATCTACCATAAAATGGCATTGTTTTCAATTATGTACAAGGTTAGTTTCTACACATCTCTCTCAAATTAATGTAAGATTACCGAAGCAATTATCAAATGAATCTCTATATATAGTAAATTCATCCATAAGTACTTCTATAATGCTCTCAATAAAATAAAAAAGTATACTTATCATACACATATGAAAGGTGACAGGGGCATTACAAAAGCCAAATAGCATGCGTATCTAAGCAAATGTCCCAAAGGGGTAAGTAAATGTTGTCTTCTCTTCTTTTTCAATGCAATGACAATTTGATTATAACCTGAAAACCATAAAAAAAACAATAGTGAGTATGGCCTATTAAATGCGAAGTATTGATAAATAAAAGGTAAAGGTGATAAGTGTTATTTTATACATATTTTTTATATTAATTCTTTTATATTTATTAATTTTATTATTATAATGAGCTAAAATTATTTATTTTATATTTATTGAGAAAATATTAATTTTTTAGATTTTTAGAAAAAAAAATTAAGATTTTTATTTTATTTTTATTTGATAGGTGGATTAATTTGAAAATGAAATGGATGTATTTCGTTGCTTATCCTATCCTTTTATACATCACAGCTTATCCTATCCTTTTGACATGTGGTACACACTAATCCTATCTCCACCCGAATACGAGTAATCTTTTTTATATCCAGATTTGATTTTTATATTTTATAAATATAAAATAACACCTCATAAAATAGGATGCAACAATTGAGAAAAAAAGGATTCAAGAAGCAATTAAAAGAGTTGAAGATCATATTGAAGAATAAAATTCTAAGATTTTCCCCCTTTCTTTTATTATTTTCATGAATATCTAATTTTATAATTTATTGTGGGTGATCTCAAAGCCCTAGATATGGATTACAATATTTAATAAGATTTTCAATATTCTATTCAACTATTTTTTTTATTATGTGTTAACTTTCAGTTTTAATTGTTGTATGAATTTATTTAATTATTTAAGTGTACAATTAAATAATTAAATTAATTCATCATCAATCAATTTAGTTGATTGGATATATAATCACTTAATCAATTTAAATAATTAATGATAAATTATTTACAATGAGAATTAATACTCATGATAATTAAATTGAGTTAGTGTGTTTAACCTTGATCCAATTTGCTTCTTTAAAAATTAATTTTTTGATAGATTAAATTTAGAGAGCTTATTATAAGTTGTGTATTAAAAAGAATTTGGACTAAGAGCTTGTTAAGTTCAACAAATTTGTAAGAAGAAATGAAGATTTTTGTGTTTATGAATTTCTCTAAGTTGATATAATCAAAGATTAGGAGAATATGACATACTTTTGTTGATTTGCAATACATGCTAGTGGTAGAGAATGATCATACAATTGTTATTTTATTTGAATCTTTATCATAATCTTTATGTTTTATTTTTATCTTTATTAACCTTTAGTTTTTAAATTTAATTTTCAGTTTACAAAACCAAAACCTCCATTTTTTAATAAATAGGAGTTAGTTTTTAAAATCCTTTGTAGGAAAGACCCTTACTTGCTATATGTTAGTTTATGACATCTTAAGAAATTTAAAGTAAAGTTTAAATTGACTATTTATCTTAACTACATTGAAAGGAAAATAATCTTTGCAAGTCATAGAGTTGAGTTTTCGAAAAACAATACTAATTTTCCACTTGGTTTGAAGTTGGATAAGAGTTAAATCCTTGTCCTCATTCTTCACCACTATAACTCTTAACTTCTTTGGAGCCACTTGGACTGGGCAACCCCACTTGCTATATAAAATTGGAAAAATTACACCAACTTCCAATAGCTTGATAACTTCTTTCTTAACCATTTCCATCTTTGATGGATTCAATCGCCTTTGTATTTCTCTTGTTGGTTTGGCCTCATCTTCAAGTAATATTCGATGCATGCATATAGAGGCATTGATTTCCTTAATGTCATTAATTTTCCACCCAATCACTAATTTATATTCTCTTAAAACATAAATTAGGTTCTCCTATTAACTAGCTAAAAGCTTAGATGCTATAATCACAAGAAGTGTCATTATCTTCTGAGTATACATATTTGAGATGTTCTAGGAGAGGTTCGTGCTCTAAGGTGGTGGCTGCACAATGGAAGGTAAAAGTTTCTCATTAGACATGGGAAGAGAAATATAGGAATGATTGTACCTTTGGTTTATATCTAGAAAAGAGTCAAGAGAGACGATAATCTCCTTTAATTCCTCTACTATGTCAATATCCCCTTCTACATCACTTAAATATTTGATCTCATACTATCTTTTACGGTAACGTGAGGTATAGGTTTGTACTTTCAACAACAATAATTTGCTACGCTAAAGATTCAAGTACATATACATAGTTAGTGTTCCGGTATGCACATCTATCTATGTCTAGGAAATTATCATGAATGGCCTACCTAAAAGAAAGAGTGTGGAATTAATAATGGGGTCATATCTCATATCAAGCACATAAAAATTGATCAAGAATATAAGCTTATTAACCTACACTAAAACATCTTAACAAAAATCCCTTTGAATAAGCATTAGATCGATCATGCGAGTTGGATAACTACGCAGGTTTCTTGAAGGAGAATAAGATTTAAAGTAACATTAATTGAATCTCCTAGATCTAGTATAGCCCTTTCAAATTTAATGATGCCTATAATGCATGGTATGGTGAAACTACCTAAGTCCTTGCATTTTTGTGAAAGTTTCCTTTGTAAAACTACCGACACATTCTCTATCATGTTCACCACTTCATTACCTTTGAGCTTCTTCTTGTTGGTGTACAATTTTTGGAGACATTTGACATGAAGTGACACTTTCTTTATGGCATCCAATAGTGGAATGTTAACTTATACTTTCCAAAAAGTATCCAATACTTCATGTTCATGTATCACCTTCTCGGATTTTGCAACATGTTAGGAAAAAGAATAGGGGATTCATAAGTATAAATTGGAACTTTAGATAGTATCTTAAGTGGTAGTTGTGCTTCCTTATTATTGTTGTCTTGTTCTCTACTTTGTCATAATTGCTTGTATGTTCTTGAATTAGCTCATCCTATGTCTCATTTTCTTTGGTTTATTCCTTGTGAGTTTCTTCAAGATGCTTACCACTTCTCAATGATATAGCATTGTAATTTTTTCCAGGATTAACCATTGGTTGAAAGGGAAATTTACAAGATCCTTGTGTTTTCTAGCCTCCCAATAGTAGTAGCTAACTGACTTAATTTATTTTCAAGGTTCTTGATAGCATATTCTGTGTCTTGTTGAAACTTGATTGAGTCTTGTAGGAATTTGATAGTACCTTATTGGAACCAAGGATGAAAATTTCGACAATATTGTCGTGAAAATATCTATTTTTTACACATCTCGATATCAAAACTTGATATCTATATCTTTTGGCCAAATTGTCAGGAAATTGTCGAGAATTTCATTAAAATATTGCTTAAATATTGTTGTCGCTTAAATTCATTTAAAAGTTTTTTTTTGCTCAAATTCCCTTGATATTGTAGATATTGTGGTTAAAATGTCATTAAAATATTGCTAAAATGTTGAACAAAATATCAAAAATATTAATTCTTGATTTTTTTTCTTCTTTTTGAGCAATCATTTCAATTTAGTTTTTCTCTCACATTTACATAAAATAATTTTTTTCTTGTTTGTAGCATGTTTTCTATACATATGAGTACTTTTAAAAATAAATAATCAATAAAATTTATTTTTCATATTGTCGAAATTTATCTATTTATAATATTTACAATTAGATAATATACTTAATTATTTCAAACCTTTTAACTACTTATTTTACAATACTTATTAAAAAATAATATATATTTTATTATACAATATTTAATACATGTATTAAATAAAAAAATTAGGTTAAAGTATAATTAATTGATTGTTTTGATTTTTTTATAAAGTTTTAAAAATATTTTTCATATATTTTTTAAAAGTTTCCATATATTTTGTGATTTTTTTTTCAAATTTTCCGTCGATAACAACAATACCTTTGATATTTCCATAAAATTATGTCTCGACATCTTAACTGACATCAATATTTCAAACCTTGGTTGAAACATAACAGTGTTGGATGCTATCGTATTTATCAAATCCTTTAAAGATTTACCTTGAGATGGAGAATTATTTTATGGTCTCACTTGTTAAGATTGTTCACCTCTTGGAAAAGAAAAAAAACTTGTGGATTAATAGAAGCAACTGCTTGATTGTCTCCATTATAGTTAAAGTTAGAATGATCCCTTTAACCATGATTGTAAATGTTAGAGTAGGGATTATATTTTTGTCTTTATTGTCCTTGATATCCTCACATAGTATATTCTTGTTCAACATTAAGATCTTGAATAATGGGACATATGTTTATTGGGTGCCTAATGTTAATGCAAATTCCATAAGCTTTAACTTGTCTAGTCACTAATTGTTACACTATTAAAGTAATGGTGCTCAATTGTTGTTCAATATTATTAGAAACTTCCAATTCATTAACCTTATGTTGTGAGTTGGAACGGGTGTCAAACCGTTGAGCATTTGTAGCCATAGTAGCAAAGCTTCGTGTGTCTTACCAAATCTACACCACTTATTGTATCTATCATGCTTCTATTCATGGGTATCAATCCTTCATAGAAGCATTCGATTAAGAGAAACTTACTTATTTGAGGATGATTATGATAAAGATTCGAATAAAAAAATGATTGCATGATCATTCTCAACCACTAGCATGCATTGAAAATCAAGAAAAGAATATCCTAGTTTTCTTATTCTTTGATTATACCAACTTAGAGAAATTTACAAACTTCTACCTCTTCTTACTTATTTGTTGAATTAAACAAATTCTTAATCTAAACTTTTTTTAATAAATAAACTAAAATAGACTCTTTAAATTTAATCTATCAAAAATATTCAATTTTACTAAGCAAATTGAATCAATATTAAATATACAAGCTTAGTTTAATTATCTTGAGTATTAGTGTTCATTGCAAGTAATTTATCACTAATTATTTAAATTGATTTATGATAAATTAATTTGATTATTTAATTGTATACTTAAATGTTCAAATAAATTCATACAAATATTAAAATTGAGAATTAATACATAATCAAGAAGAATAGATGAATAGAATATTACAGATCTTATTAAATATTACAATTTATGTTTAGAGCTTTAAACCCACAATCAAATTATAAAATTAACTACTCACAAAAATTAATAAATTAAAAAATATTATTCATGAAAATAATAAAATGAAGGATAAATTTTTTTTAAGATTTTTGTCTTTATTTATGCTATTCAATTCCTTTGATTTTCTGTTGAATCTACTTCTTAATTGTTACCTCCAACTGAAATCTATAGATTCTGTATTCTTTTTTCTTAATTTTCATATAATTATGATAAGACATTTTTTATTGGGTGTTATTTAGATATTTAATACATTTTATAGTTGTATTAAGTTTCTTTATACCGAAAATCTAGCCTCACGCTACGTAAAGGAAGACAGGGATAAATTAGATGCTGCTAATTCATTTATCTGACGCTTGGTTGTGCAGGAGATGGAAAACATATATTAGATGACACGTGACAGTTTTGTGTGATTTAAGTAAATCCACCTAATTTTATAAATGCATCCATTTATTAAATAAAAATCTTAAAAAACTTAAAAAAACTTTATCAATACTTTTCCAATAAATATAAAATAAATAATTTTAACTCGTTATAATAATTATATACATGTATATAAATACAAAAAAAAATGATATCTAAAAATGTGTATAAATTAACACTTATCAAACTATGCACTAACTCGAAGAGAAGTGTTTAATTATTATAAATATTAACAATTAATATTAATTGTCATTAATAGAAGGGATTAATGTTAAATAGTTGTTATGAATTTGAAACATTTGATTACTCTCTCTATATACCATGTACATGTCAAATATGAATAAAAATTATGATTTCATCAAATTATAAAAAAAACTATCTATCACTTTTTTTGAGTTGTCATTTTGTAAGTGCACTCTGTTACCTTTTATGCTCCTTTTTTTTGTAGGCAACATTGCACAAATTCTTTCATCCTTGATTTATGGACAATCATAATAGCACTTGACCTTAGGTCATAGATTGATAACTTATGGAAAGCAAGTATTGTTTTAGTCATCTGCATGATATAGATGGTAAAAAATGATTATATATTTGAGGATAAAGCAAACTCTATTTATGTTGTCACTCGTTTTTAGACTCGATCACTTTTTGTGCCATAGAGATAGTATTTTGCTTGGGTTGACTATTTAGAGAAAATTGTTTGCATAAAGTTTCATTGTTATCATGTTTATAAAGATATTAATATTATAATTGATAGTATACCCTTTAAGATCCCTAGTATTTTTACTGTGACTTGTTAGTGGGATGTCCTACTATTCGTTAGTCCTTTCATTTATTTGGATGATAATAACAAACTGAATTATAGGTTTTACTGAAATTTAGTTTGTATATCTTTTTTTCTCTATTTAATAATGTTTGTAATTAAGGGACTAAATGAGGAAGGTGCTATAGAGGTGCCAACCTATTTGGAATATCTTGGTACACCTACTGATGCTTGTTATCTACAACTTTTCATTAAAAAATAATAATTGACTTCCTTACTTTATACATTTTGAATGATTTTTTTCCACGAATTTTTTTGGCTTCAATAATACAATTATTCTTATAATCTTTATCATTGGAATCTCAAATAAGATTTTTTTAATAATATCAATTTTAACATTAAGGGGTGATATTTATGATAGTTAATATAGGTGTCAACTAAATTTAAAGCACAATGTTTTTTATTGATAATGAAAAAATTAAGCTTGAAAATTTTGTTGGGGGATAATTCGATTTAAAGAGAGAAACTAGAGAGATGTGAGGAAATGAGAATCCCCTTGGCCTTGGTTAGGCATCAGGTTCATATATATATAAGACATTACATTTATAAGTGTCAATTATATAGAGGTGAACGTCGTAGCATGTCAAAGATAAATGAGTAAGCATAAATTAACTAAGGCTCGACCACATTGAGGGATCAAGCATATTGTCTAGTCTCAGACATTCCAGAATGTTCTAGACTTGTGAGGATGCTTCTAGAATCAATATTCAAGGCTAGGGCACCTCAAGGCTTGGGCATTGTGTCTCAAGATTAGAGCTCTACAAAGGTCATGCAGTAGGTCATTTCTTATACTCAAACATTAAACCCTCTTACTCTTTTAACTCAGTTCTTTAACTAAGAAGGAAGAGTAAAAGGGTTGGCAAGTGATCAACTAGTATTTTAATTTTGAGCAATAATTTTGATTTTTTAAGAGCTATTTCATATGAAATTAATATAATAACCAAAATAGTATATTAAAAACTTTAGTCTTTTAGGTGTCGATTATTCCAACTGAGCTGGTTGTACTTTAGTTTAGGCATTATGATGCAAGACCTCTCCCACTACATCTTCCACCCTTCCAGGCTCATTACTTCTTGGCTCCAACTCAATCTCTTTAATTACTTCTTCAACTCTAGCTTCTTCAGCTTGAATTTCTTCATCTTGAGTACCAACCATGATAGTTTTCGTTAATGAGAGCATAGGGTGAAGTGTTTCAGTTTTTAGGATTTCTCTCTTAAAATTCAGGGTGAATCTTAAAAAATAGGGGCCAAAAAGAAAAAGTTCGACTTTAAATCCTAGGCCTTATGATGGAACCAAAATGTTAGGGGATAATCTGATTTAAAGAAAAAAACTATAGAGATGTTAGAGAATGAGAATCTCTTTGGCCTTGATTAGACACCAAGTTCAAATTTATATAATACATTACATGTTTCCATATTAATTATATAGAGATACACATCGTAACATGCCAGAGATATAGGAGTAAGCATAAATTAACTAAGGCTAGACCACATTGAGGGATCGAGCATATGATCGAGTCTCAAACATTCCAAAATATTCTAGACTTGTGAAAATGCTTATGGAATCAATATTCAAGGCTAAGGCACCCCAAGGCTCAGACACTGTATCTCAAAACTATGACACATTAAGATTCAAATAGTTGTTTCAATACTAGGATACCTTAAGATTCGGGCATTGTGTCTCAAGATATGGGCTCTACAAAAGTCAGGCAGTTGGTCATTCCCTATGCTCAAACAAATCCAATTTATTATACAATTCCTCTCCCTTCTTAAATTATTGTTTCATCGAGTAAATGATTGGTGTTTCTTTCTTCCACTTTTATTCGGTGAGTGAAAATGAAACATTTCAAAATTACCACAAAAAAAAATATATATATATATATTGTCATCTAACTATAAGAACATTTTAATTTTTTTTAATAAACAGGTATAGTATTATAATTTTTAAATAAATCAATCTAAATTGTAAAAAAAATGTAAAATTTTTATGGATAAATTATATTTTATTTAAAAATAAAAATAAATTATATCTATTTTCTATGTCTTATTACAATTTATTTATTTTTAATCTCTTTGTCATCTCTTTCTCTCTTATCTTATTTTGTTTGTATAATTTAATTTCTTTCTATTAAAACTATAAATTTTATTTTTATATTGAATTTAAAAAGTATAAAAGAGAAAAAAAATCATTTTTAATGAAAAAAGAAAAAAAATAGTATTTTTAATAAAAAAAAACATAAAAATGAAGAGATACTTAAATAAGAGTTAATTATTTTTCTTTGTAAAGAAAGCAAGAAAATTATATTTTTTTTTATTTTTAATGTTATTTTTAAGGGTATTATAAAAAAAGTATTCTTTTTAATAAAAAATTAATTTTATACTAAAAAAAAATTATTTTTTAAAAATTAGAATTATATTGATTTTTTTAAAAAAAATATAAAAAATTAAAGTTACTCGCTTTAAAAAAAATAGGATTAAAATACTTTTATTAAAAAATTATAAAAACATTTAGACCCTAATTCGCCATCATTTCATATTTTTATATAATAATAAGATTTTTTTTATGAGACTTTAATATATTACACCCAATAATTAATTATTCCGAAAAGATATACTAGAAAAACAAAAACAATCAAACGGGCACATCCATGTCGAATTGTAGAGAAAGAATTTCATCCAAATGGGATGTACCGATTCAAAGAAGAGACTATTCATACCCACAAGACAAGCCCGTGCCTATAAAAGCCCACGTTTACATTACATCTTAGACCGAACGTATTATTTAGTATAATATTTTTATGTATAAAATTATAAATATAAATATATACAATAAACTGTACTTATTAAATGATATTATATTATATTAATTATAATTAATCAATAAATAATTTTTATTATCAATTATTTAATATATTATGTATAAATTATAGTTATTTTTATTCTTTCAAATATTATATATATATTTTTAAGAAAATTATATTAATTTTAAATTTTAATCTGTAATAATACATATAATTTCTCGTCAGACTGTCGGCAATTAAAGCAATTAAGCTGAGTTATGCTCACAGTCACAGTCACAGTCACACACCGACGCGTATTGACTTTACAGCTGGATCTTAAAGCCAAGATCTCTGATCTAACCCACCTTAGTTTTGCCTAAATGCTATGGCGACAGCCTACAGTATGACGATAGCATTTACAAAACCATGCGTGGAAGCATTCAATGCTAACAGCCGTATATCACGGGTTGTACTTGTACCAGCTGTCTATAACAATGAGTATATAACATTAATAAAAAATATGTATTAAAATATGTATGAAATTAATATAATAAAAAAATTATAAGATTTTTATATTTAAATGATCTTAAATAATGTAATTAAAATAAAAGTTATTTTACATACTGACGTGCATTCCATAAAATATGTAATTTTAAGGATTATTTAGTTTGAGAAATTATTCATTCTGAATAATCATTTAAATTATTAAAATTTAAAATTATTATAATTTTTAAAAAATAAATATTATAAAAAATATATAATTAATAAAAAATATGTTAAAAAATAATAAAAAATAACATCTCTATTTGGATAACCATAAAGTCTTTTTATAAGCTAAGATTTGGATTATTTTCAACTTAATTAAATAATATTATTAATACTTATAATAATAAAAATAATATTTAATATTTAATGAATTTATTTAATTTAAACAATATTTTAAACTAAATTATATATGATATTTTTATAATAGTAAAAATATATAAATTAAATATAAAGAATATTATTTTATGATTATATTTTAAAACTGTTATTTTTGTTGTTTTTATTACATTGTTCTCATATAATTTTATACAAATATATATATATATACTTAAAAAAATTATTATTTTTATTAAAATAATAATTCATTTTATGAAATTAACTATTTTATTAGAAAATAAATTTATAAATAAAAAAAACTATTTTAATTATTTAACAACCATTTTTACCATTAATTTTATTGTTATTAGCTTAATTGAAAACTCTATTATTTTTAATAATAAATTTATTTACTTAGAGTTTTTAAAGTATATAGTTAAACTTATAAGTTTTAATTAAGACGCAATCATAAATTCTCCTCAAACTTCCAAACGTTTGGGGGAGATCACCCAACTCGTGTAAATATTTAGAGCGTGGTGATTGAAATATAATCCCGATCATATTCTATTAACACCAACGTTTCAATATCATAATCTATTAATTATTTTCCCCCTAACTGTAGCAGGTTATAACGAAAATATAATAATATTCTAGCTTTAAAATGATATCACAAATACAAAAAAAAAATTGTAATTAGTAAAAAGAAATTTGAAAAAATATAAAAAACAAGATTAAATTTCAAGAAAAACAAATAGATTTAAAAATCCATCATTCTTAAAGATAAATAAAATATTCTTAATATATATTTTATTATGTAATAAGTAATAAGTAAATGAGTATTAATATTACAGACGCAAAAAAAAAGATGATATAATAGACCATTAATTGATAAACTATTAAAAAAATGTAAGAATGATAAGGAAATGTTGTAGACATTCATTTAAAAAAAATCTAAATATTAATAAAACATATTTTAAAAAAGGAATTAATACACCAATAAAATTAGTATTGTTAGATAATAGAATAAAAAATAAAAATAAATGTTTTATTAGGAATAATATATGAAAACCCAAGATGTCAAAAAATAAAGTTCACAACATACCTTAAGTTTGATTAAGCTTAACTTATAAATTTGAAATAGAAGATTTAATTTGAGAAGGAAATCATTTATTTATAGTATACAATATAATAAAATATTCATTAACAAATAATTATAATAGTTCAATATATGGAAAAAAATGAATTCATAGAAATTGATAAAAAATTCAAGATAATGGCAAATAATAAAATCATACATATCAACAGATTTTGAAATATTAGAAGAATTAAACTTATATGTTAAATAAAAACATTTGATATTAAGAAGAAGAAGTAATGTAACAAGAAAAAATAATATATTAAGGTTTACGTTTATAATTCTTGAAAGAAAAACATCTAACAAAAAAGAGAGAGATAACTAATATAAAACAAGAAGTTAAAATATTGAAAACACTAGTCCTTACATAATATTAGAGAAAAATGATATCATTATTATCCCAATAATTTTTAAAAATAAACTATAGGATTTAGAATAAGATTTTAATTGAAGTTTAACAAGCATATCAAAAAACTAAATAACAATAATGAAAGCCTTAATTCTTTTAACAAAAGAATTTTATTCCTTACAAGACATAAATGAAACATAAAATGAACTCCTAAAAGAAAGAAAAAAAGAAAATATGATTATAAAAAAAAATTACAGCAAGATATACGTAAGAAATTTATAGAATTAAGAATTGATGTAAATAGCATACCTAAGAAAAATAAAATTATATGCTATAAGCTTGATCCATTTGTATGATTAAAAGAAGAACCACTTAAGAGATCAAATGCATTGATATATTGGAATGAGGAAAAACCCAAATATATAGAAGAAACTATGATTATAGTTTAATGAAATATAGAAAAGAATTAGAAAAATAGTTTATATACCCTTAGAATAGGGACATAGTAAAATTAATTAGTTTGTTAACCCTAACAAATGAAGAACTACAAAGAAATTATGACGAAAAACTTTATATAAAATAAATGATATGACAATAATTAGGGAAACTGATTATGAATCAGAAAATATAATTCCAAAAAATCATATGAAACCAATTTCATTATCAGTTTCTCATCAAGAAAAAACATCTGATCCATATATGGAAAACATAAATAGACAAAGTCTAGAGAAACTTGACATTCCTTATAGAAAAAAACAACTCAAAATAGAAGAAGAATTACATTGAGAAACTAGAGATAGTAACCCTCTAGAATTCAAACTTTATAAAAATTATAGATTTGATCTTTTAGATTTATATTGTATATAAAAAAACCTTAACTGAATGGTATAGTGATATGAGTGTAATCATACAAACTTCTCTAACCACACAATCAAATCTTTGAATTGTAAAGTCTTAGTAGCCCACAAAATGATAGAAAATGTTAAAATTTAGTTTACAAATTTAACAAAATAAAAAATTTACAAATATAGGGGAATGCTTTCACAGGTAAGGAACACTTAAATACTGTAGTAAATGAAATATACAAGAAATTTATTAAAGAGGATAAAGTTAGACATATCACTAAATCCAATGAATATAGATTCGTTTATTTATGAATATGAAATGTATTTATGAATAAGAAAATGTTTTTCTAAAAGTTTCCAAAAACATTATATAAAACTATAACAAAATGATGTAATAAAAAAATAGAAAAACTATACCAAATACCTTAGGAGGAAGAATATTTTTTAAAAAAAACTCGATAATCATTAAATATAAAAAAATAAAAATATAAAAATATAAAAAGAAATGATAAAATTTGTCATGGTATAAGAGATTTTAGGAGGTCGGAAAAATATAAATGTAACATTAAATGTTGCAAGTAAAAGTATAAAAATATAAAAAATACAAAACATTTAAAAGATATGAATTTAGAAAACAAGACTTTTAAAAATATAAGAAAAGTTGTAACAAAGAACCTTATAGAAAAAAAGATAATTTAGAAGACAAATGTATAAGCACCAGAAAATAAAAAATTACTATCCATCAAGGAAAAATAAATACAACTATTAGATCTGCAATGAGGAAGGACATTATGCTAATGAATACACTAATAGGATTCAATATAAAAAAAGAATTTAAAAAGGAATTTACATAGAAAGCAAAAATCTTAAAAAAATCTTTTAAGATGAAATTAGAACTAATAGAGGAATCAGATATATATGATACTTGTAGTATTATCTATTAGAAGAAAATGATGAAAAAATAATTGATTCAGAATATAAATATTCTTCATCAAAATATGGATGATTTGTATCACAAATGTAAACAACCTCATATACTAAATAACATTCAAGATTTTTCAAGTGAATTAAAAGACAAAAATTAATTACAAAGATTCTTAAGATGTTTAACATATGTTGAAACATATATAAAGAAACTTGTAGAAATGTTGAAACCTTTACAAACAAAATTTAAAAAATATCATGTTTAGAAATGGATATAACAAGATACTTTATACATGGATAAGGTAAAAGTACAGGTAAAAAATTTACCAATGTTATACTATCTAAGTTCAGATAATAAAATGATAATTGAAACAGATGTTTCACATGAATATTGAGATCAACTTTCAAAAGCAAAAATAGATAATAAAGATGAATATATTTGTAGATATACATCAGGATCTTTCCATGATCCAAAATTATATTATCATAGTAATTAAAAGGAATACTTAGCTATTAAAAAATCTATTAAGATATTTACAATACATGTTAGTTTCATATTGTTTTCAAAACCGATAACAAGAATTTTGGTTATTTTTTAAAGACTAATATTATAAGTGATTATAAACAAGGAAGATTTTTCAAATGATAATAGTGATTTATACAATTTTAATGTCAAACATCTTTCAGAAAACAAGAATAGTTTAGAAAATGTTCTTATAAGAAAATAGTACCTTAAACTATTTTTGTTCTTGTAGGAATGGAATATCTTGATATCAAGATTAAGATAAAAAAAAAAAAGGAGATAAGAATCATTCAGGAACAACTTGAGGTTTTATGCTTAGAGAAGTAAGTCTTTTTTTGAGACAAGAATTAAATAAGAAGAACTTAACAATTCAAAATCAACATTAGAACATAAACTCTAAAGAGGAATCTACTTCAGAGATTCATTCTAAGAAAGGTAAAACTTCTAAAGAAGGAATTCAAAATGAGAAGGAAGAACATAATAGTTCAAAAGAAATTAACACCTCTAAAAAGAAAAGTGAAAAACTCAATTAGATTGAAGAAGTAGAAAAAAAGACCAAAAAGAGACTTATGTGGTGTATAATGGTCTAGAACCAAGAATTTACCAAAACTGGATGAATTAAGCAAAACTATTATCAAATTTAGTAGAATAACTCATAGAGTTTTCACTAATAAAATGAAAGCTGAAAGTAGTTATGCCAATTATAGAGTACAAAAACTATTAATCCTAGAAGATATAGTTAAAAATTACTTTACAATAATAACCATCACCACTAACCAGGTTGAAGACCTTAGGAAACATAGTACGATCATCAATACTATTGAGAAAAACACCCCTTATAGAGACAGTAAAGATATTACAACCACCAGTACTATTCAAGAAAACATCCCTAAGAATACATTGGTCATTGAAGATGAAAAAAACTAATATAAGAATTTAAGTAAATCATAATGGTTGAGTCTCTATAACTTAGCCAAAAAATCTACTCATAAACATATCAAAGGTATAAAATTTTACACCATAGAAAAAAATTCCCTATTGGCAGTAAATTTAATATTATTGAAGGAGTTAATCCAATTTTTGTTTATAAAATTTTCTATGTAGGTTTAATTAAGAAACTATATCCAGGAATTAACTTAAATGAATGAAGCTATTTTCCTAAAATTTTCAAGTAGGCTATTAAGAACTTCAGAAAGAAGATCAGAATAGGTGACAAGTCTGTCTATCTTAGATTTTTCAGTTCACTTATGAACTGAAATGAAGAAGATTGTGTTAGTCCTTATCATTTTATCAAATTAAGGATTTCCAATGCTAATAGAAAAATTCCAAAGCGAAAGGCGCTTCTAGAAAATGAATTCAATATAGATAAACTTTGTATTCTAAGAGGTTATATGCTATAAGTCAAATTTATCATAAACTCTAAAAAATTAATAATTTTTTAGAAGTCAATGAAAATTACTCAACTAGTAAAGTTATAATCACTTTGTATAGCAATATGACTCTCAATGAAGAAAATGGCGAGAAAATCAATACGTTTGAAATAAATTTTAATAATAATAATCTAAAAATTTATCATGAAACATAAGGTGTTTTGTTTCTACGTTAAGAAAACCACTAAAGATTACAAATACACATTAGAGATCAAGACAACGAAGTCGCATCATCAAAATAACTTTCGATAGAAAACAATAAATAGGAATAAAGATGTAAAACTCACATCTTCACTTGACAAATCATGACAAGGAAATAAAATGATTAAATTCAAAATCCAAAAACAAAAGATTAGGTGAATTATTAAAATAAAGATAAAATAATATTTTTTACTATTATAAACAATGATTCATTGTCAACTATTAAAAACAAAAGTGTATTAAAGCTTGAACAAATTGACACATATTAAGTGCTGTAAAAGAAGACAAACAACGGAAAGATCACGATAGATCCATTAAATTTAGGTATGATAATTAATATCTTAAGTTAATTAAAAATCTTGAATAATTAAATAATTTTTTATAATTATTAGAATTAATAAATAAGAAAAAGAAGATAAAAAACTAATAATAAGTCTTTACGAAAATAAACATAAAGAAAATTATAAAATCAAAATAATATTTTATTAAGAAACTTAAAATTTTACCTTTATATAATAATATGTAAAATGTATCAACTAACATTATAAAATAACTAACTATAATTTGATATTAGAATCGTAGAAAATAAAAATACAGATAACAAAATTAACACAGGTAAAGTTATTTTTATAAAGAAAGAGTATGTAAAGTATACTAAATATCAAAGATATAATTATTACTTTATTTAGAGATTACATATAATATATAATATATAATATATTCTTTATTAATATTAATTGTTTATTTTATTCTTATTATAATACTTTTTCATTTTAATAAAAATAAAAATTCAAGATAACTCCATTTTACGGCACATATTCATCCACGTATGATTCTTATTGATATTAATTATTGGTACCAGTGTAACACCAATTTTTTTATAAAAAAAAATAAAAAAAAATTATTCTATCACGTTTTTATGATTCTCCCCTTATAAATGCATTTATATTTAACCAATTATTTTAGAAATGAAAATGTTCAACTTGAATTAATACATTACAAACATACACGATAATTGAAAAATGTAGTTTGAAATAATACACGACATATGGTGATGTAACCCCCATTATAGATAGAACAATCACTTACAAGTCTCTCTCTTTGATATTAAATAACCCAAATATTTAAAAAAAATAACAATCATATCTTTTTTTATCACAATTTCTTTTCTTTTTTTAAAGGTAGACACTAGATAGAAAAATCAATACATTTCGATCAAAATATTTGACATTGCTTTTTTTGATAATTTTAAGTTTTTTTTATTAATATATACATAAAATAAAAATTGAACGAGGTTACGGGGACAAAAAAAAAAAAAGACCTGAGATTTATAATTTACAGAATTTAAGAAAGAAAACATATACCAGAGAAAAACTAATTAAGAGCTACACCGACATGTGCGTTTTCACGTTTCACCGCCCTCTCATCTCAAGTAAAGGATTGTATCCTCCTCAATTCAGTTCCTTAAATAGGCTTTTTTCAATTCATTTCCCCATTTCTTTTCTCTTTAACAGAGAAAGAAATTGATATAAGTTTGATAAAAAGAAAAAAAAAAGATAAAAAAATAAAATCAAAGAAAATAAGTTTAATTTACAGTTTTGCCGTGATTGTAACCATAGTATGAAAGATACCACCTAACAAACTTCCTCAACCCGGTTTGCAAATCAGTTGTGGGTTTGTACCCGAACTCTCTTCTCGCATAACTAGTATTGGCATGTGTAAATGGAACGTCGCCATTTCCAGGCATATCCACAATTTTTCTCTTTGCTTTCACCTTCAAATACTTCTCCAAAATATCCACCAATGTCGGTACGTTCACCGGCGATGTATTACCCAAATTGAAGATCCGATACGGTGCGTTTCCTCTTTTCTTCCCACCTGATCCGGTACTCTTACCCGAAGTATCCAACGATCCCAAACAACCCTTTACAATATCATCAATGTAAGTGAAATCTCTAGCCAAATCTGCCCTGTTTTTACCACGGTAAACGGTAATAGGTTTCCCTTGAAGAATATTTCGGGTAAAAGAGAAATAAGCCATGTCGGGTCTACCCCATGGACCGTAAACTGTGAAAAATCTCAACCCGGTAACTGACAACCCATAAATATGATTGTAAGTGTGGGTAATTTCTTCACCGGCTTTTTTCGTTGCGGCGTAGAGACTGGCGGGTCGGTCCGTCCGATCCGATTCGGAAAATGGTACTCTTTCGTTAAGTCCGTAAACAGAACTCGACGATGCCCAAACAATCGCCGGTTGTGGATTCGCCGATTTGCAAACTTCGAGAAGAGCGACAAGTCCGGCGATGTTGCTATGAACATAAGAGTGAGGGTTTTCCATGGCGTATCGAACACCAGCTTGAGCAGCTAAATGCATAACATGAGTAAAAGGCACAACGTCGAAGAGCTTGTTAAGAAGACGAACGTCGTTTATATCACCTTCTACGACAAAGATTCCGTGATCTTTAAGAAGGGACGTTCGGGCTTTTTTCAACGACGGATCGTAGTAATTATTGAAATTGTCGATTCCAACGACGCCGTCACCGCGTTTATTCAAAGCGAGTGACACGTGTGTTCCGACAAAACCGGCTGCGCCAGTAACCAGCACTGCCATACCACCGGACCGATGGTTCTTAGCAGAGTTACGAACTTGTTTTTCCCATTGGATTCCACCCCATGAGGCTGATAGATACTTGCTACCGGAATCAACGAAGCTCTGTAGACTCAAATACGACGCCGTCAAAGCTATTAGGAACAAAGCCCATAAGAACATAGTACTTGTTGAAGCGAAACATTTGTGGACTTGACTATTAATGGTGTGGGTTCGTTCCATCTTGCACTTGCCTGGTGTTGATGGGAATAACTCATCTCCCATAGGGGGCATCTTTTTTTTCTTTCTTCAAGCTGTAAATATATATATTTTTTGTTGGTTATCTTTAACAACAAACAACATACATTTTCCTCCCAATAAATTTCCCAAAAAAAGAGTTGAAATCTTTTTAAGAGAAATCAAATCAATGGGTTTGAGAAGAAAGTGAATTTTTGGTTGAAGGGAAGAAGAAAAGTAAAGATGTATAGAAAAAAATGGATTTTTGAGGTGATTAAAATATTAATGATCTTGAACTGTTGTTAGCAGGAACGTAGAATTGGTTTACATATAGTGGCTATCCAAATGGTAGCGACAATATATACGCGTGAACGCGTTAAGGACAACCAGATTTGAAAAGACAGTGAGTGACAAATGAATTTGGGAAATTAAAAAAAAAAAAAACTAAAAAAAAACAATTAAATTATTTAAATAATCGTAATTTAAATAAAATATATTTAATTTAAAATAATATATTATAATTTTTTAATAATATAATTTTTTTAATAATAAAATTATATGAAATTCAATTCTGTTATTTTTGAGTTATTTTTTCTCCAATAAATTATTCAATCATCTAATTTTTTAAAATATATATATACATGGAATTAGAAAAATAGTTTCTTTCGTTGTTTAAAAGAATTTCTGTCGACTTTTTAATTTTCTGTTAAAGAGTTTCATTAGTTTAAATAAACTTACTAAAATCTTAGGGATTTTTTTTTTTTTACTAAGAGAATGTTGACTGTTGGGTGAGGAAAAGAGCATTTGTTGGCAATGGTTAAACAAAGAATTTTTTTTAAAAGAAAAAAAATCATAAGAATCGATTTATTTAAACGTTAATGATTGTCTAATTCATTTATTTAGATATGTGTTTTTAAATTTTTTATTTATAAAAAAATATCTGATAATGATATAATTAATTTTTTATTTAATTTACGTTAAATATAATAAAATATTATACCTAACATATATATGTTTTAATAGACATATATTTAATAAATTAATTTTTAATTAAAAAATTATTCAATTTTTTAACAAATCCTTAAATCAAATTTAAAATTAAATTTTAATTATTTAATACATAATTTTGAATATTATAAAAAAATTTGTATATATCAAAAAATATAAACATATATATATGTATGTGTGTGTGACATATCTCCTATTTGTTATATTTAACGGAAAATAAGATAAAAAATTAATTTTATAATATTTGTGGTATTTTTTTTTACAAATAAACGGATTTAATGATATATTTTTCATAAATAAAAAAATTTAATTTTTTTTTTCTAAATTAATGAATTAAATAATATATTTAACCTAAATAAAGTTCACATTAAGACATTTTACTTTTTTTTATCAATACTCTTGACAAATAGATTGCTTCGTTACTTTGTGCTCTCAATATTATTTTAAATGTATATAATTATATTTAATTAAAAAATATTACATAAATTATAATTATGATGTATCTAACATACAATAACACTCTTTTTTATAACAAATTCAATCTATTTTAGATATAAACACATTCACTAATTATATTAAAGAAAATATAATTAAAGAAAAAATTAATAGTGATCACTTAAGTTTTAAAAAATAACAAAAATATCTCTTAAGTTTAGGTAATAGGTAATTATTTTAGCATAAAGTATGGCCTATTATCCGAATTTTCATAGTATACGAGCCTAAGATCATGCACGCGTCTTAAGGCTTTCCATTTGAAGTGATCTCATCATTTGAAGCATAAGAGGTATGATCACCAGCTTAGACTTACAATGTGGTTATGCTTAGATTAGTTTATGGTTTTATTATTGTAAACTTTTTGACACATGTTGATGTGTACCCTATATAATTGATACATGTACATATAAATATCCTATATATATAATCATGGTCATTAATAACACATATTCACTCACATTTATAAAATCTTTCTTGCTTCTCTATCTAAATCAGATCATCTCTAACATTTTAGCATCCATTATGGGGCTCAGGATTAGAGGTCAAGCTTTTTACTCCTATCCTTGTATTTTTTAGGATGTATCCTAAGTTTTAAAGAGAAAGCCCAAAATAAAAATAAAATTCTTACACCTCGTGTTCTACCTAACACTCTGCACCAACAATGGTTGATAGTTGAGTAGAGAAGAAAATCAGGTTAGCTAGTGAACAATTTGTAGTTATACCAAGTTGCTAGGCAGAAAATGAATGTTGACATCTCAATGATGCCTCACAGGAGGCCAATCCTCAAATTGATTTTTCACAGTAGCTGTTCGAGCTCAAAAGAGAGCTAGAGGAGATGAGACAAGAAAATAGAGATCTCTGCACGTAAGGGAATAGGTTAACCCATACCCACAAAAAGTTGATCCATAAAAAGACCATGTTGGGGAGTTAATCGAAGAGACTAAGGAGGTGAGACCAGAAAGATGAATCAGAGGACAAAAAGAGAATGTTGTGAGAAGGTATTGCACCATAATGTCCGAGCTGAGGTAAAACTATCCCAATTACGACCATGAACAATTGCTCAAAGAAAGAAAATTGTAGGAGACACATTTCCAAACTCTTAAGGAGAATAACAGGAAATAATATGAGGGAAAATCTCATCATGATATTGACATAGATTGTAAACAACCATGTATGTCCCTTTTCTCTAATGAAATAGAACAAAGTATGCCACCCACAAAGTTTAGTACTCCCAAAAGATCTTATGACACATGCGTTCAACTTCAAGGCAGCTATGTCCCTAGTAAGTATCAATCAAGATAAGAGAGATGTCATAATGTGTAAGCTCTTTATAGCTATTATTTGTGATGGAGCACAGAAATGGCTCAATAATCTTATGCCTCACATTATCACCTCCTTTACAAAACTTGCAAAATTATTCATCACTAATTATGCAAGAAACAAACCCATGAGAAAAGAGTCTCATCATTTTTTTTAATTACTCAAGGGAGTGATGAGTCTATGGAGGAATATATGAGGAGGTTAAAGGAGGAAAAGATGGAAATATTAGATTGAAGGAGAAGATGGAAATATCAATTGTTCTAATTTAATTGTGATTGAGGCATTCAAGAGAGGGTTATTGAGAAGTTTGAACTTTTTTGTAGAGTTAACAAAGATTATGCCCGACACAATGGAAGAAACATATAAGGAAGAAAAAAAGTATGTTAACCTCAAGTATGATCTTAGACTTGGTAGAAAAGGAAAAGTACTTGTGGATGCTTCTCTAGAAAAAGATAAAAGAATAATGAGCCTATACAAAATGGTTACAACTAGAAATAAACATTTTACCCCAACTCATAGGGGAGGAGGCCAATTGTTAAGAAATTTTAGGCTTGGGGAGAGGGAATTTTTGCCTTTTGGCTTAGGCTGTGTTGAGAAAAGAGAATGAGTAGAATGTCAAATGGCCACCTTATATGAGAGTACTATTAAGAGATACTTTTGAATGGTGTGCTTTTCATAAAGATATTGGGTATGAAACACAAAAGTGTAGACACTTGAAGAAGGAAATTAAGGATTTTTTATCCATAGATTGCCTGGGATATCTTATTAGAAATAATAATAGAAGGATGAAGCAAAGACCACAATGGAAGGTTCAAAGGCCACATGTACCACCTTGTAATCTAATAGAGTGGCATGATGAAGACAATGTAAGGACTATACTCTTTATTCATGGAGGACCTGGACTTAATAGGGCCTCAAATAATGTGAGAAAAAGGTATTCCTTAGATCCCTTATATTTATAACCTATGAGATATGTCGCTATCTGTTTCTATCACCTTTACCAATAAATATGAAACATCATTTCCACACAAAGACCCTTTGGTGATCACGCTTATAGTGGGATCATGTGATGTCTGTAGAATCATAGTTGACACTTAGAGCTTAGTAGCCCTTATTTTCCTTATAACCATGCAAGCTTTGGGGGTGAAGATGGTGATATTTTCAAAAAGAAGATGCCTTTAGTGGGGTTCAATAGTGTTACCATGTATGTTATGGGTTCGGTCATGGTAATTGGCTCCATTATTATGACAAACTTTATGGTAACCAATGTCGCCATTCATTACAAAACAATTCTTGGGAGGCCTTGGATACACAAAATGAAAGTCATCCCATCAACTTACTACCAAGTCATCAAATACCGAGGGTATAAAAGAAATAAAGGGTGACCAAGAAAAGTCTAGGAGTTGATACACCACTACTACAAAGGAAGTTGTTCCAAAATAGCAACCAAAGAGCAAGCCATCCAAGCAAAATCTAGGCAAATAATGTCTAGTCACTTGAATCAATGCAGATGAGATTGGAATCATACATATTGGTTCCAAAGGAGAGGACCATTTGTTGAGAATGAGCACTAACTTGGCAACACAAGTTAAGGAGCAAGTGCTAGATTTATTGAGGTTCAACATTGACATTTTTGCCTAGAGACCCAACGATATACCTGATATTGACCTTAAAATGATAACATATAAGTTAAATGTTGCCCCTAAAGCTAGGCCCATCCAATAAAAGATAAGAAAAGTCCTAAGGAAAAGAATGAGAGAATAAAAAATTGTCAAAGATGTAAACTATTTAAAGTGGTTATCTAGTGTTGTGTTGGTAAAAAGCATATGGGTCACCCTCAATGTATGTGGCCTTGACTAATTTAAATGATGCATGTCCAGAAGATTTTTTTCCATTACCCAGCATTGATTGGTGGTTATTTTTGGTTCATGTTTAATGGTGGTCCTCTTAGTTGATTGTTCATTACACGTTACTGATTTATGATTACTAACCACACGATATCGAGTGGTGTTGGCTTTGGTAGAAAGCACAGTTCATGTGTTAGGCTAGGTTGTTTCGGAGGCAGCAAGTGAGGACAGTAATAAGTAGTTCATAGAGAGATCTAAACTAATAAAGGTATTTTGGTTTTATTTCTATCAGAGTTACAATTATTTTATTGCTTAGTGGATTTATTTACTATCAAGTGGTTACCATAAGTAATCCAATAATGTTACCATATAGATAGGAGTTTTATGTGAATTTCTCTTGTTACTTCATTATATTTGAATGATCTATTGTGTTGTGAGTACAATATGAGTCTTGATATTGGATGTTACCACGCATAGGATTAAGACTTTAATTGGAAAACTTAATTCTATTTTACATGTTTTTTGTACAACTTGTGATTATATTTCATGTCTACGTATTTAAACTACCTATTTAAGATTATTTCTGCTATTGTTATTTTTTTCGCTACTTGTGGGGACATACGATTCTTCTAGGAGACAATGTCTCCTTACCCTGGTAGTGTATTGGGTCTTGAACTCTTTCATATTCCTTTTTTATGGGATAAACTATTAGGGCTTTCATTGGTATGATGACCTTCCTCATTACATATCTAACACCAATAAGGTTTCTTGCCTGATGGACGATAATTTTTTTGCGAAGTTTTCTTTTTTCTAAAATATATTTTCTTATAAGGTTCCTAGTTATATCTTCTCTTGTATTTGAAAAAAATCCAATTTTCTAAGTTTATGTTTTTTGAATCTTTTATTTTATATAACTTTGTTTGAAGGATTTTATATTACATCCATATTTTCCTGGCATATGAAAATTCTTGATGTCATAACATATTTTAGAATTTTCATTAGAATAATTATATTAATTTCTTCTTTGGCATTGTAGAATTAACTAAACTTTTGATTTTTTTTATTTTTTTTCACGTTCTCATTCTTGTTTACTAATTTTTACTTGGTCATTTGTAAATTTGATTTATGATACATTACTCTTTCTTGTTTGGATAAGAAGCTTTTCTTTGATGTGTAGATTCCTTTCTTTTAGTATCTCAAAATCTATTAGTATTCATGGTTTTATTATCTGTTCTATTTTCTTGAAATGTCTTATCAATTCTATGAACTCATTATATCCATATATTGAACTATAATGATTGTTTGTTAGTGAATTTCAATTCATGTACTATATTGAGAATGAATGGTTTCCATCTTTCATTAAATTTTCTTTTTCAAATTCATATGCTAAGCTAAGTATTTGGTTTAAGTCTTTATTATTAATATTAATAGCAAACATAGGATATAAAATTTATTTTTTGATATCATAAATTTTCAAGGATTATTCCTAATAAGATATATTTTTAGTTTATTAGTATGTTGTCTAATAATGCTAATTTTGTGTGTGTGTCAATTCCTTATCTCAAAATGTGTTTTATTAATATTTGGATTCCTCCTAAATAAATATATCCAATCTTTTTTCTATCTTTCTGAGGAAATTTGGTTAATTTTTCCATAATAGTTTCCTTGTTAATTAATTGTGTGTTATACTTTTTTTGCATTCGTTATTGTAATAATCATTTTCTTATTATTAACTCCATAATAAACTATAGCTTTTCTTGAAAATATTTTTCTAATCCGTAGTAAATATGATTTTTTGAATCCATCTCATTCTTTAAGATTTCGTTTTAATCTTTGAATTTCTTCAAATTTTCTTTTTGCTAAGTATCATTTCTTATGAAAAACATGTTGAAATGAATATTTCTATTTCCATTATTTCTTGATTTTTTATTATATCTTACATTTTTAGGTTTAATATAATTTTTTTTTATTTTAATTGGATACATATCCTTCCTTTCATTATTCGTAAAGCTTAGAAGTAGTGATATGGCTATTGCAAAATAAAAGAAAATAAACCCTTAAAGTTAAATGCATTTTCATTCATTTATAGGCACATATTTGATATTACTTGCTTAATGAGTTTGATTAGAGTATAATATGAGCAAATATGATGTCTCTTTAATCCTAGCATTTGATTATGTTCATGAGATCTATTGTGTGCACATTAGAGCCTTTTTTTCTTGTCTATAAACATATGTGATCTATTTACTTTCTTCTTTACATAACTTATATTCGCATATACGTTGTTGAGTTTTTGAACCCTTAGGGTTAGTGTGACATTAAGAGTGCTTATGAGGTATAGAGTCGAAACAAAGTTGAATTCTTAACACTAGGTTTGTGGGAATTGATGTTGATATATTTTGAATAAAGAGGCATGGATTTACGATGTGAAATTGATTTACATAATGAATATTGATATGTTGAAATATTGGATGAACTTATGCTAGAGCTTTAATTATGAACTGAAAAAAATGAAGCATGAAATTTTTTGTTGATTTAAGTTTATAGTTTTGTTTTTTAGTATTTTTATTTTTCTTTTTAGTTTTTATTTGGCTTGAGGACTAGCAAAATATAGGTTTAAGGGAATTTGATGAATATTATTTTGATCTATAATTTCTATGATTTTAAGCATTAATTTTATATTTTATTTTTGTATTATGTTATTTTGGAAGGTATTTTTGTGTTTTATAGGTTAATATGCTATTGGGAGAATCTTGGATGAACATGAACAAAAAGAGTGAAAACGAGGCGAGAAATGGCAACTTAGATAAGTTGAAACAAACCAGAATATAAAATATCATAAAACTAATACGAATTATGGCCCAAATTCTTGCATGCTGCATAAGGGACTCTCAGTTGCCATATAAAATCAAGTTAAATTTACGTGCCCCAACCCAAAAATAGCATGTTCTGATAAGGGGCTCTTGGATATCATTTGGTGATTATGGAATTTCAACACACGTCGAGACATATAAATGTTCGTGTCATAACAGAGGTGTCTCGGTGTGCACTAGGCGATTTGACTTTGGTTTCATGTCGCAGTCACCATAGCCATAATCTACCATTCCATAACACGGGATTTAAAAAGAAAACTCTCAATTGTAAAGTTTTTCTATGTATTTGAAGAAAAGGATCAACCAACTCAAGAATTTGGGATTGTAGATCAAAATGAAGTATTTTTATTGTTAAATATATTTCTCTTTGTATTATAAACATGTCTTTTGTAATTGAATTAATATTAATTAACTAATTAAGTTAGGTTAAATTTTTTGTATGTGATTTTAGTTTTACTTTCACGTGTGGAAGAATAATTTTATGATTTTCATTTAATAAAAGTTGATTTATTTATTGTTTTTGTTTTTTATACCTTTAATTATAAATTAATGATAAATCAAACCTTAATATATAATTAAAGAGAATATTTTAGAACCAAGCATTAAACACATTATTTGTGCTTGGTTGTACATTTATGAACAATAGTTTAATTTAACTCAGAAAATCATTTAATTCAGGATAATTGCATTGATTTGTGTTAAATTAGATTATTTATTTATCTCCTTTGAGTTTTTCAATTAACTTATTTCAAGTCTAATCTAAGAAGTTATTAGTTGAGAATTGTGGAGGCTCATCATGATCACTCGGGGTTTGCTTATTTAAAAGAAAAAAAATCAATAATTCAAACTTTTTTGAAAATCATTTAATTCGTTATTTTCATGATTGTATAGCTAGTTAATATCCCATACTCATTCATCCATATTTATTCGGTTATAATTTGTTTGTTCATTTTAGTTGTTAATTAATTTTAGAATTTATAATCTTTTTTATCGATTGAGAATATTTAGGATTATTCTTTTAAAATATTTAACGTTTTAAAATACCTGTCAATTTTTTTAGAGACTGATCTATGAGTAATTTTATCATTAATGTACTAGTGATCTGTGCATTTAAAAGCAATCAAAATTTGTTGGATTAAAGATAAAAAATAAAATCAAGTAAATAATTTGGTTATTTATGAATTAATATAATTTATTTACTTTTAAAAAAATTATAATTATAAGTCTCTAGATTTAATTAATTTTTTATACGAAGGAAAGAAACACATGCAATTGAAGTGACTACTCAAAATACATTTTAAATGATTATGTGGTTCAATTGGGAACACTATCTCAAATGCCCATGAGGTTTGACATATCTTCAATTATACTCTAGAGGTTTATAAAATGTCAAAATTGTCCTTAGACTTTAATGGTGTTAATTTTTCATCTATTACTATTTAGATTACTATTCCTAGGCTCTGATACCATTTTTTGTGGATCAATACAGTTTTTAATTGGGGGTTAATATTGACTTAGTTGATGGTCTTTGTCTATTTATTGAAGGTAATAATTTATCTAAAAAGCTTATTATTTTTCTGTATAAATCTAATTTTCTTCTATATTCATTACAATTGTATAATATATTATGTTCTTCATTATGTTAGTTGCTTAATTCTAATCCTGAATCTATTAATTATCTTTTAAAATTAAAAATTATTCTTTCATTTATCCTATTCGTAGTATACAAGCAGGTTTTTCTTGTGTACATACAATGTATTTATAATCTTCAAAGAAGTAGTGTCTAAACATTAAGTTGTTGAATTTTGCTTCCTCTATTCTTACATATTTTTGACTAAAATAGTCTTTTAATGTCCTTGAAACAGGATGGTCTATGATGCTTGTGATAGTTTTAATATAATCTGTATATATATCTAATAAGGTGTTAAATCTTTTAAAATTTTCAAGACAAGTTTCATAATCTTCATCTTTAAAATATTCATTTAAATGATAGAGATAACCTTTATCAAATGTTTCTAATATAATTAGATTTTTATCTTTGATTTTATTTGGAATTATTAGTTGTTTATTTCTAAAAAAAATTTCCATTTTCCTATTTTAGCAATATTATGTCTTGTTGTAAGTAAATATTTAAACATTCAAGATTCTTAATTGGCTTAAATTTATAATTATTATATCTGAATTTGATGGGTCTACCATGATCTTCCATTATGTTCATATTTTTTTGTTACACATGTTATGCCTCAGCTTTGCTCAAACCTCAACGCTCTCTTGGAAATGGTGAGTCTTCTGCATCCGTACATAAATGGTGTCCAATAGTTGACTTACTAAAGAAGAGTAACTGAACTCCATTTTATTCATAGAATAATAATTATTATAACTTAAGGCCAATTAAGAACCTTGAAAGAGGTGTTTAGCCGCTCATAATTACTGGGTATAACATTATTGGTTTTGAGATTTCTAGATATATGGGTTTTCTATGCTAGAGTGTTTTAGAATAGAGAGCTATGAATTTATGTGTATTCGTGTATCCCTTGAAATGATAATAAAAGTTCCTTTTATAGAATAAGAAATCTCTGTTTACAAGACTAAAATTATTATTTTACCTTACTTTAATAATTTATCTACCTTTATACTTTAAAGGATAGCCATTACTTTTTTTCCTTGGCACATGCTATCGACTAAGATATAGGGTCTACATCTTTATTTCTTTTGTCATCTTCTATTGATAGTTTCTTTTCTTATTTTTCTTTGTCATTTTCTACCGACAATTCCTTTGATGACGTTGATGATGACCTATCTTCATCTTCTCAGTCTTTGATGCAGAGAATGAATTTGTGGTCTTTAGTGGCTTTTCTAGCATAGAAACAGAATACTTTCCTTATTTCTTGACCAATTTCTAGGTTATTGCAATTAAAATTGGTTTCATATTTGGTAAAATTTTCACCATCTTCTTCTGACATAGCCATGCTACTGTGGGAAATGATGAAGATTTTAATAGTTGAATAATAAACTTTAATCTTAGTAGAATTGTCAATCTTTCTGAGTTCATAGTAAATTTGGCTTAACATTTGACCTCTTAATACACAGAGTTCTTCTGTGTTGAATTCCTTTTCTGGAAGTTAGTTTGGGAACTTTTCTATTTATGTTGAAAATCCTTATCTTGATGAAGTGGTAGAGACTAATACTTTCTTCCTCATTCCAGTCCATTAATGAACTGAAAAATCTAAGATAAAAGGGTTTATCACCTGCTTTAAATTTTTCTTCTGAAATTCTTGATTGCTTTTTTAAAGTTCTTTAAAAAATAATTTAACTCACTTAAATTAATTCATAGATATATATTTTCTATTAGTCTTGCATGAAATTATTTATATACAAATATTGGACCAACTCCTTCTAATATATTGAATTTACTTCATGTATGAAATTCCTTGTATGTAGTATACAATTTCATATCTTCAATATGTTCTTGAATAGATTTTCTTGCCAAGTTATAGAGACTAAAAAATTTTGGTTTACTGAGGTTTATATATTGGTCATTTTCATCGTCAATGATTGGAGTAGTTTTAGGAGATGTCTTCCTGAATAGTACTGAATGCTTTACTATTTTTTATGTTTCTAGAGGAGATGTTTCTCTAAATAAAATTGGAGGCCTTGCTATCTTTCCAAGATTTGTCAATCTGCTTGGAGCTGTTGGTTGTTGTTGTAGTGTTGTAGAATAACTTCTTACTATCTCCTATAGAATTATTAGTTTTGGTGTTTTGTAGTTGGCATAACTACCTTTAGTTTCTATTTTGTTAGTGAAGGCTCTATGAGTTACTCCACTAATTCCTAAAATAGATTTGCTAGTTTTTGCCCAATTGTTATAAATTCTTGGTTTTGGGCCATTATAGACCACATAAACTTTTTATGTTCTTTTTTTTTTGCCTCATCTACCCAATTAAGCTTTGTGGTTTTAGAAGTTTTTTGTGAATTGTAAGGTTCTTCCTTTTTTAATAGAAATTCCTCGTTTGAGCTTCTGGTCTCTAGAGGTTGTTTTGAACAATTAAGTTCTTCCTTTTTCTTTCCTATCTCTATAAGAGATTTCTCGAGATATAGCAACTCGAGTTGTTCCTGTAGGATTTTTATCTCCTTTTCCTTTATCTTGATTTTGATATCAAGATGTTCCATTCCTGAAAGCATAAAAATAGTTAGAGGTGCTAATTCTCTGGTAAAGGCATCAACTAAACTATTTTTATGGCCTGAAAGATGTTTAACATCAAAATTATAATGGTTGAACTATTGTTGCCATCTAACTAATCTTCCTTGTTTGTAATCACCTGCAATAGTAGTTCTTAAGAAATAACCAAAATTCTTGTTATCTATTCTAAAAATGAATATGGAGCTTATGCCATTTATTGCAAATTGCTTAATAGATTTTTTAACAACTAAATATTCTTTTTCATTACTATAGTAATTTAATTCTCAACCTTGGAAAGATCCCGATGTATATCTACAAAGATATTCATCTTTTTCATCTACTCTTGTTTTAAGAACTGCTCCCCAATATTCTTTTGAAGCATCCATTTCAATTATCATCTTATCATTTGGTCTTAGATGATATAAAGTTGGTAAATGTTTTACCTTTGTTTTTACTCTATCCATATATAAAGTATCTTCTTTTGTCCATTTCCAGTTATAATCTTTTTTAAATTTTGCTTGTAATGGTTTTCTTATTTATGTAAGTTTTTTGATGTATGCTTATGCATATGTTAAACATCCTAAAAATCATTGTAATTAGTTTTTGTCTTTTAATTCACTAGGGAATCCTTGAATATTATTTAGTATATGAGGTTATAGATTATGTTTTTCATTTTCAATTTCCAACCCTAAATATTTAATTTTTTGTTGAGCAATTACTGCTTTCTTTTCAGAGAGTACAATGCATTATTTTCTACATTCTTGTAGAATATTGATAATATCCAAATAATTTTTATTTAATTCATTATGGAAAACCAAAATATCATCTATGTAAACACAACAAATATCTTGTAGTTTCTTGAAGATGTTATCCATATATCTTTGAAAAAAAACCTAGAGCTTGTTTAATCTAAATGGTATAACTATCCACTGGAATTGACCTTTAGGGAAACTAAATGCCATTAGTTTTTGGGATTCTTCATCCAGTCTTATTTTCCAAAATCCGTTTTTGTAATCAAAACTCGAGAAATATTTCTTTCCTTTTATTAATGATAGTAATTCTTCCTTTTTTTGGAATGAAGTATCCATCATCGATGATTTCTTTATTCAGTGCTTTAAAGTTTATTACCATTCTCTTTTTTCCTCTTTTTTTCACAACTTTTTTTTCAACTAAAAATGTTGGACTAGAGTGAGGTGAATTACTTGGTATTATGACTTTTAATTCCAAAATTTCTTGAATTAGTTTTCCAAATTTAATTTTGTCTTCTGAAGTATAAATCATTGGTTTTACTCTTACGATCTTGTTAGGATCTCTTAATTTTATGTTGATTATTGTTTTAGATTTTTTTTATCCAAAGAATTTGTTGAACTGATTGTTTTTAATAGTTTTCTAATGTTTGTTAGGGCTTTGTCTTCTTGTATTTCATTGAGAAAAAAATTTTGTTTCTCTTCTATATCTAATGAAATATTTTCTAAATAAAGTTTTTATTAGTCTTCTATCTCACCACGTTTTTTTCTTTTTATGTTGTTGCATAAAAGTTAGGTTTACGATAGTTAAAGCTTTTCTTATTTTGGAGATATAGATGATATCTCCTTCTAGGATTGTGAGACTTATTTTGTCGAAATGTTGTGTGAAAGGTTGATATAAGTTTAAGAAATTATTTTCTAGTAACAAATCTACTCTTGTTTCTTGTTGATATATGGTAGAAATGTGAAAGTTTTCTCTTTCTATCATTATATCAATATCTTTTAATACCTTATTAAGTTTTATTGTAGTATTATTAGAAATTCTTACAATTAAATCTTTTGGTGATTATTTTTAGTTGTCTTCTGGAAATACATATCTACTAGTTGCACACATACTAGCTCTTATATCTATATATGCATGTAAATGATAAGTCTTATAGCCTTTAAATTTTAGTCCTACTTTAATGTAAATACTATTTGGATTTGTAATACTATACAAATCATTCATCTTCTGATGAAAAATATTCATAATTTTAGTGTTCATATTATAAGTCAGTTATTTCTTTCTCAGTTTCTTCCAATAGATTGATACTATAAGTATCATCTACATTAGATTTCTCGATCGCTTCTAATTCCATTTTGAAAGCTTCTTCTAAGATTTTTGCTTTTTGTGGAAATTTCTTTTTATGTTGAAGTTTCCTTGGACATTCGTTAGCATAATGTCCTTCTTCATTACAAATCCAATATCTACATTTTTTTTCTTAAAGGGCAATAATTTCTTTTTTCAAAAGGTTTATAATTCTTTATTCTAAAATATCTTTTCTTATAGTTTTCTCTATTAAATCTCTTTTTATATTTATAGAAATTTTGTTTTCTGAATTTATATTTTTATATTTATATTTTTGTTTATAAGATTTTATATTACATCCATATTTTCCTAGTATTCTAAAATCTCTTGTATCACAACAAATTTTATCATTTTCTCTTATCTGTTTATATTCTTTTCTTTCTTGACATTTAATAATGATCCAATCTTTAAGGCTTCTTATTTTTCCTCCTAGAGTATCTGATATAGTTTTTCTATTCCTTTATTCCCAATTTTCTATTAAGGTTTTATATAGTGTTCCAAGTAATTTTTGAAAAAAAAATTTCTTTATAAGTTGTTTGCGTAGAGGGTGGTAATTTATGGTAATACATTTCATATTCACAAATAAAAAAATCTATATAACACATGTTACAAATTTCCATAATTGTTAGATGTCATTTAGCTTCATTGATTTCATTTTCATTGGATTCAGTGATATTCCTTCATTTATCTTCTCCAATAAATTATTTGTATATTTTATTTATTACTATATCCAAATATTCCCTTCCTATGGAAGCATTTCCTTACATTAATAAATGTTGTTGATATGTTAAGTTTGAAAACCAAACTTCAACATTTCTTGTCATTTTATGTGCTATAAGCACTCTACACTCATTCTACTATGTCATTCATCTAAGGCTTTCTTCTTATTTCTTATATAGTCTAAATCTAGAAGTTTAGACTTATAATTATTATGGAGTTTGAACTCTGGTGGAATACTACCTCTAGTTCCCCAATGCAATCCTTCCTCCATTTTAGGTGGTTATCTTCTTCTATTTGTGATATCAAGTTATTCTATTCTTTGCCTATTTCTTTCTTCCCTCTTTGGGTCAGATGTTTCTTCTCGGTAAGAGACTGGTAATGAAATTGGTTTCATATGACTTTTTGGGGTCATATTTTCTAGTTCAAAATCAATTTCACTAATTATTGTCATATCATCTTCTTTTTTGTTAGTACAAAGTTTTTCATTATAATGTTCTTTTATTTCTTCATTGGTTAATGTCAATAAATTGACCAATGTTTCTATATCCTTATTTTCAAGGTCCATTAATTTTCTTTTTAATTATTTTCTATATTCCATTAAATTGAAATTATGTCTTTATTCTTAGATTGTTCTTCATTTTTTCTTTTCTCATTTTTTGGAATCCGAGAATCTGATCTTCTAGATGGTTCTTCTTTTAGTCCTTCTGAGGGATCATATTTATAACATATTATCTCATTATTCCTATGTATGTTGTATACATCTTTTCTTAATTTTGAAAATTTCTTATGCATATCTTGTTGTAGTTTATTATGACCATATTATTTTATTTCCTTAAGTAATTCTTTTTGTATATATATTATTTCCTATAAATATTTTGTGTTTGATTCTTAGACTAAATCTATTTCCTCTGTTAATAATTGTACAGTTTCAAATAATGTTTCTTGATTTTTTGCTACACATACTAGGCTTCTATTTACTTCTAAATGCATATTTTTTATTTTATTTCTAAACATTATTTTTCCCTAATATACAATCATGAACTAATTCCTTCATTATTTTGACTTCATTTTCTAGTTTTTTAACTTCTTCTTAGTTATAAGTCTCCTTCATGGTCTATAAAAGTAAATCTTGACCTGCTATTAGTTTTAGCAACATTACTTTTTCTTCCTATTATCAAGACTTTTTTTATATCTAATTTCTATTTTTATGGTATTTCAAAATCTGTTAGTATTTTTAGTTTTATTTTTTTGTCTAAGTTACTTAAAAGTTTTGTATATTTCTATAAATTCATTTTGTCCATATATTGAACTATTATAACTATTTGTTAAAGAATATGCCACTAGATAATGTATTGAAAATAGATGATTTTCTTATTTCATTAAATCTTTTTTTTCAAATTCATAAGCTAAACTTAATACTTGATTTAGATTTTTATCATGTATATTAATAGCAAAACTAGAATATGCTGTAAATTTTAACTTTTTGTATCCTAAATTACTATGGATTATTCCTAATAATGCATCTTGCCTATTTATTATTCTGTTATCTAATAATGATATTTTTATTGATGTATCTATTATTTCTCTAAAATGAGTTTTTATTAATATTTGAATTCCTCTTAAATAGATGTATCCAATTTTTTCTTTATCTTATCTTTATGAGGAGTTTTTGATAACTTGTTTAATATAGTTTCTTTATCAATTAATAGTATATTATACCTTCTTTTTGCATCTATAATCTTAATACTCATTTCTTTATTACTTATGCAATAGTAAATTATGTTTTTCCTAGGGAATAATTTTTTTAATAAAAATGATAGGTTTTTAAATTTATCTTATTCTTTAAGATTTAACTTTGTTTTTTGAATTTCTTTTACTCATTAACATTTCTTGCAAAAAACATCATGAGATGTTTTCTGTTTCTATATCTATTATTTATTAGTTTATTTCTTCTTCTTTTATTTTAAAAATATTTTTGTATTTTTTGAAACCTTAGGGATATTTATGATATTGAATGTTATTATTTAGTTTCGTTAGATTTAACTTCAGTTCTATTTTTAGGGATATTTTTAAATTTTTTGAAATCTTAAAATTATTTTTGGATATTTTTAAATATTTTAAAACTTTAAAGATATTTTTGAAAATTCTTTAAATCTTATAGGTATTTTTGATATTAATTCGGTTCAATTGGAATAAATATTTAGCACTGTGGAGTAGGAGTGTCCATAAATCGGACCAAATCGTAAAACTGGATCGGACCGGATCAAACTGAACAGTTTTACAAATCAAACGGTCCGGTCTGGTTTGTACAAATTTTAAACCGTTCGAACTGGAACAGACCAATTTAATAATATATTAAAAATTTCACATTATTTTTCATTAAATTATAAAAAAATAGAACTAAATCGAAAACCATTTTATAAATCAAACGATCCGGTCCAATTTTTATTTCTTAAAACCGTTTCAAATAATCTAGTTCGATTAAAGTTTTTTAATCAAAATCGGATCGGACCGGACCGTTGGACATCTAGCATATGGTACTCCTTTTTCCAACTTTTGTTAAAGAAATGCTCTTATTAAAAATATTAGTAAATCAAGTGAGAGTAACCCAAAAAAGTAAAACGCCTTTAGCCCCCTTCTATTTTTTAGGGGAAAAGGCAGAGCCGTCTTGAGTTATTTGGTGTCTCTGCTGTGTAGAGTAAAAATCCCCCAAAGGCCTTCGTTGAGTTACAGGGTAGTACGTATGAACCTTAATCATAAAGACCGGAGTCCCTTGTAAGATTCAGAAAAATCCCAAAATAAGGCTAAAGCCATCAAATTGGTTGCGAAAATCTTTTTGTAAGTTTCTCAAGTCTCTCCTTTTTACCCCGTTCTTCAAAAACGAAGGCGATCATAGTTGCTGATTTTGCTTCGGGTTGTTTTAGGTATTAAAAAAAGAAGAAAAGAGAGAATGTATAATTTACTATTTTATCTATCATTCTGAATTTATACATATCTAGCTTGATCTAGGATTTTGTTATGAGTAATTTGACATCATGTTATTGCTTATATTCAATTTTCTTTTACAATGGGCAAGATTATTCGCATTTGAATGTCAAAGAGCTGTTAAGTTGTCAAATTATGGGACTGGGTTGCTGGAGTCTATTGTTCAGCACCCTGCTTTCCTAAATAAAGGTGATGTTTTGTTGTCTCAGTCCTCAGTTGTCACCTTTGAATGCGTATATAGTGTTGGATACGCCCATTTGTCTCAATTTTCTGTAAGTTTTTCACCAAATTAGAGTGTTCAATTACCCACGTTCGTTGGACATGGTACCACACGAAAAAATGAAGGAAAAAATGAAGTGTCTAAGTAATATAGGTTGTCACATTTGATGTTATTTTTGCTCAACTTTGAAAAGTATATCTTAAAACAGGTTTTAACTATGTGATATAACGTATAAATAATGATTAAGATTTTTATGTTCATTAGCTTGTGGTTTGGTGCTCATCTCAGATATATTTATATGTCTAATTAAGATAATGTAACTATTCAAGTGTCCATTTATCCATCTTTGTAGTCCTTATGATGAAAACTAAGAAATTTAGGCAAAGAAGGGATTCTAGCTATGGATGCCAGGAGTTCAGTTGTAATTTGGTTGCATGTAAACTGTAAAGAAGTAGCAAGTGGAGCATTGGAATTAAATTAAATCATTTTGGAAAATCACTTTAATGGAATTGTTAGCTTTTAGTTTTGTATTTTGAGTAATGTGAATAACACAAGTATGACAACATCTTAAATTTCAAATGTTAGAATAGTGCGTATTAGGAGAAGGTATTGTCTTATATGCGTGCAACTATAGACCAACACTTGTACTCTTAATTTTAGTTTGGTTCCTCTTTGGAAGATAAAAATTGGTTCTGAATATGTCTTGAACTTGATATGTCTCGCAATATCGCGGCATTTGTCCATATATCATCATCATCTTGTTTCTGGGTCTTTGTTTGTCTGCCTTGTTAATGAGTCAGCTATGTCAAATTTGGGATCTTTTTTTAGTCAGCAAAAATTGGGGTCTTTATCTCATTGTGAATATTGGTCCTAGTCTGAGGGCATTGTAGAATAATGGCTCCAAAAAGGAAAATTCCAACCTCTAAAAGCAGACGTTCTACTCAAGCTCCGGGGTTGGTGTTTCATGATCATTATCCTGGATTGGTTTTTGTTGATGGTAGCCAACATCCATTAGAGCCAAGATCTTCTCCTGAATTACTGGAAAATAAAGTTGCTGTTCAGGCAGTGGAGATTGAACGACTTGCTGGGGATAATAATAGGTTGGCAACTAGTCATGTGGCTTTTAGGGAGGAACTTATAGGTGCTGAGCGAGAATTACAAAGGCTCAAAGCACACAGGAGAAGCATTCAAACTGAAAGTGACATTCAGATCCGGGTTTTGTTTGATAAGATTATGAAAATGGAAGCTGACATTAGAGCTGGAGAGGGTGTGAAGGAGGAGTTCCAGCAGGCCCACAAGGAGGCACGAAGCTTGGTTACCGAACGGAAAGAGATGATTCTCCATATTCAGAAAGCCAGTCAGGAATTGCAGAAGGCCCGTGTGGATGTTAAGAACCTACCAGATATGTTTGTTGAACTTGACAGTTTGAGGAAAGAACACAAGATGCTGTGGTGAGTGAGGTTGTCATGTTAATTTTCAAATATTTCTATTTCCTTGCTTCTGCATGTAAAACATGGCACTTTGCTATGCCTTCTTCATACGGTTGACTGTTTCTCTACCGACTTGAACTTAGTCAAAATAAATTCCATTTCCTCAAACATATGATAGGTTGTCAAAAATTCATAACCCCTGTGTGTCCATGGCTCCCTGCCATATTTTGAGCCCAGAAACCTTCAGCCAGTATACCTAATTGAATGATGTGCAATGTTAATAGTTCACTACACGAATAAATTTTATACATTTTTCATTTACAGTTGGTCTGATGAACTGATGTAATTATATGCATCTACTAACCTCCAAACCTTGTGTCCTTTGTTTGTAGGGCAAGAGCTTCGATATCTTGGTGTTCCCCTTGGGTTGCTTATATTGTGTGATTCATTTTCTATTCTGAAGCATATAATATAGCTTCTTGAGATGCTTTGGTATATGATAATTTTGATCTATTGTTCATTTTATACAGCGCTAAATTTGACCATGAAAAGGGTTCAAACATACAGCAAGTGGAGCAAATGCAAGCAATGGAGAAGAACCTTTTTGCAATGGCAAGAGAAATTGTAAGGTTGCGACAAGAGATTGTAAATGCAGAGAAGATATCACACAGTAATTCTCTTTACCATGTGGCTTTATTATTTGATGTTCACATGTGTGTGTATATATATATATATTTTTTTTTTCATTGTCCCTCTCTCTCTAAGGGACTCTCTTCTAATAATACTCTAATGCCATATAGCTTCAAATCAATATGCTGCTGGTTATGTGAATCCTGATTCTTTATACCCAACACCGCCCCCCATGCAAGGGAGTGTTCCCTACATTGACGGTTATGGGAGGACTCATGCTCAAATAGGCGTTGGGCCAGCTGGAGAGGGATTTGTTGCATACGAAAGTGGGAATGGTGTGTCTGCTACCAATGCAGATGCCCCTACAGCTGGTGATACAGCTGGCATGGGAAGAAGCTCATGATCCTTCTATTACATGAGGATGAGCAACCATTCTGATTTCAGAATGTAAGGATATCTTTAATTTTCGATATTACTGTAGTACAGATCTTTTCTATACTTCGAACAGTTTCCCATGAAATAGTGTTATTTAATCTCTTAATTTCGTAAAAATAATTAATTAAGAATAAATTATATTATTTTAATATTTTTTTAGTTAAAATATTATTATTTTTTGTCAATTAATTAAAATCAGAAGTATAAAAGTGAAATTTAATATGAAATAGTTTAATAAAAAATAAATAATAATAAAATTCACAAAAATTATTTAAATATATATTTTAATTTTTAATAAAACATTAAAAAAATAATAAAACATTAAAATAAAACAATGGCAATTAATAGAGATTAAAAATGATTTTTTTTATATTAATTATGACTTTATTATTGTTAAATAATTATGTTTTAATTACGTTTAATCAATTTATAGAAAAATAATAATATTTTAATACAAAAATTATTAAAATAATATAATTTATTCTTAGTTGGTCATTCTTACATAGTTTAGGGATTGGATGATGTTTTTAATCTAAGAAATTAAACAACATGAATGACCTAAGATAAGTAACTTTTATGGCATTTTTCTCAAAAAAATATTAAAAAACAAAAATATTATTTAAATAATATTATATGTTTTATCTGTGAAATGAGATTTTCTATATATTGTGCTTTATTTATAGGTTTGCATGAGATCTATTTACAAGAAAAATTATAAGAAAAAAAATCACACAAAATCAGTATAATAAGCACCAAATCATTAGCGTAACTAATTTTCTAATTTACAACATTTTCCTAATTTACATCACTTGATTAATAGTGTAAATATGTACGGTTGACAAATCCTCTCATTTAACTATCAAATCTTTTCCTTTTCAACACTTCCCCTTAAATTGGTTTTAAGATATCTTCCATAGCCAGCTGACCAATTGGTTTATCGAACTATTTTGTAGGAAGTTCCTTTGTAAGCACATTTGCAATTTACTCAGTAGTAGGAATCTGTGGTATATATATCAATCAATTTTCTATCTTTTCCTTTTATGAAGTGTTTGTCTTCATGTTCTTTGTTCTATCATAAAGCACTAGACTTTTAGTGATAGAAATAGTAGCTATATTGTCACAGTATATTTTTATAGGCAACAAATTATACGTCTTCACCTCCTCCAGTAGTTTCTTAATCTATATCACCTAACAAATCTCATGGGCAACTGATCTAAACTTAGCCTCTACACTACTTCTTGATACTACATTCTGCTTTTTTTACTTTGCCAGGTGATAAGGCTACCTCATACAAACATACAGTAGCCAAAAGTTGACCATTTATCAGTAATACTCCTAATCCAATCCGCATCGATATAGGCTTCAACTTGTAGATGTTTATGGTTTTTGAATAGTAGACCTCTTTTGGGGGTTCCTTTTAAATATTTGAAAATTTTATAGACTACGTCAAAGTGTTTTTGTCCAAATAAATGCACAAACTTGCTAACCATGTTGACTGCAAATGTTATATCTGGACGTGTATATGACAAGTAAATCAATCTTCCAACATTTCTCCGATACTACTCTCTGTAAAGAATTTCTCTAGGCTCAATTAGTGTCTCGTTTAGTTTACATTCTAATATACCTATTTCATTGAGTAAATCAAGAACATATTTACATTGATTCAAAAATATACTTCTTTGGATCAAGCAAACTCAATTCCAAGAAAATATTTTAATGCACCCAAATCTTTGATCTCGATGTTAGTTACAATTCCCTTTTTTAACCTCTCTAATTCTTCATTGTCATCACCAATCAAGATTATATCATTCATATAGATAATTAAAATTGCAATTTTTCCTTCAATATTATACTTATAAAACATGGTATAGTCATCTTGGCTCTAATAGTAGCCACGACTCTTCACAATTCTACAAAATCTCTCAAACCAAGCTCTAGGGTACTGATTGAGACCATATCAAGACTTTTTCAATCTATAGCTTTTGTTTGGTCCCAATTTTTCCTAAAATCCTGTGATAGACTCGTAAATACTTCCTCTTCAATATCTCTATTTAGAAAAGTATTTTTCACATCTAATTGGTGTAATGTCTAGTTGAAATTTACAACTAAAGACAACAAGATCTTATTGAGTTTATTTGGGTTATAGGAGCAAAAGTTTACAATCCCATGGGTTTAGGTGAACCCTTTTTGCTACTACTCTTGCTTTGTATCTTATTATGCTACCATTAGCTTTAAATTTCACTATAAAAATCGATTTGTAGCATACTACTCTTTTCCCTTTTGGTAAATTAGTTTTCTACTATGTACCACTTCATCTAAGAGCATTCATCTCCTCCATCATTGCTAATTTTCAATTCAGATTAGATAGAGCTTCCTTAATGTTTCTCGAGATAAAGATGTGTAAGATTTTTGAGATAAAAACCCTATGATTATGTGAAATGTGTGGGATTTGTTTTGGATTTGAATTTCAACCATATTGTAAAATTTCTTAAAAAATATTTTAACCTTAGATTCCTTATTCATCAAATAAACCCAACACAAATGAGTATGATAATCTATGAAGGTAACAAACTATTTTTTTTCTAAAGATAATACTAACTCATGAAGGTCCCCAAACATCATTATGTATTACATAAAAGAATACATAAAATGGTTTTGAAGAAGTACAAGGTTTTGACATATAAGTAGTATGATGACTTTTAGATAAGTAACAACTTTCACAATAGAATGATGAACAATCCAACCCTTAAATAAAGTAGGGAAAAAATGTTTAAAATATGGAAAGCTAGGCGCCTTAGTCTTAAGTACCAAAGCGTTATTTGCTCATAAATATAATTAAAATTAACATTACTAAGGCCTTAAGACATTTTATTACTGGAAAAGTTACCATCAAAGTAGTAAAGTCTGTACATCATCGTAGCACTGCCAATTTTCTTCTCAGAGTTTCGGTCCTGAAATTCACAGTAAAAATCATAAAAATTAACACGGTAGTTAGATTCGTTGGTTAGTTTACTCAATGAAAAAAGATTACAGGCTAGGGAACATGGAGAACATATTTAAGATCTATAATCATGGATAATTTGATCACTGCAATGGGTGAGAAACTAACATCTGCAATTCTAATGTTTTCGATGACAAAACATGGTGCAAGTATTAAAAAAGTTAAAAAGAATATTCATATGGTCAGAGTCTCCGGAATCAATAATCCATAGAGCTGAATTTAAACAATAAGAAACGGCATAAGGTGTATTGCCTTAATGTGCGAGAGAAACACTAGGAATATTATATGAGGAATTAATTTTCAGCAGCCTAAGAAGGTGATCCATTTACTCCTTATTAAAGGGATTTCTTTCGGCTTCATTGGTAGTTAGAACCACATGGTTGTATCTATCACTAGGTTTGCACTCTTCCAATTTGCTGGTTTTTCGTGAATTTTCCAACATGTCTCTTGAGTATGGCGTGTTTATTGCAATGATAGCACCATACCCGTGGCTTCTCTTCTTATTTTCATTGAAAATTGGCTGCTTTATTAGCAGTAGCCTCGGCAACAACAAGAGAAGAACTCTCAATATGTCCGTTAGTAGTTTTCTTCCCCAACTTTAATTGTCTATGGCTCTCTTCTATTCGAGCTTCAGCAAACACCTCACCAATTACAGGAAATGGAGTTTTGCCAATGATCCATCCTCGTACTTCATCAGATTCCACATTAAGCCCGTCAAGGAATTTGTAAACGTGATGAGCCTCCACGGTCCGGTTATTATGTTTGGCATCTTCAGCGGATTTCCATTCATAATCATTGAACATATCCAAGTCTTGCCGAAGATGCTTTATTGAATTGAAATATTTGGTGATAGAATCTTCCCCCAGTCGAGTCTCACCAAGTTTTAGAGTTCGTAGACTTGTGATTGATTTCCTAAATCAGGATACATCTGATTCACATTGTCCCAGAGTTCTTCAGCTGTGGAATAGTACATATAATTAGAGCCAATATCCTTGTTCATGGAGTTTATGAGCCAAGTCATCACCATTGCATTTTCTGCATCCCAGGTAGCATAACTTGGTTCCTCCAATGCGGGTACCTTCTTGTCTCCCGGTAGGTATCCAATTTTTCCTCGTCTTCTGATGTACATTCGAACAGACTGAGACCACCATAAAAAATTATCACCATTAAGATGAAAAGTGGTGATCTGAACGGAGAATAGTGGTGATCCGAACGAAGAGTAGTGGTGATCTGAATGGAGTGAGAATCGGTATTGGGGATTTGGGTTGTTGTGTTTTGATGGCTTGGTTGTGAGGGATGGGGTTGATTCAGAAAAAAATCCGACATGGTTGAAACGATGGAATGAATTGATGTGGAGTAATCAAATAATCAAATAATCAAATAATCAAATAATCGAATGGTGAGTAGTGGTATTTTAAAGAGATATGTTGAGATCAGAAGGGTGGCCCTTGTCAACTTCGACCAAGATTATGGAAAGCTTGTAGTCATTTGTGATGTTATTGACCAGAATCAGGCTCTTATTGATGCCCCTGATATGGTGAGGTCTCAAATAAAGTTTAAGAGGATTTCCCTTGCCGACATTAAGATTGACATAAAGAAGGTTCCTAAGAAGAAGGAATTACTTGTTATGGAAGCTGCAGATGTGAAGAAGGTGGGAGAATAGCTCTTGGCGAATCGGGTAATCAACTGCCGGTTAATGGAGTGCTCTGCATATCAGAAAATGTGAAATGAGATTTTTTGTATATCAATATACTAAGCACTAAACCATTGGTATAACTAATTTTCTAATTTACAATATTTTTTTTAATTTATATCATTTGACTAATAATCTAAATATTTATAGTTTACAAATCCTCTCGTTCAATTACTAAATCTTTTCCTTTTTATTTGTACTGAAAATATTGATTCCATTAATATTACTTTAATAAGTATATAAGTGGTTCAATGTATTTTAACACTAACAAATAATATTTACCCACAATAATGATAAAAATTAAAATATATTTATATTTATTTTGAATAATACATGAATAATGATTTTAGTATAACAGATCACATGATAAATGATTCTAGCCAGGTTTCATTACTTTAACCATTTACAAAAAAATTGTCTCTATTGTAAATGGTACTTTGTTCTCAATTATTGATAAAGGATCCTTAATTCTAACCGATACATTAAAATTAGATTATGTTATATCTGTTTTATCCGTATATTTTAAACTTTTGTCTATTTTTCAAATAACCACTATGTTATCTTATGTTGTAATTTTTAACCTAATTGTTGTGTTTAAGGACATCAAGATCATAAAGATGATTGGGTTATGGTATTAGGAGAAAAAAAAATATTGTATTACTTGGATTTATAATCAAATATTATAGAAAGCACACGACAAGTATTAATAGTAGATGTTTATGAAGAAACAAAAATAAAAGAAATATGGTTATGGCATCATGTTTTGGGCTTGCTTCCTTTGGTTATCTCAAAAAATTATATCCCAATTTATTTGTCGATGTTGATGTTTCAAGTTTTTAGTGTGATATTTATGAACTTACAAAAAGTCATCATACTTCGTTTCCATTACGAATGAACAAAAGTCCACTTTCATTTATGATTATTCATTATGATGTTTGGGGTCCATCAAATTAACAACTTTGGGTGGGTGATGTACAAAATTGTTGCATACAAATTTTATATGATTTATAAGATAAGTTACAAATACAAGAATCACTTATAAAAAATAATAAGTATACTTTTAAGATCGGTCTAAAGAGAAATCAAGTAGTTTTAAATAATTTAATAAGTTCTTAAAAACAAAATTAAATAATCTAAACGTCTTATCACAATTATTTTGAGTTGAGTTTTTAAACTAATAATATAAAAATAAAATAGATTTAAAAAACATTTAACCAACTAAATACTTATCATGAAATTTATGAAATATAATAGTAAGTTAATCATAATTGATTGATATTAAGTAGTATATTAAAGATATGAATTAAAATTATTGATTCTTCCTTTCGAATAAGAAAATATCCTAAGGTAGGGATCAAATTATTTATTAATCAAACTTTAACTTGTTAACTTTGGTTGGACCTACAATTTAAATTTTAATTAAATTATGCTTCTTTTTTAAGAAATTAACAAAATATCTAATTGTCACTTTCGATCGGGTCGACAATTTAAACTCTCATCAATGTGTCAAAGTTAGGTTTATGATTTAAGTATCTGAAAACTAACTTTCAATTTTAAAATTACTATAAAAAATATGTTATTAATATATTTTCAATAATAATTCTTATAAAAATCTTTGAAATAGAGTTCTCTAGAGATTTGAATAATCAAATCCAAAATCGACGAGTTGACTCTAAATCAAATTCAAATAATTAAATCTTAAATCTAACTCTCTTGTCTATTATGAAAAATATTTCGTCAATACATTTTTCTTTTACAAACTTTGCATAAATCTTGATATAAAAATAAAACTTAAATCATTTTATAAAAATATTTATCTATTTTAATATTTCACAAGCGTAACAACATTAATAATATCTCATACTTTTTATAGTCAGATATGCATAGTTTAATAAGTGATCAATAAATTGAACATATAGCATGTACAACAACACTAAGAAATATTATGAAAAGAATAGGTTTAAATATACTTTAACTGAGTTCTTAGAATTGTTTATGAAAAACCTCCGGACAGAATTAATACGTTGTTTATTTAATTGAAACTAAAAGCTATTACATAAGCTAAATTTTTCCAACTCTCAAATGAAGGAAGAACTTTAAATTATTAAAAGAAAAACTAAGAAAATCTAAGAAATTAGCTACTAAAAGAGGTGAGAAAATGAGAAAAAAATAAAATTTTTAACTTGGTACTACAACATACATTTTATTCATCTCGTGGCATACATAACCTATATACAATTTGAGCACAATTCACTCTTTTTTTATTGCGACACAATGTTACCCGTATCAAATCTGAGATGTGTTGAATCTTTTCTTTTGGCCTCACGCCATAGTTTATACCGTTTTCATATTATGGTATACTTTAAACTGCATTACTTTAAAACCTTAATTTATATGAATTTTTTTTCAATTTTTAAATATATGTAATATTTTACAAATATTTTTTATTATTATTTATGTTGTAATGGATTACTTCAATTATAATTATTCAAGTTGATTTATATTAATGTAAAATTATGGAGCATTTTAGATATATATATCCTATCTTTAGTATTTAAGTATAAAACGTTGTTTTACTCTAGGCTAGTTTGGGTAATAATACCATATTTCTTGAGAAGAGGGAAAGAGCTGAAGTATAGAGGTTAGCAGAAACATCAGATCGCGAACTTCCTCTTCTTCGTCTTCCTGCAAACCTCCGTTTTTACGAACTAAAAGCGTAACATGACTGTAAGTTCAAATGCACCATTGGTGAATCTTTTTTTCCCTTTTCTTCTCTCCCCGTGGATGTTATTGTTGATGTTGTGATTATTGAAACTGTTACAGGAATCAAACGAAGGAAATTCCAGTATCCTGATGTCCGAATCAGACTCCCAAAGAACCCTGTATTTTAAATTTTCTCTCTTTTTTATACCAATCACACACACGACGATGTTACATAGGGCTTTTGAGAATTTAGGGATTCACGGGGTATTTTTGTTTATGTTTGGTTCTTTTATATCTTTTTGCTTTGAAGGTACCCATATGTGACGGGAACATCCGTAGTTGCCATCAAATATAAAGATGGAATTCTAATGGCTGCTGACATGGGAGGTTAGCTGCTAATATCTCCCTTGTTTTATCGTTTAGGTTGACCATTTTGTTTATTTCGCGATTCTTATGAATTTTAGTAAAGCAATAATTCAATGTTGACCCAAAATTAAAGTGGTGAAATTTTCACATTATTTTTGTGGTATCAGTGGTAAGAGTCCACTTTCTTCTTTTGGTGCAAATTTTTAGAAAATGTGTAGCAATTTATCCATATTTGTTTTTGTAGACCCTTAGAGAAATGAACATGTCAACTTCTCAAGCAATGATTTTTTTTATTGTAGTGATGAAACTTACACATGTTCTATATTTTCAAAAGAATTTGTTTGCAAATTAAGAATATCTTCCTTTGCTGTTCTGAATTGAATCTAGTAGCTAATTTGTTTGTAGAATCAAATCTGCCCTAGCGGGCAGCTATAACCACTGGTGATTTTAAATTCCTAGAATCTAAAGGCTGAAAGCCTGAAAGCCTCTTTTAGGACATGTAGGCTTATGTAGTGATGGTATAACTCCGTTATATGTTTCTCAAAGGGAAACCAAAAAAAAAAATTCGTGATATGTGTCAATAAAACCACATAATGTTTGAAGATGTAGTAATATTTGCTTGCAATTAAAACTAGAACAAATATAATGTTCTCTCCATATATTTATGGTCATTGAAAATGCTAATGTTTATATGAAGTTAAACTTTTCTATAAAAAACTAATAATATTAATAAATAGTCATTGTATCTTGCCATGGTCTCTACTTTGAAGGAGATTTCAAGGACTTTTGACTTCCATTGACCTGTAAACTATGTGATTACTTTCAATTTTTCTTTTACCCAAATCCCAAATGGTTTTGTTTTGTTTTTAATTACTTTTGGTTTATGGTTCATCTTCTTTACTGAGAAATGTTTTATGGTCTAACTAATTTTTCTTGACTTTAGTAAGTGGAATTTTAGAATAGTTGGAAACATAATATTTTTACACTTGTATGCCGCTTACGTTTTATAAGGCAAGCATGTATGTATTCATCGAACATAAGATTTTCCATTACAATCTATGTTATATGGATTCTTTTAGGACATTGAGTTTCTTAAATTTTTTGTACTAATCCAAATGTTGGATACATTTATTTTCGAAATTTTCTTTAAATTTCTACTAGTTTGGAATGTCGAGCACCCATGTCCGACATTTGTCCAACCCATGGATAATTTATGAAAAATTAAAAGTAACATATATTATAATGGCACCCTGATAAAAGCATGATTGGTTCGTTGGCAGGTTCTTATGGGTCTACCCTTCGATATAAGAGTGTTGAGAGAATCAAATCCATTGGAAAGCATTCTCTTCTAGGTGCAAGTGGAGAAATAAGTGATTTACAGGAGATTTTGCGTTATCTTGATGAGCTCATGTAATAACTTTCCTCTTGGACTCTAGGATTCATTCTCTTTTAAATTCTGTTTTTTATTTTATCACTGGTTTCTATGCTAATCTGTAAGATTTTATGCTCTGCAACAACATTCAGCTAAATAATTTTTGTTTTGGGTTTTGGTGTTGGTAGACTATATGACAACATGTGGGATGATGGTAACTCCTTGGGGCCTAAAGAAGTGCACAACTATTTGACAAGGATGATGTACAATAGGCGTAATAAGTTCAATCCACTGTGGAACTCACTTGTTCTTGGCGGAGTTAAAAATGGGCAGAAGTACCTTGGCATGGTAAAATATTACAGTTGATGCTTTTCCTTTCTTAGTGGCATGCTTTGTGCATTGACTAGCTAACCCTTTTCCCTCTTTTTGTGTGCCAAGGAAGACAGCTAACTTTTCTCGAATTTATCCTATGATTTTCAAATTCAAAATGATTTGTTCTATAGTGAAAATATATTATTTTGCTTCACATAAATTTAAGAAAAATAAAGAAGTATATTGAAATTTTACTATAAAGCAAATATCAAGAATCCATCACTTGAAGACAACTAACTTTTCCTAAATTTAAACTCTTGCAGGTGAGTATGATAGGTGTACATTTTGAGGACGATCATGTTGCAACTGGATTTGGCAATCATCTTGCTCGTCCAATTCTCCGTGATGAGTGGCATGAGAACTTGACTTTTGAAGAAGGTGTGAAGTTGTTGGAGAAATGCATGCGTGTACTCCTTTACCGTGATAGGTCTGCTATCAACAAGCTTCAGGTTTGTTCCTTTTGTCAATAATATGAATATCCCTTGCTCTTTTTGATATTTCCCATGTTGATGTTAACTTCACTCCTTTGAAACTTCCTAACTTTTTTTAGACCTTCCTATTTTCTTCGTCTTCTTTCTACTCCAAATTCTATTTGTGCATTCTATCTAGTTTGTCTCAATCGCCTACTTCCTTTTCTGTTTCATTTTGGTAAGTTAATGATGATGTCTATTCTCATGGACTCACGGGAGACTTTCCATGAATCTCATGGAGCAATTATTCTGGCGGCTAAGAGAGTATGATGTAGATTTGTGCCTATAAATTCAATCTCCACATCCCTTCCTCCTTCCAAACTTCTAGCCCTTGATTCCTCTGATGACTTAGCTTCTACACAAAATGTCTAATGGTTGGGTTTGTCCTAAATTAGCCAGATCATCAGAACTTTTAGATGGACTTCCTACCGTTTTTAGTGAAGAAACTTGCAACTCTATTTGCTTGTCTTACGATGTGGCAATTTTTCTTTTCTTTTTGTTACTTTTTTCTTTTGGCCACGTAAAGTAAAGAACTGATGCAGAGAATGTGAACATGAGAAGGGAATGGTAAGAAATTAGCATGTTGAATTGTCGTTTGAGTCCTCCAATTGATTATTGTAATGTCATTTGAATGAAAGTTTATTCATCTCTTTGGTTTTAAATGTTTAACTGGTATGTTTCTTCATAATGTTGCAGATAGCTAAAATCACTGAGGAAGGTGTAACTAGCTATCCGCCCTATGCATTGAAGACTTTCTGGGGTTTCTCTGCATTTTCTAATCCAACTGCAGGTGCTGAAGGATCATGGTAGATTATATGCTGCAACACCTTTTTCTGAATCGTGAACTTTTCTTGATGGGATGTATTCAAATGATGAACTAATGAATATTTGCTTTAATGTTCAACATAACCATATTTATGAGAGATTCTTAAATTGAATGGTATTCTTGCTTTAGTGCGCATAACTTGGTTGATAGCTGAGCGTCAATACTGACATTGTTAGAAACTTTGGGATCACCTTAATAACATTATATCCTCTCCCGGAACTCCCCCGCAATAGATCCATCAGCCTCCATGTAGTCGATATGCTTGTCTTTTTTAATAAACATTAGCAGATAACCACAAATATTCAGTAGGTGTGTGCTATTTAAAAAAAAATATCCATTTTTTCTACGGAGATCTTTCGTAGTTTTTATTATATTTTTTACTATGCGGAATCTTCCATAACTGAGTGGTACGACTGGTATGATGGTATACCAGTTCAATCCTCATGACTAGTGGCGGTGTCATCTCTCCTCCATAGTGAGCCTTTTGATGCGTTCTCTTCGATGGAAGGATACGAACGGCAAATCAACAAACACGGTCTGTTCTGTTCTATTTCAGTGCCCTTTATGGTTGGGATTTGATAACGTTTTAACGGGATGGACCTGAAAACCAAATATGCAATTTAGATTGTACTTTTTTTTGTCCTAGGGATTACGGTCATATTAGTGTTATAACTTTTTTATATGTGCATGTTAGTCATGTTTCTTAGGTTTATTCCAACAACTTTTACATCTAAATTACTACTCTGAAGTTATAAAATTTTATTTTTCTAATGGTATTAACATTTAAAATTGTTTTTTTTTCATATAATATTTTCCCTTTTTAACTACGGTTCGAGGTTAAGGGGAATGTGTAATGAGTTGTTGAGTAAGATGGGGATCAAATAGCTCATACTAAATAGATTTCAATCACTTGGAAAATAAACTAGATTATCAATTTTAAATATCTTCCCGCATTAGATAGCAAGATAGCTCAAAATGTAAGTGTTTAGACATCCGGATCGGCCTGGTGTTCAACCTATGCAAACTGCTCAAACAAAGTTATCAACCCGAGATGTAAGGCGAAGCACCCCAGATGCCCAACCTGTAGATTGGTCTGAGCTCAATGATCAACTCGAGCTCAGTGATCAACTCGAGTTCAGTGATCAACTTGAGTTCGATGATCAACCCGAGCTGGCGTTGATCTTAACCCATGATATGTTATACTTTATACCAATTATACCCCTTTGATATGTAAATATGTGTACTCATTATGTAATTGAAACATGTATATGTAATTTTCTATAAATAGATAGACCTCTTATAAGATCCACACATATTGTCTTAATTTTTCTCTCTAAAAATAGGTTGAATCTTAACATTTTGGTGCCCACTGTGGGACTAAGATTTTGAGGTCGAGCATAAATTTCTAACCCTATATCCTTTGAGATTAACCCCACTCCTTGAGAGAAACTTGGAAACTAATCATATTCTACTCACAAACTACAAATATCATGCTAGGAACTCATGCTGGAAGAGAGTCGAGGTTGATTGACCGTGAAGCAATGGAAACTCAAAGAAATACCTCACCAACCTTCAATGAAACAAGGGCATAAGATAGCGCCCACTTCCAAGAGCTGTATCGCCAACTCCTCGAGCTAAGAAAATAGCTCAAGGAAACCAGAAGAGAAAACAAGTCACTACGCTCCCAGATAAGAGAAAGGACCTCAAAAGGACCTTGGAAGACCAGACAACTAAGCCAACCAATGGAAATGTAGCTAGGCGCGGCCAGCCTAAGCCCTAACAAACTGAACATAAAGACAAGGGGAATCCCCTCTCTAGCTTAGTGAGGACTAGTGATGAACAATGGATTCAAGAAATAAAAGGCTAGGAAGCACAATTTTAGGCGCTAGAGGAGACTAATAAGAGGCAAGATTAGGCCTTGAAGGCGAAAAATGAGAAACAAGATCAGGCCTACCTTTGAATCCGAATGAAACTCTAAAGAGATTAGAAAAAGAGTTTGTAAAGAATGCTTTGTATTGCTCTAGAGAGAGTTTATCTTACAATTTCCCAAGATGAATACAAATGAAGACCAATAGGTCTATTTATAGTGTGGCACTAAGCTTAAGACTATGCCACATCTTGTCTAGCTCCTTCATGCAGGTTCCGGGATGTTTCGTAAGCTTCTAGTGGCTTCTACATACTTCATGAACCATCCGACATGTTCTAGAATATTCCAGCCCATTCTAGCACCCTTCAGCGTGCTCTAGAACATTCTAGGGTCTTCAAAGCTTGAGTTGAGTCCATCCAACTCTAGCTTCTTCTAGACATCTCTAGGCCACTCTAGAACTTTTCTAGGTAGAAAAGTCTAGATCCTTTAGGCAACCACTATTTATTTGGATTTTGCGAGGCAATTCGAGCGGGGCATAACACATGGCTTCTATAAGTCTTACCCAGGGAAAGAGAGACGACATGATGTGCAAGTTGTTTGTTTCCACCCTCTGTGAAGGCGCACAAAAATGATTCAATAACCTGGACCCCATATATATAACCTTCTTCTCACAGTTTTCTAGGTTATTTATCACAAATTATGCTTGCAACAAACCTTTGAGGAAAGAGTCACCACATTTTCTCAATTATCTAAGGGAGAGGGAAATCCACTGAAGAATACATAAAATGGTTCGGAGAAGAGAAATTAGAGATCTCTGACTGCCCTAGTTCTATTTCTATAGAGGCCTTTAGGCCAGACCTACTGAAGAAATTTGACTTGTTCGTGGAGCTGACTAAGACAGTTCTACTCACCTTAGAAGAAGCTTATGGGGAGGCGAGAAGGTTTTTCAACCTCGAGAGCGATCTAGGTATGGTCAAATACCATCAAACTGATGTAGAAGTAGTGCTAGATAAAGAAAAGAGGAGGATGAGTCTAGACAGGGCACATAAAAATAACAAAAACAAACTCTTTGCATCAAGTAAGAGGCAGATCAGATATTGGTCGAAAAATAACGGACCATGGGAAAGGTCACTCTCCTCTTTAAAGGGTCCTCCCTTGAGTGTTGAGCTTGCTTAAGTCGTAAGGAGAATAGAGGATGAGCCCAATGTCATATGGCTACCAAAGATGAAATCCCCCCTTAGAGACATGTCCAAATGGTGTGCCTTCTATAAGGATGTGGACCACGAAACAAAAGACTGTAGACACTTAAAAAATGAGACAGAAGAGTTGATGGCTAAGGAATATATAAAGAACCTTGTTGTAGAAAATGGGGACAGAAGGAGCCACCAAGGCAGAAGAAGGGTGCTAAAACCAATAAACTCGTCAGGCGGTAGCAAAGAGCTGAGTGATGAGCCCAACGTTAGGATCATACATACCATATAAGGAGGACTTGTGGTCAACAGGATCTATAATAATTCGCACAAAATATTCGCAAGGGAGGTATACAATGCCTCCCATGTATACGCCTTGGATAAGATGAAACCTCCTATAGAAATCATTTTCAATGAGAAGGACGAGACCTCGTCCCATCACGAGGACCCTTTAGTAATAACTATGAGAATCGGATCTTGTGATGTCTGTCGGATAATGATTGACATTGGGAGTTCAGTAGATCTCTTTTTTTACCATTGCCAAGGCCCTAGGAGTAAAGAATTATGACATCATTAATACAGAGCTCCCTATCGAAGGATTCAACAGCAATACCACCTATGCAAAAGGAACAGTGGTCATGTCTGTCATGGAAAAAAGAGTAATAATAATGACCAATTTTGTGATCATTGATGTCCTTGCACATTACAATGCCATCTTGGGAAGGACATGGATATATAAAATAAAGGCAATCTCGTCCACCTTTCACCAAGTGATCAAATTCTCCACGGTCGAGGGTCTTGAAGAAGTAAAGAGATATTAGGAAAAGGCCAAAAGTTGGTATAATGCCACTATGAAACAGACTACCCCTAAATAGCAATCACCAAGGGGTCTCCCTCAAAAGAGACCAAGGAGTAAAGGCCTAGCAAGGTCAATCTAACTAAATAGAGTGAAGGATCTCCCGATGGTGTTAAAGGCAAGAACCAGCCCTTGAAAATGGGTAAGGATTTGATGACAAAGTTTTAGAAGAAATTGTCATTTTTCCTTAGAGCTAATGTAGATGTCTTCGCATGGTCTCCAATAGACATGTTGGGTATTGATTCAAAAGTCATAACACACCAGCTGAACATCAACCCAGAAGCTAGACACATCCAGCAACGAAAAATAGAATTCCCCAAAGATAAGAATGAGGCGATCAAACACTATGTGGCTACCCTCAAAGAGGCTGGGGTCATAAGGGAGGTCAATTATCCTTCATAGCTTTCAAATGTGGCACTAGTAAAGAAAGTGTATGGGTCATATCGTATGTTTATGGCCTTCATTGATCTAAATGAGGTATATCCCAAGGATTTCTTCCCTCTTCAAAGCATAGATCAGCTAGTAGATGCTTTTTCCAAGTTTGGGTTGATGAGTTTCTTGGACGCATACTCCAGATACCACTAAATCAGAATGCATCCTAGGGATGAGGAGAAAACTTCTTTCATCACGGAGGAAGGGATATTTTTCTACACAAGGATTCCATTTGGACTAAAAAATGCAGGCACTACATATCAATGCCTCATTAACAAAATGTTTAAAAAACAATTGGGAAAAAATCTGGAAACATACGTAGATGATATGGTGGTGAAATCGACTGAACCCCTAAACCATATCAAATATCCACATGAAATATTCGAGGTAATTAGAAGGTATGGCATGAGACTTAACCCCAAAAAATGCTTCTTTGGTATTACTACATGAAAATTTCTGAGGTATTTCATGTCAACAAGAGGATTGAGGCCAATCCGGACAAGATACAAGTACTGGTGAACATTAAACCACCCCTAGCCTCAAGGGAATACAATAGTTGAATGGAAGAGTAGTAGTGTTGAACATGTTCATCTCCAAATGCACTGATAAGTGTATGCCCTTCTTCAAAATGCTGAGAAAAAACACGTTGGTTTTTTGGGACGAGGATTGAAACATAGCCTTTGAAAGAATCAAGAAGTACCTTAGTAACCCTCCCTCTCTATCTTGGTCAGTCCTCTATGAGGAGAGATTCTTTATTTATATTTGGTTGTGACACCCCAAACATGCAATGACGTGCTCTTAGTTGAAAGGGACAAAATTCAGCACCATATCTACTATGTTAGGCAAATTCTAATAGAAGCCCAAAATAGATATTCTACCATCGATAAACTGGCCTTTGCTCTCGAGATTATTGCACGAAAGCTCATGCATTACTTCAGTTCACACATAGTTGTGGTACTCACCTCACACCTTTTTAAAAGTTTCCTGATGAGACTACATGTTGTAGGGAGATTGACCCAAATAGGTGTAGAACTTAGAGAGTATAATATTAAATACATGGCCAGAATAACCATTAAAGGGTAGGTTGTAGCCGATTTTGTAGCAAAATTCAGCAATAGGCTCAAATTCATCACCGAGACAGAGAAAGAGATGGTATGTGGGATAGACCAAAGGGAAGCCCCAACCTAGAAGGTATTTATGGATGGAGCGCACAATTTCAATGGTTTAGGACTAAGGGTGGTCATAGTTGATCATGACAACAACTACTTTGAACATGCAATAAAACTTGATTTCCAAACAAAACGACCTACAAAGTTGTAAGATCTCAAAAATTTGTTAGGGAATCCTAAGACAAAAATCATGAAGGCCAGCTCGGATAAGAAGAGTTAGAGAGTGAAAAGTTATCTCAACAAATAAAATACATGGTCTAAAATGCACCCTTCGATATTCCTTCTCATAGTGTGAAGTTCTTTTAGTACATGCTGGTTTTCACTAAAAGTGGATATGCTTTGGGAAGTATAAAGTGGGGAAATGAGGCCCTTTACTTTCTATATATGCCTAAAAATACAAATGTTTATTGAAAGAAGACAATAACAGTTGAAAACACAATAATAGTTGAAAGGGCACAATAAGGATTAAATATGGAAAATATTGAAGAGCAATAAGTACTTAGGAGGTCATAAAAATCCAATATACCTAACCATCTTACATAAATAATAAGTGTCAATTACTCTTTCAGTTTGATACAAACCAAAAGAATAAGAGATTTGATGTTTGGTACAAATATATTGGGTACCCCATGATTAATAGGAAGACCTACCCAACCCAGTAAGGAACCCATTAACCTAAAGCCTAAACAATCGCTCTTAGCCATGAGACATGAACCCTCACCAGCCTATTCATAGTTCAATAGTCAGAATACTTACAAGTCCATGGCCTAACCTATTCACAAACTAGGTACATCCAGTGAACAACTCATATAGCCACCCATATTAGCTCGTGAAGCACACCCTCATACATGCATGGTGCTAGACTATAAGATCTCATTATAAACTTATGGATGAAGCCTGATTCAACCCATCATCATTCTGATTCAACATGTCGTTAGCCTAATTGTTGTTTATACTTTCCCTCTAACATGTCAAATTATTAATTGTACTTCGGACCGTACCAATGGTTCTATGCACACCCTAGTTTTGATACATCTCCAATGAGACATGACCATGTGTACCACCTTTTTAGTATAATTAGATGAATAGTAGACCTAAGAAGGGACCTTTCAAACCACATTAGAGTGTAACCCTGTTACTATGACTCTTTCAAATACTTACTTTATAAATAAAATATTTAAAAAAAAGGATCAAATATTTTATTGTGAAAACCTACTCATAAGCACGACACAAACCCAACATATGAACACAATACAAGCATAATACAATTACCACCCTTAGCTATAAGGTCATGTTTGATTTACAATAATAATAGTAGTAATGGAAATGGTTATAGGTATTTATATTATTTGATTGTTAATATTGAATGAAATATACAATATTCCAACAATAGCAAGAATGTTAATTCCTCTTACTCCCCTAAAAATACATTTATTATTGTTTTTTTAATTTTATTATTTAAAAATTAAAAAATATATATTATTTTTAATCTACATTTATAATTTTATAAATGTTATTATTTTAATTCCATTGATCAAACAAACATAATGATAATAATATTGTTTTCATTGAATTTAATTCCTATTATTATTATTCTTATTCTTATTACGTCATTCTACAAACCAAAAACACAACCAAAGTTCTAATCACACATTTGATTTAAAAATATTATTAAGTTAACAATTATTTTTAAAAAAATTACACAAAATCACCTAATTTTGGATAATATATATATTTTATTTTTTTATCAAAATCAATCTGAGGTAAGGCTTACCACAACAATAGTAGGTCTTATCTCAAAAGAATTTTGGTAAAAAAAATAAAATTTGTGGTAAAGTATAAGTTTGAAGACAATAACTTAGTATGAAAATATTTACCACTGACATCTAATATCGTAGTAAGGTTTACTATGATAAGATATTACATTACTACAATAATAGAACCTTTAACTCGAGAGTGATTTTAATAAAAAATGAAACCTAACCCAAATGCATTACTAATTTGATAAATCACTCTAATTATTACCTCTAAATTTCGTAAATATTCCATAGACTAAATATTTTACAATTCATTCTAACGAGAAAAAATAAAAAAAAGTGATTAAAATATTTAAATTATAGTTATTTGTCATCTAACTCATTGTGTTATAAAAAAAATTACTCTATATATGGTTATTCAATAAAATACAAGATGAAATGGCATATTGGTCATTTTATTTGTACAAAAAAAGTTATTTAATCTCATAACTATGATAATATGACATTTACTCTCCTTTAACAAAATGGTATCAAAAAATGATATTTAATAATTTTAAATTTATTTTAAAAAATAAAACTATCAAAGATATTTCAATCATAAGACGAAAGTAAAAGACCGTAATACACTCACCATTTATGTTTGTAATTTTGTTTGGTTTGATAAGATCGAATAAACGACAAAAATACATTCACCAATATCTATTTAAAATATTTATATCAATAAAAATCTTTTCATAGCCATTTTTATAAATAAAATAATTAATAAACATTTTTTTTAAAACAAAAGGACTAATGAGTACATTTTTGTAAATAAAAGTACTAATAAATACCTTTTTAAAGTTAGAAGGCTACTCAAAGTAAAGGAACTCTTATGACATTTTTCCCTAAAATAAAATATCAAAAATCATGATAAAACAAAGGCACTTAGTTCTCATGGTAAATCCAGAAACAATAAATAGGCTGGGGATCCAAGAAAACATTGTAAATGCGAATTCTATGTTCAAACAATGTTATTCTGGGAGTTGATCTGCATCATGTTCTTTCTGGTTCATGGATGATATACAAATATAGTGAGGAAGAAAAAAATAGGTAGCTAAAAACACGAGAACCCCAAGATCAGCCTCTTCACCAACTGCTGGTCGGCTAGGATCTAACCAATAAATCTGGCTTGCACACCACAAGCAGTACAACCCAGCTACAACCAGAATAAGTTTTACCGACTGTTTTGATTGCTGTTTCATAGATTTAAAGGCCTTCACTCTGCAATGCCAAAAGAAACGAAGGATGTACATAATCGGGATAAAGAAAGTAGCGGATGGTCAACAAAACTAGAATACAATCACCAAAATCCAGAATATATATATATATATACCTGTTGATGAAAATAAAGCCACCAATTAAACATGCGCACAAGAAGCCTACAACAAAAACAGCCTCTGGATTAATAGGCGCTCGATCCTTCCACCAACCAGTGTTTAAAATCCAAGTGTACATCTTTGAGTGTCCATTTTCCTACAGATTTAAACCATCAGCAATAAACTTCAAATAATTCTAAAAAATTAATAAAAATTTGTTGTCAAGACCAAAACAAATCATGCACAGAAACCAGACTGCATTCCTTCATCTTATATGAATGCCTATCTTGCACGGACTCTTTAAGACAATGAGAATCATAAATTTTTATATATGTATTTGGGTGTCAACAAGCCCATTTTTAAATTTATTGTAAATTTACATCAAATTAGAGTGTATGAGTGATGCAGCACATAAAACCCAATATTAACAATAAAGCGATTGCAGTTTGTTTACTTTGTTTGTCGTTTACTTCTTTTCCTATTCAATAGATGAGTGTTATTTTACTAGTGAGTAGGATATTGGTTTGTTACTCCAAATGTTGCGTTTCGAAGACTTCAACCTATTAAACCAAGTAGCTCTTTTCATTTTGTTTTCAGACTTGATTTTGTTATGCTTTTGGCTTGTAAGAGGCTGGAACTTCTAGTGTTTATCAATCAATAGGAATTGGGCCAACGTGCTCCATTTCCATTTTCTAAGTTCTTGAGCTTGGATTCATTCAACGACCTCTGGCATCATATTGGTATCAGAGCAAAGGTTGGCTTGAGCTCCGATGTTGAATTGGATTTTGGATAGTCGACGGATAGGTGACGACGTTCGCGAATTGAAGCAGTTTGGTTCTACAATCAAATATCCAGTGAAACGAGTTGAAAATCGGTTTGACAAATTGTCACAAGACATTCATCAATGGATACATCAAATAAGCCAAGAACTTGCTGAACTTCAGAAGAAAAACAAGCTGCACTAGTTGCTTTTAAATTGAAAGGATATATGCCTCTGTTTGGAGGGAAAAACTTCAAAATGAAATAATGCTATTTGGAAGAAAAAAAACCTATCAGATCCTGGCCAAGGATGAAACGACTATTAAAAGCTTATTTCCTGTCACCTAACTATGAATAGGACTTGTACCAACAGTATCAAAATTTCCAGCAAAGGAACTGCACTGTAAGTGAATCCACAAAAACATTTTATCCATTGAAGCTTTAAATACAGTGTGTGAATCTGAATTGCAGCAAGTTGAACGCTCTGTGGGTGGATTGATTGAAGCCATTCAACATAAGCTCAAATATAGACTTATTTTGAGGTTGACAGCTGCTGTTGAGCTAGCTTGTGAAGTTGAAGCACATTTGATTTGCCTAAACTGAAACCAAGCTACAAAAAGAACTTTCTCTATGCCTTACTTGACAAACCCAGTAGTACATATGTCCAAACAACTTCCAACAACTTCAAAAATCCAAACCCAATCTCAAAACATGCTTCACACTACCATTTATGAAGCTCAAGTTCATAATGAGTCAGCTCCCGTGCAACCATTCCCAAAACTAATCCTTTCGTCAAATCCATGATTCTGCATTGCACAATTGTTGATGTTAGGGTGAATTCGAAGTTATTAAAGAAGAATATGCTACTGAAATCCAATTTGAACTTAGTATTATGGTTGCTGGTAATGATGAGAATACTATAGTAGAACTTACAGAAGCTGAAATAGTGGATGTGCATGAGGATGAAGAAGTAGACATCAATTCTGACCCAATTGAAAAACCAATCCTAGAGTTCAATGAAAATGTAAGGAGTTTTCTTATGAGAAATGCAGACCTTGAGCTCCCTAGGGAAATTAAAGGCATAAGGTCTATAATAACTTTGTTGCACCGGAAGCTTAAACAAGAAAAAAATAAAGGCAGTGGATGAAGGCCAAGTAATATTGTGTCACTCCTAGGATGATTGGGAAACCTAAACTTTCTTCGAATATTACTAGCTACTTTTGGAAAGAATATTGGAAGAAATGTGACAGTTTGAAAAATTTATGGTGCAAGCTAAAATTGCTTGGGGAAGCATGAAAAGTCAATTCTTAAATTACTTTTTGAGTCTCTATAAGGAAACCAGTTAGACTTAACAATGAAAAAGCTTGGGTTCTTGACAAATTATTTGCCAATTCAGAATTTTGTTGTTAGTCACTTGCCACATGTTTTACCATGGTTTATGACAAGTGAGTATGAGGAGTTGGAAAGGGAAATTCCTTTTGTTCATAAGCCGGAGTTCATCAATTGACCTGATTATGTTCTTGCTATGGGAGGACACTTACAAGTCTTGGCATGGCTTCTTGTTAAGTGTCATTTTGTGCTCAAGGATGTTCATTATTCAATCAAGGAAAACCACATCTCACGTGTGGGAGCAAAGATATGTTCTATAATCAATACGGTAGAGATATTGAAACATGTGCTTCGTTGTTTCAAGAATGAAGAAGATTGGGCTCAAAAATTTGAGAATTCATTGGTTAAAATTTCTAATGAAGTTGCAATTCAGCTAGGAAAGAGAACCATCAATAGAATTACCATATTTGAATTTTCAGTGGCTTCTAACAAGAATTCAAAAGATCAATTACTACATCACTTGAAACCAATCCATGAAGTCTTGCCAGTCAACAATCCAAGCTTGAAGAGGTGCAAACTCAAAGCTGATGACCCCTTTTTCTTGAGTATTATAGTTAATACAAATGGGGTTCTAGGTAGTGACATTTTCAAGTGGCTGGTAATAATGAGTAAAAATTTAACAGGCTCAAGATTTTCATCAATCTTCAAAAGGTTCATCTTTATGAGCTAGATCTTCCAATTAAAATGGCACAAGCAATCCATGAAGTTTTGAGATCAAATCTTTTTAAAGAAGGGACTCTGATGCAGCGCATAAAACCCAATATTAACAATAAAGCAATTGTCGTTTGTTTACCTTGTTTGTCGTCCACTTCTTTTCCTATTCAATAGATGTGTGTTATTTTTCTATTGAGTTGGCTATTAGCTTGTTACACCAAACGTTTCATTTCAAAGACTTCAACCTATTAAGCCAAGTAGCTCTTTTCATTTTGCTTTTAGACTTTATTTTTTTAGGCTTTTGACTTGTAAGAGGCTGGAACTTCCAGTGTTTATCAATCAATAAGAATTGGGCCGACATGCTCCATTTCCATTTTCTAAGTTCTTCATGAGCTAGGATTCATTCAAAGATCTCTTTCGTGATGCAAGTACTCATATTCATGTTATGTCACTTAGAAACGGTACTTCACAAAAAGTGAAGTTCCAAATACTATAGAAATGAATGCAAGGACCAATGCTGTAGTGCTATTTGTCAGATGTTCAGGCTGACCCAAAAATTTTGGAACCATAATCTATCTATAAACATCTTATATCCATTGCCCACAGGTGAAACCTTTCTTCATAGGTGAAGATTTGGCTAAGAAAGTAATATTTTGCTTGTTATCCAAGTCTCAGCCTCAAATTTCACTCATTACGTGAAACTTTAAAGACAAATAATCAAGGAATTTTTAAGCAAAATCGAAAACTACATTGATACTTTAGACAAGTACATTAGCTAAAGCACCCTGGTTTTATAGTTTTTTTTTTCAAACCATTGGGCCCGACACAATTCTTTTTCGAAGCGACCTTATCTCTCTCTCACATAAGTCATCTCTTACCATTAAGAGTAACCCGTCATACTCTACTTGGTATTCTCATCATAGGAATATCAAATTGACTATCATTGCGAATTCAAATTGCAAACACAAGCTTCCCTTACTTGGAAATATCCTCTAAAAAATTGCATAGTCATTCAACCTTTTCGCTACATTTATCCAAAATAATGAATTCAAATTTCATCATGAATCTAACAATACATGTCTGTTCAGAGAACTTCCATGATACAGTTGCATCATCCAATGTGAACACATATCCACTGGTATCAAATATCTAGTTTGCATCATTATATCATTCTAATACAAATGGATATCTTGTGTAGTACAGTACATAGTTATGAATATATCTTAAGTATATAAGTAGTCTTGTAATACCTTTCCAATGATCCAATCCTAGATCGTTGATATATCTTTTAGTTAACTAGCTACGTAAGCATGTTCGATCTTGTGCAACTCATTAAATACATAAAACATCCTATCGCTTTAGAATATTCCAACCGAGACACTCTCACCTTTATTCTTAGATAAGGGTAGATTAACATCTATCAATGTTATAACAAATCCAGAATCACCATTGTTGAATTTCTCGAGTATAATGACACCAATATAGAATGAGATTGCTTGATATCTCAAATCCCAAAATTATATTAACAAGTCCTATGCCTTCCACCTCAAATCTTGAATTCAACATATTTTTAGTATATTTGATCATTTAATCAGTGTTGATCCACAATTAGCATATCTACATAAAGACACAAGTTGGTTGATCATCTTGGTCCTGACTATCTTCATTCATAGTCTAACAAATTCGTTTAGATGAAATTCATTCCTCTTAGACATACACACAAATACATGTTCAAAGAGCGATGAATTTCTTGATTCTATTATCATGATCTTGTGTCATCTTTAACAAATGCACAAGGAATTGATAAACACTTATGTGATGTGCATATCCAAAAAAAACACTTTTCTATTCAATAATGATGTTATGGTTTCATGCATAATTCAATGTTGTACAGAGATTTTACCAAACAATACTTCATACTCACTACCACGATCACTTTACAGTACATTGATTTTTCTATTGAATTAATTCTTAACTTCAGATTTATAAGCATAGCAATATTTCGTATAATCATTGACAAAAGTAATGAAATACTTATTGTCACCCCATGTTCAACTGAATTCAAATCACATAGATCACTATGCATGAAAATCAAAGGATTTCACCTACACAACTCTCACACTTATGCTTGTAAAAGTATATATAATTATATTAATTAACCTGTGTAAGTGACCCTAGTATTTCATGTCACAATTTGGAAGACATACAAATAAACAGACGAGTTAATAACATAATTAATCTCGCTTAACGGTCATTACATCGAACTTGGACAGCCTTCGACTACATAACCCTTTAATACAATCATTTCATTTTTGGTCAATATGACCTTACAAGACTCAACATCCATCTAGAATCGATGCTTCTCAAGCAATGAACCTCTCATGGTTCTTCTGGATCTCTAGCATGTACTTACATTGTTTAGAGTTATCTCTTTTCCAAATATCATCTTTAGAATCAATGTCTCATCCTTAATCATAAAGGTTAGAGAGTTTTTACTTCACAACTTCTCCCAATTCTCAAATGGTAATAACTCATTATTTAAGCATATGTGTCTTATAGTATCAATGTTGATCAACCACTCTTTTGAGTTAGACTCGACAAAATTCACATCAGCACGAGAACCAACAAAATTCACATCAGCACGAGAACCAACAAAATTCACATCAGCACGAGAACCGACAAAATGTTTATACGAACCAACATTGTGATGTCATCCATCACATTCGTTGTCATCTCAAAACAAATTAATAATTTTAGATGCAAAATTATATCCAAAATTAAATTTTAGAATATGAAAATAATTTTGAGATTTTAATTTAATATATTTAATTAATTTAACTTGAAAATTAATTTTTCAATAACAAAAATTAAATTTTTTTGGAACCCAGTTCTGAATTATAATTCAACAAATACGAAACCCAAAAATTCGTAGATTTACAAAATTAAATATTTTTAAATTAATGATACAAAATTTACTCCTTTTGTGAATACGAAATTCACCATTTTTGATATTTCAAAAACCAAGTATTTTGTAAATATAAAATTCACTCATTTTGTAAACCATGAAACTAAACAATACAAAATTCTCTATTTCTCAAATACGAAACATTCATTTATAGTTAAAAAAATTGCTAATTTTTGCAAGTACAAAATTTGCTTAATTCAAAACCCGAAATTAAGCACTTTGTCAAATACAAAATCAACTTTTCACAAATGCAAATTCACTTATTTCGTAGCATCGAAATCAAGTAATACATCGAATGTGAAATATCACAACTTGTCAATTACGAATTCGCATTATTTTTTCAATTACAAAATTACAACATTTCCTTAATTGCAAAACCACAATTTGTAAAATACGTAGTCTTTTAGGGAAAAAAAAATTTCTTAAAATTTTCAATATCTTAATATAGAAAGCCCTTTAATCAACAACCAAACATTAATATTCTCGTAGCAAAAATATGAGAATTAGTTTCCAAAATTTCATCTCCAATTTGATCGTTTAATACAAATATAAAGAGAGGTTGAAGTGATATCATAAATAAGTTATCTATCAACATCTATTTTTCTTCGAGTTCTTGATTTCAAAAAAAAAAAACTCATCCTTCAAGTCTTGTATTTTCTTTCAATATTGTTGTCGTTATTTTCGTCTTTGGATTTCGTTTCGTAGTTCTCTTTGAATTCTTCGTATCTTTTCTTGTTCTTTATTTCTGTGTTTAATCCATCTTTGTTATTAAAAAAAAGAAGAAGAAGAGAACTTGTTCACAGTTTCAAAAAAACAAAATTGATAAATTGGTGTTGCAACTTTGAACGGCCATAATTTTTTACTCGGATAATGAAATGACTATTATAATGTATCAAATTGAAACTCATTTCAATTCCTATAAGCAAAACTAGGCTCCACCTTTGTTTTTCACATTTTTTGACCCAAAATTCCATCGTTTACATCACATATCGAGGGTTTAAAATTTTTGTCATACCTCTTCCTTTTTGCCGTATTTCGGTTTTTACTGTGTAGGAAAATGCGGTAGTGGATAAACAGAAATTAAAGTTGGTAAATAAAATGAAATTGATCAAATTACATAAAATGTAAAATACAATGAAAGATAAAAGAAAAAAATTAAAGATTCAATCGAGGACCGTATTATACGGTTTTTTTAAGATAATTTTTTCTCCTCACACGGATGTTTGAGAATAAAGGAATAATTACCTCTCAGGATAAAACGATCAAAAGCATTTAAACACCATCAAATACTACTCCAACGAACTGTTTTGTACCTGTTGTATCATGCTCTAGAATATAAATATTGAGAAAGGACCAAATTTTTCTTTTCCTATTCATTATAGGTTCTAACATTATATAGATCTCAGGAAAAAGGAGCCAATTAATATTACTCGTGTAGGAAACGTTTTTCCCCATGGCTTTCAATGATAAAATGAATTGCCAAAAAAAAGTTGTTTTTATGCAAAAATGTTTCCAACAGAGACGCCTGAATCTAAATGGTGCTCATTTTATGAACAAAAAGAGACAAGGATAAAAAAAATAAAAAGACACTTACGGTACCTTAAACAACCTTCAAGACCACATAAGATTCATCTCAACTCAACATCAATATAGGTCATCAAACATCCACAATTTTAGAAAACTGAGTCTCAGACATAAACCTTCAAGACCACATAAGATTCATCTCAACTCAATGTCAATATAGGTCATCAAACATCCACAACTTTAAAAACTGAGTCTCAGGCATAAAAACTCCCTTTTTCTTTTTTTTACAGATAAAGGTCAATGAATAACCTCAGTAAAAGATACTTAACGAATTTAGATCAGGACAAATAAATTACATGCTTGGCATCATCAGCATATGGGACTCAAAAAGATTACCTCAAACAAGTGATCCAAGAAAAAATGTGATAAGGAGCCAGCTGAGACCAATAACAGGCACTGTTTCTTGGTAAGAGGAACCTGCATAATTTTTTTTTAAACAAATCAACTAGGTACAGTAAACTATTATGAAATATCATAATGACCCTTAGCTCAAAAAACAACATCCGTTCATTTAGCAAGTGAAAAACTGGAAATTAGTCAACAAACCAACATTTTAATTTATGGATTTCATGTTTTGGAAACTCAGACTACATATTTTAGATTTCACATTCATTTTCTCAACAATAACAAAACAAACATTAAAAAAATAATAATTACATGAAGAAAAAAATACAAAATGCAACCTCAACTAAAGGAAGCTAGCTTACCCCAATAACAGAATCAAGAAATCCTTTACGCATCAGGAATCTAGAGATCCAACAGTAGAAGAAAGAGAGAGGAAAACCCAAAAGGAGAATGTAGTAAAAGGGATGGTGGATGACACCAGGAAGAGAACCAAAGTTCAAATCGAGGACTTCACCCAGCCAGTCGAAGAAGGACCCCATGTCAGGGCCGAAGAAGGCGTTGATGGTATAGATGAGAGTGTGGTGAGGGCTGAATCGGCCATTGGAGAGGGTGGTTAGACCCAAGCCTGAGCCCATGGCGTAGATTAGGTGCGGACCAGGGCCTGGCATGGCGTGCTATGGTGTAAGAACTTTACCTGTTTTTAAAAGGTACCAGAAAAACCGCCGATAATACCAATAATACCCTCATAATATCACAATACTCTCTACCGAAGGATTTTTACGATCAAACGAATTTCAAGTTAAAATTAACGTAAATAAATAATTATTATTTATACATAAAAAATAATAAAAATAATATAAAATATTTTTTAAAATAAATAATAATTAAAAAAATTAAATCTTAAAAAAATGATGGATTCAAGTTTCTCCTCATTCTTTTCTATCTTATGTTCATATTCTAAAGACTCATCACTCCTCAAGAAAATAGTGTTACATTGGTTCTTATATTCTCTTTTTGTGTTTACAATCAGGTTATCTTGAGACTTTTGACTTATAGTCTAAACAAGTTGTGACATTTGGTTTTCCAAATTTCGAATTGAAGCATCTTTCGTGGACATTTTTGTATTTATTAATTGGATGAAGTCTTTCATCATTCTCATTAAAACATTTATATTGTCCTCAGTAAGTAGCTTCTTCTCTTGGGCTTGTGATTATTATGGTTGTTGAAAACCAGGTGATAAAAATGATTTATAATTGAATTAATTACCACTTTGATGTTGTTATTACTCTAAGAGAAATTTGGATGTTGTCTCCACCTTGGGTTATATATGTTTGAGTATGGATTATTGTTCCGGTTCACATTCCTCACATAGAATACAAAGTCGATATTATTTGGACAATTATCAAACAAATGAGCTCCTCCACAAAACACACATGACACTCCTAAATCTTGGACCTGGTTTATACTCATTGGCTAATTTTGAGCCTTCAAAAGATTAACCAAAGACTACACTTAAGTTGTAAGTGTTGTGATATCATTTACCTCATGCACTTTGGCTACTCTTCTTATGGCTATCATTATGTCCATTGGCTATTGATAACTATTACTAGCCATTTTCTCAAGTAAATCATATGCTTGATTGTAAGATTTGGCTAGTAAAGCTCCAATAGCATATGCGTTAACAATAGTTATTGTTTGAGCATTTAGATCATTGTAAAAAGTCTCCATTTGAATCCAAGAAGGAATATCATGATGAGAACACTTCCTTAGCAATTCCTTGAATCTTTCTCGTGATTCATATAAAGATTATCCTTTGTATTATTGGTATGAAGTAATGTCATTCCTAAGCTTGACATTCTTTGTTAGTGGTAAGTATTTCATCAAGAATTTCTCCGCCAAACCATTCTAAGTTGTAATGGAATCAGGTGGCAAAGAGTTTAACCAAACTCGAGCACGGTCTCGCAAAAGGGTAAGGGAACAATCTAAGCCTAAATGCCTCATCTGTCACACCACTGAACTTGAATGAATCTCCAACTTCAATAAACAATCTGAGATGAAGATGATGATCCTTTGTTGGTAATTCGTTGAATTGTTCAAATGTATATAGCATTTGAAACATCACTAACTTTAACTTAAATTGATTAACTTGAATGTTTGGTCTTGTAATACTTGGATTCAGCCCTTCCAACGTAGGTATTACATATTCATTCATAGCTCTATCTTTATCATCCATCAAAAGCATTTGATTGTTCAAGTTTAGCTCATTATTGTTTATTTCTAATGGATTAGCCATTTTTTCTCTTATGTTGTTGTTTTCTAATTGATCTCAAAGTACGCTCAATTTCAAAATCCAAAGGTAAGTTTTCTTTCTTACAAACTTTACTCATGCAATAGACTCAACTATGTTTCTACAATACTAAAGAAGATGTCTAAATAAAAACTAAATAAAAAATATTTATATTAATAAACAACTAAATAAATAAATAAATAAGTCACTATAAGAAAATAAGTAATTAAAATTAAAATTAAAGTAAAGAAAAATAACTAAAAAATTATTAATTTCTAATATTTATAATCCCAAACAACAGTGACAAAGATCGTCAATCAAATTGTACGTGTACTGAATATGCAAATATACGAATTGTAGCAAGTAATATAATGATAAGAAAAGATTGTTTCCACATATATTATTTTATTATAAACTATTTTTAAAACTAAAAAAGTTAAAAATTAATTTTTTTATGTTTTTATATTTTAAGGAAGCAAAATTAAAAATAATTAAAAGTAAATAATAATAATTAATTAAATTAGTTTTTGTAATTAAGAAAATATATAAGAAAATATCTAAAAATACTTAATCGCTCAATTTGTTAAACATGTAAATTGCTAAAATCTCCTTAATATAATTATCAATTAATTACATGATCAATTGAATCTAACCTAATATATATTCCCCTTTGAAGTAAATTACACACAATATAATAAATAATTTAATAACACTTTCATGCCAATTAAATTGTATACTACTCATTAAGTTCATCAATTATTGATTATATACATAATATCAACTATTGATTATATACATAATAATCATACTAAAAACTACACATGTTATTTAATTAAGACAAACAATTAAATAATTCTCTCAAATCTATTTAATTACCACTATACATAAATTATTGGTAAACAATTAATAGCATAAAAATTAGATCAATTAATATAATTATAATTATAATTGGGGTAAAATATTATATTATCATATGGTAAAAATTGAGTTCAAAGATCCCTAGATTAATAAATTAACTACATATAATTGTGTTCATAAATATCATATTTTTCATAAATAAAGACATAAAAATTGATAAAGAAAATAGTAGAAGAAGAAATACAATCAATCTCTTGAATTGTAGTGTTAATCTCCTCTTGAATATTTACTAAAAATGTGTTCCTTCTTAAATTTTCTGTATTTTTTTTCTTTTTTAAACTCCAAAAAATGACCAAAATTATGTTAATAATGATCCCTTAGGGTTTATCGGGTGATTAAGGGCTTAAATATAACTCAAGTGCAATTTGAACCATCATATCAGCTTCAGATCAAGGGTTGAGATCAAAACAGGCAAAACTAATAGAGCTAGCCAATCACAGTGAACACGTGGCACACAGAATTCACTTGGTGAATCAAAGAGTGATGTGTGTCAGGGGAGACCGATCAGAGTCAACGCTCGCTAACATGTGGCACACGGTTCATCCTCTTCACACAAGGAATAACATGATTCGTTGTCCCTACTTGTGTGGCGTCCGCATGGATTGCCCAGTAAGCTCATCTACTTGTGTAGCAAGCCATGGGGTAGCTTCTGATTGGTTCTATGTAAAAAATTCATAAAAAATCTATAAAAACTCCAGAACTCCCAAAAAATTCTAAAAATTATATTTTCACTCATTTTCACTAAAAAGTTTATATTTTAATATTTTTGGCACCAAAGTACAATTAGTGAATAAAATAAGTAATTATTAAGTAAAAAATGTGCTAATGACTCTATTTTCGTAGAGACATCATATATTCATAAGGGTCAAAGAAATCAACTAAGAAATTGTTGTAGTTCACACATCAACAAAATTGATTCTATACATTGATGCCACAATAGTGAGAACTAGCAATCTTAGTTGGTAGAAGCAACCAACAGTCTATATTACTTGGACTCTTCATTTTTTGTGAAGCATCCATGCCCAAGTGATATGAAATTAACAAGGGTATGATACTTGGAAGCTTCAATTGAGTATAAATTAAAAACAAATTTGTGCTTCCAACATCGGGATATGTATCCAAAAATTTATCTTTTAATGTCCTAATAGTATTTGTATAACATAGCTAGCAATTAACACCTATGTTGAGACAATGAGCGATAAGGGGAAAGGATTGAGGCCAAGGGTGGCAATTTGTGCTGTAACTTGATTGTTCAAACCGAACACAAATTGTAAAACATAAACTGAATATGAATTAAATTAAATTTGGGTCCAATTTAGGCCAGCTTAAATAATACGAAACAATTAGGTATGGGTTGGACCAATCTAATAACACAAAAATAATTATAAATATTATTATATATTAGTAAAAAAAATTGATTTTCTAGTTTATGTCATGAAAAATTTGCTACATTTCTCTTATTATTTTTATCATAACTTTTTTTCTTTATATATTTATTATTCACTTATTAATAAGAATTATACAGATACTTATCAAAAACGAACGTGACTAGCTATATGAGTATTTTTTATTCCATTTAAAAATAAGATATGTCATAGTTTCTTTTAAATTCACAAATTATTTAATATAAAGTACTTATGATGAGTTTATTGATATATTTATGTGTATGTCAAATTAGCTTATAATTTTATCATTCTTATTTATTTTGTAAATATATTATGTTATCTCTAATCATAACTTCATGAAGTTTAAGTCTAAAATATTCATTCATTTTAGTTTTAGGTAGTAGTTCCTTGAGTTGTTTTGTAATATACTTATGGCTTTGAAACTTTTTACTCTTTAGTTTTCTAAAAACTTATTATAAAAATTTTATTTATATATTTGACGTTGTTAGAATGCATTGAATTTTATCAAAGCTTTTATTATTCTAATTAGTTAAAAATTATAAGAAAAGTTACATAATTCAAATCAACATTAAGTTAAATAAGATAAAATAACCAAGTAATACATATAAATAAAACATTTAGGCTACTCTCAGCTAGTTTGGGCCGGCATTAAATGTTTTTAATTTAAGTTAGTATTGATAATTCATAACACAAATTAAATTTGATTTAGGTTAAAGTTCCATCAATTTAAACTGGACTAACTTGAGTTAGCCCAAGCTAACCCAGCCCGTAAGAATTTACACCAGTAATTGATGGCTAATGAGTAAGAAGAAAAAGTGTGTTGAAATTAATTTGGGGCTATGGAATATAGTAAATATAAGAAAGTCATGTGATCAATGGTGTTTGTTTAATCACCTAATTAGAATTGGTTATGGTCTTACTCATAAACACTAAAACTTAACTATTTTACTATCTCAATCCCCAAATTAGAATTGTCAAAAACGTTAACCAAGTCGACTTAATTAGGGGATCATTGTTTGAAATTGAAATTGATCTTCGGTTGAGAAAAATCCAAACCATTAAGGTTATGGTGGGTTGATTTATGTAATACAAAACTACGTTCAGTACTTTAAGGGATAGAGATGGAAGAATATTTCAAAGTTAATGATTCCTAGTATAATGAACATCCCACTATCTTCTATGTTTATTAAATCACCTCTAAATGTTGAGTATTTTGAGAGGGAATTTTTCTAAATAGACTACTATTGTGATTTTTTTAAAAATTCCTGACTAGTTTGTGACTCCTTACAACTATTTATTGTAATTTTTAAAGGGGAAAATAATGCTTAAGGTTGAAATATATTGTTAAAGTTGCCAAAATCGACCAATTTGTAGACAATATTCAACAAAAATCGAAAGCATTGGATGAACTTCCACCAATATAGACCAAATTTATTACAGGTTAGAACAGTCAATAAAATGTCTGTTTTTTAAAATAAAAATGTGTATGAGTGAATTTTAAAACTTTTGACTTGTCAATGTCCGTTTAAGACCAAAAAAACCTTCGATAAAAACAATAAAAAAAGGAAGGAACATAGTGCATATGGTGCTACATACAAGATGAAGAAATGAGGAAACACAAGCAAATCATGCAATGAAATTTTGGAATTTCAACAGATCATCAAAATATATTTGTACTCTTTTTCATTTTGGCTTTCATTTGCTCTACTATCAACACTTTCCTAATCCTTCCACTCAACCTATGCCTCAAATTTCATCATTTTGATTTCAATCAAACCCTAAAATAATATGATTGTAATTAAGAGATATACGTTATTAGAGAAAAGCATACCGAGAGAAATGTTATCACATACTTTTGTGCCTACTTTTACAATCATAACACTTATATTGTGTAATGTTTCTAAATTATTTTGAAAATTATAGAAGTGATACTTTTTTTAAGATAATATTAACACTTATAATATAATATAAGTTTAATTACATGGCATAAGCCTCTTAATACCATGATTTTCATTTTTAACCCTCTAAGGAAAAACATATGTTTATTTTTTTACAACGTAAGTAAACATATGTTTTTTAAAGTCGTAAGAAAATGAGCATATGTGTTTTACAGGAAAACATCAAATATACCCCCTAAGTTTGCAATATATTCAGAAATATCATTAAGGTTTACAAACAAAGCTACAATGCTCCTAATATATGAGATATCATCACAAATGCACCTAAAATATAATAGATGTTATTTTCAATCGTTAAAAAATATTATTTCACCTATGTAGTTAATAAAGGGTAGTCGATATTAATTTCAATGATTTTTTTAATGTTACCATTAGAATAACATTAATATTAGGTTGATATTATAAATATACATAAAAAATACTCCAGATTGTATCCTATACCATTTATACGAGAAATTTCTCTAAAATCTACCTAAGAAGCATCTCATACCTTTACTAAAAAACAATTTCAAAACATACAATAATATACACTTTCAAAGCATCTCATACCACATCTATTTAGAAAACACTTTCAAAACATACATCTATTTAAAAACATTTTTAAAACATACAATCCTCATCCTATCCAACATTCATTCAAGAACATAATAAAGAAGAAGTTATATAAACATATAATCAAAATATCATAAATTAAATAGACATATTAATCGATCAAACACCATTAGTGTTTGACAGATTAATTAAAAAAAGTCTAGATAAATATGATCTTGTTTTTGCAAAACATTTTGAAAGAGATAGCATAAAAACAATTAGAAATTAATAATGAATATGGTTAAAGAAAACAAGAGGTATTATGTTGTTTAAATAGTAAATATTAAAGTCCAATATTGGGTTAAAGTTCAATTACAAATCTATCTATTAAATAATTCATAGATGAGTAAATAATAGGAAAATATGGTAAGTTTGGAAAGTTTGGCTTAATTAAACAATTAGGCTAAAGATGAATCATTCATCACTAAATCGATCCAGACCAATCTCAATTGATCAAACCAATAAGGTCAATTGATCAAAACCCTTTTCCGATCGATTCTGGTAATGATTAATAAAAACCTAAGACTAGTTAGATCAAATACGATTGATTCTTGATCGATCCAGTCCTTTGATAATTCTACCCCAATTTTAAAATCAATCTGAGAGGACATAGATCATATATGATCGATACTCGATCAATCTACCTCCTTGGCCCATCTAATCATTACTCGAAACATGAAAATTTCTTTGACTTGAATAGTAATCTTAAAAATGATCTTAAAAACCAATTTACATTTAAATATTTTGTTCAAGAATATTGCCAATACTCATTAACTATACAATCTCCCCATTTGGCATTCTCGTGTGACAAAGCTTCTCTCTCGCTACATTATGCTCGTAGGAAAAGTAAATATTTACATAATGGAACTATCATATGATCTAGTGAAAACCATCTTCGCTTGAATCTTGACAGCTTATATGTATTTAAAAAAAGACAAAAATAAGCACATAACTTGTCTCCAAAAGCTCATTGTTTATTAGTTCAATGTATATAATAATAGAAAATTGAAGAAACAAACATAAATAGTTAGTAATAATAGATAAAACATTTAAATATTAATATTATTCCCTCTATATTGTTGATATTTTATAACTATTTTGGTGGAGAGAAGAGAGACAAAAACAATTTTTTTTTTACTAATCAAACACTCTTTTTTATTTCTCTCTTCTTGCCTACTTACAAAAGAATACAACTCTATTTATAGACCTAAACAAGACTCTTAAAATTCGTATTAAAAAAAACAGCTTTAAACAAAACAGTAAATTCTGACCCTTCCTTGCTAAAACTTCCATAACTTATTGTAGGTAATACCAAATGACCTGAAACCTTCACCATTAAAAACTAGACTTAAAAACACACGAATTAGACTTTTCATTTGCTCAGAACGATCTGGAATTGCCCCTTCAATTCCTCATTCAATACTGTCTGTCCGTTTTTAGTAAATTCTGACCCTTCCTTGCTAAAACTTCCATAACTTATTGTAGGTAATACCAAATGACCTGAAACCTTCACCATTAAAAACTAGACTTAAAAACACACGAATTAGACTCTTCATTTGCTCAAAATGATCTGGAATTGCCACTTCAATTCCTCATTCAATACTGTCTTAAAATCTGTCCGTTTTTTTTTTATTTGAGTTTATTTTCCACAAATTCCTCCCTTAAACTCAAATTTCTTCCATCCTTCATGCCTACTGCCATCTTGCATTTATCCAGCAAAACCGTGGGTAACGGCTTTGTGAACATGTCGGCTACTTGATCAAGACTTGCTACATGATTCAACTTCACACTCCCTTCCCGGATTTGTTCTCGAATGAAATGAAATTTCACATCGATATGCTTGCTCCTTTCGTGATGTACTGGATTCTTTGCGAGTTCAATTGCCGACCTGCTATCAACTCGGATCTCGGTTGCTTCTTCTTGTCTGAGATTCAACTCGCTTAAAAGTTTCCTTAGCCAAACTGCATGTCGCACACACCATGATGCTGCCACATATTCTGCTTCGCATGTCGAGAGTGTCACGATGGGTTGTTTTTTCGACATCCATGTGAACGCTGTGTCTCCCATAAAGAATACGTATCCCGATGTACTCTTTCGATCATCTATGTCTCCGCACCAGTCACTATCAGAGTATCCCACCAGTTTATACTCTTCTGTTCTCGAGAAAAATAATCCGAGTGATTCTGTACTTCGGATATATCGCAGAATTCTCTTCAATGCTTTCCAATGTGTATAGACTGGTTCTTCCATGAACCGACTTACCACTCCAACACTGTAAGATATGTCTGGTCTCGTGCATGTGAGATAACGCAGACTTCCCACCAAACTTCGGTATTTGGTCGCATCTACTCGTTCTCCACCGTCAAACTTAGAAAGTTTAGCCCCAGGTTCCATTGGTGTCAATACCGGGTTGCACTTCTCCATTTTGTTCCTTTTTAGAATTTCTTTTGCATATGTTTCTTGTGATACAAAAATCCCAGTATTTTCTTGTCTAACCTCCAGACCAAGGAAATATTTCATCAAACCCAAATCTGTCATTTCGAACTCCCGAGTCATAGCCTCTTTAAAATCTTTTATCATCTCCTCATTATTCCCTATGAATATAAGATCATCAACATAAAGAGCTACAAACAACAAGTTACCTTCTTCTTTCTTCACGTACAAAGCATGTTCATATGGGCATTGAGTAAACCCGTTCTTCTTGAAGTAAGTGTCGATGCGGGTATTCCAAGCTCGAGGTGCTTGCTTTAGTCCATAAAGTGCCTTCTTCAATTTCAGCACCTTCTTTTCTTCCCCAATTTTTGTGTACCCGGGTGGTTGCTCTACATACACCTCTTCTTCTAGCACACCATTCAAAAAAGCTGATTTGACATCCATTTGAAAAATTTTCCATTTGAATTGAGCTGCTTGAGCAATGAGAAGGCGAATCGTCTCCATTCTTGTAACTGGGGCAAAGACTTCATCATAGTCTATCCCCGCCTTTTGTCGATAGCCCTTTGCAACTAGCCTTGCCTTGTACCGCTCTATCTCGCCTTGAGCATTCATCTTCTTTTTGTATACCCATTTTACTCCTATGGGCTGACATCCTTTTGGTAATTCAACCAACTCCCAAGTTCGGTTTCGCTCAATTGCTTTTATTTCTTCATCCATGGCTGCTTGCCACTTCTCATTCCGTACTGCTTCTTCAAATGTAATTATTTCGGCATCCACCAAAAGACAAATTAAATGTACCTCACTTGTTGAGTCGTACAAATCTTGCATGCTTCGCATTTTTGGTTGTCTTGGCTCTTCCTCATTATCAGTTGTTTGAGGGCTTCTTGCTATCTCGATCTCGAGGTTTGTTGTTGATGTGGTTGATGATTCTCCCCTTTCTACTATCACCTCGGAAGAGTTTTTCCAGTCCCACTCGCTTGCTTCATTCACCTTAACATCTCGGCTTATTATTACCTTCTTGTTTATTGGATCGAGAAGCTTGAAACCTTTAGTCTTCTCGTCATAACCAATGAACACAAATTTCTTGCTCTTATCTTCTAGCTTTGTTCTTCGCTGATCCGGTACGTGTGCATAAGCCACACTACCGAATATTCTGAAGTGTGAGACTGTCGGCTTTCTACCACTCCAATTTTCTTGTGGAGTTTTATCTTCTAAACTCGCATGTGGACATCGGTTTTGCACATAAATTGCGCATTGCACAGCTTCCGCCCAAAATTCTTTTGGCAACTTCTTACTTTTCAGCATTGATCGAACCATGTCGAGAATGGTCCGATTCTTTCTCTCTGCCACACCATTTTGTTGAGGAGAGTACGGTGCGGTTAGGAACCTTCTTATTCCATGTTCTGCGCAGTATCTCGCAAATTCTGTCGAGTTGTATTCGCCACCTCGATCAGAACGTAGAGCTCTAATAAACTTGCCAGTTGCCTTCTCTACCATTACTTTGAACTTTTTAAACATTTCGAATGCTTCAGATTTTTCTTTCAGGAAATAAACCCAAGTCTTTCTGGAATAGTCATCGATAAAAGTAATGAAATATTTTTTACCGCTGAATGACTCAGGAGTGATTGGCCCACAAATGTCGGTATGTATTAATGCGAGATGATCTGTTGTTCGGTATTCTGCCTTCTTCTGAAATGAGTGTCTCGAGTGCTTCCCGAGTACACACTCCTCGCAAAAATTCTCGATGTAGTCAATCTCGGGTAACCCATGTACCATTCCTTTCTTCGACAATTTTTGTAAACCACCATAGTGCAAATGACCATATCGCAAATGCCACAGGAACGCCTTGTCTTCTACATTAACTCGCAAACACCTTTCTCGCACATAACACAGGTTGATTTTGTACATTCGATTCTTCGCCATCTCAACTCGTGCTATTACTCGCTCTTTCTTATCTTTCAGTTGTAATACTCGATTTTTCATAAACACCGAGTATCCTTTCTCCATGAGTTGTCCCATACTCAGGATGTTGCTCTTGAGATCAGGTACATAATAAACATTCTCAATTAATCCCTTTAAACCATTCTTTTGCAAATATGATATTGTACCTTGACCTTTCACTTGAATCTTTGACGCATCTCCAAATGACACGTGCCCAACCTCTATCTCTTGCATCTCCACAAAGAGGTGTTTGTGCCCGCACATATGATTACTAGCGCCGGTATCGAGATACCACACCGTGTCACTGTCGAGAATGGTATTTTTGTAGGCCATCATGAGAACACCATCTTCTCTTGTCTCCTCTTTCGCGACTAGATTCGCGTTTTCTTCTACCTTTTTCTCAGAATAGCACTCCTTTGCATAGTGCCCATGCTTGCCACAATTATAGCATTCGATATTTGATTTGCACTCTTTTGCGTAGTGCCCATGCTTGCCACAGTTGTAGCACTCAACATTTGAATGATTTGACCGGCCGCCTCTCCCATGACCACGTCCTCTACCTCACCAATTTTGTTGGCTTGACTGCCCCTTCTCCTCATAGTGTGCATCTCGACCGCGGCCTCCACCACCGCGACCATTACTGCGACCTCCACGGCCGCGCCCTCTACCACGAAAGTTTTGAGTATAGAGTACCTTTTCATCTTTGATAGATACCTTGGCTTGCAGTGCTTCCTCAAGCGACTCGTTCTTCTTCTTCTTCTTCCGCTGTTCATGCGCCTCAAGAGAACCAGCGAGATCATCAAGGGTCATCTCCTCCAGATTTTTCGACTCCTCAATTGCACAAACGACATTCTCAAAATTCTCGGTTAATGACCGCAAAATTTTCTCCACCACTCTTGCATCAGTTAGAATTTCTCCATTTCGTTTTAGTTGATTCACCACTGTTTGCACACGCGAGATGTAGTCGGATACACCTTCTGACATCTTCATCTTCATACTCTCCAATTCACCGCGTAGAGTTTGGAGTCTTACTTGCTTTACTCGGTCGGCTCCTTTGAACACTTTTTCTAAAATGTCCCACGCTTTTTTTGAAGTAGTTGCCTCGGCAATCTTCTCAAAGCCCGACTCGTCAACGGCTCGGAACAACATGTATAGTGCCGCCTTATCCTTTGATCGCTCCTCTTTCAACGCCTTGTTTTGAGCCGCCGTATATCCCGTGGTATTTGTTGGTTCTTTGAAACCTTCTTCGACCACCTCCCACGCATCTTGCGATCCGAGAAGAGCTTTCATTTGAATGCTCCAGTTCTCGTAGTTCGCCTTCGTTAGTCGTGGTAGCGGCATTTGTCCCATCACATTCGCCATCGGCTCTGATACCAATTTGTTGATATTTTATAACTATTTTGGTGGAGAGAAGAGAGACAAAAACAATTTTTTTTTTACTAATCAAACACTCTTTTTTATTTCTCTCTTCTTGCCTACTTACAAAAGAATACAACTCTATTTATAGACCTAAACAAGACTCTTAAAATTCGTATTAAAAAAAACAGCTTTAAACAAAACAGTAAATTCTGACCCTTCCTTGCTAAAACTTCCATAACTTATTGTAGGTAATACCAAATGACCTGAAACCTTCACCATTAAAAACTAGACTTAAAAACACACGAATTAGACTTTTCATTTGCTCAGAAAGATCTGGAATTGCCCCTTCAATTCCTCATTCAATACTGTCTGTCCGTTTTTAGTAAATTCTGACCCTTCCTTGCTAAAACTTCCATAACTTATTGTAGGTAATACCAAATGACCTGAAACCTTCACCATTAAAAACTAGACTTAAAAACACACGAATTAGACTCTTCATTTGCTCAAAATGATCTGGAATTGCCACTTCAATTCCTCATTCAATACTGTCTTAAAATCTGTCCGTTTTTTTTTTATTTGAGTTTATTTTCCACATATATGACATATTGAATGGAACACTTAATGTGTTCTCCTCTTTACGAAATCTCTCCCATTAATAAACATTCTCCTCTTTTTGTCATACATAAAGATAATTTAACTATGAAGTATAGATAAACAGTCTAAGTAAGCATGTAATATATGCAATGAATGAACTCTCCCTAAGTTCTATGAGTCCTCAACAAAAGTTAGTAAACAAAGATTGTAAGTTCTCTAGTCCTTTGTGCTGTTGTTGGCTTCATGTATGCAAAACATAGAGTCTGTTTATTTTACTTAATGTATCTATCTTTCTCTATGTAAGAGGCGTTATTATGGATTAGTAATCCACACACACACACATAGTTAGGTAAATTTTTATGTGAGCATATTTACACACATCACGAGATTGGTTTTCGTAGTGTGCTTATTGGGATACTCACTCGTCGATGTTTTTGCTTATGCTTTTAGTTCATTTTAGGTGTGAGTATTTATGGAAAGTACTAAATAATTTTTGGAATGAAAAAATTTGACATTTTAGTACCTCGCCACCAAGATCACCACCACCCTTGCTACCAACCTTGAAGAGGTGGTTGGTAAGTTGACTTGGGAGGTGACAAGTAAGGTGGTTGGTAAGGTGACTTGGGAGGTGACAATCAAGGTGGTTGGTGAGGTGGAAAATTCAAGATCTGTCAAATTAACATCTCTTTTTTCTATCTCAAGATCACTAATACCTTGGGGATTGCTCGATATTAGTAATTCATAACTATTTGAGTGATGTATACTCAATACATTGTTTGTGAATAGATTTTATATGAGCCATATATTGGCTGATAGTTTCCCTCGTGCAACTTTTTCTTATATGGAGAGCATATGTGGTTGTTCATAACTTTACAAAAATAGAGTTATTTGGGCACTTTTGAGCCCCTTATTTGTCTTATTTTTCCTTAAATATCCTAAATAAGCCTAATTTGTGTTTAATATGGCAATATAGGTAAAGAGATATCAAACGGATCAAAAATAGAAAAAAATTAGGACAAATATAAGATCACATAGGAATAGATTGATCTAGACCTCTGTGGATTGATCGAAGGTTTATCACTTGATCAATTGATAAAAGAGTAGATTGATCAAGGTTTTTTCACTTGATCAATCGAGAATAAGCTTGATTGATCGAGTAGTAAGGATTTTAACGCGTCATCCTTAAATTGAATTCCAACTATCAATCTCAACCCTTGGATCAAAGTAATATGAATCTTAATCTAATGAGTATCAATTTTAGCCTATTTAAAGCACCATAGGGAGGTTATAAACAACACATAATTAAGAATTACAAAACCCTAGCAGCTACTAAGAGGAGAAAATAAGAGAAAAATTTAAGAAGAGATTAAAAGAGACACAACTTTGTGAAGGATTCAAGAGAAAATTAGTGCTATGGATCAAGAGATTGAGTGTATCTCTTCTTCTTTTCATTTTTTTTTATCAATTTTATTGTCTTTCTTTATGAAAAATTGGAGTTTTAAAAACATAATTAGATCTAGCTAATTTATTAATCTATGGGTCATATGAACTCAAATTTCTACATGTGATGATCTAATATTTTACCTCAGTTATTATTACAATTCAATTAGATTATTACAATTCAAGTATGTTATTTAATTAGATTTTTATGTTATTAATTGATTGGCTAACAATTGATCTATAGAGGCAATCAAATATATTTGAGAGAGTTATTTAATTATTTGTCTTGATGAAATAACATGCATAGTTTCAAGGTAAAGAAGTATGATTTTTATATGTGTGATCTATAATTGATGAACTGAATGAGTAGTATCGATCAGACATGAATTGTTTACAATGAATACACAAGTATACATATCGCAACAAGTAATATAATAATAAAAAAATATTGTTCCCACGTAAATTTTGTTATTAGAAACTAATTTTTAAAACAAAAAAATCAATTTTTTTATGTCTTTATATTTTAAGAAAGAAAAATTAAAATAACTAAAAATAAATAATACTAATTAATTCAATTAGAATTGACAAGTAAGAAGATATATGAGAAAATATCTAAGAATATTTAATCTCACAATTTTCTAAACATATAAAACACTAAAATCCCCCTAATATAATTATCAATTAATTACATGATCAATTGAATCTAAGCTAGTATGTATTTCTCTCTCAAGTAAATTGCACATTATATAGTAATTAACATAATCACATTCTCATGCTAATTAAATTGCATACTACTCATTAAGTTTATTAATTATGAATCACATACATAATAATCATACATATTTGCCTAGAAACTATTAATATTATTTAATCAAGACAAACAATTAAATAATTCTCTCAAATCTATTTGATTGTCTCTATAGATCAATTGTTGGCCAAATAATTCATAGCATACAAATCAGATTAAATAGTATAATTAAATTAAAATCATAATTGGGGTAAAATATTAGATCATCACGTGGTGAAAATTGGGTTCATAAGATCGCAGATTAATAAATTAACTAGACATAATTTTGTTGATAAAGCTCATATTTTTCATTAAAAAATACATAAAAATTGATAAAGAAAGTAGAAGAAAAAGAAATACAATCAATCGCTTGAATTGTAATACCAATCTCCTTTTGAATCTTCAACAAAGTTGTATCTTCTTTTGATTTTTTTTGTGTTTTTCTCACTTTTTGGATCAAAAAACAGATAAAACGTATGTTAATTTTGGTTCATTAGGATTTATGTGGCAATTAGGGGTTAAATATAACTCACATAGCATATAGAATCTAATGGGGTGGAAAGTCTTATGGTCCTCTAAAGATTGCGAGCACAAAGAATTTTAAGGCAAGCTCCACTGATCATAGAGATAATTTAGAGATTATTGCCTTCGAGTTAGATAAAGGCTAGGTTTAAAATATGGATGTAGATGAATATATTGAGATATAATTTTTACGAAAATGTCAAAGATATTGTCATTATCGACGAAAAATTTGAAAAAATCACCAAAACTATGAAAACTCTATCAAAAATATGGAATTTTTTTTATAAAATATCAAAACAATCAATTGTTTATATTTTAAACTAATTTTTTATTTACTATATATTTTTAAATACTTAAATATTTATATTAATCAATAAATTGACCAATTAATTAAAATATTGTATAATAAAATATATATTTTTCTAATATTGTAGAATAAGTAGATAAAATATATTTAAAGATTTGAAATAATTAAGTAAACTATCAAATTGTATTAACTATTATAAATAGATAAATATCGATAATATAAAAATAAATTTCATTGATTACTTGTTTTTAAAAGTACGCATAGATAGAAGGGACGTAATGAGTCTTTCCTACATGCAACAACTACAATAACTACTAAATATCAAACTTACTAAAACCAAAAAAATATAACTAAACATCAAACTCATTATCACCATTGATTGGATATGAAACATTGTTATCTATAAAGACACAATAATCATGAAGGTCTCAATCATTTTGTATTATTTCATGATTGGTGATTTGGTTTACTTTATGCCAAATAATTTGTATAAGTCTTAAATCTAATTTGCAACCAATCACAATAATTGATACTTTTAATTATTTATTTCATATGTATAGAAAACATGCTACAAATAAGAAAAAAATATATATTCTCTTTTGTAAAAATGAGAAAAAATTAAATTTAAATGATTTCTAAAAAAGATGAAGAAAAAATAGAAAAATAATTCAAGAATTGATATTTTTAATATTTTGTTCTACATTTTAGAAACTTTTTAACAATATTTTAGTGACATTATCTACTCTATCCAAGACATTTTATCCAAAAAAGACATTTAAATAATATTTAAGTGACAAAAATATTAAAGCGATATTTTAAAAACATTTTACAAAAAATTGATCAAAATATATAAATGTCGCATTTTGATATCAGAATGTATAAAAAAGAGATAAAATCAACAACGTCGTTAATATTTTCATCCTTAGATAAAAGTAAATACTGATGATATCAATTTGTGCGTATGTATTTTAGAGATCAAAATCTTTAATCAAATATTATTTTTGTATTCCACTTGGGGTTGTATATATTTTTGAATCAGAGATAGTGTCACTTATTCAAGTAGTATTGTATGCTGTAACATTTGGGTAACAAAGATTTTAATTGGTGTCAAACTTTGCTAATATGTTGTGAATTTTTTTCCCACTAGATCATGACGTCATGGAGATGGTATTTTTCTTAGGTTGATTACTTAGAAATATTACTCACATGGAAAACAAAACCGGAAACCCCCATCGTAGATTGGATTCCACGTGACCTAAGTTCACTCTCTCCCTCTTCCATACCAACGCTGGCCGTCAAGTATCCTCCAACTCTATCGCCGCCGGCCCAATCCCGTGAAGTATTATGCCTGGATGGCTTTTAATTTGTAATAGGTAATCTTTTACTTATCTTGATTTGTTGGTCTCAATTTTATATTAGAATTGCGGACCTTGTATATATGATACTGTGATATCAACTAGTTTAGTGATCTGATATGATGATTTATGCCTTTTCAATCATTCAAATGTGCTATTCTCAACTTTTCAGTACATTTCAAGGGCCTCACAAGCTCTTGAGCCGCCTCTGAATACCAATAGTTCATGGCAAAAACTCCATATTTAATTTCATTGTTCCTTCGTGTAAATCCTTTTGAACGCTCATGCCACAATAAGCATGTCCGCTTTCTCTCTGTAGAACCAAAAGAATTAGGTCCTGAGGAAGTTGCCAAAGAAGTTTGTTCGATTATCCGAAGGAGACCCAGGTGGGAACAGAGTCTGCGCTCTGAATATCCTTCTTTTGATTTCTCAGACCCTAAGTTTTTAGTTGAGCTATTGAGGCATCAAAATAATGCCTTTCTATCTCTTAGGTTTTTCTTCTGGCTAAACTCTCATAATAGTTTTTCACTTCACCCTCTGTGTTGTAATGCTCTTTTTGATGCTCTGGTAGAGGCTAAGGCTTGCAATGCTGCAAAGCTTTTTCTCAACTATGCACGTTTTAGTCCTGAGCCATATTCTTTAGAACGCTATGTTCAATGCCTTTCTGAGACTGGGTTGATTGAAGAAGCTAATGAGATGTTATGTAAGTTGAAAAGGCTTGCAGTGTGCCCAAAGATAGAAACGTGGAATTCAGCGTTTTTGGGCTGTGTTAAATCTAAGAGGACTGATCTTATTTGGGATTTATACCAAGAAATGTTGGAATCAGGTGTCAAGCCTGATCAGAAAACTGTTGGTTATTTGATTCAAACACTATGCAATGAGAACAAAGCTATTACAGCTTATGAATTTCTGAGGCAGGTTTTGAGAGACGGGTTAGCCCCTGAAAATGCTATTTTCAATTTATTAATACGTTCATTTGGTAAGGAAAAACGAAAAATTTCTGAACTTCTCCATGCAATGATAGCCAAAAATTGTGTACCAGATGTATATACATATCAGGAAGTAATCAATGCGTTCTGCAAGACAGGAAAGGTATGTGAGGCGTATCAGCTTTTTTGTGATCTCAAAAAAAGAGGGTATGCTCTGGACAGAGTCATGTATACGACAATGATCCATGGTTTTTGTAAAATGGGTTTGCTTGGGGCAGCTAGGCAGTTATGGTTTGAGATGATAAAGGAAGGCCATCTTCCTAATGAATATACCTATTCCACACTGATTTGTGGATATTTTAAGAAAGGTGATTTTGAGAATTCCCGGAGACTTTTCAAGAAGATATGTGATAAGGGTTGTGCAGGCACAGTAAGTTACAACACAATGATCTGGGAGCTATGTTCAAATTGGAAGACAGATGAAGCTTACAAACTGTTTAAAGAAATGTGTCTGAAAGGTATTCTTCCCGATTTGATTACCTATAATGCTCTAATTCTAGGATTCTGTAAGAAAAATAAGATAGTTAAGGCTACCAATATGTTAAAGGAGCTTCTGACCCAGGGCTTACAGCCATCAAGTTCCTCATATGGCCCTATTATTGAAACTTATTGTAAAATTGGAGACATGCAAGAAGCGCATAAATTGTTGAAAGAAATGCGAGATAGGGGTTTGAAAGAAAACGCCTGCACTATTGATTTTATAATTGTAGCATTGTGTGATAAGGGAGATGTTGATGAAGGGATTGAATGGTTGGCAGGGATGCTGAAGAATAATCTCAAGCCGGTAAGCCGCACTTTTGAGAGACTGATGACTTGTCTCTTACAAAGAAGTAGATTGGATGATTCTCTACTGATCTTAGATTTTATGTTTAGGGCAGGTTATTCACTTGAAAAGAAAATGTCCATTTCTTTAGTCAAAAAGCTTTCCCGTGGTAATTGCCATTTTGCTCGATCATTATTGAGGGATATCCTAATTAGAAATTGATGTATCAAACCATCTTGGGAAGATGACATTTTTTTTGCTTCATGTTTTTTTCTTGTTTTAAAATCTCGACCAGAAATCTCACAATGCACGTGATGAATTCATGGCTATCAATAAAAATCATTATTTAAAATATTTACTGGTGAAGAGGAGAAAATTCTTATTTGATATATTTAAATTCATTTGAAGCATTGCTTTGCACGGTAAATCGTTTTCATAAACACTAAAGTGATAATTAAAGATAAAGTTAGTTATGGTAAAGGAGTTGTATTCAAATAGGATTTTGGAAGACTTTAATAAATTTTAAATTTTAAAAAATCTACAGATTAAAAATAAACTTTTAAAGATTTCAATGTATTTTTATTGAACTTTTAAAAATTCAATTAATATTTAAAGAGACTTTGATGCATTTTTAGTTCTAAAAAGTCTAGATTTTAGTAGATTTTAAAGACTTCAATATGTATTTTATTAAATTTAATAGTGGAGCCTCTCATATTGGAATTTTATAAAATTTAATATATTTTAAACTTTTATCATATTTACATTTTTTTCATTATACTTTAATTATTTTATAATTTCTTATTGATTTTTTTATAATTATAAAAAATACTTAATATATTATTATGTATTTTATTTAAAATTTTAATAATTAATTTTTTTTAAACTGCTGAAAATTTTCAAAATATTTATAAAATAATAAAGTCACGCATGCATAATTGAAAGGGATATGTGTCCAAAACTTAGGGTAAAAATTATTTTTGTGAAATTTTTGATCTAGTTATTAAAAGAAAATTATTCTTTAAAAGTTAATTTGTGGGAATTATAAAAAAATATAATTAATTTATATTTTATGGATATTAGATTTTTTGATAATTTAATATGATGCTATTAAAAAAATCATCACCTTGAGTTAGTAGTTGAGCTCATCAAATATGAAAAAGAAAAATGGAATTAAGGGTAAAAGGAGATAGAAAAAGAGAAAAAAGATGAAATATAAAAGAAAAAAAAAGTGAAAAGAATTTAAAGGAAGACTCCAAAATTTTAATAGTAGAATATATTATTTATACGTAAAAATATTTAAAATTTATGATTATGGACAGGCGTTCAGATTTTGGGGATCTTTATGAACGATTATTTCATGAGAGGCACGCTGACATCTCAAGTTTTGGATAATATTTTTGGTACCAGCATATTACCGACCAACTTGGACAGGAAAATAATAATTAGATCACAATAATTAGAAGAAAATAATAATTAGACCACAATAATTAGAAGAAAAAAGCAATATAGGTGTGAGTTTCTTTCTCATGAGAGTGTACAACTTTTTTCATTATTGTAGTCACATAAAAACTTTCCTTTTTATCTATTTCTACATTCAAACTAGATTCTTTTACTTTTTAATTTTTAAAATTTCACAAACTTTATGCACATTTTAAAATTTTGAAATATAAATATGTATTTTAAGACTGAAATTATGATTTATAATAGTTTAAAAAACAACATATAATTTTAAAAAATTATGAACTTATAAATAAAGTTTTAAAATTTAAAAAATTAAATGATATGTTTTAGAAATTTATGTATAATTTATTCAAAATTTAAGAATGAATGAAATAGTTATCAGGAATTTTTTTACTAAAATTAGAGGAACGATTTTTTTGCACTTTTTCTGTAATAGTCTGACAATTCTTTGAGATGTTTGAGTTCTATATTTTTAAAAGAGCGTTAGTAGTATTTCTCAACAATACAAGGATTTATAAAAAAATTTAAAGGCTTAGTATTGCTACTTGATTATGGCTTTAAGAAAATTGAAATTCGACAATCAACCATTTCAAAATAACTTAAGCCAACAAAGAGGAACAATAGCCAGTAGAAAATGGTAACGTATATTTTTTTTTATTTTTTTCAATTCTTAAAGTTCTGCTAAAAATTCTTAAAATTGTCCCCAATATAACGACCAAACTCTCAAATACATTTTTGAAAAGAAAAAAAATAATAATAATAAAAAAGAACTCAGTAAAACAATCTCTGGCAACGTCCCCACGATTAAAATCCTCGACTTTAAAAACAATAATTAAGTACATCAAAGATCTTACTTGGACTACATATAAACGTTAGATAAAAGATGCATAGAATAAGGTTATCAGTTTCATGAAATGCAGTGGAGGCTAATTCAAGGCCTATTTCCTCCAAGTTACTTGTAACATTTTACAATATTAAACTGCATCATTTAAAGGATTCCATATACCACATGATGCAACTTAGCCAAAGCATGCTTCCAACAGCCAACTGAATGCTGTGGCCACTACGAAGAAACGAAGTGGGAAAAACACATTTTTTATTTCAAAACAAATAGTGAGTGCACTAGTTCAACACAGCTGTACACACTTTCATCCTCAATCAACAATAAAACCTAATTTGAATATTAGCCCCCCTAATTGCTCTAGAAAAAATCAAATTTGAATAAAACATTGAAGACAATCAAAATTTAAAAAAAGAAAAAAGAAAAAAAGGCAAACTCACAACAAGCCTGTGATTAAAAAAGGATAGAATACCAAGAAGCTAACACAACGAAGAAATAAACCTAAAGAATCAAACCAACTGCAAAAATGAAGGAAATAGAATTCTATAGTTCCCTCCGATTTTAAAACAAGCTTCTTGGCAGCAGAAGCAGCTTAAAAAACACTGATGCTGTCTCTTTTACTCCTGAGGAACTGAGTTGCCACACTGTAGTAACATATTAGCTACCTTGAGAATGCTTCCTCATTTTCAATGTTAGTAATAAAATTATAATTGCCATAGGGAAAAGACTTTACAGACTTTCCATGAAGCTTTTTCTTCAGCCTGCATCATAAATCAGCAGAAGACTGAAGAAACTGCAGAGATATCAATGAGACTTTAGAATAATTGAATAGCCATTTTAAGCTTGTTTTGTTTCCATTTGGGCAACTTATAGAAAGCATCCTTTGCCATCCCAAGTTTCTCCTTGAACTCCTCTACTGACAAGTAAGCCTGCATGTGTCAAAATTAAAGCATTAGGACCGAAATACAGATGTGAATTTGAGAGGGATGCCGGTCCAAAACTTCACCTCTCGCTTGGTCACATCAATTTCTGTAACAGGATCAGTTGAATCTGTCTTCAGTCGTTCATATGGGTATACTGGGAGGTTTTCCTCATCTTCTGTTTCACCCTCTTTCATGTCTTCTTTTATTGTAAGGGATTCAATTCGGCTGCTGACAGAATTCTCCTTATCATCTGTCTCTGTTCTTTTATCAGAAGCCACTGAGTTCACTTCAAGAAAAAATTAGGAGCCATGAGCTTCATTATCAATTTTGGTGAGTGAGGTTAGTGGGGTGTGCAAAGTTGGGTTGGTTCGGTTTTGAACTAAAGTTCAAACCAACCAAATCTAATCAGTTCTTACAAAATAGAAACTGAACCAAACCAATTAAAGGTATAAAACTAATTCAAACCGAACCAAAACATTTAGGTTGGTTTGGTTGGTTGTATTGGATTTCGAAATTTTTATTCCTTTCTAGATTGTGGCTAAATATTTGGTAATCTATGCCCATATACTAATATGAATATCTCTATCTATACCATCCACCAAAGTATAACTAAAAGAAAAAGACATGAGATTGTATACCTATGATTATATGTTAGTGCTTTAAATTTTAAATTTGAAGAAAAGATAAATAATCTAAAAATAAATAAATTAAATACAACATAATTAATATAATATATATATATATGGATTGGTTCAATTTTGACTGGTTTTTATAATTTGAAAACCGAACTAACACATACTTGATCAGTTCTTCAAATTTAAAACCAACAAAATTAGGTTGGGTTGGTTTGGAAGGGTTGGATTGGTTTGAGTAATTTTTGCACACCCCTAAGTGGTTGCCCAGAGGAAACCTAAAGCTGTACTTACCTTTAAGAGATCTGGGTATGAGATTTCCTCTTGCTGCAAGTGGCTGCTCAAAGGAAGAAGTGAGAGCAGCTATAGCTGCAGATTTTGAAGGCATCTGTGCTGAATCTGGAGTCCCCGACTTTGGGTAGAGTTTTCGAACCATTGGGGGTGGAGTTGAAAGATTTCTAGCATTGGGATTTTCAAAAGTAGCAGCCAAAGCATTAAAAGCTGGAGATCTTCCCCTCACACGAACACGATCAGGGCTGAAAGACACACTTCTGGAACGCTGTGATTTTTCTGGAACACTCGATCTTCCTGGCACACCTGATCTTCCTCCATATGATAATGGGGTTCTTCTTTTGGGTTTCTAATCATACATCAGACCTCTAATCAGATAAATGGAATTACATATTTAATGACAACAAAATTTCAACTCCTTAGTAACAACATGCAAGAACTCCATGTAGAGTTTAAAAGAAGCTGTCAGAACTTAGAGAAGTGTACTTAGATAATTGATTCTCCTAAAAGCTTAAGTTGTAAGAAGAATGGCTAACAGTCTTCTAATTTTTAATATCTTTTAATCTTTAACACTTACATCAAGCATGGGTTTACACCTGTAATTTTAACAGTAAGCTCTCACTTGGCTTGCAAGGGCTGAATATAAATATTTTTTGAGTAAACTACATAAATGGTCCTCGTATTTTTATATATTCTTCACTTTTTTAATTTTAACACTTTGATCCCCTTACTTTTTTTTCCTTACAATTTAGTTCTTTTATTTTTTAATATTTACACTTTAATCCCCTTGCTTTTTTATTCTTTTGATGTTGAACTACACAAATGCTCCATATATTTTTCTATATTCTATAGCTTAATTCCCTTATTATTATTTTTTTATTTGTCACTTTATTTTTTAATTTTCATACTTTAGTACCCTTACTTTTATTTTTATTATTTGGTCATTCACTTTTTAATCTTCATACATTTAGTCCAAAATTTGAGACAAACTTGAAATTAAACTTCAAAATATAAAAAAAAAATTAAGGGGACTAAAATATAAATACTAAAAAATAAAGAGATTAAATTGTAAGGAAGAAAATAATAGGATCAAAGTGTGAAACTTAGAAAATAAAGGGACCAAATCATAAGAACAAATAATGAGACCAGAGTGTATAATATATAGAAATATAGAGATCATTTGTCTAGTTCACCCTATATTTTTTGAGGGCCCATCAAATGGACATAAAGAGGATCCCTTCAACCTCGAGGAGATAAATATAAAGCAGGGTACAAAGGAAAGAAAGAAAGGCATAAAGATTTTAACATAAACCCTTAAAATATAGGAGATATATGTTATTCTTGATATTGTGTTAGAATATTGTTACCAAACTGTTAAGAAAGTGGGCTAACAATGGTCTTAAATCTTAATTTTTTCATCTTAAATAAGCATTTTAGATAAACATATCATATCAAGGTTTCTGAAAAATGGAACACGGGCAGAGCAAAAAAAGTTCAGCCCATACCTTAGATTACTGAAGTTGAACCACTTATAATAAGAATCCAACAAGACAAGAAAATCACTGAAAGAAAGTGGGCTAACAATGGTCTTAAATCTTAATTTTTTCATCTTAAATAAGCATTTTAGACAACCATATCATATCAAGGTTTCTGAAAAATGGAACACGGGCAGAGCAAAAAAAGTTCAGCCCATACCTTAGATTACTGAAGTTGAACCACTTATAATAAGAATCCAACAAGACAAGAAAATCACTGAAAGGGTTTCACGCAGAACATCATTTATAGAACCATTAACTATGCAGGAAGAAAGTATAAAGTGGATCCATGACACAATCTCATTTAGAATTGAAGTAGGATAAGTTTAAACTCCAAGGAACCTTCAATGAAAACAACGCCGTGTTATTTTCCTTGAAGGATCTAATAATTACAATATGGAGGATCCTTATTGACAGTATTGGAAGAATGAAAGCATCCCTTTCTTCAATCAAATTAGAAATCTCATTGTGCAGAGCAAGCAATTTCAGAGCTTCCTTGAAGAAAAATATATAAAAAATCATTTCTGCTAAAAAAATCAGTGCAATATAAACTTCATTGGTCACAGTTATATATGTCAAACATCTCTCAGAGATTTTGTCAGGGATATCAAAAAATTGAAAGGATCAAGAGACATCTGCAATATTTCCAAATTTATGAAGACAGATTTGCAAGATTAGCAAAAAAAAAAAAAAAATTGTTGCAGATTCAATTTCCTTGTAGTTATGCATCAAATTTCAAGGATAGGACAATTAATCGGCTTGACAGATCCTCCAAAAGCTGATGTAACTAAAAGAAATTGAGTCAATTATCAATGTTCTATCTCATAAGGTAGGATTAAAATTCTTACATCTACAGCTGGAGTGCCACCATTTTTCACTAAAGTAAGTCTCCTCTGGAATGAGTTCCCATGCATCTGAACCAGTGAAAATGTTTAGATTTTCATGAAAATATCAAGTTAGAATGAACAGTCGGAAGTTGTTAGAGTTACTCACAGCAGATTTTGCGCAGTCCCATGTGAAGAACCGTGTGAAGAAAGGTGGTTCATTCCCTTCCATAATGACATAAATTGGGGCTTCTCGAGATATTTTCTCAAGAAGGAAATCACCCTCAAGAAATCTCTGTCAAGAATCAGAAGACATTAATACAATTGCCAAGTTAATGGCATTATAATGAATAATTGCACATTATGATTGGGCTGTAGCCAAACTAATTTGAAGTAGTTCTTGCATGACCATGGAAGTTTACAAACTAAACCATATAGACTGAATGGTGTTTGACTTTATGGTGGTACATGTCAGGACAAGAAACACAATGATGATTCAGTACTACGTACTCCAAAACTAGAAAGGATTTGAAACTTCATTGATTTACCTCCCCAATAGTTAAAGCGTGCTGTCTATTTTTGGAGTCAACTTGTTGACCAACCCAAACAAATATATTTAAGTGACAATCCAAGATGAAAATATCTTCAGTCATTAAATCGTCCTGAGTGAAGTTGTATATCTCTGTCACCTGCTATAACGATAACATTTAAATAAGTAATAATAAGTAAAAAGGCAATATGCTTTTATCAATGCTGCACCTCAACTAATTACATAACACTTTTAGCTCAAACCTTCTTATCTATGACTATGAGAAATTCAAAGAAAATACCTTCAAATCTCCTGCATAGTCGTTTGCATTTGGCCATAACCAAAACAACAGAAAGAAAAGCAAAGGTTAAGAATTTCATGGATGAAAGTAATTGGAAGCAAAAAACAAATAACAGCCAACAGAGAAAACTATCCATACCAGCTCGAAAAGAACAAGAAAATAGATGAGGATCATTTTCAGCATCCCTTCCAATCTTTTGGCTAGAATATTCAGACTTTCCTCCTAACAATTCCCAAAACTTTTCAGATTCAGCAGCTTCCTTTTGTGGTTTTGTTTGAACATTTGGCTGCAAACAATGTAAAAGTCTATGATGATTTTATTTATTTATTTATTTATGCTAAGAAATCCTGTGAGAAGTAGAATAATGCCATAAAAGTAGCATAAATGCAAACAAAGCAGTTCTTTTGAAACTCTGGTAAACCATCAACTGCTCAAAAAAATATGAATGACAATAGGGTATTTCCTTTATCAAGAAAACAGTTATCTTCTCATTCAAAATTAAAAATAAACTAAAACAAAGAGGAAATTTCTAAACGTATAAGACCTTTATCACATCCAGCAGCCTCTCCATAAGTTCCTGGTCATCTGAAGATGTAAGACCTCCGGACCATGTAAAGAGAGTTGAGCCATCATGTAAAATGTAACAGTGGGAGGAATTCAAAGATGAAGCAACCTGATGGAATCAAAAAATTAGAGTGTCACATCTATTAATAACATTTTTAGGTACACAAAAAGAGTCCCATGCCTCATCAGAGACAGAAAACAGGCAAGATAATATATGCTGAAATAGAAGTATATAAAATAAAAATTAGTACCACATCAACTTGTATTGCTTGCATATTATCAGGTCCAGATCCCTGAACACGAAATAATGCAACACCATCTTCTTGATATGTTTCATCGGGAACTTCCTTCTCCGCAATATACGTCTTGTATCCATCACTAAGGCCGCCCTGATATGTTGGTTTTGTAGTCACTGGATATAAATCTTTAATAGAAATACAGTTTTTTATTCGATATCAAAGAATCACACGAACCTTAAACGCTATAATGCTCTGGAAGATTGAATAGAATTGAATTGGCTCATGTCCTTCATAGATACGAGCCTAGAAAGTACATAAAGGAAATTATCATTTAATATGTGCATAAAGAGGGGGAAAGAAAGGACAATTAAGAAAATCACAAAACAGTTGTACCAATCAAAAGACAAACTTATGGAAAATTACCTGGACGGGAACGAACTTCATTGATTCAACCATCTTGCTTGCCAAAGAAACAGCAGAAGCTCTTTCTTCCTGTTTCCAACAGTAATCCATAATTTAAATGCAAAACATAAGCAGGTCTTAAGGTACCTAAAGGAAAGCATATATAACACAGTTGGACTTGCCGGTGGTTGCAATTGTATTAAATGCAAGCACATGTGTGCTTGCAAGAGAAGTGGTCATATAATAAAGGAAGAAAATGGTTTTCAGAACATAGACAGACAAATGAAAACAAATGCAAAAAGATCTACTGTTTACTTTTTATTTTTTTAATCACCACTGGAAATTAAAAAAATGAAAAAACTCAGATGAAATAAAATACAGATTGTGATATTTGATGTTAGTTCTTTAGAAAGAAGGAAGCAAATTACCTCAACACTCTGCTTCCCAAACCATGTTCCTATAAGATATTCCTCTTTATCTTCTCCTGGATAAGAATACATAAAGATATAGCAATCTCCACTGTAAAGTTTTGACTGATCAGAAGTGGGAAGAAGAACCTTCTCCTTTCCATTAACACGCCAAACCTATGCAACAATGATTAAGCCAGCATTAGAAACAGAATTAGATAGTATTTTTAAGTAATTAGACTGGTATAAAATGCAGGGGGACATATATTTAGAATGTACTTCTTAAATGTCTGGGCAGAGAGATGTTGCACAAAATCACAAAGGTGGTGCATAGAGTTAAAAGAGTGAAGTGTTTTCCCCCTCCCCAACCATACTTTTTTGCTTTTCCAAAATCCTAATAATGAGCAATAAAATATCACCAGATATTGAAATGATGAGGCTCATCACAATATCACATGCTTGTATTTTATAAAATTTTCTTAATCTGATGCACAAAAATTTCATTTTAAACATTTTCTGACTAAAATAAATTGTCATTCTTTCTTCAATATTGCAACATTTCTGCATCTGGACACCTGAGTTACACAGTAACCATGGGAGAAACAAAATTGACTTTCTGAAGTCTTCATGAAAAATGAAAACAAAATTATCGTCCTTAGACTGGCAATAACTAAAGACTCGGGTTAACATGGACTATGAGACTTAAAATCAATTTCAAACTCAACAAATTACTCTGGTAGATTATTCTAGATATACATCGACACACCTGCAGGTTTCCTGTGCAATCAATGTATGGTTGAGGTTCTTCTTTCACAGGATCAGATTTCAAAAAACCCTTCACATTAACTCCTTGACGTTTTAGAAGGGCTACCGCATCAACAAGAAATAACAAATATTAGAACTTTTTTTATAAAGCTGATGATGATGACCATAAGAATCAATTATGCTGAAATGACCGCGCCAACTGCAAGACATTTGGGCACCTACCTGCAACCTTGCCTTTACCATCCTCTGGTTCAGTTGCATTAGTTGTATGAGGCCAAGAATCAAATTTAGACCGAAACATGACGGTCTCAAATCCCTCAATTACACGAATCATTTGAGATTTTGATCGTTCAGGGCCTGAAACTAACTCCTGTTTGATGAAACAAAATTATTAAACCAGTGTTATCAAGTTTACATTAAACTCAACCAATAATAGCTAGAAAGCACTGGTTATTACTTCTGCAGCTCTGCTCGCACTCTTTCTTTCATCAAGGGTCGTATTTCTCCCCATCCATACAAATACTTCTATTCCAGAATCTAGAAGATAGCACTTATTTGAGTCTAACAAATCCCTTATCAACAAATCAGCTTCAACAGGTTTTGACTCCCCTTCCTCAACGCTAAAAAGGCATATATGTACCTTCTGTCAGAACTACAATATTATTTGGATCTTGTAATACAGTCATAATAACATGTTATGCGGTCAAAAATAAAGATTATAAATTAGTCTAATAAAATAGCAGTGAGTATTTCAGTCAAATTTTCTGTGGTTAAGAACCTCAAAAGGTGTTAAAGGCAAAAAAGGAACAATACAAAAATGAATTCTACCAAGTTACACTTTTCCTTTGCAAGGAATATGTCGGAGGGAACTGTATATACATATATAAGATAAAAAAGCTCAAAACATGGGAACAAGTTACCATAGCAGCTTAGTTTGTTGAGATTCCAAATTTTTGTCATCGTTACTGGCTGATTTCTTTGAGAGTGGAGCAAAGCCACCAAAAAAGCCCCAAAATTCTCCAGATTCTGAATCCGCCATTAACCTTCCATCCTCTACATTATAAGAGACATAAACATGCTAAGAAAAACAATGCTAAAAATAAGGGAACTTCCAGATTGTAAACAACTTACCAATGGTAGCCACCTCACATTTTCCATCATGATATGTGTCTTTAATGTACTGGACAACTTCTAAAGCTTTAGCTCTCTCTTGAATGGATGAGTTGGAACCATTGAATTGAAAGATTTTACTCTTGGTATCAAGAATAAAAATGTCATCGTGGTTGAGCGAAGATCGAGCAAATGGAACCTATAATGGACAAGAACATAAGCTTAACGAAAGAATGTTTTTGGGCAACTTCTTTGATCCCCAAACTTTACACTCCTTGATAACTCTCAAATTTAAAAATTTAACACTTTAGTCCCCAAATTATTACAAGTTAACACATAAGTCCTAAATTTATTTTATGTTTGCCACATCATTCAATTAACATTCATTGGTCATGTGACACGCAAGTTGGTTTATTTAATGCTAACATATGTGTCACGTGAGATAACGTAACGGAAAACTTAACCTATGATTTATGAGTTAACTTTTAATACTTTGGGGACTAAAGTGTTAAGTTTTTAAGTTTAGGTACCTTTATGTCAATTAGTCTAAAGTTTAGGACCAAAGAAGTTGCTTAGCCTAATAATAATAATAATTCAAAAATAAAAAACGATGCTAAAATATTTTTGGTCAAGAACTGATAAGCATATGCATGCATAAACCACAATCTTATTGAAATTTTACTGAATAAACTTGCCTCTTTCATATGAACAACATGTTTTCCTTTGCAGACAAACAAACGTGTCTTAAGTTTTTCAGCCTCAACATGCTTAAAACCTGATTTAACTCCACCTTCTTGAGGTATGATACATGGTCTGAAATATGATAGGAATTTCTCTGTTTCATGACCCTGTACTTCACGATATTGAACGGCTCTGCCTCCAAGTGCAGCATCCAGTTCAACTGTCTTGATGGCAGCAGTACCAGCTTCATCCTGTATTTAACATATCTCCTAGTTACAGGATAAAACTGAGTATCAAACTGAGGAAAACTAATCAAAATAGATGAACTTGCCTCAGAGGTATCTTTACCAAGCCAATAATGAATATCATGTCGCAATGCACCACTTTTCAGTGCAACTGTCTACAGAGAAAGGGCAATTAACACACAGTATTTAGCTTTCCCAGAAATTAACATCATATCCGTGAAACTTCTCAAAACTTCAAAACATCCTTCGCAACAATAAGTCCATGTCAGTACAGTTAACCATCATAACAGGCAAAAATCTATTGAAGGAACATATATAATGATTAAATGAGTAATGACCTGGTGCCCAACATCTGGCATGTTATGACAGTAACTACCAAATGACGGTAATATAATAGGCCCTCAACATTATTAGCTTAGCCTTTTGGTTTTGATATTATGTTACTTGAGATATCTATAAATAAGAATAGTATTTAACCAAACTAGGTTTAAAATTCCTTTTCTATGAATGTTGTGATTGGTATGTTATTAGAAATAAGAGAAATCAAATAAGGATGTGATAAAGATAAGAAAACTCATAATTTTATTATTATTTGTTCTTGTATGTAACCGCAAGCCAATCCGAGACACTGCACAACGAGCCGATGAGCTCTTAAGGAAGTCCATGACCCAGTCCAATGAGCCTATCAACCAATCCTAGACTAAGAAGTCATCAACTTGATACATTAATTCATGGCCAGCCCATTTTCTACCCATGTTTTCAAATCTACTCGAGTATACCTAACCCTAGGAGGTTAGAGCTACCCTCAAACCATACTTATGGTTCAATGTGTACCCTAGGACTAGTACTTATCCAATTGAGTTTAGCCACATGGAATGAATTTGTTGAATAAACATACAAGAATTAGAACCTTAAGTGGACCTTTAGACCATCATACGTTGTAACCCCTTGTCTAGGACTCTCTCAAACAAGATATATTTATACATATAAACTACGTATCCTCCTTCCAATAATAAAATAAAATAAGACAATTGTTTTGATTCAATATGGTAACAAAGGGGATTTTATTACAAACCCTAGCCCTAACACTCAATTGTTTCCTGTTATCCTTCCACCACCAAACCCTAACAATCAACCCATCCTCACCCACCACCTTCTGATGCCTCTACCAAGAAACCAAGCCCCAATCGCCAAAGAAAAGAGTTTTATGTGGCTAAGTTTTTGTCAAGGAGAGCTAATCATTTTTTTGATCGATGCTAGCGAAAAATTGGCAAACCTCACATGGTTAATCAAGTTCACTCTAACAATCACTAGACATCTACCTCTACTAGCATATCGTCTAAGTAACCGAGTAAGTTTATCAGACTTACCCAAGATGAGTACAACTGACTCTTGCAATACTCTTCCTTGTCAGCTACTCATGTTCCCACCTCATCCCAGATTGCTACTTTAGTCGAGTCAGGTATCGTCATATTGCTACATTCTCCACTCCTCTTCACCTTACCTTGATTCAGGTGCTACATCTAATAGGACTGGAATGTTTTCTATCTTTACCTCTACACTACAAACATATATTCCTAAATCTATAACCTTATCTACTTCCTTAATTGATGATGAATGCAATGTGTCCCTATTCCCCATCTCTCCTTGTCCTCCGTGCTTTATATTCCTCATTTTCCTATTAATTTATTGTTTGTTGGTTAAATAACTAAAGCTTCTAATTGTTTTGTGACTTTCTTCCCCACAAATTGTGTCTTTCATGATTTGTCTACTAGGAAGACAATTGGTAGTTGGTGCTTAGTCAATGAAGTTTACCAACTAGATCAACTTCCTCCTAAAGCAGTTGCTTTTCATGTTTTTGATGAGGTGTTTCAATGGCATTGTCGATTGGGACATGCTCATGTTTGTCTTCTACATCTTATGGGCTTCTCTACTACTAGTGTGTCTAAATTAGTGTCAAGTCTGTGGGCTAGGCAAACATCAAAGGTCATTATCTTTCTCGAATCAATAAGCGTAATTGTAGTCTTTTTTCCTTTGTACATTCTGATGTTTGAGGTCCTTGTCACTTTCCCAGTACTAAAGGATACATATATTGTTTGAGTTTTATTGGTGATTTTTTTAGTCAATTGGTTATAAAAACTCAATTAGTGTTCATGTGCACGCGTTTCTCTTTTACTCTAATGTTTCTAATGTTTGTGCTCAAAATGGGATTATATAAGAATCATCTTGCGTTCTTACATGACAATAGAATGGTATTGTTGAATGCAAAAATAGACATCTTTTAGAGATTGCACGTACTTTATCCTTCCAAATGTCTATTCCAAAAAGGGTTTTGTATGACGCTATTCGTATTGCCTATTGCTTAATTAATCATCCTCCATCCTCTATACTTGTGGTCGGTCACCACTTTCTGTGTTGTCTACTACACAACAATTATTTCATCTTCCACCCTAAATTTTTAGTTGTGTTTGTTTTATGCATAATGTTTCTAAGGTGCCTGATAAACTCTCTCCGCAATCCACGAAATACATGTTGTTAAGTACTCTCGAACTTAAAAAAGTTATCATTGTTTTGATCCTAAAATAGGGAAGAATATTGTTAATACGGATGTAATTTTCTTTCAGTCTACTCCTTTTTTCTCTAACACTTTCACGCACTCGAATGTTATGCCACAACGTCCCCTACCTTTACCTTTACCTATTCCCACCCACTCTAATCCACTTGACTCTCTCTTTTGCCTGAGCCCTTGCAAGTGTATATGCACAAGTCGAGGATCCAATTACCTATTATTCCTCTACTTAACTTACTTCTCGTAGAGATCCTACTCAATCTCCTCCAATTGTTTCTATTAGTGAACTCCATCTTCCTATTGCTTTGAGAAAAATTAAACATTCTACTGCTTTTTACCCTTTGGATAACTTTTGGCATACATCGCAATTTTGCTCTTTTGCTTTCTAGCATAACCGTTCCTAAGTCTAATAAGGAAGCACTTCCTCATATAGGATGGGTTGTTGTAATGGAAGAGGAAATATCGACTTTAAGGTCTTGTGGTACTTGGAAACTTACTCGTTTATCATATGGTAAGGTAGTTGTTAGCTGTAAGTAGATATTTACCATCAAAAATCTACCTAATGGTACATTAAATGATCGAAAGCTCGTTTGGTTGCTAACGGCCCAACTCAAACTTATAGTGTTGATTATTATGAAACTTTCTCTTCAGTTGCCCGATGGAATTATGTATGCAATTTGATTTCTATTGTTGTCACTCCTCACTGGCCTCTTCATCAATTGGATATCAAAAATGTCTTTATCTACGATGATCTTAATGAAGAAATATACATGCAACAACTATCAGGATTTGTTGCTCATGGGAGTTTGGTTTCCTATGTCGATTGAAAAAGGCAATTTATAGGTTGAAGTAGTCTTCACGTGCATGGTTTGATAAATTAAGTAATCTTCTTATCTTATTTGGGCACACTCAAAGTCATTCTGATCACTCTATTTTTTGTACGTAAGACAAAGTTGGGACTTGTGATTCTTATTTTATATGTAGATGATATTATTGTGTTTGGTAGTGACTTTGATAGCATAGATGAGGTGAAGAGCAAGTTGAAGGAGACATTTCGAACAAAAGACTTGGGTCAACTACGTTAGTTTTGGGTATTGAAGTGACATATACTAGACATGAAATTGTTCTATCTCAAAGAAAACATGTACAAGATTTATTGACAGAAACTGGTATGTTGAGATCTAATCCAATAGATGGATCTTAACTCTGGTTTGAATGATACTAATAGTGAAGTTTTTAGTGAAAAAAGGAGATATAAGAACTTGGTAAAGAAACTTGTAGACCTCACTATGATATAATAACCTTTGTTGTAAGGGTTGTCATCCAATTCATGGAAACTCCTAAGAAAATACATTGGGATGTTATCAGTCGTATTCTAACGTATCTAAAAGAAAGTATTGATATGGGATTTTTTTTATAAGCTAGGTCAAAATTTGAACATTGTAAGTTATTCTAATGCAAATTAGGCAAGTTCAAGTATGATAAAAAAATCAACTAAAAGATTTTATACTTTTATTAGAAGAAACCTGATTACTTGAAGAAGCAAGAAGCATAATGTGATAGCCCATTTGAGTGTTGAACTGGAGTTTTGAGCTATGGCTCATACTTCGTGCAAAATTAGGTGGATTAGAAATCTAATGAATAAAATAGTTATTAAGGTAAAGGGTCTTCGACCATGTACCATGATATTTAGGCTACGATCTATATTACCAATAATCCTATGTTCCATGAGCAAATTAAACATATAGAAATAAAATGCTACTTCATTAAAGAGGTTGTAATGAAGAGGGACGTGTGTTGTTACTAAAAGCTTCTTTGTGATTTTGTTTCAAGCTGGACATGTTGAATATTTATGCTCAAATTCGAGGAAAAGTGTTAAAAATCGTGTTGAATATTTATCCTCCTTTCAATAATATAATAAAATAATTCAATAATAAACATAAACCCATAGGATTCTTAGCCCATCATAATACTCAAACTTCTAAATAATCTACCTCTAAAAGGTCATCTTTATCTCCAAGAGATGCATTTCACCAAACTAATGCATATGAAATGTAGCAATGACTTATTTTTTTTTTAAATCAAAAGGACCATAGTGTGGGGTTCGAATCTATGACTTATTAAGGAGGATACATATGCACTTAACACATGTATGTGACTGGAATCAGGGAGGATTCTTAACCACTTAACACATGATAATACTCTAGAAAGGTAATCTTTATATCCAGTATCTGCAATTCATCAAACTAAAGCATATGAAATGCAGCAATGAGTCACTCTTTTTTTAAGAACAAATGGTACTTTGTGTGTGCAGTTTGAACCTATGACTTGTATTGGGGAGAAGAAGTTAACTATACCAAAAAGCCCTCATTGCAAACAAGACTCAGATATTAGGAAATTGTTGTTAAACACATTGTTCTCCCTAATAACCCCTGCTCCTAAATCCTTAAGTTTTATCTGTGCTACCACTAGTCTTAACCCTGACATCTCCCATCTCTTCCTTTCTCTACCTTAAACTCTACTATTCAACATCAGATCCACTGATGAAAAAGCTGCTGATATTAATTACTCTTAGCTTTACACAGATAAACACAGACCCAGTCATGCATAGTTGTCCTCTCATATATATGTATGAGACTTCGTCTATGCAATAAATGATATCATTATCGTTAGACACTAGATACAAAATCTATCATGAAAATAATTGCAAATATTAGTGGTTGAGCTCAGTTCATACTCCAATAAAAATCCATGTAATTTGTGTCACCCCATAAACAAGCTTTCACAGGATTCAGAAGTGGGTACCACAAATAATTCTTCTAGCTGTCACAATGTATATTCCTTTTGGAGGGAATTAAACACTACTGATACCCAATCTAATATCAATTTGGATCAGAATCAAGTTACTCACTTTCAAGATCACATAGGAGTCCCCAGTAAAGAATTTTCCATAAGAGGACTTTGGTACAGGAACAGGGTTGAAGCTTTCAATTCGCCAAATTTCAAGTCCTCTAATCATCGTCAAGGAGAAAATAGCAAGAACCTCCGAAGAGTAGAAAGGATCGACACAAAACTAAGAGCAAAGTTACAACACAAATCATAACAGCAATGTATCACTAGAAGAAATGGCCTAAAAAAGGTAGTACTAGAAGTAGCAGTTTAACCATTTTAAGTATTAAGCTATTTAATATAGGAAATAGTCATTAGGAATTTCAAAATCACAACAAAAACAATAAAAAACACTGAATAATTGACACTTTAACAGGAAAAGGATACGCCTTTTGTCCAACTCCCAGAAAAGCTGGATCTAAATCTCTCATTGAAACGGCCATTTTGTATTTGTGGCTTTGTCTTCTTAATTATCCAAAATGTTAGGCTCAATGATGGTGGAAAAGTGTCCTGAAACATAAACGACATTATTAACAAATAACTAAGTTTCGCTTCTCAAGTGACAGTACAATCAAATCTCTAAAAGCAAGCAAAATACCACTGATTATTCAACCATGAGGCAAGAAATATTAAAACCATCAAAACAAACACCATCTAACTTTTGCTGATATAAAATGTGAATAATAAGGAAGCTAGTAATACAAAAAATATAAGAATGCTCGGCCAAAAAACTTTTTAACATTTTACCTTTCTACACATGAATGTCTGTGCTAACCATAGGGCTTATGCTTCATAGTAAATCATTCAGTAACAGTCACACATCTCTTAAACCTCAGACAAACATGTTTTAAGTGAATACTTTTCCATCCCCAGAATTGCATGTCAAATGTTATAAACTAGCATCAACAATTGAGAGGAACAACTCATTTATGGTTTTATATCGAGCATCCAAAGTCATAGTTTGAAGTTTGAACAAGATATATATATGCATACATTCTACCAAAGTTATATGTTATCTTACTGTTCTATGAATCATTTGAAACACTTTTTGATCTAGAACTTTCTGAAGTAAACAAAAGAATCCAGTCAGAGTAACAAACAAACAAAAAAAGAAAGAAAACATGTAATTCAATTTGTCACAGAACAAGTCCAACCCTGTCTACTTTCAAGTGCATTTTCCACAATTTATTCAAACTCTAGATCGGCACCTTTGACAGCCAAACTTAACACTCCATTCCCAAGCTAAATTAAGCTGTTCTAAAAGAAAATTTTGCAAGAAAAGGGTAAAAGATGGAAAAACTATTAGCTACATCTAATCTCAAACTTTGGCAAATGCCATCTAATTTAGCCACCTCGTGGAAAGTCAGAATGTAGATGGCATGGTAGATACATGAGGTCAAAAAGCCACAAATAGTTAATCAAGGTGACAATTATGGTGATAAGAAACAAGAGACAAAGCAGGGAAGGAACAAGCCAAGCAGATTTATGATCCTCACTCCAAACACAAGCAGAAACAGTGCTAAGTGTAACAGATACATATTAAGGAAAGAAACAACAACCAACTAGCTCTCTAACTTATGTTGCTTCGCCTCCAAGCCCTGTTATAGGTGGTAGAAGGGCACACATCCACAGTATCATAGGTTCTAGCTTTGTAGAGGCAAAAAGTTCAATATCTGTTCAACTTCCCTCAATGAAGTCATATGGGAAGCACTTAAAAATCCCCTCCTCAAATCCCATAGGCTAGATTAGGCTTATGGTGCAGACACAGATAGTATTTGGCCGACAAAATAGACATGAAAACGTTTTCAGGAAAGAGACAGAGGGAAGGTCGCTTTCAGAATAGAGTATCACACGTGCTACGCCACCAACGAGAACTAAGTAACAAAATCGAAAGGGTCATAGTCAAATTGATGGAACTAAAACAAGAGCATCCAGCTGATCTCGGAAACCCAACATTCTAACAGCTTATTAGAGTCTATTACCGATCCCAAGATTTCGAAATCCACAGTTAAATTTCAAAAACCACAAATTTCGCATAAATATCATAAATCACATACCAGTTAAACTACAACCCAGAATCACAAATTGACAATGCGTCATACATTAGCGAAATTCGATTGCAACAGACCAATCAACCTGCTAGATCAAACCACATCAGCAATATTTTTGGAAAAGCTACAAAAATAAAAATTAGCTAATCTCTATGAAAATTCATAAATAAATAAATAAAATCAATATTCCCACGTCTCAAACAAACCAACCATTATTCTCCTCGGGTTCAACAAAATAAAACATATCGAAAAACCCACAAAATTAAACAAAACAAAAAACATAACTTGGAGAAAAAATAAAGACAACCAATCTTTCTTTCAGAATTCCGAGGATACCTGATACTATCGAAGACGAAAAGTCGAATCAGAGTCCGATTAAAACCGAGTTAGATCCGATCTAAAGTACAAAAAACGAATATGGTTTAAGAAAAATGCTAACGAATAGTTGAGGAAAAAAAGCTGAACAGGAACAAAAGTAAAGTGGATGCTGACCAGCTGAAGAAGAACAACAAAAACAAGGGAATTGACAACTCTAGAGCGAGAAAAAAGGGGAAAATGTCGTAGAGAGAGAAAAGTGAATAGAAAGAGAGACCGGGAGAAAGAGTGGAATGGCATTGGAGGGAATGATGACTTGCCAGGCGTGCTTTTATCGCTAACGGCAACAAAAGAGAGAGAAAACACACCCGCCTTCTAGCTCAGATGAACTGTAAATCCTTAAAATCATTTAATTATTAGGGTGAGTTTGAAAGAAATTCTTTAAATCAAGTAATTTATTTTATGTTATCATTTATATTTAATATCTAAATATTATAAAAATAATAAATTAAAAAATAATTATATTTTAATAATTTTTATTTAAAATATTATTATTTTTTATAAAATAATTAAATATTTAATAAAATAAAAATTAAACTTAATATAAAACAATTTAAAAAACAAATAATATTAAAATTCAAACAATAATTTATTTAAATATATATTTTAATTTTTTAATAAAAATTATAAATTAATAAAATATCAAAATAAAATTGTATAAATTAACAAATATTATAAAAAAAATTAATTTTTTTAATATTAATTAAGTTTATTGTTAATATATATTCGTGTTTTAATAGTTTTAATTATATGATAAAAAATAATATAATTTATTTTTAATTAATTATTTTTATAAAATTAAAGATTAAATAATATAATTTTTAATATGAAAATTAAACGTACATTTTTTATTATTATTACATTTTTTTATTTATTTATTGCTACAAATATAAATTTTGTTTCTGGATTTTGCCCAACTTTTTTTTGGCTTTTCAATCAGATACAATTACAATTTACAACTGATTTCAGTTAAAAGAAAAAATAATGCAGAAAGGATGCATTTTTCCACTTTTTTCTTTCCGAAATGAATATTTTCAATAATTTAATTGAATATTTTTAAATTAACAACCTAACAATGTTTATATATATTTGATATAAAGTAACAATTTTTTTTATTAGACAGTAAAATCATAATTTATTTAAGAATTTGCTATAATATTTATTAAGTTATTTAAGTTGTTTAATCTCTCAAATTAAAATCTATGTTATTTAGTTTTTTAATTTTATAAAAATTATAAATTAAGAATAAATTATATTATTTTAATTATTTTTTATTTAAAATATCATTATTTTTTATTAAGTAATTAAAAAAGATTAAAATATAATAAAAGTAAAATTTAATATGAAATAATTTAAAAAATACACAATAATAAAATTTATATAAAATAGTAAAAATTAATATTCTCTAAAAACATTTCATATTATTCTCTAAAAATTAATCATGTTTAATTTTACATAAACTTTTTAATATTTTATTAAAAAAATTATTAAAATAATATAATTTATTTTTTAAATTTGTTTACAAAATTAAATGATTAAATAATATTATTTATAATTTAAAAAATTAAATGATATAAATGATTTAATTTAAAAAAATTATATAAAAAAATTCTCTTTATTTAATATAAATTACTTTAAAAAGTTAAATGATTAGGACAAAAAAGAAAAAGTAAAGACGAAGAAATTATTATTTTATATATTTTTACCTCAAAATATAATATTGATATTTTTTTAATTAAATTATTGTAAAATTATTTAACATATTGATAAATTATTATTTAAGTATTTTTTTTATTAAAATATTATAAATATAGTAAATACTATCATTAAAATATTAAAAATATCATAATATTTTATTAATTAGTATTGAAACATGTATTATTTAAAAAATTCATGAGTACTCTGAATTCTTAATCCCGAACGGAATCTACTTAATCGACAGCCATTATCTACAAATGATAAGCTCACACTTCCAATTAACATAATCAGTAAAAGAAAACCACTCAACTCATTAGCTATTAAAACCAAAACTAATAATTTAAAGATTTATTTATAACTATTTTGATTTATAATATATATTTTATGATTAAATAGTTCATTTTATAATTTATAATTTTTTTATAAAAATAATCTTCGATATATTTAAAAATATTTTTTACTTAATTTTTAAAAATAATAAAGTTTTATTATTGTTATTATTTGTTTTACTTAATTATAGGCTTTTATTTTTAACAAAATTTATTTTAGTTAATTATGAGTTTTTTTTATTTTTAATCTTTTAGTCTTTTATTTTTTAAGATTATATTAAGTCTAATCCATCACTCTTGTTTTTGAATCTTTCATGATCATAAATGAATATATTTACATCTTATTACAGTTCTTACACATATTTTATTTTTGGTGATTGTCGATATGTCATTATATGTGTTAGTATTTTTATATGACTTGTCTATATATATATTTATATTCTTAATAGATAGTTACACTTTAAATAAAATTAATTTCATTATTTATGTATATTATTTTAATCATGTTAAACTAAGTCTATTACCTTCTCAAAAAAATAATAACATGTCACTCAATACATTTTATGTTTGATTCATCTATCTATGTTCATCTTTGGTACGTGTGTTTATTCGTATGACAAAAAAGGGAGAGAAATTTTATATCAAAAATAAATTTTTAACTTAAATTGAAACATCAAGGAAAAAGAATAAGTAATTTAGGGGGAGATTTTTATTTTTGAATTATTTTGAATTTTATTTTTGGATACTTAACATAAGAGGAGTTGTTTTTAATATATATTTTATGAATATTATCTCTTATGAATATTCTTTGCTTTTTATATTTTTTATTTTACCGAACTAATAAACAATAAGTCTTTTAGGATAAGTTATTTCGATATAATATCACTGTATGAAAATTTTATTTTTCTATGAACGTTGCGTAGTGAGAGAGAGGTTTTGTCATATATATATGAAAAAATGGAAGATTATAAGTTTCATGTGAGTGTTAATGATAAAAAAATATATATATAATTGTAATTATAGTTTCTAGGTGTTTCTTAAAAGAACATTTTCAAGCCAAAAAAAGCTATTGCGCTTCAATAATCACATCTCAGATATTTTCATGTTCCTGTGCACATTAGATTGCATATTATACACATAGAAACAAAAAAAATAAGCTACTTGATCGATCGAATAGTGATTAGATCGATTGAGCTATATTATCCGTTGAATTGATTATTTTTATGACTCAATCAATCGAGGAATCAATACTCAATCAATCGAGCACTAGATTGAGCAATTTTTTTAAAAAATAATTGATTGATACATTGGATCAATGGACATTTGATTGTTTGAACTATGTACTTGATCAATCGAGCGGATAGAGAATTCATTTTAAAACATATTTTGAATATGAATTAAATTAATTTTTTACTACATTGTCCTTATTCATTATAACTCATTTAATTGATTTTATAGACAATATAGTAATTTTACTTTGACCTAAAGTGCTTCAAAATATTTTATAAATATAAACTTAAGCACACTATGCTTATTTTCTTCACCTTTTATTGTCTCAATGGTTTTGTTAAAAAAATTCAAGTGGGCTTTTTTTCATTAAGTTAATTTATCAAATATTTTATGGTTATGTTATATGGATTAACAAGCCTATAATAATAATTGTATTATTATGTTTTTAACTAATTGTTCTAGAGTTATTAGTTGTTTTTTGTTTATCTAATATATTATTTAAATCAACTACTTAAGGTTATTCATTATTGAATCCGTTATAGGACACACACTTGTATTTATGTTTATATGTCAACTTTTCAGGTGATATCAGTACGGTTTCTGTTAACTCGTGAGACTCAAGTTTGTCGAAACTTTAGTTCCAATCCAAATGTTTTTCTTATAAAGACTGTGATGAAAGTAATAGCTTGTAAGTAGGTTATTTGTGGGCATTACCTGGGTGGGTAGTTTGAGTCTTAACTTTGTAACTGGATATTTATTTTTCATACTAGATAGTTAGGTGGTCCAATAGACGCACAGTTTTCCTCTTAGATTATTAGTATGGTCTATATTGTTTTCACCTAAAAAACTTATATGTTGATCTTTATTTTTAAATTATTTTATTTACCGCGATTACATGTCTAGACATTTTGTAAATTTTTAATTTATCATACTTATGCTAATATTCCACTAATTAGATAATTAGATTCATGATTAAATAAACAAACTTTCATTAAAGAATAGGCTAAGTGACAATTTCATAAATTGACTCAAATTTAAATAAATATTTTAAATTGATATCCTAACCGTTCGATCGATCTAAGTTGAGCTCGATCAATCGAATCAAAAAGCTCGATCGATCTAGTAAATCCTCTATCAATCTAGTAGTAATAAAAAAATAAATTATTAAACAAGTAGATCGACCTACTTAAATTCATTTAGCCACTTTTTAATTAAGATAGATCGTTTCTTGATCGATCTACTCACCTCGATTGATCTAGATCGATCTAATTATGTCTTAATCGAACGAATAACATATATGCAAAATGTTCTTATATATTTAAATATGAAATTTAACATGCACGAGAACAAAGATATTCCTGATATGTAATCGATGGACCTCAATAATTTCTTATACTTGAAAATATTCTTTCAAAATACACCTAAAACTAATATTACATACAAATGTTTTGTTTAATATCACCAATACTCGCAAACCTTATAATTTATAATAGTTAATACAAATAGATAATTTACTTAATTGTCTTAAATATTTTAAGTACTTATTCTACAATATTTTGTAAACAATGTATATTTTATTATAGTATTTTAATTAATTTATCAACTTATTAATAAATATAAATATTATAAGTATTTTAAAATATATATATTAAATAAAAAATTGGTTTAAATATAAATAATTGATTATTTTGATATTTTATATATATTTTTTCATATTTTTGATAGAGTTTCTATAATTTTTGTGATTTTTTTCAAAATTTCATCAATAATGATAATATCTTCGAGTTTTTTTTTAAATATTATGTCTCAATATCTCTACCAATATTTACATTCCAAACCTCGTGTCTAATTGCATTTTGTATTTGGTATGAGCATTGTGTTTTGAGTCTTTAAATTTGAAATTTGTTAATTTCAATAGTAAAAAATAAAAACAAAAATATATTGATTAAAAATATTTTCTTAAAACTTATAGTTATAAAAATAATTTTATTTTATTTTTAACTCATATATTTTTACTATTATAATTAATTAAAGTTGTTTACATTGATCCATTCAATAATATTGAATCTTTTTGAGTTAGATCCATTTAATTTTATTATAATACTATTTTTATTATTATAAATTTTAAGGATATTATTTTGTTATTTTGAATTTTTTGGGTAATTTTTCGAAAATATTTGAAAATGTTGTTAGAATTTGAAAGCGACTTTTCCCATCTTTAAGGATGAATTTGGAAACAGAAAAGGTCGGTCACCGACCATGATTCATGCCGTGCTCACCACCAATTGTCAAAGGTAAGGTTTCATGCTCCTCTTAATAAACCATGCAAAAAATAAAATAAGGATTTTCACTTCTGTACTTTTTGATTTTGTGTGGGAACTAATAAGTTGTTCACTGTTAAGTTGAAGGTTGTTAGAAAATTAATTTTTAAAAAAGTTTAAGCAGTCAATATTTTTATATGTTTATAACGAAGTCCTATTTTATCAAAATATAATGTAAAATGAAAATATATAAATATTATCATATCTCTAAAATTTAGTTAGTTTTTTTTAGAGTGTGCCTTGATTCTACTTGTTCCTGTTCTCTACCTTTTTTTTTCTCTTTTATGCGTGTTGTTTATTAAAAAAATATTTTTATATATTTATCAATTTAATTATTCTTATTTTATTTTTGAATTTTTTTCCTTCTTATTTTACAAAAAATGTTAGTAGTTGCATTCATTTTTTAGCTCATTAATTACACTGATTAACATCGTAGGTTTTTCATTACAACAAAAAAAATAATCTTTTAAGCCATTTAGTTGAATCGAATTAAATTGATATAACTTAAAAATTAAAATCGATTCTAAATCTAAATCATTTTACCATACAACATATACCAAGGAAGAAACTAGAGGCAAATTATGTGGAGCCATTATAAAATAATTGATTCTATATATTTTTTATCATTAAAAAGAGAAATTAAAAGAATCATAAAATAATTTTATTTTATGTGCATAGATTTAAAATTTATAAATTTGAAGAAAAAATCAAAATATTCATGAATATTATAATAATTATCTGTTATTATAAAATTAAAAGAAAAAAATCAAAGTTTCTTAAATAGGTGTTAAATTTTAATTTATTTTTTAAAATTATATATATAAAAAATAATTGATTTTATTTATCAATTATTTTTTAGAGGGGAATTAAAATTGAAAAGAAAAATACTCCTAAAATAATTTATTTTATGTGAATAAATTTATAATTTATAAATTCTTATTGAAAAACTAACATACTCGTGAAAATTATAATAATTTTATACTATTATAAAATTAAAAAAAATATCATTTGTAAACATATGTTAAATTTTAATTTATTTTATAAATTACATTTAGTGTAAAAAAATAATTTATTATATGTAGTAATTATCTTTTAGTGGGGGTATTAATATAGAAAACAAAAAATCTTAGAATAATCGATTTCATATAAATAAATTTAAAACTTATAAATTCTTAGTGAAATTTAAAAGAAAAAATCAAAAGATTCATGAATATTATAGTAATTACCTCTTATTAGATAATTAAAAGAAAAGATAAGTCTTTTAAATATGTATTAATTTTAAGTTATTTTCTAAATTATATTTAGTATAAAAATATTTGATTCTATGTATTAATTATCTTTTATTAGAAGAATTAAAAGGATACCCAAAAAACTCTTAAAATAATTAATTATATGTTAAAAAGTTAATAAAATTGATAATTGTTATTTAATATATGAATTTAATTAAAATTTATAAATTCTTCCTCAAAACTTAAAAAAAATCAAAATACCTATGATCAATTCTTAATATATTATTATGAAAATAAAAGAAAAAATCAAAAATATTATAAATATGTATTAAATTAGTATAATTTAAAAAATTGCAATATACAAATATATGATTACAAAAATTATAAAAAGTAATTAGGGATACTTATGTATTATAAAGATAATGTAGGACAATACCAAGCAAATTGAGTAAATAACAATAATGTAATTCAAGAATTCAATTTCAAGTTTTTAGTAGAGTAATTTTGAATTAATAAATTTATCAAGTTTTACTAAACCTTGATTACACCGTTCTATTAATTCCATCTATGACAATGACTATTTAATGTTGTAATTTAAAATAAATAAATAATTTGATTGATTATTTATTTTTATAAAATTTAATATTTGTAATGAGAAAATTTATGAAGATTATATATATCATTCAAATATGTAATGATTTAATTACGAGTTGTACAAATGAATATTTAATTTAAATAAGAGATTAAATAGTTTGTATTATTTAATATGATTTAATTAATAAAATAAAAAAATATTAACTATCCACCTTATAGTAAGCATGTGGTACATGTACCATGAGTTTGGATATTTTGATAAATATCAAATCACAGTATTTAAATTAAATTGTATGATAAGATTAAAAATTAAATATAAATTAATTATTACTTGATGATCCAGTTAAATTTAAAGAGTGATTTAGATTTAATTGAAACTTTGTGTCCAATCACAATTCTTAATGGTTAAAAATTTATCAAATTAATTGTTAAATGACGTGACACATAAGATAATAAGAATTTGTTTACTAATACGAAACAAGTTTGATTTGATTTAAGATTTGAAATTCAATACTGAGTGAAAAAGGAATAACATTACACAACAATATATTTAGATAAAATTACCCGTTCGTAATACACTATGGCCAAAATTCACATTAGAATTTTGGGAAATATTCCTACTTAATTTGAGAAAAAAAGTTATGAGAGAAATATTTTTTGATATAAATAGTATCTTTGCAATTTGTTTTCAATTATACTATTAAAGAACTTGTTTTCATGCATAAAATAATTTTAATTGAGGAACTATAATTTAATTAATTTTCACGTTTTGTCCATAACTATCAGAAGAAAAATGTAGAAAATCAGAGTATCAATCTCTTATTCAAAAGTTAAAAGCTTTCTTAGTAAGTATGATCACTTATCTTTATAATTGAATTAATTATATCATAATGATCTTCAATGTATAAAACTTTTATTGTTAAATGCTTTTGCCAAACTGGTAAAGATTTAATCTTTATTGTATTTTTTGTTAAAAAAACCAACATCACCTTGAGGAGAAAGTCGAAAAAATGTACTTTATTCTCGTTTCTTTCTTTTGAATCAACTCTTTATTGTAAGTTCTACTTTAGTTTCGTAGCTTTTTGACATTTCTTCATATCCTTTTCCTAACTCATGTTGTCCAGTTTGTTAGGTCATTATTGGCAACTATGCTCACTAAAATGGCGAAGTCTTTAGAGGTTTCAAACTCAGGCCTCACTAATACAGTGAAGTCATTGGAGGATATAGTGTTCAAGTTGAAGAAATAGTAGCAATTTTATAAGGATTTTGTGGAGGTAGCTTTGAAGAAGAGATAATGGAAGATTATTATAACAACATATATTCCTTCTGAATTAACCACCTAAAACTGTTGCTTATTTTCAAAGGGAAGAGAGTGAATCCAGTGAGGCTTGTCCTTTTTTTCCTCTGTGTGTTGTTTTTATTTATAGGAGGAATGCCTCTTGGCAACTATGGCAATATTTATAAAACATTACTTTTAGGTTAATGATTTTTATGATACAAGTTAACATTATCAAATATTTCTTTATTTCTCGAATCTTTTATGAGATAATTATTTTTTGTAAGTTCATCTTCCTTTAAAAAAAATTATACTCAATCAAGTGTGCATTTATAATGATACACCAGTTGGCACAATTCTTGAGGCCTAATCAACCTATAAATATAGGCTTTGTGTCCCTTTATTTTCCTTGCATTTGATCTTTCATTCTTTTATAAATGCAAGGAGATAGAACACTAGCCAATATATTTATGAGATCAAAGTTAAAAAAATGCTTAGTCCTTTGTTAAAATAAAAAGGTTAAAAGTGAAACTTCATTGTGAAACAGATTGTTCTACCTTTAATGAGCACCACACTAAGGAATTTCTCTACAAGATGGAAGCTCTTGTGGACAACGGGATATACTAAGCTAACGAATACCAAGATCGTTACAAAAATATTTTCTTCAAAATGATGGGTCATGTGAAGAAATGTGCAAAGTGATCATATGATCATTTATGTTTGGGTTGTGATTCTTTAAGTCCTATAGAGTTTGATGAGTCGATATTCTCCTCTTTTGAAAAGATTAAAGATTCTCTTTATTCTTTCTTTGAGCCCAAGGATGATGGGTCAAACCTTTTTTCTTGAGTATGGTGAACCTTTTTGGTTTACTAGGAAATAATAGATGACCTACATTGACAATGGCCATTAAATTAACATTTACTAGCACCAACCAGTTATTATTCTTCAATAATCATATTTCACACCTTTTATTCCTTTCCTTTTCCGAAAAGCTTCACTAGCTGGCATAACTGAAGTTCTTCTCATTCTTAATTATTCTTCCAATTTTTTTTTAAACTCTTTATGTAATGCTCTTTACATGTTTTAGATTAAAGAATGTATGTGTATCTCTCTTTCATATAATAAGATATTTGATAAATACCAAGCTATAATAGCTTCACTTTAAACCAATATACTATGGTATTTCTCCCTATGAATAAAAATAGTATGATGAATATTTCCTTCTTCTTGTCTTCATTTTCCTTGAGTTTCTTCTAACTTATTTTGTTTCAAACTTGTAGTTAGTCGAGGAAAAACATTGTTGAACCCAGACAGTTCCATTCATTAAGTACTTGGTAAGGTCAATTTGCATCATCATTCATAACATATGATAACCTTAGATTGAAATTTATTTGAAGGAATGCCTTTTTAATCAATTCAAGTGTTTGGGTAGTTTACTTGCATGCTTATAGTAAGTGATCAACCTGAATACAAATTTTTGTATAGGTGTTCTCCATTAGTGCTTGCACCATGTGATCAATCCTAGCTACATATTATTTAAGGAATTAAGATAAAGCTGCCTATTTCTTAAATAATTTATTCTTTAAGATCTCTATTTGAATGTTTACTTTATTTGATCAACTCAAGGATATGGATTGAGGACATTCTTATTGTCTCATTCTAAGACTAGGCTACCAAATTTCTACCTTATTACATATGTTTCTCGCCCGGAGAATCTGAGATAAAATGCCTTCTTTCTCTAAGCAAAGACATTCAAAAAGTTTGAGCTTGAAATTCTCATACAACAACTTCTCAATAAGATACTCATTATGCCTACTTCTTGCTCTAGAAGAGCTATAATAAGATTCTTTCTCTCTCTCTTTCTCTCTAATAAAAGACGTTCAAGAAGCTTGAGCTTAAAAAATGGCGGAGTTCATGTTTTCACATGATAACTTCCTAAGGAGATGGACCATCGTAGGTTTTTGTTGTCTCTCCTAGAGTTGAGCCATTAAAATACTACCTCATTACCCATGCTTCTTGCTTTGAAGAGTTGAGATAAAGTTTCATCTCCCTTTCTCTCTCTAAGAAAGGAAAATATTTGGTTAGGGAACTCTATCTAGATGTTTAAACATAAGTGATTAACCCGTTCTACCACATTAAAATTTACAATCTCCATTTTTCCTATATCGCGATACTTAAAAGTTTTCAATTTCACTAAAGAGCTACTCATATGTAAAGCTAAGAAAGGAAAACATTCATAACATCCATATGGTAAGCTTAAATTATATAAAAATAAAAATAAATGTAATAAAAGTAGATTAACCAATAATAATCACAAATGCCATTAAAAGCAATTTTCAAAATTGAATGTCATGAACATATTTAATTTGAGCACATTTCATGGTTAGGTGATAACAACTTATAGCCTTGGTTTGAACTCCTCGGATTTCTTGAACTCTTCTCTATGTGGGATACTTCAAAGTTTGATAGAAGGTAAAAAACTTCTTTCATCTTGTGTAGTCATGGTCTTTCTATAATAGCACTGTAATATTATAGAACATTTATTACATAAAAGTTGACAATGTTTATGGTTCTTGGTACCATCTATGGTAGCCTAATAATCCTCATAGCACAATTAGTACTCCCATTGAAACCAATTAAGGATATATTTCTTCTTTTTACATCTTCCATTCCGAAATTGAGCTACTAAAAGGAAGATAGAAGACATGAGTGTTGGGAGGGAGTCCACCAAACTACCAATATCCATTAAGATCTTGTAAAGCTCACTAGGGCCTATTTTCATCACTATAATCAAAGGATCATCGTAAAAGGATGAAGTTCAACACTTTTTTGAGAAAGAGATCACATAATTTTCCAACCGATTTCTCAATTCAAACACTGGCCTTGCTTTTCCACTTTCTACTTCATAAGTATATCTCTTCTTGGTATTGTAAGTTTAACCATTAGGTCTAGGTCCATTATGAGTGGAATGGATCATCCGCATATTTTATTGGACATGATTATCGTGAGTTGGTTCTTGTTGTCGAACTCGACTCTTTCTTACAAAAGCTATCTGTTATTGATCAAAACTAAGTCTTTTACATACTCCCAAGCTAAAAGGATTTTTTATATTATTTACTTCTTTTCATATGTGGCATCCATATTCTTTATAGTCATTTGATGTTTGGCTCTTATTCTAATGTCATTAGAGCTTCTACCAAAGACACCCTCAATTGAGGACTTCAACATGGGGATAAACTCCTTCCCCAAGACCTATTATTTCTAATCCATACATTATGGTTCCTTTTTAAATGTCATTTATTGAAAGGGAAAAAACCTTTGACTTTTCGAATAAGTCGTGTGCTTTAGACTCACTCTTATCTTATCTCCAAATGTTTTCCCACTCTTGTTCTTATAGTCTTCGTCTTCTTTCCAAATTAACAAACTTTTATGTTTCAAGATAAGATTCATTTAATGTTAACAAAATGATTTTTGTCAATTCAACAAACATAGTTGATTCTTAGGTTATTCCTCTTTAAAAAAGCCTTAATTTTCAAAGAGTCTCATCAATCAAGGATTTCTAATTTTTTGTTGCCAATACCTTCTTATGTAAATAATTAAATATTATTTAGTTGTACTAAATAATTATTTAAATTAATTAAAAGTTTAAAAGTTTAAATTTAAATATTTTATAAGCATTTAAATGCTTGTAGGAAAATAAATGATATTTTGATAAATGTTAAATTGGATTTCAACTTAATTGGGTTAAATTGTAGCACAAAAATAGGAGTGAAAAGGGGTTAGTTGATGCAAATTCAACAACATATTAATTGAAATTTAAGTTTTAATTCATCATTTATCATCAATATTATCTTTTAGGATTTTATTAATAAGTTTATATTTACTTAGTTTGTTATTTCAATCCTATAAATATAATAAATATTTTACTTATTCCTTAGACCATGAATAAATTGAATATAATTATTATTTTCTTCCCTTTTTTGTTCATTTAAATTTTTAATATTAATTCATCTATTATTTCTCCTATTTATCCCTCATATTTTATATTAGTTTGGTATTATAGTAACCAAATTTATTTCCTTAAATAAAATCATATCATTTATTTACCCATTAAAAAAATTTAAATTCTCCTGAAAAAATTATAAAAAAAGGAAAAATCATATTTGAAAAACAAAATTTGCAATCAAACCTTATAACCAAAACAACATCATTGGCCTAACCTACTTATCGGGGTACCAACTCTGCAACTAGAGCAACAATGATGATAGTTCTTAAACTCTATTTAGTCAACACATTCCAACCGCATCTAATCCACACCACTGGCACAAGAGTAATCACAAAATGTTGATTAACCATGCTTATGCTTACACATCACCTAAATCCTTCGAAAACTACTTCAACTCGTCATCACAGTTCTACCAAACCTTTCACGCTAAAAATCAATGTAACATCGTCGTAGTCATCAAAAATCATCATCACCAACAACTCCTCTCATCGCAAGCTATCCAGTGACACTCCTTGCACCTCTATCTCCATATGCCATTACCCACGTCGGTATGCCATTACCCACGTCGGTCAAAATGGTCCACCCTTATCAAAGGTCAACTTTGATCAACATACAATTTATTTTATTTTTTGTTGGATAAGTTAATCAGTCTAGTTTTGTTACTAATGTGAAGATTTTATAGTTTGAACAAAAACTTCTTTCCCTTAAATTAAAAATAACAATATAAACTCACATTTAACTTAATTAATTGATAATTTCATGCAAGATATGAACTCTCAAATGGACTCACAAATGAATTAAGGGAGATAAAATTCATAATGTTTTTAATTCTTTAATGAATATCTTGTTTGAAAAAGCAAGAAAAGAAGAAGGATACTTGTTTGGATGCTACAATCTTGACACAAAAGTAAGAAGAGCATGAGTATACTTGTTCAAAGATTACGATCCTGAAAGAACTTGTGTAGTAAATTTGTTCACATGTAATCGTGCCTTATATTCAAATAAAAGTTGATTTAATCATCATCACTTTCGATGATATTTGACCATATATAATTTAGTTCTAAAACTTCAATGAAAGAATTTTTTTATGAATTTTTAGCACAACTTAAATCAAACTTGTAACTTCAACTAATAGCGTTTCTTTTGTTTCACAATGATCTCAATATGATTAACCATAATTGTGTGTGTTTATTGTTCTTTCTGAAGTTTTATTAATCTATGACTTTATAACTCGTTACTAATTGAGTTTTTCTCAAGAAAAATTAATGTAAATCTAATAACATATTATTAGAATTTAATTGTTATAAGTTATATAGTATTTAAGCTTATTCATCTAGTAATTAAGTTTTGACTTATCATTTAATTATTTAGATTATTTTTTAAGATTTTATTAATAGTTTATATTATCTAATTTTTTGTTTCAATCTTATGAATATGACTTAATTTTGTACTTATTTCTCATACATGAAATAAATTAAATATAGTCATTAGTTTCACCCTTAATTATTTGTAAATTTCTCCCCTTTTGATTGTATAAATTTCCAACCACAATTTGTCTATTAATTCTCCAATTTTGTATATTCTCTCATATATTTATCCTTTTTGTTTTACATCAATATTGAAGTGAAGATAAGAATCTCACAGATAATTTAATTTTGTGTAAGATTCCTTGTTGAAACGGATATAAAAGTTATATTTTAAATCAAATTATGTTAAATTAAAGGCCATTTAAAAGACTCAATTATTTTCATACGACTGTTTAAGCAATTAAATTTTAAAAGAGTTTTATGAGACAAAAATTCAAATAAAATCACATCATTTAATAAGATTATTTTTGAAACAATGTTTTTCTCCGAGAAAAAGAAGTTTACTAAACAAATTTTTAATAAACTTGAAGATTGCAATTATATCCGTGTTGTTTAAAATTCATGTTATGCTTTTATAATTAAATTATAAATATCATAAATTTCTTGATTGATAACTTAGTTATGCAATTTTTATAATAAAAAATTAATTTTTTTAGAGAAAAAAATTCCAAGATCCCACACAATATAATATAAATGTCATTATATTATTAGTTATATATATAACTTATATAAAGAAAAAAATATTAAAAAAAAACATAAAATTTTGACTCTTGTACTTATATTCACGTGAATGCTTATACAAGAGCTAACTGTGGTCTTATGCATAATAACTAGTTTTATGGATAATGAGCTACCTTAGTGGGTATAGACTAATATTAGAATAATTTTATTAATATTATTGTAAAAATGTCTATATTGCTTATGATATTTTAGTAAAAGAAAAAATATATTTTAAACAATTTAACGTTAACTAAAATATAACAATAATTATGATAATTTGATATTAATTTAATATTAAATTTTGAGAATTGAAAAATATTTACTATTGCGATTGTTGTTACCGATGACACACATTTTTCAAACTTTGCTACCTGCGCGTGAGTTGGTAAAAAAGCTCACGATTCTGGAAAAAAAATAAAAATAAGTAAATAAATTTATATTTACTTCTATGTTAACTTAGTTATTGTATAGTGTTAAAACTTAAATTATTATTATTATATTAATTTTTAATAATAATATTAAAGTGTTATTAACATAAAGATAAAATATACAATTCACGATAATAAAAATGATTTTAATACTATTATTTTACTTAATCTAAAATAAATAAATAAATTCTCAAATTTGCATTAATTGTTTGTACACACACCTATTGTACGGTGATAATTACTTATTGGTGTTAAACCAAGTTGATCCGTTGTTTACCAATTAATATGAATTAATATGGGAAGATATAATACTAAGAGGTTAAAAAAGTACCCATTTTTATTATTATTATTATTATTATTATATATATATATATATAGATATATATATCAGTAGTTTATCTGAACCGTGTTTGACATGTGATTTACTATAAGTTATAATTGCTATGTGAAAATTTGCTTCTATTTAATTTTTTTTAAAATACAAATTTATATTAAAATTAATTATAATATCAAAATTTATGAAAAAAATAAATTTTTTAATATTAAAAATTATTTTATATAATTATAAATATGTGCACATTTATTTGTCTTTATTTTATTTATTTATAAAGATTAAATCATTATTGAATTACTTTTTTAAAAAAGATAATAATATTTTATGAATTGTCTGTTATATTTTTAGGATCATTATTATTATATAAAATTTTATTAATAAAATTTATTATAACAATAATAAATTTGAATAGTCTTTAAAAAATAGTAAATAATGTGCTCATATTGTTATATTTGAGTTATATAATGTTAATTTAAAGAAAAATACTGATGATTGTGTCCTGATTCTTCTGAATACTCGCACACTTTAATCGATCGAAAATAAAGGTAGGGCAGAATTGTCCTTTTGTACCATTCTAGGGTTTTCGCATCGTATCGCCTCTGTACGACTACATAATATACCAGCAGCAGTTTCTCAAAGCCGTCTTATTCTTTGCGAGGTCAGAACGTAAGTGGTCTGTGGTTTTCACTTTTCAGAGAAGAAGTTGAAAAGAGTTGATAATGGGAGTGTTCACCTTTGTTTGTCGGAACTCCGGTGGTGTGTGGACCGCCAAACAATACTCTGGCGACTTGGAGGCCTCGGCACCATCATCATTCGAGCTCCAGAGGAAGCTCGTCCAAACCGCTCTCTCTTCTGACTCGTCCGGTGGCGTCTCATCTTCTTTCTCCCTCGTCAGTCCTAGCTCCGCTGTTTTCCAGGTCCCAATCGTTCTTTGCTATTTTTCTTTTAATTTTTTTGTTGCTTCTGTTTTTTTTGTTCTATTTACTATTTTTATTCCTATACTTTCGTGAAAAAGAATCAATCTTTAAATTGTTACATATGTCTGTGCTTTTTGCCTCAAGGTCTTATACATGTTGGTAAATTTTACGCTGAAATGATGGTTGTATTCTTTTTTTCTTTCCTAAAAAATTGACTACTTCCAGCGTCTTAGATTGTTTTGTGCGTGTGTTTTCAGGTTTATCGAATATTTATGTATTACATTTTCTTAAGACTCGATTTCTGTTATTGGGAGCCTAATTTCAAAGTATATTTAAAAAAAAAGATATCTGTGCAAAGTTGTACTGTTTAAATTCTGCTTTATGGTTACTCAACTTGTTAAGGTGTTTTTAGTAATTAATATTGGAAAAATCCTTGTTAATAAGGATGATTTTGTCGCCTCATTATCCCATGCAATGGCTGGCTAGCCGTGTTGGAGGAAGAAGCTGAAAAAGGTTCTATCTCATGTTTTAAACTGAATTTGCTTCTCAAGTTTCTAGCACAGATACTTGATATGGTGGGATTTTGTTTTTATTTTTGATGATAAGCTATCATCCTTGTATTTGTGTAGTTTATCTCTGAATATGGTTAACTACTTGAGAAATGTACCGAACTTATGTGTTAAGCTGGTAGCTTATCTTTGAATGTAGTTGACTACATGAGGATATGTACTGAAGTTTAGTTGAAATTTAATATTATTCTGTATTTATAAAAAACTTGTGCAAAATAGATTTCATATTGAATTGTACTGGTTTGATCTCAGATGTCAATTTGTACACTACTACAATTTGTGTTGCCTCTATCATTTCTTGTTTATAGTGCGTTGTATAACTTTATTTAATCAGTTAACAGTGAGGACTTTGCTTGCAATTATAACTTATAAGATGTAAAATCACGTGGTTGCTAGAAAATGGCAGTGTTACTTTGTTTAATGTATTAAGGTTGTCATTTGAAGTCTTGAAGACATTTGTTTTTTGTGCAGGTGGTTATTGGTGGCAGTGTTGGTGGTGCTTTCATTGGCGGCGGCAATGGTGCTGCAGCTCCATCTGGGAGGGCTGCACCAGATGCTGAAGAGAAGAAAGAAGAGAAGAAAGAGGAGAAGGAAGAGAGTGATGATGACATGGGCTTCTCACTGTTCGAATAGGTTAAATGGATATCCTGGTTTTGCTACTTAGTGCTTTGTTGTTTTCTGCTAATGTTAGCTCATTCTCTTTTCAGTTTGTTCCTTCGGTGTCAATTTCTGTGACATGCATTAGAGATGAATATCTCACTTGTGAGAATTTTCTTATTATATACAGTGTGGTTCTTTTCTTATGAGATTATAGAAAGTACTTAATTCAAACGTTTGGGTGCATTAAATTTTAGGTCATTATGTTTTCCCTTTTCTTCAAGTTACTGGTTGATTATATGCAACTGTTTACGCGTAAAGTTTCTCGAATCTCAGTTGCATCAACATGTTTTAAAGGTTTGTTGTGAATTGTCTGGCTTAACTGTTAGGTATTTCCTATCACTTAGGGGTGACAATTGTGTTGGGTTAGTCATATTCGTGTTCCGACATTAATTGTATTCGTGTTTGTGTAGTGTTTATATGTTACTTGTACATGTTAGTCTATTTATAATAATAAGAAATAATAAAATCTTTAAATATATGAAAACTAAATTTATGATAGGTGTTGTGGACATATTGTCATGCAGTGTAGACATCGCCAATATCTATCACTTAGGGTGGGTAATTGTGTTGGGTTAATCATATTCGTGTTGTATTCCAATATTATTGTGTTGTGTTTGTGTCATGATCTGACATTGATCTACATTGATTGTATACGTGTTCGTATGTAACTTCTACATGTTAGTCTATTTATAATAATAAGAAATAATAAAATCTTCAAGGACATGAAAATTTAATTTATGATCGGTGTTGTGTTGATGGATTGTCATGTGCGTAGAGTGTAGACATTGCCAACACCTGTCACCATAGATAATTTGTACATGCTCAATTGCCAAGTGATCAAATTTATTGAAGTTTTTCCAAAGTTTACTCTTGAAATGAAACAAGTATTATTAGCACATTTTGCTGATATATATAGCAGCAGAATTACATGTGATAAGCACACTACAGACAACACTATAACTATTACATTAACAAACTACTTAGGTAGTTATGCCGCACATGCCCTCACAATAATGGCTATACACTTCACACATATACAACTAGTTTTTATGAAGCGTGTTATAACAAATTAACATAAATGTATCTTGTTTACTTACTGTTTTCAATTAAGTATAATTATTGTTTTCATAAACTTGGATAGGATGGTGTTATTGTTAGAGCTTTTTTTTGGTATTGTTAGAGTAGAGTTTTTAATGTTAGAAATGCCCGATCATTAAATTGTGTGCATAAATTTTAAATCGTTAAATGATGCTAAACGTACAAAGGCCCAAAGAATATTAAATCTAAATATGTAAGAGTTATTTAATAAATAAATTCTTAAATTGTTAGAAAAATAAATTATCTATCCTATTGTTCATAGTAAGTGGGTTAGTATAGTGTACGTGATACTTAAGAAATTTAGAATAATAATTGTTAAAAATGATAAAAGTGAATTAGTATTCACTAAAATAATCATCGTAAGGAGGATGTATATAGATTTCACGAAGTTGAATTTATATATTAAAAATTACCATTTTTTCTTCCACTCATTGATTAAATGAAAGATTAGTTGGGTAAGTTTATTATTTTCTAAATGAATTGTCAAGATATTATTAAGTACCCATGTCACATAAGATAAAAAAAGATCATATTTACATATCCTTTTGAGACATTTTCTTTTCAAAAAATGTTATTTGGATTATGTAATACTATTGTCACGTTCCAGAGATGTATGATATCTATCTTCTCAAACATGTTGTAAAAAATTCATTGAGATTTTAATGGACAATTTTTTTATCTTTGAAAACTCATTTGATGATTATTTACATAAATTGACTTTGATTTTAAAAAGATGCATTGAATGCAATCTAACCCTTAGTTGGAAGAAAAATCATTTTATGATTCAATAAGGGATAATGTTAGGACATATCATTTCAAACAAAGGTATTGAAGTTGATAAGGAAAAAATTGAATTGATTTCCAAACTAGCTATCTTACATCTGTTAAGGGGATAAGAAGTTTATTAGGATATGTAGTATTTTATAGACGATTTATCAAAAACTTCTCTAAAATAAGTCGTGGCTTATGTAACTTGTTTTCAAAAGATGTTTATTTTGATTTTAATGATGATTGTCTTATTGCCTTTAATACCTTAAAAGAGAAACTAACATCTGCCACTGTTATTATGGCACCAAATTGGTCTTTACCTTTTGAAATAATGTGTGACGTTTTCGATTACGGTATCAAAGTAGTCTTTGGACAGAAAATGGATTAGAGTTTGCATGTCATCTACTATACTTACAAAACATTCAATGATGCCCAAATGAATTATACCACCACTAAAAATGAATTCTTGGCTATAGTATTTTCTTTAGACAAATTCAGGTCTTATTTAATAGGATCTAAAGTGATTGTGCATTTTAATCATGCTACTTTAAGATACCTATTAAGTAAACTGAATGCCAAGCCAAGATTAATCGAGTAGATTTTACTCTTATAAGAATTTGACTTAGAAATCAAGGATAAGGAAGAGAGTGAAAACATAGTAGCTAATTATTTGTCTAGTTTGATTTTTGACTTCAACTCTCTTAAATGTGAGAGTAAAGAAGATATAGTTGAAACCTTTCTCGATTAACATTTATTTTCAATAGGTCCAAACCCATGGTATGTTGATATTGTAAACTATTTTACCACTGGTGTTTTGAGACATAACACTCCATATTAGGACAATAGAAGGTTCTTTAAAACTATCGAGGAATATTTCTGAGATGACCCTTATTTGTACAAGATTGGTCAAGATCAAGTCATCCAGAGATATGTACTTGAAGAAGAACATAAGTGCATTTTGACTTTTTATCATGAACTTTATTATGGAGGCCACTTTAGTGGCGAAAAGACATCCCATAATGTAGTATAGTCTGAATTCTTTTAGCCCATTCCTTTTAAAGATGCTCATATATTTTGTGTACAATATGATAGATGTCAAAGTACAGGCAATATAAGCAAAAGAGATGAAATACCTTTGACATCTAATTTAGTTTTTAAACTCTTCGATGTATGAGGGATTGACTTTATAGGTCATTTCCCCCTATCAAATGGTCTTCAATATATTTTGGTTATTGTGAATTATGTATTCAAGTGGGTAGAAGCTATCCTTACTAAAACCAATGATGCTAATGTTGTTGTAAAATTCTTGAAGGATTCAATATTTAGCAGGTTTGGAATGCCTAGAGCTATAATAAGTAATGAAGGTTTCCATTTTTGTAACAAAATCTTTGATGGAGTATTGAAAAAGTACAACATCACATATATAGTAGCTATTCCATATCATCCTAAAACTTCCGATTTAATGGAAGTAAGTAATAGGCAAAATCAAGGGAATATTGAAACACATTGTGCATCTTTTAAGGAAGGATTGGGCATTTAAGTTGAATGATGCCTTATGGGCATATCACACAACTTACAAAACACCCATTGGGATGAGCCTTTATCAATTAATCTTTAGGAAATCGTGTCATCTTCTTGTTGAACTCAAACACAAGGATTATTGGGAAATTAAAGAGTTAAACATCTTAGATAAAGTAGGAAAAAATGGTTATTCTATCTTAATGAGTTGGAAGAAATTAGGAACAAAGTCTATAAGAATGCCAAATTTTACAAAGAGCGTACTTAGCACTATCATGATAATATGATAGTTCCTAAGAATCCTCACCTTGGATTGAGAGTTCTTTTATTTAACTATCATTTTCCAGGAAAACTTAGATCAAGATAGGATGCATCATTCAAAATAGTCCAAGTATTTGCACATGGAGTAGTACAACTATTAGATTCCAAGTTACAAAAAACATTCAAAGTCAAGGGTAATCGTGTGAAGCCTTATTTGGAAGGATCACACAATAGTATTGAAATGGATTATATTTGACTGAGTAATCCTTAGTAATATAATGATGTGTCTTGTTAAGACGTTAAACTAAGCGCTGGATGAGAGACAACTCATCATTCAAAGGTAATTTTATTTTATTTTAGTTTGTTTTATTAATTTGTTTCTTTTATAAGTGCTTAATTTATTTTATTGCATAAAATAATTGCTTGTTAAGTTATGTTAGAGTACCTGTTTGTATGATTCGAGTATGATGTTGGATGCAAGTAGTGTTATACATCAAAATCCTTAACACATAAAGCAATTTGATAACTTTTTTATCTCTTCTCTTTTTACAATTTGCATTTGTTACATTGAGGACAATGTGAATTTTAGGATGTGAGTGGTTGGATTTAAAAGTTACACAAATTAACAAAAATTAAAATCTTTATAAACAATGTGCCCTTATTTTGCTTATTTTAGTTGTATATTTTTATATTAATTTTTTCCTTTAATTTATTTGTTTTATTTTATATATGTGTGCTACTTTCTTTATTTGAGTGTTTAGGTAAATTATAGTAGTGTTCAAATTTTTGTCACAAAAATAATCATGTCTTAAAAATTAATTTTAAGCTATGATTAGGTTTTTTTGCATTATTAGATTAATTTTTAAAATATATCATGAAGTAATATGATAATTAGTAAGTTTGTGTTATAAATAATATTTTATGATAAAATGTTGAAATGAAACGAACCCAAATCGGTATTTAGGAATCAAGTAGTGAAGATTACTTTTGTGAGATATTATTTGAGGCTTAATTTCCTTTATTCTTAGTGAAATATTTTCTTTCTACTCAAAATATTTATTTTATTTCTTCAAAATTTGAGATGATCTCTATAGGTATTAGTATTGAATGTATGAATTTTTGCATCTTAAGAGAGTGTCATATATTTATTTTTCATTTTCTTAGATTAAATAATTTATAAATTGATAGTATATATCTTTATCTCATTCATGTATGACTTTTACGAAAAAAAGACATATTTTGGGTTATCTAAACCAAAATCAAACAGAAAATCCACAAAATTAACTCTTTTGCTTATGTTAATTCCTTTTATTCTTTTTATAAGAAGGGCAAGTTTGTTCGCCAAGTTGTCATGGCTTATAAAAAGTTTTTTCTATTACAACAAGCATAGTTAAACCACACAAGATTTCCTTTTTGCTAGAGTTGACAACATCTTTAAAATTAATACGTCTCATCTTTTGATGCCACAATGAAATAGCATATCAATTGCTAAGTTACAAATAATAATAGTAGGGCCTACATCAATGCATTAGCAATTATTTTGAGACCTAATTCCTCTAACCACACATTCACCTTTTGGATTTGTTATAATACAATATTTTTTGAAAAATTGTATGCTCTAATTTTTGTCAAAAAATTGATTGATGTTTATTAGGTTGGTTTTAAGTCCATCAATATGCATTACACCATCTAACCTAGGCATACCATCAATATGAATTGTAACTTTACCAATAATACTTGATTTATTTCCATCATCTAAAGTAACTGTTTCTTCATTATATTTTTCAAAAGTTTTTAAAAGAGAATGATTACAAGTCATATGGCTAGAACAACTACTATCAAAATACAAGACAATAGAAGATTTAGCTTTAAGTGCGATATGTGCTACACAAATTTAAATTAGATTTTTCATTCTAAACTTTTCTAATTTTTTGAATAATGTGCCTATTCTTAAAAAAATGAATGTTGTTTCTTGAATAGGATGCATGTAGATTATCAGCATAATTATAGATTATCAAGAGTTTACATCTAGGTCTAATATGTCCATTTCTACCATAGTTGTAACATATAGGAATAAACTTAAAAGTACTTGAAAAAGATGTGTGTGAATAGTAAGGATCAAAAGGCTTTACAAATAATTGATTTTGAGGAGGTTATTGTTGTACATTCGTCTACATATCCTAGCCCTTTCTTACCTTCATTGGGCTTTCCATAATCAAAAATCTTGTTCAAGCTTTCAGCTCTAATTTTCAATGGATTTTTTTTAGTTTTTACACCAATTTTTCTTTATCAGTAGCAATCTTGTTATTTTTTTTTCAAATTTACAAGACTCAAATTGAAATCATTATTTTTTTTCTTGCAAAATCTTATTTTCAAAAGGAATAAAAGTTTAATTTTCTCAACATTTGAGCTATCACCCCAAATAAGATAATCCATAATAAGGTCCTAGACACACTAAGTGTATCTAGTGACTACTCTCATACTAGATGAAAGAAAAAAATATTTGTTTAGTTATGAATATTGTTATCTAGCTAGGGTTATGAAAAGATAATCAATAGAAGTATAACAAATTAAAAATTTATAGAATGATCAGACATAAAATTATGTGTAAATAAAGTAATGTAAAAATATAAAGATTGACACACTAGATTTTTAGGTGGAAACAACGTAGGCCACCCTAATGATTAAGAGGAAACCACTGGTCCACCGAACCACCAAAGTATCCATTATGAAAAATAAGATCCAATTACAAGGTTAGGACTTAAGCTAACCATCAAGGTAATGCCCCCAAGTAATCTAACTACAAGCCATTGTTTACATCATAGTTTCTAGAAAAAAAGGTGTTTAGATCTCGACCAACATTCTAATGAACTTTAGTTACATAAGTTAATCAAACATGTACAATTGACACTTAAAAATTTAGCACAATACCACAAGTGCAAATGTGTGTCATAGGGTAGATTCAATAATAAACAATCCTACTTAGATGATTTAATACATATATCAAATAAATCAAAACCACCTTGCAATCCTAGAACAATCAGTTTAAAGCACAATATCACAAATATTGTAGACTTGTTAATTAATCAAACACAATCACAAATGCTTGAAAAATTAAAACAATGAAAAACCTACTTCAATATTTTTAACAAAATAAGAGAGAATAAGATGAAGAGAGTAATGCTCTTGTGTGGTTGCTAAAATTATGAGCCAATGATTTGATTAAATAACATGAGTAGAAACCCAAGGTCAAAGATCTATTACAAATTTGTCCTTGAAAATATTTAAAAAAACTTTAAAATATAAGGATAATATAATAATAAAACAAATTGATTTGAGTAAAAATTAGGTTAAACTTGAAAATCTGGCAACATGATTGATCTAGACTTAGCTTGATCGATGGACTATGGTCATTCGATCGATCTAGTCAGGCTCAATTAATAGATTATGAATAGTTTGATCGATTTAGTTAAATCTTGATCAAGTGAAAAAATGATTAATTTAGAAATAAATGGATCAATCTAATCATTAATCTCGATTGATCTAATGCTCAATTGATCGAGTTAATGCTTTGATCGATCTAGTCACCACTTAATTAATTGAATGACCTATTTGAACAATGTTTCTATATGTCTAATATGAAATCTAACGTGCACGAGAATATAGATATACCTGAGATGTGATCATTAAGAATTGATAGTTTTTTTGGCTTGAAAATATTCTTAGAAGATACATCTAAAAAATAATATTGCATACAAATATTTTATTCATGAGTATGTCCAATACTCATAAACCTTACACTAAAGATAAGGCAAGAGAATGGTGAAATGGAACTCGATTGAATATGTATATGCCATTTCTTCAAGAAGAGTAACTTCTTTACTTTTTTTCTTGTGTTTGTCATTGATGCATTGAGAAAAATGTAGGAATTAGGTTAGGGTGGGAAATATCCCCTAAAGCATGAATTAGGGAAAATTTACTCATTTATTATTTTATGTTGTTTTCTCAAACAATTCAGATGTATATGATAATAGCATGATTGTGATGGAAATAACATAAGAAAGATGTTAGGTATCGCTTAAAGTAAAAAGACACACAAATGTTGATTTCATCCAATTTTAGGATCTTATGGTTTGTAGTAGATTGTTTGGTTAGTCTCAATATTAGTATTGTTGCTATGTGTGTATATGTTTCATGACATATTTATTATTTCAATAAAATCTAAGATTTACATAAAAATCAATCGAGTGGAAATTCTAGAAGTACACATTATTTAGGAAATGATACATGCCTTCCTCGAACCGTTTGAGCCTTTCAAGCCTTCCCATGCTCTTTTATCCATAGTTACCATTTTTTAGTTTAATTAAGATGTTACTTGGCCTTGGAATCTTCTTTCTTCAACCTATGATTACACACCTCTATGAACCAAAAAAATGCATCCTTATTGATAAGAGTACTCAATGTAATACAAGCATGTCAAAAGCATTGAAGTATAAAAGGGTGAATTATTTATTGATTAAAAAAATAAAAATAAATAATTAACCACAATAAGAATAAAAGAGGAATGAAAATGGAACATAATTTGAAAGGATGCAAGGAACCTCAATGTGAAATGGTGAGAAAATAAACGGTTGGAAAAGTTGGGAGAAAAAGTGAATTATTGGAGAACTTAAAATGGTTGCATTAATATAAAAATATTTAAGTACTCTTAATTTTTGAATTAACATTCCCATTCTTTCACAACCCAAAAATTTAGCCTAATGTTACAAGCTTAATAAAGTCATTTGATTCAAATAATGTGTATTTTCTATATTAATGGAGAGAGATTTGAAAGGTAAGGTTATAGAGTTTGTGATTGTAATGTTCATCCATATTTTATTTGAAAAATATTGAAATAATTTTTTTTGATCTATGAATGTCATGCATGGTACAATTCGGTGTTGCAACTAATGGGTCAGTGGTTCGTTAGTTATTTAAGAGTCAATTGCGAAAATGAAACTGATATTTGGATAGTTTTTAAACTTTAATGGTTTTTAACTATTTCGTTGGACATGTGCTACGAGTAATTTTTGAAACAAATGCATGAATTGATTCGATAATTTTAGAGTTATTTTAGTTTTTACTTATTAGGATGTTTGTAGGTATCATCCCTAAAATCCTTCAGAAGACTATAAATCGTCCACTTAGGCCACCTAGGGATTTAAAGGCATGTTGCATACACTAAACACAATCATGAAAATCTGTAGAAGTGACAATTTGATAAGCTTTTTTGTAGGCATGCACTAATGGTGAAGACCATAGGAAAGTTTAAGGCTTTTGTGTTCCCACTCAATAAGTTAAATAGTTTAATTTTATTTGAAAAAACATCCCATGCTTATTATTGAGCAGTTTAGCCTATTTAAATTCCCAATAGATTCCAAATAAATAATTTCGTATTTAATCCAAACACTACATCAATTATATTTTTTATAATTGAGTTCATGTATTCTACTCTCTTCAATTTTATCATGTTAAATTAAGCTAACGTATGTTAACATTTTTCAAGTAAATCTCCTTTTACAAAAATTTAACAATGCATATACATACATGTGCTACTTATTTTTTTTAAAATATAATAATATGAGTAGGCACTTTATATTTATATGACATGGTATATACATGTCTCTGTTATTCATGTGTCATGAACTATTCATGCAACAATAACATTAAAGACAAAAAATAGGATAAACCTAAAAATGTACCCCAAATTATTGTGTTTGTATCGTTTGTACCACTAAACTAATTTTCATTTCATTTCTATCATTGAACTATAAAATTGATTATTCATACCATTACATTAGTTTTTTTTCATTCATTGGACCGTTAAAAATAAAAACAAATATAAAAAAATCTATTAAATTGGACACTTGTAATGTGCACGAGATTGTCATGTGTGCCATGATATAGGCTAAAAGAGTGTGGGAATTTGATTCTCATTAGCACACAATTAGATTGTGTAAAGGATGCTCCAAGTTGATTAGGATTATGAGTTATTTTCTTGAAAAACTTGTGCCAACATTTGAGAATATTTAAACATCCTTTCCCTTCCTAAAATTGGAAGGCCATAACATAAAAAAAATTAAGAACTTTTTTACATTTTATATCAAGAGAATTTTGCAAGAACAAAATTACCCAGACATTATTTGTGTTCAAGAAATGTTTTCTTGATTGTTTTGGATGTGTTCTTGGAGAACACTTGAGTTTCACACATGAAGGAGTTCTAATTGGGAAACTAGAAAAAAATTGATCCACTATAAGTTGTAAGAACATTTAGATTTTTCGTTCATCGCCATTAAGTGACAAGCTTTGAAAGCCTTAATGTTCTAATCATTGTTCCATGCATCAAGGGTATGAATTCTTGTTCTAATTGTTGTATTTAAATGACTGATGTTATAAGGATCTTATTTGGTATTTTTTTTGTTTCCCATACCAATAGCTTCCATAATTTTCACCAATAAAAGTATGATATTTACCAATAGCAATTTCATATAAAAACAAAGAATTGGTATCAAGCATACTTATGATATTTTTAATTTAACGTGATTATACATTTAGGGTAGGCAATAAATTGCTTTAAATGTGATTTTTTAAAAAAGTGATTATTTATGATCATCAATTTTATGGTTATATGAATTTTTGCAATAAAAATATTACATACACCTCAACTGAGGAAATAAGAATATTGTAAAAATTAATTTTTCAATTTTTTGGTTTTCTATAAAGTTTATGGAAAAATTTGATGCATTGTGTTTGTACGTAAAATATTACTAAAATAGTACCATAACTGCATAATGAGTGACCCGAACAACACTCAATCGCACTACCCAATGATGCCCAAGCGACTCATACCATAATGGGATGAGTTATGAATGATGGTTATACTACTCACGTGAAAAATGAGTTGGGAGGGATTTGTGCTGCTATGACCTACAACTGATGAAATGGTTGCATCAATTGCTAGCTGATGGCATGTCGTTGGGCTTGCTTGAGTGTATTTTGCATGATGTCATGTGTTACGATTCTAATATGTTTCACAATGTCCAATTGTGAAGATTAGATTTTAGCAATACAAAACCTTTTCGTTTCAAATTTTCCTAGCCTAACCCCTATTTTTTCAAAAAAATAGAAGAACCAGGATATGTCCCAATAAAATTAAATATGTAATAGTTGCATTTTTTAATGAAGATTCTTTTGCTTTTTTACCACAATGAAACACGATCTTAAGTAATGTGATATTTATGTTTTATGATAAACCTGCAAATATGCCACTGGACAATTACGTTTGTATTATTTGTACCATCAAATTACAAAATTATTTCATTGATAACACTTTGCCAATTTTTCATCCATTATGTCGTTAAAAATAAAAAAACAAATCAAAAAAATCTATAAAGTTCACTATTTATCATCTTCCTCACTCATTCTTGAACATAGAACCCTCCAATTCATATTCTTTTTTTTTGCATTTTAAAAATAATGTCATATTTTTTTTGCATCTTTTCTAATGATTGGTTTAACAATTTTATTATTAATTGATATTCTTTTCACTTTAATTATTATTATTTCATCTTTTGTTTGTTGCTTTTATTTTAAGATTTAAGATTAACTTTATTTTGTTTTTTTATATTATTTTTATATGAACTAATTCTCTTGAAGTGTTGAATGTTACGAAAAAAGGTACACATATGAATACCTCATATAATCCATACAATGGATTTCATGTACCATACTTTTAGCATCAACAAGACAATTGGGATATGCTAACCCTGTAGATGGATGTGAAAGCCAAAGACGTAGGTATGATCCATATTCATACATATACAATGTAGGATGATGGGATCATAAAGACCCAAGTTATTTATATAGAAATCAAGCAATTGATTTCATCATCACACCTAGCTTTCCCTTTACAAAACAATAGCCTACTCCAACCACTCAAGGTAAAACTCTTGAAGACTTAATAAATTCCTTAGTTGCTCACACTTTTGAATTTCAGCTGGGAAATTGCAAGAAGAAACCTTGAGATACAAGTTAACTAAGTAGTAGCACCTGTGGACAGAATATTAGCATGGGTATTTGATAAGCTCCTCTCTCAAATTGTTGCTAATTCTAGAGAGACCCATACTGCCATTAGTTTGGAAAGTAGTAAGCAACTAGAGGAGTAATGATATATCCAAAGAAAGGACTAGTGAAGAGAAAATGATTATCACCCTCCAAGAATCTAATGTGACACCGAAAGTAGTATTCAAACCTTTATTTTTGAATAATGACCACACTCTATATTTTTCTAACAAGTTCGATAATTCAACAAAGTAGAATTATGAAAAGAAAATTTTGGAGATGTTCTCGAGTGTGAAAATCCACATAAGGAACCTTGGTATAAAAAATACCTTAATGAACTTTTTCTTTCCAAGGACAAACTTAAGGATAACAAAAAGATAGGTGTGAGAAAAATGTATCTAATATGCTTCAAAGGGACTACCATCAAGGTGCAAGGATATTAATGGACTATTAGCTTGAAAGTTTGACATCACATACTTTAAGATCTTTGATGAAGGTGGATGATAAAAGTTGGATAAATCTAACTGAAGACTTTAAACCAAGCTTTTTATGGGAGGCAATCCATCAATTTTTTTTTCTATTCCCTTTTTACTTATTTTTATATTACATATATGCATATTGTTACGTTCCGCTCGAATTGTCCCGTGAAATCCAAATAAATGGTGGTTGCCTAAAGGATCTAGACTTTTCTACATGGGAAATTTCTAGAGTAGCCTAGAGATGTTTAGAAGAAGCTAGATTTGGATGAACTCAACTCAAGCCTTGAAGACCCTAGAATGCTCTAGAATACACTTGAAGGTGCTAGAATAGGCTGGAATATTCTAGAACATGCCAGATGGTTCATGAAGGATGTGGAAGTCTCTAGAAGCTTACGGAACATCCTAGAACATGTATGAAGGAACTATACACTCCTAGAAGACTCTAGAGTTGGCTAGAAGGTCCTAGAACTTTGTGGCATATTGTAGATAAAACTATAACACTTATGTACATTCTAGGCTTAAAATGATCTAGAAAGATGTGGCGTAGCCTTAAGCTTGAAGCCACACTATAAATAGACCCATTGGTCTTCATTTGTATTCATCTTGGAAAATTGTAAGATAATCTCTCTCTAGAACAATACAAGACATTCTTTACAAACTTTCTCTCTAGTTCTTGCTTTGCTCTTGAATCCTCTCAATCTCTAAGTCTCTTTCTAATCTCTTTGGAGAGTTTCATTCGGATGAAAGGCAGGCTTAGTGCAATAGACCATGCTAAGTGTCGCACGATCGCTATTTGAAATTTAAGATCGTGACAATATGCTTACATTGAAGATAATGTAAGAATTAGATATGTAAGGGTATTAACATGTCACTATCTTTTTTTTAGCATTTTTTGATACACATGTTAGGATTAATATACTCTAGGTAGCATTTTTTTTTAATTTTTAAGATTATTTATTGCAATTTTATGATAATTAGAATAAATAGATTGGCTTAGAAATAATAATCATACGTTCCCTCCTTTTTTCTGTTAGAATTGGTCTTAAATACTAATAAACATGAAGTTTCGAATGACAATAAATGTTAGTAGATTCTTGATATTGTTCTTAAGTGAAGGCATATCTTGTAATAATCTAACTCAAAACTTGTATACACAAATAACTAAATTGGTGATACAAGAATTTATATGCTTGAACTGTGAGAAATGTTGTGAATTTTCTTGGAACTTTACTATGATTTTAATGACCAAGAATAGATTGCTGAACTTTCACCAAATTGTCCTACCCTTAATGTTATTGTCCTTTAAAGGGTAACCATTTTAAAGAAATAATTTGAGCTTACATGAGCTACTTGTTTGTACCCACTTTATACCCTTTGACCCAAACACATTGCCTATGCCCTATAATTCAAGAACAAATGGAGTTGTATAAAAATAGAATAGATTTTATGAAATGCTAGAATAAGATCTAAGAATGTCAATTGTGCTATAATTAATTAACTACCCATATATAGAAAATAACCCTTGTTACAGGTACACCACATATAAAAAACATTATTAAGGTTAATTGTTGTATCATTTGTTATTCTTACTATAAAGTCATTTGGAGTTGTAGTCCAAAGTTATTATAAAAGTACATATTTGCTTGCTACACACATATTATATAAGCATGTAAATGAAATATATTACATCACTTGAATTTGCATTCTATTTTTATGTAAGTACTATTAGGATTAGTTATGATGTATAAGTCATTCATCCTTAGATGTTTCCTCTTAATATGTTTTTTTTAGTTTCACTCATCAAGTATATTGATTTTGTTTCATAAATATCTTATTTTTTTATGGGTTCTAATTCCATGTTATAAGTGTGTTCTAATATCTTTAAATTTTTCTTATATTTTTTTTATGAGTTAACTTATTTGGACATTCATTGAAATAATGACCTTCCTTATTACATATCCAACACTTACAAGTTTTATTACCTAATGACCAATAATTTTCTTTTCTATTTTCTTCTTCTAAAATAACGTTTCTTATAAAGTTCTTGGTTATATCTTTCTTATATTGAGAAAAGTTTTTTTTTTAACTTATATTTCTTAAACGTTTTATATTTTTATGTTTTTGCTTGTAAGATTTTAAATTACATCCATGCTTTTCTAGTATCAAATTCTTGCTATTACAATATATTTTAGAATTTCATTTAGCATAATTATTTTAACTTCTTTTTTGACATTGTGGAATTATCCAAGCTTTTAGTTCTTTTATTTTTCATCTTAAAGTATTTGATACTATTATAGTATTTCTATTTCTCTAATTTTCTTCAATAATTCTATAGAGCTCATGGTAACTTTTGATAAAATATTTTCTTAAATTATTATTGTATTTTAGATATCTTGTAGTAATATATTTCATATCTACATATAAAAGAATCTATATAACTTATAACATATATTTTTATATTTGTTAAATGACATTTAGCCTAATTTATTTTTAGTTTAGATGTTTTAGTAATATGGTTTTCTTTATCTTCTCCTATGAACTATTTATATATTTCATGTACTACTTTATTTAAATACTGTTTTCTTATTGTAGAATATCCTTGCATCTTAGGATGTATATCATGTGGTAGATTACTAAATTATATTTTAAAATTTACAGTTATTTAATGGTTTAATAATACCCTATAAATTAATGGGTTTATACTATTATTTTCAGATGTCTTGATTAATACACTCATTAAACTCAATTTTATTATTATGTGTTAATTTTGGATTTTGGTATTATAGATCCTTTAATATTTTAGTATAATCCTTCTCTCATTTTTGATTGTTGCTTTATCCTATTTGGAGGATTAAGTTCATTTAGTTTTTGCCTATTACTTTCATTTCTACGAGAATTAGAAGTTTCTTCTTGAATTATAAGGGTATTCTTATGTTTTTTTTTCATAATAATTTTGAAATTTTTTGATTTAGAATTTATTTCACCGATTACTATCATATCTTCTTTTTTATTAGAGTATATTTTTTCTTCATAATGTTTTCTTAATTCATCATTTGTTAATATTAACAAACTTACTAAAATTCTTATATCTTTTTTTTAAGATTAATAAATTGTTCTTCTAATTATTTTATATATTCTATTAAGTTAAAACTATATATTTTTCTTTTTTTGTTGTGGGAAATCATTCCATTAGATTTTTTTGTTAGTTCTTCTTATATTTATTTTGATAGATCTCTTTTTAAAATGTCTAGTTGTAATATTTTGTCACAACTATTTTTTCTTAGGTTTTATTTATATTTTGTAAATATTTTATTTTTTCCTTTAAAATAATTAAAACTTTCACTATAATTTTTCTGGTTATTTGATATGCTTATTAAGATATTATTATTTTTTAATTTTATTCTATGTAATGTTTTTTTTGACATTGTGAAGAGATTTTTACTTTATAATTTATCAATTTTCTTTTTGTTGACCTATTACTTCATGAATAAATTTTTAACTTCTTTAATATCTTGTTTTTATTTTTTTATTTGTTTATCTTTTTTCTATTCTTGTTTACTTATTTTTTTTATTTGTAAATTTAATTTGTGATATATTATTTTTTCTTCACAGTATCATATATTTTTTTAACGTCTAAGTTTTATTTTTTAAGTATTTTAAAGTCTGTTAATATTTCTAGTTTTATTATTCGTCCAATTTTTTAAAAATACTTATCTATTTTTATGAATTTAAGTGGCCCATATCTTAAACTATTATGATTGTTCATAATGAATATTCTAATATGTAATGTATTGAAAATAAATGATTTTTTATCTTTCAAATTCATAGGTTAAATTTAATACTTGATTTAAATTGTTATCATTAATATTAATAAAAAACATATGATATGTTGTGAATTTTAATTTCTATTATCTTAGATTTTTATTAATATTTCATAATAAAATATCTATCATTTTTATTATTCTATTGTTTAAGAGTATTAGATTTATTGGTATATCAATTTATTATATAAAATATATTTTTATTAATATTTGGATTCATTTTAAATAAATGTATCAATTTTTTATTTTATTCTTTTGAGAGTTTTTTTTATAGTTTATATATAATAATTTATTTTATTAATTAATGATATATTATATATTTTTTTACGTCTATAATAATAATACTAATTTCTTTATTATTATTTTTATAATAAATTGTATATTTTTTTAAAAATATTTTACTTATTTTTGAGAATAATGAATTTTTAAATCTATTTCTCCTTAAGATTTCATATTATTTTTTCTATTTTTTTCTATTTTTTACTAATTATTATTTTTGTGAGAAATTTCTTGAAAGTGTTTTTATTTTATTTTATTTTTTAATTTTTTACTGTTTATGTTATTCTTTACTTATAAAAAATTATTATTAATTCTAACATTCTTTAAATTAAACATATTTTTAATATTTTTGAAACCATAAAAATATTTGTAACATTACATTAAAACTTACTTATATTATTTATCACGATTAACAAAGTAAAGGTTCCATAATAATTCAGGGAAAAAAAGAAATTAGAAAAAAGAAAGTAAGGTTCCATGATATACTTCCGGTTCAACTGTCTAGTTATTTAATAGTTATATATAAATGGTCGCGTTATTAGTTTTTCTCCTTACATTCCTCATTTTCGTCTCCAACCTCTTATCTTTTCTCGTTCCTTTTATTTTCTCTTTATTATCATTTATCTTTCTCTCTTTCTCCGTGTTCCCAATAGTTTCATTGCTGTGGTAACAAAAAGGATAAAAGCGAGCTTCAAGGCGCCTTTCAACCCGAATCAGCATTGAAAACCCTGTAAAAGGTTTCGGCTCCGATTCATTTCTCAACAATATTCTCATTCCATTTTAGACATATCAAATGCTATGGACATCGAATCTGTAAGTTCCCGCATCTGTCAGCCATTTGATTGAAGTAATGCTCCGGACGGCAAACCTTTTTTTTTAGAAACCCTAATTTTAATTTTGCTTCTCTTGCTTGGCGATATGTTTGGCATCCTATTCTTGCCACATTGATGACAGATTGGGTTTTGTTCTCTTTCTGAAGGATTTTGGGATTTTAATGCAGTTAGGGTTCTTGGTACATTGAGAAATTGACACATTGAAATTCTTATTCGGGCAGGAAATAAGCGCTAGGTTTTTTCGTTTGTGGCATTTTCCTTGTGGAGGTGATTTGGATTTTTTTTTCATTGCTTGGGTTTGTTTTGTTCGATTCGAGACGGACAAGATAGGTGTGCGTTTGGAGGATAATGTGTATACTTTGTGTCATTCAGAAGTGGTCTCGCCAGGTTGCTACAATGCTTCCTTGGTTAGTCATTCCACTTATAGGATTATGGGTTCTCTCTCAACTTCTACCTCCAGCTTTCCAATTTGAGATTACGTCCCCAAGGTTGGCTTGTGTTTTTGTTCTTTTGGTTACACTCTTTTGGTATGAGATTTTGATGCCTCAGCTATCAGCTTGGCGGGTGAGGAGGAATGCACTTCTTAGGGAGAGAAAAAGGTTTGAAGCTATTGAGCTTCAGAAGCTTCGGAAAACAGCCACACGACGGTGTCGGAATTGCTTGACTCCATACAGAGATCAGAATCCTGGTGGAAGTAAATTTATGTGTTCTTATTGTGGGCACATCTCGAAAAGACCAGTTTTGGACTTGCCTGTGCCGCCTGGTTTTGGGATTTCAAATTCGGGAATTATTAAGGATTTAGTTGGAAAGAGTGGAAAGATATTGAATGGTAAAGTTTGGTCTGATAATGGATGGATATGTGGTCATGATTGGTTGGATAATGGCAACTGGATTGGTGATTCTATTCCTGAAAATTCTGCTTATTGGAGAAAGAATGGAACTGGCCTTTTTGGAGATGAAAATTGTTTGGAAGAGAAGTCTTATTCAAGTGTTGTTACTTTTGCCTGCAAAACATGTTTTATCTTGAGCATTAGATGGCTTTGGAGAAATATTTTTAGAGTTAGTTCATCAAGGGAAGATGCTTCCTCTGATGCAGATCACAAAGGAATGTTGGCTAAAAGGGGAGAGAATGTAGGGAACTTTCATGAAAGTAGAGGAGAAAAAGCTCGTAGAAAAGCTGAAGAGAAGAAACAAGCAAGGTTGGAAAAGGAGCTACTGGAGGAGGAAGAGAGAAAGCAGAGGGAGGAAGTCGCTAGATTGGTGGAGGAACGTAGGAGACTGAGGGATGAGAAAATGGAGGCAGAAAAAGATTGTGGGAAATCATTACCAACCACGAAGGGGAAAGACAGAAAGAAGGAAGGTGAGAGGAAGCGCCAGGAGAGAAGGAAGGATAAAGATAAGGGCTCAAGCAAGAGCAACTCAGATGTGGAAGAGCTGGAAAAGAAAACCGGCAAAGAAAGTGAAAGGAAGCGGGACTTTGACAAGAAGAGTGATATTTATCATAAATCGGTGACAAATAATGTCAAGTGTCAGACTACAGAGACAGGACATGAGATTAAGAATACATCTGCAAACAACTTTAGCCGTGGAAATGCTGGTACTAGGTACCTGGATAGGATGAGGGGTACATTTTTGTCTTCATCAAAAGCATTTAGTGGAGGTAGTTTCTTTGGAAGGGGTATTAACACTGCAGCTGCCATGACAAAAGAAAACAAACCTAAAAATTCAGATTATGCTCACATGGCTGGCCATAGGAGAGATTTATGTCCAGTTGACCGTGTAGCTGTGAGACCTGTAAGTGAAGAGGATAAAAATTTAAACCTTCTTGTAAGTTGTCTTTTGTTGCATAGCTGACTTTTTATACTCTTGTTAACTGTTTGACATTTTCTTTGATGGCCACCTGAGGATAAGAATGTGATTTTCTGTTGAAACTCTAACTTTACCTATATCATCTTAATTTTTCCTTTATCTAGATGTTAGGCATCGACTTGGCTTTTTGAGTGGAGAATTGTACCAACATGATTTTAGTATTGCTGCTAAAGCTGAACTTAGTTTATCCATTTGACCATTGGCATATGAGCAATTTTACTATGAATCTCAACTGACAGCTTACTCTTTTATTTTTATTTTTTTATTTTATATTTTTTAACTAGTATACTTATTCACTAGTGTCTCTTTAATTAGGCAAGTCTCATGTCGATTTATAACCCTTTGTTTGTGGCATTTTATTGTCACAGTCTATGGAATATGAATTGTTTTTAAAAGAGAAATCTATTATAGCATAATCATAGCAAGCAATAAATATTATTGATGCAATTCATTTGAGAACAGTGTTGGATTGTTCTATTGTTCAATGCAGGTTCACTGTGAACCACAACCATCAACAGCACCTAAAAAATCATGGCAGCAACTATTTACTCGATCAGCTTCTGTTCCTCCATCTTCTAATTCAAATGTCATCAGTAGACCAAGTTCAAAGTTTCAACCAGAATTTCAAAGTCCAAAATTTCAACCAGAACTTCAAAGTCCAAAGTCATCTGGTCAAGCAACATCAATCCAATCCTTTGATAATCCAATCAATTTTGGACTGCCATCACCATTTATTATTTCTACTTACGTTAATGGATCTCCGAGCAGTAGTCTAGGATTTTCATCAGCAATTGAACCCATATATCCTCGGGTTAATGAAGGTTCTAATGAACTTGTTCAGGAAGAGGCTGAGCTTTTTGAAGATCCTTGTTATATTCCTGATCCAGTATCCTTGATTGGCTCTGTTTCAGAATCACTTGATAATTTTCAGCTGGACTTGGGGACTGGCTTTGGGACAGACATAGGGCTAAAACAGCCTCGTACATTAAAGCATGTATCTGCTTCTTCTGATGTCAACAAGCCTTCTCCTATTGAGTCTCCCATGTCAAGAGAAAAGCACAATAGTTCTGGTAGGTCCCCAACTACACACAAAACTCAAGATATGCATACTTCACCTGTACAAAGTGCAAATGAAATGGGAACTTGGCAAATGTGGCATACTTGCCCTCTTGGCCATGATGGTCTTGGCTTAGTAGGTGGCCCAGCAAGCTGGCGTTTACCTTCAGAGTGCAAAGATGATTTTGTGCACCCTTCATCTCAAAAAACAATGGCCTCACTTTTTACAAAAGAGGAGCAAGTCCTCTCCAGCACTCAAACTACAAAGAATATTTTTCTTTGCAATGCCCAGAATGGTGGGGCGTTTAGCTCTGTTACTGGTTCAAGTGATCCTGTTCCATGGTTACAGAAAGCTTTCTTACCACCTGTGTCATCTGGTGAGAACCAATTTTTCCCCAAAGCTCAAGAGGAAACTAACAAGAATGAAATGGTATATGGTCCAAACAGGTCTTCAGTCATCCTTCCATTTGCAAATAGTTGGTCAAAGTAAGTGTATCGATCTTGGTTCTGTTTAATATTTACTACTTATTTCAGGATATTGCTTTTCAAATTTGGTTGTATAGCATTTGGATTGCTTTGAATGTGATGTGGTATCTTCATATCTCAAACAGTTTAATGTAAAATTTCCAATGCATGTGATAACTGGAATATATTTAAGGTTCCCTCAAAATTTCGCTGCTGCATGTTGTTATCGATAAATATTTGGTTTATCGATAACAACATGCAGCAGCAAAATGACACCTCTCCTCCTCCTTGTCACAAATGACATTAAATTTTGAAGGACATGTTTCTACCCTGGAGGAGGTCAAGCACTGGCATTTATGTTTTCTATAGTAGATCCTTATGAGACATTTTGGTTGACCGAGCTAATACTTGCCATGAGGTAATACCAGGTTGGCATGGAAACAGTATTTTGTTTTCTTTAACACATGCCAAGGGGAGAAGAGTACCAGTTACCTGTGAATAATATCTCTGAGAAGTTGTAATTATTAACAATCAAATAGTTTACCTGATGTATCGACTATGTGGTTACTTTAGTTTGCTTTGGAAAAGGATTGTGAACTCTCATGCTCCTTTTCTATAGGCTGTGATGATGGTTGCTAGGTGTTAATTAACTTGTCTTGTTGAGCATAACAATTTGGTTGAAACTTGAAAATTTAGGGGAGTATTGTCAAAATTTGTATCACTCTGATGACAACACTAGAGATGTCAGCATGATTTTTGCAGGTTGCAGCCACTGAGAACTGCTAATTGATGGCTGTTTATTAACAAACGAGAAACATAAACTAAATAATAGCTAAAGGGGTTGAGTTTTTTAATCTTTAATAATGTTAATTCTTTAGATCTAATCAGTGGTAAGTTGAATTCATGATTTTATCATCGTTTTTGCATTTTTCAGAAGACTAAAAAATGGGATGTCATTAATCTTGACATGGCAAGGCTTTTTAGGAGAATACCAACTTCAGGAGGTCCATGTTCCATAGTATTTAGAGATCATATATATTGTTTCATAATACTGGTTTACCATGTTTATTTTGGTCTTTTTCTGCTGCAACACTGATGAATGTCTTTCTTTTGTTTTTGTTTTTTTCCCCTTCCGAGAATTAAGTAAAGTTGATGTCTGATTCATGTTCTGCATTTGTCTTTCTTGGCAGAAGTGATTGGGTAATGCAGGACACAGGGGAAGGTGCTGGAAAGTTGGCCCTAGGAAGGCCCCATGTTGGAGGTTTATTTCCAACCCCAGATGTACAGTCACTTTGGTCATTTGAATGAAAACAGAAAGAAAGAAAGAAAAATTATGAGGGACTTAAATACACCTCCTGATCTCTAGGGGTAAATTGGCCTCTTTTTGGGGACAGTTTAGAATACTTGATGAATTGTATCTTCCAGTTCTTCTATATAAGGGAGATTAATGTTTACTTACTACAACATTGGCATGGGCATGATTAATGTTAGGATTGCATGCATGTGTTTTCATACTCTGGTATTAGCTAGGTGTCAATACTCGTGTGTTTTCATTAGATTGCCTATTTTCTTCTGGGAGAGGTGTCCTATTTGCGGAATTTTCTCCGCTTTCATTTCAGGACAGAGCTCTAAATAATACATTTAATCTCTAGTTGAACTGACGTCTAATGATAAAATACTAACATGAGCGAGCAGACCTTTTTTGAAGTCCTAGGACAGTAGTGTTACAAAATTGTCCTAAGTGTTGCCTATTTGACATTTACACATTATTTTAAAAGACATTTTAAGTTTAAGAGTAGTGCATTAGTAAAGATTATATTATTTTGAAATAGTAAGAATGTGCTAAAAAAAGTGAAGTTTTTGTTAATTTTTGCATTATTGATTTCATTACCCTCAATTGTTTCAATTTTTAAAATTAGAGGACTAAATATGTACCTTTTGAAAAAGAAAGATGAAGATCTAATGTTTTCCTCTTACCAAAATAAAATGATATTGTCTGTTTTAGCCCCTTTTATCAATGTTGAGGATCACAAGAAAACAGTTTTTTTTTCTATTGAATTTTGTTACATAATTCCAAAAGTTACGTGGTTGGGTCTTTTTTGTTAGTACAGTATCAAATTGGTTGGCCTTTCAAAAATTCTCCATATAAGTGCACAACCTTTTGATTCGATAATAAGTGTAACTAATTTTAGCATACCTTAAGACTGGTTGAAATATAGAGGTGTAAAACGAGCTTTTAAACTAATTGTAGCTCATTTAAAATTGTTTTATTAAATTCATGAGTCGAAAAGGTTTAGTTTATTTAACTTACGAATTTAAATAAGTAAGTCATTTAAACTTACGAGTAGTCAGTTGATTTCATACCTTTTTTTTGGCTAAATATGCTTCTTTAATACCTTTTTGATCGAATTGTTCTCAACATTTTTTTTATCTAAATCATATTTTTTTTTGTTTTATCAATAAATCATTAATTTTTTTTATTTAATTACAATATAATCATCACATCACTATATATTTGATATTTTTGTCTAAAAAGTTTGAAACTCAAATTGAAAAACTGTAAATAACTTGGAACATATATTTGATATTTTTGCCTTATGTTGTAAGAATTGGTTAGTACAAAAGAAATATAGTAAATAATTTCCATAAAAGTCATTACATTTGTTTTTATTACACTTCTAAAAGACAAATATTTTAAAATTTTTGCTTAATGAGTTTAATTGATGCATGAAAATAATATATATGATATTTTTATAATTAATGCATTCGATAAGTATGTGAACTTATTAGTTCATTTCTAAACTTAAATTCTATTCACATACTTCTTTGTATGAATGCTTCAACTCATATGAATTCAATATTTTGAGAATATTGACTTGTAAGGATAGATTCGAAGCAAATTCGAATTTCTGACATTGAAATTGGATAAATTTAAATTGAAACATTTTTTTAAATGAAGTATGAAAATGATTTTCAATTAATTATTATTATAAATTATGACTATTTAAGAAGTTGAAAATCACTCATGCTTTATATTTTAATTATGATCTTAAAGAAGATTAAAAAGCATGAGACATTTTTATGCTTTTTTGTTTGGTTTTCTTGTTTTATTTTAAAGTTAATTTTTGATTTTATTTTGTTATTTCTTTTTAATTTTTACATTTAGTTCAATATTTGTGTGTATTATTACTGAAAACACTTATAAGACTTAAACTCGTCTACGAAGGCAATTTAGGGGTTTAAAGATTTGTTGTATACCCTAAATACAACTATGTCAATCCACAGAAGTGATTTAGAATATTTTAACTTTTAGTTTTTACCAATTCTCTTGCTAAGAGACTAGTAAGAAGCTGATTGAGGATAGTGATGAGTACTTAAAAAAGTATTAAAAATATCATGATTTAATGTGCTTTAATTGATTAAATAGATTAAAATTTGTATGATTTTATCATATATTTATATAAATTTTTCTTTTCAAAATCATAAATATTTTTATTGTTTTTTAGGTATTTTCGTTCAAAAATAATTTAAAGACTTGAAAAAAATACTGGAAGCAATACATCACAAATATGTTAAGAAAAAAATGAAAAAAGTAAAAACAAATAAGGAAAAATGGGTCAAAATAGTAGAAAAGGTAAAAAATGCCCCAATCCACGTCGAGTCACACTCATCCGTCGAGTCCCACACGCAGTCACATACATGTCACGTCGAGAGCTAGTGATCGTCTGTCGAGCCGCGTGCATTAGCACCTGTCCCATCGCAAATCTCGCCCATTTGCGCGTGCCAACACCTTCACACGCGTGCCAATATTTTCAAACATATCCAAGACAAATTTTTAAGATATTTTTTCCCATCTTTTTAGCCTTTTCTCACCTATAAAAGGACCCTCTCCCCATTGTAAAAATCATCCCAAAAATCTCTTTTTCTCTCTAGCTTTCTCCCTATAAATCTTTCTTAGTTTTTTTATTTTTAAAGTTCTTCTAAAAAAAGAAGAAATAGTTATGCTTTTGTAAATTTCTAGTTTTTGATTCAATAAATGAAAATGCAAATTTGTTTGGAGGTTTTCTAGAAACAAAATTAGCATCAAGGTTCTGTAAGGATTCTTTTAAGGTATAATTTTAAAAAGAAATTTTTACTATTATTTTTATGTTTTATTTTTATGCCTTATATTTAATTTTTCTGTGATTAAATTTAACATGGTTGACTATTGTTGACTATTTGTAAAATATGATATAATAATAATGTTATTATGCTTGCGAAATGTTAAATATATAAAACATTTTTATAAAATAAATATTTTTTTATTCAAGATTTTATATTAATGATGTTAGAGAGAAATATATTATTTTTCATTACAATCTTAAATATAAAAATTAGACTTTAAGGTTTAATTATCTTGTCTGATTTAGAGTAGTGACATTTTTTGTTGGTATCATCGCTTGGTAGTTAGAGTGAAGCTCTATTCCAAAAAAATTTATAAGAACTATTATTCAAAAATGTATTGAAAATATATTTTTAGTAATAATTTTAAAACTTGAAAGTTAGTAATCTGAGAATTAAGTTCTTAGGTTTAATTTAGACACATTAAATAAAATTAAAATGTCTAACCTCACCAAATGTGACATTTAAATGGTTCATTTTCAATCTCATAGAAAAAATGAATTGATTTAATTAATTAAATTAATTATCAACCTTATCCATAAGTTTTAATTAATTTGTTTAATTAACAAAAATATCTAAACTCACAAAAGTGGTATTTGTATAAAAAAGAGAGAATCAATAAATATCAATTTATATATTTAATAATCTAAATAATATGAGGAAACATAGTTAACTTAATTATTATATTTATAAATACTCTATTAGTATGATCGATAAATTTTTTGTATAATTGTTTATTGAATCCATAGCTATGTTTATTTTTTATATTATTAGATTAGAAAATACAAAAAATCAAAATATCGTGACAGTATGTTTAAGATTTAATTTCGTTTTTAAATGTTTGAATAATAAATTAAAAACCAGTAATATTCCTTCTTTAGATCGATCTTGAGAGTATACTTGTCATTTTCTATAAAATGATTCGTGAACTTACAAGAGTTTTACAAATATAAAACCAAAGTATCTGCAAAATCAGTATTACTAACCGGATGATAGTTTTGTCTCATCAGTTACTAGCGTAGTTAGGAGCTTATGAGACATACCATCACTTATGTGTTTACCATAGTTTGTTCTTTCTTACTACTAATTATTTTTGTTGCATGTTGTATTAAGCATGCTATTTTATACTTTTGTTATGCTATTTACTTAATTCACTACTTAGTCAGTTTCTTTCCTTCTTTTGACTAGCGATGATGTAAAGTTGCCAATGATTTCTTTTCAGGCAACAATGCGTAGTTTGTTTCCATTTCTCTCTTTAGAGGCAACACTGTGTGGTTTGTACTGATGATCTCTCTTAAGTTACATTCTTTTCTTTTTGGCCAATGATTTGCTTTGTGTCCATCCATCTCACTTGTTTGTTGTTTTTATGTTTCATGAAATTGAAAGTTTTTCTCTCTACTAACTTGTTTTTCTTTTGTGAGTCTTTCTTAACATGCTTAGTATGCTTCCTTGATTTTGTATTGTTTTATATTGTGTGTGTAGATGTTTTTTTTTGGGAGTTTTGAGAGTATAGGATGTATATACATCTTTATTGTCTGATTTGTACACATTTAGGAGGAGATGTATGTGTCAATTGTATGATGTTAGTGGGAGTGCTATGTTTGTTTGATTTCCTTGGTATTTGTCCTATTTATAAGTTTATGTTATGTAGTTATATTCAAATGATGCTTCCTTGTGTATGTTCTTCTTGACATCACTTTGTATGAACTATACATAAATAGGACTATTAGTATGACATGTATGCATATTATGCATTCTCTTGTTTTACTTGTCATCCTATGTGTTTACCAGGTTTCTTGTTGTAGTGAGTTATTGCATATTTCTTGCTTGTAGTTGATTGCATGGTATTTATTATTAGAATACATGACACATGTTTTCTTTAGTAGATTGGGATGTCTTTACATATGTGTGTACATAATATAGGATAAGGTTGCAAGATTGAATCCATCCAAGTGCTGTTGGGGTAGATATTTGAGTTGTTAGGAATATGTCAACTTGGAAGATAGTTTGACTCTTAGTCAACTTATTTTTAGGGATTTTCTAACATATTTATGTGGCATAGGTGTTTGGGAGAAGATGGTCTAGTCATTAGGAGTGTGTCAACTTGGAAGATAGTTAGACTACTAGTCAACTTTTTCTAGCAGATTTATTAACATATTTATGTGGCATTAGTATTGACCGCTCATCTTGTCGGTGTGTTGTAAGTACATTGCGAAGTCCCTTATGCCTGTCCACAACACGTAGAGACACAAGGCTCCAGGTTATGTATCGTATTAGGGATATGTTTTCTATCTACACTTCTCTTGGTTTGTCTATGCATTCAATTTGTTACTAGTTGTGTGTTTTTACCTTGGTATTGCCTCGTGTTATTCTTTATCTATTTTGTATGACAACATGTGATGGTATTTATTGTATCATTAATTATTAAACGGTAAAAAAATGTGCAATATGAAGTCTCATCTTAAGTGCATAATATTTCTCAAGCTAAAGTTCAAAATTCAATGCTAGTTATAATTAGTTGAATTATAGACTATTAGTGAGTATAGTCTCGTGATCACATATTTTTCATCATCTGTGTACTCATGTATTTTATTTATTATTGTATGTTTTATTTTCATTTTAAAAACAATTTTCAAAATCTCCTACTAATTTATTAACATGCTAATAAGAAGTGTTAATCATTATCACCATTGTTTGAGTTCGATAATCTTTGTTCTTAATTTACTTATCACTTGTACAATTTAATCACATATACTTGTTATTCCAAGAGTATTAGATGATCAACTCTAATAACAAAGTTTGACATAAATCCATATTGTTAGAAAATAACTAATATATACTACTAAAATACAAAGACTAAATATCTTTTGAAATCACCAAAAAAATGTTTCTTCTTTCAAAATCACATAACTCTAAGTGAAAATATACATATTAAAGTCTATCAAAATACTCTAAAAGTAGACATCATTATATTTCTATATTTCTAGAGAACTAACATGTGCTCATTTTATAGCACTAAAGTTATTATATAAACTTAAATTTCACTTTAAGTTATCTCACTTTACGTAGTTCCAAAACACTTATGATGTGTCATAACAAAAGTACGTATAACTTTGCATAAAAATATTCAAAAATAATTCTATAAATTGATATAAAAACTAGACATCTAAATCTTTAAAACACGATATTACACACCCATATAGGATTAGTAAATCTCTTTCATAAATTGAAAGATTAATCAATTCAAAGTATGATTTCTAGCACAATTCCCACAAAACATATCTTTGGTTAAACATTAATAACTTTGTCTTTGAAAATCAAAATAACACATTGTAGAATTTCTCTTAAATTGGACATATATACCTTTCTTACAAGATATAAATAAAAGTTCAATTTGTGCTTAAGGTTTTTTAGTTTTAATTTCAAATTTATGTAAAAATAGTTTCCCAACTATGTTTTCATTTAAAATCCCTATATTCTTTTATTTCCTCTTTTCCTACTCTTTCTCTTTTTCCTTCTTTGTTTTTTGTTTTTTTGGTGCCAAGTTTCTCAGAGAAACTTGCATTAATGCTCAATGACAAGAAGAACTTAAGAGGAGAAAATGTGATCTTTTGTTCCTCACTTTTTTTTTCATTTTTTATTTAGTCACTAAAAACATGTGTCCTGTTTGAAAAAATAGTAACATCTAATACTAAAAAATAAATAAATTAAATAAATAAATACCATTGAGGATAGAATGATGATATATATTAAAATATATTTTTAGTAATAATTTTACTTTTATGTAAGATACGGGGTGTTGCAATGAGCTTGAACACAAACAGATTGGTCTAAATTTATCTGAATTTAATTGTAAATTTATTTTTAATTAATTAATCTTTATTATATATCAAAAATCTGTTTAATATCATTAAAACTCAATCACCAAGCATTACTTATTATCATGACTCAAGCTATTATATAAATATTTACATCTACTATATTTTTCTAAAATAAATGATAATTGCATAATTAAATATAAAAAAATCATAATAATAAAAAACATTGTTCAATTTGATTTATTATCTTGTAAGTTTTGGTTGGTTTGAGAAGAAGAATAACAAACATAATAAATATATATCTTTTAGTTATTTTTACACAACATACACTAACATTTAATATACTATAATTTGACACTGTAATAATTAAATTTAATTGATATAATTTTAATCATTTAAAACAATACTAATAGTATGACTGTATAAGGGAAAATTTAGTTATTCTTAGAGATATTGAAAAAGATCTAAAGAGACATGAAAGTTGTTTTAGTTTAATATAATGTTTTTTTTTTATAAATTTTATACTTAAATTTTTATTTGATTTCATTTTGGATTAGTAGGTTGGTTTAATTCAATACAAACTCAATCTTGTTTTTTTAAAATATTTAAAATAATTTATATTTAATTCGATTTTGAATAAAACATTTGGATTTGGACAAAAAAATATCATCCTTATTTTAATCACATTTTTCGTTAAATATTTGTCAACATTTAACGAATAGTGTACTCTTTTGATTTTATACTCTCCAATTTGGTGACTAGTATACCCTAAACCCGATAAACTGGAGTAATCGCGATTACTCGTATGGAAAATTTATTAATAAAAAAACCTCTTTTTTGAATCTCTCATCGACTCCGAGACTTAGGCTGTGAACGCGTGAAGCATAAGAACCATGGATGACCTTCCTCTACAGAAAGTCGCAATCTCTGGGCCAACACTAGCCTCCATGATTCAACGCTTCTCATCAGCCTCAGGCGGTGTAGATGGTCTTATATTCGGCCACATCACTTACATCACCCCGTCTAACCTCCCCGATGATTCGCCTGCATCAGTACAATCCGAGTCGGGAACTCTACTTGCCACCATCACCAACTTTCTCTGCTCTGGCACAACCCACAGCTTCTACGACTCCTCAGGCCGAGTTGACCCTGTCGCTCTTCGTCGTCTACTCGCCGCTTCTGAGCAAGATCAATTCAATCGCTCCTTGATTGGTTGGTTCTCCGGTCGACGGAAATCACAAATTCGGCCGTCTCTTCGAGAATTCTCTGTGACTTCCTCTCTTTCCTCTAACACCCATTTATCCTTCCCCATTAAAAATGCTCTAAGCCCATCAAATGCCACACCTTGCATCTTCCTCCTCTTTGCTTCTCCGTTGAAGGACCAAACCATTCACACCCACGAGTATCGTGCTTACCAGTTTCGCAATTTGACGCAGTCCTTTGAGAACAAATCCTTCAACATTGTAAATATTGGACCTGCGTTTCGTGGGCACTACGAATCGTTCAGCCCCAATTCACAGTTCCCAGTTTTGCCTTGTGAATTGGGACCTTCACCTATGATGGTTGAGGACAAGAAAGATGAGAGCTTGGGGCTGATGAAGGAAGATACGATGGATCAGGCTCAATTGGACATGTGCGCTGAGGACCTTCAAGTTGGGAATTTGAGAAGGTTGTTGGGTACCGAAGCTGTGAGTTATAGGGTGGGTTTGGAAGACTTGTATGGAAAGATGCTTACTAAGATTGAGACTTTGGCAAGACTTGTGGAGAAGAGCTCTGAAAAGGCTCTTGAGCAGGTGAGATATCTTAGTATTGGCAAAAAGATTATTCTTAGTTAGGAATGAAAATTTTATCAGAATTTTTGAAGGGTTGTGTATTCCCATGACTTTCTTTTAGGCATTTACTTGGTTACTCAAAACTCAGTAATGGTTTTGTGACTTGTGTACATGAAATACAATTTATCTTGTTGATTGCTTGTTAGTTTTGAAGTCATTTTGTTCTGTCTACCTATGTGTTGAAACACTACTGCTGATGTAGAATAGGCATACCAGCAAGGCCACAACTATACTAAGTGACTTTTTTGCTTTCATTATTTAATGTTAGATCATAGATGTTACTCTAAATTTGTCGAATGAGAAATTTTTACATTGAAAAAAAAACACTTTGTTAAATTTGCAGGAAGCTCATAACAGGAAGTTAAGATACAGAGTTGCTAGATCTGCCGGGTCCGACTAGGTTATTTATGCAAGTGGTGACATTGTTTTTGTTGTATCAGGTAATATAAAGTACCTTTTATGGTAGTTTATTTTTCAGTTTTAGTTGATAGCAATTCTCATTGCTATCTTTGACAAAAAATGACTCTTGATTATAAGAATTAGATGAGGCATCAGTTCATAGATATCATTAGAGTTTTTAATTCGAACTCTTGTAGTCTGAAATAGTTAATAATATGCAAAAGTTTTGGTTGGTAACATATTAGGATGTGAGCATTGAAAAAGAGAGTTTTGAGACTCTCCTTGACGTGAGCGCACAAAAAAGGATCAAGGCTATAGCTTCTGATGAAAATTTGAGGCTTACACTTTTTTCTTTCTAGGCAAAAAGCCTTGAGGTGGTTGAGGCTTAACTTCATAAAATTTCAATTTTTTTAAAATTGTTTCACGGATAACCAATTACAATCTAGCGACTTGATTAAATAAATACAAAATTAGAAATTTAAAAAAGAACTCAAAAAATCAAAGCATGCAAATCAAATTAAGGAAACTTCTTTTTAATTCTCCCAATACTGCCTCGAATCCTCCATGGTTGTTCTTAATTCACAATTTTCTTCTTGCCCAATTTCTTATGTATTAATCAATTTGAAATTTAATATACTTGTATCTTAATGTTTATCTTTTTTCTTTACATAGTATTTTTTTTATAAATAAACTGAAATATTATATATTTAATAGTATAATAACTAGAATATTAGATAATTAACATTATTTTTCTTTATGAGTTTAGGGATCTTATTTAAAGTTCTATTAGGATTAGGGTTTTAGTCTTATCATCCCTATAAATACATATGTAATCTTTCAATATTATTATGAATGATAATTAAAGTGTCTTTCTCTGATTTTCTGGTTCTCCAAACAATTTATTCATCAATATTTTAACTTACACATTTTTTGTTTTACCTATTTATATTCCTATTTGGTATCAGAGTTGTGTTTGTTCTCAAATACTTTTGATCTATTTTCTAAAGCAGTTAATCCTCTCTTTGTTTGTCTTTCTATTTAAAAAAAATATCAGATCAATTTTTTGAAAAAAAAAAAGAGTATCTGCCACCCAGACTCAACCAAAACATAGTCGCTGTCAAACCTAGGTATTCCAACATAACAATCAACATCATTGTTGGCATTGCTTCTCATCAATCGCGAACCTAGATTCAGCTCCTCTTATTCCGATGATGTTGTCCATATCCCATGCTGTTTGGTTTTCTATTTTTTGTGGTCATTGCACCTGTCTTCCCACATCATATTGGAAAGGTTGAACAACCCAAGCAAACAATCTCGCGATATTCAGTTTCCTCATAGTTCAGGCCACTCTATTTGCATGTTAGCCACCCAGCATCATCCAGGGATTTAGCCCAGTCCAGCCTGCGCTGCCATCTACAGCTGCTGTCGCTGGTCCGACTCTCTTATTCTGTTTGTGTTTTGCCCCTGTTCTGGGTGTTTTTCGCTGCAGTTCTGGGTGTTTCTACTGTTACCAACCCACACCCTCAACCACCAAGTCCAGTGCTGCCAACCATGGAGTTTGGCAGTTTTGCAGCATCCTCTTCTTTATCGTGAAACTGATTTTATTGCAGCTTGGGCTTTCTCATTATTTTTGTTTTGGGCCTAGCTCAATTTTGTTTTATTAGAGCTGATTTGCTAGTTTGATTACTTGGGCTTATTTTGTATTTGGGCTGATTGGATATTTTTATTTGATGACTGTTTTGGGTTGATTTGGGCATGGTGGCTTTTTTGGCATATTTATGGGCTGAAATATCCTAAATTGTTATTTGGATTTTCTATGAGACCTCTTTTTTGCTTTTTGTGGTGCTATGGAGTCACAAGTGGGTCAATGAACATGTGTAAATTGTGTATGCGGGCTCTCTCTCTCTCGTTGGAAATTGTTATTTTGAAGTGGTCTGATTTGACTATCCGGGTAATTTCTTATTATGTAATTTTCAAGTTACCACTGCTATTTTTTGACAAGTTCTACTGCTATTGTCTATTTTTGTTGAGGAATTGTTTTTTTTTCTTTTCATTTTATGATTGATATTTGATAAATTTTGGACTAAGTGGATGTTTTGTGTCAATTGTTTATTTGGATTGTCAGATATGATTTAGTCGTATTGATTGGATTTTTGGTCTTGGATATATAACATTCACATTAAACCTGCATCGTTATATTATTATCATAGGTTTGTTTCTTATGGATGTGTTTTTAATTTTTTTTTTTTTTTTTTGTAGTGACACTTATTGCAAACTGATAGGGCAAATGGATGTGTTTTATTGTTTTTTTTTGTAGTGACGCATATTGCAAACTGATACGGCAAATAGAGCTTTCGTGGTGGTGTTGCCGTCTGTTGCCTTTGACTTCTTCTATGGTTTTGCTGTGGTTTAGTTGTTGCCTCTGCTGCTGCTATGTGGTCTAATATATTTGAAAACTTTTATGTTACTGTTTTGTGGGTTACATGCACTAGTTAAAGTTATTGTTTGGTTGGTTGCAGATCACTTAGTTATATGGTATTATCTACCTAATTATAAAGTTATCATGTTAAGAAGCTCAATAAAATTTTGAGTTTTACTTCTATTGCCATATAAAGGTTTTGTTATTAAAATATTTTCATACCTCATTATTTAAGTTAGGCATTTTGATATTTATGTTCCAACTTGAGGGGGAGAGACAAGAGAGTTATACTATATCTTCCTTCTATATGTGTCGATCGATAGCAATTTGCTCCAACTCTGTTTTGCTTGCAGTCATTACTATTTGCATTGCTACCCTTAAGCTGCCTTCATCACTGACTTTCCTAGTTTCTAGTGGTTTTGCTATTATTTAACTCATGCTACCACATCATCTGTTGCCTTCTGTGTCTTAGTGATTTTTATGTTTTATCATACACTCTTAGGTACTTTCTACTAACTGTGGCCTACGACTTCATTCAAGGATAATGTCTTCAACAAAGTGACAAAAATCCATTATTTTCAGTAGTTTTTGGTTAGTTAAGTAACTATTTTTACATTTTTGTCAAAATGATTTGATATTCAACTTCAATTGTGGTGAATCTATTCATAGTTTTTTGCTATGTCCTTTGTAATTAACCGTAATTAACCAAAGCTGAATGTGTCTTTGTTTAAGTTATATATTTAATATTATTATAATTAGAATATTAGATAATTTTCATTATGTTTCTTTATTAGTTAGAGTATTATTTATTGTCTTATTAGGATTAGGGTCTTAATCTTATCATTTCAATAAATACACATATAATCTTTTAGTATTATTATGAATGAGAACTCGAATGTCTTTCTTTGATTTTCGGTTTTCCAATCAACCTATTTTGATTCATCAATATTTTAACTTCTGCATTCTTTATATTACCTATTTATATTTCTACTAAAGCTAACTAAACTTATTTGGAATTTGAAGACGTAATAATCAAACTAAATAAATGAATTAATTCCGATACAATATATTTTAACGGATACTTTGTATTTAAATGCTTAATCAGATTTTGGTGTTCAGAGTAAGTTTATCAGTCTGCATTTCATCACCCTGCCTCTCTCTTAACGTTTTGGAAATTTGGTTGCTGCAGACAAGTGCAGGTTCTTGTTCCTGATCGGTGTAAGGTCTCATAATCTTGACATTGCTTGAGGTGTTCCATGCAATGAGTGTTTTGGCTGATTTTGAGCTCTACGAAAACTCTGCGGATACTGAAGTAGTCAGATATCTAGGAAGGGTTGATGCTGCTGCATCCTTCCTCATATTTGCAACTTGTGTATTATAACTTTTGCAAAAGTTTGCTTTCCGTTCAGATTGGAAATTCACATGGTAGGAGGTAAAGGAGGGGCAATGGCTGTATAATATTCTTGGTCCCTTGTCCTCCACCTAAATCAACTGATGAATTTAACTCTCTATTTTACAAGCAGGCCTTCTGAATATCAATAGACCCTGATTTTCATGCCATTTATCTTTTGTTTTGTCTGGTTGGATGAAAACTGAGGATAGATGAACATTGAAAACTAATCTTGGATTAATTGCAGCCTAGTATGATTTCGTTTTTGCTCTAAGTTATAATTTCAAAATTCTATATCAGGGAACAACCCTATCCAAATTGTTAAGTTGGCTCTGTGCCTCTACTGGTACCCAATTCATCTTCTGGTACCCCAAATATGTCGTATTTTTGGTAACCCATATTCAATATTGATTTGGTACAAGCATTGGCACGTTGAAATTTTATGTTTCTTTTTAACACAACAGTTAGTTTCCTCCTTTTGAAGCACCTCATATTTTTTTATTTTTTTTAATTCATTTATAGTTCAGATTGAGCCCCATGAATGTCATCTAATGTTTTGATATAGGGGCGCCATATGATGGGGATATATATAGTTCGTCCTAGAAGAATTATACTAAATTATCTTAGCATGTCTATAGTATGAACCAATCTTTAACAAAATTATTTTGAAAATTAAAAAAATGATTTTTTTTAAGATAATACTAACAAGTTGTCAAAACACGAAGAATGTAAGTGTAAATGTACGTTGGCAGCATACCACTTATAAACACATTTAAAGTTATAAGTTAGGTCTATATATACTACGTAGAAATAATAACATAAGATAACCCCTCACATTACCCGTATCTTATTTATTTATTACTTCATTTTTCAAATCAGTTTTTATTTCTTCTTCTTCTTTACTTTTTCCAAATTTATTTATTTTCTACTTTTTAACTTTTTTTTCCTTACATTTTTAACACTTATTGTCTTACCGTTCATATATTTTAAATAAATAAAAAACAACAAAATTTAATAGAAGTAACAACTTTAATTTCATGCATTTTTCTTTTAATATTTTTATACATATGTTAAATACAAAGTCAAGTAACACAAAAATTAATAGGAAAGGTAGAAATTTACCACTTAATTGATTTCTAGAGAGATATAATACATAATTTTGAATAGAATGACTTTGGAAATGGCTACAACACTCAAAGAATCTAAATATAAAATATCTTATAAAAGAAACACAAGATTAACTAAGGTTTTTGGAACAACACTTTATGTTTAAGGAATTAAAAAATACATTTAAAAAGTAACTAGAAGTTTAATTAAATAAAATAATAAAAGAAAATAATAATTAATTCTTGAGAATAACAAAAGATCATGAAGAAATTAAGAAAGTTTTGATTCCAAAATTTCTGGAGGGTTAATGGTTCTCTTATTTCTTTAACTTTAATTTTAATACATTTTATTCTTATAATTTTTAAGTTGAGTCCTATTAATCTTACAATTAATTTCTTTAACAAATAATTTTTTATTATTTTCAAATGCACAATAAATGAGGATATTTTTGGTATTTCAAATATTAAAAAAAAAACCCTAAACCCCCTATGTTTAAACCTAATTCCCTTTCTTCCAAACACTAACACTAACCCTAATCCCGAATCGCTCACCCGATAAACATCTCTCTCGAAACCTCCATCTATGGATCCTCTTAGCAGAAAAGAGAAACTTTCTATTTCAAACTAGCAAAGTTGGATTAGCAAAATAGGTTAAAAATGTTTATATAACAATGATAAATTTCGAATCAATCATGCTCAATTAAGTAATTAAGTCAAACTAGGTTATCACGCGGGTTCATATTAAGCCAAATTGAATCTAAATTGTTATCTAAAGGGATGGGGGTTTCAAGAGGGTTGTTTATAGGGGTTGTAATTTATGTATCGATTAAATCGAGCTCGAATCGTAAACCTGAATTGAATTAAATTTGAGACATATTTGTACCAGCTTAGATAACCCAAAGAGAATCGAGCTGGGTTGCACTGGGTTTGAGCCAGCTCGCTATCTCGAAATAATTTTTTTTAAGTTATTATACTTAAACATTTTAACTTACATGTTGAGTTAAAAACTTAAAATTAGAGACACATATTTCTTCTTAATTCATAGCAAACTTAATCTCATTCCTTTAACTTTTTACTTCTCCAACAATTAACAAAACTTTACGTCTAGTACTGTTTTACTTTTTTTAGCAACAGTCCAACATCCATTGAAGTAAACTAAAGTATTTTCCATGTCATCTTAAAAAGATGGTTTTTCTTTACATAATCATTGTATAGTCTACTTGAATATACTAAGAGAGCTTTATATATAAGTGGTTAGTTTTGGAGAATTTTTGTTTTGTTTAATCTTAGTCATATATTTATTTTTTTAATAGCTACATGAAATTTTATTGAGATTCAGAGCTCTTTGTTCAAACTACGAGTTTCTATGAAAACATGACAATCTTTAACTTTTGTATGAGATGGCTTGATGGTGTTTACTTTTTTTGAATTTATTTAGAAATGAACTTCTTGTTTTAAAAATTAACTTTCTTTAGCTTATGTTTACTAGTGTTTTTGTTTTGTAATTAACTAAAAATTGTAATATAACAAGTGTGTGTAATGAGTTGTATTATCTTCATAGACTTCATTGTATGCGTGAGTTATTCTTTTAGTATTAATTTATCAATTGATCCAAAAACTAATTATTATAATATTATTATTTTTATTTTGGTATTTCATGAAATGTTGTTTGATCTAATGAGCTGTAATCATTAAATATATATTTTGATTTATAAAAAAAATTAATTAATTAAAAAAACATGTAATTAATAATTTGGGCTAGTTTGGGCTAATTTGATTGTGTTTGGTTTGGATTTAAGCTCATCTTTATTAGCTTGAATTAAATTTAAATTGACATAAGATTTAATTAATATGGATTGGGTTAGTTCGAACCTACTCAAACTGACCTAACTCGCATGAATTACCATCCCTAGCTATTTATGGGGTGATGGATTAGAGAATAAAGGTTTCGATTAGTGTTATGTAAGAAAGTAAATTAGATTAAACAAAAGGGATTTAGGGGTTTTATTTTAATTTTTAAAATATTTAAAATATCAAAAATTCCTTCATTTATGTTGCATATAAAAATAAAAAACATAAAAAATTAACTTTTGGAACAATTTTTTTAATTATAGAATAAATTAGACTTACTTCAAAAGTTATAGGATTAAAGTGTATTAAAGGTACAATTATAGGACTAACAAAACCCCTAACCTGTTTCTAAACATTTTTCACTAAAACTAACATAAATTTTACTAAAGTGCTCAAAATCACAAACCGTAAAATTATTTTAAAATTATACTTTTTATTTTTTCAATGGTATATAACATAATTCATAACTCCATGAAGATCAATACAATTTATCTCTAAATTTAAGTTAAAATTATGACCATTGTTATACAATATAAGTAATTGTATAATTATTTTATGTATAGATGAGCAAATAATCTAATCAATTTGTTAAATTGATAAATCTAATATGATATGTCAGATTTGGATCAAATTTGATTGAAATATTTTATAGTCTGATTAGATTCAGATTGAATAGTATATAAGTCATTTGGACAGACTCTCACGCGTGTGGGGCAAGATTTGCAACCAGATAGACACTAGCCCGTACGAGCTTTGAGGTAGACAGGCGCTGCCCAAGCCACCATACTTGTTAACCTAGGAAGACCTAGGTTATGCTTGTGTCTACAACGATACTCATAAGATGTCCCTATCTATGCATAGTAACTTTAGGTATTAGAAGACTGACCACTAGACCAAGCTATAACATGGTTAACCTCAAGATTAGGCTATGTTTTAACATATGTATTCTCCTAAGACTGACCACTAGACCAAGCTATAACATGGTTAACCTCAAGATTAGGCTATGTTTTAACATATGTATTCTCCTAAGACTGACCACTAGACCAAGCTATAACATGGTTAACCTCAAGATTAGGCTATGTTTTAACATATGTATTCTCCTAATGCTCTGTAATGTGTATCCTTATATGATTTATACATGTATGTATAATCCTATATATATACAAACCTTATAGGAGATCCACACATTCTTTTAATTTTTTAACCTCTTTTTATCTCTCTCTAAAAATTGAACCATCCTAACAAGTGCATTATTGTTGCAATTAGAAAGCAACTTTTTAGACACCTTGTTTGTTTTAGGCTTTTTAAATATGTTTATAGAATTCTAATTGCTGTAGGTTTCAAGCCATAAATATTCAAATCCTTTATTAGTAAGAAGGGGTTGAGTATATATATTCATTAAACCCTGCACTTGTCATTGTTACATTAGTGGATGCTCTGCTCCAGGTATAGTAGAGTAGATATAGTGTCAAAGCAAATCTAGTGGAGATATGACTCATCATGACGTACCCAAATGTAAGCACACTTAAATATGTTGCTTCATTTAGGTATTTAGGAAATCAAAATCATGATTGGATGAACTTTGTTCAAATCGATTTAGCCAAGCCACATGTATTAGGGATGGGCAAAAAAACTACGGGTTCGGTTATTCGCGGATAATCGCACCCACGGTTCGGTTTTTAACCGTGTAATTTTGGGGACGGGTTCAGTTTCGGGTAAAAACCGAACATAAATGCGGGGGTACGGTTCGGTTACGGTTATACTAAAAACCGTACCCGCCCGTACCCGAAATTAATTATATTTATTTAAATAAATTATATATTAATTAAAATTTATTTATTTTTAACCTAATATATAAACCTAATTTATGCTTGCCGTCCTAAATCCTAATCCCTACTCAGCGCCTCCTTTTTTTTTCTTACTCTCTCATTTTCTTTCATTTTCCTTCCAATCTTCCATCTGTAGATCAAGCATCAGCATCCATCTCCCACAGCGCTGCGTCGTCTCCAGCGCCGCGTCGTCTCCAGCGTCGCATTGTCGCCAGCCGCTGCGTCGTCTTCAGCCACTGCGTCTTCTCCAGCCGCTGCGTCTTCTCCAGTCGTCACCAGTCTATTCACAGCGCTGCGTCGTGGAGAAGAAGAGAAAGGTAACGTAGATAATAAAAACCTTGTGTATGGAGAATAAACTTGTATTATGATTTATGTAATGTTAATAAATGAGTTATAAAAGATTTATAAAATTCTGAATTGATTTGGGTAGTCTACTACTTACCAATAAATTATTTCAAGACCATCAACATTTATGTTGTTGAGGAAAAAGAGATTATTGTGTGATAAAATTGTGTTATTTAGTGTGCTAAAACTGTGTAATATGTGTGATGTGGAAGGCAATGTGTGTTGTGGAAGTGTATGTGTTGTGTGCTCACAGAAAGTGTGTAAAAATGTAGTGACATGTGTTGTGTAAATTGTGAACCAATGTGTTAAAACTGTGTGTGCTAAAACTGTGTAATATGTGTGATGTGAAAGGCAATGTGTGTTATGGAAGTGTATGTGTTGTGTGCTCACAGAAAGTGTGTAAAAGTGTAGTGATATGTGTTGTATAAATTGTGAACCAATGTGTTAAAACTGTGTGTGCTATTTAGTGTGCTATTTAGTGTGCTAAAACTGTGTAATATGTGTGATGTGGAAGGCAATGTGTGTTGTGGAAGTGTATGTGTTGTGTGCTCACAGAAAGTGTGTAAAAGTGTAGTGACATGTGTTGTGTAAATTGTGAACCAATGTGTTAAAACTGTGTGTGCTAAAACTGTGTAATATGTGTGATGTGGAAGGCAATGTGTGTTGTGGAAGTGTATGTGTTGTGTGCTCACAGAAAATGTGTAAAAGTGTAGTGATATGTGTTGTGTAAATTGTGAACCAATGTGTTAAAATTGTGTGTGCTATTTAGTGTGCTAAAACTGTGTAATATGTGTGATGTGGAAGGCAATGTGTGTTGTGAAAGTGTATGTGTTGTGTGCTCACAGAAAGTGTGTAAAAGTGTAGTGACATGTGTTGTGTAAATTGTGAACCAATGTGTTAAGCTGTGTGTGCTAAAACTGTGTGTGCTATTTAGTGTGCTAAAACTGTGTGTGCTATTAAGTGTGCTAAAACTGTGTGTGCTATTAAGTGTGCTAAAACTGTGTGTGCTATTAAGTGTGCTAAAACTGTGTGTGCTATTAAGTGTGCTAAAACTGTGTGTGCTAAAACTGTGTGTGCTATTTAGTGTGCTAAAACTGTGTGTGCTATTAAGTGTGCTAAAACTGTGTGTGCTATTAAGTGTGCTAAAACTGTGTGTGCTATTAAGTGTGCTAAAGCTGTGTGTGCTATTAAGTGTGCTAAAGCTGTGTGTGCTATTAAGTGTGCTAAAACTGTGTGTGCTATTAAGTGTGCTAAAACTGTGTGTGCTATTAAGTGTGCTAAAACTGTGTATGCTATTAAGTGTGCTATTAAGTGTGCTAAAACTGTGTGTGCTATTAAGTGTTCTAAAATTGTGTGTGCTATTTAGTGTGCTAAAACTGTGTGTGCTATTAAGTGTGCTAAAACTGTGTGTGCTATTAAGTGTGCTAAAACTGTGTGTGCTATTTAGTGTGCTAAAACTGTGTGTGCTAAAACTGTGTGTGCTATTTAGTGTGCTAAAACTGTGTGTGCTATTAAGTGTGCTAAAACTGTGTGTGTTATTAAGTGTGCTAAAACTGTGTGTGCTAAAACTGTGTGTGCTATTAAGTGTGCTAAAACTGTGTGTGCTAAAACTGTGTGTGCTATTTAGTGTGCTAAAACTGTGTGTGCTATTAAGTGTGCTAAAACTGTGTGTGCTATTAAGTGTGCTAAAACTGTGTGTGCTATTAAGTGTGCTAAAACTGTGTGTGCTAAAATTGTGTGTGCTAAAACTGTGTGTGCTATTTAGTGTGCTAAAACTGTGTGTGCTATTAAGTGTGCTAAAACTATGTGTGCTATTTAGTGTGCAGCCACGTTCCAGGATAAGGGTCACTGGCATTAGAGGTTATCATATCAAGACTATCCAGAGATTTTAAATATCATGACAAATGAATATGTTGAAAAGGTAACTTGAGATAATAGAAAGTATAAGTATATATTTTTTACATATGAATTTACATTTTGAAAGTTATTTTTTTTTCAGAATTGTTCACCACAATCATCTCAAGGAGTAAATGACATTGAACTTAATGTGGAGGTAACAAGTGGTGGAACTTCAAGTGCCGATCAACATACAAATGTTCCTCTCCTTACATCAACCTCTTCACCTGAAAATACACAAAGTCAACCATCAAATGAATGTAGTGATGAAGAAGATGAGAAGGTTAAATTAAAGTCTGAAGCATGGGTTCATTTTGATAGGAAGAAAATTAATGGGATATGGAAGGTAATATGTAATTATTGCGGAAAACGGTTAGGAGGTGATACAAGGAATGAGACATCTCATTTGAAAGCACATACAAAAGGTTGTCCATTCAAACGTCAAGAAAGGGGTATTGGTCAATCATTGTTAAATCCTAACAAAAAAAGGGATAGAATTGAATTAGGACATTAGAATTTTGATTCTCAAGTTTCTCGTGATAAATGTGCAAAGATGATAATTTTACACGAGTATCCTCTTAGTATTGTAGAACATCATGGATTTAGGGAATATTCACATTCATTACAACCAATATGGAAGCCTATTTTTCGGACGACAGTTAAGAGAGACATTATAAAGATTTATGATGTTGAGAAAAAAAAAATGATGGATGGGATTTTGAAAAACGGTTTTTTTCAATAACTGTCCCGAACTGTTAATCGCGGGTAAAAAACTGTCCCCGAACTGCAACAATTTTAGGGCGATTTCGGGGATAGATTTTATAATTCAGTTTAGGGACGGTTATATTCAAATCCGTCCCCGCCCGTCCCCGTGCCCATCCCTAACATGTATTAGGTCGTTTAAGATAGTCGATCATGTACTTGAAAGGAATAAAGCACATATAAGTCATTAATCAGCTTGAAAGGAATAAAGCACATATAAGTCATTAATCAGCTCGCTAATTTAGGTTGTCTAGGCACTTAACTGTGCCATGTGGACTAGTTGATGCGTACAACTCAATAATAGTTCCTTTCATTATTAAACGAGAAATTATTTATTGCCCTTTGTTAAACATATCCGAATAATCTTTATGCTCTGTGGTTTGCACTTATCCACAGTTTACTTGATTTTTTTTAATAGAAATATCCACATCTTAGTTGAATCAACGATTTGCAATCCTTCTTTAAACTTTTTTGTTATTATCCAACCAGTACCTGCTTATACAAAAGACCAACATTCTAAATCTAACAAAAAATAATCCTGAATGCTATTTGCAAAGTCCGACTTCAGACAGTTTTGTAACAAATGATGACAAGAAGAACTGCCATTCAGAAATATCAAGTTAAAATTCCTGGAGCCAGTCATGCTTAAGTTGCCACAAAGTGAATGAGGTGGAATACTATGTATAGCCACCAATCTGAAAAGATGAGATATCCTGTCTGGGTTCTATGCACCACTGTCAGCACGACCAAACAAAATCCTGTCCTTTTCAGCTTTCTTTATTGCTTCCCTCTTCTGGATTCGTCTTGCTTTCCTAGCAGCGGCATCTGCATGGACTTTCATCATTACATTATCGAAACCAGGAATCGTGCGTTCCAACTTTTGGTACACTTGGGAACTAAGGTCGACAAAGATCCTGAGCATTCTCTGAAATAGAATAGTGCACATAAAATTTAGGGTGACCATATAAGCGCGTTCCACATGATAGGAAATACGAAACTGGAGGAAAAATTAGAAACCAATGAGCATACTGTGGGCATACAATGAGTGGAAAATTGAAGTTGGAAACAGAAACTAAATATAGAAAGATATAAAATTTCAAAAATCTTTCTGTCCCACTAGGAAAAAAGACTGGACTTGTGCCTTCAGCATTCTCTCTCTTGAACTAGTGCAGAAAATTGAAGCTTAAGAAATTTCAATAGAGAATTAATCTATGTACCTCAACATCCTCATTCCAATGCTGGATATAGGGAGGACCTGTTGTGTATGTACCAAGAGGTTCACGGTACCACTCCCCATCATAGGTTAATCGATCCATAGCTTGTTCAACACTTAGAACCTCCCATGGCCTTAACCCTGGGATAATTTTGGCCAATTGGCACCTGACCCAAAACAGTAAGCAATGAATTAGATTGAGATCCTATTTCAATGAGCATGCTAGATGAATATAGGTTGGAATATATATATATATTAGGAAAGGAACAAAAGCAATATTTTTGAAATTATTATAACCAGTGCATGAAGTATGCAGAAATACTTGAATGATCTGCTGCTATTAACCCAGGAGTTCATTGTTTTGAAAGCTTTGGAAACTTTTTGACGGAAAACAAAGCAAGCTTGAATTAGTTTGCTCTTCCGTAGTTCATTCCTCTGATTGAGATATATAATTCTTCTAAAAGGTGCATGTGAAAGGGAAAAAAAGAAGTGTTTCAGTTTTTATCATTAAATGCCTCTAGAGCGATCACGTACCTAACATCTTTAGGAATATATTTGTTTGGCATGTGATCCTCTTCCAGAATTGTTGTCAGTTCAGAGCCACTAGCCCAGAGAAAAAGAGCATGACTTGGAATTTTAACACCAGGCCAAACCCCATCATTAGCTTGCAGAACAGCCAGATCACGTTTCTTGCTCTCTATAGCCTCTTGTTGGAGCTGCTTATAGGTCTTTTTCTCATGTCCTTTCAGGGGAACCCAAGGAGGAATTCCTTTTTGTAGTTTATGAAGGAAAGCAGTCGCAGCAGCTCCAAGTCTAACTGAATATCATAATATAAACCAATAATTTTTTTCTTCCTTATTTTAGCAACTTCCAAAATCCACAACATGCGGGACATGTTAATAAACAAGAGAAAAGAGAAAAATACTGTACATGGATGCATGCTGCAAGTGGTTTAGCTTAAAAGAGTTTCTGATGATGTTTTAAAAATAGGATTATTTAAAATTGTCCTATCTTTTAGCTGCAGCATTGTTGCATATTTCACTAAATTGGGCTCTTTCTTCTATTGCCTTTCCATGGGAAAGTCGCTCTTTCTATCCGTGCAACAGAATCTCAGGTAGTAATACATCATATTTCATGAGTTAATGAGGTTTTAGCATTCTAGAATTTAAATCCAAAGAAACCTGATTTTATTCCTTTATCATTTGCTAAATTCTCTAAACTCGTCAATTGATATCCATGGCAAGTCAGTCCCCATTTATGCTTCGTTTTCCTTCCCATATAGAACAAAATAGGGAGTTCCAAGTTTTATCGATAATTGATAATATATGAGCTAAGAAAGATGACAAACCTTCCCAGGTAGCAATGGCAGGTTCTAAGCCATAAACCATGTGAACTGGAGCCCATTCATCCATGTCTTCACCCCAAATAAAAGTGTCTTTATCAACAATTCCAGCACCCCAAGCAGTTTTAAGGGTAATCAGCTCACATGGACCCCGAGTCCGACCCAAGCGATCCTTATAGTACCATCCACTAGTTCTCATGACAACTGCATCAAATGCACAAAAAATATTCACCGTATAATTAACATTTGCAAGAAACCTACACAGAAAATGAAGTGAGTAGAAGCATGTTGAATGTTTTGTGGTCTAACAATCAATGGAGATTGAAGTTTGAACTAAAAGGTTGGGCCAACAAATTCTCAATCTACATGAGATATAAACAGTACAAGCATACTAAGAGAAACTTGTTAACTACTCTTAGTTTCATTTGAAACATGTGTCAACCCCAACACAATTTATTGTACAGAAAAAAATACGTCCCTTTTCCTCATTTGTGTATAAAGAGCTCTAACTGGCAAAGGAAAACATGAATGAACAAATAGAGCAATCAGTCAATTCTTTTATTATGTTACTAAAATTCATGTAGCCAGTTCCAATAGCTAACTTCTCGAAAAATCAAAAAGTTTCGAACATGATAACAAAGTCTCTTGCAACAACACCAGTTTAAGAATTAAAATAACAGCAAGTTCTTTAACTACGGCGCTAATTGAATAACAAACTTACAGTCATAATAGCGCTTCTCAAGCCGCTTGTACCCAATAGCCTGGGCAACATCAATAGGCCGGCCAGGAGGATAAGGTCTTTGTCTGAACCCCCAAAGTCCAAAAAAGAACTGCTTTGCAAAATCCCAGAACTTATCATCAGATTCCTTCTTAGTCTTAATAGCCTTTCTGGGCATGGGTCGGCCGTCAAGTCCAGTCACATGTGGCACAGCTTTCCAAAGCTCTCTGTCTTCTTTCCTGTACGGTTTCTCATTTTCTTGGAGCTCCATTTCATTCACTTTATCGGCAATTTTCTCAGCTTGGGCCAAGAACTGCACAACCGGGTTAGATCGAAACTCCTTCCAGAACTTCTCGTTCTCCCTGAGCTCTTCCTCAGTTGGGTTTTCCTTCTTCTCAAAAACTGGGTCTTCGTTTAGGATCTTTTCGACTTCTGGGGTGTACCTGTAATCGGGTACATTCTCGCATTCCCAATAGAACTGCTCGAACATTTGGGTGAAAGGCCCAGGTTTCGTTTCCGATTCCATTTTATCAGAATTATTGTTTTGGGGCTCATTGGGTAGTGTAGAGGAACTTATAGAAGCGAATTTTGAAGGAGTTTGAGCTCCGAGGAAAAGTGATTCCGTGAAAGAGATCAAGTTGATAAGAGGGATTGGTTTTGGAGGTTTATTAAACCAATTTCCGAAAGGATTGAAATTGATTGATGCCATTCACGGAGATAGCTACAAGAGTACAATAACGCGAGAAACGTTAGAGAGGAGGTTGAAAATGGGGGACAGAGTTTGCTCAATCTCTCAGTGAAAAAGAGACGGAGGTGGTTGTGCGAAACGGATAAGTCGAAGTAGAAAGGAGAGCTTTTAAATCAGCGCACATTAGCTAACTTTCTACGTGTCTCAAGGGTACCATCTCAGGTGATTTTTTTTAATTGAAAAAAAAATAAAATTAGTCATTAAATATTAGTTTTTTTTTTTAATTTTTATCCATTACTATTTTTTTTTAATTTTAACTATATCCAATTTTTTTAATGGTATATCAACTAAAAAAAAATAACCTTTTTATAATAAGTCATTAAGAGTTTTTTTTTTAAATGAAAAATCACTTGAATATTTTCCATCAGTTTTAATCCTTTTAAAACAAATACTCTCCTAACTAAAACCACTCTAAATTATTACAATTTTTTACTAAATCAAGCCAAGCCTACAAATATTCCTACGTTACCCTTTCATAGTAATAGAGAAAATAGCTGAAATGCTGAAAAAGAATGACTTAGTAACCTAATAATTCACATATATAAGATTAATACATTAATTATAATAAAATTTAGAATTGGTACAAAATTGCATTATTTAACCATATCATGTTGAATTTTAGGAGGATCTTTTGACATTTTGAAAAATATAAATTATTTTAAAAAAAAACACAACCCTCATCAAAGCATATCCCAGGTTTGTAGTAATTGTTATTATCCCACCGTCTTTTTTTTTTTCCTCTTTAACAAAGACATTTAGATCAACAACTTTTAAAGTTTCTGTGTCTCTTCCTATTCTCACTCTTCTCAACTCCATACTTGATACCTCTAACTCTCAACAATATAATTAGACAACAACTCATTAATTCTTTCATCTCTCTATCTTCCGAGTATCTGCCCATAATTTCCATTAATAGAAACAATGAGTTTGCTGCCTGTACGTGGATAATTTGTAATTGTAACTTGTTCAATATTAAATAACATGAGTTTCTGCATCCCATTTCCCCAGTAATTAACTTTAATATTTGATCACTTTCACTAGGCCATAATCTTTAAAAAGGTGTCGTCGAAACCAAAATTTAACAGGAAGACTGGAAGTGTAATTATTCTGGTATGTATTTCTTATTTATTATCGAAACCTTTTCTCAAATGTTTTTATTAGGATTGTTCTGAATTTTAGAGAAAAAATCAAAAGATAAATCTGAGAAATTTATTAATTATTTGAATCATGAAATATGTGAATTTCTTAGAAAATTCATATATACATATATGTGATGATTATAGATGATATACACGTCTAAAAGTATCCAGAGACATAAAATTAAAAACAAATATATTTATAGTTTAATGATGATCAAACCTCTAGATGTCAAAAACTCCACAAGACAAGTATTTTCGAAAAATGTATTAGTGAGTGCAAACGCATACAAATCTTTGGGGATGATTCGTCTTATAATTTGAGTTTTATGTAAGACTTAGGTCGTTAGATACGTCAAGTTCTAAGTTAATTCATATATCTAAATATTTTTTTATAAAATAATTCAAAATATAGGTTTTGATTTAAATATATTTTTTTAAATGCTTGAATAAAATGTTTTCTCAATTTTATAAAATAAAGATTGATTTGTATTTTTAGATTATTAGATATCAAGTATTTTTGTCACAAGAGCTTTGCGACGTTGCACGGGATCACTGATGGATTTTCTTTCATTCATGTTTTCTGCATTGTTTAATGTCATCTTCTTATTAGAATTTAATTGTTTTGAAGTGATAATATTTATCGCACTTAGTTCTTCTTGGGAACCAAAACATCGATTGTAAAAATGGTTTTCAAGATTTTATTGGATTTTATCTGTTCGTACATCAAAACTAATAATCCTTTTTGCATGCTTGAGCCACCACCTTTTTCTTAGATACATGAATATGAGCTCTAATGTTATTGGATTACATTTTCTTTCTTTTTATTTCCCAAAATTAAAATTCAGAACTTGTCATTGATTTGGATTTGTTTGGTTGTGGATACAAGGTTTCATCAAATTTGGAACATGATAACCCCGATTGGTTAATTTGAAACCGAAATAAGTTTTGATAATTAAAGTTGAAGAACTAAAGCACGGAATCTTCATTAGTAAATAATACAATTTTAGGCTAAAATGAAAATTTTGAGAAAATTTTTTATGGTAAGAACTTTTCTAAAGAACATGACCAAAATAAAAATTAAGAAAAAAATAAAAAATGGAGAAAGTGGAGCAATGGAAAATTCAATTACTTCAACCATTGTCACTAATATCTATGATCCTACACATTGGACAAATATGGTCACAAATTTGGGAGACCTATTAGTAGAAAAAGTCCAATTAGAGCAATTGATTTCAACTTTATGAAGGATGAGCACTCTAGACATTTCTCTACATTTTATGACATGAGAATGCTATTAAATGGGAAGAAGCATGATAGGAAATGGTTGGTGTATTCAAAAGAATTGAAAAGTATTTTGTTTTTGTTTTAAGTTATTTGACTTGAAATCAAGCTATAATAAATTGGCAAATGAAGGTTGTCAAGTTTGGAAAAATCTTAGTGCCAAACTCAAAAACCATGAAACAAGCAATGAGCATGTAACTGTTATGAACACTAAGGTTGGTGAGATTGGCAGAGAAAAAAAACCATCCATAAGTTTTTGCAAGAAAAAATAAACAACGAAAAGGATCATTGGAGAAATGTATTACCAAGAATTGTTGTTGTGAAAAATCTTGCTAAAAATAATTTGGTATTTCGTGGAAAAAAAGATAAAATTTATGAAGATGGCAAAGAATACTCTTTGAGCTTAATTGAAATGATAGCAGAGTTTGACACAGTGATGCAAGAGCACCTGAAATGTTTTCAAGCTTGTGAGATTCATAACCATTATCTTGATCATAATATAAAAAAATGAGTTTATTAGTTTATATGCATATGAAATTAATAGTACAATAGTTAAAAAAGTTAAAGACATTAAAAAATATAAAATTAGTTATACTTGATTGCAACCCTGATACTAGTCATCAAGAACATATGTCTCTTGTATTAAGATGTGTTATATTTTACCAAGCACAATTGTGATTGAAGAGTACTTTATAGAGTTTTTAAATGTTGATGATACAACGGGATAACATATTTTTTTTGTGATCATTGATGCCATGAAAAGTCTTGATCATCTTGATATGAATAACATTAGATATATAAAAATTTAAAGTTACAAATCTAATTAACTTAAAATATACGAATATATTATTTTTTTAAATATGTTTAATTAAAGATTACCAAACGGTCAGACATACAATCGTATGTAAATAATATAAAGAAGAAATAAAGATAAACTTAACACAAGATATTTTTGATGAAAACAACTTAGGTCACATCGATTTACCTAACCATCTAACTATCTAATGTGAAAATTAATTCAATTACACAACTAGGTCTTAAATTATCTTTCATAGATAAAGCTTTTAAATTTATCACTTATGATCCTTAACTTTTTCACAATCTTTACAAGGTAGGTTTACGGATCCAAATCAAAATTTCGATCTCTCAAGTTACACGAGTAATCAAAACTATTCAACAAACACTTAAAAGTTAACACAAATAGTACAAATGCAAAGTGTGTCATAAAACATATTCAATAATGAAAAACTCAAGCTAGAAGGTTTAAGATTTAAATTAGTTAAATTAAATCATCTAACAAATCCTAGAATAAAGATTTAAAAGCATAGTATCATAAAAACAAATAGGCGAATTCATCAATCAAACATAACCATATAATGTTTGATAAATTAAATTAAGAACGAGCTTAAGAAAACATGATATAGTTTTCAAAAAATGTTTTGAGAGGTGAAATATTTTGTCTATTTAATATTTTATATGCATAATAACGTTATTATTATATCATATTTACAAACAGTTAGTCTTATTAAATTTAATCATAGACAAATTAAACATAACATATAAGAATAAAACATAAAAAATAACTATAAATAATTCATTTTAAAATTATATCTCAAAAAAATCTTTACAGAATTTTGATGTTAGTTCTGTTGCTGAAAAACCTTTAAACGGATTTTCATTTCCGTTTATTGAGTCAAAAATTAGAAATGTATAAAAATATAACTTGTTCTTCTAAAAAAAAGAATAACTGTAAAATTAAAAAAAAAACTAAAAACTAGAGAGAAGAGATTTTGAGGGATTTGAGAGATAGAGAGTCCTTTTATAGATGAGAAAAATGCCAAAAAAAGTGGAAAATAATTTCAAAAATTGATTTTGGACAAGTTGGCATGCGTGTGTGGGGTGAGATTTGTAGCAGACAGGCGTTTGGTGTAGGCAAATGCACTCGAGATAGGCACTAGCTTATGCTGGTGTGCACGGGCGTATGCTGGGTGCCCACAGACATGTGTTGGGCGTGTGCATAAGATGGTGGGCGCGGGACTCTACATGAATGGGTTGGATTGGATTATTTTTGCAGGTGAAAAGAATTTTACAAGAAATTTTTTTGTCATGTCTTGCCAACTAGTTATGCTTTCCGATTGTAGAGATTGTAGCCAACTTCTAATCATGTCCCTCAATGAAATAAAAAATCTCAGTCTAATGGTATCTTCAGTAACACCATTCATCTTTCCAGTGTCATAAATCTCTAAGAACATTGTCAAATGAATATGAGGATTATCAAGTGGTGATCTTAAATTAGGCTTGTTGCACCATAGTGATAAACACGGATTTGAGCTCAAAATTATTGACATTAATGGTATAACGTCTTACAATTGAGTAATTATCATTCACAATTGATCTTACATAATTTTTCAAGGTATGTAGCTCTGCATTTTGTTCTCTTTCGACCGTGACTAATACTTTCTCATTTTTCGTAATCCAAAGGTTATTTCAAGGATTAAAATGAATAATGTTTCAAGTTTTAACACAACTCATACTACATCAAAAGGACACTTAGAAGAAAAACAATAAAAAATATAAAATATAAATATAATATAATATAATTTTAAATTAAAACAAGATTATTTTGTATCGATATTGATAAAAATAAGAAAAAATTAATCTCAACAACGATGTTAAAAACTTGATGATGTAAAACTATAAATACACAGTATCATTTTTTTATAATAATATGATAAAAAAATTATTATTTATAATTAGTTAATACTAAAAATTAAATTTATTTTTTGAAAGGTAAATAAATGACAAAAAGAATTTCTTTCACGTTTACCTGTTACGTTTTTTTTCTGCTCTGTCTATTCGCGGCGCTTTCTTTTCTTATTTTTTTTTCCCCGGCTCTCTTCTGGCCACCTCTCTCTTCTTCTCTTTGTTCTCGTCCGAGCTACCTTCTCCTCTATGTTTTTTTTCCCAGTTCTGCACAGTCTGCTATTGCCGTCCCCCCGTCCCCCTCTGTTTAGCATATATATATATATATACCCCTTTACGCTCCTTGATCCTTATCCTTACCTAGGTTCTCTTAAATATATATAAACTCTCCCGTCGGCTCGTATATATCTAACAACCTTCTGTCTTATATGTAAGAATGAATTTTAGAATTTTATATATTCATTTTTCTTAAATTTATAATATAATTTAAATAATAATAATTAACTTTAAATTCATTAAAAAATAAATAAAATTAAAGTTAAAAATTAATAAATTATAACAAATTATACTAATAAACGCATTTCTAACTGTGATCTGTTATAATGATAGAAGCTACTCTCTCCAACCCAGTAAACTGTGGCACCTACAGACATACAAATCACCTAAAACTATTCATTTTACATGTTTAACAAATGTTAGCACTGGCTTTTACTTAAGCGCGGGTTTCTGTCGAATCTTCGTAAATTGTATATCGCCATTTAGAACATAGCCAATAAACCTCTCGACTTCTTCGGCTGTCATTGGACCCTCAAATGCCGCAAATTTCCCTTTACTAGGTTTATAGGCCAGTAAGAGATTATCTGATGATTTAAACCTTGACTTATCAAATGCATTTAGGAAGCCTGGTTGCTTGCCTGTATCTAAAAGTGCATAGGATATAGGATCCTTTGAACCAAAACCTGAAGTCGATCGTCTTGATAGTGATTTCTGGGACACCTGAGAAGGCATTTTATTTCAGTTATCAGATCAAATCTTTATTATTTTGACCCCCCAACCAAAAAAAAAAAAGACGATCTTTATTACACAGCTCAAAAACTTGATGATTATCGGATACAAACTTTTGATACCATGTTGCAGCACTGGAAATTAACCTTAATAAGTGGGGAAAAAAACAAAAATACCAAATAATAATGGGATATATGATTATGCATGAAATGGAAATCTAAGACAAAAGAGCCTTCCGTTTCTAAACCTCTGATCTGAACAATAATACATTTTAATTTCAACACGCAATCAATAACACAGTAAACCTTACCTTTTATCAAGTATGTTTAATAATTAATTTAGATAATAACATAGTCACTTTTCATGATAAATAAAATAGTAATAAAGAATGAGTAAAACCAAGTTAGTTGACGTTCAATGGCTCTCTTCTATAAAATGAAAAACAAGTCCACCTCTTCTCAGGAATGCAATCAACTTGATGAGTAATAGTTACAAAACTCACCGGCCTCTTTGGTTCGTCAATAAAATAATCTTGGCAATCAAAGATTTAAAATTTCAAAAATGATTACGAGGAAAAAAAAAGAAAAGCTCACCATTGTTAAGATTGATTCCAGTTTCTCCCTTGATTTTGAAGATTTGAAGGTCCCAATTATGCAGACTGGATATGTCTCACCACATACAACATTAAAATTAGCTGATGTCAATAAAGGTAACTGCATAGTCTGTGCTTTTCTGGCCTGACTTGAAGCTACTTTCTTGTTTTCTTTCTCAAAACCATCTAGCAAAATACCAAGATCTTGAACTGCAGATTTCAAATCTTTGACAACAATCCCAATTTTCAAAATGTGTTTCTCTCCATTTGATAGCCAGCCAACAATGGCTGGAAGTGCATTGACTCCTAACTTTTTCACTGTAGGATCAGAAACATCGTGGATCTACAACGTATACAAGAAATAATTGCTTTTATTAAAAGAAAATATGAGAATGAAGAAGGATTTAAGACCCAAACATCTCTTTCCTATAAGCGTATAGGTGATTTATTCTTCCATTACAGCGAGAAAGTCATTATCAGTCAAAAAAAGTCATTTATCATTTGATAAAATAAAAACTAAAAATCACTTGGTTTACTCGAATGGATACTCATATACTTTATATATTTATAAATAACACAAATATTTAGTTATATACCTCAGCATCATAGAAAATGAAGCGCTTGTGATATAAACCACTGAGCACGCGCCATATAACAGGAGTATCTTTTTTGGTAGAAAGAAGCAGCAACCTTGGCCAGTTTTCAACTGTAGTGGAGAGCAACTCAACTTGCTTTAGGTCTACCCGTTTTGAAAACCTAGGCAAATGACTCTGGCAGAAGGTTTTCAAATCCTTTACAGTCAAGTCACCACCATACTCCAAGAGAGAACCCTTGTCACTCGCTTTATATGAATAAACAAAAATCCTCGACACTCTATGGGGAAATATGCCAAGGTTCTCACACAAAGACTGTTCAGTCTCACAATTTATGCTTCCAACCTGACACAGAAAATATTAGGTGGAGGCAGAATGAAAATATGTAATAGTCCGTAGATATTGAAATGGATATGAATGAAGAAAACAACATAACAAAAAGAAGATGCAAATACCTTTAAAGCTCCTTGCAATGAACTGGAAACCTCTTCTGTGACAGACTCAACAAGTTGTTGGTTCGCTCTCAATGACGATGTATAAGAGAATAAAAGCCAAGTCATTCCTTGGTCAGCAATTTCTTTCTTATAGACCTGAAAATTAATGGCCTTGATACTTATTGGATAACTTCTAGATCCAGATTGAGGCCCGGGTTTAAATCTGGATTGAGAACTTGTGCCACCCCCAAACCCACTGAACTGACCTCCACTCTTAACATTACCACCAAAAAAGTTGGAAAAGATGTCATCCATACCAAAACCAAATGAGTTTGGGCCACTGGGACCTCCAAATGAGAAGGAGAATGACTTTGAACCTCCCTGCCCACCCATACTTTTCCATTGACTTGGTTTAAAGGTAAATTGGCTCTGTCCTGGATCACCACCCGAGAAGTAACTGTATCCACCCTGATCACCAGGACGACTATCTTGAAATCCCGGACTCCCTCTTTCATCTCCATACAAATCATAATTTTTTCTCTTCTCTTCATTAGATAAAATATCATATGCTGACGAAAATAAGGAACAAAAATTCTATACTTAAGGCAGTGACAGGAACAAAGGAAAGAAAAAAAGAATGTATAGGTAAGTCAAGAGAGAGAACAGACAAAAGAGAAAATTAAACCTAACCATTATTTATATCAGCAAACTTCTCTTGAGCTCCCTTGTTTTTATTCTTGTCAGGGTGATATTGAAGAGAGAGCCTGCAGACAACAATGGGAGTAAGAACAAGAGGAACAAATAAAACACCAGAATATTATTCTAGTACAATCTCTTTGATTCTACCCTACACACATTTAGGCATGATATACATTCATATAATGTCATAAACAAACTAATTTTACCTAAACAAATGGACACAGAAACATTCCAGAAACACCATCAATCATCCAGGACTATCAAGCCTTCAAAAAACTCAGCCGTTTTCTAGAAAACATAGATGTGTCAAATATCAGGAATACCACATTAACTGAAACATGTCCAAAGTGAGCCCAAAGAACCTTATATATAATCTTGTTGTCAATGATGACAGCTTCAATTGATACGTGATAAAGTTCAAAATTGAAAGAAGTAAAAATGGAATATTTGCTAACCTATTTCAGTAACAAAATGGTACAACCATCAATACATACAGGTCCAGGACCTTCAAAATATCCTTGCCCACAAACTAGACAACTACACATATATATTCCATATAAAAAGTGCAAATGATATATAGCGAAATGCACACTGATGTGCCCCAATCAAGTAAATTCTCCGTTTCAATACATATTTTTGTTCTTTGCTACTCCGTCAGAATACTGTTTTAGATAATACCACTCTAATAAGCAAAATATGCCACCACCTTCTATGCATGCATCTGATTTGCCCACTTAGTCACCATCTACATTCTATACAGGAGCGACAAGTAAATCAAGAGAACATGATATGGAACATCCGAATCTTCATTCGAAGAGAAAGGGATTTTATAAGGAGAACATACTTGTGAAAGGCTTTTTGAATTTCTCTTTGACTTGCATTCCGTTCAACACCAAGCACCTGATGACAGTAAGAAATTTATAAATAAAACAGAAACGTAAGTTTTATGATAATTAAAACCAGAAAGAAAAGTAAAGCACTTCCTTTTCTAGCGTAGTATTTTGATTCTATACAAATTCGATCAAGATCTCGTACAAGTTTTTCTCTCTTTAAAATTCAAGGAAAAAAAAATTCAACTTCAGATAAAAAACAAAAATTAAAAAAACACACAAAATCTAACTTAAAAAAAGAAAAAAAAAAACGAATTGAATTTTGATATTGTTTGCTCAAAAAATAAAAAAAAGCCCTCAAAATCGAACTTACTAGAGAATAAGCAGCTCCAAAAAAATGAAAAGAAATCCAAACATTACGACCAATTATAACATAATCAACATTTAAACCAAGTGCCACTCACAATGCCAAAATCTATGCTTAAAGAAATAAAATGAAGCGGATGTAATAAAAAAAAGGACAAATTAGGCCAAGAAAAAACAGAGAACACCAAAGCGAACAATTACCTTGTACGGGTCTATGGTTTTGGCTTCCAAGAGGATGCGAAGCAACGCTACCGTCAACAAAATCCTGACTATGAAGTGATTGTTCATATTTTAAATGCTGATTATTTCACTAAAATCTTCGGGTCTGAAATATAGCGATTAGTAGAGACTCAAGAGATATGGAAATTTACGCCTTGTTTGAAGACAAGATAACAGAATTAGTTTCTTAGGAAAGAGGGCAAACTGAAATTGAAGGTTTAATAAATAGTTTTTCGGCTTCGAAAAATTAATCAAGAAGGTTCGCGAAACAGGCAGTTAGGTACACGTGGCGCCATCATCTGTTCCCACGCAGATGGGCCAATCAGGTTTTAGAATTCTGCAATATATCATGAAATTCTAAATATTCCATTTTCATCTCTTTAATACTTTATTTCCATCTAAAATACACCTAATTTAATAACATTTTATTTATAATAACCAATAAAAAATATCTATGAATTATAATTACAATGTGTATACATATATTGAATTACTCTTTTACTGTACAACATCCTCGGTTTAACGTATCGTGATTTTTAAAGTAATGTTTCTTACGATATGTATTCTTAATTTCTGCTTATTGAGAATAGGATATACCTAAATATTAAACTATATAAATTATAACATCTTTAAACGAAAGATTATAAAAATTTATTTTATAAAAATAATATATTTATATTATTATAAATTTTATAAAAATAATAAATTTTTATTATCTTTTTTTTTTTACTTATGCCACATTACCTAATAAATACGTAGTCAAAATATAATTTCATTAAAAATAATAAAATTAAACTAACTTTTTCCTCCAAAATATGTATTTAAATATATAATAAATATAATTAGAATTTTCCTTATCTTAATGACTTATTTTTAAAATGATGTAAATATTTGAATAGTGGTATATAGCATTAATAAAAATGATTTCACACTTACATGTACTTACATGTATGATTAAGATAAAGAATAAGGTTAATAGAATTTGAAACTTTGACACCTAAATAGTATTAAGTAGTAGTTTAGTTAGTACATATATAATACATTTTTCTTTTAGATTTCAACTTTTATAAGATTTAGCTTTTTAATATAAGTAGCTTTATACAAGTAAATATATATTGATTGATAATTCAAATTTGATAAATATATAATAATATTAGTTATTGAGTAATATTTATTATCATTTAAAAAATTTATTTTATAAAATAAGATAAAAAGTAATTTTTTGAATAATTTTTTTTAAATTATTTTTATTATATTTGAAAAACTGAAGTAGTTTGCATATTGTAAATATATATAATAATTATTATTTTATGAGTAATAGAATCTAAATATAATATAAATAAAAGTTATTTATTATAATATTGATAATAATTGTATAATTTTATTTAATAAATAAGTTAAACATAATATAATAATATATGAATTTATTCAATGAATATTTTTAATATCTAATAAGTTAATTCTATATAAATGATAAACATGACTTGATTGAATTTAATAAGTATTTTTTTCTTAAAAATAACGTATATTAGTTAATTATTATTTTTTAATTATTATCAATTTAACAAAAATATGATATATCCATAAGTAAATAATACATAGATAATCATGAATTATATAAATCGTAACTTTTAGTATAATAAAAATAATTATTCATAACAAAATATAACAAATAAGTTTAATTGTGTCTCAAGCAAAAGCGTTTTCCTTTGATTATTTACTATTCATCTAGGATTAGGAAGTTGAGTTGTTATTCCAAGTAATTGAAATCGCTCAATAGTTTGGTAAAGTAGGAAAGCAATTGGATTTTTCAATAAATATTTTATGGAGTACTGTAATAACAATAAATAAATAATGGGTTATTAATATATATGCCATGTTTTCACTAAAAAAATGAGGTTTTTAACACATGCTATATATGCATATTTTTATTCAAGATTTTTGCCTTCTTTCGAAAATTTTCACTTTAGAGTTGGACATTATACCTTGTACAATAGTGGGTAGAATACTTCAAAGATTAAATTATGTGATTTACACGAAGTCGTGAGTTGAAAAGCTCTAAAAATCTAATTTATAAATAATTTTAACGACTATGATTTGGAGTTTCTTATAAAAAGTTTTGTTAATTTTCATATAAACTTCTCAAAACTTACTGGAATCCAAAATTGGTCTTTTGCTAATCTCAAGATTAAGTTGTTGTCTTCCTTTATTACTTTGTTTAATTAGACTTTTATTATTTTTCAATGTATTTTATTTTTCTTAAATATGGAGAATTATTTCAAGAAACTTATTTATTCTATAGTATCCTTTACGCTAGGGTATTTTATGTTTATATGATCTTTAAGTGTCGAGATCTATTTGTGAATTTTTATAAGAATAATGTGTTGTATCTCTTTGAAAATTATTTGAGTAGTTAGCTTTTACATTTCTTAATAATTTGTATGCTTTGGCTTTACACTTGACATGTATAAAAAATAATTAGTGAAAATACATGAAATTAAAGCTGTTAATTTTATTTAATTTTGTTGTTCTTCATTATTTCAAAATATATGAAAATGGTAGGTGAAAAAATTGAACCGAAAACAAATTTGCAAAAAGAAGTAACACAAAATTGGAAGATAAAAAATTGAAAAAAGAAAAAAAGATTTGAAAAAATAAGTAAAATGGGAAGATAGATGATAGAGGTCAGAATCAAATGAGAAATAGTTCGGTTTATTATGTTATTATTCTTATATAGTTCAAAAATGCAACAAACAAGAATGATGAAAGAAAAATACATTGATTGATATATTGATCTTGTGAGAATACAATTAATAAGAAAGAAGATACAAAGTATAAATTTTGTAGGCCATGGTTGTTGGCTTCTTGCATGCAAAATATAAAATTTATTTATTTTACTCAATGTATCTATCTTGTTTTTTGTGTAATTTTAGTTACTGATGATCAATAATGCACACACGTATATAAATAGGTACACTTTTTATGCACGAGCGATGTTATCTTCGTGTTTTTATTTCATTTCGGGTCACAGTATGTATAAAAATTACTCAATAATTTTAGAAACAAAAAATGAGATTTTTTTATGAAGCTTCAGTGAGGTTGGTTGTGAGCTTGGATGATTTCTATAAATGTCTCATCTTTCTATTTGGTATCCAAAAACAATTATAGCGAACCTCTATCAAATTAACATCTTATTTTCTATTTTTGGATCACTTTTACCTTAAGTGTTGTTAGGTATTAATAATTCATGATTGTATAAGAAATATCGTGCTCTTGAATGGTAAGTAGTCAAGGTAATGATTGCGAGTGAGTTTTATGTGAGAAGTCTATGTGGCAATGAGTTATATGTCAGTTGGTAATTGTTAAGATGTAACTTTCTCAAGAAAAGAGTCTACGAGGCGGTGAGAATTATGTCGGTTAGTAGTTTCTATGATACAATTTTCTCAAATTGTTAGTTGTATGCGGTACCTAGTTGACTGTATGTCCCATGTAAATGATTTGTGGTTCATGGTTTAATGTGTTTCCCACAGTAGTTATTGGTTGTTTATGGTTAAGTGGTCCTCACGTTTGATTATTCACACTATATACTTTACTGACCTATGGTTACTAATCACATTACATTAAGTGGTATTGGTTGTGGAGAATATTCTAGTTCGTGTATCAGATCAAGTCGTTACGGAGGCAGCAAGCAAGGGAAGCAATAGTTCGGACATAGGTCTATACTGATAAAGGTATTGATGGTTTTATTTTTGTTAGTGTTGTCATTTTTTATTTCTTAATGGTTTTGTTTGATATTGAGTGTTTTTCATAAGCAATCTCAGGATGTTATCACATGGGTGGGGGTTCTATATGGGTTTATCTCATTATATCTTGTGTTGTGCATGCTCTATTATTTGTCTACTACAATACGAGTTTAAACTGTGTATGTTTCTACATACTAAAGATTAAATTCTAATTAGAAGTTTTCTTCATCAAGAGGTTAACTTGAAATTCTTCATCAAATTTTTTCATGACCAATTTAAGAGGATGAATGCAAGGTTGGATGATTCAAAATCCTCTTCCGGTTCTAAATTACATAAAAGAAGCACTATTACAAAAATGGGTATTTAAGTCGATATGTAAAGTCAGTTTTTGAAAAAAACTGACTTATAATGAATTTAAAGTTGGTTTGGTATAGAACCGACGCTATCCACGTAGGATGTAGCATCGGTTGACGTGTCAAGCTGACGCTCTGTGTGGACGTAGCATCGATTAACACCTGGAACCGATGCCACCCACGTAGTATAGCGTCGGATGACACCTGGAACCGACGCTATCCACGTAGCATAGCGTTGATTGACACCTGGAACCGACGTTATCCATGTATCATAGTGTCGGTTGACACGTGGAACCGACGCTACACACGTGGATAAATTCTTTTCTCTTCTTTCTTTCCCAGACAGAAACTATTCCAAGCGTTGCATAACTCTCAAAAACCCAAAACCTTCTCCACTTCTCATCCACTCTTTCTCATTTTCCGACCACCTACAACTACCAATTTCAACGCCGGTTAATGGGTTTTCTTCCTCTCTAACTAATCTTTTAGATCCCCTATTTTTTTTGCAAAATACTCAAAAATATTATACTCATTTTTTACTTACAAAACACCATTTTTTTTCATTTTTTCTTCATTTCCTTCATTTTGTCACTTCATTTACTTTTATAAGTATTTCTATTAATTTTACGCACTTACTATTCATATTTTTTTCATGTTTTTATGTGTATAAATTTTTGTATTATATATGTAGGTTTGTATTATAACATCAGGAGAAGAATATGATGATCTTGAATAAAATAGAACAAAATCATGGTAATTTTTCTGCTATTAATTAATATTTTATTTTTCAAATATTTGTATTATTTGAACTATTTGTTAAACTAATTTTGTTTTTTTTTTTCTGCTCGAATATAGATTTTTATTTGAGTATAATAGAAAATGAGTGAATTTAAAAAAAAATTAAAGTCGGTTCGACGAACCGACTTTAATGCCCCTTTTTGTAGTAGTGAATACATAAAAGACATGAGTTAGACAAAGAAGAAATTGATTCTTATGTGGAAGAAAGAGAAAGTTGTAAACATGGAAAAAGTATTATAATTGTACAAACAAATGGAGAAATCGAAAGTGTTAGTTCATCTGATGAAGAGATACCAACAGTGAAGGATTGTTCCAATTTTGAAGTAGAAGAACTTGTGCATAGAGATTCACGTATCAAAAGGAGAATTTTGAATATACCTCCTAAGGATGAAAGAGATAACAAGCACCGTGATCATATTTTCCACACAAGATGTCACATGAACGATAAGGTATGCACATTAATTATTGATAGTGGGAGATGCACTAATGTTACTAGTACCTTGTTGGTAGAAAAGTTAAATTTGAAGTGGCAGAAGTATCCCAAATCGTACAAGCTACCATGGTTGAATGATTGTGAAGAAGTAGAGGTTAACAAAAAAAATTGGATTCCTTTTCAACTGGAAAATATGAAGACTAATGTGGCACCAATGTATGCTACTCACATATTGCTCGACCAACCATGGCAGTTTGATAAGAGGTTGTCATATGATGTTCGCATAAATTTTTATTCTTTTGAAATGAACATCCAAAAAATTGTATTAGCCCCTTTCAAAATTTGCAAGCTTATAAAGACCAAATTAGGATAGCAGGAGAGAGAAAAAAAAGTGTGAACAAGAGGAAAATAAAAAGAGAGTAAGTAAGGTCGAGCAGAAAAAGTGAGGACAAAGTAGAGAAAAATGAGTATAAGGGAGAAAAAAAATGAGCAAACAGCAGAGAACGGTGACTAAACAAGAGAGGAAAATTTAAAAAAATGAGTGTAATTGTTGATAAACATGAGATTAAGAGTGCAATAATGGCAAGGCAACAAGTATTTGTACTTATTTACAAGGATGTTTATCTTTTTACTAACAATCTTAACTCATATGTGCCTAGTGTCATTGTATCTTTATTGTAGGACTTTGAGGATCAACTTCCTGAAGAGATTCTCCATGGATTACATCCTTTGTGAGGTATGCAACATCAAATAGACTTCATACCAGAATCCACAATATCAAATCGACCTGCTTACAAAGCTAAGATTTGAGGATGAATCTTTTCGAAAAGGAGGGGAATAATGGAGATTAAGGTGCTAACCAAGTTGATGTTTATAAATATTCTAAATATTCTCAAGATGTTACAAATATTTTAAAGATCCTACACTAGGTATAGATTTGAAATATTAAATTAGATTCAAGGATTAATTTAGGAAATAATTTTTTATTTTAGTTAATTATAGAAATTTTATGTTTAGAAATTTTTATTTTAGTTAATTGTGAGCTTTTTATCAATTTTTTTAATTAATTGTGGGTCTTTTATGTTTAGTAATTTTTATTCTAATTTTTTTATTCGGATTTCTTGCTTATAAAAGAACAACTATGTAATTTGGAGGCAAGAACGAATATCATCAATGAAAAGTATATTTCATAAAGCTTTTGTAATTAGGGTTTCTATGGTTTCCATGTTTCTCTTATTCCAATTTTCTGTTAAGGCCTTATGTAATGTTCTAGGTAATTTTTGAAAAACTATGTCTTTATAAGTTGTTACATAGATAGTGTTAATTTATGGTAATTCATTTCATATTCAAAAATAAAATAATCTATGTAACAAATGTTACAAATTTTCATCTTTGTTAGGTGTCATTTGACTTCATTGATTTCATTTTTGCTAGATTCAGTGATAATTCTTCTTTTATCTTCTTCAATAAATTCATTGTTATTTCATTTACTATTATATATAAATATTTTCTTCTTATAGGAGCATTCTCTTCCATTAATAAATGTTGTTGGTATATTAAATTTGAAAACCAAACTTTAACATTTCTTGTCATTTTATGAGCTACTAATACGATACAGATTGAAGGGTTTATTTGTGTAATTTAAGAGATTTGTATGAGCATACTCATACCACTAGCCTATTCATCTAAAGCTTTTTTCATAACTCTTATACAATCTAGATTTAAGATATCATATTCATAATTTTCATGGAGTTTGAATTCTAGTGGGATACTACCTCTAGTTCTCCAATACAACATGTCTTTCATTTTGGTGGTTGTATTCTTCTATTAGTATTGTCAAATTCTCTTGACCTTTACCTATTTCTTTTTTATCTGTATGGGTCAAATGTTTTTTCTTAGTAAGGAACTGACAATTAAATTGATTTTATATTACCTTTTGGGGTCATAATTATTGGTTCCGAATTAGTTTTGTTGATTATTGTCATATCATTTTTTTCTTTGTTTGTACAAAGTTTTTCATTATAATATTCTTATAATTATTTATTAATTAGTTTGAACAAACTAATTAATTTTTATATATCCCTATTTTCAAGATTTATGAATTGTTCAACTAATTATTTTCTATATTTCATTAAATTAGAATTATATCATTTTCGTTATATTTTTCTTTATTTTTTCTTCTCTCAATTCTAGTTATCAATGTGTCTGATCTCCTAGGTCTTTCTACTTTTAATCCTTCTAAGGGATCATATTTATGACTCTTAATATCATTGTTTATATGTATGTTATACATATCTTTTCTTAGTTTTGTAAATTTCATATGTATATTTTATTGTAATTTATTATAACCACGTCCTTTATTTCTTTAATAATTTTTTTGTGTTTCTATTATTACTTATAGTTATTTTGTGTTTGATTCTTGGACTAAATCTATTTTCTCTATTAAAAGCCTCAAAGATTTCATTGATGTTGCTTGATTTTTTGCTACGCTTACTAGGCTTTCATTTATTTCAAATTGTATATTTTTTTAATTTATCTTTAAACATTATTGTCTTCCTAATATGATATTACAAACTAATACTTTCATTACTTGAACTTCATCTTGTAGTTTTTTAGCTTATTATTTGCTAAAGGTTTTTACTTCATGTTCTATAAAAATAAATCTTAACATATTATTATTTTTAACCACATTATTTTTTCTTCTTATTATTAGAGGTTTTTCCTTGATATCTAAATGTCATTCTTCTGGTATTTCAAAGTCTGTTAGTATCTCTAGTTTTATCATTTGTCCAAGTTCTTTAAAGGTTTTATTAATTTCTATAAATTCATTTTGTCCATACATTGAATTATTATGACTATTTGTTAATAAATAACTTACTATGTAATATATTGAAAACGAATGATTTATTCTTTCATTAAATCTCTTCTTTCAAATTTATAAACTAAACTTAATACTTAATTTAAGTTCTTATCATGAATATTAATAGCAAATTTAGGATATGATGTAAATTTTAGTTTCTGATATCCCAAATTATCATAGATTATTCCTAGTAAAGCATATTTTATGTTTATTATTATTTATCTAACAATGCTATTTTTATGGTTGTATTTATTTCTTATCTAAAATGAGCTTGTATTAATATTTGGATTCTTCCTAAATGAGTATATCCAATTTTTCTTTATCTTTTTGGAATTTTTTGGATAGTTTATTCAATATAGTTTTTTTTGTTAATTAATAGTATATTATACCTTCATTTTGCATCTATATTAATGCTCATTTTTATTATTATTTATTCTATAATAAGTTATTTTTTTCTTGGAAATAATTAAATTCATCTCTTTCTTTAATATTTAAGTTTATTTTTTGATTTTATTCAAATTTATTACTATTTTATATGAAAAACATCCTAAAATGTATTTTATTTCTAATTCCAATATTCTTTGATTTATTATTATTTCTTGATTTTCTATTATTTTTTCCATTTTTATTTATAAAATGTTACTATTTACTTCCGTTAAATTTAACTTTCGTTATGTTTGGGAGTATTTTTGAATTTTTCCAAACCTTAAGGTTATTTTTAAAAATACTTCAAAACTTGGTGATATTTTTAATATTATTCCAAATAATGTAACTCGTGTTTAACATCCAGGTCGCACTTGGATTCTAGTGTTTAGTTTGCTTTCCTTTCTATTATGTGTTGCTATAGTAATTGTTCTTGATAAGTACTTGTTTGGGATTAAATATTTTAGGCATCCACCTAACAATTAACAATAGCTTAAATTTATACCAAAACTCAATTCTGTGTCTTTTAGCATGAAAAAAGTTTACATAGCACAGCTGTGAATATAGTATTGCTAGGATCTCCAATGATAAAATTAATATAATTTCTTTCCCCTTGTATTTTTCTATAAATATTAAAAATACTCACATTGTAGTACAAATTATGTATTTTTTCGGAACAAAATATTTCTCTATTTTCTCTCAATAGCAAGTTGCTTTGCTCTGCTGCGATGGAAAAACTGATTTCTTTCTCTTATATTGGTAAGAGGAGAAAACTATTGTTTTAGCATGAGAAGTATACAAGCAACACAAACTATATTTGTCTCCTTTTTATTTTCTTTGGTTCATGCCAGTTCTTTGAAAATAGGTGTCAAGAATTGGATTTTATGTAGGCGTTATCCTTTGACAATTTTCACTCGGAGAATAATTTCAATCATATCTCTGCATACGATCATTATAACAACTATCCACACGTTTGTTGCCATCAATGGTCATATTGTAATTGTATGCATTTCATTTTGAATGAAAATGTATATTTTTTTAAAATGAATGATACTCTAACTATCCTAATATAACACATTATGCTTATGTTTCTTGCCTAATTCTTCCAAGAAACTTTCCAACTAAATTATCTCTTTAATGGCTTCCATGATTGTAACATATTCAGCTTCAAATGTGGAGAGAACAACAATATTCTACAGTTGAGAAACTCAACTCATTGTTGTACCACTGAGAGTATAAACATATTGTACAGTGTTCTTTCTATTATTGACATTACCTGCTAAGTCAGTATCCACGTAGCCTTCCAAAGTCATATCTCCACTTTTGAAGCTAAGTTTCATATTTGTGGTGCCTTGCAATATCTAAGATTCACTTGACAACTTCCTAGTATGTCTTGCCTAGATTGTTCATGTATCTACTCACAACTCCCACTGTATGTGCAATGTTTAATCTAGTACAAACCATGTCATCTATCAAACTTCAAATAATTAAAGCATATAGAACTTTTTACATATTATCACATTCTTCTGTAGTTTTAAGTGACTTCTCCTTTGAATGTTTGAACTTAACACCAAAGGAGTGTTCACTGATTATATATTATTCATGTTGAATCTGTCAAGTAATATATTTACACACTCAACCTTAGGCACTTTATTTTCAAGTTAGTCTCATTTTTCACTATGAATTTTCATTTTTTTAAAACAACATAAAATTTTTATTTTTATTTTAGAAAATAACATGCACCTTCCTCGTTGAATCATCAATGAAGGTGACATAATACAATAAGCCTCAAAGGGATTTGATTGGAATGCATCCACACACGTCTATATGAACTAGTTATAAATTTTTTAACGTTAGTGTCTTTCCAGCTTTTGAAAAGCTAACCTTCTTCTGCTTGCCGAGGATGTAGTCTTCACACAAGCCAATGTCCAACGACTGCACATCTAATCTAGTAATTTTCCTTTTGGCAAGAGTACCTTCGTCTCTTTCTCTCTCATATGGCCAAGCTTTTGGTACCACATATTTAATTTTTCATCTACATCCATGACCGTTATAGTGCTTCCACCATTTGAGGTTACAAAAAGGTACCAATTTTCTTTCCACAATCTAAAACCATAGCTCCATTTGTTATCTTTCATATGCAATTCGTGAAGATCATTGAATAACCTTCCTCATCAAGCTATCCTATTGAGATTAATTTTTTAAAAAAACTTGGAATATGTCTCACATTATTTAGCTTCCATGCAATCTTATTTGGAAACTTCACTTGAAAATCTCTTTTTCCCACAATCTTCAAGGTGTTATCATTTGTTAGATGAACTTTTTAAAATCATTACTAGTGTAATTTTTCATGATTTTGCAATAGGAGGTAGGGTGAAGCAATGCACTTGAATCCAAAATCGAGAATTCAATTGGACTATTGATACTCAAGATAATAGCATCATTGGCTTTCCTAGCAATGTTTTCAATTTCATGTACATTGCTATTTTTCGTCGATGATTGATAATCTCTTCTGAGATGTCCTCGTCCTCTGCAATTCCAACAACTTAAGTTTGCTCTATTAAATATTGACTTGCTTTGTCTAGACTTAGATTTCCCTATACTTAAGTTCTTCTCAAATGTTTTTCCTCAAGATTTGGTATGAAAGGCGAAAGATGATGCCTCGCCAAACTTTTTTCAACGAATTTCATCATTTAGAATTAAATCACGAATAGTGTCCCACTTCATCTTTGTGCCCAAAGGAGGATCTTATTGTCATCACTAAGACATTCCAACTTTCAGATAGAGAAGACAAGAGAATCAAGCCTTGAATATCATCTATGGAACTGATGCCTATAGATATCATCAAATGTACTTTGTTTGAATATCATTGAGCTCATATAAGTGATTGATAACTAATTCTATTTCTAACATCTTCAAATTGAATAGTCTTCTCATCAAATCTATTTTGTTTGAATCAATTGATTTTACATGCATATTTGATAAGGCTTTCATTAGATTTATCATTGTCGAGACTTTACGATTTTAAAAGCAACATTGTGAGACAACGTTAATCAAATTATTCCTCATCTTCAAATTGAAGTCTTCTCATCAAATCTATTTTGTTTGAATCAATTGATTTTTCATGCATATTTGATAAGGTTTTCATTAAATTTATTATTATCTTCTCCTTTACTATTTTGAAAGCAACATTGTGAGACAACCTTAACCAAATTGTTCCTAACTTCTACCTCTTCAGAAGATCTCAATCCTCTTATTTTATACTCCAGTTTTATTCTTAAGATGAATTTGTACATATTTTTCTAGTGTTGTTACTCTTGAATATGTATTTTTCGAAAACTAAAATCTTAATTTTTTCTTTCAATTGTCATTACTCGTTCAAATCTTAGTAACTAAAAAAATCACTATTACAAAATTAACCCTATAAATAATTATGTGAATAGTTTCCTATGAATAGTGATGTAAATAGTACTTTTCACTATTTGCACACTAGGCATGATTAGTAATTTTTGCAAAATGCTATTTTCTATATAAGAACTTCGTTGGTGGCTTGATCTATGACACCAATTTGTTATGAAAAATTGACAATTTCCCCTACAAGATTTACGGGGAAAAAAACAAATACAATAAAACAAGAACAAGTATGATAGATTTTACATAATTTAACCGAATTATTACACAGAACTATTAAAACTCTTTTTAATTATGGGAGGAAATATTAGTGTTTAATACAATACTCAATTCACAACCCTAAAACTCAATACACCCAGAGAAATTTCTATTCTCTCAATAGCAGATTGCTTTCCTCTGCTGGGATGGAATAAAACCGATGTACTTTTCTTCTATTTATAAGAGAACAGGTATTGTTTTAGTAGGGGAAGTAGACACGCCCCTACCTCCCCTTTAATTTTCTTTGGTTGGTGCCAGACCTTTGAAAATAGGTGCCGGCAATTTGGTTTTTGTAGGCACCATCCTCTGAGACTCCTTACACCTTGACATGCCATGATTTTAGAGAAAAGCCTAACCATTCATGCCCACAGCACTATTGTGCACCAATCACCCTAGCAAAACCATCTCCATGGTTCTCAAAACATTAACAATTATACTTGAATGGAATCGCTATAAGCTGGACCCTATAAATCATTATTGCAAACGACATCAACTGCAACCTCCAACTGAAACGTGACTCTTACAATCGACTAAACTAGCCTAAAATGACAACATTTAGAAGAAACAACGGAATTTGGAAAGATCCATCTAGAATCAGTGTCCGATGAACTATATTCAAATAACTCATCCAACATACATTGAAGGCAAAAAGGTACCAAAATTGAAAAGGGGTTGGTTAAACAGGATATGATTAGTTAAGGAGAAAGGAAAATTCATTCTTGAGATTCAGCATCATTTGTTGCTGCATCCATAGGCTCAGCTTCCGTTGACTCCTCAGCCTTTTCTCCCCTCTTACCTATCAATTGGGAAGGTATATTAATTAAAGTTTAGAGCTTTAGATCTCCAAAATTTAACCAAAATGCCGGATACAATAACTTATTTTTCAACAATCAGATGGATTGCCAGCAATCTAAGGAGAAAAGTTACAACAAAGTTTGAAGCTCACCTTTCTTCTTCTTCCCTCCAGCTTTCTTCTTCTTTATGCCCATGGCTAACCAAGCCTTGATCTCAGGATCATTTACAGTCTTGGTTGGCTGCAGCTCCTGCAATGGATAAGTCGTGATCCGGTCTGATCCATTGGGCATGAGCAAAACAGTGAATTTGATATGAGCAACAAGATCACCTGCAAATCACCAACAAATTGGTAGATAACAATAAATCAGCATCTTATGTCAGGGCAAGAAAAGGCTTTGCCATGAAAGAAACCAACAAGTATCAATACCTGGCTTCTCATGAAGAACGGGATACGGCTGCAAAAGATCATGATTAACACATTCAACTAATCCTAGACGAGCTCTCTTCTCTTCCAAAGCCCTGTTCAGAAATATTTAATAGTTCTTTCAAAGTAGAACAAATGGCACTACACCAAAAAAAAAAGAACTTTTAAGAGAAATTAGCTAATAACAAAACAAACCTGGCACTGAAGGGCATTATAGGGAACTTTTGACTTATTTCACTGAAGATGAATCTAGAGGCTTTCATCTTGAGGTGATAGTTCTTGTCAACAGCTCTTTTGTATATTGTCGTCTGTTTCTCATCCAACAGCTTTGGCTGCAAGTTTGACATAAAAATTCATGGACTCCGGTAAGACAAAGTTGTAGAATGATGAGGATGGATATCTAGGTTCATCTTGACTTACCTTGCCTTCTCCAGTGCTTGTGACTATATCAATTGAATAGACTTCATTCTCCTCAAATTCTGCATCATCAACTCTCGTATCTGGGTTGGATACACTCAATACAACCTTGTTTCCGTCTATCACAAATTGCTTCAGCTGGTGACTAAGAACACCTTCAACAATTTTACAGTCATAAGCAGCAGCAACCTTCTGAATTGCATCTGTTACTTCTTTGTTCTGACAGCAAAAGTAAAAAACAGTAAAATCCCTAAATAATTTTAAAAAGCAAGAGGAGAACACCTGGACCATTGCTCTCATAAATTCTAAATAATTAAAACAATACTGTCAGCTATGATGAAATGTCAGCATACAGTCAATGGAGCTGTCCCTAAACCCTAAACATAAGTATAGCCAGCTTCAATGCAGGCAACAGAGAAAACAAGTAATCAAGAGAGAGAAAGAGCATAGATTACCTACGCAAAGCAACCATAGAAATAGCCTTTTAATAACCCCCACAAAATTGCATGCTACATTTGAAATCTTCTCCAACAAAATTGGGAGAAAAACAGTAGAGCTTAAAATTCTAAAAAATAATATTCAAAATGCATACCAAAAGTCAACGAGAACAAGTTAATAACAAATAAAGTTGGAAAACATATCCAATATTGTAAGTAATTCCTCAAATTGGGAACTCCACCAGAAGAAAATATAAAATATAACCTATAAGAGTAACTATGACGGACTACTTGGACCTTGATGCATGGATCTTAGGAGACATTCATTGTTTAGGCAGCACGCACACAAAAATATCTAAAGAAGCACAACCACAAAGAAAAGGACATAAATGTTACATGAAGGGAACTGATATGAAAACCTCTATACAAAATGATCATCTAACAGTGAACTATGACAAAGTTAGCCCCATAGGATTGAATCCATAACTGATAGTAGTTTGCATCAGTTAGAGATCATGTTAACTCGAGCAACAACCAAAAAAAAAAAGAAATCTACTAAATCCATACAGAATAAAAAATCATAGTTTATAGTTATGTTTTAAGAAAGACTGTTCAAAAGAAACAAAAGTGTAGAGAATATTAACCCACAGAAGGCAGCAGGTTTCATACATAATTAATAATCTGCTTGAAGCAATTTATGTATCATGTAGCACAATTCAGGCAAAGGGGAAAAGAGGAGGAAAAGAGGAGACAGACAAACAATCAATGACCTTGGAAAATTTTCCATGATATTACTATCAACATACTCCTCAACAAACTTTTTTCAAAAATTTAAAAAGATAATTGCAGAGAAACTAGGTACTAAACATTTATAGTCACGGACGCTACAATTAACAAAACAAGAAAAAATTGATCTATAATCTAACCACAGACCACAAGAATAAATCATAACAATCCCCTATAAAAGCAACTATAATAAAAGCTCCATATGTGTGCAAACTAGTGACCAACTGATGACTCTTTGAAAGGAGTCATGAGTGCACTTTTCTGCTTAATATTTGTTCTTTTTATACAATAAGTAGTATTTTTGGAGTTAAAAATATTAAAATATGAACTTTCTAATGAAAAGGGATGAAAATATATTTTTTTGGAGAATTTTCTAGAATTTCTAAGAATTCTTATAGATTTTTTATGAATTTCTTAATGCAAGACCACTCAGAATACACTACATGGATGTCACGCAAGCATGAGAGCTGACCAATCATCATCACGTGGATGCCACGCACATGAAGAGGGTCAATCGAAGCGCACCACGTGTATCAAGTGACGTAGACCTTGCCACGTGTTGACACGACATTCGTTCTGAGTTTTGTCGAGCGATCAACGATCGTGCCACGTGTCGTCACGTGATTCATCTGTTCGTTCCACCAGGACGCCACATACTTTGTATTCACTAATCACAATGCGACACATAGTGCTGACTCAACACACGTTGACCACAACCAATCCGCCCTACCACGTGTCTCCCGTTGATTGGTCCAGTGATTCACTCGAGCAACATGTCGCAATTTTATTGACCAACACTATTTAATTTCATTTTTTCATCTCGACCCGTGATCTGAAACTAATCTGACGATCCAAATTCCAAAAACCTTAAGGAGTTGAAAATATCACTTATTTTATCAGTTTTTGGTGCCAAGAGAGAAAAATACATAAAAAATTCAAAAAGAGATACAATTTGGTAAAGATTTAAGAAGAGATTGGTGCTATAATTCAAAAGATTGATTGTATTTATTCTTCTTCTCCTTTATTTATCAATGTTTACATATTCTTTTATAAAAATATGAGTTTTATCAACAAAACCATGTCTAACTAATTTATAAATCTAGGGGTATTATAAACCCAATTTTCTACATGTGATGATCTAATATTTTACCCCAATTATGATTTCAATTTAATTATACTATCTAATCTAATTTTATGCTATTAATTGTTTGGTCAACAATTGATATATAAAGACAATTAAATAGATTTGAGAGAATTATCTAATTATTTATCTTGATTTAATAACATGCATAATTATTAGACAAAGATATATGATTATTATGTATGTGATCCATAATTGATAAATTTAATTAGTATGCAATTTAATTGACATGAATGTGATCAGGTTAATTACTATATGGTGTATAGTTTACTTAAGAAATGAATACATGTTAGGTTACATTCAATTGATTATGTAATTAATTGGTAATTATATTAGAAAGATTTTAATGATTTACGTGTTTAGAAAATTGAGATATTAAGTATTCTTAGATATTTTTTCATAGATCTTCTTTGTTGTCAATTCTAAGTTAATTAATTAATGTTATTTATTTTTAATTCTTTTAATTTTACTTTCTAAAAACACAAAAAAAAAATGATTTACTTTTTAGTTTTAAAAATTAGTTTATACAAACATAATTTCCGTTAGAACGATCTTTTATTATCATTATATTACTTATTTACCATACATATACTTACATAACCATTGCACACAATTTGTGTCGATCACCAATCTCTAATAGATTCGTCCAACCAAAAGGTTGCATGTGATAAACCAAGAAGGTAAGGTTATATGTGCCTTAACGGCTATAATTAGCATAAGTTTCTAATGTAGAAAAGTGGGAAAAAACACATCAAAGTGGTAGCAAGAGCAAAGAAACCACTGAAGACAACAATAAACAATGTGTTAGAAACATAAAATCAACTAAGTTGCAACAATAGTCAAAAATGGTAATTGTCACATCAAAAATCCCATGCGTTGATTATTCAAATACGATGACAGTTAGAGACATAAAAAGTAACCTTCTTTCCTGGCCTAACGAGCCTCAAGGCAATTTCAGAAGCAGTATTAGCAGCTGCAAGAACATCAGCTGCCCTTCCTGTAACCAAGCCTTCTTGAAGAACATGAGTGTGAGCAACTACAGCAATAAATCCATCTATATGACAGCCCATGTCACTGCAAGAAAAAAAAAGAAAATAACCAGATTATAGTCATTTGTGGGTAAGTTAAACTTTATATTATCTAGGGTCCCTAATTAATAATTGCGGTTTACCAATCTCTATAAAATCTATGATATGTTTAAAGAGAATCCGGTAATTCGTGTTAGTGAGTATCCTAATAAAGGGGGAATTACCAAACATCTAGCATTCCCTCGCATATTTGTAACTCTAGTAAATCATCTGTGGGTAAGTTTTTCAGTTTATATGTTATCTACACTCTACAGTCCATATTTGCATTCTCCCGAAAGGGTATAAGAACTCAAAAGGGTATAAGATGAGGGCTTACATCTTCAACATATCACCTTCTTCTAACACTCTCTCATCACTAGCAAGCGGAGAGAAATGACACAGAGTGTTGTTCACAGAAATGCAAGTTGGGAAAGCAACGCCTCTTTCAATCTTCCTCTTCACATTTTTGTACATCTTACCAGATTGCCTGGATACGTGAAAACAAAGTACATTTGAGTCTAATGCAAATCACATAAATTCAAAATGATGTATCCACAGACAAAGAAATAAGGAATTCGCTGAAGGAAGCTTACTCTCTAATGTAGGAGTCACCCTTCTCGCAAATATCTACAATCTTGACTTTTGTTTTGCATTCTGACAATACTAACTGCAAAGCCTCTGCGAAAAATCATGTATTCCTGTTAAAACAGGTAGCCAAAGTAGTCCAAATTTTGCAAAAACGAAGGGGAACAAATATTGATGACATTAAATACCAAACGTAATCACATATTTATAGCTAATTAAGTATAGATGTAGATATCAGGTAGAGAAGAGAGAGAAAAAAAGATAATTACTGTTAACAATTTCTGCAGCGCTCTTATATTTGGTGACGACTTCAGGAGAACTAAGATCTAACTCTTTTTCCTCCCTCTCATCGTCCGACATCGTTTCCAAACTTTGAAATTACTTCGACTCTGATAACCAATGAAGAAAACTTACTTGAGTCAAAAACCAAAACAAAATTAGAATCAGAAATAATTTAATTTTTTCCATCACAATCCCAGAACTCGGACTCAAGGAAATGGAGATTAGCAGCAAACAAAAAAAAAAAAAAAGACAAATTCCATAACTCACGTGACAAATACTTGACGGCAAACGAGAAAAGATTTGGTTGAGAGCTAAGGTTTTAGCAGAATATAGAATGTCGAGGATATAATGAGAGCCAAACGAGAACGCTTTAGTGGAGCTAGGGTTTTGACAATCGTTTTTGCATTATATAGGTTTATCTCGTGCATAGGGAATTTTTTTTTCTACCTAAGATCTGTTATTTTAATTGATGTCTCAGGCCATTCTTTTAATTGATTGGAGCGAATAAAATGGATAAAATAAAATCAAAATTTATTCTTTATATTTGTGTGTTTGTTTAAGTTGAAAAAATACTAGGAAATGGAATTGATTTCTAAAGCACAAAAAATTACAATTTTTTCAACTTTTTTAAGAATCATGATTTCATTTTTATCTTAATTTTTTTTCAATTTTACCTCATTTCAAATATAATCTTAAACTTAAATCTCAAATCTCAAAACCTTAAACCCTAAATTTCAAAATCCTAAACTCTAAACCTTAAATCTCAAAACATCAAACCATAAACCCTAAATCTTAAATCTCAAAACTCTAAACCCTAAATCTCAAAACCTTAATCCTAAATCTCAAATCCCTAAATCTCAAATCCTAAAACCCTATTTAGAAAAATAATAATTTTAACCCTAAACTTTAACCCACAAATATAACCCTAAATTTCAAATCTCAAAACCTTAAATCCCATTTAGAAAAATAATAATTTTAATAATATTTTTTTAAGTAATAATTATTTAGAAAAATAATTATTTCAATAATGTATTTTTTCTAACGAAATAATAATAATTAAATGATATTATTTCAATTTTACTGAATATAGGAGTATTAAGGTAATTTACAGTTTTTTTCCATTTTATTCCAATAACAAACAAAACACTTTAATATTGATTCCTTCTTTGATTCCAATAGTCAAACCAAACAACATTATTTCCTTACTTTTGATTTCATTCTTATTTCAATTTCGATTTCGATTTCGATTTCATTCTATGAACCAAACGTCACCTTAATGATAGTGAGTAATAATATTTTATAAATAAAAAATAGAAAAAAAATCAAAGAATAAAAGAGTTAGAAATAAAAGGCATATCAAGATGTTTTATACAAGAAATGGTCATAAGTAAAAAAAATTGAAGAAATTAAAAAAAATCTTAAAGAAATAAATGGATTTAAAAATATATCATTTTCATCTTTTAAGAAAATCATTTTCAAGAAAAAACATAATTTATTATGGAATAAATAATAGATAATAATAATTAATATCACAAATGCAAAAAAATATATAATATATCATTAATTAACAAGAAACTTATATTGAATAAACTCCAAAATTTTCAAAAATGATAAAGAAAAAATTATATACATTTATTTAGGATGAATCCAAATATTAATACAAACTCATTTCAGAGAAGAAATAAATACAAACATAAAAATAACATTTTTAGATAATAGAACAATAAACAGGAAAAATGTTTTACTAGGAATAATTCATGATAATTTGGAAAATTATAAACTAAAATTTACAACATATCATAGGTTTGGTATTAATATTCATGATAAGAACTTAAAACAAGTATTAAGTTTAGCTTATGAATTTGAAAAATAAGATTTAATGAAAGAAGAAAATTATTTATTTTTAATACACTAAATATTAGAATATTCATTAACAAACAATCATAATAGTTTAATATATAGACAAAATGAATTTATAGAAACTGATAAAACCTTTCAAGAACTTTGACTAATAATAAAACCAAAAATATTAACATACTTTGAAATATTAAAGGAATAGAATTCAGATATTAAGGAGAAACTTATGATATAAGAAAGAAAATAATAATAATATACCAAGATTTACTTTTATGGACTATGAAGGAGAAACATTTAACAAAAAATAAGTTAAAAAAATAAAAGATGAAGTTTAATTAATGAAAACATTAGTTCATTATGTCGTATTAGGAAGACAATAGTGTTTAAAAACAAATTCAATTATACAATTAGATATAGATAGAAGCATAATATGTGTTACAAAAAATCAAGCAATATTAATGAAAGATTTAAGGTTTCTAATAGAGGAAATGAATTTAGTCCAATAATCAAACACAAAATATCTACAAGATATAATCAAAACACAAAAAGAATTATTAAAAAAATAAATAAATGTGTTTATAATAAATTACAACAATATATAAATATGAAATTTATAGAAATAAAAAAAGATGTATATAACATGCATAAAAATAATGATATTATAAGTCATAAATATGATCATTTCGAAAGATTAAAAGTAGAACGACCTAGGAGACCAAACGTCCTGATATCAAGAAAAAAGAGAAGAAAAATCTAACGAATAATATATAATTCTAATTTAATAAAATATAGAGAAAAAAAATTAGAAGAACAATTCATGAATCTCGAAAATAAAGATATAAAAAAAGTAATTAGTTTGTTAACATTAACTAATGAAAAACTAGAAGAACATTATAATGAAAAAGTTTGTACAAACAAAAAGAAAGGTGATATGACAATAATCAATTAAACTGATTCTAAACCATAAATCATGACCCCAAAAGATCATATAAAACCAATCTCATTACAGTTTCTTACCAGGAAGAAAAATCTAACCCACATAAGGAAGAAATAAATAAACAAAGTTTAGGATAACCTCACACTATTAATATAAGAAACAACCACCCAAAATAGGAGAAGAGTTGTATTGGGAAACTAGCGATAGTATTCTACCAAAATTTAACCTCCATGAAAATTATAAATCTAATATCTTAAATCTAAATTATATAAGAGATAGGAAAAAAGTCTTAAATGAATGAGCTAGTTGTATAAGTATACTCATACAAACCTCTCAAGCTATATAAACAAACTTTTCAATCCATAGGGTATTAGTTTGATGAAGTAGAAAAAAGGAATAGAAAAGGACTTATGAGGTCTATAATGGCCCAAAATTAGGAATCTATAACAATTGGAGTCAAAAATTTATTTTAGGATTTAGTAAAGTAACTAATAGAGCCTTCAGTAACAAAATAGAGACTAAATGTAATTATGCATATTACAAAATACTAAAACTAATAACTTCATATGAGATAATAAAGAATTACTCTACAACACTATAGCACTACAATAACAACCCTAGGGAATATAGTAAGACATCTAATACTATTTAGCAAAGCATCTCTCCTTGAGACATTAAAGATAGTAAAGCATTCAGTATTATTCAGAGAAACATATACCATAAATTCATGCAAAACATCTCTTCTTGAGACATTAAAGATAGTAAGGCATTTAATATTATTCAAAGAAACATCTACCATAAATTCATTAATCATTGAAGATGAAAAAGATCAATATAGAAACCTCAGTAAACCATAATGGTTAAACCTTTACAATTTAGCTAGAAAATCTACCCAAGAACACATAGAAGATATGAATTTGTACAGTATAGAAAAGGAATTCCCTACATGAAGTAAATTCAATATTTTGACAAGCCTATTTATCTCAAAAAATTTAGTTCATTAGTGGACTGGAATGAGGAATGATGCATCAGTTTCTATCACTTCATCAAGCTACGAATTTCCAACATAAATAGAGAAGTTCCCAAACTAAAGGCACTTCCAAAAAAATGAATTTAACATAGAGAAACTTTGTGTATTAAAAGGTCAAATGTTAAGCCAAATTTACTATAAACTCAAGATAATGGATAACTCTATTAAGATCAAAGTAAATTACTCAACTATTAAATTAATAATTACTTCTCATAGTAGCATTGATTTATTTGAAGAGGATGGTGAAAAAATCACCAAATATGATACAAATTTTAACAGCAATATCCTGAAAATTGTTTAAGAAACAAGGAATGTATTATGCTTTTATACCAACAACGTCACCAAAGATCGCAGATGCATTTACTGTATCAAAGATTGAGAAGATGGAGATGTATAATCATTAACCTCATCCAAAGGACTGTCAGTAGAAAATGACAAGGAAGAATAAAAAGGCACTACTAAAATACTAATATATGGTCTTGGAAATTTAACCTCGTTTTTTAAGATGAAGATACATCATCATTAATGTCATACAAAGAAATGTCGGTAGAAAATGACAAGGAAGAATAAAGAGGCACTACTAAAATACTGATATATGGTTTCGGAAATTTAGCCTCGATTTTTTTAAAAATCAAGGTCATAGGGTTTTGGTCATGATCTAATAAAAATCAAGGCTTAGTTTTTATCAATAACTGTGCCATAAGTTATATCAATTTTTGTTCTTCTTTTCTTTCTCTTTTTTTCCTTTTCCCTCTCTTTTTTTTCTTTTTTTTTTCCTTTTTCCCAACTCACTCGCGTGTAGCTGGTTAATTTCCATTTTTGGGACCAAATGGATTATCTATTCTTCCTTTTCCCCTCTCTTCTTCCTCTCCTCACCGGTCGGTCGCTCGCATAGTTGGTTTCCATTTTGCAATCTTGATCTCTTCTTCATTTTCCCCTATCGTGTAACTCCTTTCCTAAGTCATTTGTTTTTGTTGCTGCTCACGACCTAACTCCGAGTATTGTAATACCTTTTCCTTTTTCCCTCCAATGATAGGCATAAATAATAAAGCATGAAAATAAATAAACTAGGAGAGAAGACAATATAGAGCCTTAAGTCCAACCAGATTATCTGGTTCCAGTATCCTGATTTCATAGATCTCGTCTAGCTTAAGGTCCTTTACCTATTCCTTTTTTCAATAATATGTCTCTACTAGAAAAGAATCCCATGTTTCTACAAAAACCCTTGAGGATCGTGACACAGTACGAAAAGATATTGTAAGTTAATGACCCCAAATGTTTCTCAAACTCCACACTTGTTGGTCTCTAATGTCTTGGTGCCTATATTGTGTAGGTCATAAGGTATGTCTATGACCTCGATTTTTTATAAAACTGAGACCATAGGTAACAATCTATGGTCTCTCTTACTTAGGCTTCTGTTCTTATAATCATGGCCATAGACCTTCGATCACGGTTAAAAATCGAGTCCATATATCAATATTATAGTAGCGAGAAAGAACCGTCAGTAGAAGATGATAAAGGAAAATAAAGATGTAGACCCACATCTTTAGTCGGCATCATGTGCCAAGGAAGAAACAATAATTGATATTTAAAGTAGTAAAGTAGATGAGTTATTAAAATAATAATAAAATAGTAATTTTCATCTTGTAATGAGGGATTCCATGTACTATAAAAGGAACTTTTATTTTTATTTGAAGAAACACAGGAAAAATCAAAGCACACACCTCAAAAAAACACACAATCTTTAGCATAATGACCATTCTATTTAGAAATCTCAACCATAATTACGTGCCTAGTAATTATGAACGGTTAAGAATCCCTTCAAGATTCTTAATTGACCTTAAATTTGTAATAATTATTATATCATGAATAAAATAATGTTTAGTTACTTTTTTTCTCGTAAGTCTAAATTGGATGTCATCTATGTATGGATGTAAAAGGCTCTACTTATATATTGTAGACACAAAGGGTGCCTTTGGTTTAACTGTTATAAAAGCAATGAATTTCTTAAGACCTTTAATTATACTGTTGATTCAATCGAAAAATTAGTTACTCAGGTAGTAGCGAGCAATACTTTAGATGGTAGTACAACTCCTAATGATCATTATTGTTAGATGCGTCCTGAGGACATTGATTATCCTCGACCAATGACTTAATGACATAGTTGCTTGGATCTTGCTGCAAAAATGGATGTTGTTTTTAGTTGCTACATCAATTGTTTTCAAAGATAACAAGGCTTATTTGTAGAAACTCGTCCATGGTGCCAAGACCCTTTTCAAGTTTGGTAGGGATCAAAGGGGCAAATATAGTACTGGTGGTTCTAAGGCTGCTACTTTCTATAATTCCACCATGTATTGGGATGGATTTATATGGGGTGAAGCTTTGTTGTACTATGTCACAGGAAATAACTCATTTTCAGTTTACAACAATTATTGGTCTTGAAAAACATAGTGGAGCCTTCTAGGAAGGCCCAAATTATGGTGTATTGAGCTTGAATAACAAGCTTGCTGGTGCTTAGTTACTTTTGTAGCCCTTTTAGCTACACTATATAGTGATTATCTTGACGTTGTAGATACCTCTGGATGGTACTATAAACCCAATTTCTATTCCTCGATGCCTTGCGTAAATTTATGCAAACATAGATCAATTACATCCTTGGAAAGAATCCACAAAAAATAAGCTATATTTTCATATTTGGTGAGCAATACCCTAGACATGTCCACCACATGGGTGCTTCAATCCCTAAGAACAAGATCAAATATAATTACAAAGGAGGTTGGAAATGGAAGGATACTAAAAAGCCAAGCCTTAATACAACTGTTGGAGTAATGGTTGCCAGCCCCAACAAGTGTGATGGTTTCCATGATAAATCCATTAGAATCGTAGTTCCCCCAATGTTTCCAACTCCACCATCTCCTCAAACTCCTTGGAAACCATAAGATTCTATGACAAGTTTCACTGATTCATGTTTAGTTTGTCATGTGATTTATGGTTAGATGATTTTGCTACAGTATTTGAGACAAGAATTGCCATGACATTAAGGAGTCTTACAACGATCAAGACACATAAACGTTTATGTATTGTATTCTTATGCTAGCCCTTATATCTGATACTTGCAGGAGTTGTCAAATTTGACCCAAGAATTGGCCAACAATTTAAGATCATATCTCATATTTTCTCATATACACAGTACTTTACTAAGTCTAATAAAAGAAGATGAAATAGATTACCAGATTGTAGCGATTCATGTAGTAATGGATGATAGTACTAATCCCAATTATTTCCAAAATAAGTATCCAAACCGTTGCTTTTAGTTCATCTTGATGGGAGGTATCCTGCACAAAAAAAATTGCTTGATCCAGCTTGATGTTTCTCCATTGAAAGCCACTTGGTCTTGGTAGGAACTATTGGTTTAATAGATCATCCCTGTGAGAAAGCTATGGTCAAAACTGGACATAACCAGTCCAAATTAAAGGATATAGGTGAGATTTTTGCAATGACAAGAGATGGTGTCAAGGATGATCCATATAAACTTGCAGACATTGGAGTCCCAAAACGGACCCCGCAACCAAAGATTGTAGCAATGCTTGGGTGATTTGCAGCTGAAGTATTGCAAAACTTTGTGGTAATGCACTTAAAGAATGAACTATAATATCTTTGAACCCTCTTGTATTACAAGCAGGGGCTGGACTATTGATTAATGCCATCAATGGCATATCTGCAGGAGAGCTTGATGGGGGAAGCATTGTTTTTGCTATCTCGTGACATTACTTCAGAACTCAATCGCACGAGCCCATAATCCAAAAATCACTAGCATAACTTGTTTATCGTCTATGGAAACTAATCTAGTGTAGTCAGTTCTTTTCCAGAGTAGTTCGTTCACTTGGGCCAAGCTTTTCACTTAAGCTAAGCTAGGCCTAGTTCATGACAACTCAAGATTATCCTTATTTCAGTGTTTGAGGGATAATAGACAAAATATTATCACACCACCTTAACAGATTAATCTCAGTAGTTCAATGTCACATCACAAGAATGCTAATGCTAGTTGATACATCCATCCAAACTCAAAGTAGTTTAAGTAATAGGTCGAGTAGGTGCAATCCATTCATCATTAACACAGTGAATTCCATTCTGCATCAACGCAGTGATAGGTGCAAACGGGACTACAGGGACAAGGTATCAAATGATGGCTAGCAAAGTTTGCCTTTTCACATGGGTCGATCTAGACCCAACCCATGAGTGATTAAACAATAAGGAATCCAAGAATCAAGGCGATATTCTTCCTCAATTTCAACTTCTTGCTTTGGTAGCTTTTAACAGCTTCCAACTTTGTGAGCTCCAGAAAGGGGCTGGAAAATAGTGATATGATGGGGAGATTCAATTCCAATGAGTTGGGTACTAACTTGACACTGAGCGAGCATGTTAGAAAATTGGCTCAAAATTATACCATCCCAATAAGCTCATACCAGCGTAGTTTGTTCTCCACTAGAAAAGTTTGAGTGGGGTGACAGCTTCAGTCCATCAGCTTACCCATCAAAGGTTGAAAATTGTAAACCAAAATTTTAAGAATAACTCCACTTAAAAAGAAGACACGACTTGGAGATTGCACGACCTATTCCATTCTTCAGATCGCGGCAACCCGACCCACATTTCTCCAATCCTCATGTTCACACCAAGTCTAGTTCGTACCAAGTCCAATCCAACCAGGCCCAATTTGTGATAGATCCAGGCATCCAGCCAAACCAGCCTAGCTTGTATATCTCCAGGTCGTTCACTTAGCGAGTTTTTCAATGGTCGTTCATGGTTGAGATGGTTTCAGAGTACTCACTCTCTACGTAAGCACCAGTTACCACAACTCATTACTCATTCTCTTCCTATTCAACTAACAGCCCAGCCAAGATAGATCCTGCTATACAGCTTCCTTATATTCTAGAGTGGACCTCCCCAAGTCAGTATCTTCGATTCTTAGACCATGAAAAGAGAATTGAAAAGGGCAGTTCTTGTTCTACCAATGTGAAGATGGAGACCTTCACCGACCATTTCCTATAACTCTATTATCACCGGTGAAAGACGAGGTCGGGTACAAAATACAAATAACTACCATTTTTCACCCCGCTGTCCAACTGCCCGAGATCTACTTTTCCTCCCTCTTTTCCACCTTGCTGTCCAATGAAAAGTCGTATTTAATGTTATTTTTTTATATAGTTTCTGATCATCAGGTGAATTGTTTTTCTTGGGTACTTATTAGACTCAGTTGAGGTAGGAACATATCATCAATTCATTACTATAGTTATCCTCTCCAACGAGTTCTTGTTACTTTATTGTTGACGAATTTGACAAATCATGGGTGGGTAAAATTTATTGTTTAACGAATTTGAGGTTGCAATTTTCTTGTTGAAGTGGGTTTCGTACAATGCTTCTTGATAGACCCCACTCTTAGTGATTCATGTTTGGTAGACTTATAACGAGTCTATCATTTTGGATTTACACCAACAAAATTGTAACTTTACTGCTGTTATGAATTCATACAGCTGATAAGTATTAGGATGGCGGTTCTATTGTATCAGGTACAAGTCTAGCCATCCTATGCCAAATTATCCCTCTATCTTACTTACGGGTTGTATAAATCAAGGTACCATAAGTAGTAACCCCAAAATAGTGATACAAATCATCTTGAATGGAGAGGTTATTAAACATCTCACTTTTGAAAAGGACATTTATGCCACTTCCTTCACCCATTTCCTTCTTAACAGGGTATATGTTGTGTAATGAGATATTATCCTCCCTTAATGGGAAAACTCTTTTAGTATAGCTAGACTTCGTTGTGGAACCCTGATCTATTTGGGAGTCTAAATCAAGTCACTATTTAAGTGTTGCATGCTCAGATCGCAATATAAGTATTGTCTGATCAAGTCTCTATGTAAATACTCCCTGATCTCCAAATAAATATTGCCTAATTAGATTTTCATATAAGTTTTGTCTGATCAGGTCACCACATAAGTATTGCCTGATCAGGTAACCATATAAGTGATGCCTGGGATCTTGTATACAGAGATGACCCAGGTCGTCTAGGGGGTGAATCAAGCCATTTACTTTGTGCAGGTCTTGGTCACCAGATCTTGACTCTCAAGTCTTGGTCATTAGGTCATAACTCTCACAAGTCTTGACCATTAGGTCTTTAGGCGAATGCTACTATTCTCAGGTCTTAGCCATCAAGTCTTTAGGCGAATGCTACTACGCCTCTCAATTTTCGTAGAGGAACATTTGAGTAGGCTTTAGGAACAAAGAGGTGAATGGCCTTGGCATATATTTAAGCCCTTATTGGTCACGCGTTAATATTGAAACTCTCTAATAGTGTTTTTCTTGTCAATGAGCTCATCACTAGTTTAGAATGAGTTCATTTATTTTGTAGGCATGGATTATACAAAGATTGACCTTGAAGATTCGATCAATGTTTGGTACCCATGACCTGTAGCTCATAATGCCAAGGACTAGTCGCAGTATCTAGTTGTGTAGCCCAAGAAGTTGGACTTTAATTGTGCCACACTACACCTTGATATGGTTCTTTCAAACTAGGAGTAAAGCACCTCCTTGTAGTAGAAATATGTCTCATATACCCCAACTATCTTTTAAAGAGTAAAAAAGCCGACAAGGAATCGCTTTTCATAAGTATTAAGGTGAACCACGGACCTATATTCTTTACCTCTCACATGTGTTGCCAAAGGGAGTTCACATTGGTGAACTCAAGACAATTCCATGAAATGACCCATTCTCACAAATGGTGCCAATTACTTGGAGATAATCTAGTGGCTTAAAGATTCTAGTGATTTTTAGAGATAAGTAGAAAATGTTGACAATGAACATATCATGTATTCTCTCCATTAAAAATGTATAAATAGCACCTACTAAACAGGTGTCAAAGGTACATAGGCATTACATAATTAGGTCGTTATATATATGTTGCTTGAGTTGCTACAATAAGATGTGACCCAAGTCGTTAGGATGATGTAACATGCCGTTTACATAGGCCAAGTCTTAATCCTCAAGTCTTAATTTTCAGGTCGTGGTTCTCAGGTCTTAATTTTCTTATTCATCATATTGCTAGTATATCTAGCAGCTATTTAGGAGCTACCCTTACAATGGACAATGTATCTTGGTCGCTAGGGTCACATACCTATTATCTAAATAATACCAAACAAAAAGTATATGTATATTTTGTAAAAAATTATTTACGTGTGGTTTAAATTTTTATATGTAATATATATATATATATATATATATATATATAGATAGATAGATAGATAGATAGATAGATAGATAAATTAATTATATATATATATTTATTTAGGTATACGTTTTGTGATTAAATTATAGGGTGAAGAGTTATAATAGTCACTTTGTTTTGTTAAAAAAATGTCATTTAGTCTCTTAGATTACAAAATATGATTTTTAATATTTTTGCTTATAAAGATTCCAAGAAAGGACATTTGATAAAAATATTATTTTATTATTAAAATTCATTATAAAAAATATTTAAAGAGTTTCTTTTTCATAGGAAAAAGAACTAAATTACACATTTTTCATAAAAAAAATGACTAAATTACATATTTTTCATAAGAAAAAGAACTAAATAGATACAATTTATATCTAGATGACTAAACACCACTTTTTTATAAAAACAAAAGGATCTATACAATATCTTTTCCTTATAAGACCTATGATATATTCAAGAAGAATATAATTTATTTTTTATAGAGATATAATTTTAATGAAAATATATTGAGATTTTATTTATTTTTAAATTATTTTAAATACTTATAAAGTACATTCATGATTCACCGTTGTAAACAAATTATCGGATCAATTTATTTAAATTAAAAAATTTGATTCGATTTATTGGATTTGAATCAAATTTTATTGAATTTTTTTGTAATCGAATCGAACTTAGATATAAAAATATACAATTTTTTTAGATTAGACTGGATTTACATTAATAATTTATAAATGACCGAATTACTATTAACATTATAAACAAATACATATTTTATTCTTTTAATTTTCTTAATTATAATTATAAATAATAAATTTTATTAAAAATAAACATTTAAAATTTAATATTTATATAGTGTAAAATAATAATTTATAAATAAACATTAATATTAATTTATTCTTATATGATAAAAAAATTTAATATACTAATACTAAGATTAGTTTAGATTACATTATTGAATTAAATTCGGATTATAAATCTTCAAATACTTTTCAAATTTTCAAAAATATTTTTCAAGCAATTGCTCCACATGACATTATTAAAATGACATATATTAGTCCAAATGTTATTTTCAATATTTTACCCAAACAAGCAACATTATTCTAGCATTACAACCCAAAATTGTCCCTGATTGAATCATGAATAAGGTGAAAAACCTCTTTATTCATTATTTTACATAAATACATTTAATTGCTTATCAAAGATTCCATTTTAATGCAAATACTTTAATATCTTTCTAAAATTATCAAGATATATCATATATGCATGCGTCTTGTCTCATACAAAAGATTTTCGTCCCTACAGTATATTGTCAATGTAACTGCCCAGATTTTACAAGAATCGTTATTATAACCAGCTTCAATCCTCTGAAACAATTGTGCTAAAGAAAAAAAGCTGGCAAGACTTGTTTTCACAAATAATCTTAAGAAATGACAACCAACAAAACTTAGCTTCCTACTTTTTGTAGGTCTTTATTTCTTTGATTATGCCATCAGCAAGTGAGTCAACATCATTGTTTTTCCCATAAAATTTTAAAAACTCCATCTTAGGATCCATCAAATACCTGCACATGATTTCAACATATATTTGTCATCAGTATTTTGAAATTCTTTTCCAACAAAGAGAACGTAACCATGAATTTTTTTTTCATCACTCACACCAAATAAACCACCATAACTTCAGGAAGCTCATCCAAAGATGCTTAGAAAAAAATCAGTAAATGTTTTTTTTCAAGAAAGGATTTAAATTCATTCAAATAAATTCAGCATATATGAATATCCAAGTGCTAATTTCATGGAATAAAATCATAGATGCCCAAAAAGTTCAAGATCACGGAGTACCCAATACATATCATATGGAAGGGAAATTTTAAGCACGTTAGACTCTTAACTCATATCAACCGTGAAAATAGTAGAATGTTTGACTCTTAAGTCATAACAACCGTGAAAATAGTAGAATATGCAGATCAACATATTAGAGGAAGAAACATGAATAGTGAATGCATACATGACAATGGAGTGATCAACGAGATAATCAGAATCTTCTTCGGCTGTCTTCATATAGTACACCCTATATGCACGAGCAACTTTCCGTATCTCCTCTGCACTACCAGTTAACCCAATTAACTTGGGATGAAACTCTGCAACAGAAAGCACAAGACCAATATACTAAGATGGGGGTAGAATGAGTCTGCAACTGATTATGATGATGTTTGCTATTTTAACATGCTTCTATATTTAGAAAGTGCAATGCAATCTAACATTAGAAACTACCTTTTACATATTCACGGACTTGCTCGACAGTATCTCTGTCAGGATCAACAGATATAAACACAGGTAAAATTTCAACCCCGGCCTTTTGTTCTGCACATACAATTCAATTAAAGATAACAATCTAAAAATCAAAATATAAAATTCCAATACAGATTACCATTATGCGAGACAAAACATCAGGACATATACTTTTTTTTTGGCTGGATAGAGTAAACATATTTGCAGTTATTAAAAACAAAAATATTGTCTCTTAGATACTGATAACCTAATAAGTACAGTCTATAGAAAAATATTATTAGTTTTTTGTTAGTTTGGATGTACTACTAAATAAGAGGTTTTCAATGACCCAGAAGCCTCAACTATCCCTTACTTCTTTCATCCGAAACTTAAAGAATGCTATGTATATAATGGCTACATCATAATAAAATCATGTTTGCTGAAACAAGGTGGAAAATGTTATATGACTTAGACAAATTGCGATAGACGAGTAATAACCACAGTGCCACAAGAATACAAGGAGTCTAACACAAACAAGTCTCGGAAATCAAAGAATATATAGCTCGAGAGAGGGTCAACTTGTTGCTTTATCAATTGCTATTGATGCCAATTAGGAAAGTAACTCACTTATTTTATCAACTGCAGCAGCTAACTTTATCAGCTCATCTGGGCAAATATCAGGGCAGTGAGTGAAACCAAAGTATATCACTGTCCAATTCCCCAAAAAGTCCTTTTCAGTTACACTCTTTCCGTCATGGTTTATAAGATTAAACGGCCCCCCAATAGCTGCTTTTCCAGCAGATGGTCCTTGCTTTACTTCTTTTGATGCACTATAAATTTCTGCAGCCACATAATGTCTATTAATTACAAGAAAGAGTGTCAATATTTTGCCAGATAGCATCTATAACAATAACAAGTTCCACAACAGGGGATCATCCACTACCACTGAGATCAAATAGACAAAACTATAATGTAATCTGGGTAAGGCATATCATACTTCACACATATTAGCACATTAATTATAATTGAAATCCATATCATCCAAATGCCCTGATATATACACCTACAATAGGTAACTGTTTTTGTGTTGAAGACACCAATACAATTTTGAACTTCCAAAGTCTACGCACATGCAAAATCAATACAAAATTTTGAGGGTTAAAGTCTCTACAAATCCTGTAATTCTTCAAAATGTACACTTTAGTCCTCTAACTTTTAAAGCATACACCTAGGATCCTGTGATTCATCAAAATATATACTTAAGTCCTCTCTTTTAAGGTACATATCTTCTCTGAGTCTTTAAGAGTCTCAATCTACTACAAATAGTCTTTTTTCCGTTTCTACCAGTAAAATAAAACCGAACTTCTTGGCTACAGCAGAAAAACCTGTTTGGAAATCTTTCTATTACCAATACCAACCAGTATAGCATTACTTAACACAGTAAAGTTTATATTTGGCAGGCAATATAAAACATAAGGCTAAAGTAATCATTAATTAAAGATGAAAGTTAAAAATATTCAACTCCAAAGGCAAAACTAACATGTACTCCTAAGTCCTTATTCAGAACTCACCAGAGTAATCTACCTTCAATATGTTTTCTCTTTTCCTTGTCGTAGTAGAAGATAATTCCCACTCCAGTTGCCACAAGTAGAAGGAAACTTAACCATGAAACTGGCTGAAAGGCAAACACAACTAGTCCTTTAAGTAACCAATATTCTCAAAACTCGAAACGATTAAGTTACATATTCACCACAGATCAGATAAGTCAATACATACCCCTCCACGAATTGGTTTCCCAGCATCGGCGTTCTGATTTGATTCTCCTGAATTGTCTCCTTTACCAGAATTAGCTTTTCCAGCTGTTTTTGACGCTCGGTTTTCTGAATTCGAAATTTCTACACTTGAAGTCGATAATAAACTTCTCTGGTACATGGTAACAGAATGAATTCCAAGCCCTTGAGGTAAAACCTGAATCAAACATCGAAAATAGGATCTCGTGCTACTAAAAAATTACAGAAGAATGTTTTGGCAAGATTTTCTCAGCAGCCAAACATATATGAGAAACAAAACCATGAAAAAGAGGTTTTAAAGCAAACGAACCTGTTGAAGAAGACGGAGAGGTACAGCATGCCGAAAATCCTTTTCAAAAGGTGGTGATTGTAATGGAGATATGCATCGGCTCAGAGAGTGATAGCAGAGAGAGCGATAAACGTAACTAAACTTATTGGCGCTCCTGGACATGCAAATCGTGGCCGCCATTTTAGCAGAGACGAGAACTTAAGAGTGAGATCCTTGCTTTTGATTGATTCTATAAGCCTCAACTGTAACGCTTTAGTATAGGGTTTCAGCTAAGAATGGGAATTTTAAAAGCGGGTATGGATATACGTGGTTATGTAAACCGTTAGTTCGTTTTTTATTTTTGATTAATTTTGGGATGGGAATAATTTTGATTATTACTCCATCACGAAAGTATTAATTTTAAGATAGTTACAATTATATTCATATCTATACTGATTATTTAATTATTTTAAATATTTATAGTATTATTTTATTACCTGTTTCGTTTCATTACCTGATGTTTGGATATATTGATTGACTTGTACCCCGGTTTGAGACAAAAGACCACGACCTAGACCTGTAGTCCAGTCTAAAACGAATGATCAAGATTTATAGCCTAGTTTGAGACTAAGGATCGACCTGTAAGTCAATCAGATACAAAACAAGAAGCCTGAACTCGTACCACGCCTTTAGAAGATGACTTAGTTATAATAAGGAATACCATGAATGATATATTTGACTCTATATATTTTAAATGCACAAACAAAGTAGAAAGTATATCCAAAGGATGCTTTCTCTATAGGATCGACCACCAGCTCGGCCTAAGATCGAGCTCGATAATGAAATGTTGTATTTTTATACCGATTATGTCCATTTGACACTCATATATGTGTACTCATTGTGTAGTCAATACATGTACGTGTAATATCCTATAAATAGAGGAGTCTTTCAATGAAATCTACACATTGAGCCAAATATCTCAACTTCTTTCTCTATAAATCGGATCAACCCCAAACATTTTAGTGCTCATCGTGGGGCTCAGACTTTTAGGTCAAACTTAAGTTTCTGACCCCATACTTCTTAGGATTTACTCTGAGTCTTGAGAGAAGCTTGGAAAATCTGTTGTGCTTTGTTCAAAAATTACACCTAAGCCATTTTCCACACATCAAAATTATGGGAACTCATGCTGGTAGACATTCAAAGTTGGCTAATAAGGAAACGAGGATGGCTCAGAGAGACTCAACACCATCCCTCGATGAGGTTAGAGAAGAAGATAACTTGCAACACCAAGAAATGGCTCGCCAACTCCTAGAATTGAGAAGAGAGCTTGGGGAAACTAGAAGATAAAATAAAGCACTACGGTCCTAGTCAAGTGGAAGGGTCCTCGATGACCAAGTAGCAAACCTAATTAACATAAACATAGCAAGACATGATCAACCCGAGCCGCACCACTCAGAGTAGGAAGGTGAAAGGAATCCCATTTCTAACTCGGTAAGACCTGGTGAAGAAAAATAGGTTTATGAAAGGAATATTTAAGAGGCACGATTTCAAGCATTTGAGGAAGCCAATAAGAAGCAAGAACATGCTTTAAAGGTAGTTGATGAGAAAAACGAGAAGGGTAAAACTTCTTATGATGTGGACAGAGATTGTGAACAATTGTGTATCTCCTTATTTTCTAATGATATAGAAAATGACGAGCCCCCGACCAAGTTCAACACTCCTAAATGCCCTGACTATTTTGGGACAAAGGACCCAGTAACGCATGTGAAACACTTCAAGACAACCATGGCTCCCATGGGCCTAATCCAGGGAAAAGGAGATTCAATGATGTGCAAGCTATTCGTAGCTACTCTTTGTGAGGGTGCCCAAAAATAGTTCAACAACTTGGTGCCACGATCTATAACCTTGGTCCCCTTGAGAAAAGAATCACACCATATTTTCTCAATTGTTCAAGAGGGTAAAGAATCCACTGAGGAGTACATGAAACAATTCAGAGAGGAAAAATTGAAAATCTTTGATTATCCTAACTCTATAGCTATAAAGGCCTTCTAGAGAAGTCTTCCAAAGAATTTTGATCTATTTGTAGAATTAATCAAAACAATGTCTCATACTTTAGAGGAAGCTTATAGCGAGGCAAGAAAGTTTGTCAACCTAGAGAGAGCTAGGCTTGATTAAAGGCCAACAAACTAATATAAAAATGGTTCTATACAAAGAAAAAAAGAGGATAAGCCAAGATAGGGCATATCAAAACATCATAAGTAAATGATTCACACCAAATAATACAAGGACCGAACAATGGTTAAGAAATAGAGGACCCTAGGAACGTCACTTTCTTCCTTTAGAGGGCCTCCATTGAGAGTAAATCTAACCCAAGCTGTAATAAGAATGGGGGAGGAGCCTAACGTCAGGTGGCCACCAAAAATGAAATCCTCGTTTATAGACACATACAAATGGTGTGCCTTCTATAAAGGCGTAGGCCATGATAAAAAATATTGCATACATCTCAAAAAGAAGATATAAGAGTTATTAGCAAGGGGATATCTGAAGGATCTCATCACAGAAAATGGAGATCAGAGACATCACCAAAATATGAGAGGTGCCAAAAATAACAAACCTAATAGGCACTGAAAAGAAGTCCCACAAAGAAACAAATATCAGGACCATACACATCATACATTGAGGGCTAGGGATTAAAGGAAGTTCAAATAACTTTGGCAAAAGGTTTGCTAAAGAATTGTGCAATGCCCCTTATATATATGCCTTGGAAAAAGGAAGACCTGCCATAGAAATCATTTTCAATAAGAACGATGAAACCTTGTCTCATCATGAAGACCTTTTAGTGATAATCTTAAGGATTGGATCTTGTGATATTTGTAGAATAATGATTGATACAAGGAGTTCTATATATAAAGGACCTGATATTGTCAAGACGGAGCTCCCCTTGTAGGGTTTAATAGTAGTACTACCTATGCCAAAGGAACGATAATGCTACATATTATGGCAAAATGAGTGATAGTTATGACCACTTTCGTAATCATCGATGTCCCAGCTCATTACAACGCTATCTTGGGAGATCTTGGATACATAAAATGAGGAAAATTCCATCCATCTTTCACCAAGTAATCAAATTTCCCATTGAAAGAGGTTGAGAAGAGATTAGAAGAGACTAGGAGAAGGATATAAGCTATTATAATGCTACTTTGAAAGAAATGACTCATAAATAGCAGTTATAGAGAGGCACATCTCAAAGGAAGCCATAAAGCAAAGGCCTTATAAAATTGATCAACTTAAATGAAGTATGAGACCTCCTAATGGGGGTGAAAGGTGAAAGCCACCCCTTTAAAATTGGGTGAAGGCTTGACGATAGAGCTAGAGGAATAACTCTCACAGTTCCTCAGGACTACCTCAGATGTCTTTGCATGGGCTTCAATTAACATGCATGAAATTGACCCAAAAATCATATGATACCAATTAAACGTCAAACCAGAGGCTAGATCTATACAACAACAAAAAAGAAAATCCCCAAGAGAAAATAACAAAGTCATCAAACATCAAGTGGCCACCCTTAAGAAACAGGGGTCATAAGGGAAATCAATTATCCTTCGTGGCTATCAAATGTGGTCCTAGTTAAGAGAGCATACAAGTCGTCTTGTATGCGTGTAGCTTTCATAGATTTAAAGGAGGCATGTCCCAAGGATTATTTCCCCTTCCCAAGTATTGATCAATTGGTAGATGTCTCTATCGACCTTGGGATTATGAGTTTTTTGGGTGCATACTCAAGGTACCACCAAATTAGGATGCACCTCAAAGATGAGGACAAAACATCTTTTATCACAAAAGAAGGAACATTTTGTTATAAAAGGATGTCATTTGGGTTGAATAATGAGGGTGCCATATATCAATGTCTAATCAACAAAATATTTGAAGAATAATTGGGGAGGAACTTAGAGGCCTATGTGAACGATATGGTGGTAAAATCAGCCCAACCCATATACCAAATTAAAGACCTAAAGGAAGTATTCTCAATAATCTAAAAATATAGTATAAGGCTCAATCCCAAAAAAAATGCATATTTAGTCTCTCTGTAGGGAAATTCTTAAGGTACATTGTGTCAGCCAAAAGGATTAAGGCTAATCCAGACAAGATATAGGCCCTGATCAATATGAAACCACCTTCTAGCCTTAAGGGAATCCAAAAATTAAATGGAAGAATAGTATCATTGAATAGGTTCATTTCTAAATGCACTGATAAGGGTTTACCTTTTTTTCAAAATGTTGAGAAAAAACATATCAATTTTTTGGGATGAGAGTTGCGATGAAGCCTTTAAAGAAATCAAGAAGTATTTGAGTAACCCCTATCTTAGCTAGCCCTTGTCTAGGAAAGGTTCTTTATTTGAAAGAAACAAAGTTTAGCATCATGTATACTATGTCAACCAAGTCCTAACAGACGCCCATAATAGGTATGCAACAATGGACAAGTTAGCATTTGCCCTTAAAGTTAGCGCACGAAAGATCATGCATTACTTCGGCTCACATACAATTATGGTACTCACTTCTCATCCACTCAAGAATGTCTTGATGAGGCCAGATGTAGTAGATGGCTAGCGTAGATAGCAATAGAATTTGGGAATATGATATTAAATACATGGCTAAAACAAAAATCAAAGGGAAATTAGTGGTCGAGTTTAGTGAAAGGCTAGAAGTTTTTGACAATAAGGAGAAAAAAAGAGTATATATGGTAGATCAAAAAGAGAGCACAATTTGGTAAGTGTTTGTTGATGGAGCTCAAAACTTCTATGGTGTAAGGCTAGGAGTAGTCTTAATAGACCATGACAATAATTGTTTCAAGTACGGAGTTAGACTTGATTTCCATGTGATCAATAATGTTTCTGAATATAAAGCGACTACATTTGGGGCCATGACTGCAAATAAGTTGGGAATTTATAGGGTCATCCTACAAAGCAATTCATGGCTAGTGGTAAACCAATTCTTGGGGACATTTGAAGTTAGAGATGGAAAAATAAAAAAGGTACCTAGAAAGGTTAAAGAATGAGTGCTATAAATTTTCTAAGTTTGAGATCAAGCAAATAGCTCGAAAGGATAATGGTCATGTTGATGCCTTAACTACTTTGGCATCAGTACGATAGGCTAAGCACAATCACATAGTATTAGTGACAATCTTGTCAGAAACTTCCTTGGAGGAGGCTAAAAAAAGGGTTGAATGTATAGACGCTCCTACTATCTCATGATACATCCCGATTTTATAAATTCCTGGAAAGGAAAGATCTTTTAGAGGATGGAAAGTCTGCAAAAGAAACTAGGGCTAAGGTAGGTTAATATATGATAGAAGTAAGAAAATTATAACGAAAAACTTCACTCGATTCAAGGCTTTTGTGTGTAGCTAAAGAAGGATATGAAAGATTAATGTATGAAGTATATGAAGGGGAATGTGGCTCACATTCAGGAGGGAGGAACTTATCACAGCAACTTATGAGACATGGCTATTATTGGCACACTATGTTGGAAGATTGTACAAAATACACCCAAACATGCAATAAATTCCAAAGATTTCCCCTTTGTCACGCACTCATCCAAATACCATGAAAAGGGTAATGAGTCCTTGGCCCTTTTATAAGTGAGGGCTTGACATAGTAGGACCCTTATCTATAAGTAAGGGTAAAAAAAGTTCCTATTCGTGGCTACTGATTACTTTTCAAAATAGATCGAAGTAAAGACACTGGGTAGGATACGGGAGGAAGTAGTGATTCAATTTATATGAAAGTTTATAATTTTTCATTTCAGTCTATCTAAAGAGCTCGTCACAGATAAGGGGAGGCAATTCATAGAATGCAATATCAAAGAATTTACCCTCAAGTATAACATTAAGATGTGCCACTCCATGCCATATTATCCTTAAGCCAATGGTCAGATAGAATCTTCCAACAAGCTAATCATCAATTTATTAAAAAGTAGGTTGGAAAATGCAAAAACAAGATGGGTCGAAGAGCTACATGGAACATTGTGGGCCATTAGGACTAGTCCTCGAGGAAGCACTGATGAGACCCATTTCTCTCGTGTATATAGGATGGAGGAATTAATTCCAATCAAGGTCACATTACCCACCAACAGATCAGTTTTAATAGAAGAACAAAATGAGGTAAGTAAGCAATCGAACTAACCCTAGTAGAGGAGAAAATGAACAAAGCTCTAAGAAGGATGACCGAGCAAAAGAGAAAAGTATCAGATTATTACAACTGGACCATGCACTTCAAAACATTTTCTAGTGATAGTTATGTCCTTAAAAGGATCTTCCCCAATAAGAAAGAATGGATGATCGAAAACATGGACGCTAATTAGGAATGACCTTACCAAATAATTGAAACAACACTAGGGGGACTATCTGTTGAAAAACATAGAAGGAATTGAAGTGGGCACAAGTTCGAATGCCAGGAATTTGAAAAAATATAACTTCTTATGTATAATAATATACAATTCTTATGTAATATTGGCACAGGCATATTAATGGAGTTGCATCGCCACTAACAAATGGATCTTTTTTTGCAGTTTTCCACCATTTACCCCACAAATATACAACTTTTCTTATTTCAACATCAATAAACAATAAAGTATTAGAAATTTTTTCATTTAATTATGGAATCTTAAGGTATCGAGGTTGGGGACCATTGCCTCTTACCCAAAATTTATTTATTTCTCTTGATTTTGATTAACCTTCTACCATTTTTTTTTATTTCTCTGTCACATTTATACTTGATTTAAGCTAATAATTCACTTTCACACCGTAAGATCTCACTTTTAGGGCTAGGTCACGAAAAAGTCTTTGAAAAAATTTATCTTTTGTAAAAGGAAAACAAAATCTCAGGCTCAATGAAGTGAGTAAATTAAACTCTTTCTTTTTATTGTTCATTTTGTTCTTTCTAAAATATCAAATGTGCCTTCCCATTGATACACGTGTGTAGTTCAAGCATTAAGTATGTATTATTTTATTCAGTTTAAAGAAATAAGTGACTTATCTATAGATCAAGAATAAATTACACTAAAAAGTGCATTTGATTGGTATTAGAAATCATAAAGAACCATAATTTAACTCATATATTTTCAAAAAATATTCAAAAGTTTTTTTTGGTGGAATCATTAACCAATTTGTTTTTGAACTTATTAGTTGTCTTCTATATATGTCTTACTTCAAAATATTAAGTGATTTATATATCCCGTATAAAAATTATGCAATTAAAATATTCAAATAATATAAAAAATGACCTTTAGTGTACTTTCTTTTTATTTTTCTACTAATTTTTACTTAAAATTATAAATTTTGTAATGAGGTTAGATTTTTATTTCTTTCAAACTCATGCGAGGGATAAGTTTGAATTTGAATATAATTTTATTATTAAAAATTACATTATTAAATTAAATAAATAACTTAGTATATAATTATCCTTCGATAAAGTAAATAATAAGTATCTAATTGAACTTTAACTTATATTAAAAAAACAATTTATTTAATTAATTTTAAATTTTAATAATAAAAGTAATATAACTTTTATTTATTTTGTTTGAACTTATTGTTCCTTGTAGACTAATGTTATTATTTTAATTTTTTTTACTATATTTCAAGTAAGTGTATTATAATGATTAATAAATATTATTGATATTAAATTTAATTAATTAATATATCATTGTTTTTAATCAACAAGAGTTTGCATTCATGGATAAAAATAACAATAATATTAATAAGTTAATGCAACATGAATACATCATGCATGAAAATGATTAAATTTAGTAATAATTTTTTATTCAAAATAATGTATATTAGTAGGATAATTTTAATTACTATGACATAATCTTGATATAAAAATGATGAATTTACACAAATATGATACACTCATAAATGAATCGATTTGAACTGACATATTCATCAAATAAGTATGCATGGATCGCATGAATTATTACTGTTAATGTCAAACATTACAAGTGTAACAACTTTTAAGTAATTAAAAAAATTATTATCCTTAGTGTTAACCTAATAGTATATATATTTCTTGTTGTAATTAAATATTTTTTTTATTTTAAAAATTATTTATTAATTTAAGTTTCTATATTTATTAATATTTATATATTTAAATAATTTCATCCAAAAGGTTTTTATGATTATTATATCGTGTAAACATTTTCCATTTCTTAATTTTTACATTTTCCATTTCTTAATTTTTAATTTAAATAAAAGTAAAATGTGTAAATAATTAACTAGATTACATTTTTTCTTTCTAAATAATTTAACATTGTTTTTTTAAATAATATAATGTAACATTGGTGATAATACATGTAACGTTATTATATGCTTGTAACACAATTAGCGAGTCCATAGACAATTAAAATAACAAATACTATTTATCCATCAAAATGTGAGTTTGGTACTCTTGTCCCTATGTTAAATTTATTAGCACATTTGCTAAATAATCTTTCTATTAGATTTTCCTCAAATTCCTCTTCCTTTGGTTGATTCTTATACTTATTGGCTAACTTTATGGTTGCTTTTTGAGATTGCAATTCAAAATGGGAGAAGCTTTATGTTCATCTGATTATTACACTCATCCATTTATTTACGTACATGCAATTTACTTTAGTTCAAATTGGAAACAATCTTAGTAGCACGACATATTGGAATAAATAGAATTGAAATAGCAATTTGTATTGCTTCAAATCGAGAAAATAAAATAAAATATTATCTTGCTTCTACAGGCTGGTTCTGTGTTTGTGACAGAAAGGCAAATTTACTAATTGACCCAAATCGCCTTGAATCTAGAATTTTTGGTGGCGGTAGTTTTCTTGCTAATAAACAATAAAAAGGACAAGTTTGTCATTCTCTGCGTTGAAACGTTTGCCTTACTCGCTTTCCGACTCTCCCCAAGAAACTACCTTACCGGAACAATGTTCTTTCTGTTCTCATCTCTACTTATTTCAAAACAACACAGATCTACGAAAACTAACTCCCTTCACTTTTCAAATTTAATTAAAAATAAGAAGAGAGACGACAGAAAAAAAATCCTTAAACTCTTAATTGATTCGATTGGGTTGGATTCGAGAACTCAAACGCGATGGGCGATTTCAATCTCGCTCTCGTAATTGTCGCTATAATAGTGTGTGTAATCGTATTCCTCTTCAATATCTATTTGCTTGTTAACTATCAGCATCCGGACGATGCCAACCAGGCGTACTTTCCCAAATTCGTCGTCGTTTTTGGTCTCTCTGTTGCCGCCATTTCAATACTGATGTTACCGGCCGATGTGGCCAACCGTCAAGCTTGCCGTCATGCGATATACAATGGCGCGTGTAATCTTACCCTGCCAATGAAGGATCTATGGCTTGCCATTTACATTATCGATGCAGTGCTCGTTTTCTTCTTTATTCCTTTTGCTATGTTCTACTACGAAGGGGACCAGGACAAGTAGGTGCTTCTAAATTTTCAAGCTTTTACTGGTTTATGTGTACATGTAGGTACTGTGTGTGTGTTGCTTGAAATATCAATGGTGGTGCTGGCATTTGATTGCAGGAGTATTGGGAAAAGAATTGCAAGCGCAATATTGTGGGTTGGGACGACGGCCATTGTGTGCGGTCTTTTACTCGGAATCTTATATGGTAAGTTCACTTTGGCTTCTTAATTTTATGGTTTCCATTTCCCTTGGAGTTATGTTCTTTTTGACTGATTGCTGTTCTTGATCTTTGTTTTTTTCTTCTTCATATTTTGAATATCGTATCACTTGTTATAAATGTAATTTTATTTTCTTTTTCTTTATCTGATAACCTTAATAGCTCTGCATGTATTACTTAAATTACCAACTATATTTTAAGTGTATACTTGACTGAAAAAATTACGCATATAAGATCATCAATTAAGATGTATATTGTTGAATGAGTTCGTTTACGTTGAAGACAAATCATTTAGTTTAGAATCTCACAACTTTGTCCCAATTATTTTTAGGAAATTACATGGATTTCTCTTTTAGTTTATATAATTTTTTCGAATTTTTGGATTCAATGTTATATTCTTGTTTCTCTTCCTAAAAGGAGATGCGGAGATAGTTCCATGTTGTAGAATTACAGATATCATTTGAGCCTGAGATTGGTAGTTGTTTGCATGCTCCTGCTAGTCTATATGTGGTGCGCATGTGCTCACGTGAATATTACCTCTTGATATCTTTCTCAGTTGGTCTATTTACTGTTGTTGGATGGTTTGATGATATCAGGGCTGGTTGGAAAGGTGGACTTCACCATAAGGCACTTATCTTCTTCAGCCACTTCATTTCCAAGTTCATGGGGCTTCTCTAACGGTCAACAATGTATAGGTGGTTCACGGCAGGTATGATATAGTTTAATATGTTTCAATCTAATTTGTATGCAATAATAGGTCATTCTTTGTATATTCTGAAACTCAGTAGTAGATGTATTATTATTTGAATGAAACTGTTCAGCATGTTGTTCAGAATATCAGATGATGCATTCTTCTCTCATGTTACTTTCCTTTCCTCAGTGCTCTGCATATTCTGCTGGTGCTTCTTCGGAGAAGACCTGGACCATGCGTGCTACATTCCCAGAATATGTCGTTGCTCTAGCTACCATTGTTGGTTCCGTGCTTTTTTCCGTAAGTTTTTTTAATTAGATATTCTATTGTTGTTTACTTTCTACCAGAATATAGATGTGATAAATCCTGTCACCAAAAGAAAAAGAAGAAAAAAAAAAGAAGAAAAAAAGACGTGACAGTTGTAAAAAGTATCGTACGTAGAAGATTGTTTTTCAGCTGAATTTTTGTTCTAATTGGCAGTTGAATCTGGAAAATGAAGTTTCCATAGACCTGATTGTTTATTGACCAATTTAACAAAGCAATACACATTTTTATTCGTTCCTGATATTCTAGGCTACATTTCCTACCATTAGCCTATCATGATACATTGTGATACGTTCAGTTTTACAGTATATGCAAGTATGAAAAAATCGTCGACAATATTGATATTATCGAGATTTTAGATATCTCGAAAACGATATGTGATATCCATCTCATTTGACAAAAATGTTAAGAATCTCGCGACATTGTCGAGAAAATGTCGGAAAAATGTCATTTTTTATTTTCTATTTTTTGTTTTCTTTGCATAACTTTACTTTAAATTTATATATTTATAATTTGTATATTCAATCAAAAAATTATTTATTTGAATTTGAGACAATATTGCGTACTTCTTTCATATATATTTAATTTCTACCTTATTATCACATTTATTTTGCTAGTCTTACATATAGTTTTTATTTTTCATAATTTAAATTATTCTATGTACCGTTGAGATTTATACATTTATAATACTATTATAATTGAAATTTGAAAATTTATTTCATATTTTAATTACCCATTCTGCAATTTTCTTAATTAATTATTTGAGTTATTGATCAATACATATATGTATTAAATAAGGAAACTAATTTAGAGTGAAAGTAATTGATTATTATGATGTTTTATGAAGTTTTATAATAAAAATTCATAATTTTGATAGTTTTTATAGTTTGTGAATTTTTCCAAAATTTCTGTTGATAACGGCAATATCTTTAATATTTTCGAAAAATTTAAGTCTACATTTCGATTGACAACAGCATTTTAAACCTTGAGTACTATGTCTAAATTTCATTATGTATGTTTCTACCTTCACATTTAATGCCGGAAAAATTACAGATATTTGGTGGTGTTGGTATTGCTTCTCTTCCACTGGGACTCATTTTCTCATTCATTAGGCGACCAAAGGCAGTTATTACTCGTTCTCAGTATATTAAGGTACTTGATTATCTTGTATGTTGTATTATTATCTATCTACTTTATGCTTTATAAATCATACAGTTGCTTGTTTTGATTGTTAATCATAGTTGCTTTTTTGATATATTGTAGGAAGCAACTGAATTTGGTAAGAAGGCGAGAGAATTAAAGAAAGCAGCTGATGCGCTCCATCAAGAAGAAAAAAGTGGATCTAAGGGCAAAAAATGGCAGAAAAACGTGAAGGCAGTAGAAAAGGTATATTTTAACTGTTTGGGACAAATATAAAAGTTCATCTGAGTTCCTATTATGCATCATGAGGCCATGCAGCACATGCTTTTTACATATAACAAGTTGGCTTATTGCATTATATTTTGTTACATCGACTCTTCATTTTTCATAAAGTACCATTTCCAATAGATATGACATTGGTATGGGTGTGGGTAAATTGACCCTCTTAATTGTTGGAAATTTACCAAAAAAATTAAAATTAAAATAAATAAAATAAAATAAAAAATAAGGAAAATAGGCATGTTCAGGCACCTAGATACATTCATAAATATCTTGGACATGAGAGTCTTAGTATAGACATCATATTCATGGTGATACCTAATCCCAGATATTAGTTGTTATGCTTTTTGATGGTTCATTATAGATAAAGTGGCAGTTGCTTTATTTAATATTATGAGTAGTTGATCAGTTTAATATTTTTGGTTATTGTCTCATCTTTGTTTGACCGTACAGGAGTTACATCTGCTGGAAGAGGAAGTAAAGCTCCTGGAAGAGATGTACCCGCAGGGAGAGAAGGTGATTTATTGTCAAACATGTTATTACCACTTTAATACTTAACACCTAATTTTGATTATTTCCTTCAATTTGCTGATTTTCTTGCCTGGACTCAGGCGGAGACTGCTTGGGCTATGACTGTTCTTGGATACTTGGCTAAACTTATCCTGGGAATTATAGGGTGAGTGATGTTTGATCATCTATTTGTAGCACTGAATGTAAGTTTGCTTTGCTAAATCTTTGTAATTACTTCCGGTTGGATTTCCAGTTTCTACTTTTTCTGTTTTTATGTCAAGCAGGAAGTGGTGGACCAATGGTTGTATTTAAAGAAAGATTAATCCCAGTTAAGAGTTATTTACAGGGGATAAATCTTGGCTATCTGCAGAAATATGAAATACGGAAGATAAGCAAAATAATCAGATGAATTAAGGACACAGTCATAAAGAGCTTTGCTATTTTTCTAGCTAGATAATAAAGGTCTTGGCTGATGTAATGACTTTGTCATGAGAAAGACTTGGAAATTGACGGTTTATTAGTAATGACTGAACATGTGGTTATTCTGATACCAGAAATAATTCCATTTTTCTTATGTAATTATGAGATGGCAAAGTTTCATTAGTTCAAGTCTTGTTATTTTGAGATGGACAAGCTCTTTTTAATTAATATATTTTTACTTTGTGTTGACAGGCTAATTGTTTCAATTGCTTGGGTTGCTCATATCGTCATATATTTGTTGATTGCCCCTCCACTTTCACCTTTCTTGAATGAGGTTTTCATCAAGCTGGATGATATTTGGGGTGATGTAGCATATATATTCCTCTTCTTCTTCTCATTTTCTTTTATAACACCTATCAGTGTTAAATTGATACTTTTAAATTTTTCTTTACCAGGTCTTTTAGGCACTGCTGCCTTTGCATTTTTCTGCTTCTATCTTCTGCTTGCAGTCATCGCAGGGGCAATGATGCTTGGCCTGAAATTAGTTTTTATTACAATTCATCCTATGAAGTAATGATTGTTTTTTTTGTAATTATTTCTTCTCATTCTGATTGACGTATATAATTTTTTAATTATGTATGTGAAATTTCGAGAAAAATTAGTTGCTGACATTTGAATTTTCTTTTTCACAGATGGGGAGCCACTCTAATGAACTCATTTTTGTTCAATGTTGGACTCATTCTTCTTTGCTCCATTAGGTCAGCTTCGTTAGTCCTTTTTTTTCCCCTTCCTCCATACACATTGTGTTAAAGTTGGTTTATTGTGATGAAAACAGATAGACATTCTATTTTATTCCTGGTTGTAATTGGTGAACCCAACTTGAAAATGGGTCTCTTATCGGCCTGCTCAATCATTCTCTCTATTATACTATTTTTCTCGGCTGTAAATTGTCAGGAAAGTACCCATTGATTTCTTAATGGAATATGCAGTCCCAGATCTGTATCTTTAATTTTTGACTTGTAAGATACCTGTGTTTACTCTTAATCTTGTTAAGAGTAGATGGAAAATATAGTTGAAGTGTGTATATATTAGTTGCATATTATCTTAGGTTAATTAGGAATAGTCTTTATTTATTATTGTATACTTACTATCCCTCCTAAAACAGGATTGGAAATATCCAATTGGGTTTAATCATTAGAATGAACATTTCATAAATTAATTTGGTATCAAAACGAGAGATACTATGTTTAAACCCTACAATTCCCAATTATTGAATTTCTAAGTGTTGGGCTTATAATAATTGTTAAGATAAATATATTGTTGGCATATCTCCCAAAATAAGCTTATTTGGCGGTGACCAACACATTCTAATATGATATTCGAGCTAACCCTTAAACTTAGTGTGGGTACCTATATGAACCCAAATCAGTGTGAGTTTTGTCTATACAAACATTATCTTCGTTTGAAGGGGTTGAACCACAGTGTAAATACGAAGATAATGTTTATCTTTATTTAAAAGGATGTCGAATTACAATGAGGACGAAGATAGTGTGTATCTTTGATTTAGGGGGAGCTGTGCTTAGTTCAAGGGGAAGATTGTTGGACATGTACAAATAAAATCCCACATTAGCTAGACTTTTGGTGACTTATGGGTTTAAAAGTGCTTGAGCTACTCTACCTGAGAGGTCTTTTTGATTGGAACCTTAGTCCTTTACAAGAGCATACAATAGCATAGAGCACATTTGATGGGGAGTGTTAGAAGATAAATGTATTGTTGACTCATCTTCTAATAGTTTAGGTTTTTGGGAGGATTAGTAATCCAGAGGGTATAACAAATATATATAAGGTCTTATGAAAGTTCTTTTTCCAGCGTAGATGAATCTTATATCGGGCATTATTTTGATCCAGAACTAATGTCTGATTGCGAACATGAATTTTGGATGCCATCCTTTATGTCTAAGTGCTATATGTCATTAAAACAAGAAAAAAGTGTATAACCTCTGTTATACTAATTTGTGCTTGCCTTTGGATTAGGTTGAAAAAAAATGATCAACTAGAGAGGGAATCAAAAGTTTGTGCAAGTTTTAGTTTAATATCTGAAATTTATTAGATTTTAGTCTTTGACTTCTGAATGATGACTGATAGATTTTATTATATACTGCCATATATATTACCATTATACTGTTTAACTGCTGTTCAGATTACTTTGCTGTTTAATTGTTTCAGTGTAATTCAATTCTGCTCCACGGCCTTTGCTTACTATGCTCAAGCAACTGCAGCACAACAAATATTTGGTCACACTTTAGAATCTCTTCGTGGAATCAGATATTTGTACAAGTATGTTATTATGGTTTTTATACTGTGTGTTCATTCTCTTTACGAATGCATATTTTTCCCTACTCATTTGATTGAACAATGCTGCGATTCTGTTGCAGGTACAATGTATTTCAAATTGCATTTATCGTTCTAGCAGTTTTAACTTTTGTTTACTATGCTGCCTTTGTAAGTTTTGTAGCTTTTTTTTTGTTTCCACTTTTCTTTTTAGGATTGTCCTCTGAATCCAATGGTCTATTGTTGTTTGATTATTGAAATGCAGGGATGGAGAAGAAAAAAACCAAGTGGCAGGTTCCAACTTTCCTCTTAAGGAACACTCCCTCCCACCCTCCCCCCCCCAAAAAAAAAAAAAACCACAACACAACACAAACAAAAATCTTCAAAAACAAAACAAGAAAGAGCATGCACCCAGCTGGAGCAAACGAGATTATTAGTTTTAACATTGTTTTTAAGAGTGCATTTTATTGTTGGATGTGTATAATCTATAGTTTTGTTCTTCAATGAAATGTTTAAAAAATAGGTGGTTATCGGATTACAATTGGGTTTGGTTGAGTGGTAATGGCTTTTGTGCTCACTGTCTAGGCGTATATTCCCACATTTTATGTATTATTCCTTTTATGTGGCGTGGGTTATTTTGCTGGCTTGGCTTGAGCATGTAAATTACACAATTGCACCCTGGTTCTTAGTCTTTTATGTAATACAATCAATAACCGTTGACAGCAAAAAAAAATTTCCTTTTTTTCTTTTGGGATCATCTTAGGCAATGGCCAATGAAAGTAATTGCTCTATTAAGATTGTTTGAGTAGTGTTATATAACATTAGTGAAGATGCATTCACAATTAAATGTACAGTTAATATATAGAGTGAAGTTAATACAATAAGAAGATGTGAAGCGAGGTAACAAGGAGAGAATTTGTGAAGTTTTAACACTTAAGTGGTATCAAGTATCGTAGTTAGGATAATTTTTGTATGGTTATGGTGCGATCCATCTACAGCTACACTTGGCATGAGTAAGTTTTCGAGAAATGTAACGTTGTTTTCTTCCAGATTCCACTTCGTTAAAAAAAAAAAAATCAGATCAAACTGTGATGGTTAAGTGATATCACACTGATGAGGGAAGAAGGTATTTTGCCTTAGAGTGCCGTCAAATTTCAAAGAGAAAGTCCCGAAACCTCACAAATTATTAAAAAAAAAAAAGAATTAAAAGGGAAAGAAGAATAAAACAACAGAATAGAGCCAAAACTAGTGTGAGAAGCAGTGAGCGAAGTAGAGAGAGAAAAGTGAGGCAGAAAAATAAGAAGATGAATAGTAAAAAAGCTCTAATGTTCTCTAGTTTGCACGAAGGTATTAAACAATTTCGATTATTAAAAATATTTGTTCATTAAATTTCTCATAAATTTTTTTTTCAAATCAATGTGCTTTTAATTTGTTAACATAAACTCAACTTTTAATTTGGTGAGCTTAAGTTTTGCCACAGAAACTATGGGAGGAGTTAGAGAAGATAATAATTTCGGTGAATATATATTTTATATGATTACAATAGAGGTATTTAGCGAAGCTTTTCAGATATTATAGAAAAATATTATTATGAACATTGTAACGTAACTCATTTAATTTTATTTTTGTAATTTTCCTCACTTGTAAGTTACTCTTCAAAATGTTTTAACCAGTTTTGTCCGGTTGGAAAAACCTACTATAGATTTTCTTTTATTTTTGAATGTAATTAATTTTTATTTACACAAGTGGATTTACTTTAATATTTGTGGGAATTTGGGATTGAAAAGATGAACACTCTATTAGGTGGTGAAACAAATGGTATAAGTGTCAAAAAATAAAGATAAAAAAGACTATATTATCCATGAATATAGAGTTAATTAGCTTCTATTTTACATCTACTCACTATATTATTCCTCAATTATGTAATTATTATGAATTCATGACCATAATTATAAAATTAGGATATTAGGTTAATAAGTTTGAAATCTTTTCTATTATATGTTTTATTATTTTAATATAATATAATATGAATCTATTAATCAAAAGAAGAAGAAGAAGAAGAAAACAAAGGATTAATTGTAAGAATCGATTTAAAAAAAAACTCTTAGGAGCTACCTTAATGACATCCTTTTAATTAAAAGGTATTTATGTGGATATATATTTTTAAAATAGTGTAATAATAGTTCTTTTATTTATTTTACAATACACAAATTAGTTAATTTCAAGTTTTAATAGAAGATTTCATCATATGTTTGACACATGTTAGTAGTATTCTTATTTAATTAAAGGAGAGCATATAGATCTATATTTTTATAACACCAGTAGTTTTTATATTTAATTTTGGGTATACTAGTAGTCCAAAATTGAGATTTAATTAAAAATTTCAACATGTGTCACATATATGGGTAAAACATTAAAGTAAATTCGTCCTTAAAGTTGTTTTTTGCTTTCAATTTTCAAAGTGTCATTTCTTTTGCAACGTTTGCATGAACATCACGTTATATGATTTCATTATATAGTACCAAAGTATAAGGATATTTTTTTTACAGTCATATCATTCATATCTTATATAATATGTCTTGTGTTGGTTCTCAATTTGTCTTCTGTTCTTTAATGTTAATCTTTTGCATGTTCTTCCTTATCTTTTTCTTTAGATGTCTTTTTGAAAAAAACTAAGGTGTGTTTTTCAAGCTTAAGTATTTAATTGTTAACTTCTCTTTTGTCTGTAATTGTTGCTTGTTGTGGTTTGTTCTATACATTTTTATATCATATAGATTATTTAATTGTTTTTAAGACTCTTGAGTTACATGTATTGTTGTGATTAAATTAGTATGTTTAGTTAAAAATCCCAAGTTTTTATCACAAAATCATTCATTTTTTAGTTTTTTTTGACAAATTCATCACATTCAACATGATTTCATTCTTTTAGAGTTTTTCTAGTATCTTTTTAGTTTTTTCATGATTTTGTTTGATTTTAAGGTTCAATTACTTTTTTTGTTAGTAATGTTTTATCGAACTTTTTTATTCTTTAATTATTTTTAAGAAGAATTTATTCTTAATTTCTTTTATCTATGCGTGTGAAATATGTTAAATTTTTTAATGATACTCCTGCAAAAGAATTGATTTTGTTGGTTTTAAGTGGTTAAAATTAAGATTTTCGTTGATTAAGAAAAAAAATGATAAAATAAGAGTAGATGAAAAATTTTCTTTGGTTTTTTAATGACACTCCAACAAAAGGATTGATTTTGTTGGTTTTAATAGACTAAAACGAAGGTTTTCGATAATTCAGAAAAAATGATAAAATAAATAGATGAAAATTTTTCTTTGGTTTTTTAAACTGGCCAAATTTTTTCAGCTAAACTTTTTTTAAAAATCAGATTGGGCAATGTTAGCTGGTTCTTAAAAGCTAGTGAATTGTTTTTTATTTTATTTTCATAGGTTTTTAAGAACTTGTAAAAAAATTGGACCTTTTTTTCTTTTTAAATTTAAAAAACAAAAAAAATATTATTTTCGGAGGATAAATTTTGGTTTTTTTATGTTGCACAACATGTGTTTATAATAATAATAAAAAAGCTGCAAAATAAAGCACTCAAATGTATCCCAAGAATATTCAAATTAACACTTTCATATTTACAATAAATCTAATATATCAAATGAAAATAAAAATAAAGTAATAAGTGTTAATTTGAACATCCTAAACTAATTAATTTGAATAAATTTTAACATTATGCAATGTGATATATTATATTTAGCTTGTAACTCAGTAAAATATGAGCAAGAATGATACCACCCACTCATTCCTTATTTCTTCAAGTTGTGCTTGATTGTATACCATATTATTCCAGAATTATAAGGCATTGACAAACTTGTAAAATTTGTTAAAAAAAGTTTAACATAAAGAAATAAAAACTTAAAATTAATATGAAAGTATGATTTAAATATCATATTAACAATTGATGTACTATTATTCATAAGCTCTTTTGTATAACTGTAACGTAATAACCAATTTTGTTTGGTTGCTTAAGCATCTATTAAATAACATACATTGTGATAAAATTGACTTGAATATAATTAATATTAATACTTAAGTTAATTATATTTACAAAATATTTTGAATGCATTTTAAGTTATTATATGTTATAATTTGATATATTGGTGATATAAATTATTACAAACTAAAATTATAATAATCAATTTATTATAATTGAATGTGGTAATAAAATAATAATTATATGGATATGTTATTTTGTACCTTAGGTGGCATCGGTTGATTCAATGGATCTAAAAGGTAATATTGATGCAAAAATGGCTCAAAAACTAATTGTGTAATTTTTATTTTATTTTAAAATTAAACAATATTATACTTAAAATATAGTCTACTTCAATATTAAAATATATTTACCTTTAAAAATATACTCCAATGAATATAATATTAATCATATCGTATGATCATCTCGCTCATCTAACATGTCATTCACATTTTTATGGCTCTTTCCATATAATCCTCTACCAAGATATTATCAATGTGGTCAAGATTTATAAATCTATAGGTTTGAGATGATATGTTTCGTCCAATATATATTTGTTATTAAGACCTAATATAATAATTTTGATCAATAATTATAACTTATTTGTCAATCATAAACTACAAGAAGTGAAAGAACCATACTTGAGCTAAAAAGACGTGACAAAACAAAGAGTTCTCTCATATGAAGAAAAGGGAGTAGACACTCTATTATTACATTTATAAAACTAGTCCTACTAATATGTTGTTCTGTATCAACATTCCATGATACATGAGATCATTCATAATCGCTAGTACCTATCATAAGCATACTTAAAGAAGTAATTTTTTGCAAATGTTTTGTGTAACTAAAAGAACATTATTCTTTTAAATGCTAGAGCCAAAGGTATCTTTGCCATATTTCTCTTTGTTGCAACTTTTTTCCCTTCCCTTCTCCCATTTTGAAAATTGTCACTTTTTTCGTTGATGCATAATCATGCTCAAAATTGTCTTTGGCTAAGCGATTATTATATTATAGCTTTAGGCATCAATTCCTTGGAGAAGAAAAATAAATCAACAAAAATATTATCACAAAATAATAAATAAAATGATTTTATAATTGAAAAACAAAGATAAGAATAATAATTAAGGATAATAATTTTGGAAGAAAAGAAAATCAATATCAAAATAAAGAGGATTAGATTTACTCAATTATTTAGTTTTAATATTACACTCTTTGATTCTTATTTACTATTCAGTTGCATGATTCACATCTTAAAGAAACGATCGGAAGATATAAATTAGAGATCGATAATAAAAACTAATGTATTTATTTTGAAAAAAATATTTTATTAAAGAACAAGTAAAATTTATTGTTAAAAGTTATCCAAGATCGATAGTATATCTAAATAATAATATTGCATTAAATGATCAACTTATAAAATAATATAATAATTATAAATTAAAAGTTGTATATAAAAAAATTATTGAATTCATATGAAATTGAGAAATATAATATATTGAATATAAAAAAATATAAACAAAATAATTTCTCAAAACAAAATTATAAACTATAAAGTATTTATAAAATAAAAAAAGAATAAAAAACTACATCATTTAACTCATTTGCTCTAACTTTAGCCTATCTTACAAATCATTTTTACAAATTCTATAGAGAAAGAATGAGAAATGAAAGAGTTCTTTCAATTTTCTAATGATCCTAATTGTTGAATGGCCAATCTTTTTATAGTGTTCGAGTACAAAGATTTGTTAAATTATAATAATATCGTAAATTTTTATCCTTGAGTATAATTGATTTGCAACATATTTTCTAAATATGATTTATAGCAAGATCTCTTACATTTTCATATAATAAAAAAATATCTAATTTGAAGCTTTATACAAAAAGATATTGCAAAAATATTAGCAAAGGTTCAAATACAATACATTTCAAATTCCAACTAAGTTTTGGCCTTGAAATAATTATATTTGAATATTTTTTATAAAATATGAAATTATGTATCATTGAATTATATTTCTATATTAACCTAAATCATTTCATTCAAAGATCAAAATCAAAAGGTATGATCAAAATTTAGAAGTCTATTTATGAAATCATAGAAAGAAACATTGCTAAAATCAAAGAGCAATTCTAAAATCAAAACTAGCATGCTATTTTTCATCAGATAAAGCTATTTGATCATGACTATAATTACCAATAATATTGTGCCATATCATTTGTGATTTATCACAAACTTGTGATAAATATACCTTTTCAACATCAAATTTTGATTTCTTTGATATTCTTTTTGCTAATTTTGTTTATCCTACAAGCATAAAATCATTCTTATTAATATAAATCAACATTTATTAAACTAATATAAATAATTCTTAATTTTAGACTCTTTGAATCATAAATGTCAATTAATTTATACATTTTAGATATGTATTTTTGTCCTTTTATCACAATCCTAACTCGTTTATTGCTAGCAATTGAAGTGAAATAAGAAAACAAAAACATGATGATTAGTATAAATAAAAATCAAGTAAAATCACCTAAATGTTTCAATCAAAAAATTAGTTTAAGATCACAATTTCTATGTAGATTGTTTCAATTATAACTTCTAAAATTATGTGTGTGAACTATGCCAAAACTTTCTTATGACAACCACATCATATATAGCCTTGAAAATTTGTTCATGTAAAATCCTCAACTTCATATCTTCATGGCATAAAATACTCTTAAGAGCTATGGATTTCACTCATAGAGTTGGAAAACATAGAAGCACTCATGAAATAAGAAACTTTTTAGGATAGATGAGAAACAAACAATGATCCAAAGATAGGAAAGTATACTGCTTAGAATTTAACCTTTTTTAGCACAAATTAGCTTTAGAATTTCAATTACTTCAAATGAGAACATATGCCAATGGAATTTGATGACAAGAACTACTTCCTACAAACTAAAAATCAATAAAAAAAATTATCTTCCAAGATAAGGAATATAAATTTTATTGAACTAAATAACATCTTATATATATATATATTCTCTTTTTATTCTTTTTTCATGCAAAACTAATATAAGAATAGTACAAAGTGATGACAAAGTATCTAATTTATTTTCTTTAACTAATATAATTCTTTAGCTTTTCAACCAATATATTCTACAAATCAAAAAACAATATTTTAAATATCAACCAACTAATTCAAAAGATCAATGTAATTTGATAAGCGATTTTCTTAGTTCGCTTCACTAACTCACAAAAAATGTGTCAAATCATAAAAACATATTCTTAGACACGGAAATTCTCTTCACCATATATATTGAGCATCCATCTTACCACAAAGCTTAGTAATCATAAAATATTTTTAAAGTTATTATTAAGTAATCAAAATAGAAAAAATGGCTTAAACCAAGCAATTTGAAATCAATATCTAGAAAACAACGTAAAATTTTCCATTTGAACAGTTCAAACATGTAATGCAAACTTATTTACAAAAAATTACTAAGATTAGGCAATAAATAATTCTTCTTCTTCTTTAAATGGTTGCATAAAAAGTATGCATGAAATGAAACCACACCCGACCTAAATAAAACAATGTACTCACTATCATAAAAATGAGATATGAAATGAAAGATTAAAGGTTAAAGGATACTTGAGCGATGTAATTTCTTATGAAAATTGTCTCCAAGTGTGTCACCTAGAGATGAGAAACATAAAAAGTAACAAAAGAAAAAAGAAAATAAAAGATAAGAAAAAAATAAACTAGTTTCTAGAAAAATAATACCCGAGCAATGTTGGTAGATAGGAGACAAAAGATGAATCTTCTTGAAACATATAGAGTTATCTATCCTCTTCACATAAGTCTTCAACCATTGTCAATTTACTTTGAATTTTTTTTTTCCATAAGTTGGATCCTTAAAACATGGCTACCAGTATATTAGTTGTTTATCTTGCTTATCATAAGAAACAAATGAAAAATTAGTTATATCAATAAAAAGAAAAAAAGTTTAGATTTATAATTAGGATTTAGAATGATCATACATGTGAATTTCCTTATGAATAAGTGTGTCTATTATGTAAGCTTGATAACACTCATCCTCATCTTATGACTTCTTTTCTACATGAAAAATATTCACCTTTAGAGTCATGTTCCCAAAAGATAATGTCATTATACCATTCCTATAGATGATAATGGCATTTGCTATAGGAAGAAAATGCCTTCCTAGGATGAATGAGCTTTTTAACTCCATGTCAACCACATATTGAGTACCCAAAACTAGAAAGTCAACAGGATAGTAGAATTTATCAATTTATAATATAAAGTCTTCTATTATCTCTCTTGGTCTTTGTACTGAATGACCAACTAAATGTAGTACCACAAATATTGGTTTGATCTCTCCAAGTCCAATTTTGAAGTATATAGAACAAGGCATAAAATTGACACTTATTCCTAGGTCTAGAAGGGCTTGACCAAATTCATGTGTCCTAATTTGGTGAGAGATTATGGGACAAGTTGGATCCTTATACTTCAATGATGTCTTCGATTCTCTCACCACACTAACTTGTTCTGTTAAGAATGCAATTTTTTGACATGGTGCCTTATTTTCCATCTAGATATTAGGGCTTGAGAAAAAGGTACTTGAGTTGGAATCTTCTTATTTGCATTACTTAAAGAGGCATCTTAAACATTACTCGTGGTGGTGTTAGTTCATATATTGGCTAATGGAATGGGTATAGTTGGTCCATCTAACTTTTTAATGCTACGAGTTGAAATGGAATTTAACTCTTTAACATTATGTGCATCAATGATAGAGGTTTGTGCCATATGTTGGCCTTTTGTGTTGGATTATGATTGAAAGGGGAATTTTCCTTGCTCTTGTATAGTTAGAGCATTGGTAAATTTAGTGATATAATTTTTGATTTCTTTGTTCTCCTAGGCCTCCATCACTTGTGTAAGTACATCCTCAAACTTCAGGTTAGTTTTACCTTGTGCCTCCATAAATGACTATAATGTTTCCTCTAAAGGATTTATATTGGTCGTGCATTATACTAAGGTTTTGGGTAGTTTCTTTATGGCTCGATTTTGTAGTTTTAATTGAATTGTATGGGTTGGTCAGACTTCTAATTGAAGTTTGGATGGTTGCTCCAACCATGATTGTATGATTTTGAGTGAGAAGTTTTTCTAAATGTTCATACACTATTACATTGTTCTTCGTAAACCCCTCATATCTCACTATAAGTTGGGAAACTTTGAGCTATGTGCTATACTACCTAACAAATAAAACATGTATCTTGAATTTATACCCTTGCAACTATATAAGTGGTTGTACTATCTTTTTATTTTTAAGGCCTTTAATTTCCTAGTCAAAGTTTCTAGGTTTAAGGTTGTCTTATTCTCTTAGATGGTAGGTTTTAGTTAGTCACAACCTATTGATGCTATTGGTAGTGCTAGGTCATGTCCAAGTATGTGCTTTCTTAGCTAAATTATTCAAGTAGTCTATAGCTTCATTAGGGCCTTTTACGAAAATCTTTTTGTTGTACGTCCTTTCCATAAATTGATGCTCTTTAATTGTAAGCCCGTCATAGAAGTAGGTAACAAGCACAAAATTTTGTACTCAAGGTATGGGTACATGTTTAGTAACTCTTTGAACTTCTCTCAAGCTTGGTACAATGTTCCATTATCTTTTCGAAAAAAATTTGAGATCTATCTTTTAAGATTATTGGTCTTATGGTAGGAAAATTATTTTTTGAAGAACAATTGGGTCATTTCTACCCAAGTACAATGGATCTTTGTCTCAAAGAGTACAACCAACTCTTTACTTTGTCTTTCACAAAGAAAGAGAAAAAAATTCAACCTAATAGAGTCTATGGCATTTGGTCGGCTATGAAAGATGGTCACTGATAACTGTATTTTATATAGTTATTTTCATCTATTTTATTAATTATAATTGCTATGTTCTTAATGTTTTTAGTTAATTTTCGATGAATAAATTAATATTTACTGTTTTTTTATATTTTTTTATAAAAATTAAATAATTTGTATCGAAAACGTACTTAATTGAAAATTTGTGTCCAAAAATATAATTTCAAATAAAAGAGTGTTTAATTGCAATTTATAAAAGTCAAAATATAATTTAAATTTAAATCGGGCTTAATTTTAATTATTAAAAGTTTAAAAATTTAATTTAAATTAGAAAAGGGCTAAACTGTAATTAAATAAAGTTGAAAATGTAATTTGAAATAAATTTGTGGGTCAAAATGTAATTAAGAAAGTTTAATTTTCTGCACAGGTGAGAAGAACCACGCACTATGAACCATGCGCGAAACGTGGACCGTCCGATCAAAGAAGAAACGGCAGAGATTCGCGTGTCTAGATCACGCCTAACAAAATCACGTGGGTGCAGATTCTGTTTCACGCGGCTCAGCGCCCGAGTAGGGCCCACCTGCCACGCAGGCCAGCGTGCAGTGGGACCCACGTGTTTGACGCGTCCAGCCGCTATCCCCCACTTACGCGCGCCTCTGATCCCGTGCGCTGATCTCTGCATGCAACCGGATTTCCAGTGAATCAGAAGCTCCCACGTGTCCGTTTGAATCCTTACCTCGAATCAGAAAATGTCACGTGTCCCACTTTATTTTTCAGCTAATCATGTAATGACACGTGGCATGTTACGATAAACGTGAAAGTGCAGGATCAAGCGCGTGTGTAGCTGTTGTCTCCCGTGCTCTGATGTCTCCTATGCCCGTTTCTCGCAACTAATTAGAAGCTACCACGTGTCTGCTTTAAATCCTTGCAGCGAATCATACGCTGACACATGGCATGCATTTTGAATTAAAAAAAATTCGAACGGCTCTCTGTCGCTACGCGTGATTTTAATTAATATTTTCGATATTGAAAATCGATACGCGTGATTTTATTTTTCGATACCAAGTTTTACGCGTTTTTATAAAAAAATAAAATAAAAAATGTAATATTTTAGATGTATTATTTTTAGCTATAAATAAGAGATAAGATGATATAGTAAAAAAAGTTTTGGAGTTTTGGGTAGAGTTTAGTTTTTGTGTTGCCCGGTTTTGGACGGCAGAACACGGAGAAGCTATTTTTTGGCTTTTGTTGTGTTCTGCGTATGCCAAATATTTGTTCTAAGTAATTTTTTAATTTTCCTTCTTCTTCATCTAATTTTTCTGAAACTGTTGTAATTTTTATTTTTATTTTATGAAGTAATTTCATTTTTCTAGGGTTACATTTGATATTAATTTATGAAGCTTTTATTTTAATTATTTTGGATAGATTTATAAGACGTTCGATTTGTTCTTTATATTTTGTGCTTAATGCTTTTTGATTATTTACGAATCTTATCAAAACGATCCGTGGCACATAATAAACTTGGAAGAGGCATTTGTGTGTATATTGCTCGTAAATAGAATGACATGTATGATGAAGGATAGGAATATACCCTAATTGTATGTGTGGCCATTTGAAAACTTAAAACGTAATGAATCTAAGTGAATTTAATTCTCATATGAATATAGTGAATTAATTTAACGAGGTGTGTTTGTACGGAGCTCGGAAGAGATGTATGAATAAAATTAGAAGTTTTCGGTTGACAAATTAAATGTACTAAAAAATATAAATCAAAAGAAAATAAAATGATTTGAGTTGATTAATTTGGTGAAAAATTGCAATCCTATATTTCTTTTCTTTTATATTAAACTTTTTTCTTAAATTTGTTCGAATCAACGATCGTTTTGAGTAAAATCAGAGAGAGATAATTTTAGTACTCAACAAACTATAGTAACAAATCTCTGTGGGAACGATAACTTACTTATCAAATTTTATTACTTGTGACCGTATATGCTTGCACGTTTTTATGTGTTAAAAAATACACAACAGTCACTATTGATGAGTGCTTAAAAATCACTAAAATTATTATGATTTAATGTAATTTAATTGATTAAATAGATTTATATTTATATTATTTTATCATATTTTTATATAATTTTTTTCTTCAAAATCACAGGTATTTTTATTATTTTTCAGGTATTTTCGTTCAACTTAAAGACTAAAAGAAAATTACTGGAGGCAATAAATCACAAATATGTTGAGAAAAGAAATAAAAAAAAAGTTAAAATGATGGAAAAATTGGACAAAATGGATCAAAAATACCAAAATTGTGCGCTCTAGCACATGCTCACGTTGAGTCCCATGTGCACCAGTGTGCACACGTATGCCTAGCACACGTCCTCATGCAGCGAGCACATGCCATGCCTAGCACACGTCTGCATATGAGTAGCCAACACATGCAACCAACACATTCTCGACACATGCCAAGCACACTTCACATCGATTTTTGTGCGCCTACCAAATGCCTATCTATTGCAATTCTCGTGGCACACATGTGTGCTAGCCTGTCCAAACGTGCTCAAAATCAATATTTGAAATATTTTTTCCCTTTTTTTTTTTTGCATTTTCCTCACTTATAAAATGACCCTCTCCCCTATTATAAAACACACAATTTTATCATATTTTTCTCTCTCTAGCTTTCATTCTCTTGAAAGTTTTTTTTAGTTTTTAGTTCTAAATTTCTTCTCTTTTGAGAAAAACTAGCTATGCTTTTATATATTTTTAGTTTTTGAATCAATAAACGGAAATGAAAATCCATTTGGAGGTTTTCCAGCAACAGAATTAACATTAAAATTCGGTAAGGATTCTTTTAAGGTATAATTTTAAAATGAATTATTTACAGTTATTTTTTATATTTTATTCTTATATGTTAGGTATAATTGGTTTATGATTAAATTTAACATGAATTGTTGTTTGTAAATATGATATAATAATAACGTTGTTATACTTGCGAAATATTAAATAGGTGAAACATCTCTATAAAATAAATTGATTTTTTTTGTATTCAAGATTTAATATTAAGGATGTTTGAGAGAAATATATTATTTTTCATTATAAACTTAAATTGGAAAATTAGATTTTAAGGTTTGATTATCCAATATAATTTAAAATAATACTATTTTATTTGTCGATACAATTGCCCAATAGTTAGTGTAAAGTTCTATTTCAAAAGTTTTTATAAGAACTATTACTCGAAAATGTATTGACAATGTATTTTCAATCATGATTTTAAAACTTGAAAGTTAGTACTCGTATAATTAAATTCTTAGGTTTAATTTGGACATCTTGAATAACGTTTAAAATATCTAAACCCACCAAATGTGATATTTAAATGGTTCATTTTCAATGGCTTAGAAAAAAAAGAATTAATTTAATTAACTAAATTAATTATCGATCTCACACATAGATGTTAATTGATTTTTTTAATTAACAAAAAATATTTAATTCTACCAAATGTGATATTCATATAAAAAAAGAAAATCAATAAATATCAATTTATATATTTAATAACCTAAATAATATGAGTAATTATAATTAACTTAATTATTATATTCATAAATACTCCACTGATATGAATAATAAAATTTGCATGATTGTTTATTGAATTCATATTTATGTTTATTTTTTATGTTATTAGATTAGGAAACAAACAAACCAAAATATCGTGACAAGATGTTTATGATTTAATTTTATTTTTAATATTTTCAATAATAAATTAAAAACCACATATATTCTTTCATTTGATCGACCTTGAGAGTATACTTATTATTTTCTATAAAAATGATTCGTGCACTTGCGAAAGTTTTACAAATATAAAACCAAAATATTCGTAAGATCGATATTGATGGTCTTGTCTCATCAACTACCTCTTCAAATTACATAAGATGTAAATGTGGTTTTTCATTATCTAAGCCATGAAAAGTGGGCAAGAATTGTATCATTCCAGATTTAAAATCCATTTGTCATGCATTATGGGGAAACATTAGGCATGATGGTATACCTTGAATAGTCCCAGAAGTAATACACCTCCAAGATTATTTTATGACACTGAAGATATTAAAACTTTTCAATCTCATAAATATAATAAAAGAGAATATAATAATGTTGTCAATTTTTTTAATTATTCTCACATTAGGAATAAAAGAAAGACAAAAATTATTAAAACAAATTCAATAAATCTATCTTGAATATGAATCCTTATTATCACATTTTAATTATGAAATAAACTTATTATCCTTTAATGATGAATCCATATGTGAATCTGAGTTAGAATTTAACACTCCAATCTAGCTAACAGGTAAGTGATCAAGAAGGATTCATATTCAATATAGGAAACATGAAAAATCATTAAAATAATTCTTAAATCAAGATGAATTTGTAGAATAATTAAAAAGAGCTCAAGATGAATATATTATTGATAAGAATGAAATGTCATTTTGTGGAACAAAACAACAAGAAGAACCAACCCCTTTTATACTAAAATAGATGAATTAGGTAAGTAACCAATAACTAAACATGGTACTTATTTACACCTTTCTAATGTTGCTAACTTTGCATTATCAAAACAAGAATTATTTAATATTTGTCAATTTAAAAATTATGTATAATCATTTAAAAAATATTAATTTTTTGTGGAACACCCCGAAAATATCTAGTGGTTACATCAATTTTTTCATAAATTATCAAATCCTTAAAATGAACAAGCTATTTAAGGATATCCAAATTGGTTCAAAAAACTAACAAAGCAGACAATATATGTTTTAGCATAAACTATGTCCTCAAATTGAAAACTAAATAGTGCTTATCAGTTAGAGTAAAAAGAATTAAAAATAAAATTAGTAGTACAAAACATGGTCGACAATGTCATGACAAAATATTAAAAGTAAATTAAAAAATAAGATGTCCTATACCATAAAATAAAAAATATTATAAGAAAAGAAAATTTAAGTGAAAACCTTGGAAGGAAAGAACAAACTTTTCCAAAAATAAAATATTATGTCATTTTCAAAAGTAATCATCCATAAATCTATAATACTTGAAGTGCATGTTCCTATCAAGTTAGTAAAGTAAAAAGATGCTTGTTATCAAGCATATGAATCTGTTGAAGAAGTTAAACAAACTTTTGATCTATTATTTCACATAAAGTCTAATTTTACTCACATTATGTCTATATAAGACATTAAAAAAATTTATAATCCTAGTTTTTCAAACAAAATATATGAAGAACTTAATGGAATATGAAAAACTCATATTCTAGGCAAATCATATAGGAAAAAGTTTAGACAACACATGACATAATTAGTAGAAAAGATAACTGAAAAAACAATGATACTATTAAATCTCAAATAACTTAGCTTTCTAACCATCAAACATATGAGTTGTGATGATGATTTTAATTTTGAGAAAATGAAAATTTTTCTCCAACTATTTCATAGTCTCAAAAGTAAATTTACTTATCCAATTTTTGAAAAAATAAAAAAGGATATGTTTATTTCAAAAAGTCAGAATATTATTAGAATCTGAATATAAAAATATATTCTAAAATATCAAAAATAAGATTGAAGATCATAAATCCAAAATAAAAGAAATAGTTGATCAATTAATCTTATTGATAAATTTTCTAAATTAACTATACTCATTAACCATGATCTATGGTATATTAAAGATATTGAATGAAGAATTACTAATCAGGTAATCTTCAAAGTCTTAGTATGATATAATTAATATAGTTTTCAATGATGATAAAAAAACATGATCTATCATTATGTAAAAAATGATAAGTGATTCAAATATTTAACATTTTGAATTGCTAGCACAATTGGATAACGTGAAAGAGAGAAATTCTTTCAGCCTTATCAAATATGGTGGTTAATAACAACCAAATAAAAAGAATTCGAAGCAACCCTTCAATAACTCTGAAGATTTATTTCAAATAATGAGTGCATAAGAATATTGGTTGCAAAATTTCATCCACATCTCAAACTATTAGAGACATCTAATCTAAACCAGAGGATAAAAGGTCATTCATGATAACAGATGAAAAAAGATTGTTTGTTACAGAGTTCTCCATTATTTATGATATATCTAAAGAATATATAAGGGAGTCAGAAAAGATATTAGAAAATCTTGTCAGAAAAAATAATTTAGATGTGCTATATAAGTTATTGCTCTATGCAGAAGATATGGAATCTTTTTATCAAGATGCTCAAATCCATTAAATGTTACTAACAAGAAATCCCCAATATAATAAATGCTATAAAAGCGTAATGGATCACAACAAAATCTGACAGATAACCTTTATACGATTGCACATTTATCTAGCAAACTTAAGGAATCTGTCAAAATTGGGGACAAATGAATTTGAAACCCATTGAAATCCAAAATTTTAAGTTTATAAATAGGAATCTCTAGTCATTAGAGACATAAGCAATAGTAATAAAATATTTTGTAATAGTTTTCTATAATAAGCAAGCTTGTCTTTGTAAAATACTACTATATTATAATTACACTTTGTTTTCACAATAATAAAGTTAGTTTCTTTATTTTTATGCAAGTTCATTATTCTTATAATATTATAGATGTATCTCTTAATTCTCATAATATTCATATATAGTCTTTATGCTTTGTTAAAAATTATAATTAATATTCACTTAATTTTAATCTTTTTTACAATTAAGTTGGTATAAGTTTGTTGTATATATATTGTTTTGTCATGGGAGATAATCATCTATGATTCTTTAACATTCACGATAAGATGACAAATTTGTCTTAAGAAAATCGTATAAAATATGAGATTTAATATTTATTTTTTAATTTTAAATTAATTTTTATTACTTTTGATAATTTTGTATTTATATATTGTTATTTAAAATTATATTAATATTTTATATTTGTGTTTATATTTTATTAACACAATGAACTTTTGAAACGGTTTGCACGATTCTAGAAAGTGAATACATCATTCATTTTTTGGGGTAAAAGAATAGTTTATATTAGAGAAGGTTTTTTCTTGTAAATTGTGTTTATTATATGATTTGTTATATGTTATTAATATAATTTTTCTGATATTGTGATGATGTGCATTACTCTTTGAACCAAGCTTGTATCTTTAACCGAGTTTTCTTACACCATTATTTTGAGTGACTAATGTTTTAATGATAGACAGAAAAGAATCATTAAATTAATCATTTTTTTTTAATTTCGAGTAACACACAAATCACATTGGTCAGTGCATTAATTCAATTCTCACCTATAATTGTTAGACTTTGGAGGTTAATTATTTACGTAGGTTCACATTTAGAGAATATTATTTTATCAGAAGTAAATATGATAATGATAAAATAAAAAATAAAAAATAAAAAATAAGAATCCATAATATAAGGTAGAATAAGGATACGAAGATTGTAATTCTTATCCCATTTTTAAAATTATATATTTTATTTATATTTTTAATTTTTTAATAGATTTAATTATATTTAAATTTAAATTAATCACATGTAATATATTATATATTATATATTTAATTTTTTTTATTATATTAAACATCAATAAATTAGTTTTATAAAAATTATTTAAACTATTTTTTAAAATTTTAAAAATCTAAAGTATATATATTTTATAATTTATTTTTATTATTTCAAACTAATTTTAAATCGGATTTATTAATATTATTTAATATAAAATAATTATAAATTTATTATTCAATATATTTATTTTTCTTCTTTTTATATAAATATTGATTATTGTTATTATTATTTATTGAGTCAAAATTTTATTTTTAATTATAAAATATTTATTATTGATTTAATTTTTTATAATTTTTTATAATTTTTTTAATAAAAATTATTAAAAATAAAAAAACTAATATTTCAAATACCAATTAGGTCTCATTTTTTATTTTAGGGTCACATTCCCTTTCTATTTAAAACCCTAAACATTGAAAAAATATTATTTATATTGTTCTTATTTTTTTTTATATTTTTTATAGAATTGAAATAATTTTCCTTTAATGTATTTGTGCTCGATTTTATGTAAGATTTTTCCCGAATAATTAACTAAAAGAAAAAAAAGAACAGACAATATCACATGAATCACGTGCATAGATTAATAAAAGTTGAAGCGTCGACGTAAAAGTAGTAATCAATACACATAAATGCATTATATATGCAAAACAAATAAGGAGTGTACGTGGCAGATTTTGGCCGTCGTAATTATAAAAACGTTACAAGACAAGATAATTGTTTACGAGGGAAACTTCGCGGAAATAGCTGCGATCCTTGTTTTTTAAATTTTTCTCAAAACTATAGTTAAAATGTAGATAATATCTCAACTGCGATTTAATATAATATATCTTCATCTATGTTTTTTAATTTATAAAAATATTTAAAATGCTTTTAAATTTGATTGTTAAAATTAATCTTTTATTATTCATATTCCTATTCCTATTCATTAACTCTAATACCTATTTTTAATTGTTTTCTATTGCTAGAGGTTATTATATCGAAATTTCATTTAATCTCGCCTTAATGTACTAGTTAAGTTATTATCTTGATAAGTCATTTGTATTAAATGTATATTATTTTAACATATTTATAGTATATAAACAGATTTTTCTATATACATATAAAAATCCTAATTGATAGAGATAATATTGGTTTTATTTTTTTAAAGTTTTAACTGTTTTATTTTTTAGTGAATTATTTACTGTTAAATGTTTCTCTTAAATAACCTTAGGATGTTACTACATAGATAGATCTCTATGTGAATTTAACTCTTTATATTCAGAATTATGCATGCTCTTGTGGGTGGTTAGTACAATTAGAGTTTAGATGATGTATGTTTCCACGTATTAAAGTTTAAGTTTTGATTAAAAAACTTTTATTATTTATTATCAATTTTCTAATTCTTGAATATTATTCTTATTTTATACTATCTGTCTATGATTATTTTTACTGCAGTTGTGATTACATGTCAGGAGTTTATCTCTCTTGGTTTTTTGACTGTTTGTATTGAATTCTTAAAGAGTCAATATATCCACACCTTGATTATGCATTAAGTATTAGAGTTCTTCTTTGTAGTCGTGCATGATTAGATAATGTATTAGTATAATATGTCTTTTCATATGTATAGGAGTTTGGTGTGAATCCCTAAGGAGTATATATCTGCTCATCATGGAAGTGTATCAAGTGTCAGACTCTTTACAGTGTTTTTTATTTATGTGTGATTGCATGATGTGAAAATACAGTAATCATTTACCAAATATATTTTCACATTCGAGGTCCTTAAGTGATTGAAAATTCTTTTAATTTTTCGATATGTATGCTTGTATTACAAGCTATGTATTGTGTTGTCATGTATACATGTTCTTAGTCTGGATAGGATCTAGTGAGGTACATCGTCACTAGTGTGTATTCAACATATTGTTATTATTGTATCTGTTGATTTTTTTATTGTGTGTTGAATTAAACTTATTGTTTTATATTTGTGTTAATTGTTTAATTCATGTTGTGACTCTTGTTTGATCGAATTCATATAAAACTCACGAAAAGATTTTATAGGTTAACGTTTTAACCTTCGTTTAGTTCCAGTTAGTTATTTGAATCAAAAAAACAATTGAAATTTGTGTAATTGTTTATACTTAAAGGAAATTCATTGAGCAAACCTTCGAGACTATGTTACATCATTTCATATTTATATTAAATTTAAGATTATATTTAAGAGAAAAATATTGTTAATTCTTCTTGGTGTAGAAATGAAACTTCAATCATGTATCTATTTTTTGTAATTGTTTAATCATATGACTAAAAAGTGACTATATAAGGATAACATTAATTTTTATTTATTTTATTTTTATTTTATTAGATAAAGACTATTTTAATTTGAATAAATTATAATCCAAAGAATAGAATAAAAATTAATAATATAAAAAATGGTGATTTGACATGTTTAATTATTTTTTAATAATAATATAATTAAATTATTAAAAATATAAATATAAATATAAAATTAAATATTATTTTAAAATAAATATAAAGTTTGTGCAATCACTTTCTTTATATTTAAATATTTTCTCCTTTTTTAAAATTGTAATTTGAGGTTTGAGAAGGAGAGAGCATAAACAAAGAAAAAGTATCACTTTAATTCAAAATTATGAAAAATCATTTTATTGCAATGCTATGATTTTTGATAAAGATAAATTGTATAATAATAATAAAAAATAGATAATCAAAAACCTAAATACAAAGAAATCAAAATAACTTTAAAGCGTGAAAATGACAGTACGAATATACAGTTGTCTGCTGCACAAATAATAATTAATATATTTATGATCTAAAAACAAATACAATTTATGAAATTTTAAGAATAATTTTCATTTTGATGTAATTTTCTGAGCTAGTAGTTTTTTCCCCCCTTAGTATCCGTATTAATATTTGATATTATTATTTTTTAAATTATTTTGTATTACTTTAAAAATATTTATATTTTTAAAAAATAATTATTTAATTAAAAATAATTTTTATGAACAAAATATTTAAAAATAATATAATCATTCTAATTTTTATTATTATGTTCTTTTTATTTCTATTTCATCTCTTTCTCACACATTTAACTATTTTATAAGTTTTTCTTTCATTTTTTTATCTATTAAAATTGTAAATTATAAACTTTAAACTTAAATACTAAATTTTTAACCTTGCATAATAAAAAGTATCTTAAATATTAAACTATGTATTATAAATCTTAAATCTAAGTATTAAACTCAACGAAAGAAAATGAAAAAAAAAGAAAATAAAAGGAGAAAAAAAGAAAAAGAAAAAAAATAATAAATTTTTTAAAAGATTAAAATGTAAACAATATGAGACATTTAATCTCAAAAAATTAACTTAAAATAAAGTAAGTTTTATATTATTTATAAATATTATATTAATATTTTTTTTAATCAATACTATTTAAATTTTTTACAATTTTTTTTCTAATCAAATGGATAAGTTTTAGATCATTTAGGTTTTATTTTATTGTTAGAGCAGTGTTATAAGCACCACCTGGACACCGGCCTGGTAATTTGTGCAGATTATATGTTTGTGTTTGTATTTTAAGCTTACATGCATTCATGTTTTTAATATTATAAAAAATAATAAATTTTAAATTTATTTATTTATACTAATTGTAATATCTTTAGGAGTGAAACAAATTATACTGAGTGACACATAAGTGGGGTGACAAAGGGTGATATAAAAGAAAAAACTAATGTATGTCTAATATTATTTTGAATTATAGTCGAATTGTCACCCCTTCATCATATGTTGTTTCTCTCATTAGTTGATGTATCGATCTTCACATTATACAACACCCACAACGTTTTAAGAATTTTGTTATTTTATAACTATAATAAGAATAGTGGGTATAATAATACTTTTTAATTCGATGATGATGAGTACAATGATGGAAACACAGTTATGGTTTTTCTTTTTGTTAAAATCAGTTTAAGTATTTTTTTTAATGTTATAGATAAAGAAAAATAACATTAATTTTGAATAATTTATCTATTTAAAAATTTTTTTGGTGTATTTTCATAAGAAATATAATTAGATATTTTTGTTTAAATTTTTTTAAAAAATTATTGTATTAGTTAACTTGATTAAGTACTAAATAAGACTTAAGAGTATTTCTTCATAGTTCATGTAGTACTTTCGTTGGTTAATCTTGTTATTTTAATTATAAATTTGAAATATTTAAAAGATTAAATTTTATATATTTTTATAATTTTAGTTCATATTTAAATAAAATCTTTTATTTTTTTTATAAAATGTAATACTTTTTGGTTTTTTCAAAGTTTTCGGAAGAGTACTACTAATCATATAATTATAGTTTTGAACTTTTCCCCCCTTTAAAATTTAAAAACTTTTGTTGTACTGAATTCATGTTTGCCAAAACGAATATGATTGTTTTGTTTCTCCGTATTTACTTTAAGGAAAAGAATTAAAGAAAAGAGAAGTGAAGAAAACAGAATAAGATAGTTTCAAGATACTATAAGCACTTCCCATGATTTATTATTTTCACTTTCATATTTTTCTTTTAATTTTTGGTTCTATGTTTGGATGAAAAAAATCATTTGATACACATAGTCACGTTTACTTAATATACGTTATTATTAAAAAGTCAAATGAGTTCACATGATAAAGAAGGCAACACTAACCATTATGTCAATCCATTTGTTCTCCTGTTGACACTAACCAAAAAGTGAAACCACTGCAAAAATTTCTCTATTTATTGTTGTGTTTGTTCATCATGTGGGAAGATTTACTTGTGAATCTTCCTTTGTAGTTTTGGATTTCTATATCTGATAGTCATTGAGCTTTTGAAAATTGTTTTTTGTTTGAGAATAATGTTTCATATGATTTTGGAAATATGGATTGGACGTGGTAGAGAAGATTACAACTGCTAAAACTTGCTTGTTTTACGATCTTTATCATTCTCTTGTCACTTGATTTTTATTTTCTCACAAGGAGATTATTTTGCTAATTCATTTCTTTAGTTATGTTTGTTTGGTATTAAATGACTAATAGACATACGACCTTAGGTGTGCAGGTACCCTGCTATGGTATAGCGAGATCACATGACTAGTTAAACAATGACATGAGCTGAAAGGGTTTGGTAAAGCGCATTATCTCGTCGACAGAATACTTCGTTGTCCAAGTGCAAGGTCATAGGCTTCAAGATCTGATATGCTAACCCTATTATGACGACATGAAGAGTGCTGCTTAAGGACTCAAAGTGACCCATGTGTAACGATCTCCCTTATATGCATAAAATGACCTATTGTAACACATCGATCTTCTTTCTAATGATATTAGTTTGCATATCATTTTATTATGTATAGACAATACTTTCATGTCGCTTATACATAACTTTCTATGTGCGTAGGATGTAATACACATGTATATATACCCTTTAAATGAGTAGAATACAAAATCCATTTCAATTATTCAATTTCTTAATTCTCATTAAAAATCACTAGAATCTAACACTTAAATTCTCTCCAAACAATGTAAATGAATGATTTTTCAGATCTTCTTTTTCTTCTAATTCTTTTAAGTCCCCTAAACCATTTTCTAAATTTAATGCCATCTATTATCTACAACTTATTGCAAAGGGACCAGTAAGCAATGTCATCCATTATTTGCAACATATTTGTAGATCTGGTTGTGAGGTCTCTTTTACCGTATACAAGGTAAGTACTAGTACATATTTATGAAATTAGGAATTTAGTTAAGCAAAACATAACTGCATTATTTTTGTGATTGTGTAGGATTTGGCTCATTATAAATCAGGGGTTTATAAGCACATTATTGGAGATGAAATGGAAGATCATGTAGTCAAGAATAACTGCGTTAATCTTTATGGTATTATGTAGTTTTCTAGGTATGTACCCCTTCAATTTAACAATAACATGTTCGGCCTTTCACTTTACCCACTTGCAATAACCGAATCTGAGCATGGAATACCTAACATCTTTAAGTGTGCTGAATTGTATTTGAAAAGTTAACATTACAAGCCTGTTGCAATTCAATTGGATGGCTTAGAACAAAAGTGTCAATTATCATATGTATGCGTAGCACTTTGTATCATTATTATATAATTATTTTATGATTTTCCGATGGGTCTAACGTACAATGAAAATGTGGTTATAAGGATAATTGGTTGTCCAAATGATTATGCCTAACCATACATGGTTAGACTTGGACTGGTTGGCGATGGCCTTAACAATTATCAAGTAATTCTATCGCGCTACTTTTGCCCATCCTTCTCGGAATGAAATAACATCAATTCATGTTGATTTATGAATTAAAAAAAACTAAAATAGGACTGGCTTAGAGGAACACCTAATCAAACCTCTTTAGCAAGAAGCTTTATGAACAAAGTCAAGGTTCAATATGTTGAGAAATTTTTTGAGCCATTGCAAATGACAATCTGGGTATATTATTTGGCGATTTTACAAACTGCATGGTAAGTATTGGAAATATTATGTCATCTTTCTAACCTTCTAGCTACTGTTGAAATCTTCAATCGAACTAGTTAAGTTTACTATTGTTACAACAGGGATTTGAAAAACTTCAAGAATTGGTTGACAAATGGGAGGGCTTGAGGTGGTGGCACTAACACTAGCACACAAACACACCAACAGCAACACACGTTGTATATTTTATTGTAATCAACCTTTTCTTACTCATATTTATTAGTGTTGTTGGATGGCTTGTTAAGAATCAAATCATATTTAATTTTTTCCATAAGTTTTTAAAAATTCAGACAAGAATCATGCAGCTCGAGCAATTAAAAAATTTAGAATAGAGGATTGCTTTGAAGGAGTGATATCTTTTAAAAGACTTAAACTTGTCACACAATTTTGAATGTTTTATTTAAAATAACCTACATCAATATTTAAGGTACATTATCTTACTCTCAAACTATTATTGTTCCTTTGCTAAAGTTTTCCATTATTTTAAGTTTTCCATTATTTTATTTTTCTTGTTTTTTTGGACAAATTTTGTTAAGAAAGTTTAATTTATGAACTAGTTAAACATACATTTATTTGTTATTGTTTTAGATTATGCATTTTCTTGTTCATTTTTTATTGGTTTTTTGAATCCTATCTATTATAAGTAGAATACAAAGATCATTTTAAAGAGACATTAGCAGAAGCTCCAATAGTGCTGGTGTTGGTATTGGTGCTTGACGTTGATACTGGTGTTGGTGCATAGCGTTGGTACTAGCGCTGGTGCTAGTGCAGACGTTGATAACTATAATTCACATTTTATATTACATACCTTTATAACTATGACATGTAAAACTTGGTGCAAGATAAGATGCAAGTATTATATGATTGATTGCAAAGCAAGCTGTTTCAATTTTGTTCCTCATTGTCAATTTTTTGGAGTTTAGTTGCTCTATAAAAAAAATCATCTATTTTAGCACATGGGATGCACATTTCCCTAACATTGTGAGAGGATAATGTAAATTAAAGCCAATTTTCCTATTTTGAAAAATTAGATACATTACAAAAATTCAATTGGACCCTATTGCTGTGACTAACGTTAGTTGCAAAAATCCAATTAGACCCAACGTTAGGCACCAGTACCAATACCAGTACTAGCGCCAGCACCAGCATTAGCGCCAACACCAGCACCAGTACCAGCATCAACACCTAGTACCAACATTAGAACCAACGCTAGGCACCAACAAAAGCACCAAACATCAATAGGCACCAACACCAATGTCAAGTACAACAGTAGCGCCTATGCACTAGCACCAATACACCTATGGTATTTGCCTTTTCTTTACACTTATGCTAAAGTCGTTGTGGACTTGATTATATTGATTTGAAGTATACTTATAAATGCTTTGAAAAAGTACACTTATAAATGATTGTAATAGTAAAAAATCATTTTGTAACAATAAGGTTATTCTTCATAGTCATTGTAACTATTAGAATTAGCTAGAAAAGTTTTATTATGTTTTAGTGTATAAACTCTCAAATGTAATTACATTTTAAATTTTAATATAATATATTTTTAATATTATAATTAATAAATTTATTCTAATTTACATTGATTTTTAATATTATAATTAATAATTACACTTTTATTTAAATTTATGGTCATAGGGTATGTCTATGACCTCGATTATTTAAAAATCAAGACCATAGAGTATGTCTATGGTCTTTCTTACTTAGGTTTCAGTTCTTATAACTATAACCATAGAGTCATAGACCTACGGTCACAGATAAAAATCGAGACAATATACATGTATTGTAATAGTAAAGTGACAGGAGTTTCTATTGGTTGATGTGATTAACTCTATTAAGATACCCAAACAAGTTTCCTATTAAGAGAAGTGCACCCCTCTTTACTGTAAACTTATGAACAAAGAAATCTTATTAGGACCTCCAACCGCCATAAGTGTGGTTGCTTTTGGCTCTCCAATGCTTAATCAATTTAGATAATGGGTATAGTGGAGAAGACTAGAGTCTCTCTCTTTGATTTAGATAGAAGAAGGGAGACAGAGAGATATTGTAGATTTAGTTGTGTACGTGAGTAGTGATGAACTTATGAACTTAATGTGTGAAGTATACAATATGAGTAATTATCTAATCACTTATTCATGAGTATACTTGATGTCGATCACTTATCTGTGCAGATATAATTTCACCTAAGATCGGTGTTATCTATTCGTAATTATACATTATGGATAATTAAGAGATATTTATCTTTGTGAGTTTTTTATATAATAATTATACTCATTTGGTGACTTAGTGCTCATTGGGTTAGTTTGTGAGTCATAGTATTAAGTAAACACATTTCTATTGTGACATGTAGTATAGGTTTATTTTACACTCAACATATATTACTTATTTAATATTTAAATTAATATAAATAATTTTGATATTAATTATTAAGTATAAATTATTTTTAAGACTGTCATTGATGTAAGTTTATAAATGAGCTTTCTCCACCTCAAAAAGACATGCATAGACCCTCGTACTTTCCAAATTCTATTTAGTGTTAGATCATTCACATAGAAAATGGTTTAAGTATCATAGTGGATATAACATCCAAAGATGTCATTCCTTTTAACATATTTAGTGACTTGTAAGATTAACATGACAAAAACTTAATAAACACAAAAATCGATTAGAACACCTGAGTTATTTTTTAACTAATAAGAAAATTAATATTATAATCATTATTTTAAATTTAACAAAATTAATTAATTATAAAATTAATATTATTATGAAAATATTTACATAAAAATTAAATATGATATTATATTCAATATAATAATATTTATACTGCTATTATAAATTTCTTAAATTTATTATTTATTTTATGACTTAATTATATTAATAAATTAATTTAAGTGATATATATATATATATATATATCGTGTGTCAAAGAAAGGTAATAAATATTGATATATTTTGATAAGAAAACTAGAATTTAGTAAGTTACTTGTAAAAAAAATCACAAAAATAAATAATATTTATTAAGAGTGTGTGCCGTTGGTTTGATCGATTTTGATTTACTTTATAAGTCAATTTGTCTTAATAGTTTAAAAAAAATTAAAAACTTCAATAGATATATAAACTTTCAAAAATTAATCTTCAATTTTATATCTAAAGTAAATTTTAAGGTGGTTGGTTTTAAGCGAGTTGATTTGAAAATTTTTTATCTATTTTTTTATAAAAATATAATTTAAAAGCAATAAGAATTCTTAATATATTATGTCTTCTTTATATATTATGATTTAGAATTATTTAATTTTATTAAAACTTTATGATTTAGAATTATTTAATTTTATTAAAACTTGAAGTTAAATAAAAAAGATCTAAAATATGCATTACATCTCAAATCATTATAAAATAAAATATGATGATAAAAATTATCAAAATAATTAAAATTTATAAAGAAATAAAAAGCAAACTCTATTTTATATTCATATGATTAAATTTAAAAATTAAAATTAATAAATATTATAAATATAATAAAATTTAAATATATTTATAATTTAAATATATCAATTAGATTTTTGTAAAAATAACTTAATTAACTCAATTTTTAAAATTTTAAAACTCACATTTAAAATCAACCGACGTATAACAAATATAATTTGTGTTTTTGTCAAGTTACGTACGTATCTAAGTAATCGATTTTAATCAGATATCGACATGACACGTACGGAACATGCACGGAAGACAACAAAAAACGAAACTTCGAGGAAGATTCATAAAGTTGACGTTTTCCAAAATTTTGCCTCCTGAGTTATTATTCCGTCCATTACGGTTACCAGTTAAATATATACATCAAATATTCAGTGGTAATATCGTGATTTGAGAGTGGTTGATGACGTTAAATTTTTCATATTCCGTTTCGCACTAAATCCATAGATATAATTTATAGGTTTAAATTAATGGTTTATGATTATTGTACTGCCTATCCTAAATTTTGTTTTTTTGCCATAATACTAATATAATTTATAAACTTAAATTAATGATTTAATATCGTACATTTTTTTTTCTATATATGAAGAAAAAAAATAAAATCCGTAGTACTAGTTGAAGCCACCATAGTTATAGACGGGGCAGATCATTATTTTTTTTTGGTACGAAAGGACTAGCTATATTAATTATAGACCGGTCACCTTAATTTACTATTCTAATTTATCCGATTTAATTAATTTATAATTGTTAAAAATTCATGATTAACTTAATCTAATAAGATCTCGTTGAGTTAAGACTTATCAAATTTGTTGAGTTAAGACTTGATCAAATTTATAAGCAATTTTGTTGTTTTTTTCTTAATCGATGTGTGATAAGGATACTTAACAGTCCCTTCCATGCGGCGGACAAAGATGAAATTAGCGTCACGGTAAGAATGTGGTAGAGCCCAATTAAATACAAGCATACAGAAATTAAACACAACTCTAATATTATATTAGAAACTCAGACTTAACTCAACCTAATAAGATCTTATTGAGTTAAGGGTTGACCAAGTTTATAAATAATTTTACTGCTTTATTCTTAGTCGATATAGGACAAAAATACTTAACAATAATTAACTATTTTTATCGATATTAAATAAATAAATTACAAAAATTAAGATTTAAAATTAGTTAAATTGAAGAAATTGAATTTTTACTTCACGTCTCACTCTTCCAGCTCGTACTTAAGTCGGCTACTGTAAAGAAGAAATATCCTATTTTATCTTTTATACATTTAAAATTAGAAATTATACTTTTGGACCACTATTTTTTCGGATCAACACGTCATAATTTGATCAGCACGAATGTATAGTTTCTACATATATATATATATATATATATATTGTACAACAACAGAAGACACTAGATAATTATCCACTCCACCTTCTAATTCTCACTCTGCATTGCAATATATATATATATATATACAGAGAGAGAGGAGGAGGGAGAGAGAGAGAGGGAGAGTTATTTTGAAATTATTGAAGGGCCAAAAATGGGGTCGATTAACCAAGAAGAGAATGGTAATATGAAAGGTCTAAGCAAAGAGATGAGACATGCAAGAACAGCTCATAACATGTCATCTTCTTCGTTGAGAAAGAAGTCTGACCTCACTCTTGTTTCTAAAGTTCAAAATAATTTGCTCAGAAAATTTCTTGCTAATTTGCAACAAGTCTGTTTTGGTACTAAGCTTTTCGTTTTGTTTATTGCTGTCCCTCTCGCCATTGCTGCTCAGTCTTTTGGTTTTGCTAGAGTATGCATTCTTGCTTCTTTTATTCTTTTAATTTAAGTTATTTATTAATTACTTTTTTTTAATCATGTTGTAATATAGTTTTTAATTAAATAGTTAATTTCTTATTTTTTTTATAATTTTTTTCTAAATATATTCACCAACCTTGAAAACACTTTTCTGTACTTATTCATTTTAAAGAAAAAGTTCTTACTGCAGCTTGTGATAACGCTTTCTATTTTTTTTTATTATATTTTCAAAAAAAATTGTTATTATTCATAAATTTTATATTTTAATAATTTTCTTTCAATATTTTATTAATACAAAAGTTATGAGGATTTATTCTCTAGAAAATAAAAATGTTATTATATTTTTCAAAAAACTTTTGTTATTATTTATAAATTTTATAGTTTAATAATTTTCTTTCAATATTTTATTAATACAAAAGTTATGAGGATTTATTCTCTAGAAAAAAAAAATTTGTTGAAAAAAAAAGTAATAATAATATTCTTTAAGGCTTATAAAACTCTCCATATTTTGATATTGTAATTTCTTAAAAGTACGAAGATTAAAGTCAATAATCATTATCAAACATATTTAATTCAAAATCGCTTAAGAATAACGTGAATAACGTTGAGCTTGAAATACTTTGTTGTTTGTTGAAAAAAAAAAAAAAACAGCCCTGCGTATTCGCACTGAGTTTACTTGGACTTACTTTTCTTGCCGAACGGGTCAGTTTTTTGACAGAGTAAGAAAACAGTATTTATTTATTTATTTATTTTTTGTGTGTTTGGTCATTAAATTGTATTAATTAATCAATAGCCTTATGTTCACCTCTTAAATTCTTTCTTTTTTGATTTTGTGCTGTCCAAATATTACAGGCAAATTGCTTTCTACACGGGTCCAACAGGTACTACTACTTAATTACTTTAATTATCTATCTATCTATCTTTATGTTGTTTGTTTCTGAAATTGGTAGGCAAAATTAATGAAGTTTTTGCTTTCACTTATGAGACTAGCTACTCTTTCAAAAGTGGATTTTATTTTGCTTTTGCTTTTGCTTTTGCTTTCTAGGTTGAAGTAATTATTTGAATATATAGGTGGGTGTGGGACTGAGTCACAATTTTAGAGTAATTTTTTATTTAAAAAAATAATTTTCATTAATTAGTGATTGATTTAATCATAATGATGTTATATATACATTCTCATAAGTCATATATATATATATATATATATATATATATTGTGCCGTGGTTGTGCTGGTGCAGTGGGAGGACTTTTAAATGCAACGTGTGGAAATGCAACGGAACTCATAATAGCAATATTTGCACTAAGCAGAAATAAAATACAAGTGGTTAAGTACTCTCTTTTAGGTTCAATTCTTTCCAATCTTCTTCTGGTATTAGGGACCTCTCTTTTTTGTGGTGGCATTGTTAACCTTGGAAAGGAACAGAAATATGACAGAGTAAGTTAATTAATAATTGCACCTTACCTTCCTCTTTATTTAATTCTAATTAATTTAAAAATAAAATCATTTTAATTAATTATAATTAAAACATACAGAGGCAAGCTGATGTGAACTGGATGATGTTATTACTGGCATTGCTATGTCACTTGTTGCCAATGTTATTTCGCTATGGTGGGTCCTCACTTATTACTATTGCAGACTCTACAGACCCAACACTTGCTTTGTCAAGAGCCAGTAGCATTGTCATGATCATTGCTTATGCGGCTTACATTTTCTTCCAATTGTTCACACACCGCCAACTTTTTGAAGCTAATCAGGAAGTAATTATTATTATTATATATATATATATATTTACTTTTTATTTTTTATTTTTTTAATTTAAAATAATTATTGAAATAATCATTAATTAAAGGACGCGATTTAATTAATTAATTAAGTTGTGATCTATCAATGATCAGGATTCAGATGATGATGATGATGATATTGTTTCAGAAGAAACACCTTTGATCGGTTTTTGGAGTGGATTTGTGTGGCTTATTGGAATGACTGTGTTCGTAGCTTTGTTGTCCGAATATGTTGTCGTAACAATTGAGGTAATTAATTATAATTATAATAACATCATTGTAATAGAATTTGTATATAATAAGATAGTTAATTTTAATTTCAGGATGCTTCAGAATCTTGGGGTTTATCCGTAAGCTTCCTCAGCATTATCTTGTTGCCAATTGCTGGAAACGCAGCTGAACATGCTGGAGCCGTTATTTTTGCTTTCAAAAACAAATTGGTGAGTCTCTTTTATCTCAGTCGATCACTCACCACTATATATATATCCATTTAGTTCTGTGTTTATTAATTATTAATGGCACCAAAATACAGGATATAACATTAGGGGTTGCTTTGGGATCTGCAACACAAATTGCTACTTTTGTGGTAAGTACATATATATTACATTAAACTAATTCAACTATTTTGTTTGTTTTCATTATTAATTAATTGGTAAATATATTAGGTACCTTTGTGTGTGATCATTGCATGGATAATGGGTATTCACATGAATCTCGATCTAAATCTAATTGAAACTGCCACTCTTGCTGTAGCCATAGTCGTCACAGCTTTTACTCTACAGGTATATATGAATGTTAGTTACCTAGCTACCTAGCTACCTAGCTACCTCATATTAATATTAATTAAAACCTCAAATTATATCATGCCATTGATAATTAATTTTTTATTTATTTTTAATTCATAACAAAAGCCTCCAATATTCATTTACAGGATGGAACTTCACACTACATGAAAGGTTTGATTCTTTTCCTATGCTACATTGTCATAGGAGCCTGCTTTTTTGTCAACAAAAGACCATTTAGTAAGTGCACAACACCTTATTATTTAAATAATTTCTAGTTAATTTGTCATTTAAAATTAACCTTTTTTTCCGATGATCATGTATCTAACTAAATTTGATATAATGTTTTTTTTTTCAGACAATGCAAATATTACCAACTTGGGATTCAAGACATCTGAAACAGTCTTTAAAGCCTAAATAAATAAAAAAAGAAGTTAGCCCTGATTGGTGTTGTGTATCAAATAATATATTATGACGCACGTACTTTGATAAACAAAAGGTTCGTAGGAGTACAATATATAATTAGTCCTATTTTAATAATATATAAAATTACGATACATTTTCTACATATGTATTTATTTGCTTTGGTGGTTAATTTGGATGCAGACTAGCTTTTGGATGAACAGTATATTGTTTTCGAGGCCTGACCTTCAACAAGTTTAATCGATGAGCATTATATTTCGTTTGAAATGGCAATGCCTGTTGGAAAGCATGTGATGGATTAATTACTGGATATATAGCTTCATGAAGGCAGGTCACCGGCCATGAATATCTCTCAGGGAGACCGTAAGAATTATTTTTTTTTCCTTTTTTGAACCTGGGAATACTAAATATTAGTATGTAAGCGTTCAAATAAGTCAGTACTAATGTTATGAAAAAATTTAATATATTATTTTTAATATTGTTTTTTCTTTAGTTAATTATTTATATTATTGCATTATCTTTTAATAAATTATTTTGTTCAAAAACTTTAGTAATTTGAGGGAGTCCTTTATGTTATATTGTCTAAAATAAAAGGAAATTATTTTATATGCTACTGGTCGGAAACAGGTACTTAATTAGTTTTTGCTCTGAGAATGTCGCCAAAGTGTACCACCACGCTTTGAACAGTTGTGGCGTTTGAACTTTTGAATAGAAGCTTGTATCTCTGGTCGATCATTATCTTTTTTTTTAATATTATAAATTAAAAATAAAATAAATAAATTTTTGAAAGAGTATGAATAATGATTACTTCTTCTACTTTAAGAATGATGATTTTATTTTAATATTACTATTTTAAGAATGATATTTTATTTTAATATTAAATTTTATTTTATTTTTATCCTAATTTTAAATATAAATTTAAACCCTAAAACTTATACTCTATATCATATGTCATAAATTTTAAATCCTATTTAAAAAAGAAATAATTTTAAGAATAAACCTTAACTCACAAATATAATTTTATATCCTAAACTCTATGACATATACCCTATATTTTATACTCTAAATACTAAAACCATAAACTCTAAATCATATTTAAAAAACAATAATTTTAACTTTAAACCTATAAATATAACAATAAAACTTAACCTATAAATATAATCTTAAACCTTAAATCATATGCTCTATACCTTAAATCTTAACCTAAATCTTATTTAAAAAAAATTTAATAATATATTTTATTTTTAATTAATAATTATTTAAAAAATAATGATATCAATAATGTATTTTGTATGATGAAAAAATAATAATTAAATGATATTATTTAAATTTTAATTAAGAAAATATTAAAATAATATATAATATTTTTCATTATAATTTATTTATAAATCAAACATTATAATATTAATTTATTATTTTATTTTAATAATTAAAATAAAAATATAATAATAATATTGTTTACTTTTTGTTCTATCTTATTCTTATTCAAATTTAATTTTGTGAATCACACTTTAGCTTAAGGTTGGTAGAAAGTAGAAACAACGAAATAAAGCAACGGAAAACTCCCGCTGATTAACAGGGTTTATACACTTACCAGGGATTTCTTTTAACATATAATAAATTTATATGATTATGTCCAAAAGCCATCTAAAATCTGGGTCCCTTATTGAATAACCACAGTTATCATGTCCAAAACCTTTACATGATTAGTCCTCCTCCTCCTGTGGTACCTCCTGTAAAAATACATGGTATTTATGCTCCCAATCACTAAAAGAAATGGAAACACATAATAGTTCAGAATAACACGATTTCTTTATCATTCATTTCAGATTTCGACCCTCTAATTCATGGTCATCGCCGAAATTAATGGATAAGTAATTCAACTCATTCACATCTAGATCATTAATGTTTGGAATCCATATTATCCAAGGAGATATTGTTTTTGCTAATTCAAATTAAAGTCGGTCCATTTTCCGGTCGGAATATAGTCAGAAATAATACCAAGAAGTAGCTTATAAATTTATTAGTAAAAATGAAAAAAAAAATTATATTACTTTTAAATTAGTAGTAAAATTTATAAATTTTTTATTTTAATTATTATAAAATAATATATAAATAAATCATTGTTGATGTTCCAAAAATTTATAAATTTTAATATTTTTAAATATTACATTATAATTATTATATTTTAAATGTGTATTTTTATTTAATTAAGATAATTTTTTTAAATTATGTAAATTAAGTTGTAATGAAGACTAAATAACATAATTTAATATTTATACAAATGAACAAAAAATGAAAGAAATTAAATTAAATAAATTATAATAAGCATGTAAAAAAATTCAAGTATATGAAAGAAAAATAAATAAGATCAATATTATATATTATAAATAAAAATGAATATTTATATGATTATATGTGATGTAATACGAAATATTTAAATTGTATGTGAAAAAAAATATATTATTTAAAAAAATGTTAAGAAAACTAATCAAGTTAAATTTAATGAAAACAACAAAATTACACATTTAAAATTTGTAATCATAAAAATAACATTCATTATATTTAGTACGTATATTTTTACTATTATAAATATTTTGACCCATAATTTCGCATTACATGTAATCTAATTAGACTTCGTTCAAGTTAAACTAAAATCATTTAAGCTCGTTTAATGTTAAACTATATCTATTTAAACTTTTTCAATATTATTTGAGTGCTATTTTTGTTATTATATATAAGTTTTAGATATTATTTGATGTAATTTTCCAATAATTTATGAGAATATGTTAAGCATTTATAGCTTTATTAGAATTCAATTAGTAAAAATTGTATAATAATAGAGTAAAAATGAAAAATATATGGACAATATAAATGAAAATGTAGTATAACAAAACAAAAGAAAAATAATATTCGAATAATAAATTTAAGAGGAGACAATATTATGTATTTTTATAAAATAAAAATGTACATTTATAAATACCGAATTTTTTTATCAAAAAGTTAAAGGGACACGTGTAAATGTGGCTTCGTCCATGATGATGATCATCATCATTATCATCATATGGTGAGCTATCATGTGTAAAAGAATAGAGAGGGTTGAGTAAAATGGCAATAATAAACAAAACAAATTAACGAAATTGGTTATTGGAAAATTATGCAAATTTTCGATAAGTTAGATTTATGAGAAAGTAAAAATAGACAAAAATATCACCCAAATTTGATAACGGAGTTCAACCAATTTCATCTACGTCTCCGGACCTATTGCAGATCTTTTTACTAAAAAAGAGAAATTATACAAAGTGTTTACAATACTCATAACTCGCAATCCAATTACACCCAAGAAAATTGCTCTCAATTTTTCTCACTAAATCCTTTTTTTCTCAATTGGATAATTCAAAGTACTTATTAAGGTGCTTTATTTATATATACAGAAGCTTCCCTTCTACATGTTTTGTCAACTAATTCTTAATTTGTTTTCCTTCTTTTTCAAGAAAATGATGCACCATCCATTCAATTTTCTTGGGTTGTTGGCTTGACAACCACTCTTTTATTTTATTGTCATTTATTGCACCGTTTGGTGCATATAAGTTTGACCAACAATCTCCCACTTGAAGACTGATTTCAATCTATCTTCACACTTGGATCAATGCAACAACTTTTCTAGTCTTGTTACTCTAGCAGATCAACTGAAGTTAAACACAATTTCAATTTGTGAATAGTCACCGCCTTTTTCAATATATCTGTTAGATTTTTTCTTCCTTAAATCTTCTCTAGTATTAACATATCATCTTTCAATAGAGATATGATAAAGTGATAAGGAAGCCCAATATGCTTGGTTCTAGAATGAAATTTTGAATTATTCGCCAAGTGTATCGCATTTTGACTATCATTGTGTAGAACATTATTCTTCTATTTGAATCCCAACTCAGTTAACAAACCTTGAAGCCATATAATCTCTTTACTAGCTTCAGTCATTGCTATATAATTAGCCTCTATAGTGGATAGAGTGACAATCTTTTGTATTTGTGACATCCAACTAACAGTTGTAGTTCCAACGGTAAATATATAATTGTAGTGCTTCTTCGATGATCAACTTCACCTCCAAAGTATGCTTCTACATAACCTTCTACTTTTAACTCTTCTTTAATAAAGTATAAACACTTCTCTATGGTGCCTCATAGATACCTTAAAATCCATTTGATTGCTTCCTAATGAGCTTTCCCTAGATTTGACATAAACCTGCTAACAACTCCCACTTCATGGCCAATGTTTGGTCTCATACAGACCATTGCGTACATTAAACTTCCAATGGCTGAGACATAAGGAACCTTAGCTATGAATTCTCTATCTTCCTCTGTTTGAGGGGACTGATCCTTGGATAGGTGAAAGTGACTAGCCAAGGGTGTGCTAACTGGATTAACATTGCCCATGTTGAATCTCTGCAAAACACGGTTGATGTACTCTACTTGAGTTTACTACAAGGATTTTCTCTTCTTATATCTTGTGATTTGCATTCCAAGAATCTTCTTTTCTGGACCCAAGTCTTTCATATCAATCTTCTTTGACAATTGCTGCTTCAACCTTCTAATATCATTCGTCTATGAACCTACTACTAATATATCATCAATATAAAATAGTAAAATGATATAACTAGACCTATATCTCTTGAAGTAGCAACAATGGTCGACGTTGAACTTCTGGAAACCTTTATTGTGCATGAAACTGTCAAACTTTCTATACCACTATCTCGGGGCTTGCTTCAGGCCATACAAACTCTTCTTAAGATTGCACACCATGTCTTTCTTCCATCTTTATAAGAAACCTTCTATTTGGTACATATATATCTTCTCATCTAAGTCTTCGTGAAAGAATGTAATCTTCACATTTAACTATTCAAGATGAAGATCTTCAATGACTATAATATTCAACACTGATATGATAGTATTGAGCTTCACAATGAGAGCAAAAATGTCAATGTAGTCAATTCCTGCTGAAATCCTTTGATAAATAGTCAAGCTTTGTATCTCTTAGAACCATCATGCTCCTCTTTCACCCGATACACCCATTTTTTGTGAAGTGTCTTTTTCCCCATGGGTAACTCAGCTAGTTCACATGTCTGGTTGGAGATGATAGATTTTTTTTCTTCTTACATGGCAAGCTCCCACTTCTAGAATCTCGAGTCTGATAAGCCTTATCGCATTTAGGCTCCCTTCATCAGTCAACAACATATAGTTCATGTATTTCCTATTAGGCATAAGAGGTTGAGAAGACCTTCTCAATACCGAGGCTAGAATAGGAGGCTACGATATGCCAAACTATTGTTCACTACTTTATCCAATGAGTTTCTCTGGCTGAGGACTTGTTACAATTGGTTCTATCACAGGACGATCTAGACATAATCTATATATGCAAATACTGACTCATTCTACTCTGATTCGTTAGCATCTATTTTATGTTTATCCTTATACATCCCTCTTTCGTTGAAAATCACATCTCTACTACAAATCACTTTCTTGTTTTCATCATCCCAAATGTGGTAGCCAAACTCATTCTCACCATAGATGATGAAGATGCATTTCTTGGATTTAGGATTAATCTTATTCTTGCCTTGATCACTGATATGCACAAATTCTATACAACCAAAAACTTTTAGATGTGATAGTTTTACCTCTTTTCTGCTTCATATCTCCTTTAGTATTTTGTGCTCCAATGGAACAAATGGGCCTCAATTGATCAAGTAAGTTACCATGTTGCCTACTTCTACCCAAAATTGCTTCGGTAGACTTGAATGTATATGAATGCTTCCAGCTCTTTCTTTCAACATCCAGTTTATACCCTCAACTACACTATTGTGTTAAGGCATGCATGGCATAGTTCTCTCCATTCTGATCCGGTGCCCATAGCAGAAATTTTTGAATTTGATGTCTTTATATTCACCACCATTGTCGGTTCTGATCTTTTTGATCTTCAAATGTGTCTCATTTTTAACCATAGCTTTTCATCTTCTGAAAACCTCAAACACTTCAAACTTATACTTTAGAAAGTAAACATATACCTTCTAAGAGTGATCATTGATAAAGATCACGAAGTATTATTTCCTACCAATTGATGAGACGGTCCCCAAACATTAGAGTAAATAAGCTCTAGTCTTTCCTTCTTTAGGGTTCTGACACTTGTATGAAAGCTAACTCTCATTTTCTTTCCAAGTATGCGATCTTTGCATATGTTTATCTCCGTTGACTGTAGACCTAAAAGTTTTCCCTTTGAATGCATAATCTTCCTTTTCTCACTCATATAGCCTAGTCTCTGGTGCCACAGATTTGGTGTTTCATTGCATGCTACAACTATGATTGAACATATTGTATTGATTTTTGTAATGTTCGGTCCTCCCACAATTACAACACTCGACAGTCTTCAAGCTATAGGAATTATTAAAATTCTTAGATTTAAACCTATTGTCCTTTGCTCTATCTCATTAGTTTTTTCTACCACGTCTATTCTCTCTGGTTGAATTTCTTTCTCTTGACTCTGTATGTAAAACTGAAGAGATTGACGATTCACCCGACTCTTTACATCAGATCTCTTCATTGAGAACTAGATCACGGACATCATCAAATTTTAACTTATTGCTTCCTGATGAACTACTCACAACCGTGATAGTAGCATTCCAACTTTCTGATAGAGAAGACAAAAGTATCAATATTCATACTTCTTCATTGAATTCAATTCCAACTGACTGAACTCAACTGGGTTGTGACTGTGTTGAGTTCATTGAGATGTTAAGCTACAGATGCACCTTTCGTCATCCGCAAATTGAACAAATGCCTCATCAGGTGCATTTTATTTGAGGCCGATGGCTTCTCATACATATTGGAGAGAGATGTATAAGACCCATCGTGGTTTTTTCCTTTGCTATGCTGAAAGCAACATTGTGGGATAGTCTCAATCAAATAACTCCAAGAGCTTATTTGTCTTGAAGATTCCAATCTTTTTCCATCATAGCCTCTAGCTTCTTTACTGAGAGAGGTTGATACAAACTTATTTGATACATATAATCCTCTATCTAAATTTTTTCAAAATCCAAAATATGTGCCATCAAATTTCTCGAGTTTCACATTTTCTTCATTTGCGGCCATTGGTCCCACTCAAATCCGACTCTCTTTGGACCGTTTCTAACTATTCCTGCTAATCACCATGTATTAGAACATCTTCATCGATAAAAATCACTACAAAATGCTCTTATACCTATTGTTGGAAAATTATGCAAATTCTCGATAAATAAGATTTATGAGAAAACAAAAATAGATAAAATAATACACAAATTTGATAACAAAGTTTGACCAATTTTGTCTACGTCTTTATACCTGTTAGAGATCTTTTTACTAAAAAAGAGAAATTATACAAAGTGTTTACAATACTCACAACTCACAACCCAATTACACTTAAGAAAATTGCTCTCAAAAATCTCATTTTTATATGTTTTGTCAATTAATTCTTAATTGGTTTTTTTTTTTCAATGAAAGAATATCGTCTATTTAATTTTTTTGGGTTGTTAACTTAACAATAACTCTTTTGTTTTATTATCATTTATTGTATCGTTTGATAATATAATTTGAATGCAATTTGATCAACAATAACAATTATTTAAAAGGAAACAAAAAGTGTTCTGTTGTAGGCTTTTCATAGTCATCAAGGCTGCAACAAGGAGCTTTTTCCTTCAACATCAAGGTATAACAAGAGACAAAATTAAGAAGGAATTAAAAACATGCTAATGAAAATCGACAAAATAAAGGATGAAAAACATGCACCGTACTTGATAGTTGATACTACCCACAATTGCTTACCAATTTATCATCGTCATGCAACAAATTATTTATACATGTAACAAATTATCAATACTCAAACACACTTAAAAATCCATACGAATTATAAATTTAATATATAAGTGAAGACAATCACAAAACTTACTAATTTTATCATAAAATTATCTTTAATCAAGATAAGAATTTCATTTTATCTTACACTTACAAATGAAATATGGACAAAAAATAAGGCAAAGAGGATTATGATGATGACTTTTGTGTGTGAGAGAGAAAGATGATGAAAGGCAATACGAGCTTATTAAATTTTGATGACCGCAAATACTGTCAGAGTGAGTGATGATTCCTATTTAGACATGTAAACAGTAGAATACGTATAGAAGCAGACATTAACTTCCACTTATCTCCTCCAGCTTTTCCAACCTTCAATGCAGAGCACAAAATCATGAATAAATTCATAGCTTTGTCATCGGAAAAGATAAAACTAGGCAGAACACCTAAGAAGTACTTCACATTAGGGTTTTCCCTCTTGAATTCTATTTTGAACTCTTTACTGTCACGTCAACTCTTTAAGATACATATAAATCTCCAACAACACTAAAATTTTCAAAAGAAGTAATTTACAAAGGAGCAAAAAGGAGATAGGAACAGGAAGACAAAAAAAAGCACTAGGCGGTATCTTGGGCTTGTTTGGGTCCTTGGTTGGCCTTTGAATCTTAGCCTGTCGTTTGCCGCTCCTATCAGCCTGGCTACTACCCTTTTGCTTCCTACCTTTATGAAAAGAATATAGATACATATGATATGATGCAATTACTACAAGATTCCTGTATATGTTATATACACCATAACATATGACATTATAGCTAAGCATACTTAAAAATGTTATCAAAATAACCCCCTTTGACGATTAAATTAGTGAATTTTACTGTGTGATTTACATCCAAATGCAAGTATTGCCCACAAGAGCAAACCAAAACAAACTAACCTGTCATCTACAGGTTTCAATGCTTCCTTCGAGTTCTTTATTTAGCATTTATTAATAGGTTCTAATATCCAAAAAAAATTCAATCATACCTATGAGGTTTTGATTTTCTTTACTAATATCAATTTTAAAAATAAGCTTTAATACTCTCAACGTTTATTGAATCTTTACAATACCCTTCATCAGTAACCGACGTTATAATAAATATTAGTAGCACAATTTTTTTAAAAGAAAATATCAAGGATGATTTTGAGAATTACCTTTTCTTCATGAATATTCTTAAGAAAAAAATTTCTAGATTAATACTAACGTTACACGTATTATCAAATATAATCTTAATTAATAATATAGTTAACTATTTTATCCACGTACTTTTTTTTAATTTTTTTAAGTTAATAAAATATCTTTTAAAAATTATAAAGTAAAATATATTTAATTATTTATTATAATGGAAAATAAAGATGTAACCGTAGACAAATGGATAAACAAAGGTAACTAATCACACTCTATAAATGTATTTACGTTGTTTTATAAGAGGGGTCCCAAAACAATGGACCTGTTGGGTGTCGTGAGTAGAATTTTGCTTCAATACTAGTTGGTACTCTTCCACTAGATTCACACCATTTGAAGTGGTATATGGATGCCGACCATCGGTCCTAACATACTATGAGCCAAGATCTGCCCAAGAGGTCGGAGTGGATCATGAGCTGTAATTAAGAGATCAAGTTCTCCGTCAACTATAACAACAACTATCCTAAACTAAAGAAAGAATGAAGGCGACATATGACAAAGGAAGGAAGGATCGACAATGTGAAGTAGGTGATTGGGTCTACCTTAAATTGCAACCTTATCGACAACACTCATTGACAGGTGATCGAAGACACAAGCTATCTGCTAAATACTATGGACCTTACCAAATTATTGAGCGCATTGGACCTATAGCATACAAACTGCTCTTACTTGAAGGAAGCAAAATTCACCCTATGACGCATATCTCGTTAATCAAGAAACAACTCAAAAATCACTACAAAGTGGCAAAGACTTTGTTGGAAGAATTGGACGAAGCCGACGCTACTCCCTAACAACCTTGTAGAGAATGCCACTTTCAAGGAGGGCGGAATGTTAGTGCCATCAACATAATTATTTTATTTTTCTTTCAAGTTCAATTAGTCATAGACCATGTCTTTGATGTAGTGGCCATGTTAGTGTTTTTAGTAGTGGCCTTGTTGACATGTCACTTTTCCCATAATTTCAATTTCAGTCTACATTTTCTTAAGAAATAGTGGTTTTTTTTAGTTATTAAAAATATGTATAAAAAAGAGAAAGTTAATGAGAATTATGAACTTTTTCTAACAAAATTAAACTATCTTACATTTATAGAATTTATCTTCTTGAGAGCTTCTTCATGTGGGAGAATCATTCCACGTCGGGAAGAGACCAAGCGAGAGCTCGACATTATAGGGCACATAACACTCTCTAATTAATCAAACAGTGAAATACAACTTAAAATAACTATAGATTATCGGAAAGAGAAAGCTTGGAGTGATGCTAAAGCAACATACTACTTTATAGGTTGAGATGATATTTATAATTTGAATAATGAAATCATGAGTACTCTTATACCTTAAATGCAAACCCAATTAAAATGGATAAGGGTATAACATATTCAAAAAAATTAATCAAAAAATGTGTTCTTATAACATGTTCTTTAAATGAAAAGGCAGGGAAATGAAAATCTAGGGTTCAGATAGTGTTCTTTACCTGTCATATAGTGTGTTCTTTCCCTCTTACTCTTACTCAATGAATATCTGTTAAAGAAAATAAAAAAAAATTAGTAACTTGTATCAATGGCACTCACTACATTCAAACTCTAAAAATTGAAATTATAGAACACCTCCTAACTTGTTTCAATGCTAAAGATAAGAGACTAGGGTCTATTTTCTTCTTCTTCTTTGAATGGAGCCTAAGTATGGATATTTTAACTACAGATAACTAAAATTGTAGTTATTCGTAAAAATTCGATGACTTTTTTTCGAAAATAACCGTAACTAATAAGTTATGAGACAATAATGATTTTTATAATACCAAAACTATAATTAATCAAAAACAAACATATACTAATATTTTTTATATACATATAATTACATAAAAATATACAATATTTTGAATAATTAGATTAAATTATATTTATTTTTACTTTAGATTTTTATTTTACTTATAAACATGTGCTAAATAGTTAAAAAAATGAAAATTAATGTCAATATTTTAAATTATGTAATAGAGTAAGAATTATGTTAACATTTAATTTTTTAAACTAAATATATTTTTGAATAAATGTTAAAAAAATAACGTTATTAAAATGTGAAAAAACTACTACCCGCTCACAACTGACGACTATTACTCGAATGTACCCAAATTTGATATGTGATTATTATGGTTATTAGCACAATCCTCTTTGTCCATTCTCACACCCATTTCTAAATAGAGGTATTATGTGAATGATCAGTTAGGGTTTCGATTAAAAGAAAGAGGGTAAAATAGAGACAGAGAGAGGAGAAGGAGAAAGATTGCATAAGAGGTGAGAGAGATGGGTTTTCATGTGTGTAATTTTTTCTCTTGCATATCTAGGGATGGGTACAAGTATGGATGGATACGATCTTTGATATAACTATTTTCGAATCAAATTAGAAAATTTGTACTCAAATTACCCAAAAACTGTTATAATTTAAGGATAATTTTTTGGCGACGGGTAACTGTTAGGAAGATTATTAAAAAATATAAAAAAAACTATTTTTCCAAACACAAAAAATTCCACAAAATATAGGCTTAAAAAATTCCATTGGGAGGAAAACCTTTAACAATGTTTCCAGCATTCTGTAAGATAAATTTTACAAAAATCATATTAAGAGCACAACACCAAGTTGCATCAAAATAATTTTAAAAACTTAAATATAGACGATAATCTCATAGAATTCACTGCAAATCAACATCAAACAAGAACCTCGTATATGCTGAAAATCGGACAACTATTCAAGTTAATTGATGATCGCAATTAAAACATTCAGACAAAATACATACCTTGTATATGCTTAAATTATTTCATCTTTAGTGAAACTATCTTTCTGGGAACCAATCTCATGCAAATACAGACAATCAGAATTGGTGTAAGGATGGACAATAGAAAAAATCATCGATTATCGGTTACAGTTCAATTGAAAAATCTAAAATTGAGCAATTGCTCCAAGAAAAACAGACTGAACGCTGATCCATACTACATTTCTAAGCCAGGCATGACAATACTTTGTATTTCCAAAGCAAGCCTTGTCCAAAAAGTTACAAATGATTTTTAGGAGAAAATGCCCAATCTCCATTTTTCAATTTCAGTAATGAGTAAGGATCATTTTGTACTCACATACCTCCAAGGTCTACCATCCAAATAAACCCATGTACATTTTGAATACAACAAACAGCCTCCTCTTCTTTCGAGTAAGTAATATATCTGACACAAATAAAGGATAACGGCAATTGTTTGAGATGCAAAATAACTAGAGCTAAAAAAAATCAAAAGAATAGACAACTTTAGGAGAGCCAAAAAACAAACAATAACTAAGGATCGAATAAAGGCATTGAAATTTGAAACCAATAGAAAGAAGCAATACCCACAATCAGATTTGAAACATGCACCTAATGCGTAGTTTATGTTTTATAACTTTCATATCTTGGTATACAAAAAAGAGGATGCTTCTCTCTATGGTGTTACAACAGAGGAACTAAGCTGACATCAAAATATCTGGATGACTTTCAATTCAGTAATATTAGATAAATACAAACTTATACTTACAAACTACATGTATTGTTGGGGAATTGATGGATTACCCCAGCTGCTATCTGGGATATATAGACTTTAAGAACCTTCCCATACTGACTAAAATATTCTCTATGATGGAGAAGCTGAACATGAAACCATATAAAACATACTTAGGCACTCAGCCTAGAAATGCAACATTAGAATATGAATTAAGAACAGAGAAAGACTATACTTCTTCATCTGCCAAATTCAGAGGAAACCCAATTTTTATTATTTGTTTGACGAGAAAATCCACAAAATGGAAATGAAAAATATATATATATTTATATATCAAACAAAATAAATAAATTATTCGAAGGACTTTACGAACCCACAAGGCCTCATAATATTAGTCAATAGAAGAATATCAAGTTAAAAAGGGTTAGTCATAACATCAGTACAAACACAATAACCAAACAATTTCATCCACACTTCATTCAAACGCCTAGAAAGGTGATACGAAGCATTGTACTAAACAATAGCATAGTGTCACGACCTTAATTTTCAAGTAGAGATCGTGCGACACTTAGCACCGTCCGTTGCACTAAGTCTGCCTTTGAATCCGAATGAAACTCCAAAGAGAATAGAAAAAGAGTTTGCAAAGAATGCTTTGTATTGCTCTAGAGAGAGTTTATCTTACAATTTCCCAAGGATGAATACAAATGAAGACCAATGGGTCTATTTATAGTGTGGCTCTAAGCTTAAGGCTATCCACCACTTTCTAGATTCTTCCTAGTCTAGAATGTACAAGAGAATTCTAGAATTATGTACAATATGCCACAAGGGTCTAGGACCTTCTAGCCAACTCTAGAGTCTTTTAGGTTTGTCTAGTTCCTTCATGCACCTTCCGGGATGTTCCATAAGCTTCCAGCAGCTTCTACATCCTTACCGAACCATCCGGCACGTTCTAGAACATTTTAGCCCATTCTAGCACTCTCCAGCGTGCTCTAGAACATTCTAGGGTCTTCTAGCTTGAGTTGAGTCTATCCAACTCTAATTCTTTCTAGACATCTCTAGGCAACTCTAGAACTTTCCTTGTAGAATAGTCTAAATCCTTTAGTCAACCATCATTTGTTTGGATTTTTAGGGACAATTTGAGCGGAACGTGACAATAGGAACTCTTATCCACCATCACACTTACTTTTTTCTCTCTTAGTTAAGTAGTGCTTATTAAGACTCTTCATAAGAGTTTCCACCTCTTTATTAAGTCATTGCCACAAACTAAGTTGAAAATTTAAAGCCAAAGTCTAGAAATTGATTCCTGATAATAAAGAAAACTCTAGAAGCAACAATCAACTTGAGGATCGACTAGGAATAGTGGTTACATGCAGTGTTAGGCTCTAATTGTTAAAGTTATAGCTAAATTTAATATCATTTTTTTGTTAAATTCACCTCTTAATTGGGGCAGTATTCTGATTGAGGTCCTATCCATTTAAAAAATGGAAACTCAGTCTACCCAGAGTAGACAAACCATGAAAAAAACAATTGAAATCCTCTGATTTGAAAATGGAAAGGTAGAACCGTAGAAGAGAACGAGAAAAGAACTAATCAGGGGAAGAAAGCAAGAGACGAGGATGGAAAACGTAGAGACGAGGATGGCGAGTCGGCAACACAGGCAGATCGGCAATTGGAATAAATGCAGAATTTCTGAATCTAATCTCAAGCTCTTTCTAGCGTCCTACCTAAAAAAAGACAACAAATCCAATTCTAAATATATTAATTTCGATTAATACATCTATACTTATTAGTATAATTATACCCGAATCATAATCATTTTTTTTTATGTTATATTAATGAAGAAATCCATGGCCTAACTCCCTCCAAAAGAGCTCTCAAAGAGGAAGGGTTGCCATAGACTTATAAGTGCAACATAAACCCAATGCTTAATCGATGTGGGACTTCAACACTCCCCCTCACATCGATTTCCGACCGGGGATATGGAGCGCCTCCCCCTCACACCGACGCAGGGTCCATCCCCTACAATCGGCCGGGTACCGACCAAGACACCTGGCTCTGATACCATGAAGAAATCCATGGCCTAACTCCCTCCAAAAGAGCTCTCAAAGAGGAAGGGTTGCCATAGACTTATAAGTGCAACATAAACCCAATGCTTAATCGATGTGGGACTTCAACAATTAATACCTAAAATCATATTTATTTTTTAAATTTATCGAATAAAAATCAAACTGATAATTTTGATAATTGTACGTAACCAAACCCACATTTTTTTTATCATTCCTATACACCATAACTTATCACATCTATTACATGAAATTATTATTTTACTCTTATATTTCACACTCTCTTAATTCCATTTATATAAACATCGAGAACATTATTAAATAAACTTAAAATGCAAAGATACTAATAGAATTTGTAGGTCTCCAAATTTTAACTATATTCACACATAAGTATTCATATTTTTTAAATATATGATTTGATCCTCAAATTTCTAAAACTTCGTACATAGTTTTTTAAACTTTTAAATTATACAATTTAATTTCTAAAATTTTAAAACTACATATATAAATCTTAAATTTTTGTTTTATAAATATGTATTTTAATTGAAAAACTAAGACTTGGATGTAAAATTTTAAAAATCTTAAGACTAAATTATAAGATTTAAAAATTTAAAAACTTACGTGTGAAGTTATAAAAATTTGAAGACCAAATTATACATTTTAAAAATTTGGAAACTTATATGAATTTAATAGATCAATGGTACACTCTGGCCTAAAAAATTGTAGAAAACAAGCATGAAATCATCAATACAATATGTTGTATCAATATTTTTTGCACAGTTAGACCATGCTTCTACTGACTCACCGAGTTCCAACTTTGCAAATATATTTGTGCTCTGTGTAGGTGTTATTGAAAAAGGATTATAAGATTTTTATGTTTATTTTTTACTTTTATTTTATAAGATTATAAATATGTACATAATATTTTTGTATTTTTAAAATATGAAATGTTTGATTTTTTTCTAGAGGAATGAATGAGGAAGAAAACTAGAGATTATTTCGAAGTGAGTGGAGGCAAGTGTTTCACTATGCTTGAGAAATGAGTCTCTAGCTGCATTCATTTTGTTGAAAACCACACCCATCACCATACGTTCTGTTGGTTGCACTTGGGAGCACATGACTCCAATATGCATTATTGTTACCAAGCATTCTTTCATTCTTCTTCTGGCGTTGACTTGTCCACTTTCATTCTCTATCATCATTGGCATCTCTATTTCATTTTCATTACTCTTAAGATCATCAACAACTTCACTGTCGTTATCTTCAAACAGCAATAAAGGATCAACTATGTCCATGACTTTATCAGGCAAAGCCATTGTAACATAATCATGAATATTGCAAACACCATCTTTGAACATATCATCGGTAGGTCTTTTTCCTGTGAACATTTCCAATAATAAAATCCCATAACTGTAACTGTCTCCGAGGATGGAAACTTGGCCTCCCATGCCATACTCTACAGTCCCAAAACTTCTCTTAGGTCAATTAATACAACTAAAAAGATCAGTAAATTGTTGCTATTTAAGAATTAAAACATGCTATATATGGCAATTGTCAAATATTATCATATTATATAGAAATCAATAACATTAATTACCTGGAGGAATATACCCAATTGAACCTTTTAGTCCTACTGAAGTAGTTTCATTTCTTGGTAGATTTTCTGATGCTTCAAATAGGAACCTTGCTAGTCCAAAATCACCAACATGGGCAACCATATCTTGATCTAAAAGAACATTACTAGGTTTCAAATCACAATGAACTATAGGTGTTTCACAATGGTGATGAAGATAATCCAATGCAGAAGCAACATCAATAGCTATGTTCAGCCTCTGAATAAAGCTCATTCTTTTCATGTTGTTACTCTGCTCAGCACTTCTTGGATGCAACCATTGGTCTAGACTTCCATTGGGCATGAACTCGAAAATTAGACCTTTGAATTCATTTCCTTGCTGATCAATACTTGAGCAGGTAGTTATGATTTTAAGAAGGTTACGATGCCTTATGCTTCGTAATGCATTGCATTCATCAACAAAACTCTTTGCAGCTCCTTGTTTGTTGAAGGTTCAATATCTTGATGGCAACTACTTCTCCATCACCAAAAAGCTTTCCTTTATATACAGAACCAAAATGACCTGAACCAATAAGATTTTCTACAGAGAAATCATCAGTTGATTCCCTTATTTTAGTGTAAGACATTGCTAGTAGTCCATCTTTGTGGGAAAATTCAGTCAATTTCTTCTTGGAATGTTTTGCCATTAAACAAGTGACAAAAATGCCTACACCAAGTATCAAACATACAACTATTGCACAAGCTATAGGTATCACAAATTTTAGAACCACTATTTTCCCTTTGGGGCACCCACCTAAATGCAATTCCGGGATACCACCACAGAGCCTCGTATTCCCGTAAACTGAAATAGCGGTTTCATTCGAAAGAATTCCTGCACTGGACAATTCACCCTCAAAATTATTGTTAGAAATATTAAGATGTTTGAGAGAAGAAAGCTTGTCAAAAAAATCAGGAACCAATCCAAAGAAGTAATTTGATGAAATATCTAATTCTTCTAAGCCTCTAAGACCCTGTAGACTTTGAGGAATTGTTCCTTCAAGTTCATTACCTTCCAAGTGTAGTCGCTCCAAACTAATACAACTTCCGAGTGTACTGGGGATTTTACCAGATAATTTGTTGTGTGACACATCCAATTCTGCTAGATTTACCAAGTTACCAACTTCAAATGGTAATGAACCAGACAAAGAATTGTTAGACAAAGTTAAAGAAATTGATAGCGAAGACAGACCAATGAGCTCTTTGGGAATAGTAGCACTAAGATTGTTACTAGAGAGGTTTAATATCAGCAAGTTTTTGCAGTTCCCAATAGTATGAGGTATACTTCCTTCAAATCTATTCTCTTCCATAAAGAGTTTGATCAATGAAGTTAAGTTACCTAGAGAGGAAGGGACAAGCCCAGAAAACCGGTTAAAATTCAAATAAAGTCCCTCTAACTTGTGAAGCTTCCCAATTATATCAGGGACACTACCACTAAAATAGTTACCTTCAAATCCCAAAAGGGTCAAATTTACTAGTTTCCCAAGACCAATAGGAATGCTTCCATGAATCAAATTATGTCCAATGGTGAAAATTCTTAAAGTAGTTGAAAGGTTGGCTACAGATTTGTGTAGTTCTCCTCCAAACTTATTTTGAGCAAGACCCAAAACCTCTAAATAAGAACAATTGCCCAACAAATTTATAAAATTCAAGTCATTAGCTTTTCCAAATCCTAACTGATTTTGGTCAAAATTAAGTCTAATCAAGTTTCTCAAACTTCCTAAGTTTTCAGGAAATGATCCACTAAAACCATTTTGAGCAAAATCAAGAATTTCAAGTCTGGAGGCATTTGACAAAGAGAATGGTAAAGACCCAGTAAACATGTTCACTCCACCAGCAAGTACTTCAAGATTAGGCATAGTAATTCCAATATCTGGTGGTAATTCCCCATAAAGCTGATTCTTAGTGACAGTGAAATAGAACATAGAGGAAATATTATAAATTGAATAAGGTACTTTTCCAGAAAAATTATTATCCCATAGCACAAGTGCTCCCAAGTTTTTTAGATGGTCAAGATCTTCAGGTATGTTTCCGTGAAAATGGTTCCGAGTAAGTGAAATAGCATACAAAGAAGAAAAATTACCAACCCATGATGGGATATTTCCAGTAAGATTGTTAGCATTAAAACGCAAGTGGATTAATTTTGACAGAGAACAGAGTTGGTCTGGAATTGGACCAACAAGCTCATTATAACCAAAATAAAGTGCTCTTAACTCTGTACAATGAGATAAATTTGTTGGAATTTTTCCACTGAATGAATTGTAAGTAAAATTTAGGTACCTCAAGTGAAGTAGCCGACCCAATTCTTGAGGAATTTGGCCTCGAAAACTGTTACTCGTGAGATTGATTCCTGTAAGATAAGTAAGATTGCCGACAGAAGGCGGTATAGAGCCAGCCAAATTATGAGTCTCAAGGTTCAAAATTGTGACTCGTTTACTAGATGGGTCACATTTAATGCCTACCCAGTTGCAGAAATCAATGGTATCATTCCATGAGCTCATGATTCCAAATGGGTCATGAGTTATTCGATTCTTGAAGTTTAGTAAAGCTAGGAGATCAGTTTCATTCCCATAAGTATAAGTTGATTCCAAACTTGTACTCATGTAGAAAAAAAACGATAATTTGAAGAAATATTGACAGAATACACTTGGAATTCAAATAAGAATGCTTCATCATTCTCAGAAGTACAGATTTCAGTTTTTAAGAAAATACATGCCCAGTTCCAGTTTGATTTAAAAAGGAGAAAAAGTGCATAGTTTTACTCTCTGATAATGTTTATCCCAAGTTGCTTTTCTACGTCTTTTTAAAGATGTTTATATTTTGTTGGAGGGGAGAGTAATTAGTCAATTGTAATTAAATGAATTAATTGACATCGTGTAGCTTGGTAGTAGTGGGCATTAAACTCTGCAACAACTCATCATCCCAACCCCCAACAAATCATTTCGTCGTAGTTAAGAAGTCATGTAGATTGCATCAAATTAGACGCCATTTTTGAAATCTTTGATGTGAGAGGCGGAAAAAAGAAAGAAAAGAATGATGATAAGAAATCATGAATAACATTGATAGAACGCAAGTAGTAAGAAGCATGGGTAAGTATCGGAAGAAAAATACTTAAATCTCCCGACCGGTAATAATCCTGATCATATCACTTCTTTTTTTCTTTTTAACTTTTTAATTATTTCAATAACATTAATTATACTTTAAACCATAAATATGGTCTTTGCACTCGAAAAACTCTTAAATATAATCCTCACTTATCCTGTCAAAAACATATTACTGAGTCCCATTATACTTTAAACCATTAATATGTTAAATGAGTATTTTAATTCAATTAAAATAAAATTTTACAATTAAATAAAATAAATTATAAAAAGATTAATAATACAGCTTAATATTTATGCAAATTGATAAAAGAAATTAAAAAATAAACAACATTAACTACAATAAATAAGTAAAAACAAATCTAAGTATGTGAAAAAAAAGATAAAAATAATATAATATGATAAAAATAATTATATAATTATATACATTGTAACAACAAATATATAAATTGAATGGGAGACAAAAATTATTAATTTTTAAAGAGGATGGTTCAAAATTAAACTAGTATGAAAAAAATTTAAAATAACATATTTTAAATTTATAATTACAAAAATAACATTGTTATATTTAGTTTATATATTCTTAATATTAAAAAAAATTAGACTATAATTTTATATTAAACGTCATCTTATTAGACACAATTCGTTAAATTATGAAGAATTAAACTCGTTTAATATTAAATTTTATCTATTTAAATTTATTCAATTTTATTAAAATATTATTTTTATGACATAGTAGAATAAAAATATAAATAAATACAAGGTAAGATAAAAGTATTTAAAGAATAAACCTGATGGGTACAATTATATATTTTTTTATAAAAGAAAGAATTAAAAAAATTTGAGGAAGGAAATGTGTCTCTCTCGTTTAGGTGTGGCTATATGTGGATGACTTTAGAAAAAAAAATATTTGTTCGTCCTATCTATGACGCAATGCTTTGCTTAAACAAAAATTTGTACTTAATTTTCAGGAAAAAAAAATTCAAAAAATTAAAAATGAACTAAAACTATAAAATGATATTTTTATTTGTAAAGGAGAAAAAAATGATATATATATATATATATATATATATATATATATGAATGTAAAGAACTACGTAAAAATTAGTACTATGGATTCTGTCCCATATATATATATATATAAGGTTTTGGAGTCACAAGCTACTATAACTTTAATGATAATATATTTTATTATTGTAAAAAATATAGGTGAGCTCAATTAATTTTATACATAACAAAATGATTTATTAAATTTAATTTTTTATAATTGAGTATTTTTTTAGAATAAAATTATAATTTAACTTTAAAAATAAATAAAGCATATTAACTATATTAGGTGTTGAATATTAAGGTTTCATGGAATACTTTTTATTCTGTTACATATTAAGAATTAGACCAAACATACGAATAAAGTTCTAATAGAAAAAAAAAATCAACGAATGCTAACCTGGGCAGGTTTCATCTGTATATTAGTTAATAAAAATTCATTATATTATTTCCTTTATCATTCCTGTAAAATTTCGATTGCCACCGGTAGAAGCTAATTATTGTTTATAAAACACACCATTTTATTCTCTATCTCGTCACATATAAGTATTTAATTGAATGTGACTTAATTAATTTCTCAAACATCATGAGAAGTAACACCACTGTATATCTACAATTTATGGGGTCAAGAAAAATGCCTGTGTTGCTTTCTGTAGTTTAATATGAAATAAATTAATATTGCTAGTATTTTTAATTTTTTATAAATAATTTCCGTCTAGTCAAAACTCAAAACTGTTTTTGTTAACGTATAGCCTCATTAAATTTTAGAATTTATTAATTGACCTACTCTATTACTCTATGTCTATACCTAATAAGAAATTGGATGCAAAATATTAAAATAAAAGCTTTACTAGTGTAATCTATGAATATATTATAAAAAATAAATATATTTAATCTTATAATTATTAAAATAAATATTTTTAATCCATCAAAATTATTAAAACTTGACACTTATAATCTTATAATAAAAACTAATTTTTACAGTATCATGTTTAACTTTCATAAATAACATGATTAAAAATGCCCAAATCAAAAATTACCAGACTTTAAGTGCACATTTGCGTGAATTGTGTTCCTATCCTAGAGTTCCTTCTTTCCAGTTTCATGCGAAGTGGGGAAATGAATAAGGATTTCACTTAAACCCTTCTTGTGATCACATTTCTGTTGACTGTCATCTTATTTATTTCTCTTTGCTTGACTTTTTGACTCAGGTATGTCAAAGATGTTATTTTTCTTAATCCTCAGTTCAAGTTATCGAACTAGTATTTGATGTTTATCATTACTAATATCACGTTTCATTAATAATAGCTTTCATATTTTCTTTTAATATAAATTAAGATAATGTCGTTCCAATATGTTGTTCAGCTTGTGTGTTCTTTTAAATTATGATCTCCTTCTCCTAATTTCAATTTTCTAATCAAATTGCCAATCTTTTTATTGGAGAAAAAAGATTTTTTTCTTTGGCTCAACTACCATATTTTAAGTATAACAATACAAAATTAAAGATAATAGACTAAATGTATTAAATTTTAAAAATTAATAGATTAAATAATACAAAATTAAATTTTTTTAATGCCTTAAATCTGATTATTACAATACAATTTAATTTAATTTTTAAATTTGAATCAAGTGAATTAAATTTTAAAAAATAATAGACTTAATATTACTAAAAAAAATGAATAAACCTTGAAATATTATTAAATTTTATCTTTTAATTATGAGCTGAAGTACAACTTTCCCAGCATTTTCTCTAAAGGTACGTATCACTTGCATTGTTTACACTTTAGTTGAGTTTTATTTATAGATTATTGAAAATCTCCTCTTTAGTTCTAGTTTACATGTTATAAATCTATAATCATTTTCTCAAAGTTATGTTTTGCAATAGTCAACAGTTCATAATTAAATAATCAATATTTGCTCCGGGTGTCCTAGAAAATAATATAAAGAATAAGGTTACGTACGTACCTCTCTATAGATATAGCTTAGAAGATTATGATATTGTATCTACAATAATAAGATTAAGATTACGTATCTAAAAAGAAAAAAGAAAAGAAAAAATCAAGTCATATTCGGGCTTGGGCCTTTATAGTAAGTATATATTATAACTATGATTATTGTATTTTGTGAGTTTAAAATATGTATGACTCTTAGCAAAATATACGTCAGGATTTGAATGTTTCAAAGGCAGCCAAAATTGAAGATATATAAACAAATAGAAAGAAAAGAAATGGGCATTGCAGATACCTCTAATAAGTCCTTGTCTTCAACAACTTTGGCCTAATCGCCATGAAATTAATGAGTTCATAGGCTTTGCTAGTGTCCCATAATTTTCCTCGATCGAGCAACTTTGACGATCATGGGCAGAAACAACAAATATACTCTTGAATGCCGCTTCCTTTGCCATGCCAAACTTCTTTTCTTCTCTATCGTATCACTTGCAGCTATTGGCTTTCTAGTCAGTGAAGACACTTTCATCATCGCTAAAGCTTCCCAAAGCTGGAATAATGATCCTAAGGATGATAGACTTGTTACTGAGCAGTTGCAGAATCCAAGAACTAGATTACCAATATTGAAGTCTATAGTAGCAATTGATCACCAACAACCTTATTCCAAGAATAAAGATCAAGAGATAGACAAAGTTGATTTGAATATTACTGATAGTATGGAAACTCAATTGGAAGTCACATCAGACGAAAGAATTGCATGGTTTCGAAAAGAGCTGCCACATATTAAGATTTTTAAGTCAGACAACATGGCACGAAAATTTAACGGCCGGCTTGTGAAATTCTTAAACCTTGAATGTGAAGGTAAATTCTTCATGACATGGATTAAACCAGCTAGGTCCTTCGGCCGTAGAGAACTCTTAGCTGTTGAGAGTCTTTTTAAGGCTCATCCTCGTGGGTGCTTGATAATACTATCAAGGGCTATGGATTCCAAACAGGGTTATAGAATCCTTAAACCAGTTATGAATCTCGGGTTCAAAGTAGAAGCAGTAACACCAGACTTGTCATTTCTATTCAATAACACTCCAGCTGAAGGTTGGTTTTCTGAGATGAAAAATGGGAATAAGGATCCTGGTGAGATTCCATTACCTCAGAATCTATCTAATCTGATGAGACTAGCAGTTTTGTACAAGTATGGAGGGGTTTACTTGGATACAGACTTCATCATTTTAAAACCTTTGACAGGTTTGAGGAATTCAATTGGAGCACAGAGTGTTAATCCCACATCAGGAAACTGGTCTAGATTGAATAATGCAGTTCTGATCTTTGATATGAATCATCCACTTCTACTTGAATTCATAGGGGAATTTGCTATGACTTTCAATGGGAATAGATGGGGTCATAATGGTCCTTACCTGGTTTCCAGAGTTGTGGAAAGAATAGGAAACAAACCTGAATATAATCTTACAATTTTGCCACCTTTGGCTTTTTATCCGGTGGATTGGATGAAAATTGATGGTTTCTTCAAGCAGCCAAAAACTGAAGTTGAATCAAAATGGACAAGATTGAAGCATCATCAACTTGGTGAAGAAGCTTATGGTATACACCTGTGGAATAGGCACAGTAGCAAGCTTTTAATAGAACAGGGAAGCATCATTGGAAGTTTAATATCAGAACATTGCATTATCTGCAAAGAAGTATACACTTCTCTCGGAGGCAATTTCTGAAAAAAAGTCTAAGTTTCAGCTGTGATATATATCTTAAATTTTTCCACTTTCATTTTTATTTCACCTTCAATTTTCAATCAAAATGTAAGCATCTGATTGTAAATCTTACATAGAGAAAATGTTGTGACAAACATCATCTGAGATGGAGCAAATATTGTGACAGAATTCCTGTTCAAATATATCTGTAAATAAAGTACTGCCCAACTTTTTTCCAATGTTTCCAAAAATCAATAAATAACTCTAGGAATTAAATGGTGGCCATATCGTTCCACAAATCACAATCCTAAGTCTTCTTAACTTCATTCCTAATCTAAATCCTCTAGAACTCCATAACCGAAATCTTGGAAGTTTCCTAAATGACTTTTTTCTAGTCAATTTCCGGTTATCAATTCTGGCCTTCGAATTCCTATGGTTTGATTTCTCATACATACTTGAAACAACTGTGTTTCTGTGCCTGATTAATTGATGCCCATGGATCAAGTGTCTCATTGTCAGTATCGCTACCCCATAGAAGTATCGGCTTAATTGTAGGTGAGCCATTATACACTCTAAAATAGGTTGCCAAACTAGTATGCTCCATGTCAAATAATCTTCTCAAAGATGTACTCCCTCCTTTCATTAAATTTAACAGACTGCTACTTTTGTAAGATGACAAGGATGAAGAAGATGAGGCAGCTGAGGATGATGAAGAAGCTAAAGATGAGCATAGAGACTTTTGGTACTCTATAATCTGCCTAATCTTCTGCTTTTGAGCTTCTTTGTTGATAAGGAAACCTGATTCTTCAACATTCTCCTCTGTAATCTCAGTAATCATTAAAGCAGTTTGGTGGGTGTATGCATAAAAGGATAGATAGTTTTTATGGGAAAGCATGAGAAGAAAACAATTGTCTGCTATTAATTAGCACTTATATAAGGGAAGATTGAGTCCAATTTTGGTTGTAAAAATTAATAATAATGGGTAACAATAAAATAATAAGCAGTAAGAAAATAATTGTCACATAATTATTTAATTAGTTCAACTTTTCAATGTAAAAAGTCTACTACACTGACGACGACACACCGAGGAAAATTCACTAATAATCAAAATGGAGATACAAACACTAATTTCCAAAGAGCTTCACAAATTATACCATAATCCAAAATCAACCCACAAAATATCTCCACTAATTTACTGGTAATATATATAGCAAGATAAATTAACAAACTTGCTATTAAATCAAATATTACCGTACAAATGAGAGAAAAACTCCACCAATGAAAACAATAATAGACAGCTTGTCTTTTAAGGGTTGAAGAAAATGATATGGCCGATCAAGAAGAAGAGTCGATGATGAAACAAAATATGTATATATTCCCTATACTCTGCACATATATTCCCTCTACTCTGCACTGTTCTCTGTTTCTTTTTTTTTTCAGCGGCTAGACACCTCACGCAGCAAGGGAAACTAATATATATTAGTTAAAATGGTAAGGGTTTGTTATATGAGTTTTGGGCTCAATTTGTTTTGGGCCAAATATAACAAATTTCCACCTTGGTTCAAAACACAAAACAAGTTCTTCAAATGAAATTTCTCGGATTACCAAAATAATCGTCGTCTAAAGCTCTGAAGGGTGATCATCTTCTACAAATGCCAATCAAGTCCAAACAATGCTTGAACTTGTTAAATGGAATAAGTTTGGTTAACATATCAGCTGGACTCTTTGTAGTGATTATATTATTGACAACAATAGCACCCTGAGAGACAATGTCACGAACGAAGTGACATCTGACATCAATGTGTTTGGTTCTTTCATGATACATAGTACTCTTAGTCAAGTGTATTGCACTCTGACTACCACAAAATACAACAGAAGTATCCTGTTGTAAACCCAAATCACAAACCAAACCTCTAAGCCAAATGACTTCTTTCACTGCTTCTACTTCTGCCATATACTCTGCCTTTGTCGTAGACAAAGCAACTGTAGACTGTAAAGTAGCCTTACAACTAATGACACAATGAGAAAGAGTGAAGACATAACCTATCAGAGATCTTCTTCTATCCAAATCACCAGCATAATCAGAGTCCACATAACCAATAACACTGCAACCAGTATTAGAACTCCCATCATATACCAAACCAAAATTAGATGTCAAATACCGAAGTATCCATTTCACTGCTTGCCAATGACCCTTACCAGGATTACCCATATATCTGCTGACAACACTAACTGCATGTGAAATTTCTGGACAAGTACAAACCATAGCGTACATCAAACTCCCAACAGCACTAGCATATGGAACTTAAGACATGTACCGCTCTTCTTCTTCTTACTGTGGTGACAAATCTAAAGAAAGTCTAAAATGAGTAGCTAACGGTGTACTCACAGGTTTAGAATCTTTCATACCAAAGCGTTCAAGAACTTTTTCAATATATCTTTTCTGAGTCAAATACAGCGTATCCGCTTGTCTATCCCTGTAAATCTCCATGCCCAAAATTTTCTTCGCTGCACCCAAATATTTCATCTCAAATTCACCATTAAGTTGAGACTTTAATTTCTGAATCTCAGACTTATTCTTAGAAGCAATAAGCATGTCATCAACATAAAGCAACAAATAGATAGATGAACTATCATGGAATCTTTTATGATAAACACAACTATCATAATCACTCCTAGAGTAACCATTATCAATCATAAAAGAACCAAACCGCTTATACCACTACCTAGGAGATTGCTTCAACCCATATAAAAACTTTTTCAATAAACAAACATGATCTTCCTTACCTGGAACAACAAACCCCTCTGGTTGATGCATATGTATTTGTTCCTCAAGCTCACCATGTAAGAAGGTTGTCTTGACATCAAGTTGTTTTAATTTCATGTCAAACAATGCAACCATAGCAAGCAACACACGAATAGAGCTATGTTTCACAACAGGTGAAAATACTTCATTGAAGTCAATACCCTTCTTCTGAAAATAGCCCTTTGCAACAACACTTGCCTTGAGCCTAGTTGCTTCAACCTCAGGTATACCTTCTGTTTTCTTGAAGATCCATTTATTTCCAACAATCTTCTAGCCTTTAGGCGGTTTCACCAATTCCCAAGTAAGATTTTTATGAAGTGATTCAATTTCTTCATTCATAGCAACCAACCACTGAACAGACTCATCACAAGTGACAGCTTCATGATAATTAGAAGGTTCATACACCTCAATAGACTCTACCACAAACAATGAAAAAGAAACTAAGTCTACATCTACGTACCTCTGAGGGCGTCAAATCTCTGTTATTTCTTTACCCTTAGCGATACTATATGGTTGCTCATGTTGGTATTCTGCTACATCATGAGCAGAATCATTTATCTCATCCACAGATGGATGATCTAAAGTGTCCTCTTGCACTTGACTAAGAGCTCCACTCTCAAGCTCCATATGCTCACTAACAATGTGGTCTTTATCTGCAACAATAAACTCTTTTTTTTTTTTTGCAACATGGAAAACTCATCAAATTTAACATCTTTGCTAATCAAAAATTTAGGTGACTTAGGTTTAACACACCATAATCTATAACCCTTCACCCCAGAAGGATACCCCAAAAATATGCATTTCAATGCCCTAGGCTCAAGTTTAACATCATTAACATGAGCATAAGCATGACGACCAAAAACTTTCAAATCAGAATAATTAGCAGGAGTATCTAGGGGTGTGCAAAAAATCCGATCATCCGATCAATCCGATCCAATCCAATCCGATGATCGGATCGGATGGAGATTTTTTCCATCCATTAAGTGCGGATCAGATGACGGATTTCACTACGATTCATCTGATCTGATCCGAAATTAATTATATATATATATAATTAATATATATTTATTAAATGAAATATATATATATATATAATTAATATTTATTTATTTAATTTTTTAATGTTTTTTTAAGTCAAATAATTTTATGTTATAATTTATGTAAAAATTTAAAAAATTTATTTAAAAATACAAAAAATAGAGTTAATTAAATTTATTGGTCGGATTGATCGGATTGATCGGATGTCATCCGAATAGTTTACGGATTGGATTGAGTGAATGTAAGTGGTGATCTGATCGGTTGCGGATTAGAATATTTCAATCTGAGCGGATGGTCGGATCAGATCGGATGACAGTAAAATCAACGGTTTCGATCCGATGAACACCCTTAGGAGTATCAAAGAATACCTCAAACTGAGTCTTCAACTCAATTGCAATTGATGGAGACTGATTCACCAAATAGTAGGCATGGTTACAAGCTTAAGTCCAAAAGGATTTATCCAAGTCAGCTTGAAAGAGTATACAACGAGCTCTTTCTAAGAAAGTCTTAGTCATACGTTCTGCTACTCCATTTTGTTGTGGTGTATGACGCACAGTACGGTGTCTCACTATGTCATTTCTTTCACAGAACTCATTAAACTGACTGTCACAAAATTCTAAACCATTATCAGTTCTCAAACGCTTGATTTTCTTGCTTGTTTGATTTTCTATACAAGCCTTGAATTTCACAAATTTTGAGAATGCATCATTCTTATTCTTCAAAAATTACACCCATACATGACGAGAGAAGTCATCAATAAAAGTTAACATATACCGGGCACCACCCTTAGACATAACACGAGAAGGACCCCAAAGATTTAAACAAATATAATCAACAATACCTTTCGTTTTATGGATGGTTGTACTGAACTTGACCCTGCGATGCTTTCCATAAACACAATGCTCACAGAAATCAAGCTTCCTAGTTTTCTGACCACAAAGCAAATCCTGTTTGCTCAAAATAGACATTCCTGCCTCACTCATATGCCAAAGCCGCATATGCCATAATCGAGTAGTGTCTAAATCTTGATATGACGAGGATCAAACTGATACACTACTAGTAACAGTGCTACCCTGAAGCATATAGAGACCACGCGGCAATTTCCCTTTAATAACAATGAGAGCACCCTTACTAACTTTTAAAACTCCACATTCAACTACATACTTATAGTCTTGTGAATCAAGAGTACCTAAAGATATCAAATTCTTTTTCAAATCTGGAACATGACGAACATCTTTCAAAGTCCTAACAATACCATCATGCATCTTAATTTGAACAGTACCAATACCAACAACCTTGCAGGACATGTTGTTACCCATCAAGAAAATACCCCCATCAATAGACTGATAAAAAGCAAACCAATCTCTACTGGGACACATATGGTAAGTGCAACACGAATCAAGAATTCAAACATCTCCAAGAGAACCAATAGATATTGATAGAACATTTTCACCATTGGAACCAGAACTATCTGCAACACCAGCAACATCATTAGTTCCAGAAGACGTTGTGGCAGATTTTCCTTTACCTTTGAATTTTGGACAATTTATTTTCCAATGCCCTTCCTGACGGCAATAGTTGCATTTATCTTTTCTTTTTCTATATTTGGATCTAGACTTGCATCTATTATTGCTTGTGTTTTTTTCTTGATTTCTACCTCTAACAAATAAACCATTGCTATTATCATTACTGCTTGTAGACACTTTTTTCTTCAACTCTCTGGAATTCAAAGCTACTTTGACATCTTCCAAAGAAATAGTGTCTCGCTCATATAGCATGGTATCAACAAAATATTCAAATGAATAAGGTAAAGAACATAATAGAACTAAGGCATGATCCTCATCATCAATCTTAACACCACTATTTTTTAGATCACGAATAATTTTAGTAAATTCATCAAGATGATCATGCAAAGGTGTACCTTCTGACATTCTGAATTTATATAACGTTGCTTTAAATATAACCGACTGGTCAAAGACTTGGTCATATATAAATTCTTCAATTTAAGCCATAACCCAGTAGGAGATTCCTCATCACCAACCTCGCGTAATACCTCATCAGATAAGATAACTAAATTGAACTGAGAGCATTTTCCATCAATGCATATTTTTCTTCATCAGTCAATTTTCCTGGAAATTTATCCTTGCCTTCAAGTGTCTTAAGGAGTCATTCTTTAACTAATACGGCCCGCATCTTCATACCACAAAGACTGAAATCATTTCTACCATTGAATTTCTCAATTTCATATTTTGCTGTCATGACAGAAAACCCAATATTAAATAAACAGAAGCACAACTCAGAAAATATGAAACCAATCAGATAACTAGAAGCTCAAAATAAATCCAAATGAGCAAACTTGATCAGTTCTAATAAATAATAGAATAACCCAATAGCTCTGATACCAATTTGTTATTAATTAGCACTTACAGAAGTGAAGATCGGGTTCAATTTTGGTTGCACAAATTAATAATAATGGATAACAGTAAAATAATAAGTAGTAAGAAAATAAATGACACAAAATGATTTAAGTGGTTCAACTTTTCAATGTGAAAAGTCTACTCTACTGACGACGGCACACCGAAGAAAATCCAATAATAATTAAAATGAAGATACAAACACCAATTTCCAAAAAGCTTCACAAATTATACCATAATCCAAAATCAACTCACAAAATATCTCCTTTAATTTATTGGTAATATATATAGTAAGATAAATTAACAAATTTGTTATTAAATCAAATATTATCGTATAAATGAGAGAAAAATTCCACCAATAAAAACAATAATAGACATCTTATCTTTTAAAGATTGAAGAAAATAATATGACCTTTCAAGATGAAGAGTTGGTGAAGAAACAAAATATGTATATATTTACTCTGCTATGCACATATATTCCCTTTATTCTGCACTGCTCTCTGTTTTTTTTTTTTTCGGCGGCTACAAACCTTAAAATGGTAAGGGTTTGTTATATGGAATTTGGGCTCCACTTGTTTTGGGCCAAATATAACATTGTCACTTAATATATAATCAAGACAATGACAAACATATATAGAATTTCAAAAGCCGGCAAAGAGAACATGTTGCAGAACAGATTGTTTCTAGGAACTGAGTTTTGGCCTATTTTTTCAGAACTTAGTCTTGCTTCAGAAAAGACAAATTGCATCACCTTAGGCTGTGCAAAATTTGCGCACAACTCTATCAAATTATTTACATATTAATCAAGTTGAATTATCTTCCCAGACTCAACGAAGAAATTAATATCAAATGACATAAAAAAAAAAGAGAAGTAGTAGAAGCAGCTGCTTTATAATGATTGCAAAATTTGCATATTAAACCTATTAAAGCTTTAGAATTAATATCAATTATTAATAGTTTATTTTTCCCCTACAAAGAAAGCAGAAAAAAAAATTAACACTAAAAAACAATGAAATAGTTATTCCAAACCTACAAGATCATCATATTCTTCTCCTCATATTATAATGCAAACCTACATATATAATACAAAAATTATACACATAAATAATAACACATAAAAACAGAAAAAAAATATGAATAATAAGTGCGTAAAATTAATAGAAATACTTATAAAAGTAAATGAAGTGACAAAATAAAAAAAGAAGAAAAAATGGTGTTTTGTAAGTGAGAAATGTGTATATATTTTTGAGTATTTTGCTAAAAAAAAATAGGAGATCTAAAATATTAGTTAGAGAGAAAGAAAACCCACTAAACAACACTGGAAATAGTAGTCGTAGGTGGTCGAAAAATGAGAAAGAATGGAGGAGAAGTGGATGAGGTTTTGGATTTTTGAGAGTTATGCACGCTTGGAATAGTTCTTGTCTTGGGAAGAAAGAAGAGAAAAGAATTTATCCACGTGTCAATCGACGCTATGTTACATGTATAGCGTCGGTTCCAGGTGTTAAACGACGCTATGTTACGTGGATAGCATCGGTTACAGGTGTCAACCGACGCTATGCTACGTGGATAACGTCGGTTCCAGGTGTCAACCAACGCTGTGCTACGTGGATAGCGTTGGTTCCAAGTGTCAACCGACGTTATGCTACGTAGATAGCGTTGGTTCTAGGTGTCAATCGATGATATGCTATGTGGATAGCATCGATTGACGCTACGTAGCGTAGCGCGGTAGAGTCGGTTGACGTGTCGAACTGACGCTACACGTGGACGTAGCGTCGGTTGACGTGGTGAACCGACGCTATCCATGTAGCATAGCATCAGTTGACACCTGGAACCGATGCTACATCCATGTATAGCATCGGTTCGACACGTCAACCGATGCTACATGCTACGTGGATAGCGTCGATTCTACACCGAATCGACTTTAAATTCATTATAAGTCGGGTTTTTTTCAAAAACTGACTTTATATATCGACTTAAATACCCATTTTTGTAGTAGTGGTAATAGAGGATCGAAATCAAATCGATCCTTCCAAGGGGAATCAACTTATCTATAAGGGGGATTCATCCCTTTGTGTAAAATGGGATGCTCAATTTTTTACATAGAAAATGGGAGATTGAAGTCTGATCGATTATGGATCAATCCTTCTACTAGGATTAAAACAATATCTTATATGAAATGCACTTAGACATGTATGTAATTTTATGTGTGATAGTTTAAAAGATATACCTGAATTACAACTATCTAGAATCTCAGTATTTTTTTGGCTTTTTTTGAAAACTTGATATTCTTGAGAGATTTGATAACGAACTTAAAGATAAGATTATATGTAAATATTTTGTACACGAAAATAAACAACACTTATAGTCCTTACAAACTCCTATTTGACATTTTTGTGTGGCCAAACCTCTTTCTCACTACATAACAGTCAGAGGAATAAAGTAAACATACATTGATGTCCTAGACTCCATAGTGAAGTTATCCTATGATCTAGTGAAACCATCTTCGCTACAACTCATGAAGCTTGTATGTAACTTAAACGATATAGACAAAACATAAGACAACTTTGCTTGAAAGACTCATTATACATTAATTTAGTTTACATAAAAATAAGTGGTGTAGAGATAAATCATGTAGTTGATGTTCTCCCCCTGTATGTATAACAAAAGAAACAATTGTGAATTATTTATGTAAAGATGTTATGAGGTTAAATTCACCCTAAACATAAAAATACATTGTAAAAGTAAAATAATTCAAACTCCCCGTTAATACAATGACTCCCCCTATGTCATATGACTCTTTAAATGTAAAACCGATTAAATAGTTAATAATTGAAGAGAATATAAAAATGAAAATAAAAAATTATGATATGATTTTTTTATATAAATAGCCACATATGTTATTAAACTCATTTAATCACACAACAAATTAAGAACTCATTTTTTTCTTAAGTTTTGATTGTTTATTGTATACATAAGCAAGTAGAATGAAAGAGACAAGCATATATAATGACATGTTGATATTTACTTAAAGTTAGTATACTTTTTTGAACTTCACAAATATACCAATTAAATCATTTATGATCAATTAAGAATGACTTAAAAGAAAAAAAATATCACCTATCATGTAAAACTATAATTTATTCTTCAATCGTACAAAATAAAATATATTTACCAAGAGATAACGTTAAACTATTTATTTCTCTTTATTTTATAAAAGAAATATAATATTATACGTTTATTTTTGACCTTTTTTTGTTCTTTCTTGTTATGCATGTCAAGTACACTTTTTTTTACAAGGATAGTCTCTTTTTGCACAATTTATTTTACAAGCACGAGTTATGAACTTAGCATGATGAATTTGACACTAATTATGAGATTGCATTATTTGCTTACTACAGATACCTCACACAGCATAGTAGGTAGTTCTCTAAATACTAGGTGCCTTCTTACGATAAAATTTTAGAAAGCAAGAGATTGAACTCAACACAGTTTTGCAATCAAGATTAGTTAAAGTTCTAGAGTCTTTCAAGAGAAATCATAAATTCAAGCATCACATATATGTGTTTTTGTGAGTATATGAATAAGTTCATGTCAATATCGATCATCACATGTAAAATTGTACATGTGTGCATAAATCAAAATTATAGAATCATTTGTATGATAAGAATCAAAACAAGTTGAGCCACTAAAAACAACATTTGTAAATGTTAAATAAGTCTATTAGTTAGTAAAATGGATTCCACTTATCATTTTTTGTAAAATTTAAACAATTAAAAAAAATAGATGCAATTTTACAAAATTGCTCATTTAGGGTCATTTAAACACTTTAGTAAAAGTACCTAAGTGAAACAATAAAAGATGGTTAGATAACATATGAAGAAAATAATCTTTTCTAATCCAAATTTTTTTGAATTTTGGTTTCTCTATATCTTTGGGTTAGGTCTTAACTACCTTAGGTTTAATAAGTATGTTCTTGGACTTAGTTGTACTTTTCACATTTATCTGAAATAAAGATACAATATGCATAGTAAGATGATGATAATGAGCCCTATAATTAAAAATATTGAATTTTATTTGTTTCTTTGAACCTAAGACACCATACTTCCTAATAAAATTTATGAATATGTTATTATAATTTTCATTCATCCTAGAATATGATGTAAGATGCATAGATGAAAGATAGTTATGAGACCTGTTATGTGAAACATGGAAAGAATTATTAAGTTCAAAAGTATTCATCAAAAATCTACATTTTGTTCTTATATGAAATTTCTTACCACAATGATGACAACATGCACAAATTTAATAGTTTTTTTTTCCTACCAAAGTGTAATGGTTCTTTGTGCATAAGTAGTAAGGGTGTCCACCGGTCCGGTTTTGGTTAAAAAACTTTAACCGTATCAGACCGTTTATATTACTCGGATCGGACCGTATCGTTTGAAACGGCTTTAATTAATACAAACCTGACCGAACCGTTTGATTTATAAAACCGTTCGGTCCGATTCGATTTCCGGTTTGGTTCGATTTTTTGACACATTTAATGAGAAATAATGCAAAAATTTTAATATATTATTAAATCGGTCCGGTCCGGTTCGACCGGTCTAAAATTAATACAAACCGAACCGGACCGTTTGATTTGTAAAACCGTTCGATCTAGCCCGGTTTTACGATTTGGTCTGGTCTGTTCCGGTTTATGGAAACCCCTAATAAGTAGTAGTAGTAGGAACAGAGTTAACGGGTCTTACAAAATGTGGTTTTTAATGTTGAAGATGTGGAGCTCTCATCCTTATATCTAAGACCACGTTATCATCATATTGCCATAACTTAAAACTTTGTTTAGTTTTTCAGTGCCTAATGTTAGGCTTTTAATTGTCTCATTAGCAAGTAGCAACAACAATTTCTTCTTTGAGTTTACAGTTTTCTTGTTTTGATCATACAAGAATTAGATTAAGAGCATCAATATGCTCAAACAAATTTAAATTTTCTTTTTCTAATGCAAAAGTATTAGTTTTTTTAACACTAATTTATTTTATTCAACTTTGCCACTTTAACTAAAAGTTTATCTTTTTTTTCTAAACCTTTATAAAATCCTTAAATAATTTTTTAAAACTAGATATATTATATTTAGCTAAAATAAGAAAAGAGTTTAACTCTTTCGTCATCTTCATTTGAACTAGTGTGGGAGTAGTTTGAACGTGTAATGACTTTTGCAATGAAGGCATAGTAGTTAGTTATACCATCTTTTGAATAATTTCATTTCTCCTGTTCACTCTCTCTATCACTACGAATAATATTTAGTACTCTTTTAGCTTTCTTCTTATTATTTGCACTCTACATATATATGACTAAAACCATTATAGGTGAAACATCGTGGACTAACATATTTAGATTTCTTACCATATGAACCCCTAGGGTTAGGTTCCTTTGACATTTTATCCTTGAACCGATTCTACTATCCCTTAATACCATTATTTTGTTTGTTCTTTGTACTAAGGTATTTCTTAAATCTATGAGTAAATGAAACAATAAATTCATTATATGAATCATCATTACTATCAAAAGTTACTTTTTTGGAGTTTTTGAATGCCATTTTTTGTTCTTACTGGGTAACTCCATAGTATGCTTATATATTTGAATAGACCCAACTAGTTTCTCAATATTTAAGGTGTTCACATTTTTACTATTTCTATAGTAGTGACTTTTATCTTATAATATTTTGTCAATAAACTCAAAATTTTGTGTACAATTATAGGCTGAAGAATTTTCTCACTAAGTATAGAGCAACCATTGATAATATCACAAAACAAGAATAAAATTGATTAAATATTTTATTGTTTCTCATTTAAAGAGAGTCAAATTGAAATGTCACCAATCTCAGTTTAGTTTGTTTAACTTAGAAAGTTCTTTCATGAGAAAGAACAAGTGCATTTTATGCATATTTGACATTATCATAGTGAAAGATGCGACATAACTCGTCCATCGACGTTGTAAAAAAAATAGAACTTAACCCTTTTTTATTTGATCCACTAAGTGTTATTTCTTTATCGGTCTATTCTTTTCAATTTTTGGTTACGAATGGTAGTTCCTAACCTTAAAGAATTGAATCCAATACTTTGTCGTCTTGTTTGATATAGGTTTATGATTATCTTGAAGAGATTATGAAAGAATCATAAGCCTATAAGTAGATTAATTTGATGGGCTTTATCTTATAGTATAGTATAAAATTTGATCTTATAATTAAATATTGATTTTAACATTAGATAATTAGATGGTCTTTATGTATGGATAATTTTCTTCTTAGGTTAATATTATATCTTATATTATTTTTACTTAAAATATTATATTAAATTCTTATTTATTGTGCTTTATATTAATTAAATACAATTATATATGTCTCATCGTTTGTAAACTTTTTATTAAACACAATTAAAAAAATTACATATTTATCTCTTATAAATTAATTATATCTCTAAGAATTTTTATAATTTAACAAAGCAAGTGTAATTGTATATTATATATTATTATTTTTACTTTTGTGATTTTTTTTCCTTTTTCATAAACATTTTGTGATAAGTTAAACTTTACATATATTGTATTTATAATGTGTGAAGATGAAACTTATTTTTGAAACATAAAATATCTCAATTAACAAAGGTTTTTTTATTCAATTTTAAATTTATACTTTTATCTTTATTATCCTTTTTTAGCAAGGACAACTGGGTGGGAGTTGAACCAGTTTTTCTAAAATCATAAAAATATTTTTACTATCATTTTTAGAAAGAGAAACTCATACTTTATTTTGTTATTGAGCTGATAAAATTTCAATTCAATTAAGACTATTATACAGTGGATAGGATGTGACATGTGATGATGTGAGGAATAGTTAAGAGTGAATGAGAGTGCCACGTGATAAACAGAGGAAATCTCGTGCAGCCCCATGTGCTGTACAAATCATAAATGTTACAGTTTAAAAATCATAAATGTTATTATATTATACAAATCATAAATGTTACAGTTTAAAAAAACAAACATCAGTAAATTCAAACATTTAAATCAAAATAAAAGTTGCTCCCCCACAAATCAAGCCATGCTATTCAAAATAAATTATAAATTATTTATGGTTACTAAAATATATGATAATGTGATAATTTAAGTTAATAAAATTCAAGATTAATGTAATTTTTTATTAAAAATAAATAAATACATAATAAGAATTAGAGAGAAAAAACCTAATTATGGGAGAGTTTTCTGTATAAATTGAAGCCAAATAGCCAATTTACCATTCCCTTTGCACATTATATAATTCGCTTAGGAAACATGCTACTAATAATGAGACCCAATAGCTTCTCGTAACAGGTAACAAAAGATGAGTGAAATCTTTATAATATCCCTTAACAGATTAAAAGAGAGTGAACAAAAAACTAAAAACATATATACGACTTTAATCAATTAGCCTATGCATTTAACAGCAAAGGAATCACCATAATTCAACTTAAACCCCAAAAAAGGAGGAATCAATATCCATGAAACATCAGATGTAGGAAGGCGAAAATATTACTATTTTGCCCCATGCATAATACAAAAACATGAAGATTCCAGAAGATGAGGAGATGATATAATCTACTGATGATTCAACTTTTTAATGATGAAGAGGATGTGGTGCTTTTGCTAATGATGGAGGTGGTGTTACAGGCTTGCATTGATAGCACTTAGCAAATAGCCCAAATGTGTCGATTTGCTTAACGAAATTGCTCGTACTAGCCCATCCACCAAACCCAAAACCTACTACCAATACCCAAACAACTATGAACGCATTCAATGCATACATTGCACTCCAGCTTGGTATGAAGAATGGTGGCTTTTCTACAGCATTCTGCAAAACGAAAGCAATTAAACAACTCATATTAAAACAATATTTCTAAGAATGTAAGCCTAAAACAATGCAATGATCAATAAAATTTTAATGAGAAAATAAAAAAGGAGTCAAATCAGCCAGCTTGTCCAAGACATGGTACAAGAATCACTGTAAAGCATATAAGTAAAAGAAAAGGACACGCTACCTATCTCTCTCAATTCTTCTTGTAACATTTCCAAATCTGTGCAATAAATGAACTTGTACACTTGCTTGTATCTCTCCTCTCACTCTTTATTTACTGCACAATGTGGGGAGCCCCATCAAACCCGGGGAGCCCACTCACTCTTTCATTCTTCTTTCTTTCTTTTGGGGGCGGGGAGATCTATCTATAAATTACACTCTTTCACTCACCAACTAATAAACAAGATAACTTCATATCATATGTGACCCTCCAGACCACATAATATATAGAAGAATTCTTTGAAGTTTGTGAAAGGCCTTATATTATACCGTCGTCATGTAAGGATTTGTTTTAACAATAGTCTAAAGACAGTTAAAAGATTCAAAACTAATTACCTGTCTAGCAGAGGCTTTCCTGAAGGTGAGCATATGGGCAAGAGCAGGAATGATATAGACAGTGAAGCTAACCAAGAGAGCCCCAACAGCCGAATTTATGGGTCCAAAGAAGGGGAAAATAATGGCCAAGAACCATATCGGTACCACAACTGGTAACCTTGCTAGAGCCCTTAAACATATGCTCTTTGTGTCATGCATTCCTATTACCTTCTCCCACACAAAGTACAATGGTGTACATGCGAACCCAAATGTTATAAACTGCATCCAATAACAAAATGTCAGATTGTTAATTGTTGTAACACAATCAAAATTACAAAGGGTGGTCATGGAATTGGAAATTCTAAAGTATTTCATTTTTTTTTTTAATCCAAGTAGCATAACTAAAATAATAGAAAAAAGCAACTGATCTACCTGATGAATAAGCATTAGGAAAACAGCAGCATCACGGAAACCATTCTTAGGAAGAAGAGAGAAGGCATTTGAATGATTAAGAAGTTCGTCACCAAAAGCCCAGTATACTGCAGAAGCTGAGGGAATAGTTAGAGTGAAAACGTATAGTGTGGCTATCAAATATATGTACTTGAATTTCTGTGGCTTCCACATAGCGTGCATGATCTCCCTGAAAATTTCACACACAAATTCAGTATTTGGTTTTGATCCACTTATTAATTGCACTATTCATTAACTTGTTAAGATTAACCTTGTGAATCAAACATACAACTTGGAAATGAAAATATAAATTTTATCGGTTGTACGCTAAAAACTTAGTAGCATCTAATATCTCAATATCTCATAAAAGACCAAAAATCATTCATTTATTAACATTAAAAGTTAAAGGTACAAATTCCAAATTGTAATGACTACAATACTATTGTCATATGATTTATTTTATTTTAAATCATCTATAGATGCTACATCTATATAGATAAAGACAAATAAATTGAATTTTAATATTCAACTTAACAAGGACCATTTTTTACAGTGCAAAATATTTGTCCTCTGTAAGTGGGAAGTACAAAAAAGTTGTAAACCAAGCAAACAAAAGTAATAGAAATCAATAATATTGTTTATAGAATATAAAAAACCAAGGTGGCCGGCAAAAGCTGCAAAGAGGATGGTAGGAACAAATAACAAGTAAAGCATTAACATTATATTGAAAAGAAGAAACAAGTAAATCACAAACATACACAGTGACAGCGTGGCCACCGAAGGTGTATAGAATGTTGGTGGCTCCAGTGAAGTAAAGCACTAACTTGGTTGGACCCGAGTGAGTCACTCCTTCAACCTGCAAAATTTCACCCAATAAGTAACTTTCACTTTTACCCCAAACATGATAATAATGGCTTTAAAGATCTCTGGTATCAATTGGTGAGTTATTACAAACCTGCCCTTTAACCAGAGCAGCTATGGCCATATACCAAGCTGTGTAAGTGGTCATCCCAAGTCCAAGAAAAGACCAAATCCGATAGTTATGGAAAGAAGGAATGAACACTGTGGTTGCACAACAAGCTCCAAAAATATAGGTCCAAGTTCTCTTATCCAAATGGTCATTGATGTAGTAAATGTTACTGCTCATATCCCAAGCAAACAACCAAACACAGTCAACACAGTTAAAAGTTAGGCAAAACTTTCTGATGTGAAATTTAAAAAACTGGAAAGGAGGGATTAACAATAACTCACCTTGCACAAGCAATAAGCTGAATGACAGATCCAAATAGCAGGAAAGTGCAATTGAAGGCAAGTCCTATAGCTTTCCAATAAGGACCAAGTAATCCATCGAGCACTTCAAACCACTGCCCCCCACAAAAAAACAAAGGTACCCATAATCAAAAAGGAGAAAAAAGAACTTCAAACCATTGTTAATGGAATAAACTGATTCTATCAGTAGATGATAGTAATATAGTATATGAGTCTAAGAGAAGCACAAATCTCCAAACCTGTATGACATGGTTCTTGAAGCTAACGTTTTCTTTCTCTTTCCTACTTCGGTACTCTAAATAGAGTACACTGATTAAATAAGCCGTCCAGCTTCCAAGAATACCATAGAATATCTGCAGTAAGATTCCTGAGAGCATACCCAGTTGAGAGAAAGAGTATGGCAATGTCAAGAGCACTTGAGCCACCTATAACCAAGACGGAGATAGAAGATTAACGACGATCGAATCTTGACGCTTAAAAAAAAGTCTACATATAATTTTGTTTTTATGAGATTAGACTAGATCGGTATTGGGTATACTTGATTTGAAGCACAGCTAAACCAGGCGTCCCAAGCAGAACCACCATGCCAGAGAAAGCTCTTAACGTTAAACATTGAGCTTTGCTCTTCGGATTTCTCTTCAATCTTACCAGCCTCATGAACATCTGTGTGGCTGAAGTTGGAGACTATAGCTTCCTCTGCTTGCTTCTGGGGCAACATTGTTCCAAATTGTCTTTAAATGCTCTAAAGCTTAAATCCTGGTAAATTTGAAATATATAAAAGACAGTAAATGAGACAAAAACTACAATCAAACGTTTTTCCAGAACACGAAAGCCAATAAGATTATAGATCCGAAGATTAAAAAACCAATTAACAATTTAAGTAGGAAGAAATTGTACGAGAAAGATATCAAGCTAGGAATAAAAAGGGCAGAATCCAAAATGCTTTTCACGATTTAACGTGACAAAAGAGAAGAAACCCAATAAACTCAATACCAACGCAAACTAGCATACCTTCCTCGAGATGTCCCTTTCTTGAAAAAGTGAACGATAAACGCAGACCTCAAACTCTCTTCCAAAACAAGCAATCGTATTTTCGGCATGACTTTGATTTCAGAATGAAGGCAAAAAAAACGAGTCTCTTGCTTATAACAGAGGCTCAGAAAGAGAAAGTTTACGAATTGTCATTAATCCCAACAAAGAATAGTCAGCCTTAAATGGGTTGACAGAATTGCAAAATCTTCAGCTACTGATCTATCTCTCGTCAGCTACTCAGTTGTTCTGCCACAAAAAAAAAAGAGTAGAAGGCACCGTAAAGGGTGGCTTTAAAGAGCTAATAATCTGCAGCGTGTAGACACTACAGTCTAACTGTTTGAGTGGAACCCAAAAGACGGCAAGACCTCAAAAAAGCAGAGAAAAATTCTGCCAGCGTTAGCTTCTCCGAAGAAGGTCTTTACAGTAACTGAAAAAGAGACCGTTTTCGCTGTTATTCTACTCAATATCAGTAAGGCAATAAATGATTTTTTTCCTAATAAGGTAATAAATGATTTTTTTTCCTAATAAGGCAATAAATGATATAAGTATATGACTACAGAATTTCCTTCCGAATTTTTTTATTTTTTCTTTTGAAGTTCTTCGGTTTTCTTCCTTTAAATAAACAATTCTGTAAAAAGAGATAAAAATAAAGAATAGGAGACCCCAATAATAATAATAATAATAATTATTATTATTATTATTATTATTATTATTATTATTATTATTATTATTATTTATGTATCTGAAAACTTGACTTTATATCTTTTGTAATTTTAATTTATATTACATAAAATCTTTTGCCATTATTATATAAAAAATAAAAAACAACATCTATGTATTCCAATTACGATTCGATTCTTGGGTAGTTCTTGACAGAAACTTTGTAGGTCAATGCAATGGAGATGTTATGATCACTAACCAGTTGAATTAAACATTAAACAATGGACCTTTTGTTAGAATAAAGGAATTATTTTCATGAATTGTTATTAGATATACTATATATGTACCTATGTGCTGTTATAACTGAATTATATATGTGACAATTCAATTATAACAAATACTCTGCATATATAAAGCATTACACCACAAGTAGCATAATTAAATCAAATGAGTGTTATTTAGATATTTCTTTCTTACTCTTTTTATCTTATGTTATGTTTTTTTGGTTTGATATGGTATTAGAGTCTTCTCTCTCTCATGGAAGATCCGGTGAATACACCATGTAGTGGTGTCTCTAAAGCTTCGAATGATTCAGCAATAGTTTGAGAAATTAAAGCATATCATTAAGATCTGTGGATTGCGAGGCTTCATCAATGGAAGAGAAGCTAAACTTAGTGAATTTGTCAGAAAAATAATGGATGATCGATAACTTATAGAATTAAACATGTGGGATCAGAAGGATACTATTGTGAAGAATTAGATCTACAATTCAGGTACATCAACTTATCTCAAGTATATGTATAAAAAAGGAAACCTCGCTTGATTACTGGAAGAGTCTTGAATTTTTTTTCTACAGATTTTCCTAAATTTAACTTGATGGAACTGCATTAGGAGCTTCAAACCTTGAGGAAGAATTATCTGTCAATGGATAACTATGTTAATAAAGTGAAAGATATCTTATTGACAATATTCTTACGGTTGGTGATAATCTAAGTCCTTGAGATTAAGTGATGTATACTATACGAGGTCTTGATTTTGAATACAATTCACTGATAGCAAACATCACATCACACAATAGAAAGCAGTTCTTCTAATAGAATAAGTTTTCTCAGTAATTCTCACACATGAGAAGCAGTTGGTCAGACTAAACATGAGGTCTGATCATAAGCCTATGCAGGCACACTTTGTCAAAAATCAACCACAACAATTTCAAGCAAACTTAGGATTTGGTTATTTACCTTCATTGCAAGATCATTATCAATATCCTCAGCATTCACATTCATAAAATCAAGTCAAGCTTCCTAAAAATACTAGCAATACTTCCTACAATATGTCTTTATAGTAGTTTCATTTGATATAAAATAAGTAAAATATTGTTGAAAAAGTTGCTTACAATTTTATTGATGAAATTAGCCTATAAATAGGCATTACATAAATAAAGAAATAACAAACAAACTAACCACTAACTTAAACTCCTATAAAATAGGACAATTAAAATGCACTTTCTATGGCCACAAAAGCACAATCATTTTAACTACTTAAATCCCTAAAGACTAGGACAAACTAAGCTACCAAATTTAAATAAATAAATAATAAATCTTAACACCCTCCCTTAAACTGATATCTACAGAGATCAGTTTAAGAATAAACAAACTTTAACAATTTTATTAAGTCTTCCCTTGAACAATATTCTTTGAAGAGCATATCCTAAGCATTCTTCGAAGTTTCACAAAGTCGGCTTGCTTAAGTGGTTTAGTCATAATATCAGCCACTTGATTTTCACTTTTACAGAATACCAAATCAATTATACCATCATTGCAAAGATTACGTAAAAAATGATATCTAACATCAATATGCTTACTCCTTCCATGCAAAACTGGATTTTTTGAAATTTTGATTGCTGAAATGTTATCACAATAGATTGTTGTTGGACCTTGTTGCTGACTTTGAAGTGTTTCAAGCAATCTCCTCAACCAGATAGCTTGACATGAGGATGAAGCAGCTGCAACAAATTCGGCTTCTGTAGTTGACAAAGTCACAATTTGTTGTTTCTTTGATGACCATGATACAGCTCCTGAACTCATCGTAAAAACAAAACCAGAAGTACTTTTTCGATCTTCAATATCTCCAGCATAGTCACTGTCTGAAAAACCAATCAAACTTGATTTTCCACCATTTTTATAAAATATTCCAAAGTCTGCGGTACCTTTCAAATAACGAAAAATTCTCTTTGCTGATAAGAGATGAACTTCAGTTGGATTCTCCATGTATCGACTGATTATACCAACAGCATGCATAATATCTGGTCTTGTCGACGTTAAATACATGAGGCTCCCAACAATTTGCTTGTAAAGAGTGGCATTCACCTTTTTTTCTGTTCCATATCTTGTGAGTTTCAGACCAGGTTCAGATGGAGTTAAAACTGGATTGCAATCCTTCATTTGGAACCTGTCTAAAATTTCCAAGACATATTTCTTTTGTGAAATAAATATACCAGCATGAGATTGCACTACTTCGATGCCAAGAAAATAGTGCATCAACCCCAAATCTGACATTTCAAATTCATTCATCATAGATTTCTTAAAATCAGCTAGCATGACTCCATCATTACTAACATAAATAAGGTCATCAACATATAAACATACAATAATTATCTTTCCATCTGCTCCAAATTTAATATAGAGTGTGTGTTCATAAGGACATTTAAGAAAACCTTCTTTAGAAAAGTAAGCATTAATACGACTATACCAAGCTCTAGGTGCTTGTTTTAGTCCATATAATGCCTTTTTTAGCTTGTATACCTTGTTTTCATGACCTTGCTTCATGTATCCCGGAGGTTGATCTATATACACCTCTTCTTCCAATTCCCCATGCAAAAATGCTGACTTTACATCAAGCTGGTAGATAGGCCATGAGTTTTGGGCAGCAGTAGATAACACCAATCGAATAGTGTCAAGCCTTGCTACTGGAGCGAACACTTCTTTGTAGTCAATGCCAAATTCTTGTTTGTAACCCTTTGCAACGAGTCGAGCCTTGTACTTATCAACTTCTCCATTTTCCTTCAATTTTGTCTTATAAACCCACTTCGCACCAATAGTCTTGTGTCCTTTTGGAAGATCAGTCAACTCCCAAGTGTTGTTCCTTTCAATAGCGGAAATTTCATCATCCATCGCCTTTCGCCATTTTGAATCTTTGACAGCATCTTCAAAATTTGTAGGATCACAATCTGAAAAAAGAGCTAAGTAAGTAATTGGATCCTCTGATTGGTCAATTCCGGGTACCTCAAAATCTGTCATCCATCCGGGCCTCTTTCGAACACGACGTAGACGTGATTCAGCTGTTGCATCAGTAATTTCTATTGCCGTTGGTGGAGTGGCAGCAACTGGTGAATTTTCAGGAACATTAGCTACTGAATTTTGTTGTTGTAAAGGCTGCTGCATTTCTTCTTCATTCTCTCCATCAAAAAAGGCTGGCATTGGCTGCTGCTGTGGACAATTTTTACTCCAATTCCAAGTGTTATTCTCATCAAAAATGACATCTCTGCTGGTCACGATCTTTTTTGTGAGCGGATTAAACAATTTGTAAGTTTTGGAAGCTTCACTTATGCCAAGAAAAACACATTTTTCACCCTTATTATCAAGTTTCTTCCTTTTCTCATCCGGGATATGTGCATAAGCGATGCAACCAAAAATTCTGAAGTGATCTACAGCTGGTTTTCGCCCACTCCAAGCCTCCTCAGGTGTCATGTTTTGAACAGAAAAGGTTGGACTTCTATTCAACACATGAATGCTCCAATTTACTGCCTCTGGCCAAAAATTCTTTGGAATGTTCCCTCTTGCTAGCAAGCTTCTCACCATGTTGAGGATGGTTCTATTTTTCCTCTCCGATACACCATTCTGTTGTGGTGTATAAGCAGCTGTGAATTCCCTTCGAATACCTTGATCATCACAAAAACCTTCAAATTCTTTAGAGTTGTATTCTCCACCACGATCAGTACGAAAAGTTTTAATGGCTTTTCCTGCTTCATTTTCAACTCGTGCCTTGAAGCTTTTAAATGCACTAAAAGCTTCTGATTTTTTTTGCAAAAAATAAACCCATGTTTTTCTAGTATAATCATCAATGAAGGTAATTAAATATCTTTTACCCCCATTAGAAGGTGGATTTATCGGTCCACAAATGTCAGAATGTACCAACTCTAGGACATGTTTTGCTCTCCATGACTTTCCTTGAGGGAATTGAGAACGATGTTGTTTGCTAACAACACATTCTTCACAAACTTGAGAAGGTATATGAATTTGAGGGAGTCCCGTTACCATATCTTTTTGTTGGAGAGTCTTTAATCCGCCAAAATTCAAATGGCCATAGCGAAAATGCCAAAGCCATGAAGGGTCTTTTACTTCAGTCATTAAGCTCTGTTGAGTTGTTCTAATCTTCAAAGGAAACAACCTGTTTGAACTCATCTGAACAACAGCAATTGCTCCTCTTGAAGGATCATATATCTCACAAGCACTATTTTGAATAGTTATAACATAACCTTTTTCTTGCAATTGACCAGCACTTAACAAATTACTCTTCAAGTCAGGAACATAAAAAACATTGGAAATTGTTTCAACAAAACCATTCTTGGTTATAATATTTATTTCACCTTTTCCCATTACTTCTACTTTAGAAGAATCACCAAAACTAACAGTAGAACGAAAGTCTTCATTTAAATAAGAAAACAAAGACTTACTTCCACACATGTGGTTGCTACAACCTGTATCCACATACCAAACATCTAATTCAGGTTCCTCATTGACATGATAAGCCATTAACAGAGTTTCAACTTCCTTATTTTCTGCAAAATTTGATGTCTCTCCTTCTTCTCTCTTGTTAGGCAGTTTAGTATAACATTCAGAACGATAATGACCAAATTTGTGACATCTAAAGCATTCTACCTTGGATTTGTCAAATGGTTGATCTCGTCTATCTTGATTATGCCAACTGCCATCTCTATTGCCTCGATCTCCCCTTCCTCCACTTCTACCTCTACCCCTTCCTCTAAAGTTTGAGAAATTTGTAGAGATAGAGGCTTTCAAAGCTTGCTCTTCTGAAGGTGAACTTCGGTTCATCTTCTGTTCATGGACCAGCAAAGAGCTTTGTAGCTCATCAAGAGAGAATGTATCTATGTCTTTAGATTCTTCAATGGAGCACACGACATAATTAAATGTTGGTGTTAGGGTACGCAATATCTTCTCCACGATTTTGACATCGTCCATCTTCTCACCATGAAACCGCATTTTGTTGCTTATTTCCATAGTTCTGGCACAGTAGCTGGTGACAGATTCCTCATTCTTCATTTGTAAAGTCTCAAAATCGCTTCTCAAAGCTTGAAGTTGTGCACGCTTCACTCTAGCAGAGCCTTGATATTTTTTTTTCATAGAATCCCAAATATCTTTGGAAGTTTCTTTGCAAAGAATTGTTTCCAAGATGGGACGATTAATTGCCTGAAAAAGATAATTTTTTGCCTTCAAATCTTTTAACTTTCTCGCTTCTAACTCTGTTTTCTGGACGTCTGTCAAGACAATATTTGGTGTTGGTTCTTCAATTCTAGATTCAACAATCGGCCAATACTCTTTTGACCGTAGAAAATTCTCCATTAGCATGCTCCAATGGTCATAATGACCATCAAAACGTGGAATTGCTGGTTGCACAAAATTTGTTTCTGAAGCCATTGTTTGTGCAATTTTTTTTTTGTTTGGCTCTGATACCACTGATATAAAATAAGTAAAATATTGTTGAAAAAGTTGCTTACAATTTTATTGATGAAATTAGCCTATAAATAGGCATTACATAAATAAAGAAATAACAAACAAACTAACCACTAACTTAAACTCCTATAAAATAGGACAATTAAAATGCACTTTCTATGGCCACAAAAGCACAATCATTTTAACTACTTAAATCCCTAAAGACTAGGACAAACTAAGCTACCAAATTTAAATAAATAAATAATAAATCTTAACATCATTAGTCAAGCTAGAGGCCACCTGGAGATGGTCGAGATAGAGGTCGAGGCTATCAAGGAAAATGCCATATCTGCAAGAAATTAACAAGATCATAGTACTGCACGTTGCTACTTCAGGTTCAATTTTGGCAATAGCAAGAATGTTCCTCCAAATGCTAATTTTAGACAAGCTTTAGATTCTGGAAATCAATCACAAGCACCACCACCTTCTTCACAACATATAATTCTAGAACAACAATCACTACTTGGACCTCCATCATCTGCATTCTTTGCTACAACACCTCCTGATGCAACACATCCAAAAGCTTATCTTGATCAAACTTGGTATTTAGACTTTGATGCAAGTCATCACTTCACCACCATTTAAGTACCATATCAACAATCCATGTCTTATACTGGTTCAGAATCAATTGCCTTAGGTAATGGAAAAACACTTCCTATTGCACATGTTGGTGTAAGTAGATTATATGGAAATCAATACTCCTTACTTCTATGAGAGATATTACATTTCCACAATTGGCTAAAAATCTTATTTTTGTGAAGAAATTATGCGCTCATAATAAGGTTTCAATTGAATTGTTCCTTGATTCTTTTGAAATTAAGGATTTGGCTAAGGGAATATTGCTGCTTAATGGAGGTACTGAAGATGGAATTTATAAATTTCTTTTTCACACCAATAAAAACATGTAGGAGATTGTTTTCTCTTTTTTGCTGCACTCAGGGAAGAAGTAGCAACAGAATTTTGTTGACTTTTTGGCCCCTGACGTCACTAATACGTCCTTTTTGGTTTGGTAGCCACAAAGTTGTAAAGAGCTAAGTTAATTGGACTTTTACCTCTTATTATAGAAGAGGAATTATCAGGGTCAACCAAGTAAGGATTCACATGCTGGTTGGATGCAACAGGGAAAAGTAATGGTATCAGAGTGGGTATATTAGAAATTAAAGTGTGTGATAATTGATGGATTTGTTTAGTGGTAAGGCTAATTTCTTGATTTAATGTTATATTTTGCTAATGTATGGAGTAACATACATGGAAGACATTTAATTAAGGTTGTTATTAGAGCACTAATTTCTTGTTCATTAAATATGAAACACTAATTTCTTGTTTATTAAATGTGGAGATGAACATGGAGTCTTTGCTACCACAAGATCTTCAAGGATGTTGCCTATAAATAACTTATTTCATTTGTGCAAAATACAAGAGAAATTGAATTAGAGAGCAACCATAAGAAAGATAAAAAAAGTCTTTGTGAGAGTTATCTTATGAGTTACTACGTAGAAAGGAAAATTTTTACCTTCTTTATAAGTAATATTTTTCCTATTTTGTGATAGAGTTATTTCTCCTATTACAATACAGATTAAAATTGTTATCTCATTGTAATTAGAGAGAAAGTGTTGTAATCCCTATTTTACAATAATGAATCCTCCTACACTTGCTCGTAATTTTTTACCCCAATTTATTCAGGGGTTTTTTACGTAAAATATTTGTATCCATTTTATTTTCATTATTTTTAATTTCACTTTAGTTGTGTGTTAGCTTCAACCCGATAATTTTTCCTAACAAAGTGTTATAGGTTGTAGTGGAATGAGTGTTGATTGAAACTAAATGTGGATTGAGGGCTTGGGTAATAAGGCAAGAAAGCTCATCATTAATATGAAGAGAAGGTGAGGGAGTGGATGAAGAGTTAACCGTGGTCATTGATATAGATGGATCAATATTGTTTATCATAAAGTGGGGATAATGTGATGATAAATAGGTAAAATATTGGTATAGTAAGCTATTAAGAGTAGGATAAGGAGCTTTGGGTTTATACCAATTAAAAGAGCTATGTAGATGGTGCACTAATGAAGTCGTATAAGTGGAGGGTATATCTACAATTGAAAAAGATGAGTTTAGGGGACCTCTTGCATATGAAAAAGACATGTTTTAAATATGATTTGATACATCTGTTGGGTTTCCCTCTTATTTGGAGGAGCCCAAAAAGACCCATGTGGCTTAATGATCGATGAAGAAAGAAAGGAAAATTTTGTCCATTCTATTGCTTCATAAATAAACCCATTTGGGGTTGGTTGAAATAAAAAATCAAGAGCTACAACAACTAGAGAGTAGCAGTAGTTTTTCCTTCTCCAGCAAGCCTTCATCAAGTGCTCCGATGGAGGGTTTTTTGTGGTCCAATTGAGTTGAAATTTTGTAGGAAGGTTCACGACTCAAGACTCTTCAATTTTTACTGTGGGATTTGGATTTCACTCACCGGTTTGGGAAAATATGAGTCGTGAACAATGACCACAAATTTGGGTTAGATTTCTCCATTTTCTTGAAATAGTTATTAGTTTCCAAGAAGCTATATTCTTGATGATATTGTTGATTGTTTTCCTTTATTTTTATTTAGAGAGAACTTTTGTACAATTGTTTCTTGATATTGGAAGTTTTGGATAGGAGTGTCGTGGTTGTTTCCTTCCTACACTGGGAAAGTTTTCCACGTAAATTGGTTGTGTTGATTTTGTGCATATTTCATTTTGAGCTCTATTTATTTGTTTCCTAAAAGATTCACACAAAGAAGTGTTGGCGTGTGTTGTGGTGCATGCTGCAGCAGTGACAGATACCAATGTTTAGTGGAGAAAGGAATGACAGATAATAATATTAGTGGAGCCGTAAAGTATGGGTGTGCAGTAACTTCCATGTGTACAATTGCTGCTAGGGTTAGGGTTTTGTTTTCGTTTTTCTTGGTATACATAGATCAATACTCTTGTACAAAAACAGAACAAATATACATGAAATATAGATTGGTAATGAATGAAAAATATATTTTGACATGGTATCAGAGCAGGTTATGGCTGGCCTAAAGAAATAAAAACGCTACGCTGCTACCTGTTACACTATCTTCTGTTCTCCTCGACACTGGTTTGATCTAATGTGTTGGTGTGGTTGCTGGGATACAAATCTTTCCCATTCTGATCATGATCGTGTTGGTGTGGCTGATGTTTCTATGCCAACCATAAAAAAACCTCTACAAAGAGTAGAGACCCTAGATTCTGAGTGTCCAATTTGGATTCTTATGGTCTGGATCTAAAACAAAGACTAGTTTCTGTGATTAAAAATACACCTAAAGTTGAACCCAGAGATAAGTTGAGCTCAAGAAAACAAACCTTCGAAGACCTCTGTTATTTCTACATATTTCTTTGCGTTTCTTCATCACAATCGGACTATGTTTGTCATTTATGCGAAAATAGTTGGGTTTGGTTTATCACTTGTTTTACTGGGATTAGGGGTGGCTGGTTCGAGTCGTACTGATCTAGCTACTCGTTGGAGCCGTTGTAGTTTCCCTACGTTCTAGGTTTATCTGCTCGTTGGGTCGTCGTAGTCTCTCTACGTACTAGTCCAGCAGTCGTCGTGGGCAGCCATATTATTCTTCTGGCTCGAAGAAACTTGGAATGCAGCAAAAGGATAGCGATGTTCCACAGGAGGGCTGCGCGAATAGAAAAAATGAATTAGGGTTATAGCTTTGAATATTCTATATATATATTTGACTGGTGTATGGGAAAAATAGGAAAAAATAGAATTGATAGATTTCATGACAGAATCTAGAGATTTAACCACAAATTCCATATTGAACGATTTGACTACAAAATGACTGAAGTTCTAACTAGAGCTCGGATCACCTCACAACCTCCGTTATCTGAATCGTCAACTGCTTCCATTAGTATCAAGTTGGGAGGATCTAATTATGCCTTGTGGTCCCAGGTGGTGGAGATGTATATCTCTGGCAAGGACAAACTGGGATATATTAATGGGGAATTTTCCTCAACTTACTGAAACTGACCCCTCATTCAGAAGATGACACACTAAAAATTCCATTGTCAAGGGATGGTTGATCAATTCAATAGACCTCTCATTGATTGCAAATTTTATATGATTCGTAACTGCAAAACAGGTTTGGGATTCTGCTATTACAACTTACTTTGATGGGACAAACACATCTCAATTGTATGAGATCCACCGTCGAGTTACTCGTATGAAGCAAGCAGGTAGATCCATTTAAAAATACTACAATAACCTTCCAGGGTTATGGCGAGATCGAATGTATACCTTCCTCGATAGACTTGGTGACCAAATAGATAAAACTCGAAGTGATGTACTTCAAATCAAATCATTCTCTACGGTGGAACATGCCTATGGATTCTTCCATAGGGAAGAGGTCAGGCAATCCGTGATGATCACGGGTAGAGATACAACTCTCATAGTAGTTATGGCTTTCAAAGGGATCAAGGGACATCATAATCCGATGCCACCAAAACCAGAAACTCTTTCTTTGGGTAGCAAGAAATCCACATTTCTATTGATATAAAATGTGCCTATTGTGGAAACTCCAAACACAACTGTGAAAACTGCTTCAAACTACATGGGTATCCGGATTGGTGGAATGATCTTCAAGCACGGAAGAAATGGGAAACCATTGGAAAATTTGTTGTGGCTACCAATAATGGATCATTATCCCTTATTCCTCAAACCGAATCTTCCCAGGATCCAGGTACTTCAAGTAAAGCATTTCACATCTTTACTCGTAGTGATAATGAGGATTGGATTCTCGATTCTGGAGCTACATATCATATGACATTTAACCCAAAAGATCTCTCCAATACAACCCAGCCGAGACAGAGTCATGTTGCCAATGCCAATGGGGTCACTTATCCAGTTACAAGGGCTGGAAATATGACTTTATCTCCTTCATTATCATTATGCAATACATTACTTGTACCCTCTCTTTCAAACAGACTAATGTCTGTAAGTCAAGTTACTTCAGATCTTAATTATGTAGTGTTGATGTATTCTACCTTTTGTCTCCTTTAGGATATTCTCACCAATGAGATCATTGGACGTGATACTAAGAGAGAAGGCTTATATTACATGGATAGCCTCAGTTCAGGAAGAGCCAATCACATGTAACACACGGTTAGTAACAAGAAGTGACAAATTTGGTTATGTCATCGTCGATTTGAGCATCCATCATTTGGGTATTTAAAGCACATACTCCCTAGTTTATTTTCAAATTTCACACACTCGGATTTCAAATGTGATACTTGAATCTTAGCAAAAAGTCATAAGGCGTCTTATCCTATGTGCATGCATAAAAATGTGACTCCTTTTGCTTTAGTACATTCTGATGTTTGGGGACCTTCCCCGGTCACTACATCATTGGTTTGTACTTTTTGTTGATGATTGTACACGAATGACATGGTTTTACCTTCTCAAACATAAAGATGAAGTATTTTCTACGTTTCACTTATTTCGCACCATGATTTAGACACAATTTTTTGAAAAAATTAAGATCCTTAGGTCTGATAATGGAGAGGAGTATGTTAATCAACAATTTTCGGACATACTTGGACAACCATGGTATTCTCCATGAAACCTCATATTCACAAACCCCACAACAGAATGGGACTACAGAGAGGAAGAATAGGCATATTTTAGAAACTGTCTGGGCCTTACCAATCAGTGCATATATGCCTAGTAAATACTGGAGTGATGTTGTTACTACTGTTGTGTAACTACTGAACCGTATGCCCACAAAATTCTTACAATTTTAGACTCCATTAAAGGTGATATCTGATCATGTTCCCTTGCCTATTATTTTGATGCTTTCGCCTTGAATTTTTGGATGTGTTGATTTTGTCCACCTCCACAAAAATCAACGAACTAAATTGGATCCATGTGCTGTCTGATGTGTATTCTTGGGGTATGGTGTACAAAAAAAAGGCTACCGATGCTATGATCTGATTATTAAAAGAACTTATATTACTATGGATGTTACTTTCCTAGAATCTGAATATTTTTTCCCATCACCAGTATCCAATTACCCTTTTCAGGGAGAGAGTTATCGTGAAGAACAAAATTGGCTTGATGTTGAAATATTAGATACTAGTAACAATCCAGCATACTTGGATCATGCCAAAAATATGGAAGAGCTAGTACCTAGACCCGAACTTGAACCTCCAAGAACTGAAACTGAAGTAGTAACTGAATATCCAAAAGATGAAATGGTTGATGCACCCTTCCACTCTTTAGTACCCAATGATCCTTCTGCTGAGAATACTCCTAAGGTAAGCTATCCTATCACACCTTTACAAACTAATGCTATAGATACATATGTTGGTTATGTTCTACCTTTCAGACACAAATCGAGGCAAACCTCTGAATCGATACTCTCCAGACAAAGAACGACAATCCAAGTATCCAATAGTCAATTATGTATCTACTCAAGGGTTATCAGAACCTATAAGGGTGTTTGCACAAACACTCTCCTCATGTCGAATTCCAAGTAGCGTTGAATAAGCCTTATCTTATCAAAACTGGGCTCAAGTTATAAAAGGAGAATTTGAGGCATTGTAGAAGAATAACACATGGGTGTTAAGCGAGCTACCTCAAGGGAGGAAGATGGTAGGATGTAACTGGATTTTCTCTATTACGTATAAAGTAGATGGGTCAGTCGATTGATACAAGGCAAGGCTAGTAACAAAAGGGTATACACATAAATATGGTATAGATTATCAAGAAACCTTCTCACCTGTGGCTAAACTAAAAACTGTTAGAGTTTTGTTATCTCTTACAGAAAATTTAGATTGGTCATTGCACCAACTTGACGTGAAAAATGTCTTTCTTCATGGTGACCTTAAAGAATAGATTTACATGGATATCCTACCAAGATATATTGTTACATCAGGAAAAGAAACTGCATATAGATTACAATGAGAATTGTATAGACTAAAACAATCACCTCGAGCATAGTTTGGCAAGTTGAGTTCAGCAATGAGGAAATATGGGTTTCAACAAAGAAAATCTAACTACACTCTTTTCCTACAACATCGATTGGGAAAAATAATAGCTCTTATAGTCTATGTAGATGACATAATCATTACAGGGGATGATAAAAAAAAAATCTCTAGGCTTCAAGAACAACTGTCAAATGAGTTTGAAATGAAGAACTTAGGAGGGCTTAAATACTTCTTAGGCATTGAGGTAACAAGATCAAAACAAGGTATATGTCTTTCCCAAAGGAAATATACTTTAGACCTACTAGGAGAGGCATGATTACTAGATTGTAAACCTATCGATATTCTGATGGTCCAAAATCATAAACTTGGTGGATATGTGGCCAAGTTCTAGCAGATAAACAGAGATATCAACGGTTAGTGGGTAAACTCATATATTTATCTTATACTCGACCTGATATTGCTTATGTTGTGAGTGTCGTGAGTCAGTTCATGCATTGCCCAAGTGAAGACCATATGGATTCCGTCTTGCGAATACTTCGTTATTTAAAATCCTTCCCTAGGAAAGGACTTATGTTTTCAAAGAATGGTCAATTGGAAGTCATTGGATATACAGATTCAGACTGGACAGGGAATATCAAGGATGGGAAATCTATTGCTGGGTACTTTACTTTTGTGGGGGCAATCTTGTTACATGGAGAAGCAAGAAGCAAAAGGTAGTTGCCTTATCTAGCGTTGAAGCTGAATTTCGAGGAATGGTCAAGGGAATATGTGAGCTCCTTTGGTTGAAAAAACTTCTAACTGAGATTGATGTTGCTCCTAACTCTGAAATGAACTTATTTTGTGATAACAAAGCAACCATTGCCATCTCCCACAATCTAGTTCAACATGATCGGACGAAGCATGTTGAAGTGGATCGGAACTTCATCAAACAGAATCTTGAAGAAAAGATTATTCAGCTTTTATTTGTTAAATCAGAAGATCAATTGATTGATATACTCACAAAATGTGTGTCTGCAAAGAACTTCTACAACTCACTTGACAAGTTGGGCAAGTTGGTCATAAAAGACATATATGCACCAACTTGAGGGGGAGTGTTGGCGTGTGTTATGGTGTATGTTGCAGCAGTGGCAGACACCAATGTTTAGTGGAGCAAGGAATGACATACAATAATGTTAGTGGAGTCGTAAAGTATGAGTGTGCAACAAATTCCATGTGTACAGTTGTTGCTAGGGTTAAGATTTTGTTTTCGTTTTCCTTAATATACATAGATCAATACTCTTGTACAGAAACATAACAGATATACATGAAATATAGATTGATAATGAATGAAAAATATATTTTGACAAGAAGGAGAATAAAATTCATTACGCTATTTAGAGTTTGATTAAGTTCGTATTGATATTGTGATTCTCCTAACAACATCTACATCCAAACACAAAACTAGAGAGCAATTGTTTCATGCCAACAATTCAAAATTAGGCCAAGAGTTAGAGGTTCAAGAGACATTTGTGATAGGGATAGCTTGAAGAGTTTGAGAAAAGCTAAGGGAAAAGCTCGAAGATGAGTTTCGTTTATGAGGTAAGGAAGAACAAGAGCTTCATTATTTAAGTTAGCTCTTAACCAATTTCCAACAACTGGAATTTTCAGATCATTATCAAATAGAAAAAAAAATTGCATTTCAGAACAAGCATTCGCTTTGTGAAAAAGAGAACCATACTTAAAAACAAAAGTCTGTTATCCTTTCATACCCGAGTAACAGGTTGCCTAAAGAAGTGGCATTTTCTTTTAACTTGCAAATGGGGGCTAAGCCGTGGACAATAGGAGTTGTTGGAGACCATTTTTTATTGATCAGAAGATAGCCCTTGACATGCCAAATTTATTTACAATCTACCTCATGTTGAAATTTGAGTCTAAAACATTATTAGCCCTATCAACTACAGAAACCTTTACCCCAAATGACAAATTCCCAACTAAATGAAGGTAGATTGAACAGAAAAGCATTAAACTCTCTGTTAGCCAAAAGTTCAACCAATAGAGTCGGTGAGGTGGCATGCACTTCCTAAGAGCTAGAGATATTGAAATCATTAAGGATTCCAGATAGCCGTTGAGTTTGAGAGATGTGGCATCTCTTCCAAGGGCTTACGTGATTGAGTCCATTATGGGACAAACAAAGAAAATATTAAGAAACTAGGAATTTTGATGAACAATACTAGCTTATTTAGAGGAGAGTTTAGTAGGATGAATTTTTTTTGAGAAAAATGAAGAAGATACATAAACTGTTCAAAGTTCATATGGCAGTTCATTCATTTCTGGAGCAAAATAAAGAGATCAGGCAAGTTACTTAAATGCATGTTAAGATAACTGTCTAAGAAGAAAAAAGACACCAGAGATGTATGAGTTAAATCAATGGATGCAAGAGAAAACAATAACCAGAAGATGAATCAGAATGATAATAAAGCTGTAAAGAAACCTTTTACGAAAATGATTGGAATGAATAAACCAAGCACTTGGAATGATAAAGAAAGCAGGTGAAACGGCGTGAAGAAGAAGAAGAAGAAGAAGAAGTAACTTTATAGCTAAAAAAAGGTTTTAACAATCATTAGAAATCTTGGAGAAATAGAGGAATTATAGAGATAAACAGCTAGTTCAAAATTCATAGAACACAAATGTTAATATTTTCTGTCTAAGGATAGAGCTATATCAATGCATACATAGCCACGTGTAAGATGGGAGCTGAAAAGAGGATCATACCTGAGGGAAAGGAAGGAGTGAGTACATGGTCCAAACAAAACCAAAAATGTCCTCTATTTGAAACGAAAAACTTTAACTAAAATTACTATTTTAATTAATAATTATCTATTATATTATAAAAATAAATGGATGAATAAAAAAATTTATGAATTATGTAATTTTATTGTATCAAAGTGGTATGAATTTTTATCCTCTTAAATTTATTTATATAATATTTTCTTTATTTAATGAAAGATAAATTTTAATATTTTTTTTAAAAAAAAATTTAAGTTTTATGGTTTTAAAATCACGTAATTTACCGAATTGGTCTTCCTTAGGGCTCCCTCGAAATGAAAAAAAGCGTCTTGCCATAACTGGATTCTTGATCTTAACATTTGATATTACCTTGTCACTATATAGGGGGTTGATACGTAATTTCTATTTCATTATTATTATTCTTTAATTATCGTAAAGTATGGATGATCAAATGATTGTATGCACAGTATCTTCTACTTAACCTTTTTTATTTTACCAACAATGATTGATTGATTGGTAGTTGTAAACCAGGGTAATGTTGCCCGCCCCCACCAAACTATTATATAGCGTTGAATTCCATGGAATTTTTATCAAATGGTTGGAGAGGAAATGAATATTAATTGACATATATTTCACGTAATTAATTATTTAGTCACACCAATTTTTGTATACCATGTGACAGTGTCACTTGAAATAGTTAAGAAATATAAATATTTGCATGTGTTATATAGTAAATATGGATCATGATAAATGATTTATTATCAGTAGAATATAAGATGATAATATAATAGAAAAATTATTAAAGACTTAATTTATTTCATTTTTAAAAATAATAAAAATATATCTTAATTTTAAAAAAATAAATAATTATATTCTCTCAATTATTGTTTTAGTACAAAGTTCTACCTTAATGTTTTTGACTTCTATTGATTTTTTTTTTACAAATATCTATCTTTAAAAATTTGAAATAGTATAAAGAACGAGTATGATTGTTATTTTTTAAACATATAAGACTTTTCTTCTTCTTTCTTTTCTTTTCTTTTCTTTTCTTTTTTTTTTCTTTTTCTTTTTGCTTTTGCTTTATGAAATCTAGATAGATATATTTAAAAATATATAAAATATTTATTTTATTAGTAAGTCAATAGAACCATTATTGAAGTAGAATCTTAATTGTTAAGATGGTAAGATTATTGTAATGGGGACATAAATTATTAACAGCTAGCTTATACGATGATCTCTATATGTGATTAGAGAGTGCTACTGAATATGTTATATTATTGTGAAGTGAAAATACCAAAATAGGATGGCAGATTTGGGGACAATTTAGTAACATTGGTATGGTTATTATGTTTTTGGGAGAAAGGGCTTTATAAATTGGGTCAAAAAGCTCATTGAAATTACTCCTTGTGGTCCTGAGACCATGACTTTTCTTATTAATTTTCAGACATGTTGGCCCGACATTTCACGTCCAGCCCATGCTTGGAATTGTCCATGTCTCATACAGGGTCTTATTGATTTTTGTTTTCTTTTAAGGAACATTATTATTATCACATCATTATCTTATTTAAATATATGCATAAAATATAATAAAATAAATTATTACATATATTATAATATAAAAATTAATTAAAAAAAATTAAAACTGTTGATATACTAATACACCACACTATTATAGTGCAAAAGTTATATTATTTATTTCTTTTAGTACACTATATAAAATATCATACTGAAAACTATATATTTTAAATTTTTTATTAATTAATTTCTAACAATTTTGATATTATATTATTATTAATTAAGTAACAATAAATTATATTTATAGAAAAAATAAAAATTTATGAAATAAATCATTATAGTTATTATGTTAATTAAACATTACATTGTTAAAAATAAACTTTATATTTAATTAAAAATATTTTTATCTTTTATTAAAAAAAAAAACTTGTGAACAATAATGTCATGTTAAATATAATACGATATAGTTCATCGCAAATGTAAGAAAGACTTATCTTTTATTAAAAAAAAAAAGGATTATTTGCTCAAATTTAAGAGATTATATCACTAAATTGCAATTGTAATTTGATGTTTTTCTCTACCTAGGTTTAACAGAAAGGAGATAACACAGCATGCAAAAACTCCATAAGAATTTAATTTGTTAATCATTTACACTAACTACACAAAATGAAATTAATTTAACAATTTGAAGAAACAGAGTTAGATCTCTTCAAATAACAGGATTTAGAAGAAGAATTCAAGAACTGAATACAATCCTCTAAAGCTTGAGCCCGATGAGAGTCATCTGATACGGACCGTGACCTGTTGAAATTGTACGGCGTTGTTGAAGACACCACCTTAGTCGAAGAAGACTTTGATTTTTTATACACAAAACATATTGCTTTTCCCACCTTAGTCTTGAGATCACTAAACAGTTTCATGGCAGCTGAATCTTTAGGCTCAAATCTCATAGTAATCATCCTTTTCTTGCTGCTTCCAGACCCAACAATATCTTTCAAAAATATGGGTTTTTCGTAATTATCATCGGGACTGAAACTCACCCTCCTAGCCTTTCTGGACATTTTTTTTCCTTTTTTACATACAATTGAATATAAAATTACCAATTAAGCCCTGCCCTGTATATCTGGAGAGCTATCAATATGAATAGCTTAGCTCTTCTTCTTTTGAAAGAGGAAACACAAAGAGAGAAGGGATGTTTAGTTTTGAAGATAGATAGACAAATTAAATAGGTTGGAACGAGTATATACAATGAATCAATGTGGGGGAAAGAGAAAAGTGAAAGCTACTAGAATAAATAATACGTTATAAATTAGTTTATTGACTAATCACTTTAAAAAAAATTATATATGTGTCTTATTTTTGTACATATATATTATAAAAAATATCATAAAATTTCTTCTTTCTATCATGTTATCATTTAAATTAAAAATAATATTATTCAATCTTTTATATATGTAAAATTAGTTAAATAATATTATTTTAATAATTTTTTTATTTTTTTATCAATTGATAAAATATGATTAAAATACGAGTATTTAATAATAATAAATTCATAATTAATATAGAAAAAAAATTCATAAAATATTTGTATTAATATTTTGTTTTATTTTAATGTTTTTACAGATTTTTTATTGTTTATTAAAAATTTGGTAACAAACGTATCGGTAACATACGCTTACAGCTCTAGTAACAAGCATATTCTACTTCCTAATAAAAGTATAAAGTATATCAAATATTCACATGTCCTTAAAAGCGCTTATATACAATGAAAATTGGACTCGGTGGTCAAAAGCAAATTACAGATACACAAACATCGTTGTTGTCATCGCTTTTTAGGTGCTCCATTCTGAGGACGTACCCTTATTTTTTTTCCCTTTTTGGTACGTTGACTCATTCAAACGAATATAAATATAAAAAAAATACGGTAAAGAAAGAGTAAATTAGATAAATTAAATATTTAAATTTATTAATTTTAATTAATATATTATAAGTTTATTAATTTTAAAAATTAGAATATTAAAAGTTTGTAAATATGTTTGATGTTTTAATTTTTAAACCTATATCTCTATTTTTTTAAAAAATTAATGAACTTTTATAATAGAGATACATTTGGTTTATAAGATGGGACACTGTAAGGATTATAATAAATAATTATTTAATAAAATAATAAATAATTATTCTTTAATTTATAAATAATTTACATATTAATTATAATAATAATAATAATATAAATTATAATAAATAAAGGATAGTTTTATTGCAGAATTTTTATTTATTTATTATAGATTATGTTAAAAATCATACATCGATTGAGTATGAAGTATCAAACACATATATAAATTAGGACAATCTTTTATCTCATAACCTGTGTTTTGAGATAGAGTTAGACTCAAATTTAATATGGTATCAAAACAAACAACTTCATTCCGTGACATGCAGTTGTAAACCCACTACCGTCAATCAATGAACTGTCGATGCGAGTGGAAGTGTTAAAAAATCTCAAATCGATTAAACATGAAGTATCAAATACATATATAAACGAGGATAATCATTCATCTTATAACATGAGTTTTGAGATAAAGTTAGTCCCAAATTTAATAGAGTAAAGTTTTATCTTTAATAATATTTGAGTATTAAGTTTTTTTAAAAAAATTAAATTAATTTTTATTGCTTTAAAATTATCAACTTTACAAGTATAATTTTTCTCTTTAAATTTTAGTTAGAATCATGAAAATTAATAGACCATGTTGAGAAGAAAGAGATAAAGAGGGAGAATCTGTTTTTTTAAACCCTTCTCTCTGCTTTGGGATACTTGTTTGATAGAAAAATTTGAAGTTGAAATTTGGTTGTATGGGATAATTATTCTCTTTTGACTCGCCTGTAAAGCCTGCCATAGTCTTCTATACTTGGACTGGGGTTCTTGGTCAACAAGTCTCTTATTTTATTTGCCATGCTGCTAGAATCCGTTCAAATTGGGTCTTTGTATTACAAGGCTGCATTCGGTTATTCAAAATTTATGGATGGAAGAAAAAAGCTCTAGCAGTACCATTTAGCAATTCCAAAACCCATCCTAAATTCAATGATTTGGGCTAAAATCAGGAGATTTGATATTATTTAAAAGTTACATTTTTTTTCTATATACATTCATTTTATTAAATTGTTTAACTTCTAACAATTAATTACTAAACTTTTTTATATAAATTATTTAATAAAAAAATTAAAAAAAATCATCTTTTCATAAATTCAATTGAATTCAAAATAACATTATTCCATTATTATATACAAAGATAAAAGATTAATATAAAATATTAATTGAAGTTAGAGAGACTTTTAAAGCTATGGAAAGTTTTGAATTAACATTTTGTGTAAAGTTTGTGTAAATTAAATCTCAAGCTATTTTAAATGCATTAAGAATATTATGGTGTGTATTAAAAACTCTTTGGTAGTATCAGACAAGATGGTTAAGATGTCTTTTTATAAAATATGATATCATTTTATGAAAATCATTAGTGCTTATTAAACTCTTTTAATGTAATATAGTACATTTAATTCTACCATTAGATGTAACATACTAAATCTATCTTGGGTCACCAAACCTCCAATGAGAATGTAACATATTATATTTAATTTTATTATTAGATGTAATATATTACATTACTACCATCTTTACATATAAGATGTTAGATTTAACTCTATATTTAAATATAACATATTATATTTATCTCTAACGAGGTCCTCGGTAGTGATTGTCGGAAGTATAACTGAATCATAAATAAGACTATCGAAACTTTGATGAGGTCATCGTTAAAGATACTAAATATAAAAACGAATATTTTGTAAATATTTTTTTTCTATATTAATTATCATTTTCTTATTGTTGAAGATAAAGATTTAATCACATTTTAATCATTTATATGAAAATTATTAATTTTAATAAAAATAATAATAATAATAATAATATTTTTTTGTTCCTAATTGATATAATTTTTTCAAAGTTCATTGAATAGAAAATACTTTTTTAACATTTTGTTGAATGATTAAATGCACACTAGAACTTAATATAACACTTTTTTTCTAAAAATAGAACCTAATTAATATCGAAAGGATATAAGTAAAAGATATTTAATATTAAATGGTTCTAAATAATCACAGTTTAATTTAAATTGTATTCAATTCAATGACGTTTAATATAAAATGATTTAATAGATTTTTTAATGGTAAAATTGTATAAATTAAACATAAAAAATTGGTTATTTTTGTGATTATAAGTCTTAAAATTTTTTATTTTTTTTCCAAAAAAAAATATTGGCACAAAGAAGAAGAAAAAATTACAAAAAAAATCACTAAAACTTATAATCAAAATATCACCTCAATAACATTAAAATGTGTTCAATTAAATGATATTTAAAGTTGAATGAGTTTAAATAATAATTTAATTTAAATGTTGTTTAATTGGATGATATTTAATATGAAATAATATGTGTTGTATTTTTTAATTGTAAAAATATATAAGAATTTTAATAGTTACAAATTTTAAGAGTTATTTTTTTATTTTATAAAAACCCAAATCTTAAAAAAAATTGTGTGATGTGAAAGGTTGTTCGAGTTTACACAACCCCCAAACTTATCTCCCCAGCCCGTTTCTCCAGGTCGTTCATAGCTCACTAGGTTGTGCAGTCCGTTCCCAGTTTGTTCAAAAGAGCACACAACCCACAAACTCATCTCCCCAACCGTTTCTCCAGGTCATTCATAGAGCACTGGTGTGTGGTCGTTCATGAAGGAGACGAGATCACACAGAGTAGCGTTCAGCTCTATATCTCCCCCATTCCTTCAGTCTCTTTGGTTGGGCCAAAGCTGGTATCAGAGAGATGCTGTGTTCACATGAATTGGGTCGAGTTTATCGCATGGGCCGAGCCTGGCCCAGTTCTTTCAAAATAGTGTTTATACAGCCCATAATTCACAATCTCAAGAGAGAGTTATAAAAGAAAAAAGCTAATTAGTTGATCGGATAGAAATTAACAAAACAGCACGCCATAAAAGAAGATCGATCGCGAAGACAGACACAGCATGACAGAGGAACTTCAGGCCGGAGTTTGCGGCGAAAAATGGTGGATTAATTCATCAAGAAGTGGGTTCATGGCGTCTCCATGTTCTGTGGGTCTTAATGATTTTAGTAGCTTTGGGTGGTCAAATACTGATCATGTGTTGGAAATGAAAAGTATCAACTGTTGTTATAACTCTGATACTGTTAATCAAAAGCCTAAAGATAATCAGCTAGCTGTTGATTCTATTAGTGAAGGTAGTGGAAGTATCTTGATCGATTCCACCATACAAATGATGGGTTTTGGTGCCGAATCCTCCGAAACGAAACAAAATATAATCAAAATTAGAATAAAGTAGCAAAATCCTTTTCCGAAGCAACTTGTAGAAAAGTAGAATCTTTTAAAAAGAAAGTGGCAATTATGTCATTCATAAGAGTGTAGCTTTTTTTTTTTTTGTTAGATCTTTATGTATAATGCTAATTTTGACTAGTATTTGTCAAGTGGGTGAGGTCTAATGCCTAAATAATATGTACAACCAAAATGGTGGGCACTCTACCTTTTCACGAAGCTTGAAAAAGCAACACCGATGTTAGTGCCTTTTATTAATTTAACCACAGAAACTACAAAACCTAGGAAGCCAATATCAAACTGAAGTGGGTTGAGCAACATAGGCTAATAGCTAATTTTTTATGTCGATGAAATCTGAATGATTATTAAGAATAATCCAATAGAACTTCTGTTTATTAATGATAAAACTGTCTTAGTGTTACCTTATATTATATTATTTGTAATATTTTACTATATATTTTTAGACACTTTAATCTATGTTTTTGTTGTAAATTTTGGTTTTTAATTTGAGGTTAATTGATTTAATTTTATTTTGGTGGATGTTGATGAGGAAAATTTACAACAAGTGGAGAAAAAATTGAAAAATAAAATGACCAAAATTAATAAAAATAACTAAAATATTTACAAATATAATAATAAAATATATTAATTTAAAATAATATCATCAATATATTGAATTTTTAAAAATACATTTACTTGCGTAGACATTTTTCTAAAAATTAAGGCTATAATGTCTTTATAAATATAAATATTGTATTAATCGGTTATAAAAGACGTAATTCAGTCTGCCTTGACATTCAAGTTGATTAATTAAAATAATCTGATATAATTATTAGTCAGATTACAGAAAAGCTTGGACTTTTAGTAGTTTCTTTATTAGTTAGTCTCTAGGAAATCATATAATTATGTTTCTTTTGGGGTTTACCAAAAGGAGTCACGAGAGTGCAAGTCATGGTTACCATGGAAGGTTGGTTTCTTTCTTAGCTTTTTATTTTATATAAAGATTAAAGCACCAACCAAAACAATAAGTAATATTTATTGGAGTTTCAGACTAGCATTTACCAATCAGTTTAAATGCTTGATTATTTAACCACGATTAAAATATATTTTTATGTTTATAATGTTTAGGATTGATATTAAAACTAACCTGTAAGTTGTTATAAAAATGATACTAATATTTTATTCCATTAATATTTTTTTTATTTTATAAGATCTATTATTTTTTAATATAACATTATTTTTCCAAAAATTTAAAATAATATAAATATTAACGGTACTAAAAATTAAGTGTATTTTTATAACAAATTAAACTCTATAAATAAAAGATTTTTTAACCTTTATATTATAAGAATCTTCTTACTAAGCATATTATAATCTTAACTTAGAGAATCTAAGAATCGTTATCTATCATGTAGAAAGAAAAATGAGGAGAAAGAATGAAATAAGATGAGATGCTCAAATTTGTGGCTTAGCATTGGGTAAAGAATCTATTGGTCAAAGCCTGTGAAATAAGTGTCACCAAATTTTCTAATCCATCTTAGTTATTTTTGTGAAAATAAAAATTCTTCCGAAAAGCAAACAGAATATACTACAACAACATGAGTTGAAAAAATGCATTATCAGGGCTGTTCATTGAATCGAAACCGTTGATTTTATATTCATTTGATCTGATCATCTGTTCGGATTGAAACATCCTAATCGGTAACTGATCCGATCACTTCTCACATTCGCTCAGTACGATCTGTAAACTATTTAGATGACATCCGATAAATCTGACGAATAAACTTAATTAACTCTATTTTTTGTATTTTTAAATAAAAAATTTTAATTTTCAAATAAATCATAACATAAAATTATTTGACTTAAAAAAAATATTAAAAAATAAAATAAATTTATATTAATTATATATATATTTAATTTAATAAATATATATAATTAATTTCGGTAGGATTAGATCGGATCAAATCAGATAAATCATAGTGAAATTTGTCATCCGATCCGCACTTAACGGATGAATTTTTTTTCCATCTGATCTGACCATCGAATTGGATCGGATCAAATTGATAGGATTGGTCAGATGATCAAAATTTTTGAACACCACTATGCATTATGAGTGAGTTTGAAAAGTGTAGAAAGCATTCTTTGACAGCACATATTCAATATGGAAAATGCTATTTAATCTTAAAACATAAATAATTGAAAACAGTTAATTATATAAATATGTCACCTTACTATATTTTAAACTTTAGGATAATTTTATAACTCAAGAATAACAAGAAGAACTTACTGTAATATCAATAACTTAAATATATTTACACGGAAATTCATCAAATATATATTTTTTCAATAAAAATAAATAATAATTAAAAAATAAGTAAAAATATTTTTCTATTATTTATATGGTGTCACTCTTAACAAAGGCTATATCTGTAACTAGTATTTTTAGTAATTACTATCAAATTTACTAAAATGTATGTTGATATATTTATGATATAGAATTTGCTCATTGGCCGTACTAACTGTATCCGTGTGGTTAACAAGTTACAGTACATTCATATTGTGTTTTAGACAGCTTTGATATCACAATATATATAACAGATTTGTGATGATAACAGCTGACGTAATAATTTATAATTTAATGCACTTCCATATATATCATATTATAATACAACTTCGAAGAATATCACAAATTCTATGCATCATATTATATTTACTAATAATACATTATATTTGTGATGAGAAACCTTTTATTTTAGGAATTCAGGATTTTTATAGAAATATATAAGAATGCGCTTTAGGAAGAAGGGAGAGAGAGATAGAGAGGGAGGAGTGAATTCTCATTGTTCATCTCTTCTTTTTTATAGAAGCTCATTTTTGACCTGTCCGAACATTGTTGATTTGGTTTCTAAAGTACAAATGGACCTTGAATGTTACTTTTATTTATATGAAATGGAGATTAGAACTTAACTCGTCATATATGCAGCACTTCTACGTGTAGAGTTTATTATTTATTCTTATGTAGTTTTTAGATTCTTTTCAAGATATGTCCTACACAAATATAAACATATAAATAAAATAAAAAACACAAAAACTCAATCTTGAAAACTATTTGATCACTAAAGTGTCAAAGTCACGTGAGTCACACCTTTGTATCATAGCTAAACGTATTGTTTTCTAAACCTAATAACCATAATCGTTAATTTGCAACTATTTGACAGGTATAGTATATATTATAATACTTGTGAAGATCGATAAATATATAGAAGTTATATTGATCTATCTTCCATAGCTTAAGTTTTTAAGAAAATTGTTTCCCAACAAACCTCTAACAAAAACGACATCACAATAAATAAAATTTCAAGCTTCACTTTGATAAATTTTTCTTCTTGCTTCAATAATATATATTTTGCAATATGAATATCAGATCAGAATATGACTAACTGATCTGTTTATAGAGTCTAATTACTGTGGGACTAATGCAAGGTCCTCATCAATACATATTCACAAAAGTTATAAAACCATGAATAGCCCTGACTAAGATATCAAATCCAACCATCACTTAATAGGCTCAAGCATTCCACAGATATCAGAGACATCAAAAAGGGTATTGAAATTTAGGCAAAATAACCTCACTGATGCTGCATAGATTGCATCTTGAAATATGTACTATAAGGTCCCGATTGTGATCCATGAAGAGCGCTGTTACTCAACGAATCTTGCTCTTCGATCTTTGGTCCATAAGAAGCAACACCACGAAACGATCCCAAGAATGTGTTTGTGTTGGCGTTTGTTGGATTGAAAACCAAAGGCAACCCTTCATTGGGTGATTTCCACTGAAATTGTTGTTTAACCGCCCCAATAATCTTTGAATTCTGTGGTGGCTGCATAGATGTTGCACAAGCAATTGGTGCTGGAGGAGGCCTCTTACTGTCCGAGGAGGGAGATTTCATGTCAGGAACATTGACGGTGGTGATATCATGAATGCTTGATCTCCTCTTGTCCTTGCCTCCAGTAAGTTGCCTTATGAAGTACTTCTGAGCATGACTAGCCACTTGAGTAGGAGTCCTTGTAGCCACAAAATTGCGAGAGATATTTCTCCAATCTCCTTTACCATACTTTTTTAGACCCATTAGAAATAGCCTATTGTTTAATTTAATCGTTAGAAACACCATATGAGCCTAGCAGTATGATAATTACACAAAACAAATAAAACAAAGCCAAAAAATGTGAATAGTGATCAGATTTTAAAACCATATATGAACTGTTCATCATTAAACAACAAGGTTTGGTTGACAACAACAGTGTACTCGAAAACATGTAAAATACCTGTGTTCTTCTTCTGTCCAAGGTACACCTTTCTTCCTTTCCTGATCAGATGCGCGAGTGGAAGTACCTCTCTTTCCACCAACTGTGTAATAATGATTGAAGCCATCAAAGCCCTGATTTTTAACCCACTCTAACGTGAATGAGTTACTAGTAGTATAACCAGGAATTGGAATCAACCCCGCTTCAATATCACTAACATCTTCTTCCAATTCCCTGTACTGTTTCATCACATCACCTACTGTCTTCCCTGGAATCATAGAAGCTACTTTGTACCATCGATCAGGTGCGTCTTTATCATACAAAGCTAAAGCATTCTCAAACTGCTTGTTCTCTTCAGCTGTCCATTGGGCTCCTTTACTTTCTTGGAATAACCAATTGGAATTCTCTAGTGCCAGAATTTCAATTCCTCTGTTCATGGTTTTGAGTTTGCTACTAAATTAAGCAATTTTAGAACACATCAAAGGAGCCTAAGGATATTTATGCAATAATTATTTGTTCTGTGTCAGTCTCTCCCTTTGAACTTTCAAAGAGAGAGGATAGGAACTACCATATAAGAAATGCAGAAGTGGAAGGTTTTATGACCAGTGAAGTATTAATCAAGGAGCATTGAAAGGAATCTTAAAGCCCTCTTCAAATAAGCATTAGTTGAAGAATCTAGAAAAGTTCCAACTTTCCAAAACATAAGGTAAAATTCGAGAACCACAACTTGAAAAAAGAGACAACAAAATCAGATCTTGGACCGTCAAAGATAAACTCTAGACCTCTTAATCAGATTCTAAAGAACAAAAACCACAATAATGAAGGGAGGGAAAATAAAAAAGCGAAACGTGGATCAAGTTGAAGGAAAATAAGTACAACTGTATAAGAAATTTGAAAACTTAGTCTTCAAAAAGTGGATTCAGAGCTTCGTCCTAACAGATATCGAAAATATTGTGAATACCCATGAAATTAAAGGAATAAAATAGACCCAGTTAAAAAAATATATATGAACTCTTCATAGCTGGAGTTGTCAAAAAAGTAGAGGAAGCTTTTGTGGGTTCGTTTCCTTTTTTATTATTTGGCTTTGCGAGGTTAAAGCAAAAGTAATAGGGACGAAGAAGAGCGAGAAAGGAATCTGTGCTTGTTCTGTGTATTGTTAGCAATATCTATGAAACAGAAACAAGCAGAGGTGGGAGCGTGAAAGAGAGAGGTCAAAGCTGGTGAGTAATGATTGGTGGGTATGCTACTTGTGGGCTCAATACAGAAAGAGAGAGGGTTTGCTCATGCCGTCCAAATGTGAGTGTTGAAATGTACAACTGTTATTGGTTTTGAGTTGAAATGTACAACTGTTATTGGTTTGTTAGTGATTGTGAGAGCATGGACTTTTCATATATATATATATATATATATATATATATATATATATTTAAAATAAATAAATAATACTATTTAAATTTATGATTGTATAAATATTATTATTTTATGTTTATTTTATATATTTTTACTATAAAAAATTTAATATGTTATTTATTTTAAAAATTATTTAAATTAAATTATAATAATTTAAATCCTTTTAATATTAAAAATATTTTAATTAAATCCATTTAATATTATTAAATAATATTTTTATTATTATAAATTTTAAAAATATTTTATTTAATTTTTTTTAAATAATTTCAACAACAAAATAACCAATCTCTACGAAGTGTTAGAGAGTTGTCAATTCCTACTATAATTCTATTTTAACATTTTCCGATAATTTGCTAATTGTACATAGTATTATATTGTGTGATGCGTTTCTCTTTGCGTCATGTTCAATTCATAGTTCAAGTTTGGACATTTGGATGGGTCAGTATTTGACCCATTCGAATCGTACAAACAAAATCATTAATTCAAGATGAAATACGAAGCATCTTAAATGTTTTACCTGTACACTAGTCCAAGGTCAGTAATCAATCCAAGCCTATAAGCATATCGAGTTAGGATTAATCTTAAGTCCTATATGGTTGATCACCAGATCGAGCTAGAATCGACCTCGACATTTAATATGTTATACTTTATATCACTTATACACATATGATGTGTAAATATGTGTATACATTATGTTTCTGACACCTATATATGTAACTTTCTATAAATAGATAGAGTATTTAAGGGATAAACACATTCAACCAATTATCTTAACTTCCCTCTAAGTTTTCTCTCTGAAATCAAATTAAATCCTAACATATTTGGCACCCACCTTGGGGCTTAGATTCTGAGGTCGTGTGTAAGTTTCTAACCCCATATCCTTTGAGATTCAACCCATTCCTTAAGAGAAACTTGGAAAACCATAAAGCAATGGAAACTCAGAGAAATACATTAATAGCCTTCAATGAAACAAGGGCAGAAGATAATGCCCACTACTAAGAGTTGGCTCGCCAACTACTCGAGCTAAGAAGAGAACTTGAGGAGACCAAAAGAGAAAATAGGTCGCTACGCTCTCAAATCGGGGGAAGGATCTTGATTAACCAAAAGACTAATTCAGCTAATGGAAATATGGCTTGGCACGGCCAGCCTGAGCCCCAACAAGTTGAACACAAAGACGAAGGGAATCCATTCTCTAGCTTAGCGAGACCTAGTGACGAACAATGGATTCGATAAAGGAAAGGCTAGGAGGCAAGATGACATGCACTAGAGAAGACCAATACGATGCAAGATTAGGCCTTGAAGGTGGAAAATAAGAAACATGAGAAAGGAAAAGACCCCTTATGATATGGACAGAGATTGTGAACAACTGTGCGTCTCTCCCCTTTTTGATGTTATAGAGAATGATGAACAACTAGCTAAGTTCAACGCCCTTAAATGCCCTGATTATTTTGGGATAAAAGACTCAATAACACATGTTTAACACTTTAAAACAGCCATGGATCCTATGAGCCTCGCCTAGGGAGAGAGAGAGAGATGCAATGATGTGAAAGCCGTTTGCTGCTGCCCTTTATGAAGGCATGCATAAATGGTTCAATGACCTGACCCCCAGATCCATAACCTCCTTCCCATAGTTCGCTCAAAAACCTTTGGAAAGAAGTCCCACCACTTTTTTCTCAATTATTCAAGGGATAAGGGAATCCATTAAGGAATACATGAAACGGTTCAGAGAAGATAAATTAGAGATCTCTGACTGCCCTAATTCTATTGTTATAGAGGCCTTCAAGCGAGGCCTATTGAAGAACTTTGATCTGTTTATGAAGCTAACTATAACAGTTCCACGCATCTTAGAAGAAGCTTATGGGGAGGCGAGAAATTTTGTTAACCTCGAGAAGGAGCTAGGTCTAGTCAAAGGCCATCAAACCAATGTAGAAATGGTGCCAGATAAAAAAAAGGATGAGCCCATATAGGGCATATCAAAATAACAAAAACAAACGTTTAATACCAAGTAACATGCAGGTCAAATAATAGTCGAGAAACATAGGACCTTGAGGGAGGTCAATCTCCCATTTTAAAGGGCCTCCCTTGAGATTTGAGCTAGCTTAAGCTCTAAGGAGAATGGAGGATGAGCTTAATGTCAAATGGCCACCAAAGAAGAAGTTCTCATTTAGAGACACGACTAAATGGTGTACCTTCCATAAGGATATGGGCCAAAACAAAAGACTGCTAACACTTAAAAAAAGAGATAGATGAGTTAATGGTTAAGGGATATCTAAAGAACCTCGTCGTATAAATCGGGGACACAAGGAACCACTAAGGCATACGAGAGGCGCCAAAACCAATGAACCCGTTAAGTGGTAGCAGAGAACCACTTGATAAACCCAATGTTAGGACTATACATACCATACATGGAGAACCTGAGGTCAAAGGGATCTCTAATAACTCATGCAAAATATTTGCAAGGGAGTTGCACAATGTCCCATATGTATATGCCTTGGATAAGATGAGACCTTCTACAAAAATCATTTTCACTAAGAAGGATGAGACCTCGTTCTATCACGAGCACCATTTAGTAATAACTCTGAGGATCATATCTTGTGATGTCTACAAAATAATGATCGATATGAGGAGTTTAATAGATCTTCTTTTTCTGACCACTACCAGGGCCTTAGGAGTAAAGGATTCAGACATTGTTAGTACAAAGCTCCCTCTCATAGGATTCAATAGCAGCACCATCTATGCAAAGGGAACGATGGTTCTACTTATCATGAAAAAAGGGTAATAATAATGACCAATTTTGTGATCATTGACGTCTATGCACACTACAATGCCATCTTCGAAATGCCATGGATACATAAAATAAGGGTAGTCTCGTCCACCTTTCACCAGGTGATCAAGTTCCCCACTGTTGAGAGTTCCAAAGAGGTAAGAGGAGATGAGGAGAAGGCTAGAAGTTATTATAATGCCATTGTGAAATGGACTGTCCCCAAATAGCAATCACTTGGGGGTCTCCCTCAAAATAAATCGAGGAGAAAGGCTTGGATAGGTCAGTCTACCTAAATAAAATGAAGGACCTCCCAATGGGTGTTGAGAGTAAGAATCACCCCTTGAAAATGGGTGAGGATTTGACGACAAAGCTTGATGAGCAACTCTCATAGTTCCTCAGAGCTAATATATATGTCTTCACGTGGTCTCCAAAAGACATGTCAAGAATTGATCCAAAATTCATAACATACCAGCTGAATGTCAACCCAGAAGCTAGACCTATTCAACAACAGAAAATAAAATTCCCAAAGAGAAGAACGATGTGATCAAACACTACGTGGTTGCCCTTAAAGAGGTTGGGGTCATCAGGGAGGTCAATTATCCTTCATGGCTTTCAAATATGATACTGGTAAAGAAAGCATGTGGGTCATCTCATATGTGTATGACCTTCATAGATCTAAATGAGGCATGTCCCAAGGATTTCTTCCCTTTTCCAAGCGTTGATCAACTAGTAGACGCCTCTTTCGAGTTTGGGTTGATGAGTTTTTTGGACGCGTACTCCAGATACCACCAAATTAGAATGAACCCTAAGGATGAGAAGGAAACTTCTTTCATCACAGAGAAAAGAACATTCTGCTACACAAGGATATCATTTGGACTAAAAAATGTAGGCACTACATATCAACATCTCGTTAACAAAAGCTTCGAAAAATAGCTAGGGAAGAATTTGGAAGCATATGTAGATGACATGGTAGTGAAATATGCTCAACCCATAAATCATATGTATCTTTGGCGTTGTTGTAGGAAAATATTTAGGGTATCTCATGTCAACAAGGGAGATTGAAGCCAATCCAGACAAGATACAAGCATTAGTGAACATGAAGCCACCTATTAGCCCTAAGGGAATTCAACAACTGAATGGAAGAATAGTGGTGTTAAACAGATTCATCTCTAAATGCGCTAATAAGTGTATGCCCCTGTTCAAAATGCTAAGAAAAAACATGTCAGTCTTTTGGGATGAGGACGACTATGTAGCCTTTGAAAGAATCAAGAAGTACCTGAGTAACCCCTCTGTCTTGGTCAACCAGTCTTTGGGGACATTTGATCCAAGGGATGGAAAAATGAAAAGGTACCAAGAGAGATTAAAGCAAGAATGCTCAAAAATCTTTAGGTTTGAGATCAAGCAAATAGCTCGAAACGAGAATGGTCACTTTAATGCCCTTAAAAATTTGGAAATAGTACGGGAGACCAAGCACAATAGAGTAGTGTCAATAATAGTCATGACATAAGCATCTTTAGAGGAGGCCAAAAGACAGGTCGGGTGTATGGATGCTCTCTCTATCACATGGTTCACCCCAATCTATAATTTCCTAGAAAATGAGGATCTACCAAAAGATCACAAGGCCGTGAAAGAAATCAAGACCAAGACATGCCGGTACATGATGGAAGTAGAGAAACTATATTGAAAAACCCCACTCGATTCTAGCCTTTTATGTATAGCCAAAGAGGGATCTGAAAGGTTGATATTTGAGGCACATGAAAGAGATTGCAATTTTCACTTTGGAGGTAGGAAGTTGTCATGATGGATTATGAGGCATGGTTATTATCGATCCACCATGCTAGTAGACTACAACAAATACACTCAGAAATGTGATAAATTCCAAAGGTTTGCCCCATCATTACACACACTTCCAATTATAATGGTGGGGGTGGTGAGTCCTTGGCCTTTTTACAAATGAGGGCTTGACATAGTAGGATCCCTGCCCTTAGGTACAAACCAAATGAAGTTTCTCCTTATGGCTACTGATTACTTTTCAAAATGGATTGAAGCAAAACCTCTGGAAAGAAAACGAGAGGAGGAAGTGATTCGATTCATATGAAAGTCCATCATTTGTCATTTCAACTGCTAATGGATCTCGTCATAGATAATGGGATACAATTCACTGGCCGCAACATCAAAGCATTCGCTCTTAAATACAATATTAAGATGTGTCATTCAAAATTATACAACCCTCAAGCTAATGGTCAAGCAAAGTCTTCCAACAAGATAATTATCAACCTATTAAAGAAAAGATTAGAAAGTACAAAAAAAAGATTAGTGAAGGAGTTTGCTGGTACATTATGGGCTGTCAAGACAAGCCCTCGAGAGAGCACTAACAAGGTCTCATTTTCCTTGTCTACAAAATGAAAGTTGTTATACCAACCGAGGTCACAATTCCCATTACCAGATTACTTCTAATAGAGGAATAAAACAAGGTAAGAAGAGCAACCAAATTGACCCTAGTAGAGGAAAAAAATGATGAAGCCTTAAGAATGATGGCCGAGAAAAAAAGGAAAGTATCAAATTACTACAAAAAAATCATATACTTCAAAACATTCTCTAGATGAGATTGGATTATTAGGAAGGTCTTTCTATAAAAAAGGAATGGATGGCTGGTAAAATGGGTACCAATTGCGAGAGACCTTATCAAATAATTGAAACAACACCAGGAGGGGCCTACGTATTAAAAAACATTGAAGGCATTGAGTAGGGAACAAGTTGGAATGCCAAACACTTGAAGAGATACTACTTTTAATTTGGATTAATTTACAACTTTTTGTAACATTAGCACATATGTATCTACGAAATAAACTCCCTTAACAGATGATCCCTTCCCAGAGTTCTCCCATAGTTTTATATCACTGTCTATTCACCTCGGTTAAGAACCAGGTAGAGCACCCTCTCACTTAAAAGGTCACGATTTGTCCACTTTGGTTAGGAACTAGGTCAACACTTTAACATTAAAGGGAGATATAAACACCTTTGTCAGGAACTAGGTAAGTGTATCTCTCCCACCGATTTGAGCAATGGGTTGATTACCTTGGTTAAGAACCAAGTAGAGCACCCTGGCACTTGAAAAGGTTATTAGTTGTCTACCTCATTTAAGAACTAGTTTGGTGCTTTGACATTGAAAGGGAAAATGAGCACCTCAGTCAGGAACTAGGTAAGGCTCTCCCTCCAACCGATTTAAGCCACTGACTGATCACCTCAATTAAGAACTAGGTAAAGTTTCATGGCACTTGAAAAGGTTATGAGTTGTCCACCTTGGTTAGGATCCATGCCGACACTTTGACATTGAAGGAGGAGATGGGCACCTTGGTCAAGAACCTAGTAAGGCTCTCTCCCCCACCAATTTGAACCACTAGCCAATCACCTCAGTTAAGAACTAGGTAGAGCTCCCTAAGAAAAGCAATGGTCAAGTTGACCACTTCGGTCTGCAACCAATTATGTCACACACACACACACACACACATATATATATATGCATAATGTTTGAGCATTACAAATACTTTCCATAAAAAGAACTTCCATTATTTGACATTAAAAATCCTTTGAAAATGTTATTAATACAAAGCTCGCCCCTAGGGATTAATAACTCTTTAGATGCTTGGACACAAGTTCAGTATCTAAATCATTAGTTTATTCCACTAAAGGCAAAAGCTCGGCCTAAATCTGAGTGATTTTCTTTTGTGAATAGGTCACCTCTCCATGATGAGTAGACCTCATCATAAACATTGCTCGCTCCAAATCCTTAGTGACTTCCATCACCTTGAGGAACACTCTCACAACTCACTTCATATAAAAGTTCGCCTAATAAGACTCCCTATCTAGAAGGGTAGCCATTTCAACCAGGGCCATCATCTTTTGAGATTGAGTTTGCATCAACTGCTCATTATAAGAAGCAAGATTACATTTTCTCTCCTCCAAGGGACTTACCTTGCCCTCAAGTTTGAGAACCTCAACTTTTAGTGTCATAACCTCGCATTTATGCCTATATTTTAGCCCTAAATCTTGAACTGTGTGTCTTTTAAACTGATCAGAATCCAATAAGATTGACCAAAAAATAGGAAGAAATTAGCAAAAATCCCTATTACCCTGATTAAGCAAGTACCCTTGATCTCTTTTTATAGAGGATGATGTTGAAAAATGAATGTTTCCAAAAATCAAATGGGTAGGTTAACATCATAAATACATAACAACTTAGACAAATTAATTTTTTCAATAATAAGATTCATTTCTCATTCAAACAAACTTTGACAAAATTCAAAGTCTAAGCTCGCGCACACACAATCATAAGTGAAATTGAGCTCAAAACAAAAAGGTACAACCTAGGAAATTAACGATCTCCTTGCCCGTCCCCTACATCGGTCACCTTGAGTGACCAGGATGTTTAGAATATGATAATAGTAGTCTCCCAGGTTCTTCTTCTTAGCCTTTATCTTGAAAGATTCCATGGAAAGCTCATAACCTTCTCTACGGTCTAACTCAGCTCAATTTTTGGCCTCTTCTAGCTCGATAAGACGATGGACATACTCATTTATCTCAATGGTAACCCTTTTCAACCTTTCATCTTTATACCTTCCCATTTTTGTGACCTCGCCAAAAGTGTGTACTTAGACCGATAAGATGCGTGACTTTTCCTTTCATGTTCCCGCTCATCCTTCAATCGACCCACGCTTTAAGCCTTGTCAAAATCATAAAGAAGTTGCAACTGAAATAAGAAAAGGGTGTGAGGTCAATAATTAACCAACAAATTGTGAGGTCAAACTTGAAAAAAAATGTCATCATAAAGCGAGGACATATACCTGGTATATGTGACAACGAATGACATTGTCAAAGCCCATACCTTCACATATAGTCTCAAGTTACTTCTCATGCGCTTCAGTAGGAAGTTGGCTTATGTATTGATAGAGCTGCTAGAGCTCTAAGCCCCGATACAAGGCTATCTTATCCATGTTGGTGGTAAGATTATTAACAATGCCTTTCCTCTTTCTCGAATCCCATATGGGATGGGAAGAAAGTTTGGGAACCAAGCAAGGAGATAGAGATGGAGTACGTTCTTACGACATGGATAGGGAAAATACATTTATAGGCTTAGGACTATGCACAACCTCATCAATGACTGCCATCTTCTTCTTCTTCTTCCTTTGTAGAGACATGTGGAAACCTTCAGGATTATAATACTTTCCCTATTCTTACCCTTAGAACATCCATACTAAGGAATATGAAGTGTACCTTTCTTACTCTGAAGGAAGGACAACAATTTAGTGGCCATAAACTCCATAGAATCTACAAAACAAAATCAAGGCGAGGTTATTTTTATCACATCATGCTATAAAAAAGGGTGGGTAAAGTCTTAGAGAAGCCCATGGTTTACAAAAAATCCTTAAGAGTGGGCTCCACTACACCATACCTCATCAGTCCACAAGCAACAAAGTAATTAGTGTTAAGCAAGCTCTTCCAAGGGGTCTTCTGCGGATAATAGTTCTGGATATTAGTCATCCATTGTTTCATGTCTAGAATCAAGGTCGTGAATAAAGCCATATTACTCAACACAACCTTAGTGTCATTCCAAACACTCCTTATCAGTCTGGTGTCATTGATTTGGGACTCCTACCGCCCTGAGACATAGAAAAGTACTCCTTCCATTTTTTCTCATTCTCAAGCAGGGACACATTATTATCCTGATCCTACTTCACAGACATATATACCCTCCCCGAGTCTATAGGGTTCTACTTTAGGACATACACCTCATTAAACTCGGGCATTTCCAAATCCACCCCGAGATCCTAGCATATAATAGTCAGGAAAAGAAGATACCTTCACCTATTAGGCATCAATTATCCTAGCGCGAGTTGAGTCATAACTAAAAATATCCTAATGAAGGGATACAAAGGGAACCTCAACGCCTTATCATGAAAGACTGTCCACCCAGATGGATGTTGGTTTCTATCATAGGCTCCCTCTGGTGGAATCATTATATGAATGGATGAAGGGATATTGTATGTCTTCCTCAACTGTTTCTCATCCTAGTGGGGTACTAAGCCACTAGTCTTAGTTTGGGCCACCCAACCTCTGGTATGACCTGTAGGTTCACCATACCCAACGTTCCTAGTTTTCTTCCTCCAAGTCCTAGCCACTAAGAGTTGAGTATGAGGCATGCTCAGTCTAATGATTGGAGCGGCCTATGGATGAATGGTGGAAGTTGATAGTTGAGGCAAAGATTAAATCATCCCACTGGAAGAGCCCGAGCCTAAAGTCTTTTCTTGTGCATTATTTGTAAAAACCATAAAACACAAAAATAAAAGAAGAACGGGTTACCTAGAATTGAGTTTGGAAAAATAAAACGAAATGATTCTTTAAAAATTGACCTGAAAAAATAGTAGAAAAGAATTTGATTTGAGGCTTGTGCTCTAAAAACTCGACCAAACAAAACTATAATCCGAGTCGAAACCTTACAACCGGACTAAAAAGTTTTGATGGCTCGATCTAATACGACAGAGCATTTTTTCTTACTTTTTGTCTGATGTGTAGGAAATGATTATGAGTCTTGGTCCAAGCACCTCTTTAAATAGAGGCACCAAAATTCTCTCTCCAATCATCTAACATACATTTATTAAGGGAGCTGAATGATTCATATCTGTTTCTTGGGAATTACTTTTCCATCTCAACTCATAGCTTGAGCTGAAAGAGTAGAGGCACTAGATGTTTGAACATTTGGACCGGATCGGTGCTCGACCCATTCGAACCGCCCAAGCGAAGTCATTAACCCAAGATGGAAAGCGATCTTGACCCCTATATGGTTGACCACCAAACCAAGCTAGGATCCACCTCGATCTCTAATATGCTATACTTTATACCAATTATATCTTTTTCACGTATAAATATGTGTACACATTATGTAACTGACACCTATATTTGTAATATTCTACAAATAGTTAGATTTTTTATGGGATACATATATTCAACTAATTACGTTAACTTCTTTCTAAGTTTTCTTTACGAAATCAGGTTGAATACTAACTTTTCACGTTAAGGCAAAAATTGCAAGATGTAGTTGAATGACAATGTTTTTGGTTTAGCCACATTTTAGTTATGGTAAGATATTTTGAAATTACTATAAATTATATATTCCTTCGGCATCAATTCTCTTCTAATTTTTATTGTTAATTAATGGGAAAAAACTACTTAGCTTAATTAATGAAGTTATTAGATTAATAAACTAGCACTAAGATTTTCCCAAAGCATTTACTACTTTCATAATTACAGTCATAAAAATGACGAGAGAGTGAGAAGCTCACTCTAAATTGGGTAGTTATAAATATTGAAAATAGAATTATGGGTTTGTCGGTGGTGATGTAAGATACTATTGATTCGTAACTATCATTATATATATATTGTTAATTTTTTATTAAGTATTTATTTTTTAATTTTTTTATAATAATATTTAATTTTATTGATTCGAAATAATTATCATATATTATTAATATAAGAATAATGAATAATTTTTTAAATGTATTATATTATTTGTTACTTTTAAAATATATATTAATGATATTGGTTTTTTTTATTAAATATTAGCTTAATTTTTTTCAAATATAAAATTATATTTATTTGAATTACCACTTATCACGTAAATTAATAATTTATCGATACATCAAATTAATAATTTCTCAATACATCAAAGTTATTGATTCTTCCCCTTAGGAAAATGCTCTCTGCTCTACGTGACAATAACTGCTTGCTAGCAGATTAGATATATCTATATATGGAAAGATTCTCCTCAAGCCCACGTTAATTTTTTAAATTAATTAATTGATTAATTAATGAAACCAATTATATATATAAAGAAATGCAATAAGCCCCCTTTATTTTTCCCCTTCTTTATCCATCTTTTTTTCTATTTCAATTGGGTGTATTTTCGAATTTTTTTTTAACAATTTTTGACTTTTGTCGACTACGAACGTACAACTTGCAAGGGATATGTAAATATATAATACTCAATCCTGTAGTTGGTTTTATAACTCCATTTCCGTTCCAATTGTTTGGACGAATGGGAAAAAAAATGATCCAATAGGAAATCATTTCTGCCATGGGTAAAGCTTTAAAAATTCATAATAATAATTAAATACAAGAGATTAAATAAGTGTTATGAGTTGATCACTTTAATTAAGAATTAGATAGAACACTCTCATACTCAAAAGAGAGTTGATCACTTTGATCACAAACTGGATATAATGTTCTCCCCCAATATTATATATCACAAGTTGATCACCTCGGTCAGTAACCAGATAGAGTGCTATTTGAGAGAGTTGATCGCCTAGGTTAAGAACCAAATAGAACACTTTATCTGGTCATAAAACAAGCAAACCACGTCACAAGTGTAAACTACGCCATAATTGCTCGGGTCAGGCTACATATCTATCTCGTTGACCAAACCCTACATGTTTGTCCTTTCAACTATAAACTACATTGATAATATCATAGGTGCATTCTAGTAAAAATAAAAAAAATTAGTATTTGATCTTACAAAGCTTTTAAAATTTATTCATACATAGCCCGAACTCACAAAATGTTAAAAGTTCCTCAAGTGCTTGAACGCCCAACCTGTGTCCACGTCGTCGATCTCCTCTATTAAGGGCAACAACTCAACCTGAATCTTGATAACTTTTTTGTAAATATTGACCCCAATTTTGGTAAGAAAAAAGCTCGAGTGTAGTATGAAATGTTCCAATTCCTCAACAATACCCATCACTTTAAAGAAGACCCCCTCGTATCGTTTCATATGGAAGTTTGCCCAATGGGACTCTCTGTCAACAAGAGAGACCATTTTAGTTATGATTCTTCTCTCTCGAGCTTTAATTTGGGATAGCTACTTCTTGCAAAAGGCAAGCTCACATTTGGTCTCTTCATAAACAGAGAGTTTATCCTTGAGCCTAGATAACTCAATTTTTAATTTTGATATCTCGATCTTGAGCTTACCATTATATAGTTTTAAAGCTCGAGCTAAATGTCCATTTTCCAGGTCATAATCAATAAGGTTTGAACAAGAAAGATGGAGAAAAAATTGTTAGTTGCTTCAAACAAAAAAGGATGTCTGAATCTCATAATATCCCTAACCCCTTTTATAGGGAATGATATTATGACAAAATTAATAATACATTTTCTTAAAAGTAGAGAGGTAGATCAACGTCATAAATAAATACTATAAATGTACAATAATATATGCAATATAAGTTGTTCTCAAATTAATTGTTTCTTATTAACAATAATGGGTTACAAGTGCGAGCTCACATCCACACAATTATGAATGGCGTCAAACTTAATTAAGAGGCTCAAGCTAGTGCCCATATCAAAGGTCCCTAGTTCCACCTTCTTCATCTCCTACCTTGGGCCTATCACCACTCGCATTAGGGTTCGAGCCTTATTCCTCACCCTCGTCTTGGGTTTGAGTGGACAAATACTTGAGGGTGATCGGGATATTCAGGATCTAATAATAGTATTCTTCTAGGCCCCTATTCTAGGCCTTGTCTTCGAAAGAGTCCATGGTCATGTTATACCCTATCTCGATGTTTGAGGAGAGTTGTTCACCCATTACATCAAGCTTATGATTTTCCTTTTCTTGATCATAAGCATATTTTATCTTCAATATAGGCTAGTTGGTGCCTATAGGCTTCTAACTCACCCTCAAACCTTCTTTAGGCCTCTTTGAGCTCCTCGAAATGCCTTAAGTTTTCATTCAGCTTGTCTTTAGCCTTGGACAAATTTTCCTCCTTTTTGATAACCTTTTCCTCCCATTGGCCTTGACCAACAACACAGTGCCTTTGGCCCAAGTTGAAGCATGACTCTCTTTTTTCATCACAAGCTAATGTTTCAAACTCTCCACATCTTGAACCTTGCTTAGTCCATGAAGAAGCTAGGCCTTAAAACCAAACAAAAGATGCAAGGTCATTAAAATATTTTAAAAAATCCCAAGGCTCAATTAAAAATAAGATCGAACTAACACTTGCCTAGTACAAAAGGCGATTGAACACGACCCTAGAGACCACATCCTCACACATGGAATCAATCTATCTCTCGCGTACCATATAAAGGAGATGGTTCACCTAGTGATCCAACCTTTCTAGTGTCATACCCTTGTATAAGGCCACTCCTTGAACACTTGTAGTGAGCTCATTAATAATACATTTCCCCTTCCTCGAGTCCCTTACATAAGGGATAGGTACTTTTTGACCCGAGCAGATGGATAGTGAGGTGTGTTGACCTGACTTGGGGGATTGTGAGTTGTTTTGACCTGGTGATGATGGCAATGGCTTGATGTTATTGAAAGGCATCGGCCTGAGTATAGGCACATCAATGGTCACCTTTTTCTTCCTTTTCGATAGGGTTGGGTGGCCTTTTACCTAGAGGACTTGCTTCTTTTCTTCCTTTTAGAGGGCTCGTCCCTCACAAGGGAGATGTATCTTTTTGAAAGTTTATCTCTTGTTTAGCGAGCGTACTTTGAATTTGTGCCAACAACTTAGAAGCATTGAACTTCATGCTATCTACCAAGACAGAAAAAAAGGTGTTAGTTTTACAAAAACAGGTTAAATAAAAAGTAAAATATTTGTGGACTTAGGGCCAATTCACCATCATCAAGGAGAAACTCGAACCTTCCCCATAGCCTATGGGAGGAGTCCAATGCTTAGAGGGTGCCCGTGGCTTACAAATAATCATGTTTGGAGGCACTATTGAGCCTTTTCTCATCAACCCACACGTAATAAAGCCCAAGGTGTTTAGTAGTTCCTCTATGAAGTCTTCTCGGGAAGATAGTTCTAGATATCATCCAATCATTACTTGGTCTCATGTCTTAAGGTCATGATAAAGGAGCCCATATTCCTTATAACGACCTTAGTGTCAACCTAGATGCTTCTTATCAACATGGCATCACTATTTAGGGTTTCCCACCGACCAGATACATAAAAGAAATACTCCTTCCAATTCTTCTCATTCTTAAGGAGGATCACATTTATGCTTCGATCTTTCTTCACAGACATGTAGTCCCTTCTCGTGTTAGTAGGATTCTACTTCAGTACATATGCCTCATTTAACTCGGGCATCTCCAATTCCACTCCGAGCTCTCTGCATATTAGTGTGAGTTAAAATAGGTACCTCCCCTTATTTGGCATCAACTAGACTGGCATGAGTTGGGTCCTTGCCAAAAATTTCCTTATAAAGAGGTACATAGGAAATCTGACCCCTAGTCACAAGGACTTCTCATGGAGGATTGTCCACCCAGATAGAGGTGGGTCGTTATCAAGGACGCTCGGTCCGAGGATCATTATCTGAACCAAGGATGGAATGTCGTATATTCTTCTTATCCTTTCCTTGTCCTAGGAGATAACCCATTGGTCTTGACCTTGGCCACCCAACCTTTTTACGATCTATAGGCTCACTAGTTCCTTTCTTCCTTTCCTTCTTCCTCCATGACCTTGGGATAGATATTTGAGTATAAGGCATATTCAACCTAATTGTAGGTACGACCTATGAACGAGACATGAAGGTAGTGGATCGAGGCTTAGATAGCTCCCCTACGTTCGAGGTGCTTGTCTCATTGGTAGACCTCGTGGCATCACTTTTCCCTGGTTTGAGAGAATGGGATATTATAGGCTCTCCCAAGAGGATGAGCCCGAAGTGCTTTCTTTATGCATGGTGTCTACAAAATATCACAAAACATAAAAATGGTAAGGCACGAGAAGTAGATATTACCTAGGGTCAAGTTTGAAAGCAAAAAAAAAGAGTGATTCTTTAAGCTAACCTGAAAAGAGAGTAGAAAGTTATAAGACTCGAGGATTTTTCCTTTAAAACCCAAGCAAATAAGCTATGTACTAGACTAATTTTCTTACCACAGAGCTGAGAACTTGTATGACTCGAGTTGAGGCGATAAAACATTTTTTGTTCCAATTTTTGTGTGATATGCAAGAAATGATGAAATGAAGAGAATCCTAGGCTCCTCCTTTTATAAAGGTGCATATTTCTCTCTCCAATTATCCGACAAACATTTATTAAAGGGAGCAAAATGGTTCAAATCCGTTGCCCGGTTACTACTCTTCCACCCCCTGTTGAGGACCCGAGCTAAAGGAGTAAGATAATTGGATGTTTGAACATATGAATCAACCTATAACCTTATCTAACAAATAGCACGAGCCATCAAAGGAGTCATCCTAAGAGGACTTGCTTGTGCACGCGCTTATAACTACACCAATAGTACGGGTCTACCTATGCATAAGGGCTTGGATGTTGGAAAGCGGACCTCCAGATTGAGTCATGTTATGGTCAACCTCAAGCTTTAAATATGTTTTCTTTTACTCTTATATCCATTTGACATGTTGTAACGTGTACTTCTTACAATACTTTATATATACATGGACCTCATAAGAGATCCATAGATTCTACAAAATTTTCTAACTTCTCTTTTATTTCTTTCTTTTAAATCAGACTATTCTCAACAATAACATATATAAATCTAAATTAAAATATAATAATCATTATAAGGAATTTGGATGAAATTCCCGAGATTGTTTTGGGTTGGAACTTTCATTTCACAAAGAATGTAGTGGATCAGAACAAATTACAAAAATAAGTACTAATTCATTTATTGATGAAAAGATGTTACAATTAATATCCAACAAGAATTCCTGAAAAAAATGAATCTGCATATGCTTTAAAAACCAAAATACTTCCCCAGTTTTATTCAAACATGGTTGAGCTAATTTGCTCAAGAAACAATATATTGGTGCAATACCAATTGATTGCATATTGTTTATTCATTTACACTTCACTTCTCGATCTCTACTTATTCTTTGTGTAAACTTTTGTCCTCCATGTACACCTTAATTTCTTTTTGTTTTTTTTAAATGTGAATACTAATCTCTTTGGTCACTTTGCAAGTAGATTGGTTGATAATGGAAGCTGAACTAGCACTTGGGAAGGTCTTTCGGAGGTGGCAACACTGACTCATTAGATCCCTTGCCATTATCCACCAAGAATGCCATTTTAAGCCCCCATGTTGTGTGAACCTCCAAATGACAATGCATGAACCAAACTCCTATCATTTGCCAAAATAAATTGTTATTATAAATGCATTAATAATATAATTATATAACATTAAGTTTGCAATTAAGATCATGTTATTCTCGATATCCTGTAAAAACCAAACGAGTATATTTTCTATAGCTGTTTTCAACTTTCATACCAAAGTCATACTTTGTATTAATTATGCTTTATATCAGAATCAAGCTGTAAAAGTACTTATGACAATGAAAAACACTTATGAACCAACCAAGGTAAAAAATAAATAAATTTGTTATAAGTGATGTTAGGAGCTAAGAAAATATGTTTTTCAGCTCTCTGATAATATATATATATATTATGTGCTTAATTAGCTTAACATAAAATGTGTTTTATCATCATTTTAATAGAAGCGCAAGTAAATAAACCCAAACCAAATTAAAAATTATAATAACAAATTAATTAAGTACCTGGATTATCTGCTTGAAATCTAATGGCAACCCATCCACCATTTGGAACTCCAACAGTGTTCCTCTCAACAGGATCAACAAGATTAAAGTTTTTAGGATCTTTCTTAGAATTATAATTTCCAATTCCTCTACCAACCACAAAGAAATTAAACCCATGTAGATGAACTGGATGGTTCTCAGTAGCTATAAAGCTAGTATCTTGTAAAACTAGTTGCACAGTAGAATTATAAGCCAACCTATAAAGCTTTGTACCAAGAGTAGTTTGGAGATTATTAATTGGTGTACCCGTAAAATTAAAAAGCTTAGAGGGCCTTCCTGGAAAATCAGTAGTAAAAACTCCTTTAAGGTTAAAATAATGTGCTTGAAGTAATGCTGTAGTGGGCATAACAAATGAAATATTGTTAAGACTAGCCACAACTCTGCTTCCATTTCCAGCTTTACAAGAAGAACATGGGTTAATTCCTAATCCAACTGTGAAAAGCAAATCATGATCTACACTTTTTGGAACTTTAGCAGGGTATTTTTGGGAATTAAGACTTTTTAAAGAATCAGTGAATTTATTTGAAATTTGGGTAGCATTTTGGGGAGGTGGGTTTGTGAGAATTGTCTGAGTATTGGCAAGAGTATCAGAATAGTGTACAGTTGCAGTGGCAGTTATGTTATCAACAGCAACAGGAGCGTCCATGAATGGTGAGACAGAAACTAAGTACTTGCCAGATTTTTGATTAGCTGTCAAAAGGACATTAGTTGTTTGGCCTGGGGCTATTACAATTGTGTCTGTTTTGAAGGGTTTCACATAGGTTGCATCTACTTCTACTACACTTAATTTGTGCCCAGCAATTTTGAAAAATAGCTCTTCATTGAGGGCAGCGTTGATAATGCGCAATAAGTAAGTTTTGCCACTTTCCACTGCCAATTTGTAGCCATCTGGAGACAATATTATGTAATAAAAATATTTCATTTTTAATAACTTTAATTTATAAATATATATATATATATATACATAGTATGTTATGGTAATAACTGATTAGTTACGTACCTTGTGAAGTACAACCTGAGACAGGTCCTGGTTGGCCATTAATAGTATGAGCATCAGATACATTAGGTGCTAAACCAGATTTGAGTGCTTCGTTTATCACAACTTCAGTATCCGATTTCCACCACTCACCTAACATTTTACCACTTGATTAGAAATTGAAACGCATATATATATTATGAAGAAAATATATATATATATATATTATAAGGAGCATACCTAAAACAATAACCTTTTCGCCATGAGGTTTTGGAAATGGATATGGGACACCAAGTTTAGGCAAAATGACAAGAGCACCATGAACAGTAGATCTTAGCCAATTAATATGTGCATGCCAAAGGAGTGTACCCCTTTGACCCGTGATTGTGAAGTTATAGACATAAGTTTGTTTTGGGAGGATTGGACATTGTGTAATATATGCAGGTCCGTCAGCCCAGCCTGTTTGAAGCTGACGAATACCATGCCAATGGATACTAAGATTATGTTGAACATGGTTTTTAACTTTGATAAGCACTGTATCACCTTCCCTTGCATAGATAGTAGGCCCTGGAAAAAGCCCATTTACTGTCACTATGGGCTTTGTGGAGCACAGTTTCATTGAATTATGTTGCACCACCTGTTCGTGTTATCCATAATACCAACTAAATTTATTAATAATAAAATTAGACAAAATCTAAAATTTGCAATATATATTATACTTTTGAAGCATATAAAACGAAAACCGGTAAATTTAATGAGTCATGAGCCATATATTATTGAATGTACTTAAAAGTGATAAATTTAATTAAAATTAAAAATACGTATACTCACATTGAACTTATAGTGTCGAACTCTGCCTTGAACAAAAGCCGGAAAAGCCAAACATGCCACAAGAAGAAGAATTCGAATCCAGAACCCCATATCGATCTCTAGCTCTCTTAATTTCTCAGAGTAAATTAAGAGCTATGGAGTACTATTTCTTATGGAGTACTATTTCTTAATCTTGTTTGTAATATGTAGTGTTGCTTTCTGGCTAGCTAGCTTGTATCCTTCATATAAATGACTGACCAGCGCAACCTTATAAAGGCTGACAATATCCGTTGCTTTGATGTCGTTTTTCTTAGGTTTGGTAGGATGTTTAATAATATTAACCTTCAAACTCAAGATTTAATTTTCTTTTATTAATTAATGACATATATATCTAATGTATTTTATTATATGTTACATGAAGTAGTTGTTGTTTTAAGATAAATATAGCTAGTTTACAGTAGGTACATAGGCCAGTAGTGAATTAATTTACATGTTAATTAATATTGTAATCTTTGTAATTCGGTCAATTTGGTAGGTTGTGAATCATCTTTTTCAATCAATGTCTAATAACTTAAATAGGAAACATGTGGGTCAAATTCTTATTAAGTTGATTTTTTTTTTTTGGTGTTTTTTGGTTTTGCGATTAGTTTTAATATTTTTTATTTTAATTTATTTTAAGATTAAATATGATTCGACTTAAAATGTAACAGAATGAAAAGATTTCTAAATACACTACTACTATCAAGATAAATTACTAAAATATCTTAGTTGAAGAATGTATTTATATAAGGCACGACATTTATCATTAAACTACTAATAACAAAGAATTCATTGTTAAAGAACATGATATCCAGCTGGTGACAACCAACACACCAACTAGAAGCAGTCACCAAACTGTTGGTGGGGAATGATAGGTTGTCCAAGAACATATCTCTCCATAATTGTGTTTATTTTTAATTATTATAATTTTGCTTTTTTTTGTATAAATAAGTTATAAACATTCGTTTATTCATCATCAATAAATTCATTTCTTACATGGTATCAGAGCTTAGGAAACAATTCCTAGAAAAATCAGCTCATAGAAATTTTTTCTCATTTTTCCTCAATCTGTTTTTTTTCAAAACCAATTTCGATTCACAAAATAATTTCAATTCCATCCCAGCATATTATTCAGAAAAATCCGAGCAATCTACAATTAAAATCAAGCCAAAATACCTCTCCACGCGCTCACACGTGCCTTGTTTAAACTCACCGCGTTCCACGCGCCTCGCAGGAGACACACGCTCCAACACGCGCCAACTGCTGAAGAAGACGACTCCAACGACACGTCGTCGCTCGCCCGCTGAAACAAACGACACGTCGTTCGCTCGGCGCTGAAACAAACGACGCGTCGTTCACCCGGTTTGGTCCTCGGTCAGGTTCGGTTCGGTCTTCATCCGGTTCAGTGCTTCACCATTGCAGCTGTCGTTCCAGCCACTCCAGACGCTGGTTCACTCACTTTCCGACCGGTTCTACGGCTGAAATTTTCGGTTCTGTAATCCTTGACTCATTTTCTATAAGATAAAGCATATTTCAGTCCATTATTTATTTCATAAATTGTCATTATTGTCTAAAACACACTTAAACTCATCATGTTCTTTCAAATTTATTCAACCAAAACTGTCTATGACTACCAATATCAACCCTAATTTACCAAAATGGTATGATGATCCTAGCCATTCATTATATCTACACCACTCAGACCAACCACTCATGGTTCTCGTAGCTCAATCCTTAAACCAAGAAAACTATCACATTTAGATTCATGCAATGCTCATGGCTCTAATAACCAAAAACAAAAAAGGATTCATTGACGGCACAATCAAAAGGCCATCAACAAACCTTGAAGCAGAAATCAAACAATGGACTCGCTGCAATATTCTTGTCAAAGGATGGATCCTCAACATCATATCACCCAAAATTGCAGAAAGTGTCATGTATAATGATACTGCATATGAGCTATGGGAAGAATTAAAGGAACGTTTTTCGCACACCAACAGTGTGCACCTATTCCACATTGAGCAAGAGATCCATGATTGCATGCAAGAAGGTGTGAGCATTGGAAAATACTATACCAAATTGAAAAGTTTATGGGATAGTCGTGATGCACTATGTCCTCTTCCACACTGTGGAGGAAATGCTGGAAGGGAATTACAAGAATATCAACAAAAGCAACGAACCATAAAGTTTCTCATGGGCCTTAACACGGTTTACACATCAGCACGCGGACAAATCTTGCTCATGGAACCATTACCTACAGTAAATAAGGTATATTCACTTATTGTTCAAGATGAAAAGCAAAGAGCTGTCTCCACTCAAAGCATAGGAAGGATGCCAGAAGCTACCGCACTTGTTGCCAGAGATAGTCGTATCTCAGAAAAATTACCCACCAAGGAACCCACATCTCAAGTGCAATAGATGCAACAATATAGGCCATAATTATGAGAATTGCCAAAGTCATCTCAAATGTGATTTTTGTGGTCTCAATGGACACATTTTTGAAAACTGCCGAAAGCGTCTCAAATGTAATTTCTGTGGTTTGAATGGACATGACATCAACATGTGTCGGACGAAAGGAGTAATTCAAGATAAGAGAAACACAAGTTATGGCTTCCCTTCCAAAGCTCATCATACTGACTTTCAGGAAAGCTGCTCTGACAAAAAGACACCATCACACAATCTTACATCTGCCCAATATCAAGAGCTCCTTACACTTCTCAATCAATCCAAATCAGGTAGCATGGCAAATCAAGTGACTACTTCTTCAGGTAACACATTATGTGCAACTATTTTCCATTCAGAAACTTGTTGGATTTTTGATACAGGAGCAACTGATCACATGGTCTGTTCTCAAAACCTTATAAGCTCCAGCATTCCAATCACTAATCGGCATGTGCATTTACTTGATCATTCTCTTGCCCGTGTCACACATATTGGCACTGTACATTTCTCAAATAATTTCATACTCCATAATGTCTTGTGTGTTCCCTCCTTCAAATTAAACTTAGTTTCAGTAGCCAAACTAACTCAAACCTCATTTTTCCATGTCACTTTCACTAATAGTATGTGCTTTGTTCAGGACAAATGCTCAGGGAAGACGATTGGGATGGGAACTGAGAAAGCAAGACTCTACTACCTGACTATTTCTGAAAAGGCTGGATGTTTCTCCGTTTCAAACACTGCTTCTACCAACTCTCATCTATGGCATCAACGACTTGGTCATTTATCTAATAACAGTTTGCGTGTAATTTATCTTTCCATCAACACACATTTTTGTTCCAGTAGTGATTTTTCTATTTTTCCATTAGCTAAGCAAACACGTAATCCATTTCCTTTAAGTTCCATCAATACAAAAGCACCTTTTGAAATGATTCATGTTGATATTTGGGGTGGTTATCACATTCCAGCACTTAATGGAGCACGTTATTTTTTCACTATTGTTGATGACTACTCAAGATGCACATGGGTCTAATTCTTACATACTAAATCTGATACACGCACATTTTTTACCACCTTCATCAATCTTGTTGAAACATAATTTTCATCCAGAGTTAAAGTCATTCGTAGTGACAATGGACCAGAATTCTCTATGACCCAGTTGTTTTCTACCAAGGGAATCCTTCATCAAACTAGTTATGTCTCTGCCCCTCAACAAAATGGTGTTGCTGAACGCAACACCGTCATCTTCTCAATGTCGCTCGTTCATTGCTCTTCCAAGCCAATCTTCCTAAACAATTCTGGGGAGATGCCATTCTTACAGCCATATACCTCATAAATCGTACTCCAACACCTGTTCTCAAGGGTAAAACACCATTTGAAGTCTTTTTTCACAAAACTCCTAGGTATGAACACCTTCGTGTTTTTGGTTCCCTTTGCTTTGTGTCTACACATCATGATCGACTTACCAAGTGTGATGCTAGGTCCCAAAAATGCATATTCATTGGGTATCCATCTAGGATCAAAGGTTATCGTGTCTACAATCTGGAAACAAACAAGACTTTAGTGTCTCATGATGTTATCTTTCATGAACATGTATTTCCTTATTTCACTTCCGTTGTCAACACTCCAACTCTATTTCCTCCATCAGAAGATACTATTTATGATGACCTACCCAACATTCGTCAATTAACCAATCCAAATATATCACTTGATCATACACCATCTGTCATTCCAACAATCAACTCAGACACTCTTCATCTTCAAAATTCATCTCCAGAAACATCATCGTCAACTTCTCCACCACACATAACTCCTCCAACATCAGTCACACATAGGCTTCGTCGATCCACCAATGTTCCTAGCTACCTTCAAAAATATCATGTAGAAGCTTTTTTACCTTCTCGGTCCTTCCCTTTGTCTCACTCAGCATCGTCCAAAGACAAAGGTACTTCTCATTATTTATCTCATGTACTTACCTATGACCAATTATCACCTGCACATCGTTTTTTTTCTACTTCTATTTCCATTCTCAGGGAACCAACCACCTTTGCTGAAGCTTTCAATGATCCAAAATGGTGGCTTGCCATGAAACAAGAATTGGATGCTCTTGAAACTAATGGCACTTGTACGCTTCAATAGCTTCCTCTAAACAAGAAACCAATTGGTTGTAAATGGGTCTACAAAATCAAGTATAATCCTGATGGTTCTGTGGAACGATACAAGACTCGGTTAGTGGCCAAAGGATACAATCAGATTGAAGGTTTTGACTACCAAGAAACTTTTGCACCAGTAACCAAACTTGTCACTGTTCGACTTCTCCTTACCGTTGCTGCTATTCAAAATTGGCATCTTCGACAACTCGATGTCAACAATGCTTTTCTCTATGGTGATCTTCATGAAGATGTCTACATGTCCCTTCCACCTGGATTCGGACGAAAGGGGAAAACACGAGTATGTAAGATACATAAATCTTTGTATGGACTCAAACAAGCCTCACGACAGTGATTCATCAAGCTATCAACAACACTTAAGCTAGCTGGTTTTAACCAATCCAAGTATGATCACTCATTATTCGTCCGAACCCGTGGTAATTCCTTCTCTGCTCTTCTTGTCTATGTAGATGATATAATCATAACAGGAAACAATATACAAGACATTGAAGAAACTAAGAATCATCTCATGAGACAATTCAAGCTTAAAGATCTCAGTGAATTAAAGTATTTTTTGGGCATAGAGGTTTCACGTTCCAGGAAGGGAATTGTTATGTCACAACGCAAGTACGCACTTGAAATATTGGAGGACATGGGTTATCTTGGTGCCAAATCTGCCAATTCACCTATGGAACAAAATTTATCCCTCAGCAAGGTTGAAGGGGAATTCATCAGTAATCCCACATCCTATCGAAGACTTGTTGGGGGATTAATATACTTGACCATCACAAGGCCCGACTTAGTGTATGCCGTGCACATTCTCAGTCAATATATGGATAAACCACGACAACCACATTTGGAAGCAGCTCAACGAGTGCTACGATATGTCAAGAACACACCAGGGCAAGGTCTCTTTTTCTCAACAATTAGTTCATTACAACTAAATGCTTTTTGTGATGCAGATTGGGCAAAATGCATAGATACACGACGATCAACCACAGGATATTGTATGTTTCTTGGAAACTCGCTAATTTCTTGGAAGACTAAGAAACAAAATACAGTCTCATGATCAAGTGCAGAAGCAGAATATCGCTCTATGGCAGCAACATGTTGCGAAGTAACCTGGTTACGATATATTTTGGATGATTTGGGTATCAAACACTCCCAACCAACCAAATTATATTGTGACAATCAAGCAGCTCTTCACATTGCATCAAATCTAGTGTTTCATGAGCAAACTAAACATATAGAGATCGATTGCCATCTAGTAAGAGAAAAGATTCAAGTTGGAATGATCAAAACTTATCATATCTCTACATTAGAGCAACCAGTAGATATACTTACCAAATCCCTGAGTTTTTCACAGTTCTCAAGCTTACTTAACAAGTTAGGAATAATTAACATATATTCTAACTTGAGGGGGAATGTTAAAGAACATGATATCCAGCTGGTGACAACCAACACACCAATTGGAAGCAGTCACCAAGTTGTTGGTGGGAAATGATAGGCTGTCCAAGAACACCCCTCTCCATAATTGTGTTTATTTTTAATTATTACAATTTTGTTTTTTTTTTGTATAAATAGGTTGTAAACATTCGTTTATTCATCATCAATAAATCAATTTCTTACATTCATCATTTTTATAAATAAATATATATTTTTGTAAATAGTTTGCGAATAAAAAAATAACACAAAGGGTATAATGTATCCCTAGCTCTTAATTATTTTATGAAATTCAATAAAGTGGTTTGTATATCCACATTTCAAAATGCAACAACAAATAAGAAACATTTAAGAGAGAGAGAAAAGAACATTGGAAGCTGATGAAAAATATAATGTCAAGAAGTCAATACTCTAGTACATTACAAGCATATTACTTCACGATTTAATTATTTGTTTGTTTGAGATTTTGTTAAAAGTTAAAAGTGATTTCAGAAAGGGAGAAAAAAAAGCACAAAATCTAATTTTTGAATCCAAAAAGGCACTTTTGATAACTTGTTTTGTTTGGTTCATGCAAGAGTGCATATACATGATGTCATAAACCGAATGAAACAACCATTGGTGTGTGAAATTATAATCACCAAATTAGAGTTTTGTAATTGCAGAATGGTATAAAAGTCGAGTATTAATCTAGAAGAAGCAACGCTGTTTAACCAGTGGATGTAGGGTTGTGTAAATTTGAAATAAATAAGATTTTTATTTTTATTTTTAGAAAATTGAAGTATAATAATAATAATAATGTTGAAAAAGACTGAAAATGAGAATGCTTAGCAAGCAAAACAAGAAATAGTTGGGAAATGGCTTTCAGGTCATATATCTGAGTCAGATAGATAGAAGGACCAAACAGGTAGATATTATGGTTTCGTTTGAAAGTCAAGACAGAACCAAACTTATGTGATGTTGGTAAGTTCTCATTTCATTAATGTATATATCTTCCAAAGTCTGTTTCCTTGTACACACAATACCTCCATACAAACAAATCAGCTTAACAATAATATTGTAATGTTAGGTTAGAGTCGGCAAGCTTTAGATATATGCGCACACATATACATTAAAAATATGGGTGACACAAAATGATTCACGTTTACTTGTTAACTTGCTCTTGATGGATCATGCTTACCTTATTTTAATTGCTTGCTTACCAGCTTTCTATCAGATTATAATGAGAAGGAAACAATATATATATAGCATATATTACTTTCTAAACATATAATCACATCACACATCTCTACTTTTCTTGGTTGTATGTATTGGACAGATTCTCTTTCCCTTTCGCGTAAATTATACTATACACTAAATTATATATTTCCACTGAAATACTCATCCATACAATCTTAAAATAATAATAATAATCTGTGGAATTAAATTACAAAAGTAGATTTTTAATTATTTTGTTTATGAAAAATATGTTAAGAAAAGACATTTTGTTACTTTTTAAATATTATTTATCATTAAAATTCTTTTTCAAAAGTCCTTAAGTTGCCATTTTCATTAAAAAATGATTAATTATACTTTTTCATAAGAAAAAAAGAATACATTTTTATAACCTAAAAAATCACCTTCGTTAAAAACAAAACAACCCTAAGACATTTTTTTGTATTTTTTTTTTATATAGGAGATGTGTTACTAACTCACTATTCTCTAAACTTGGAGGGAAAAAAACAAACTACTCTCTCAACATTATCATTTAACCTTTAAAAAAAAATGTATTTAGCTTTACTGGCACCATTGAGACCATTACCTCTCAAAATAGAAATAGTAGAATTCCAACTTTCTTTTTCACACATCTCAAATTACATGTTAAAAGTTAAATCTTACTTCTCTTAAATATATTATTTTATCTTAATTAAGAGTCAAATTTTAAGAAGATTTATATAAATTATATTTCTAATTATTAATTTATTAATAAGTTGATTAAAGTTAACAAAATGAAAGTTTTGGTTGATTGTAAAGAAAACAAAAATAACATAAAATAATAAAAGTAAATTGTACAAAAATGATGTGAGAAATATATAATCATGAGATTATCATCACTATTAGCATACAATTTAATTAAACATGTCATGAATCACTTTCACAATTTAAAATCCTTTTTAAAGTTCTAATTTTAGCTTTAAAAATTTAAGTACACTTAAGAGTTTTTACATTTTTTTCATTATATAATTGATTAAATGTTTGATTATTAATAATCCTGAATAATCTAAAGATACGTTTATTAAATTTAATTCATTCATTGAATTAAGATCTAAAAAGATAGTAATTAAATAAGATAAAATTAATTTTATTGATAACCTATATTTAACCTAAGCAATTCAGGTCTACTTTTAACATAAGTCATAAGATACTACTTCGAATAAAAACATTAACAATTATGTATTAATATTTTAAACTAGTGATAAACAAATATATGCAATAAATTAATTGTACACCATAATTCATAACATGTATAGTTTTGATATTTAAATATAAAATTAAACACACAAAAATCAAGAATTGAAACTAAAATTTATCATAATATTAAATTAATTAAACTATACTCTAGTGCTTGTAATTACACACAATCACATTATCGAACTATCTAGATATAAATTTTGTTAGAATAAACATTATTTTCATGAAAAAATATAAATAAGTGTGTTAAAAAAGCTTATGAAAAGTAGAAGATAGCCAATGTAACCCCAATCTTTAATATTCAATTTTTTTCTTCAAAATCTTCTATAAAAGTTACCATTGATATCTTTTTTGATTTATCTAAATCCTTGTATCAATTGTTATCTTTTGATGACTAATTAAATATTTTTATAGTATATTTTTCAAGCATGAATTCATATGGATTGCAATTTTCCAACCAAGAGTTCTCAATCGACCCTTGATTGAAGTTCAATCGATCTAAAGTGTACTCGATTGATCTAGTAACAATGAGTCATCATCCATAATTTTTCAATCAATTAAGTATTGTTTCAATCAATCGAGTTTGTTGATCCATATTTTTCATCAAAGAGTCCTCAATCAAAACTTAGATCAATTAAGTGTCTTGTTTTTATTCTAAACACACACTTTTGCATCTTTTTTTTTTTTTTGGAGCAAATGTCATGTATAAAACAAAAATATTAATTTATTATAAATATCAGCTAATTAATTCATAAATATTCATATAAACTGATTTTGATCACTTTTATCTTTCACATGTTCTCTAACACCAAACTTTACCTCTCATTTATATCATCTCTCCTGCCCTTAATCTAAAATCAACTAATATTCCATATCCAATCAAATTAACATAGCTTGAATATATAGTTTGTCTGATCATATAATCTTGTCTAATTTTTCAACTAATAATACGTAAAGGCTATTCGCTTAAACCCCAAAAGAATTTGTCAACTTTATTCAATTAGAATGTAAAACAGTACGATTATAGGCGGTCTATATGCACTTTCTTCACTTTTTCTTTAAATATAATTATTTCATATAAAAGTACAGCTAATATATCTTAATTCTTATAATTATTAGCCAAATAGCGTAAAAAGGCCTTTAAAAGTGGAGAGAGAGAAAAACATAAATACACCCACATTACTAACTTTGATGTTCATTGGTCGAATAAGCTTCTTCTTTTTTCTATATATGGATTAAACCGTTGAGTTGTTATATATATCTTATTGAACAATAATATTTAGATTATTTTTCCCACGCATAAGTAGAAATTCCATCGAAAACTCTTTTTGTCTTCCGTTGACTTGAGAGGTAAAATTTCATTTAATGTCTTATTCATTATTTTTAATTTTCTTGAGAGATAATAATAAGTAATGATATTAACACAATAACTTTTTTTATTATTACAATAAAAAATATTATTAATTAAATATTTTTGTGACAATAAAAATTTATATTATGATAAATATCACTACTCAAATAATATTTTTCATTTTATTTACATATCTTATTTAAATTGTAGCTTTAATATGCCTAACTTTAGATATAATATTTTTATTAAACTTTCACATTATAAATAATCATATATCATTTATGCACACTAGTCAAATTTTATATAATATAAAAAATTAGCAAGTACATAAATCACTTATAATAAGCAAAAAATGTAATACCAATGTCAGTCTAAAAATGAATTATATGATTTTAAATAATTCGTCAAATTTCTTAAAAATAAAACTTAAACATTTTATCATAATATTTTGATTTTGAAAATATTAAGTTAATGACAAAATAATTAAAATAATAAAAGATAAATTTGATTCAAACAAATTCAATGCATATATACAATTAACAATCAATGTAGAATAAATGAAAATTTTAGCTAGTTCATTATGCTTGTTAGAATTATTCAAGTTCATTAGGTATAAATCTAGATGATTGATTCTCATTTTTATGAACAAATAATGTCTTCGGTCAAGTTACTATTTGTTATTAATTAAATCGCTTAATGCCTTCGTTCGTGTCACCAGTTAATTTAATTAAATTATGTCTAATCGTTAAGGAATTAAAAAACCATCTAATTTAATACCTTCGATCAGGTTACCAATTTAAACTCATATTCAAGCTGTTTAAGTTAGACCTAGATAATGGATCTTAAAACTAATTTTCATATTTTAAATCTATATGAAAACTATATCGTCAATATATTAATAAATAATAAACTATATAAAAATCTTAAATAAGAAACAATCTATATTTATTAATTATTAAACATATTCGTTTACATAATCTACACAAACATAGCAACAAAACTAAATTCTCATTATAATAATTAGTCAAGCATGCACAAAATTAATAAATGATCAATAAATTAATTTAAGCAAATTAAAGAAATACAAAAGAGTTAATTGAAAAGAAATAAAAATACATATTAGGTATTAATACTAAAATTTGATAGATGAATGTGCCCTGATCTATAATTATGATCTTGATCTTCACAATAATCCTTAATTTTTAACAACCTTTGGGTATTACTTGATCTAAAAAATCTTCTTAATGATACTCCTAGTTTGTTCTAGTCAAATTTAAATTGTGTATAAACTACAACATAAAAACAAAAATAGTTGACAATTTTATTCTTAACAAAAAAAAAATTATCTAATACGTAAAACTAACTACTAATATAAAGGTTACATAATTTTTTTATGTATATGGATGGTTGGTGCAAAAGGGCTTGGTCAAATAAATGAACGCACACCATAGCCCAATATTTCTACTGTTGTTGTCAAATATATATAGAGCTTCACTAATGTTATCCTAAATAGGTTGTGACATTACTTAATACATGTCACGGCATAGAAAGTGTGACATGTCTAGTGAGTTTATGCAGAGATGAATGTGTCATATCACACAATAATCCTTGTCGCAACGCAAAATATTTAACTTGAATTCTTGTTTTGTACCTTTACATATTGGCTGCTTCTTCATGTAAGGCTTACATGCTTTATTTCTTTAAGTTTTTAAGGTACAAATTGAGTACTTTAAGTGTTGATCATTTTATTACATTTGTAAATAAACACACTAAAAATGTAATAGAAAATATCTACAATTTTGAACATATAGATTTATTTAAATAATAATACAAACAAACATATTCAAACTTATTTATTACATTTAAGTTCAATAAAACTATAAAATATTAGTGATTTTCAAGCATTCATCGATCACATTTTTAATTATTTTTATATTTTATTTATCTTATTTAGGTCTATTTAAAATAAATAAAATATCTTAACTAACATCATCTTATTACAATATTATCTTATGAAAAATTAAGATAAGTAATTTAAAATTAATAAATTGTATCATAAATTACATTAACATCACATCTCAATTTGCATATCTAATTGAAATGGAAAAATCATCATTAGTACTTTATATTCCATCGGTCAGGATTAAGATATCAATAAATAATGATTGTTTTAAGGTTTAATTTCATGTATAATGCTTTCATATATAGATTTTTATTTTTAATATCCATTTAGGAAAGAAAATATATATTCATTTTTCTTACAATGTAAATGAACATATGTTTTTTAACGTTATATGAAAATAATATTTTTTATTGAAAATGACTAAAAGTAAAATCATGTTAAATAACTAAGTTATTTATGCACCGAATGATTGTTTTAATGAATTCTAAAGTATATAGAAACATAAATGATAACTAAGCTTGGTCTTCTTTCAAATTAATTGTTTTGGGTAATTAGAAGCACTATATAGTTTTTTTTTTAATAAAAATAAATTATTTGAAGAACAAACAGTTCAATATTATATTTGAAAGATTAAGTATTCATAACTTCAAAACTTGATTCGATAGCTAGTGAAAGTAAAACTGATGATGTTTTGGTGATCCATTTATCACTGTGATAAAATTTCCACCAATGTGGATTTAAAAGAACATATATCTACCATACTAATATAAAACTGATGATGTTTTGAGCACATAAAATTTACAAAAGATCTTTACATATTCCATTTGTAATGACTCAAAGAAAAAAACAAAGAAAATATCAAGTACAAATAGAGATTAAATAAGATCAATTTCACATATTGAAGATCAATATTTAAGTAATAAATCACTTACACCATAACAAAAGTGCATAACACTTTGAATAAAAATACTTATCATCATTAGGGAGAAAATCAAGAAGTTTACAAAAACAAGAAGATGAAAATTAACATTCATTTTGTTATATTTATAGACCTTATCACAAATTACTAACATATTAGTTTTAACAAATCTTATGAAATGAGAATAAACTTGGGTTATCATGTCCCCTTTCATCTTAACCCAACTCAATGTGAAAAAATGGCTTTTTGAATTAGTGAGAAATTTTAAAAACAAAATTAGAAGGTTAAATACAATGAAATTTGAAATAAAGTAAATACCTCAAAGATCAGAAACTGAAATGCACCACATACAAGAGTTTGAAGATGGAGATTTCTTTTATGGAGATATAAATGAAAATAGGATTTTTAGTTTAAGAAGTAAAGCAAGAAATTTAGAAGAGAAGGTAAAAGGTAAATATATTCTAGATTATATATATGATGAAGAAGTACTTCTTGCAAAGCAGAGGAAGTACATACTAAATACATGATAAATTTGATAAGGAAATTTCTTCTTATCTCAACTTGTATTGGGATATCAAGTGAGGTGTCAATATTTAATTAGATAATAAATACGGAGGTGAATAAGTTGAGATGTAGATAAACCCTCATTCGATAAATACTCTTAAAAACATCTAGGTTATGTATGATTTTAGTTGAGTATAATTTTATTGTGTTGTTGTATGTGTTATTATAAACATATTACCAAAAAATGTTATAAAAAAAATACACTAGTTGTATAAAATGAAATGTTTATATTATCTTTTCTATATATGACATATCACAAGTAGTACTCGTGTGATTTGATTTGGAGTGACTTAAGTTTTAATAACAAGAAAACTTTATGTTAGGGAGGATGATTTATTGGTTGGTCTTAGATTAAGTTAACATATCGGTTCAAACTAATTAATTGAAACGAGAAAGGGAGAATGAAAGGGGTAAAAAAGAACACGTTTTTTTTTGTTTTTGTTTTTTAATATCTTTCATTAATATCTCTTCTCTATTTTAATTAACTTTGAATTATCGAACCAACAAAGTAGCTTGGTTTAGGTCCAATGATATGAATGCTTTGGGTCTTGGCCTGCCAATGTTAAGCTCAAATAAAAACAGTGGCATCATGACCTAGTTACTGTCACGTTAAAGAAGCCCATTAGTTACAACATTGGACCCAATCCAATAGGAGTTCATTCATAACTCTGCGTAGCTAATGAAGGGATGATCAAAAATAAAATATCTTCTGCCCGATAAGTTACTAGTTGGATCAAAGAAGGCTTGCCAAGAACAGATTCTAATGAAGAGCAGAAGATAACTGGGTCACATTAACCACTAATCAACGTCTCAGAGATGAGAGAACCAATGTTTCATTCCCTTTCAGTGACACTAGCTCCCTTTAATTTCTATACCAAATCTTTAACCCGCGACCTTAATTTTAACATGACACATTTATATCTTTCACGTTCTCTTAATGTATCAAAAGATAGATCCAACATTTAAAGCTATCCAGATTGAGCGTGAGCTACTCAACTTTATAGGCAAAAAAATGATGATTCTATACCCTGCAGGATAACACAGAATTCGAAGAATGATAAAAATATATTTAATTTTGTATGTACATTTTCACATGTATATTAAATAAAAAAATGATCATTTCTCTTGTTATAGTAATATTGATACAAGAAAAATTATTATTATTATTATAAAAATAATTTATTAATAACAATTTTATATAATAATAATAATAATACTAAGATTTAATTAATAATAAAGATAAAATGTAGATTTTATATATTTTTTGTGACAATAATAAAATTAGTTATTGTAATTTTGTGATTCAAATTCATCAAATAATATCAAGTATAAAATGTTGGATTATGAGTATTACAAATATAAAGAATGGATAAGATGGTTGCAGGTAATATTTCTGTGTAGAAAAGGTCTACCATGTTTAATAATCGATCTATCATTTATTTTGTGTAACCTCTATACATAGAAATGGTCTACCCACCTTGTAACAATCTACTGTTTTTCAACTCTTTCAACCTATTATGAAATGATGTGTAAGGTATGGGTCTTAGATTAAGGGGTTGAAATTGAATATGTATTAATATAAATGTTTTCTAAGGGGTATTTAAGCATCTTTATGTGCCCTAGATCATTAAAAAAGTTCATTTGTGTACTTAAGAATAGCTAAAAATATATTAGTGTTCCCCTTACGGGTTTAAGAGTGAAAGTTCACAATATATCATTGCTCTATTTTCATAGTTTTTAAGATTAACATGAATAATATTCAAATCAACGTTCTAATTAGCTCTTCACAAACTATACAAGTTTAACAATCTATAAAAAATTAGTACAAAAACAAGAGTGTTCTTATGTGTTCTAAATAAATTTCAATAAGAAACAAATTGTAACTCTAATTCAAAACATAGATCAACGAGCAATGAACTAGGATTTTTAGAACATATAATAAAGCGTTAATCTCGGTAGTGATTTGTAAATCAAATAGAAACTAAAAATATATAGAATCAATATAAGAAGAATAACTGTAGAGTGAAAAAGGACGAAGAAGACAACAATGGCTCTCAAAAATTATATATTTTACATCAACTTAACGTGAGCAAATGTTTGTGTATTTATAGAATTTGGATTGATAAACTTAAGTCTTAATGGAAAAGATTAAATTGTCTTCAAAGAAGGATTCTTAAGTCATGTTAACTGCTCCCTCAATCGATGGAGATATGTTAAGAATTTGACTCAATAGTGCTCGATTGAAATTCGATCGATCGAGTAAACATAGAAACAAGCCAAGAGGGACTCAACAAAATTTGGTCGAAGCTCTATCAACAGAATTACTAACCCTTCTTTTCCCAAAAGCGCCAATCAATAAAGCCAACAGTATCACCAATAAATGCCTCAGAATCCTCCTAGAAAATCAACTCTTTGGAATAACTTAAATGCTTTCATTCCTAGAAAACCAACTCTTTGGAATAACTTGAATACTTTCATTCAAGTAAATAGGAACAACCAATCTAGAACTAGTCAAAGGTTGGACTCTATAGAAGCTTTTATCAAAAAGGTGAAGGTAGAAGTTTAACAACTCGTTGAACACTTATAGAAGAAAGGAAAATAAAATTTGTCTGGTTAAAGCAACAATTGAACTTAAAGATATAGGGATATTGAGTTTACAGAAAAATCAAGTTTCTCAAACAAGGCTTCATTAAATACTATAAATATAGTCTTGGATAGGAGGCAACCCATTATCCTTTCGTTTTAGTTTAATTTATTTTCATTTAATAATCATACTTGTTTTTATTTTGTTACTTTTATTTTTATTAACTTTTTTAAAAAATCTTCATTTATAGTTATAATTATTTTAAAATATCACTCAGTTTTAATGTAATTAGTATTAAATTAATTATAAATATTAAAATTTAAAAAAATTGTATTTTTATTTAAATTATTAGTTAGTTATAATATTAATAGAAAAATGATTTTGGATTGAATAATTAACATGAATGATAGTCATGCGTGCCATGTCATGTAATTCTCTATGCCATGACATTGGTGTTTCTACAAAAGGCTTGATTACAACATGCCTTTTATTGCACTCTATTTTGTGTGTAAATTTTTCTCATAAATACTTGTTCTAATGGGTCTCAAACACAATTTTACTAAAAATTTCTCATCTTTTTCACAAAACTCTAATTTTCTCTCCTCCCAAACACTAATAACCCTCAAAAATCACATATTTCATCCAAAAAATTCAAATCTTTTTACAAAATCTCATTCTTATCTATTTCTTGGCCATTCAATTGAAAAAATTTAGAAACCATCAACAAATCTCCAATATGTTCATCTTCTTCAAAAGTGTTCTTCAAGTTTTATCTTTTTCAAACAATACAAGTAAGTAACCAAAGATTTTTTGGAAATTAATTCTTGAATTTTTTTTTATTTTTGGATTAAAAAGAGTTTCTAATATAATAGAGCCAATTTTTTTAATGCTAAGACTAAACTTAGATTTGACAAGGTTGTTTGAGATAAACAAAAAAATTTATAGTAGAAAGGAGTATAGACTTTAAATTGGGGTAAAATTATTAATTTGAGAGTGTTATTGATATGATTACAACTATAGGATAGAGAAGATTCATTAAGGAACCAGAGGTCACTACATAATCAATTATTTCAATTTTTTATGCAAATGTTCACAACACTAAAGTCACTACATAATCAATTATTTCAAATTTTTATGCAAATGTTCACAATACTCTAGACAATAAGGTTAAAGTATAAGGTATACTAGTCCTATTTCAGTCGTCTGATATTAATGCTCATTATGGTTTGAAGGATATAGGCGAGGGTGAGTATAAATTTTGTTTGAATGATGTGGACCATGTTGTAGTAATAAAAAGCCTAATAATAAAATGTGTATAATGAGTAAGGATATGCTAATGGGAAACCAAAGAGATTTGAAGCTAAATATTTGGATAAAATGTCTTACATCTAATAGTATTAGGGAGATTTTTTAGATAATATATTATAGCAGAAGTTATATGTAAACATATAATTGAGATATTATTTTGAATTGTATTCTATTTACATATTTAATTTTATGTATCTTTTTTAATATTATTTTTAATTTACTGATTATTTATTAAATTGAGCATATCTCACTCATTGTGATAATGAGATTTTAGTTATTTTATTATGCTTGTGTAAATTATTTAGGCGAATAGTTTTAATAATTATTAAATACATATTATTTTATATTCAAAAAATTTACAAAATTTATTATTGATCGTAATAGATTTAAAATATGAAATTTGGGTTTAGAAATATGAATCTAGATCTAGTTTAGAATTATATTATATTTCAAAGTTTTTATAAGATTTATTATTGAAAAATATATTAACGATATATTTTTCGTTATAAATTTAAAACATGAAAGTTAAATTATAAATTCATTGATATGAAATTTAGACAATTTAAATAAAAGTTTAACATGTTAGATTTGTGAAGACAACAAGTTAAATCGTTTGTTAATTTCTTAATAATAAAACATAATTTAATTTAAATTAATTAATAAACCAAGCCGAAGTCATTAAGCGATTTTAATTAAAATGAATAGTATATCATATCAAATTTGCTATATATAAGAATTAATAAACCTAAGTTTATATTTTATTAACCTAATTAATTTTACCAAAAATAATCAACTAGGTAACTATGTCGTTAATTTTCTATTGATTAATGAATTACATATCTAAATGTAATTTGTGTAAACCAATATTTTATTTTATTTTATTTTTTATTTTAGATATTTCAAAACTCAAATAATTTTTACATAATGTTTAGATTAGTTTATTTTTTGTTTTTAAGAATTTTGTTGAATTATTTAAAAGTCGTGAAAATCTTCTTAAAACTAACCTTGAAAATATAGTTCACTTTTTACAAAGTAATTTGTGCACTTATGAGATATTTAAAAATATACAAAATTTATATATGGAGTATATATACATCAAGTTTTTGAACATGTTGTCACAATTGTTTTAGTTTTAAAATATCTAAAGTAATAACTAAAAATAAAAGATAAATGTTTACACAAATTATAGATAGACATGCAATTGATTAATCAATAAAAAATTAATAAAACATTTAATTAATTGATTATATTTGGTAAAATTAATTAGGTTTATACAATATAAACTCATATTTATTGATTATATATATCACATTCGATAGATTTATTGTGTATTATTAATAAAAATAACTTAACGATAATTTTAATTAAATTATATGGGTCAAATCATTCTTCTTTCATTTGTATTTTGGTTATTTTTATTAGTTAAAATTAAATTTAATTTAGAATAAAGTTATATTAATTTGGACCCACTAATTCAAGGTAGTTAAAAATGATAATAATCACCCAATTGACTAGAAAATAAAACTCACACTTTATCATTTTAAATTATATTAATTATCATAATACAAATTACACAATAAATACTTACCATTAAAATCAGATGCTGTAATTATTTACTTTAAATGTGTTGAAGACGAAAATTGGAAGTTAGCAAGGGAAGATATATTAGTGAAAAGTACAAAATATCATTTTATTTTTCCCTATTCTTCTTTCATATTTTCATTGGCCCGGACTATTAATGCAGTGTATAACCAACCTGGCTAATAAATTAATTCCTTTTACCATAACTGATAGCAAGTATTTAGAATTCTTTATCTCATTCCCATTGCAAGCCTGAATAATTATGAGTATACGATGTTTCTATAAGTACAAATAAAAATAAAAATCAGATCCCCAAAATTTTGAGCCGAAAAGGAAAAAATAAATAAATATATATATAGCCCACATAAACGAAAACCAAGAAATTAAAAAATATATATATATTATTTTAAAACTTATAATAATAAAAATAATATATTATAATATTAAATATTGAACATATTTAAATAATCGTAATTTAATTTAAACGATTTTAATTAAAATATGTTTAAAATAAAATGATAGTTATAAAGTGTACATAATAGATATATTTTTATAGTTATTAGTTTTTAAGTATGTTAATTTTTTTTTTGTTTTTCAAATTATTAATTTGTTTCTAAAAATTTGATTAACATGTTTAATTTTATGATTTTTTTAATAAACAATTATACTAACATAAATATTGTATAATAATATTGATTGTTGAAGACGAAAAAATCATTGAATAATTGGATTAAAAAAGGGAAAGAATTGCAAATTAATATTGAGAGGTTAATTCTATATTGTATATAAAAGATATATCTTAGTGTTTGCCAAATGCGCGCTAATAGTTTTGTACACATTTTTAAGCTTATAATTTTTATATATTATAATTATTTTAAAAATAAAAAAAATTAATTTTTAAATAATATTAATACAAAATAAAATTTAAATAATATAGATTTAAAAATAAGATAAATTTATATGTATGTAGGGTAGTCTCTTTTAAACCCAACATTCCAACAAGTAAAAAGGTAAAAGGGTTATTGTTATAAGATTCAATGAATTAATTAATTAAAAAATTGAAAAAAAATTATTTATCTTTTATCATTTAGTTTTTCTAAAATAATTAATGAATTTATTTAATTTTATAACTGATAGGACAATTTGAGAATCGAGCTGTATAGCATGACTCATTATCATATCTCTTTCTTCAATCCTATAAGAGGAAGAATCGGACTTGGTTTGTCCTGGTTTTTCTCGATTCTTATTTAGTATTTGGGTTCACTACCATTTACCCACTACCTACCAATGTCCACTTCACCAATCCCATAAAAGTTTAGTCTTTTCTTTTACCACCACCACCACCATCACCACTACCCCACCACCACCAGTAGTCTCTTTTCAATTCTTCTCCAATATTAGATAGGTTCGTCTTCAATCTTCATCTCTATTTTAAATTACTATTATGTTATCAACATATAGAGATACACCTTTTCCGATATTGAACACTACTGTTTTATTCATATTAAGAATAAAGTTATTTGCTTTCATTATCCAACCTCATCAAAGAGTATTATTCCCTTTAATTCTCGCTTCTCTGTTTTTTTTTTTTTTTGTCATGTACATTTTAGAAATATTTTACAGAATTTTTTCAAAATCTATATATTAAGGTAATGGCTTTTTCACCGTAGTGGTGAATGCCGATTAGGTTTTTTTTCTTGTTTTAATTTTAGTTATTTTTAATATTTATTTTCAATTCTAGGGTTATCTATGATATTATGATATATACGATTTGGTGTTTTATCTTTTTTTATATTCTGTTTCAATAAGTTTCTGGGTTTTAATTTGGTTGCATGTAGCCTCACTTTAATTTATAGTTTGATACTCGATAGTGGATACTACTAGTTTAATAGTTTTATACTCTGGTGTGCTACCCTTTATTTTATTTATTTATTTGTGGTTCTTCTATATAAAAAGTATTTACTATTGAAAATAGATAACATAGTGAAATCTAAAATATTACTTAATTTTTTATATACTCCTATGTCTAATTTGTCGAGATTTAAAGAAGAAATTTTTTTCTAGTAAAAAATTATGTAATATTTTGAGATTGCTAATCTTAATCTATTTTCAATTACCTTATAATATAATATTTTATTTTATTTATAGGTATTAAGAGAACATGAGTTTGAACTCTACACTTGTATGTGTTATGAGTGTGTAATTGTTATTAAAAAATATATATAATTATTATTTCAATTTTATTATGTGTTCAATGGGTAAAAGTTACAAAAAAAATTAAGTTTCTCCTAGTGATAGATGATATTGTCCACTTGTTCCCTACATCAGACGATTGATTAAAATAACAGTTGAATACAATATGGCTGATAGTCAAAACTCATCTCTTCAATCACTAAAACTAGTACCATTTCAAATTATTAAGAATGGTGTTGTCTTTCTCTTAATATAAACATCTCATGCTGTGGTCATGCTGATGCTTGTCTTTTTCCTTAATACGACAATTTTCATTCCTTTTTAAAGGTATAAGTTTGAATTTAGTGAAAATATATAAACGGTCTTTAAGCTTGATCAGATCTATTTTTAAATATTTATATATATAGAAATAATCATTTGTCACAATTTAATAGTGTAATAAATTGCCCCATTGATGTTGTTCATTTGTTCACTCAACTGTGAACTACCCATTTAAGCACTAAGAAAATCATACACACGTTGGGGCCTTTTTCATCTGTTTTTAACTCACAAAATGATTTTGACAGTGTAGCTTTATATGTAGTTGTAGTTGTAGTTGATCTTAAAATTTGAGCAATATGTTAAGCAAAACAAGGCCTTAATTGCAGATAGCTAATTGAAGAAGGAGAGGCATGGCTGATTTAGACTTATACACAAAAGACGGGACGGTGGATATCAACAAAAGGCCTGCTAATAAGAAGAAGACTGGCAATTGGAGAGCATGTCGTTTCATTCTTGGTACTTCATTACCTTTTCTCATTGTCTAAATTTTTTGTAGTCATAATTGATCATAAATTATTTTATGTTATTAAAAGGTATTTTCATGTGTCAAACATATACGAATCCGACCAACACGACTTGTCATCCCTAAATGTTAATGAGTTACTTAGATGTTAATTAAGATGGATGTTTAATGGTGAATGATTTTGGTGCAGGAAATGAATGTTGCGAAAGGTTGGCATACTATGGGATGAGTACCAATTTGGTAAATTATCTTCAGGAGCGTCTGAATCAAGGCAATGTCACTGCATCTAATAATGTCACAAATTGGTCAGGAACTTGCTATGCCACACCTTTGCTTGGTGCTTTTTTAGCTGATGCTTACCTAGGAAGATATTGGACAATTGCTAGTTTCTCTATTATCTATGTCATTGTAAGTCTATTTCAATCAAAATCTCTCTCTTCTCTAATTACCTTCAATTACTGAAACCAAGACATTATCAAGTAGAGATTAATCTGTGTCATATTATATTCAGTCAGAAATTTACACACACAAAAAAGCCCTTGGCAAAACGCATGTTTTTGCTGCTATGTAAAGCTTGTACATGAGTTATGCACAGGTTGTAAGGTCATACATTAGTTATTTATTGATTTATGATCTATTTATAAATGCTTCTACTTTTGGTTGAAAGTGATTTCAAATGGCTTAAAGCCCTCTCAAGGATGTGCGGCAATTTTCATGAGAAGTGGTTTCAAAATTTTGAGAATCATTATTTGTGTTTTAAAAAAAAAGTAAGTAATCCTTACTTTTGAGAGAATTAGTTTAAGAGGTATGCTCATCACTTAAATTAATTACTAAAATGTCATTCTAAATCACTTCTAACAATCTTTATATCAAACATCTTAATGTTTTCCGTTAAACCATTTTTAACCAAACCACTTCTAAAATACACATCCAAACTGGCCCTTATATTGCTTTACAAAACGCAATGCAATTTTGAAACATTTTCGGCACAATCTTAAAAAAAAATGCACCACTTAGGGCACGAATTGAGATTTGCACTAAAGTTTATGAATCCTTATCTTAATATATAGTATGTTATGTTCTGTCTGATGGTGAAATTTATTTGGTCTGCAATCTTGTAGGGAATGTCACTTCTAACAATGACAACTTCAGTCAATGGATTAAAGCCCTCATGCGACAAAAACGGTTGCCATCCAAAAAAATCACAAAGTGCTGTGTGTTTTATAGCACTCTATTTAATTGCACTAGGCACTGGTGGTATCAAACCATGTGTTTCATCATTTGGTGCAGACCAATTTGATGAATCAGATGAGTTTGAGAGAAAAAAGAAGAGCTCATTTTTCAATTGGTTTTACTTTTCAATAAATATTGGAGCTTTAATTGCTTCATCAGTCTTAGTTTGGATACAAATGAATGTGGGCTGGAGTTGGGGTTTTGGTGTACCAGCAGTGGCTATGGCTATTGCAGTTGTGCTTTTCTTCACAGGAAGTCGATTATACCGTCTTCAGAAACCTGGTGGAAGTCCCCTTACTAGGATTGCTCAAGTGATTGTTGCATCATTTCGTAAATTCAATGTTGAAGTTCCAGAAGATAAGTCTCTTCTCTATGAGACTGCTGATGACAAATGTGACATTGAAGGAAGCCGCAAGCTTGAGCATACCAACATGCTTAGGCAAGTTTGTCAAATCTCAAATTTTAGTATGCACTAGTATATTTACAATTATTATAGTTATACTGTGAAATGAACTCTGCTCTAGATTTTGGCTAAGAAACATTGGGATCTCAAATTGAGTTTCATTGTTGTCTTGTTTATGCTTTTAGACCATATAAAAGTGTTTTTATAGAAAAAGAGATCCCTAACCAAATAGAAAAAATATATATGTTAAATTACCTTAAGATATTGGGTGTATTTGGGTTTGTTTGTTTGTGCTTTTAATTAAAATTGGTTTTAGAAAAAACACTTTTTTTTATTTGTCGAAATTCCATTTCATGGTCTCAAAAGCATAAACATAGCCTTCGTGCCTTTTGATGTTAGCAAAAAGGCTATATTTGCTTCTTCTTGAAAGTCGTATCTGCCAAAATCATTTTTGAGTAAAATGAACGATGCACAAGCAAATAGACCCTTAAACACTTTCACCTTGATATTGAAATGGATTTATGAAGCAGGACTTATCTTGTTTTATTTGATGAGACTAGATATTTATCAATAGACACCATTATTTATTGATCTTATGTCATGTAATTGGTTCCATAAACCTTATAGTAATAACCAGTCAAACTGTTGTGAAATTTCAGATTTTTTGATAAGGCTGCAGTGGAGACCCAAGAAGAGCGCATAAAAAACTCAGTAAGCCCATGGACATTATGCACAGTTACTCAAGTTGAGGAACTAAAGTCTGTAATCCGTTTGCTTCCAATATGGGCATCTGGTATAGTTTTTGCAACCGTTTACAGTCAAATGAGTACAATGTTTGTACTTCAAGGAAATACAATGGACCAAAGCATGGGCAAACATTTCAAAATCCCATCAGCTTCTCTCTCTCTGTTTGATACTGTGAGTGTCATCTTTTGGGTTCCAATATATGACAAATTCATTGTTCCGATTGTTAGGAAGTACACAGGTCATGAAAGAGGGTTTACCCAATTACAAAGAATGGGCATTGGACTTGTTATATCCTTGTTTTCTATGCTAATTGCTGGGCTATTAGAGGTTATAAGGCTTGGTAATGTCAAGGAAAACAATTACTATGATCTTAAGACAATACCAATGTCAATTTTTTGGCAAGTACCTCAATATTTTTTGGTGGGTTGTGCCGAAGTTTTCACCTTCATTGGGCAGTTAGAATTTTTCTATGACCAAGCTCCTGATGCTATGAGAAGTTTGTGTTCTGCTCTTTCACTCACAACTGTTTCTTTGGGAAATTACTTGAGTACTTTCCTTGTAACTGTTGTTACCAAAGTGACTACTAAGAATGGAAGGCTTGGTTGGATTCCAGATAATTTGAACAGAGGACATTTGGATTACTTTTATTGGCTTCTGGCTATTCTCAGTTTCCTCAACTTCATTGTTTATCTTTGGATTTCTAAGTGGTACACTTATAAGAAGGTAACAGTGCATTCTGGTTGATATGGCCTTTTGTAATGTTCTAGCATTGGTGTGTTTCTTTTAATTTGTTGCTTTAGTGTTGAACTTTTTATTAATGTTTGGTTGCCCATGATTGACTGGGGAACGTAGTTGCATATATTGTTGGGATAGTGTTTTTTTTTTTTTTTTGGAACAAAAGTTGGGATAGTTGTTGGCTTTTTAATATATATTCAAACTGTGTATGAACTGTGGAGTACCCTATTGCTTCCTCCTTTGTTTCTTTTCATTTTTAATGCTATAAGTGTTTATGTAGCTACTACCATAACTATTTAAAAGTTTCAATTTATTAGATCAATCGTGTATATATATGCTTATTTAAAAAAAAAAACTACGCTCAACTTTTTCTAAGATCATTTCTGGTCAAATTTGAAAGAAAAAGAATGAAAATTTCTACTACCTGCACTTTGCGTAACAAATTTCAAGGAGTGATGGCTGGGAGCTAAAGCTAAAGACAATTACCTAAAAGTTTCTCATAGCACATATATAATTATAACTAGATATAAAATTGTAAGTGTTGTTAATACCAGGGGTGTCCATAAATCGGTCCGGACCGGACCAAAACAAACGGGTTTACTAATCAAACGGTCCGGTCCAGTTTGTACTAATTTCAAACCGTTCGAATCGGACTGAATCGATCCGTTTTATAAATTAAACGATCTGATCAGGTTTTTATTTCTTAAAACCGTTTCAAACGGTCCGGTCCAATCTGGTCCGAGTAATATAAATGGTCTGATTTGGTTAAAAAAATTTAGAAAAAACCAAACCGAATCGTACCATGGACACCCCTAGTTAATACGAAGATATTAGAAAAGTTGGTAGTATTAAATACTAAATTTATCTATAAAATAATTTAAATCAATAATTTAAAATTTAAAATTAATTAATAATTTTTAAAATCGATTGATTAGATTTATTATTTATATATATATTTTTAATCTTTAACTCTTATTTGAATTTATTAATATTTAAATATTCAAAATGACAATAAAAAGATCAAAATATGTAAAATGTTCTCAAAAGCACACAAATTTTTTTAACATGATTTTTATCACTTTCAATTTTATATAATAGTAAGTAAGAGTTTATATTTTTATTTTATTCTTATAAAAAAAAAATTACACTAACAATCACACATACGAGATTAAATTGATCGAGGAAGGCCCCAATCCCCTTCAGTTTGCATTTGAACATAACTAATTGTTTCTACATTTATCCTTGAAAATGTATATAATAATTTATGACACTATTGGGTATATAGAATCCATATGGATGAATATTGTGATATTATATATATTAGATTTACAATTGTAGTGGGATGTAGAGATTTTATTTATTATTATTAGTTATTTTTTTTCTTATTTTTTTATTTTTTAATAAAAAAATAATATTAATCTCAAATTTTATTAACTTGAAATAATATGTTATTGTATTCTTAAATATTATATAATATAATGTGTATATTCTAGCTTTAATTACTTAAAATAAGGAATTGTGAAATTTGTGTTTCAAAAATTCAATTGTGTCCCGAGTAAAATGTGTTATTAAAAATAAAATCCATGTTTTGAACAAGAGGGTATCGTTTGGGAAAACAAATGTTGTAATTCCAGCAAATAAAAGCTGCTTTTTCTGTGTTGTGCAGGAGCTGATGGATAAATTATACATTATTTTTTGACGTATATTGATGTGAGTGATTAAAGATAATAAAGTTAAAAAGAACTACCCAATACATTTTAAAATAATAATTAATTAAAAATACTATTATTTAATTATAAAAAAATAGGGGATTGGATTGGTTCTTCATTTGGGTAAAAAAAAAATTATTAATAGATAATATTTAATTTTTGATGATAAAATAAGATATTTAATTTTCTTTTTACAATAAAATTATTATATAAAAATAAATTCTTATTAACTCAAAAATATTTGACATTGCTACGCCTGTCCGGTAAGAAATATGAAACATCAAGTTGATGGGTCTGCAACATTAGATTGATTTGATGAGATTGCAAGAATCAAGCGTTCCTGCAAATTGCAGAGACCTTTCACGTCCATAAATGACACTCGAATCAATCAGCACACATCGTGTAACTTCTTTTAACAAATCATATAGCTAGTTTATTAATATTATAAAAAGAAAAGAAAAATGGTATATATATAATATATATATATATATATAATAACCAAAGTAAAATCTTTTTTTCAGAATAGAAGAATTACGTATATTAAAATGTCTCAAGTCTGAACACACAATATCGAATGCCAAGTTGCAGAAATGAGCGCACACCAAAATAATAATAATAATAATAATAATAATAACGTTGACAAAGCGAACCTCACTATTACTTTAAAAAAAATAAAAAATTATCCACCCAATTTCGTATTGAGATAATAATAATAATGTTAGTGAGTTGTTATCTACCACCCTACGTGGTGATTGCATTGGATTATGATTTATGAACCTCTCTTTTTTCTTTCTTTCTTTCTTTCTTTCTTTCTTTTAGTACCTCCACCATGAACATGTTGGGATTTTTTTCTTCCCCACTTCTTTTACTTTAGAGGCAAAAAAAAAAATTTAAAATGAAAAACATTTTTTTTCCTTGATCAGCCTTAATTTTCGTATTCATAAAGCAGGAAAATAAAATAAAATAAAATAAAAAGAGAAAGCATAGTTTAAAATCCAGCTAAACAAAAATTACTGCGTTCAAAGAGCTCATCTGTATATAGTAGATTGAAAGTTATTTTAGAAACCCTTTTCAATTTTTTTTAAGAAAAAACATGGTTATAATCTTTTAATTATTATAAAAATAATACTTAAATTATGTAATTATTTTTTTATAACAATTTAATTCTATTATTATTAAAAAGTAGGCAAAGTTTCATTTTATTTTTTTATTTTTCAGTTTTTACAATAACTTAAAAAATTAAATAAAAATATAAGAAAAACATATATAAATTGATCATTTGTTATTATGCATAAATAGTATATTATTTATTATATATGTTTTTTTATTTTTTTAAAACATTAATAATTTTTCTTTTATAAAAATTATTTAAACTATTTATTTAAAAAATTACTAAAAATAAAAAGTAAAATTTAAAATATTACTTAAAGCTCTATTACGGGATCCTTAATATGTCCTATAATGTTTTTTAAGTAAAAATAGAGAATAGATTTAAAATCCGGTCTCTTCATTCTTATATCATTCCTATTCGTAGAATTAGTACCCAAATTGTTCTTTATCATCGGGATATATATATATATATATATATATATATATATGGGATGAAGTGTAGTTTTGGAAACAAAGTTCTCCATTACTCTTTGAAATCTCTAGTCCGCAATAGGCTAGCCAAGTCTATCAAGTGATTCATCACCAAATGGGCAACAAAATAGAGCATTGAAAGAAGAATAAAATAGAAGAGATCTAGAGAGAGATGCTCAAAGTCATTTGAGCGAAGTTCATGAAACTAACTTTTTCAGAGAATCAGAGTGGAGTGGGTTAGTGGGGTACGGTATATATACGAGGCAATCTCTTCAATAAAGTTTCAACATTCCCTTGGATAAGAATATCTTGGCTTTGACACAAATAATGCAAACACAATGAGTGATGTTATAGGACGACAGATACCTTTCAGCATCACATCCCACAAAGTTCGATCACTATCAAACAAAGACCAGGAATCTAGCAGTAACTTATTGACATATCACAGATTCACATAGCAAACTTCATTCATACTCATGAGGAATGAACCCACACTATTCACTATTCACCAACTTCCTTTAAACATGCCAAACAGTCTTTTGTTCTTCGGAGACACCAATGAGCAACCTCTTTAGTCTTTAGGTGGGATCGGGAGGGACAGAGTTGACAAAGAAACAAAATGGAATCTCAGCTAGCATGCCTATTCCTGCTACAAGTTCATGAGATTTGCATATTCTCTATGTTCTGATCATCGTACAACTACGAATCTAATATAGAAATTATCTAAAACCAGATCTATCGAATGTTTGTTGTGAATCTGGTTCGAGATCATCTCTGGTATGGTGGAATACAAACACAGAAACAAAAGTAAGTATCTTCAAGCTGTCAAAAAGAATATGATCGATCAATGACAAAAGAAACACGTACTGAAATTTTTGTTATTAAAATGAAGTAATTGAAAATGCAAGTTAACTCACAGAAAACAAACAAATCCGAATGATATTCCTTTTACCCAATCAACCCATTAAGGATACAAATTAAGACATGTTTAGTTCTACTTTTTAACACAACAAATGCAGCAAAATTAACATTTATACCCCAAATGCCTCTAATACCTTCTGTTTCATTCATCTATCTCTTAGTACAATCGAAGTACGCTTCTGGCTATAGAATGTGCTTGACTATACCGACTTTTTGTGCCCTCGGTACTCCGGCTGTTATTCACTGGAGTCATATAAAACCTTAACATGCTATTGTCCCCGTTAGTACTCCGATTCCGATCCAAAACAAACTCATCTCTCTTCTTCCTTTCAAACTCACTTGTCTCCACATTACTTTTTCTCATGCTACTAAAATTCCCACCACTAAAGCCCTGTGAATTTCTCCAACTAACACTGCTATTACTCCTAACCATTTTTGGATTAAAACCCACCCTAGCTTCTCCAATTCGGTCACCTCTCAGCTCCGGCCAAGACTCAGAGAATGACCTGTCAACCCCATTGACTCTACTAAACCTATCATCCTCTTCCTTGCTCCCACCTCTCCTGTTTATCAAACCCCATATATTCCATGCTTTACTCCACCTGCGAGACTTCTTTGAACCTTTACTCTCCACATTACCCACAACAGAAGCATTATCTCCCAACCCAATTTCAAAAATCTCAGAACAATCATCTCTCAAAGAATTTGAGTTTGAATCCCTTAAATCTCTATCAGGAACCACGAGCTTTGGACCATGAATGTACTCCGTAGTAGTTGCAGGACTCACCTTAGAAATGGAAACTGATTTCAACTCGTCAATCTCTGCCACCACAGCAGCAGCAGTCTTCCTTACTGAGCTTGATCGATCAAGGCTACGGCGCCGTTTCGAAGACGAGTCCAAATAGTAGTCCCGGGTCTGAGAAGAACCACCTGGAACGGTTCCCGGTTCGTCATCGTTGATCGAATTCATAGGCTCCTCCACCGGTATCTGAGCATCAGACCTCATAACGTGAACCGGAGCATCTTCTACCACTGAAAGCATGGTTGGCATTCTCGAAAAATTCGTACGGCCAATGAGGTGGCCATCCCAGGAAGCTCGAGGTTCGTCGAAGGAGTATCGGGGATCATCAAAAGACATCCTCGCCGCATCTAAGGATATTCGACCCACATCGAGAGAGAATCTTGGATCCGTGTCGCAGGATCGTCGGCCAAACCCGTAATCAGCGATCTCGGACTGTGTTTCTCTGAACTGCCTCCCAATGGGCTTTTCTACTGGCAATGTGGCTGACACACTTCCGTTTCTGCGCTTCTTCGTCTTCTGCTTTTGCCTCCATTTCTGTAATTTCTTGCTAAAAACAGAAGCAGCGGACCAAAAACTGCCCGCAATCTCTTTCAAGTCCCTCTTCTTGGTCTGAGAATCAAGATCTATGTGGTCTTTCATGGGCTTTAAGTCAAAGTCCTCTTCTTGTACTCGTTGTGGTTCCTCTTCGTCTTCTTCTATTTCTTCTACAATCTCCCCAACTCTTTGTTCAATTACATAATCCACATGGGTTTCCCCAGAAACCCTAACTCCCTCTTCTTCCTCCACTATCACGTTGTCTTCCTCTTCTTCTTCCTTAGACTCCAACACAGGACCTTGAACACTTGAGCAAGACTTTCTAGTCTCAACCTCAATTTCAAAACCACCACTAACACCAGTAGTATTAGTCCTAGAAGGTTCTTTCTTTCGTCCGTCGTCCTGGTTAAAAAGGGTCGAGAGAGTACTCCTACCCCTAACGTCACAAGATTTCCTTTGAGGTTCAAACACACCAGACAAACCCTCGTTTTTAGAGGCAGAGAAAGACTGAGTTCTTCTGAGCTCAGGGAAAAACGAAATGGGCCGGTTCCGATTTGAAGTATTTCCACCACCGGTGCCAGAGCCGGACGTGGGTGGCTTGAAAATGGCCTTAAGGGCAGCTGCGGCGGCGGAAGTAGTAGTGGGTTTGCGAACAGAGGTAGAAGAAGAAGAGGAGTTGTCGAGGACAGAGAGACGCTCGCAGAGGCATGAGGGACAAAAGCCTGTGAAATGCTCTTCTGGGTGTCGCTCACAGGATTTTGAAGGGTGGTGAGCTAATGGCAGTTGTGGTGGCAACAATGGTGGCTCTGGTTCGTATGTGCTAGGATTCATAACCGGTTGAGGTGCTCTGATTTGCTCACTCTGTTGCTTCTCATATTCCGGAGGTGAAGTTTTTGTGAGTAAAATGTGTGAGGTATGGGTTTGAGAGAGAGATCTGAGAAGAAAAAGCTCGAATAGTGAGAGAGAAAGAGACAGAATGAGAGAGAGATTGGGGACTAGACTACGTTTATGGAACTGTTTGGCTACAAGGGACAGTGTTCAGAATGTGAAAGAGTGAAATGTGAGAGAAACCAAGCGAAATTAAATGGAAAATATATAATGTGTACTCGACCTTGTGTCAAGAAAAATTATAAATTTTTAAAATATAAATATTTAATAATATTAAATAATGAGAACATTAGAGATGTATCAACCTATTTGAAATGTTTCATTACATTTATTAAAATCTATTACTTATAATATTTTATTGAAAAATAATTTTTTATCATTTTCATAAATATTTAATTGTATGCATTATAAATGTTTAATTATATGCATAATTTAAATTAAATAATTTTAATTTAATACATTTAAAAACAAGATTTCTAACCCTATCTACCAATATATACAATAAAATTAAATGAATTAATTTTATTTTTTATAATTAACTATTGATTATTATTGTTAAATAAAATTTGTGATAGAAGTTGTTATTACAATTTTATTTTATTATTTTTATAATAAATTTAATATTAATTTTAAAAATTTACCAAACTAAAAGTAATTAATTCAAATAAAAAAAATACTAAAAATATATTTTTATTAATTTAAAATATTGATATTAAATATATTGCATTAATAATGTCATGAGAAAAATGTCATATATATTTTTTTATTTAGACTTTAGAGGATATTTAATTTATTTATTTAAAATATATATTTTTAAATGTTTTTATTTGTTAAAAATATGTCAAAAAATAATAAAATTAATTTATATTTAATTTTTTATTAAATATAACAGAATAGTATATGTAACATATATATTTTATTTTTAATAAATATATATCTAATAAATTAATTTTTTAATTATAAAATTAATCAATTTTTTTAATAAATATTTCAATCGAAGTTAAATCAAATTTTTATTATCTAATATATAATTTTAGATATTAAAAAATAAAAATTTAATTTTAAAATAAAATAAAATTTTTAAAAAAATTGGAGTAATTTTTTATTTATATAATTATCAAAAAAATATAAATATATATATATATATATGACACATAAATTATTTTATTACATTTAACAAAAAAATAAAAAATTTATTTTATTATTATTTAATATCTATTTTACGATCAATAAATTTAAAAAAAAATTGAAATAAAAGAATTAAACAAAACATTTAATTTGAAGTCACATCATCCTAATATCATCCTAATTATCACATAAAAACTAGAGGATTAATAGTTATGGTCCACGCACGGTTTTGTCTCTCTGTTTCTTATTTCTCAGAGTACTCCGACGGTGAAAAGACGATCTGGGACCTACTAGCATGTTAAATGATAAATCCTTATAAGTTTGTCTGAGTCTGACTATAGCTGTTTGCAAAGTGAGTTATTCTTTATTAAAGATTTTTACGATATCCTGCGTTTGTTTACGATGAAGGTAAAAAAACAAGAATATTCTGGTTAATGAATATTTTGTTTTTTTAAGAATTGTACATTTTAAATATAAACATAAAAGAAAATTAAAAAAATATTATTTTAATTAAATTCAAACCTATGCCTTAACCAGCACTAAAAATACTAACTATTATGCTATTATGCTCAAAATACTAAGGAATGAAATTATAACCAAATTGAGTATAATTACATCGAGGGATATGATAAGTAGAAATAATTTTATATATATATTTATAATGTGCATGTAAAGCAAATATTTTTAATTTCTTTTAAATTATTTTACTATTTTTTAAATTATATTATCACATATCAGCAAGTATAAAATATATATGAATTTAAATAAGATTTCATATTTTAATATATTTATATTAATTAAAAAATATACATTTTAACTCATATTATTAAATTAATACACTAATAAACCCATTTAACAAAAGATATAAAAATAATTTAATATTGAAAAAACTTAATTTTTAGAAGGATAATTTTTTATTTGTAAATTTTTTATTATTTTATGTATCTTTTCATTTTTTTCGTTTTAATACAAAAATATCTTATATTATCTTAATAATTACATTTAATCTTTATCTCTTTTTCTTTCCTATATCTGATATTGTTTTATTTTTTATGGTTCAATCAATTTTTATTATTTACTATATAATAATTTAAAACTGTATTTTTTTATATAATTTATAATTAAATAACTATCAACTTATTTGTAGTATATATTTCTGTTATTCACTACCATTACCATCTAACTCATTTTCTTTTAAAATATTAATATTTTTATCATTTTCAACCATTTTATATTTGAATGAATATAAAGTGATTTAAAGATTACAAGGGTTAAGAAAGTGATCTAAAGATTATAAGGGTTAAGAGATCAGATAAAAGAGCGAAATCAGTACAGATAGGGGATGATGTTTCAATTCTATTCGTAAAATATATTAAATTTATAATTTATTTAAAAATAAAGAAATGTATGATGATGATGCAGAATGTTTCTTAATAAATCTGCAAACAGATTATCAGATATTAAAAAATATATGATAAAATATGGGTAATTATATTATTAGAATAATTTTTATTATTATAATAATAATAATATATTAAATATTAATATTATTGTTGATATTAATTATACTTTAATTCGTTATTATCGATAAAAGTATTAACCGATCAAGAAAATGAAAAGCTATTTTGTGTAGGTACGTCTGTGTTTGTAGGTTGTTTTAAGTAAGTTGCCTTATATTTTATTTTAAAGCTATATATATATATATATAGTTTTAAGAATTAATCTTGTCCTTTAAGATTAAGTTATTTGCATATACACTAAAAATAAAATAACATATTCCTAATATTTATAGGTTAAGTATATTAGATGACTCATGTTTATAAAGAAAAAAGTATATCAGATGTCGACTCATGTTCAACTATTGTATTTCATTTATGATCTTCGTATATTAACTTTATTTTTATCTATTTATATATCAAGTTTTATTATATAAGTACGTATACATCTGTATAATATACGTATACAACGCTGTTTATATTAATAGGGGTATGTAATATAATAGTACGTGTTCGATTTGTTTTGGGATGCGAAGACAAAGGGGTTCAATATGAAAAAGAAGTTGAAAGGAGAATAAGGTGCCAAGCTCAAATGAGTTACTTTTTGGCTTTTTTTAAAGCATGTTTTTTTTTAATTAAAAAATATATTTTCTTTATTGATTTATGCTATTGATTTTCAAAGATTCTTGTCGAGAGAGACAAAGAAGGAAAAAAAAAAAAAAAAGCAAAAGTAAATCACGCCATGATAATGGGGTTTATTAGACTGTTTAGATGAGGACCATGAGATGGCTTAGTGTTCTCTTTTCTTTCTCACATTTCACTTTCTTTCCTGCACTACTCATTTTCTTTCTTTTTTAATTTTCTGCTTTTTGGCTCTTTTTTTGTTTTTCGACTCTTTCTTTTGGATCCCTATGACCAAATTATGCTATCTGTATGATGGTAGAAGTTTATTATTTTTGAAATTTATTAGTTTCCTTTTGTGGAAATTAAATATATTAATTTTAAAATTGAGACTTTATTAGATGATCAATTTTCATGTTTTTGTTATTTTTTTATTTTTAAAAATTTCTTTAATAATTACCCATGTTAAAATTTTCTTTGTTTTTTAAAAAAAAAAAAAAAAAAATTGATGATTTCATTTCTTTAAAACTGATGATAAATACTCAAACTGCTATATCCTTTGAGTAGGGGTTTGGATAGATTAAAATGAGCTTTTTTGTTGTTATTAAATTAGCCAACAAGAAATAAAAATAAAAATAATAATAATGTTCTGCACGATCACAAAATAGTACTGCACGAGTACAAAACTAAACGTGTCGCCAATGCGCGCTATACTAAATTAATACACACAAGACAGTTCAAGACACAAAATGACAAAAACGACATCGTTTTCTGATGTTCAGGCCTCAGGCCTCTTAATTATGTCTTTAAAGCACTCGGTTTCTAGTGCATAAGTTGCTTTTTTTCCTATTGTGGGGTTGTAAACATGAGATGACTTGAGATTGGATTGGGTATATCTTGCATTATTCATTTGTCCTTATTCATTAATTTAACGTTTGTTGAGATGAATTCAAAAACTTAAATATGTTAACCATGGACTCACATTCTTCGTTACTTAGATTAGATATTTAGACCTATTTGTTTCAATTTAATGTTAAATTTATTTAATATAAACACCTAATATACAGTAGTACATGTAAGACACAAAATTTGCAAGTTAAAAATTTCATGCAAATCGTACCACAATGGAGCTACTTTATTTCACTTCCATGCAAATTACGTTACATAATCTATTTTATCAATATAATTTTATTTTTAACTTTATATAAAATAACGTATATTTTTTAAAAGATAAAATTAAAATATTAATAATATTTATATATAAACTAGAGTCTATATTATTAACACTAACCGTAAATATCAATAATATCCACTAGATTTTTTCTAATAGCATATTAATCCCTACTTCAAAAATAACATCAATGAAATCCTTCATAAAATACATGTTTAAAAAAGTCTTAAGCATAAAGTTAAATTATGATAATATTTATTGTTTAGATTAATTTATTCATAAAAATCAAATATTAAAGAAAAATAAAGAACATATAAATAATATAAAACATTGATTAAATTCATTAAATAAAAAAAATAAAAAAAAAGTAAAAAAATAGAACCTTTCACACCCTTCGTCATCCATCACCGTGTCCATAAAACAAAAACTTCAAGATTTGTTTGCCAGTAGTAGTGTTCTAGTTTTATCGGTGGAGCTTGCTTGTAAACATCTTCCTTTCCTTTGTGTAGTTATTTAATAGAAGATAGTTAAAATTATTGCTACAATCTGGACGTTATAGGAAGATTTGGTTGCTTCTGTTGGCTAGGAGAGGAATATAACACTTTGTTCTCGATATTTTCCCCTCTTTTTCATTTTTTTTTAATTGCTATGTTATTGTAGCATCTGGTCAAATGTAGGGTTTATTATATTACTTCAAAGTATATACTTGATATTAAATGAAACTATTGAGATGTTTTTTGATATTTGGACGAATCTTAAATATGTTAATGATATTTACCCTTTATGTTAAAGTTGCATGGAAATCATCACTAGAAATAGTTTTTAAAAGTGAAGGGATAGGGAGAAATTTTTTTTTTGAAAGATATGGTGTTTACCTCTTTTCCCTTTTACTTTTTCCTTTTTTAATTTTTTTTTTAATTTGTGTTAAAGTGGAGAGGTTGATGATTTATGCTCGGAAATGGTGTACATAAAAGCAAAATATGCATAATAGATTTTTTGTTTTACCACATTTGATGATTTATTTTAATGAATTCTTTCCAGGATGATTTATTTTAGGATGGACCCGTATCTGTAGTTTATCTCTATCACATATTCACAATAATAATAATAATAATAATATCTTCATACCAGATTGTTACCACATATATTTGCATCTAATTTTGCTTAAAAGGAAGTGCTTTTTTTATTTGAATAAAAGGTAGTACTTATAGTATTTTATAGTCCACAAAGTTCAACAAAAACTTTAGGATGGTTACTTCACCTTACAAAACTTTTGAAATTTGACAAAATCATCCATTCTTGACCAAAATGTGCAAGTTTAGAACAATTATTTCTTTACCATACGTAACAAATAGTTTTTTTTTTTTACAGATCTCTTGTTTTCTAAATTAAAAACCGAATTACTTATAACATATCTACTCCCAACTGAGTCTACAATGTACACTGAACATTATGAATTCATCATCTCGGACTATACCGTACTTTCTCTATAGACTATATGCTATATATATATATATATAAATGTGAAGAAGTGTTGATATTCTTTAAAGGATCTATTACCTTTTATGAGATGGATTCTCCATGGGTGTTTCAGACAAGGCTTCAAGATTTGAAGTGTCCGTCTTCTGACACAGTACATTGTTGCTACACAGCATCAATTTGGTAATAGAATCAACTTTCTCTACAATAATAGGAAGCATGTTATTTGCCTCAAGATTTAGTTGAGGCCCAGCCCCAACTAAAAGCTTTTCTGAAGGACTTAGACTTTTTAATTCAGAAAATAACTGGAATGCCCTCTCAGCTGCAGCATCCAAAGTCAGTAGTGCTTCTCTGCATGCAGTGATTTTACATTGCACTTTATTTTCTTCTGAAGTACATTGTTCCTGTTCTCTAGATTTCACCAGTTCATTGCCTTGAACAGAGCATTTGGTTGATTCACTTTGTGGAAAACAAGAAGAGCTTTGCAAAGGCTTCTTCATTTTCTGCAATTTTTGTCAGTAAACATTTAGAGCTTATTTACTTATCAGTATAATTCCCTTTCATTTGTTTACTTATAAAATAAGAGTTTAAGAAATTAGGGCCATAGACAAATGTTGGTAATCAAGTTACTGATTTTCCAATAATTTGATTCCCAATTAAAAGTCTAGAATTAAAGTAATGAACGAAAATATAAACTTTATCTTCCCAAATTATCCTCTTCCAAATTAATTATTATTACATTAACAAGACATTTTAGTAAAACAACTATATTTATTCCGATTCCAAAATAATGTATAGTCATAAGCAATTTAAGTTCACTTCTTCTTATTTCCAACTCCCTCAGTTTCCAATTCATTCTTTTTCCAATTCCTTTCAAATTGCATTACAGATTAGTAAACATGCCATTACATCCATGTATCTAGCTCTAAAGGTCAGAGTTCAATATCAATGGATTTTCATTTACAACCTGAAATTAATATCCTAAAGCTCCTTTAGTTTTAGTTTTAGGATGTACTTACCAAATCTTGAAAGGGTGAGTCAAACAGTCTCTTGCAGCCCCCAAGATAGTCCAGATGTACAACATACTTGGTTGCATTTCTTGTCGAAATTGATGATTGTCCTCTTTCTATCTGCAGATATTAACAAATGTTAAGCACCAACATCATACACAATAAAGCTACAGGTCCATCTCATCAGCAGCCCAGCCTTCCAATCATTCTTGCTTCATTTTCATAACATAATATCATCTTTCAAATACTATAATTTTTCAATTTATCCGTAATACTTCATGATGATTTGTCTAAAACTAATTGTATTTGAAAAATAAAATAAATCTTACTATATATAATATTATATCGTCGTCATTTTGTTATAGACAAACATTGGCATAACTAGAATATAAATAACAGAAAAAAGGGATGCTGCGGCAAGCCACAAGAGATTTTCTTTCAGTTAAACCCAACCCTGCGGTGCAATAGCAATTGTATAAGGGATAGTTCTCAGTTTCATGTGGCATCGCAACATACGAAGGGAAAATGAAAACCTTATGTGTCGATGATAAGCTGCCCAAGTATCTCTTGAACAGATCAGTGTCTTCAGAGTTCATATTGTCTAAAGCATCTGAAGTCACCTGAAGCTTGCACCCAGGTCTATGTGAATTTGATGGCTCAGCCACGTCACTAGCAATTTCTTCCTCATACTCACAAATAGATGTAGAATTTTCAGAACATGCTTGCTTCTCCAGTGTTGAACAATTCTCACCATCCATCTCTTCGTTACTATGCCCAACCAACTTCAGATCATTACTTTGTATTTCAGATATGCCTTTCACTGCAATGTCCAATAACACACAAGACATGCCACTGATTTAGAACTAAAAGACCATAATATGATATTGCATGACCCAAATATTTATTCCAAAAGTTGATTTACGCTTTTGCATTGCATCTTAAGCTGTCTCAAAAAATATAATGCACATCCCATGGTTCCACACTTCCATGTAAGCATAAAAAATGAATTGAAACCATCATAATGGATTACACTTTAAGAAGTCATGATAAAGCGATAAAAACCATGTGGATAATCATTGATCCATCACTTTGGTGAATTTATCTCATTCATATTTGGAAGGTATTGCAGTCAACAATTTTCATCCATTTGTTCGCATTTTATTCTATTTCTTTTAATTTCCCTTCAAGTATGAAATAATACAAAAAGTATGATGATATTGATACAACTGTTAGAGCACTCACAAGCACCATGCAATATATTCTTGACAATAAGTTCTCGGCATAATTATGTGTGATTTGAAAGTTTTGTGATAATATCTTTCCTTTATGCTATTATCATACATTAACCTAAAGTAACTTGCCATGTGTAAGATGGATTTTCCCTTACAAATATTATGAGAAGATGCATGCATCTTTGCCTTTCTTATATCCTGCAGTTCTGGAGAGTTCAGCAGATCCATACACACAGTATAAACAGAGAGCCAACGCTTGCCCTTAGAAAAGCTGCTGAAGTGAAAATGCGATGCGATAAATTAGAAAACAAAACATCCTACCATTCTCTGAACAGAAACAATTGAAGAAGCAATAGAGAGCTCACCATATGGGGTCCTCAGATGTTGGACTGTTGTCCCCATTAGTATGAGAAGAACTTCTGGAAAAGTTACTAAGACATGCTTTGCTACTTCTTATCCGATCAGAGGGCACTTGAGGCTCAGGAGAAAAATGAGCACCTTTCCAACCATCACAAACAAAAGGAGAAAGAACTTCTGGTTCTACTTTTTGGGGTGAATTCAAGCTTAATTTTCTATGAACAATATGAGAACCTGTTACTTTGGCTTGTGCCCATCTTGGAAGTCTGGAGACACTAAATTTGAATTCTAAGATCTCCTGAGGCTCACCTTGTTGACAAATTCCAATGTGATTTGAGCTTTCTGATAACAATAAATCTTCAGTGTCGAGACTGAATGGCTGGTCTTCTTCTTCACAAAAAATGACTTGACTAAAGTCTACTGACTGGGCTATGCTTCTAGGAGACAATAGACCATAATTTTCTAAAATTTTCTGCCGCATTTTAGAATACATGAGAGCTGGCACTTCCCAAATGAATATACAAGAATCTCCCCCTACCTAAACATGTCCATGTATTAAGACTAATGATAAATAATGAAATATCAAGAATCGCTACTATATCTGGTTTTCTTTTTATCCTTTCTAATTTCCATCTACATCACCATGATTTTAATCTCGTATATTTGCCTAAGAATGATGCTAGGGAACATGACTTTAGAATCATGTTCCGTACGCATACATATATATATATATATATCCATTAAGATCAAGAGAGAGAAAATAACAAGTAAAACAAATAATAAAAGTAAAGGTCAAGATGCATGATTATATGGAACACGACGTTTCGTATTACCGAGCATTTTCCTTTGCCAAAAGGGGTGGGGGCTGAAAAAATTTAAGCTAAGCAGAATTGCAAGGAATGTAAATTTTGAGCAAAGGTTTTTCCATATACTGAGAATGAAATTAACAGAACTCACAGAAATTATGTGCTTGCAGTCAGGTAAGAAGATGACACCAGTTACAATTTCACCATGCCCCATAGCTTGTGTAATCATCTCCCCAGTAATAAAGTCATAAATGCAGATACACTTGTTAGAATACGAGCAAAGAAGATAACTACAGCTTGGATCCAGAGTAACCTGTGAATATAGTTTGGGTTCAAAATTAGAAGTGATGCTGGGTCGATGCTTCGCTGATCACTGATAACTCACCTTTATTGGGTCTCCAAAATTTTTCTCTTGTTTGAATGATCTAACGAGCTTCATGGAAGCAATGTCATACACATTTATCTTCTTATCCTGTGAGTAAACATATATGTCATTGATTTCAAGTACTAGCATCCACAGTTGTCAGATGCAGTCCATTCGTCTGGGCATTATCATTTCCATTTGTTTAGATGGTTACCTGTCCAACTGTGACAACAACCTCCAGTTTTGGATCAACTGCCAAGTCAAAGATGGTTCCATGGGTTGCCACTTGATGACGACAATTCGAATTAAATCTACCATCAGTGACATTTATATCTCGAGATACCAGAGACCTGTACAGTAAGTGTATAGTAAGTATAACAGAAGAAATGCAACAAACATGATACTCAATCAATTTGTTTGCTTTTTACGTGCATTTTCCACATTGAAAAAATGCATAACAATTATTTGGGAACTTGGATCATCATCAATAAAATCACAATGAAAATATAAATATTCAAAGCTGTTGTGAATCTTTAAAAGCTAAATTATTTCAAATTCCATAAAATCAATATGAGAAAATTTCAGTATACATAGACAACATGTAAATTCAATTGCCTTTGTCTTCTACGCTCTCTCTTTTGTTCATGTTGATGAATTGTTTCAAAATCCATAATGCTTAGGATGAGAAAATACCTATCAGCACCACAACTTAGAACCATATCACAACCAGAAGGTAGTTTCACGGATGTTACTGCAGCAGAATGGTCATGAATGCTTCCAACAAAATCAAACTTCCTGTCATGAAGAAAGCTATATGAATACACTCCTATTATACATGTACTAAAAAATTGCAAAAAGTAATACGGTCAACCTTTCAGCATTATAAAGATGAATGAGGCAATCAAGCCCTCCTGAAGCAAGCAAGTAACTGGTAGTGGTCAGGTCTTCAACACCACCACATTTTTTGCTGGAGAAGCTCAAAGTGAGAATTTCTGCATTATGAGCTCCCTAGAGTATATGGTCAATAAGTAACTATGCAAATATGATGATAGAAAAAGCTTTCTTTGCCTTTATATTGCTTTGTCTAACAAGCAAGTATTTTGAAGAAAATAAGTAGCTACATGTTCAGACTTACTTTGAAACATGTATAGTCAAAAGTATGTAGGTTATAGACATGAAGGTTTCCTTCGCAATCACCAGCAGCAAGGTACTTTCCATTTGAACTAGCAGCCATCGATCGAAATCCTTGAGTACTAGCATCTAACTCAACAGCGTCACGTTCAAATGTTCCAGTACTAACTACAGCAAAAAATAAGAACACAATGTGAAATCTTAATAGGAAATATGAAAACACCCCAAAATGCATTATAAATATTTTATTATTAAAAACTAAAAGCTTCGAGAATCTCAGTGTCTTCATGTTTGTTTTTTAATATTGTATTTTGGTCTTATATTATTTAGCAATCACTTATCACCTAGACGAGTAGCACCGATCGATGCTGTTAATGAAGAATGGCAATCCCCAGCGTCCTCTGATGAGGCATGTTGCAAGGCAAGATCCCAGAACCTAATAGTACCATCAGCACAACATGTCGCAAATGAAACACCACCAGAACAGCCTCTAGCAACACATGCAAGAGACTGATCATGCATGTTTTCACAACACAGATTTTTGATATCCCATATGCATCCAGAATGCGAGACTAACACACAACATTTTGTAGCCTAAAAAAACAAAACATTTCTTTTTGTGAAGTGTTGAAATCACCCATTTGGAACTTAGAGAAAAGAAATTCAATGAAAAAGTAAGAGCACAAGATATAGCACTCACCTGATCCACATCATGAATATCCCATATATAAAGACTATGATCCCCATAAAAAACCACTAAAAACCAGAAACACAAGCATCTCTGAGGTTATTCATGCAGATGATAATCAAATTTACTGCCTTAAAAATGAAACCATAATAATTACTTACCCAGCTTTTCTGACATTGTGAATTGACAAGCAACCGCACCAGGAAGATTAGATAAAACCTGAGTATCCTCTTGCGTATCTTTAGCACAACAGGAAATTTCTTTTTCTGCAGAGTGTTTATTTTTAGCCTTTGAATATAGTAGACTTCCAACATACTTGAGAGTCTCAATGGTAAATAGCCGCACAATTCCGTTACTACAAGCACAAGCAATAAGCTTGTTGGATATAGATAGCGCATAACCTTTATCAACCTGAAAAGTACTATTTTTTAGGGTGAAGCAATAAAAAGACATATTTGTGCAAAAGTAATGCCATATTGTCAGATTGGAGTCTAGACTGTGGGCATGGAAGACAGTGGACTTTCCATTTTACTGTCCACTGCCAGAGTCAAATAATTCTCAAAAGATGAGAAATGTCTCTAACATAAAGTTCTATTCTACCAACAAAATTTATTTTCCGATCATAATTTCCTTGATGGAGTACATTGTTGCTGGCTTCTACATTCGTGCAAAGGAAACTAAAGTAAATTAGTGATATCATAAGCACTAACAAAGAACACCAACTAAAGATGCACATGAAGTAGAGCTACTGATACCAAATTTGCTCTTAAGTAACTACCAACCATATAGGATGAGCATAGTGTACCTTTAAACTGATAGACCTCTTTATTAACAACCCAGAATGTATTAGGCACAAGACACCTGTCATCAAATAAAGGACGTCATTTGAACCTGGTTCAAATTTTTAAATCTTCCAAGGATAGTAGACACAAGACTGCTAGAATGATGAACCCAACCTGCATAGGTCAATGCATATATAGGCAAGAAATCACCATCATGCCCATAATTTAAAATACTAACATCAGTGTGTGCTGCAGATATGACAGATACGAATGAGCTTCCTTTCTGATGACCAAGATTAACAGCCTTTCCATCCATTGCCTGTAAGGAGGTTCGATAACTCAAGCGAGTCCTCGGAGATGGTCCAATAGTCCAGAACTTCAAGTGCTTCTTGCCAGCAGTTATCACAAATTTACCATCAGATGAAAAGCTAACTGATGCAACAGCAAAGCAAGATGAGCTTGCTTTAAACTTTCTAACCAGCATTGCAGTCTGCCATTCCCAAAGACACAAGTAGCCTCCAACAGACACCAGATGCTTTTCTTCGAAAGATCAAAAAGAAGAGAGGGAAAAAGAATGTAATTAAAAATTAAAATAAAAAGGAGACGATGAACTGGTTAAAGAAAATTATGCATCAGAACTAAAGAAATAATCATGCAGCAATACTAACCATCGGGTGAGAAAGCAACACATTCAACCCCATATAGATGACCTTTTAGTTCAGATACAAGGACATGATTAGCAATATCCCACAGTAATATTGCAGGTTGAGTCCCTGACTGCAAAATCTATATCAGATGCATATAATTTACAAGTCACACAAGTAAATCATAAGTTCTTCCTGATTCTTCACTATAATATGGAATATAAATAAAAGAACAGTAGATCAGTTTCAGAAGACAGAATTCATGTACTGGAAACACAGAGTATTCCTAAAATATCTGTGCGGACTCTATAACTGCTTCTCAGTCTTCATTACTGCCATCAACTTGAGCCAAAAGTGCAATAAAATGCCATATACATAACACAATTGTAATTTGTAAATGTTCAGTAAGTACACCATTGTGAAATCTCGTGACCATCTGGGCTTCTGACCCTTTGATACAGACACCAACGTTAGTAAATAAGGAAATGGGGTCATCTCTATTAAGCAACTAACTAACAAAATGATAGATTTGCTTAGAGAGAATATGTAACTGAATTGTATTAATGTATATCAATTACAGCAAGTATATATAGACAATAAGTAGACTTAATGAGTAAGGAAAATAAACAATCATTACATGCAGGTATTATATGTAAGCATTACATTGAAACTACTGATGCCATGTAAAGGTTTACACAAACATAACTAACTAACTAACTGTCAACACCTAAAGTCAATTAACATATAATCTCTAGCAGCCCCCCTCAAATTGGGGGGCGTGGCAACACTATCATTTTGGCTCTTAAAACCTGAAGCGACATGGTGTTGAGAGGTTTTGTTAAAAGATCAGCAAGCTGATCTTGTGAGGACGCATGAACAATGTCTAAACCACCATTCACCACATGATCACAAATAAAATGATGATCCAATTCGATAGAAGGGACCAGAGCCACAACACTTATGTCGCCACATAGGCAAGAGCCTCATATCCTGATTCTGTGGAGTTGTAAAACACCACTTTTTGTTTCGAGCATTTCCAAGAAATCAAATTGTCACTAAAGAAAACATAATATGCACTAGTTCTCTTTCGATCATTTGAACACCTACCCCAATTAAACGTAACAAGACCCAAAGTAGAGGAAGGTATCATAAACAAGCCATGACTAAGTGAGCTATTAATGTACGTAGAAGATGCTTAACTGCAAGCCAGTGACAATCAAAAGGCTGAGCCATCAATTGGCATGAACGATTGACAGAAAATGAAATTTCAAGCCTGGTGAGGGCAAGTTATCAACATGATGCAATCCGTAAGCATACGGATCATACAAGTAATATAATGTATCTAAGTACAGATATCGATCCCACAAGAAATTGTGTAACTAAGGAGTTATCTAAGCATGGATAGCCACTATGATTTAAAGCATAGCCAATGGAAATATAAGCACGAGATCGAGCTTCGAACTTGTTTTGGCAATATGCCCTAAGACAAGGAAAGCATTGTATGCCAAAGGTTCTTAATAACTCATAGTAAGGAATCTTCTTATACACCATTTCATAAGGAGACAAGCCATTTAAGACTTTAGAGGGCTTCATGCAACATAGTCAGACCTTTTTCAATGATACGATGATGTCTACTCTTTACAAGACCATTTTGCTCAGACGTATGGGGATAAGAAAAATGATGGATAATACTTGACTCAAGAACAAGTGATCGAAGGCAACAGATTCACCACTAGAGTCAATTTGAATACTCTTAACTGAGCATTGAAATTGAACTTGCACCATAGTAAGAAAGGACTTAAAAACAGATAAAGTTTGAGATTTAGTCTTAAAAGCAAACTACTAAGTTAAATGGCTAAAATTATCAACAATAGAAAGAAAATAACGTTTATTATTACATGAAGCAATAGGAGAACACCACAAATCAAGAAATAACAAACTAAACATAGATGCACTTGCCTTAGTTTTGGCTGAGAAAGCAACTTATGATATTTGAAAGTTTGACAATGTTCACAAAACAAATTTGTCTTAGAAGCACCAACTATAACAAGACTATTGTTCTTTACATCAATTCATGTAATTAAGAGACCCCTGGATAGAAGAAACAATTGAAAAAGAAGGATGACCAAGTCGAAAGTGTCAATCACCAAGTGAAGCCACTTGAGCTGAGGGAGACAAAGAACAACCCAATGCACTCACAGAGCCAATGAGGTAGTAAAGGCCTCCTTTAGCTTGTCCTTGCATGAGAGTCCTCTTCGTAGAAATGTCCTTAACAAATAAACAATCAGAATAGAATTCCATAAAAACATTATAAATAGCACATAGTTGATATCGAGATAACAAATTAGAAGTAGCACGTGGAGTATGCAAAACATGTTTTAATGCTAGAAGACATTTATCATAAGAAGGAGAAAGAAATCCATGAGCAAAACAATGCATAGGTATAATATTGCCATTACCTTCAGAAACACCTTCATTTCCAATGTATAATGTAGGATTAGAAACCCGTGAAGAATCAAAAGCCAAGTGATGACTTGCTCTTGTATCGAGCAACCAAGAATTATCTTGTGTTGATGTAAAATGAGAAGAAGGTGTATCTCGTAGAATTCTGTCCCTTTTGTAATTCTTATTAAGAAGAACACAAAGGACAAAACATCGAGTTGTCCAATGACTTACTTTCTCACAAATTTGACAAACATGCTTCTCACCTCTGTTTCTCTTAGGTGGAGCATTATTCGATAAAGAATTTTGAGAAGAAAGTCCTCGTGAGGAGTTATTATTAGCATTCGATGATTGAGGATTAAGATACTTAAAAAAATTTATAAGTTCCAAGATTCTCCACGATTTTTACCTGAACCAATCTTAGTCTTTTGTGGAAGAAAAGATTGATTAGTAGAGGCAACATGAGCATGAAACATTCAATCTTTATCAAGATCAAATTGTTGAAGAATCATTCTCATAAGTTTCAAGCTGACTGTGAATGAAACTGAAATTAGGTTTATCATGCATCGTGTTAATTGAGATGACAAGAGGATTGTAGCTTAATTCAGCCAAGGCATACATCACAAGATCATGTTCGAAAATTGGTTCACCAACGGATGCAAGGTGATGAGATATCGTGTGAAGTTGGAGATATATCCAATTACGAAGTTACCTTCCTTTCTCATTGTTTGCAATTGGCTACGTAGATCAATTATGTGAGATTAAGTGCTAGATGAAAATTTTTCTACAAGTGAGCCATTGTTCATAAGATGTACCCCTCCTAAACGCCATAAAATTCATGTCACTTGTACCAGATGCATAGATTCAATTTTAACTAAATTGCTAAGACGATTCCAGTTTGTGAAATGAGGATTGAGAATTGTTTTCCCTGGATCAAGAAAGCGAGAAGGTGTTGGTAGAGATCCATCAATGAATCCTTCTAAATCATACGCAATTATCAAGCTCTCCATCTGCTCTTTCTAGATAAGATAATTGTTATGATCTAATTTGATCAAAAAGCTAACAAATCATATGATGATGCTGAAGAATTAATTGCAGCAGACACTGAACCAGAATCATGAAGTTGATTTTGATTGTTCGACAAAGGCATGTTAATCACATTACAATAAGAGAGATTGTGTTTCTCCACCATTGTTGATTACTCAAGAACAAATCAAGAAAACAAAAAAACAAGAAATCACCAAGAAGCAGAAAAATGATCCTAGGATTGTTTGCCTCTGATACCGTACTAAGCAACTAACTAAGTGATAGAGTTACTTTGAGAGAATATGTAACTGAATTGTATTAATAAGTATCGATTACAGTAAGTGTATACAGACAATGAGTAGGCTTAATGAGTAGGGAAACTAACCAATCCTTACATGCAAGCATTATACTGAAACTACTGGTGCCATGTAATGCTTACAGAAACATAACTAACTAACTGTCAACACCTAAAGTCAGTTAACATATAATCTCTAGCAATCTCTACTCTACTTATTCGTTCTCTTTTATAGATCACATGAGAGTTGGAGGCTATGTTTGGATCTTAGATTTGCATGGGAAAAATGGTGAGGAAAATATGAGGGTCAAAAATAAGAGAGAAGGAATATTCAAAAAAATATCATGAAATTTTTTATAAACTCCTATCTAAATATAGTAATCAACTCATAAATAATATATTGTATTATATAATTACTTCCCCTTCTTTTTTACCCCTCTTATTTTACACAACATTTTTTCCATACAAATCTATGATCCAAACAAAACTGAAATAGATGAAAGTTGGGAGAAGAGAGTTTATCCACTTGAGGACAAAGTGAAAAACACTCATTCTGTCTAGTTTGATTGGATAATCAATCTTTCCTATATATAAACACATATTCTAGGATCAAATCGTAATAAAAGAGGCGCTTGAAAAGGCTAATTTGAGAATGAAAACATTCACGAAACAGAGTATAACATAACCAAGTACCATGGAATAACATAAGCAAAAGAGAGATGAGGAAGAAAAAAAACACAAAAGAAAAAACGAATCGTACCTCCCCAGCTGCTATGAAACGGCCATCTGGGGACACAGCGACACAGCTCAAAGGCTTTGGCTTCCGATGAGAAACCATGAGGTGTGATTGGGTTCCAGAATCCACATTGTAAACCACCGCTACGCACCCAGCTACATAAACACAGCTCGCGCTCGAAACATTAGAAGCCAATCCATTGCAATTCTTCGTCGTCAGACCAATAATCTCTTTTAAAACCAGCTGAAAAGAAATCAATATAGTTCCTTGAATAGCGATCAGACACGAAATATCAGAGCAATATATTAAATTTATCTTCTCTAGCTACTAGGAATAAACTGGATAGTAGGGTTTATGGTTTTAACCATGGAAAAGAGAAGAATAATGAGTGTACCTTAGAAGAATTATCTGGTCTCTTAATTTTTCCAGTAGCTCTCATCCTGACTTCAACCAAATAGAAAATAGAGGGAGAGAGAGAGGCTAGCTAGTAGCTACTTTCCTCAATGTTGTTCAAGAGGGTTTTGATTTTGAAGTTGTTAGCCGTTCGGATTTTGCGGCAATTATAACATTTCAAAACAAATTGAAGGTAGTTTTTGGGGGAAAAAAAAAAGGTCATCTCGCAATTGAAGGGAATTAAAGGAACTTCTTTATTTCTTTCCAATATTTAAACATTTATAATAACACATTTTTAAAAATCACAAAAATAAACAATTTTAAAAATGGCATCTTATTGATAAGGTTAATAAAGATGTTTGCTAGTGCTATTATTCAATCATAGCGATTCGTTTTTTGTATTGATCATAATGATCGATGTTATTTATTATTTATTTAAGATAATAAAATCACAAAAATATCTAAATATAAAAGTAAAAAATCTAATATTGTTTATGTACATACAAAATTTAAATCAATACTCAATATACCTTGTATTCCAAAAATAACATTAAGAATAATCAAACTAAAATTCAAAATCTTATTTACACTAGTATGACATAAAATAAAATAACCTGAAAATATTAATAATATTTTTACTTTTAACTACACATCATCTCACATATATACAAAACAATAAATTATCAAATTTTCACATTATATTTAATACGATTTTTAATATTTCACTACAATTTTTTTGGTTTTTCAATTTTATTTTAGTTATGACTTTTGAATAATCACAACAATCTTTACCTTAGTAAAACTACCAACATTATGTGCCATTTCATGACATGCCAAAACACATCCTTATTACACTCTATTTATGGATAAGTTGAACTTGTCTTTTCATCTTCAACCAAAAACAATATTATTCAAACTTGGTCCACCTTGAGAACAACCTTATAATAACATACTTATACCAATAAAAATCTTAATCTTTTCATTTAACAACACATTTTTCTTGCTTCATATTACCATTATTCTTGTAAGATTTCAATTTCAACTTTGAACTTATATTGACCTTATTTTGAATGTTGGTTGCAATTCTACTTCAAATAGGATCTTTAATCAATCTATATATGTTACCTCTTTTTTTCCTTTCATAATAACCATGGAACTTTTATCAACCTCTATAGATTCATTTATTGTTGAAAAATCATATCCCAAGACATCAAATTTCTCAAAGAAACCAAATTAATTCTTAAGTTGGATATGTGTCTCACATCACTTAATGTTCAAACAATTCTGTCAAACATCTTTATCTTCATAATAATCATATCAATAATCTTGCTCCTCAAGACATTAGTCATCAAAACGTGATACATGATAGTTAATCCTTCCGTTTACAATGAGACAGAATCAACTCTAAGTGATACGAGATTGTCCGCTTTGGTCCATAACTGCTAGTTCAGTAGGTCCACAACTATGACTTGAGAGTTCAATAGGATCTCACGACTTTGCTTTCTAAGGAGAAACCTTAAAACGTAGTATGTCATTTAGAGAATGCTTACACCTTATAAGCATGTCATCATTTAGTTTCTCAAGCGATGAAGGACATGTGTAGGCATAATGCATCATACACCCCCAATTGATAGATGACGGTTAATTCATCTACTTACAGTAAGACATGACCCATTCTACATGACACAAGATTGTTTGCTTTGGTTCATAATTACTAATTCAATAGGCTCATGATCATACTTGACAGTTCAACGGGAGCTCACGACTTTACTTTCTAAGAAAAAATCCCAAAATGTGTAATATTTTTTAAAGAGTGATCATCCCTTATAAGCACATCACTACTTAGTTTTCTAAGCAATGTGGACATGTGCAGGCACAACTACATCACAATGCCACCAACGTTACAAGATTTATACCCATTAAACAAATCATTATTTGGACATATATGAAATGAGTAACCATAATTCAAAATTCAGTCATCCCAAGAACTATCTCTAATTGTCACACAAATTACATCATTCTTTATATCATAAGTTCTAGCTACTTTTGTCATTTTAGTACCTTTTTTTTTCTTATCAAGGTCTCTTATGCCTTTCAATCTTTATTTGCAACATCTTTTAATATGTTTTTTTTGTGATAATATAAATACTCAATATAACATCTTTTATGAGACTTGTATTAATTTTTCTCTTTATTTGGGTATCTTCTCATAGATATATTTCTTTCAGTATTTGAACTTGTTTTTGAATCATCGTTCAATGTCTGGAACCCAATAAACTAATTAATTGTTTCTTATTACTAGTTTTTAAAAGAGTTGTTAATACCTCATCTACTATAAATGTAATATTTCTCTTAAATAGTAAAGATACCAATATATCATATGACTCAAGCAACGAAAAAAATAATATCATTGTATCATCTTTTTTTTTCTATCTTTACATCAATCCTTAGCAATTCAAAAATACATTGTCTGAATCTATTTACATGGCTTTCAACGTTACAATCTTTATTCATTGTTAAAATATACAATTGCTTCTTTAAATGCATCTTAAGAATTCATACACATCTGACATTGTTATTTCCAAAATCAAATCTTCTTGTTTCAATATCTTACATAAACTAGAACCACTCAACTTGACTCTCGTAGCATTTATTAGATACAATGGAAGCACAAAATTATCCAAATACAACAAAAATAAATACGGAAACAAAAAATCAACAAGAACACAGAGAAATTTATATAGGTTAACAAATTAACCTAATTCATAATTAAAGTCACAAATAAATTGACTAATATCTTATTTTAATACAAAAATTTTAACTTAATATTCAATATAGTTTGTATTTTAAAAATAATATTAATAACCCAAAATCACACTTAAATTTAAACCCATATTTACTTAAACCTTAGTACCCAAAATAAAAATCATCTTGTACACATGCATAAAAAAACAAATTATTAAATTTTACTTCTTTTTTTACCTTGAGTATTCACTCATCACGAAAATCATATATTTATATAGATACTTATACCCTTAATATATCATCTTTATACACTTACATTATATACTAATCACATATTAATATATATCCTCGCATCATTTCTGTTAATGTTAGAAATGAAAAGCGACCTAATATTTAATGACTTTTAATATTCCATTACAAAAACTTTTGATTTTTGATTTTTATTTTAAGGGTGGCTTTTGAGTTACTAACCCTAGTATTATTGTTTTGTATAATATTAATTAATTAAATTTTTATATTTTTTATTATGTATATATATATTTTTTAAATTTCATTAATTATAAATTTAATTGATTGGTATACCACTTCATGATCTAACGTTAATAAATAATTTCTCTTTTGTTGAGTGCTTAGATTACAAATATGTGTTGGGTAACTTAAAACATGATATGTTATTAAATATTCTTAAAATATATTATTCATTAATTAAATTGTATTATCTATTTATTTCTTATTTTTAATTTATTTTTTAAAATAAAATTTATAATAATCTTAAATTTTATTAACCTATAATAACCATATTAACACACCACACCGTAAAAAACATAAGTAATTTTTCCTTAGAAACAGTTGAGCTTAAAAGAAGAAATTAACTTTTGAGCAGTGTCGTTCCTATGACGAGGAAGGAGAAGTAGGTGGTACTGCCTTTAAACTTGATTGCTACCCTTTGGGATTTGGTAAAAGTTTGTGAAAACCGCATTCGCATGGGGTGGTAGGTGACTAGGAGCAATTTAGAAACACGTGTTGCCACTTATGACAGAAATCGTAGATAAATTAGATGCACTTCAAAAATAGAGAAATTATTAGTAAAAGAATAATGATAGTGTATGTATTGATATATTATTAAATAATATTAAAAATAATTTTTTTTTTGATAATTTATTATATTATAATTAATATGAATATATATATAAATTGAAGTGATTTTAATATTTTTTATTAATAAAATAATATATGGTAACAAAATAATGATAAATTATTTGTTAGGTAGAAGAAGATATGTAATTGATGTAAATAAAATATAAAATTAATATAATTATTTTTTAAAAAATATAAATAATCAATGATCGATTCAAAAAATAAGTAATATGATTGATAAAAGTAACATTTATTATTAGAATCACAAATAAATCTAAATAATTTAGAGATTTATTTAATAAAAATATATTAATTGAATATAAATGATATTATTTTTATGATTATATATTATGAAAGTTTTATAAATATTGTTTTTTAACATTTTTTGGTAGTGTATCATCACTGTACCTTCAACTATTTTTTTTATTTTTAATATCAATGGTAGCGGAGACCGGGAGATTGTGATATTTTCTTTATCAATTATTATAAGCCGATTATGGAATATACGAGGAGGATAGCATGCTCCATACAATTCAAATGTAAGATAAAACGTAATAATTTTTATGAAAAAACATAAATTTTCACAATTTTATTTAATTATAGAATAATATAATAATAATATATAAAATAATTATTATATTTTTAAATTTAATTACATTATAATATTATTATTAAAATATAAAAATAACATTATTATGAAATAATTATAACAATAATAATTTACATTATTTATGAAAATAATATATTTTTTGGGCTAAATTGTTCAAATGAACTTCATTTTCTCACCAATTCCCAACAACCATTTTTCTCTCAAATTCTTTCTTTAAAAATGAGTTATATATAACCATGTATAGTCCTCATAAATCGCACCAAACACACTTTGCTTTTATTTTAGTCTATTTTATTGCTAAGTCACTCCAAGAAGTGCCTGTTTCTTCGTTTTCATTTGCTTTTGGCCACTTTCTTCATTAATGCCTTCCTCTCCTCATACCATTTAAAGTGTCTCTGACACACCCCTCTCACTCTCTCTATTTCTTCTTGAGTCTCTTTCATGGCGGCTCTTTTAGGTCCGACTAAACATCTCCAACGTTCTCCTTATTCTTCAGCCTTAACTCGATCTAATTTGATCAATTTTACGGGGACCCAATTGAGATTTGAACCTATAATCCAATCAAAACCCATCAAATGGGAGGCTTTACCAAGTTTGGTCATACGAAGAAGAAATGAGCATTTAAGAAAGGGAGTATTGGGGGTGAGATGTACAGCGGAGGGTATAGAGAGAGGAATGCTGATTGGGAGAAGAGGAGACCCAGCAGCCGCCAAAGTGATCAATGTGCCTGAGAGATTCAAGGTAGTGGCTTTAATGGCGTGCGTTATGTGTTTGTGTAATGCTGACAGAGTCGTCATGTCTGTTGCTGTGGTTCCTCTTGCTTCCAAACTTGGCTGGTCCAGTTCTTTCTTGGGCATCGTTCAGGTGCTATTACAATCTTATATTATTTATGAAGTTTTTATCTTTATTTAGTTTCCTTTCATTTTTGCCCATCTGAGTTTCAATAATTACTGTATTTTAGGCCGATAAGGTAATTTGATGGGTCTATATGATCAGATTTTTCCTGTAGTTTTTAAATTAGTTCTTAAAAAGGTTAGTATGTGGTCTTTTTCGAAATATCTTGTTTTCGATAGATGGGTTTTATTTCCACACTGCAGCTTCTTCACATTAAAGTTAGGTGGGAGTGTTGAATACGGATGTCTTTTATTTGGGCTTAATGATTTCTGAGGTGGTGTGCTTGACTACGTCTGCATGTTACGTTGGAATTGTTATTTTTAGATTAGAAAATACTAATAACATTAGAATAATTGAAAATTTTATCAAATAGTTTAAGAAATTATACAAAATAACTAATTTAAAACTTATAACAAAAATACATCCCGATAATATTTTGAATATATTTAATTAATCCAAGTTCAATATTGGATTTAATTAGTTTCCAATTTAATGTAAAATTTCTGAAATAATTTTTTTTTCGTAAACATATATTAACTTGATATAAATTATGTTATATTTGTGATTATAAACTTTAAATATTATTTTCCTAACAGTTAATTTTATAGTGTCATAATATTAAATGCAAAGGAAAGATGCATGTATAATGTGCAAGGATCAAAATGTGTTAAACAATATATATGTTTTAGAAGTTTTGAGATTGATACACATCGTTTCTTACAATATCCTTAAAATATCGATGTCAAGAAAATATTAATAAAATATCAGTTAATAATATAAATATTATCATATTATCAGTTAAATAACAAATAATATCAAAAAAATATCGTTTATAATTATTGTTTTAATTATAAATTTTGAATTTATGAAAAACAAATATTATACGTATTTATATCATACATATTATATAAAAAATTAATTTAAAATATAAGTAATTGTTGTTATGATATTTTTAAAAAATTATTAAAATATTCATAAAATATTTTGATTTAAACCTTAGCATATGTGTAGGTGGTAGTTGGTATGAACGGTGGTTGTTGGAACTATTATAGGTATAAACACGAAGATTGCCCCGTTCGCTGCCTAAGATGAAAAGTCATTGATGTGATGATGAGTGGTGAATCAGTGGACCCCATAATTAGATGTGAAAATTTGGATCACAGATATATTTTTTTCAAAAAATTTAATTTACTATTTTTGATATTTTTTTATTTTAGATGACTATTTATATCATTGAAATCGTTTTGATAAATTATTTCTGCCTGAAAATGATAAATTTGATTGAAAAATTTAAAACAAATGCATAACACATTAAGTTATGTTAAACGAAGTTCCACGTCGGTTAGGTGAGCAGCGTCAGTGCTGGTTATATACCTAAGCTATCCTTAACTCAATGAGATATTATTGAGTTGAGTTAGACTTAAGTTTCTAACATGGTATTAAAGCTAGGTCATAGCAGTGTGATACCATTACCCTAAAACTCATCCCATGGCACAAAGCTGTAAAGTACACCCCTATCCATCGATGAACTGTCGATGTGAGGGAGAGTGTTAAAGGAAGTCCCACATCGGTTAGGTAATCAACAACAATGCTGCTTATAAACTTGGACAATCTTTAACTCAATAAGATCTTATTGGGTTGAGTTAGGTTTGTGTTTCTAATAAGTTATAAATTAGTTATTTTATTACAACATGCCCTTGGCTTAAATATTTTTATCAAATTGATTAAATTTTGATCAAAATATTTAATTGAAAGAAATTTTAATAATAAAAGTATTCAAATGAAACAAAAAAAAATTAAAGGCAATATATTAATTTTTTTTACATAACATTAACATTAATCGCCATAGCTATAGCCATTCTTGCCCCTGTTATTTAAGTTGAAAAATCTGGTATATAGAAACAAAAAATTTCTTGTTTCAGCAGAAGAGAAATAACAAGGAAAGAAAACTTTAATTTGTTTGTTTATGATATATATGATAGTTTATGGATTGGCAATTATGTTATGATTATATTCATAGTAGCCTATATATTATTACATGAACAAATTCAAAACGATTAAAACTATATATTTTTGCATTCTTTGTATTGACAACTTCTAGAGGTCTAGTTACTTTAAAATAACAATCTTACTCTGTGTTTTCTTATGGTTATGTTTTACCAGTCATCGTTTCTTTGGGGATACATATTCTCATCAGTGATAGGGGGGGCTTTAATAGACAAATATGGAGGAAAGAGAGTGATGGCTTGGGGTGTAGCATTGTGGTCTTTGGCTACTCTGCTCACTCCATGGGCTGCTAATCACTCCACTGCTAGCCTCTTGGCTGTGCGTGCCTTCTTTGGACTCGCTGAAGGTGTTGCCATGCCCTCCATGAACATTCTCTTATCCAGGTGATTCGCTTCGTCCCCTCTGTTTTCTGTTTTAGGATTTGCTTGTCAATGATCTTAAGACACTATAAAAGTTCTTATGAGCCAAACAAATCATAAGTGTTTTCAGGGCTTAAAAAGCACATGTGATTTTTCTAAAAGGCATTTTCTTGAATACTATATATATATATTACGTATATCACTTTTAGCAGAAACAAGAGCAAAGATACATGCTTAATAAAAGATGACAGTTGTGTTATTGTGATTTTGTTGAACCATTAATTTATGTTTGTAGATGAATAAATATTGATGTGTCCATGGTGATACTATTTGAATAGGTGGTTTCCAAGTGAAGAAAGAGCAAGTGCCGTTGGGATGTCTATGGCAGGATTTCATCTTGGCAATGTCATAGGCTTATTGTTGACACCTGTAATGCTTTCCTCAATAGGCATTTCAGGTCCCTTCATTCTTTTCTCCTCTATTGGGTTGCTTTGGTTGCCAACATGGTCATACAGAGTCACTAATGATCCGCAAGAAAGCAACTTCATTACCAAATCCGAGCTCCGACTAATCCAAGCCGGAAAAACTAATTCTTCATCAAGTAATTCCAAATTCCCACCTCTAAAGCTTCTATTTTCAAAATTACCAACATGGGCTATTATCTTTGCCAATATAACTAACAACTGGGTGAGTTTTCTTCAAGGCTTTTAACATTACTAGTTTAGTTTGCTTCTTTAGTGTCTTCATGTACTGACTATTTTTATTCTTTAATGGTCAAAATTTCAGGGATACTTTGTCCTTCTCTCGTGGATGCCTGTTTATTTTAAGACTGTAAGTAAATAATATTCTCCTCAAAACAATCAAACGTTTATCTGTACTTTTTAAGAAAACTGGTATAATGCAGTTAACATGATATCACTGAATTTTATCAACATTGTTTTACTATTATGAATTCCAAATATTGATTTTTTTCCCTCTATTGTTGTGGGCGAAACAGGTATTTAATGTGAACTTGAAGCAAGCAGCATGGTTTAGTGCTGTACCGTGGGGCACAATGGCTGTTTCTGGATACATTGCTGGTGCAGCATCAGATTCCTTGATTAAACGCGGTTATTCGTTAACATTTGTCCGTAAGCTCATGCAGGTAACTCTGTCACTAGGAAGTTTATATAAGAACAGACCGATTGATTGAGTCTGCCAAAATATATTTTTAAAGAAGAACACAAATTAAGTGGTAATGTATACTTGTTTGAATTTCATGACAGTCCATTGGTTTCATTGGGCCTGGGGTATCATTGTTGTGCTTAAAGTATGCAAATACACCTACAGTTGCAGCTGTAATTATCACAATAGCCTTGAGCTTAAGCTCTTTTAGCCAAGCAGGATTTCTCCTCAATATGCAAGTAAGTAAAAGACATTCAAGCCAAGCCATCATCTTTTTTAATATGGGGTCTCGCTATTGGTGTATATATATATATATAGCTCATGTGTTTTTTTCTGTCTGATTAGGACATTGCTCCTCAGTATGCTGGAACTCTTCATGGTACGTTCTTGTTATTTTTATCTAGTTCGGGCCCTAAATAATAGCACACTTTTGGAGATTTGGAAGAAAATAAAATGTCTCAAATCGTGCTCATGCACTATGTACATAGTACACCTTTATATATAGTTTTGTACGTGCAAACAAAGCGCAATTTTGAGGCCTTTCAATACTTGTTTGTTTATCTGCTAATTAGGCAATTAATATTTTGAATGTGTTTGTTTCTTAACAAGTCATATTGGGTTTGCTTTATGCTATGTTTATGAACAGGGGTTTCAAACTCAGCAGGGACAATAGCAGCAATCATAAGTACTATAGGAACTGGTTATTTCGTACAGTGGTTGGGTTCATTCCAGGCATTCTTAACTGTCACAGCTGCTCTTTACTTTGTAACAGCCATCTTCTGGAACCTATTTGCAACGGGTCAACGTGTCTTCTATGATTGAAAAGTTATTACTCTATTTAGCACTGATAAATATCATTTTCCAATTGAAAATGCCTAAGGTCAGAGTCTCTTATATTAGCCACTTAAAGCAACTAGGAAGCTTGGAATTATTGCTTGCACATAGGCTATTTTAGATGTTTATATATATATATATATTCAAGTTCATTGCTAGGGGAAGGGAATTTATCTTAGTTTTGATTTTTAAGATAAAAAAGTTTGTTTGTAATGCAAAGTTTTTGTTAGCTTAATTTATGCACCAGAAATTCATTATTATTTTTTGTTTCTTGTATCCTTCCTATTGGATACACTGAATGTAAAAAAAGGGAGAGAAATATAGAGGAAGATGTTGGAAATTTTGGAGATTGCTACTAAAGAAAGAAGACCTAGAAACATAAAAAATAATGAAAATTATACATTTCATAGTGATTTAAAAAAAAAACTAAGCATCCTAATCAAGATGGACACGAATCTTGTGTGACTAACTTTTTATTTGTTACTTTTTTTTTCATTCTCTTATTAAATACAACTTTGACACATGTATGAGTTGTAATAATCATGAGTCTGAGTATAATAACACTTTATCAAATTTTTAGGTGATTGATGCTATTTTATCGACTATTTGTTTCACAGGTCCTATAAGCGTTTCTATAATTTCCAAAAAATAAAATAAATTAACCTACGGCTAAAAATTAAAATCATATTGTCATACTCAAAAATTTATACATATTTTTTTGGAAAAAAATTCAATTCAATTCAATTGGGATCATCGATTTGAGGTAGATTGTCACCCTAAGTCCTAAGTGTCAGCATTTTGATAGAACGATCACGTCTGACTTGTCGTCAAATCCTGTCATATCATAAGATCATGTTTATTTTTCTACATTTCATGTCTTTGTCCCCTTAACATGTCGTACATCTTAGTCACCCCATTAACGTTATACCTCTAGAGCACCTCGATTTCTATGATCACCCTGTGTAATATGCATCTCGCACACTGTATACCTCATATACATGTGTACCCTGGATACATGGGCATCCTCTAGTACACAACATCCCAATTATTAAGTTCTTCGTTTGTTTATTTTGAAGCAAGATGAAAGAATCGATCTCAAACACAATAATGTGTACTGTTGGAAAAATATTTTCACCTTCTATGTATTTAAACCATATTAAATTCATTGTAATAAATCCTTTCAAGTTCTTTTACAACTGTCAACCTTTCAATTTCTCTTGGGAAACTCAGCCCCCTCAACCAATATATCGAGGGCTTTAGCCATTCATTCTTTCATTCTATCTCAAACATTCTAAATTTCACTTTATAAAATTTCAATTCTTGTGGAGAATTTTACCTTATGTTAGAAGAAATACAATTCGTATTAAAGGAAACTCAGTCTGTTTTTTCACAAGTGTTTCTACTAACTCATATTTTTTAAAAAAAATCTTTTTTCTTTTTCTTTAATGGCCAAGCAAACCAGCTCCCAACCAAGTAATGTTTCACCTAGGTGTACCTCGGGGATCGAAGGCATGTTACCCTCTATAATTCATAGATATAACTCACGGGGTAGAGAAATACCGATAAAGGAGCTAGAGACTCAAGGTAGGGTTCTATCACTCCCTGTTTCTACCTCGAGTATGACCAACAAGGTCCTTGTGTAAAGAACCACATGTTTCAAAATAAGCACCCTGAGACATCTTAAGTAGGTTAAACATCTCCTAAGACCATTTCAAGTCATGTTGAAACAAGTGATGCTCAAGTGATCGAGTTGAGCACCCCAATTTCTCCCCGAGTTCCTTCATCTAACATTCCAGTTCAAGATATATAGGGAGCCACAGTTGGGTCTATACCTATCATTTATCTCACCGTGTCCCAAAAGGTGAAAAAAAGAAACCATGACGTGAAACAAAAGGGAGAACCCGTGGAAAAATTTTTAGGGAAGAAAATTTAGAAATTACCTTCCAAATTGACTATAAATGACATGTATCATTTATGAAGGGCACACTCTATCCCACCCCATGTGAGCCTTGTTCCAATCCCTCAACATATCCTCAAAACGAACAACCCATCTTAAGGTTGGTATGTTTTGCATGAGGATGCTCTACATGTTGGTTTGAGGTTTCTAATACCTCAAGTGGCAGCCTGTTTCTTGAACACTTACAACTTGACATTGGCCCAAATAAACCCCAACAATTGGAGAATGCTTTTGAGTTTGGTTGTGGTAAGCGGGGAACAAGGATTTGATTTCGGAGAACACAAGCTACAAGCCTTGTATAAAAAGAAATGGGGTTGATGAAGGTAGAGCATACATCTCGACCATCACACTCTGTAGTCTTATTTTATGACTGCACGAGAGTCAACCTGGGTAGAAGGACAAATATTTCTATATTAGGGGTGATATTTGGGACGGTGAACCCATGATTTCTATACGTTCAACCTATACTTTGTGCATATTGTAGTGTATCACTTTGACTATGATCACTAAAGAATCATCATGAGGTGGTAGAGTTTCTCTTCCTTCAAATGTTACAGGAAATATTGGTACCTCATGCATCAAGGTGTAAACTGGATGATGTATGTCTCTTACTTATCATGTATATCTTCTGCGATAATTGTGTGTATTTCTTGACATGGTTGGACCACCATAAATGATATAAATTATGCAAATATTGTCTTGAGGTGGTTGAATTTGTCTATCTTTTTCCTGTGGAGGATTAAAAGGAACTACATCCCTCCTTAGACTACCTTTCCTATTTTCTTGTCTAAGAGCTATGTTCCTATTTTCATCTACTATATCTCCTAAATGTCCTTCCAATAAGAGTTATTCGATCTCCCATTTGAGATGTCTATAATCTTTGGTCCAGTGATCGGTATCTTTATGGAATGTACAATATTTATTAGGGTCCTTTTGGAGTGCTTAAATAGGCTAAAGCAACCTCACTTGTTCCAATCTCTCCATCTTCTGGACAGCATCCGCTAGGGACATACACAATGGTGGTCCCTTTAAAGGTGACAAAGCTCTATCATATTTCCTTGGCCTTTCTCTGACTGTTATTGTTGGTTTAAAATGAGGTGGGTTATAATGCCTATCCACAAAAGGTCTCCTTTCTAAATCCTTGCTTGTAATGGGCTTGGCTTATGATGTGGATGTAGTGATTTTGGCAGGTTTCATCTCTCTTTCAACATTGGAAATTTTTTATGCCTCATCATAAATCACTTCTAGTGAATCTGGGACAATTTTAGTGAGTTTTGTAAACAACCCATTATCCCTTTTTTAAAGGCCTCGATAGCGATAGAATCGGGGCACTGTGAAATTTCCATTTTCTCCTTCTTGAATCTCTCCATGTAGTTCTTTACCGTTTCTAGATTTTCTTGGACTATAGAGAATAGATGGTGAGATTATTTCCAAATGGGCTTGTTGTAGGCATAATTTGTGATGAATATCTTCACCAATTGATTGAAATTAATAATGCTTTTATGTGGAAGTCCGACAAACCATTTATGTGTCGTGTCTTGAAATGTTGAAGCAAAAATCTTACAGAATACGAAGTCTTTTTTTTCTTCCAAGATAGACACTAAAGTCATAGCCATTTTGAAGTGTATGACATAGGCTACTGGGCCACCTATCCCCTTATAGGGTGGACATTTTGGGGTTGAAAATTTAGATGTGGGTACCATCAATTCTATTTTGTCAGAAAATGGGGATGTTGATAATTGGTCACACATGGCCTCAATATCATTCACAAGATGTCACTTTCCCTATTTTTTTAAAATTGATTGGGCATTTTTTGTTCCAACTTTTTTTACCATCTCTCATCCTATTCATCATCGTGATGATTTGATTGAATATTAGCTCGTGTCTTTATGTGAGGCATTTATGTATGTGTTTCAGGTTGGTCATTGGTGGGTTTGATAGGATAGCTATGTTCTTGAGCTTGTGGTGGATTTAAGGGTTAACGATGATATTTTCTTGGTCCTAAAATTTGACGGGTTCTTATTGGGTGTGATGGTTGCGAGGTGGAATAGTTGTTATAATTTAGAAAGAGCTTTCAACTTCTTTTGAATAAATTTCTTGTAACAAAAGAGCATGGAGTTTCTTGCTATCATTTTGAGACTGGATAAATGCTTACTGTAACTTTGTCACTTCTTGTTGAAGTTTTTTCGTTTGAGCACTTTTATCTATAGATACGTCATCAAAGCCAACATGTGATACTATTTTAATAACTTTAGGCCCATTTACTAGTCTGTATGGATTACTGATGGGTTGCTTGATGAGGTGAGTGCTTAATAGAATCATCCCCAGGACCTCGAGGTATGAGGTGCCTATGTGGCTTTGAGGATTATTTCTTCTTGAAATGAATGTAATGTTATGATTGAACACGATGAAAAGTGAATTTCCTAGTGCACAAGGTGATTCTCTTGATTTTCTAAATGAAAGTTCTCGAATTCACAATATGGATTGAAAATAGTGAAGACCCTATGGTAAGCGCCAATTATTTGGAAAAAATTACAAGTACTACAAGATTAGAGAGATTGTAGAGAGAGTTAGATCTCTATAATAGGTCACATAGGTCTATACATATAGACATTACTATTGTCAAATCCTATCATAAGATGAGGTAATGTCTATTTTCCTATACTTCACTTATTTATCCCTTTAGCAGATGGTGCACCTCGGTCACCCATTAGGATCATACCCTTATACCACTCGATTTTTACGACCACCACGTATAGTAGGCATCTCGTGCATTGTATACCTCATATACTGAAATCACCTCATATACATATCACATACCGAGTGTGTACCCTGGATACATGAGATACCTACACAACACATGTATTGATCACTCTATTTTTAATTCGTATTTATTCACTTAGTGTTATATTTGTGAAATTTTAATTATCTTAATCAATTTTGATTATTTAATTTATTTACTTTTCATTTTTTTCAATATTTTTAAATATTTTTCTCATCAATTCAACCCAAATTAATTTTTTTCAAAAAATATCTGAAAAATAGAAACAAACCAAAATAACTAAAATATACTTTATTTAAAAAATATAAGTAAAATATTTAATTTTAAAAAATAAAATAATTATACTATCATGTTATCCATACCGTACAAATCCAAGGAAAGTATTTTATTGTAGTGACTAGAGAGAAGGTAAACCGACTTTGTATTCTCCACAAACGCATTGTGAGATATAGAGAGCTATTGTCCACCCTTGGAATTTCGAACCCAAAGTTGGCTGCTCCTCACTCAATTCTTCTTTGATTGTCAGCCAACCACTTCACCACACCGTTTGGTCAAATTGATCAATACACATATTACAATCTCCTTCTCTCTCTCTCTCTCTCTCTCTCATATTTTCGAGTACTCAAATCCTCATATTCTCTAGCTCTATTTTTCAGTCAACCCCATAAATTTTTTCCACAATCCGGCGATATCCATAACATGCTTTGACTTAAAACTCTCAATTTTTTGAAAACTATAATAACCCAGATAGTAATTATCATTAAATTACCTTCATTCTCATTTGGGTTCTTTTCTAATTAGGGTTTTCGTATTTATTTTTTTTCTTTTATCCAAGATATGAATTTCAGGAGCTTAGAAGAGTTCTGGGTTTTCTATATGAATCAACACTCAAAACCATCAACAAGGCGTTGGCATTTTTTGGGCACACTTATTAGTATCTTCTTTCTGGTATGTTCATTGTTTAAAAGCTGGTGGTTTCTGTTCTTTGTGCCTTTCTCTGGCTATGGATTTGCTTGGTACAGTCACTTCTTTGTAGAAAGGAATGTTCCAGCTACGTTTGGACATCCTTATTGGTCTCTTTTATGTGATCTCAAGATGTTTGGTTTAATGCTTACTGGGAAAATGGACAAAGAGATTAAGAGGCTTGGTAAAAGACCTATTTTGCACTCCTTTTAGTTCCGTGTAAACTTCGATTTCAGCTCATGTTGAACACCTCTACTTTAATACCTCCTTTTGATTTGTTGCTTTTATATGTTTCTGGTCTGCTTCTGCTATTGTGTTTTATGTTAAATTTTTTGTGTGTTTGGTTTTTGGTCTTAAACATTCTTCAGTACAAAAATTGGTTACACTTGTGTAAATATTGTGAGTGTAAATATTTATTGCTAGTTTATGAGAGAATAGTAGTATACTATAATTCAATTCTGGCTCAAAATCGTATCTTTTGATTCAGATTTTATATTACGCATCGTAACATGTTTTAGTGTATTTTGCACTCTTGCTGCAACGACGAAGCGTTTGGACTAAATTTCTATTTGGTTGTGGTTTGCCTAGTGCCTCTCTATTTCAAAATTCTCTCCCTTTTAACCTACAGTTTTGAACGAACTTCGATCTAATAAAAAAATTCTTATTTTAGTCTCGTGTCTTGACTTGAGAAGACATAGTAGTGGTAGTTCTTGATAATAATATTATTATATATCACAAAAATATCATAAATATAATTAATTTGGTATAATCTTATTTAATAATAAGAAGTATTAGGTTCAACGATAATGTACAATTAACTCATTTAAAATTTATCATAAATTTGTAATATTTAAACTTTTCTCTTAACAATACAATGTTTTAGTCAAGGTAACTATTTGAGTGTTTCGGATCTGGATATCACATGTCCACAGGATACTCTTACGGGTGAGGTATATGTAAACACGAGAAGATTTATACGAGGTGGTTTGAATAAACAAGGTTTAAGATGTATACAATGTGTGTTACACATAGAGTATTGGTACACAAAAAGCTTTAGGTGTATGATCTCAACGTGGTATCCAAGGTACAAGAACTGGTAAAGGGGTAATAAGATATGAATTGTAGAGATATTTTTATAACCTCATCATGTGGTAGTGATCTGATTGCAAGTTATTTATTGTCATTCCAGTAGGGTACTGACATTTGGGGGGTAAATGTTATCTATATATATGGATTTATGTGAGCCATTATAGAGATTTGACTCTCTTTATGATCTCTCTAACCTTCTCTCTAACCTTGTAGCAATAGGGAACTAAAATCACCCCTAACACCTTGTGCATCAAGTTCTTGGAAGTGGTCCTCATAAACTTGTAACTCATCTCACACCACATCATGGATCGGGGTAAAATTTCATTCAACTTTCAACCCTAGAAGTTAGGAGGTTAAAAGTTACAAAGATAATCTCACGTATTGTTAGTTTAATCAACATTAGTTTTGAGGATGCATCCTTAGAAACAGATGCCATGGAATAACTCCAACAAGTTGGGAGTTGCAACAAGTTTTCATCAAATCGCAAAATGGCAACTAAGGAATTACACACATATTTACTACAAGAGATCTATTCCGAATGAGATACCTTCAACTAGTGAGGTACCTTCTATTAATGTGATACCTCATATTAACAAGGTATCTATTTCTGACAAGTTACCTCGTATGAGAAGACACTTCATCCCAGTAAGGTACCTCCTACTAATGCAGTACCTACCTTTATTTAACGAGGTACATTTTCCTAGTGAGTATCTCTTATTAACAATATACCTCCTACTAATGAGTCACCTCTTATTAATGAGTTACATCCTTCCAATGAGTATCTCTTATCAATAATGTAACTCTTATTAACAAAGTATTTTCTACCAACAAGGTACCTCATATCATCAATAAAGTACCTCTTCTTAGTGAGGTATCTCTTATTAACAAAGTACTTCCTACTAACGAGGTACTTCTTATCAATAAGGTACCTCTTACTAGTGAGATACATCTTATTAACGAGGTACATCCTCCCAATGACATCTTATCAACAAGGTGCCTCCTACCAACGAGGACATTTTATTAGCGAAGTACCTCTTTTACCAACGAGGTACCTCTTATCAATAAGGTACATCCTCTCAATGAGGTACCTCATACCAACAAAGTATTTTCTACCAATGCGGTACTCATGTCAATAAGGTATCACCTCCCAATGAGATATCTCTTATCAATGAGGTACCTTTTATCAACAAAGTATCTCCTTCTAATTTTGTGGGAGAAGATCCAAGAATAGAGGAATGTCTTCAATACACCTCTCGATCCCTTGCTTTTGGCACCCCACAATGGGGTTGAAAATATGTGAAAGTTGGAGAATTTGTACTAAAAAAAGTATGATCGATTAACTTTAGTAATGCTTTTACTTGTATTTTTTGTTAAAAAAAAAGGCATGTTACCTAGACTAATGACTACTTGAGGAACTATGTATTCCCTACATTTATGCAAATCTTTCTAGAAAGAAGAAAGTCATCGCATTGACAAATCTTGCCAGGATTATGAAACTTTTTTCACATATATGGCAAAAAAGATTGCATTGATTGGAAGGATCAAATCCACCAATCGATCTAGACCTCCTTATTAGAACATCACTAGCTATATAGGATTGACATCCAAGAATGGAACAACCAACCAGAATTTCACCACCTAAGATATCATCAACCAGGATGTCACTTACTAGGACATCGCTAGCCAAGACTTAGTTAGCTAGAACTTTGCTAGCCAAGACTCGGTTGACCAAAACTTTGATAGCTAGGACTCGATCAGCTATAACTTTGTCTGCCAAGATTAGTTGGCAAGAACTTCATTTGACTTTATCGACTAGTGCGCTACCAAATAGGGGTTGTTGCCCAAAAGATTGCTAGCTAGATGAAAAATAATTATCTTACATTGCATTAAAAAAATCAATTATCAAGGTCATTTAGGTGATCCTACAAGGATTAGATTTAAGATTTGAATTTTGAACTTTTCGCAAAAATAAGCAAAGGTTTAACTTCCTTTGTAAAAATATTGACTTTAATATAACTTTCTAATCAAAAATCCAAAGACATCGTTGGCATCAAAATTTCATCGTACACGTTTTGAATGGCCAAATATAGTGGAAAGTTTTCTACTTGAATGGGTAAAAAAGTCGCTCAAGTGCAAGCTCAAAATTGTCAACAAAATTGGAATAAATATTAACACAAGTATTGATAAAAATTACAATAAGACCTAACCCAATGGTTAGAAAGTCTAGAGAGTTGATATTGGGGGTAATTTCTTACATCTCACGTGACAGTTAAAGGGTAGTCATAATCAACAACTAGCCTTATAGGCCAAGACCAATAAGTGCCCGATTATCATACAAGTGTGAACGTGTTATGATTATCCTAAAGGGATAGAAACCTAATAATTATCTTTTTAGTTATTTTAAAGAGATAAAAACCCAAAGATTATACTTATCTATTTTAAAGGGTAATCTAACAAATAATAAATAATAAATGTATATATATAATGAATATCTATAACAGATAAATGTCTAACACAACTGTCTACAACAAATAGTTATTCACAAATATACAATAACTTAATCCTAATCAGACAAAAATAAGCTATTAGGTTTATTCTTTTTTTCTATATATAGACATATATGCATGACATAATATCATATTTTTATATATCTTATAAAAAAATTACAATTAAGAACTTTATTTTCATATAATTATTAGAGTGAGTGAGATTTCCTTTATTTTTTATCTTAAAGTTACTAACCTAAGAATCCTAGGACCAAAGACCACTCCTCACAAAGTAATAAAAGATCTTAATAGTTTGTTTATCTTATAGATTCTACATAGAGTTATCATTAGTGTTCATAAAATCATTATCAATATGAATATTGATAAAATTTGAAAGTTGCATCAAAATATATTTAAAATGTATTGTGAATTAATAAGAATAGGAATAAACATAAGTATTACAGAAAAATAAGTGTCAAACTCATTACATGTTTTATGTTTACTAAATAAATGTAAGTAATCAGAATAAAAATCTTAATTTACTCAAATATTTTTTAAAGTACTATCAAAAATATAAATAAAAAATATTAAAATAATGGATTGTTTTTTAATTATATCTTGAGAATTTAAGAAAATAAATTAATAGCAATATAGAGTAAAAAACAATAGCACAAATTTGTGAGGTTATTATTCCCTTTTCATTATATTTTTTAGGAAGTAAATAGTAAATGAGAATTACATTTCCCTTGTTTCCTTTATTTGTTAGTAAACATACACTTAATTAAATAAGATCTCTAAAAATACATGTCTATTTGATAAATTCTGAAATACAATTTATGTCCCTTAATATTAATAACTATTTAAAATATAAAATATTTTGATAAACATATTGAAATACATGTACACATTCAAAAGCATCATATAAAAAATTTCTGTAATGAGAATTGAATCCACCGTAATCTACTGAGCTCCTTTTTTTATATTAAAAAAATAAAAATTTCTAACTACACAGTGTACACACGGTAACAGAAATATAAAACTCAAATATTTTATATACTCAAATAAACTATATGTTGTTAAGTAACAAACTCATTTACATTCTATCATATTCTTAAAATGTGTAAACATTTTGTTTGGCAATAAAACTAGTCTGCGTTTCAATTTACCAAGTTTGAAATACCATCTTTAACTGTCACATGCAAAGACATTTTAAAAAAGTAAAAACCTATAACTATGCAGGAATGTAGAAATGTAATTATTTGTTTCTCCACAAAAATCATCCACCTGCAAATTACTTTCTTAAACAGTGTTGCATAACTACAACACAAACCTTGAGTCTGGACCATTTTGCAACTCGATATGAAGTCATAGATCAAAAACGTTTGCTAATAAAATGTTCATATCGTATTAATATGCTTGTTCATTGATGCAAAAACAGTTTATTAATATCAATGTACTAGCAAAAATAGGCTCTTCGTAATCCCACTAACTAAAAAACTCCAAAACCTTTTAGACTCGATCTATCCACCCCACCCCCAATTTTTTTTTCCACCCACACCCATAGCCTAAGTTGCTCGGTTTGTTGCAGGAACCCATCCACAGTTACAGAAGCCCAGACCGTGTTCTTCCTCTACTTGTTGCCGTCGCAGGAACTCAACCACAACTACCCATCGCCGCTGCCATCATCTAAATCTACCAAACACCATTAGTTTTTATTAAAATTTTCCTCTTAAGAATGCTTCCCTTTAGAGGTACCTTTCTCCTTAGAGTATCTAGTGGATACTTTGATCTATTTGATTTTATTCTTTGACAAATTTAACATGAAAGGTGACGGAGATGATCCAGATCCGCCTATGGTCTGCATATGAGGGTTTTACAACACCCCTTTTTCTAACGTGTTTTCATTCATTCTTTTTTTAGTTTTTGTTTTTAATGTTTGTCTCTGTTTCGTTTGGGCAGTTTGGATGGCAGTGTTTTTATTTTCTTGGTTAATTTTTGTGGTAAGTGGTGACTTTTTCCGTGTTGACGATATAACAATCCTCTTGAGTGAGGTATCGTATTAGACTTGGGATTCATCCACAAGCATTAAATGATTGTGCTTTGATGTATAAAACTAAGCATGAGCTTGAAAAATCAATCTTTAGACATTAATTGCTGTGTATTTGTTTTAGTTTAAGGTTAGTGCTAACTTGTTATTTAAGCATGTAATTTTGCTGTAATATCAATAAAAAGTTCCTTGACCAAATATATATATACTAGCAAAAAGAAGGATTATGTATTATTACTAAATGTTACTAGACAAGTTAAACTACGGAAAATACAATAACCGACGAAAATCAACTCCATCAATCCATCGGCCAAAAAGATAAGCTGCTCAAACATACAAAGAATCGTTTCCAAATGGAGAAGAAAATGAATTCTCGTAAAACTCATTTCAGGCTCTCAAGGTCATATTCACATGAAGGGGAAAAGGGAGATGGAATCAGTAAAAAATGCCTAAACAGCTTAGCAACAATGATAATATTACTAATATACATGGCAGGCTAATCTTCTAGCAACGAAATAACTATAGCCCTAAATCTGATAACTACCGAAGATACCCACTTCATCATATTATCAGTGCCATAGCTACTAAGTTAGCAAGGTGTCACTAGTTATACAACATTCTGAACCATCTAATATAATTCCAGAGACAGACCCAACTCCAAGCAAATAGAATAGTACTCTCTACGACAAGGCCAAGGCAGTTGGTGCCCTCCACTGACAAGACAATCAACTTCATCCTGGACAAACTTTCAGATTATTTTTTCCCACTGCTCACCTCCTTCGCGCCGAACTTTGCACATGTGCCTTACTATCATTATGTATCCTATCAGCATACATAGGAAGGCGAATTATCTCATTTATCTCATTCAATAAAACCTCGTCTGTGATATTGTCCCTTATGCTTCGCAATACCTGTTTTAAGAATCAGAATTGTCACTGAAGTTCAAGCATCAAGGCTACAAAAGCCTACAACAATACCAATCTGTATAATAGAAAATAATACCTTTTTATAAGTGTTAATGTCATTGGGGGTTGATTTATCTATCCTGACTCGCATAAATCCCCAAACTTGTTCTTCAGAATACCACGAACACTCAATAATCTTCCCCGAATAAGAAGGATCCAAACCATCTGTAGATTTTAATCTTGAAGCATAAACATTAAGATGAACTACCAAAAAAGTACTAAACAATAATCTAAATAAGAGACTTTTAAAAAAAGTACATTAACAGGAAGCTGAAAGAATTTATTATAAAATGGAGAAAAACATGTAACTAAACTGGTAATTGGAGCTGTAGAGAGTTGCAAAAGGGACCTATACTCAATGCTATATTTACATAAATAGGTTGTGGAGAAAGCAAAGTAAGAATTGGCCAGAGCAGCAGGGAGAAAATTGGGATCTTTTGCAACCCTCTTCAAACTTTGCGAATAACAAAAGCATGCCAAATGATAGCAGGTTCCAACGTGGATAATTTACTTGATAATTTAGCAGAAGTTGTGCAAATGCTATTAAAATGCAATGAATTTTAAAAAATTAATAGATATATGGAGATAATCAAGTTTCTAGATGACCACTATTAGCTACCCACAATATAAAAATTAAAATGCATGACAAATTGATTAAAGCAGCTATAATAAAATAAAATAAATAGGATACAGATTTGTTTACTACCCAAACTTTCAGTTTCGATTCAATTTAGTACTTGCACATTTTTTCTTTTTTATTCAAATTAGTACTCGAGCAAACTTCAAAATTTGATTCAATTTACTACTTATACATTATGCAAACAACATTACAAAGCCAAAAACAACATGAACTGAGAAAATAAAGGCCCACAAAGGAAAGAAATAATGACCTTTAAATACCACTGTATTTCCTTCCATCAGTTTCTTCTTTCCTCGCTCATGAAGAAAAAGTTGTTGGCGCTCATCATCAACCATCTGTCAACAGAAGAATATCAGGAAGTGAGCATCTCGAGAAATTGAACAAATGAACTGATACAAAAGAGGAAGATAAAAAATAAGACACTAAGCATTAGAAAAACTAAAAAAGTAAAATTCAAGGAAAAACCTCAAATAAGAAATCCACTGAGTTCATGTTAGCGTATTTCCACTTTAGGAGGCCTTCATGTGTACGGGGAACATATGGGTCATCCCAACCCTAGTAGAAGATAGACTGTCAGTTTTGTTGAATATAATATAAACCCAATATCATAGTTAAAGTAGCCTAATCATATAAAATATACCAGTAAATCCTACATGCTGATGCAATACAACAAACTCATGCAACAAGGATCTATGTATATGGGTGAAGCCTTTTTTTTTTCTTTTCTGTTAGGGGGTCACAAAATGAACCAAAATGGTAAAAGATAATCAAGGATGAAAATGTCAATGTCCACTAATTTTATCATGGCAATATATATTATCAGTCAACATTTTGACCAAAAAATATTTTACCAAAAATTCAGAAAATGGCATTTTCTCGACAATATAAACATTATTTTTACCCAATGAGGTATTTAATGAACATTGTGTATTCATTGAAATACAGCCTTTTTTTTTTACAATGTCACCACACTCTATCGTTGACAATATCATCCTTGCTTGGAATTGATGTATTCTTAAAGGAAAAAATGTATGATGATTATTGATACATGAAAGTGCACCATAAAAAATCATTTCAACGTATGTACAGTGAAGTTGGGCAAATAAACCAAATTCAGAATCTGTTCTTAGCAAAAACAAAAAAAATCAGAATCTGTTTGGACTGTTTCTGATCCGCAGTTACCTGGAAAATAAGACCATCTGCAGCATGAGATAGCCTCGGAATGAATTCTTTCAAAAGCCTGTTCACCGTAGAGAGCAACCAAAAATCCTTCCTCCTCACCTATTAGATGTAATTGATAAATGTCAACAGGAGAGTAAACAGAGACATAAGATAACATTACATATCCACAATAATGGGTAATAAGTACATACCCTGAACGGTTCCAAGTCATATCTATAATAAGGATTCCAGCTCTGATAAATATTATGACGCTCATAGTTACGAGGTTCAATAACTTCTTTCTCAAGCATCTTCCACCGTTCATAAAAAGGTCGCTGAACAAATTTTTGAATGTCAGAACCATACCAAGAAATACAAACAAATACATTTCAACTTTCTGCATCTACCTTTGATTTGTTAAGAGATCTAAAAAAAAGTTCCAATATTGAGAAAATATAAGGGAATAGAAATAGAGGTTTTCCTTGCAGCAAGAGAGAGATTTGAATATAGCGCAAACAATAAAAGGAAAGTAGCTTGATTCAAGCTGTTGGGCTAGAAATTCAACACAAGATATTTCTTCTTAAATAAATGTTTTTCAAATGAGCTGATCAGATTTAAAGTGTACAAAAACTAGAATATTTAAACCAACCTCAACAATGGATACATGATTAATCGCCATCATATCATAGATAAGATATCTCCTCTCCTGCTTTCGTGTATCTGGTACAGTATCAATTACCATTTCCCCATCAAGCAATGTAAAATGATGGATCCTCTCAGCTAAACCCTTACAATCAAAGAAAAATTGTCAGTTGAATGTAAAAGACACAAAAATAACTATATGAGTAGCTCTGGAAAAAAATGAAAACCTACATCAGTAGTGGGCTTGCAAGGAAATCTCATCTGAACCCTTCTAAAGTTGAAATTCCTGTCTATCAAGTAGCATCCATCCATTGTTATCAACATCATGTATCTTGTCCCGTCAGCTTTCCAGGTGGCATAATAATATCGCTGCCTCAGCAGTTGCAAATTTTCCCTGCAAGCATTAAGGGGATGTTGTTCCTCAGCTTATCCAAATTCAACCATAAAAACAAAAAAAAAGTATTCGTTAATATCAATAACCAACCAAAGAGAAGAGTCTTGTTTAATTGCATCAAATCCAAATTTATAAATAATATGCTAAATTGCTAATCAGACAACATTACTCGCACCAGTGATTCATAGAGCCAAACAAAATACAGGCATGGTTGATAGATTTTAGCAATGGCATGAAAGAAGGAATAGAACTTGCTAATTTAAGTCATCACCGTGTACCAGAAAAACTTCTTTAGCAGTGACAGTTGCCAAAGTAAAAAATGATTTGAAGATAAAAATTGCATCGATGACAAGTTTCTTCCTTCCAAATCAAAGTTCCTACATCTGAAATAAGTAGCTTAAATTCATTGATAAATAAATTTAAAAAAAAACACTAAAAATTACTGTCTTTTATATAGGAAACATCATATTGTATTAATAAATATAAGCAAAAAAATACAAAAAATTAACCAGCAATCCACTTAAAAGGAAAATACAGAGCTAAAAATTCTACAATCTGTCACAACTTGACAAAAAAAAAGTAGGAAAACCACATGCATTTATTCTTTCACAACTCTAATTCAGAGAGAGAGAGAGAGAGAGAGAGAGAATAAAATAAGGACTCTGAAGGTAAACCTGTTGAGAGAGACTGGGTGTGATCCTGGGAATTGAGTGTTTCCTCTTCCCTGAAATGGGGACAATAAGATTTTAAGAAAATATTAATTGCATGTCATGTAGTGAAGGCAAACAAATTGAACTTGCAAAAAAAAAAAGAAGAAGAAGAAGATAGACAAATCACACTTTAGTCAAATACTCTAGTAAGATTGCTTCTGTACAAAGTTAAAACTTAAAAACTTTAAATAGAAAAATCAACTTTGTAAATCAAATTATCAAAGTGCTGAAATATATAGGATCTCTATCCATATTTACAAAGGAACGAAGAAAAAAGAAGGTACATTAACCAGGTTGGAAGATTTTAAGTCATTCAGCAATGTCCTACATCTACATACACGGGGGAAAGTAAGAGCAATAGTGAGGTCAGAAATCAGGAAAAAAAAATCAGAGGTAACAATGGTGAGGGCAGCCTAACTCCGAATAACAAACGCCATTACAGGCATGAATAAATATGAACTTCCAGAGTTAAAAAAGCATAAAGTGCCTACCCCAGCCAATTTAAGGGATTGATAGCAAAATTGACGCAGTGCATCTTGCTGGTCCCAGGGAATCTCATCTCCCAAAACATCATCATTTGTCATGTCTACATCTAATTCCTGAGTCTCCTGAAACACCAGAAACACATTTAGAGGTTAAACAAAAAAGTAAACTAATAATTAATAAGAATTAAAAGTGGCCATTGGTATTGAGTTTTGAAACTGCTATATCAAGCTTCTTTGCAATAATCTAAACAAGTTACAAAAAGAAATCTTAAAAGAATATATACACCCTCGACAGACCTCCACGTGTGCAAGATAGGTTTCCTTTTATCATTAATTTTAACTTTAGTTATACTTTATAAGCACCAAGAAACAGTATTTATTTTCTTCTTTCTTCTGAAAAGAGTATTTCAAAGAGAGACAAATAATACAACTGTTAAAAAGATTCATAAAATAAACTAGCAAAAATGCAACCTCTTTTGTACAGGCAAAAATGTACCTATCTAATGACAATTTAACCTTCTATCTTATTGAAAATATAAAAAGATAGAAACGATGGATATTTCCTCTGTATAATAGAGTTAGATAGCCTCTGTCTTCTAAAAGGATGTCATCAAGCTATAAAATAGTTTCTTGTACAAATTGGTAATGATCACCGTTGGCTCTTGAATATAAAGCAAACATGCAGATAATAGCTAAGGTGCATAATAAAACCTCCTTCATGCCACCTATAAGAAATTCAATTATAATCAAACCAATTTATTGCTTTCCTCTGGTGACGTTCTCTAGAAACTTGCATTAAACTAAGAAGTCTCATGGTCCAATAAAAAATAGTTAACTAAGAAGACCATGCATACTTGCAAAGGAGCAGAAACTCCATCATCATCTTCATCAGGCACAGCTTCACCATTAAGATCAAGATCAGAAGACCTTTTCCACTCTGGAGTTGATGGACATGCAACCGTTTCAGGTCTTCTTTCATGGTAAAATGAGTACAATGCATCAATATATTCAGGTTTATAGATTCCAGGAGGTCTGCCAGCAGCAAAAGTTCTGATTGCCTGCCAGTAGGCAAGAGTGCCCAAAAAAAAACAGCTACGTTCAGGTTAAGAACAAAAGCAATTAAAATACTTAATGAAAATAACTAACCTGAGTAACAGAAATAGGTTGGGAACGCATAAGATAATGAATAATCATGTATCCTGTGCGATTGTGTCCATGCGTACAATGGACAAGAATATACTTTTTGGAGTGCTTCTGACGAGAAATGAATTGGCCAACCTACAAAAGAACAAAGAAACGATGTTCTATATAAAATCAAACGACTTGAGTTATTAGACTGTTATCTGAGTTCTTAAGCAAGAGAACTTGTGGAAGTCCCTAGGTTATATAGAGTTGCACAGACCCTTAATACAATCGGTCCCTTAAAAGAATTATTCACAATGATTCCCTACCATCAGTTGGCCATCATGACTGATGAGAGCACTCATTTCCTTCATATGCCTCCCTTATTAGGGTGTCAATCATGACCAGACCAGTTAACCCGACATGACCTTAAAAAATTTGCTATAATTGATCAATAATTGTTTTATTGTTTTATATTCTTAAAGTTCTTATATTACTTGCTATAATTATAGACAACCAATAAAAAATCCGTTTCATATGTCAACAATCATGATAACCCAACAGGATAAACAGAATAATTTGATACAACCCAAACATGTGAACTAACACAATTTACCACCCTACCGAAGTTAGTTACAAAATGCCCTACCAGAGGGCAGAGACTGCAGGCTGAGAAGTAATTGTGTAATTTTTAGGAATAGTGTTTCAGTTGCTAGAGATGTAATAACTCTTGAGTTACTTCCTTGTAATTGTTTCTTTATAATGGTGAAGATTTTCTGAGCTGCCCCCAGCTTTGGACATGGTTAACTAAACTGATTAATAAACTAGGCCACAACATGCACAACTAATAGGTTACTTTCAACTTTCACAATCCAACATTTCAAATTTATTGGGTAAGTAATTCATTGATGATTCCTTACACCCATTATCCCCATGGCAAGAGAAGTGGAGGATGTCAGCAATATTACTGTTTGAAAGCATATCTTGCATCACTTTCACTGAAATTTTTACCAATAACTCTGCGCTCAATGGCCAAAATAAAGTTACATGTAAGATAAAATTGTACACAAAAAGACAGTAATTACACATCAAGCATGTTGCAATAACTTCATCCAAAAAGAAGTAGCATGTTGCAATAACTTCATCCCCCCAAAAAAAGTAGCATGTTGCAAACAATAACTTCATCCAAAAATATGAAATATTGCAATTGCATCAAAGTTGTTAAGTAGTGAACAATTTAGCTCAACTAATAAAAATCACAAAGTAAATATACTACGAAACCTCATAGACGAACTGGTTCACGGATGCATTGTCAGGCACGGAATCACGACCTTTGCAAGCAATCTATATCACAAACAGCATTGTTAATGAGAAATGCTCAAAACCATAGAAAGGCAAGATAACATACTAAGGAAAACAATTAAAATTATAAAGAAAATAGTCACCTTCACATGCTTAATAGCCTCTTTCTTCAAATCCGATGCTGGATAGTAACGTGTAGTGTTTGTCAAATCAATAACCAAACCTAGCTGAAAAGAGGGGGCAAAAATATGATTTCAGAACCATACGAAAACCATCTAAAAACCGTTTCCAATGGGAAAAAAAGTATATCAGTACTCACATCCTTCCTGTAAACCAATTTTCTAAGCAATAATGTTTAGTGGATGATATCCTTGCTTTCCTTTACTTATTATCGTGGTTTACCCACAAATTTGACAGACTGACAATACACAATTAGACTAAAAGTTTACTCGAACCACAGAGGTCCAAACAAGCATAGAAAAATCTGGGGAGATTAATAGTATTTTTCTAAATAAAATTACTAATAAATACTGTATGTTGATCATGAAAAAATAAAAATAATAAGAAAAAAATATATTGTTTAAGCACAAAGGGCTTACTTTTCTTCCCATAACCCTTTGCTGGTGAAGCACCTGTTTAAATGAATATCTTTTACCAGGAGGAATATAATCATTATAGGCTTCGCTAAGTGGAACCTTGGAAGGTATCATTCCACAAATTTCGTCACCATGTGCAGGGCAATCCAACCAACCTGCTTTACAGGAAGACAGAGGGAACTCAAAGGTGACATTTAAAAAAATAAACGAAACAGATGATCATTTACATATAAATTAATATAATAATAGACTATCATGAAAAAGCAAAATGTCCAAAAAAAATATATTTGATGATGAAAGCAGGAAAAAAATTACCACATATTTGGACAAATATTGCATCAGACGTGTCAACACTGCAACGTACTCTAAGTTATTGATATTATCATTTAACATAAAATGCATCACTTCATTTCATTGAAAGGAACCATGAGTGCCTGACAGCAGGTAGTACATTTCAAGAAGAAAAGAAAAAAAAGAAATCATAAGTTGATAAAAAGTGCACAAATATTGAGACTAGTTATTGTCAATGTTAGAATTATTATTGAGTTGTACACATGTTATCATCCAAGAGGCTAATTAAAAAAAGTTAGTTAAGTTAGTTACAACTACAGTTGTATATAAACAGACGGTGCATATGAGATGTGCATCATTTGTGCTTTCTTGAATTTACTTTCTCTCATCTACTACTTTGCTCTCTTGATCTCTCTACACTTGCAGTAAAAATACAAGACATGATGCAATGTCACAAAAATGAGCATAGTGAGCTGAACCTATCTATTACCCATTAAAACCGAAACATAAGAAAACAACTTACCAGGGGGAAGTTTACTTTTGTCATAAGTTTTGAGGGTTTTTGTTTGAAATGACTGATCATATGCAGGCTGGTAAGATGAACAGATTGACCTGTCATCAGGCCGATCTCTTTTCAAGCGCCTACGCCTCTCTTCACGCTCCTTAAAGGATAAGAACAAAGAAAGATAGCTATCACAACAAAAATAAATTAAAGATAGCTATCACTCTATAAGATAAAGAGTCCCATAGATTTTTTATATAAAAATATAGTCCTAATGACCAAGAAAAACATAATTACTTCTATTAATTATACACAATTACTTGAATCTGTATCTTGAAAATTGATAATTGAAATTACATGTACAAAGAGGAAAAGAGAGGAAGTTAAATCTTGTAAGTGATACTGACCAAAGAATGAAGAGACAAATTAGAAACCTCCATAGCAATAAATATTCAATGAAAACAATGCAGATTCTTCCCTTTTTTTCTTTTCCTTTTTTTTTTTGGAAGAGAAAACTCAACCACCATGGGGACAAGTTATCCAATATTTCTGCCCTTGGCAGTATAGATATTAAACCATTGCTCACCAAAAGAAAGAACACTTAAATTAAATTGTTTGGCAGGAATGTCGAGAGAGACCACAATTATAACTCATATATTAATGGAAATATGTGGACAAGTTAATTGCCCGTTTAACTTAAATGTCAAGTTTAATTACTTAAATATTGATACCAAAGCACCACGAATTCCACCACAAACCTCACAAATATAAATGTTGAATCCAGCACCACAAACAAGTTTATGGCATTTCAGGCAAGAATTGTCAAACCTCACAAATATAAATGTTGAATCCAGCACCACAAACAAGTTTATGGCATTTCAGGCAAGAATTGTAATCAGATGCACAAGCACGTGAAGATAACATCATATATTTACTCAGAAACCTTCAAAATATAGAGGTGCCACAGAAATTATAATCATTTTACAGCATCTTGGACAGAAGCATAGATACAGAATTAAAAAAAATAGCTCAAACAATAACAATAGCCTGAAAAGTTAAAAGCCAATTAACACTGATGGTACAAGGACAGCCTTCCAATTAAAGAACATGAACCACCTTAAATTGACGGATGGAATAAGAAAGGAAAATACAAAAAAAAAATTATATGAACAAAGGTGAATCAGAAACAAGATATACCCGTCGAGCTATATCAACTGCTGTCTCTATACGCTCTTCTGGTGCATGATAATGGTCAATGTGCCTTTCAAAAGTCTCTTCATCTTCTTCAGGTACTGGCGAAGCATTTAAGTCCATTGCAACAATCATTCATAATTGAGCATGCAACAATCATTCATAATTGAGCATGCAACAATCAGAAACGAATTTTCTAAAATGCTCAAAAGTTGGCCTCTCTTAAAAACTCGTTACTGCCTGTGCAATTTCAATAATGGTTTATATTTAACAGAATTCGAGCAGATATAAGAAATTTATCAAAATAATCATTTAAGAAATTTTTATCATCTTTACTGCAAACACATAAGTAACCAAAACGGTGAAAAGACATATTTGACTAATATTATCCCGTACCCTGGAGAATGAAGGAAATGCTAACGTACTCAAACATGAAAAATAAAGCCAATTAGACAAGTTTTTTTTTTCATGGAAACAATTACAAGACATATAGAGTTGCACAAACTACTCTATCCTACTTAGATGCTTGGATTGGATGCGCCCTGAGACCATTTGCCACAGAAAAAGGCACCTATCTTTAAATCATTTAATTAACCCCTCTCCAAAAAACAAGTAATTAAACAAAAGGATTAATAGAGTTTTTACCAGTTAGATGGTTCTTGCAAAAGTACTACTAAACATTAAATCGTTACAAGATTACTGAACTTCAGTTATTGTCGCCACTAATTTGTTATTTTAACGGTGATGGAACTTATGTGACTTTTATTTACTTTTTTTCCGCTAGTCTTCCATAAATTTTAAGTAATTATCCTTATGTAACAAAATCTGAAGTTTACTTGTAGTTTTTAACAGTTCAAAATTCTTGGTGGAAAAAAAATTTCTATTTACCCTAAACGAAACTAGAAAAGCCATAATTAATAAGTAGCAAAAGAAAAAATGAAAAAATGAAAAAAAGAAGAAGAAGCCATTATTGATCAACATACTATTGACATTAACCAAATGCATGATGCGGAAAGAAAAAGCATCGGGGAAAAGCGCAGTATTATACTTAATTAGACTACAAAATCAGCTTTCAAAAGCCATGGTCAAAAGGTTTCGTGCATAATCCAGTTCAAAACCCAACGCAGATAGTAGAGCAAAACAAAGCACTAAAGCATGCAATCCACGAAAGAAATTTTTAATATCGTTTTGCAATAAAGAAACAAAAACTCAAACCTCGAGAAAATACAATTCACGGCCAATTTCATCAGAAACAACGATCAGCTATGCCTATCGAGTAAGAGAAAGAAACTAATCCATGCGAAGGGGAAGGAAATTAAGAGTTGTTTCCACGATCGTAAAACCCTACCAACACTCCCTCTCGCTGGGTAACTATTTTGTCGTAACTAGGAGGAAGCTATTGTTGAAACCCTAGAGTGAGGTACGGGTTAGTTGGTTTAGACTTCGGAGCGAAAAGAGAATGGAGAGTGACAAGTAAAGATTGTTCCGTACGTCAATCAATCCATGATAAAAACAAGAGTGAGAGAACTGTAACCTATCAGAGGAATAATCGCACGATTCGCTTCGTGGTTCGGGGTTCGGGGTTCGGAAAATCAAAAAACATACAAAAAGCACATACCAATAGATATGTAATAATTGGAGTGTAAAGCTCTTGGGGGTAGTATGGTCATTCTTGGGAATAACTTAAATAATTCCAACTATTATTTATAAGGAAAAACTCTATAAATTAAAATTCCGATTTAATTAAAAGGAAAGAAATTTGTAAGTTGAAAGAAACAATTACTTGGAACGTAACAAAGTATTTCTTTGAAAGTTATCAATTTTTTATCAGTATATTAAAGAATTGCTCAAAAATATCACATGTAATGTATATTAAGCCACCTAAAATAATTAATAAATCCAAAAGATCTTAATAATTAAGAAAAAAATAAAAATACTATAATTTTATACACCTAAAAATTCCAACTCAACTGAATATTACTATTCAGTGAAAACTAACTGTTGAAAAATTCAATAAAAATTATACTTATTTACTTAACTTTTTTTTCCAAAATTAATACATAAATCACTAATATTTATTCAACAAGCTATTAACTTGAGTTCCTAACCTAAAAAGGAAATACAAGATGACTACGTTTACTTAACATGATTTATATGACATCGTTTTTAACTAAAAACTTAAAATATATTCTAAATATTAATTTTGCATCATAAACATATATTTAAATACATTGATATAAATATTATATTTTATCTAAATCATTATATCCGTTTCAAGTTATAAATTATTGCAAATGAAGAAACATTTTTCTAGTTTGGAAAGATTCTACAATGATAATTGTTAATGATGACATGATGTTATTGTTAGGGGATTTAGATACAAATTTAGCTTTTTTTTCATTGTGTATTCAACAAATGGGAAAATTAAGAGAGAAACACATATTTATAACAATATTCGTGACGAGAATGACAGATCGTTATAAATTTTGAATGAATTTATCACGAGATTTAAGATAAAATAATTCAAAAAAACATTAAATGAATTTATTCAAGAATTAAATCATTATCAAAAAACGTGACAATAGGAGCACAAAGCATAAAGGGGACTAATTAATAAAATTAGAGCAATTATTGATTTTGAAGGTGTGCCACAATGTGGTTCAATGTAAGTTGTGGCATGATACCCATTGGATCAAATGAAATTGAAGTGAGACTATCCATGTTACGATAGAAGAAAATGAGCGTGCGGTTACTCTTTTTTATTTTAATCAACTTGCTAGTTTTTCTCGTTTTTTCTCAAGTGAGGTTTGAATAAGAATGTTGTTATTTCCTTTTACTTTTCCTTTTAGGGTTTTATTTGTACCATATATATAATTGTGTGGTCAAATGCTAAGGATTTATTACCTTACAATTAACATTTTGGTTTAATATCAAAATTTAGGGTTTTAATACTCTTTATACCTTTACAAACCGACTTATCAAGCGAGCCATCTCATCATCATTGAATTATTAGCGAGTAGCATTCATTAAGTCAAGATAAGTGCTTTAATTTGAACATTAGTTTTATGGGATCTATTTTCAAATTATTGTCGTGTCTTTAGCCATATCTCTTATAGTTCTTAAACAAAATAGTGTTTGTGGGTTTTAAGGACTGTATTCTTGAGTTCACCTCATTTGATATCGGAGCTCTAGATTCTAAATTTAGATTCTTATTCTTTAATTTTTCATTCTTTTTAGATTCATATCGTAATTTTCAAAATTTGTTTTCTTATTTCAGTTAATTTTTTGAATTTTTTTGTGTTAATTTCATATCATAATTTTCAAATTTGTTTTCTTGATTAAGTATTTTTTGAAAATATCTATGTTAATTTTGTATCTTAATTTTTAGATTCATATCGTAATTTTTGTGTTAGTTTTTCTTAACTTATGAGCAGATCTTGTAAATAAAAAAATAAAAAAGGCTTAAAATATATACAAAAAATAAAATAAAAAATATGATGTAATCAAATACTCTCAGAATTTTTATTCCAAGAAATTCTACTGTATTATTATTATTCGTCATTCATGTCCTAAATTTTTCTTAAGCAATTAATACACTTATATTTTTTCTGTCCCTTTTTATTTCAATTATTGTCTGTTCTAGTTTTAGGATTCTAAAAAACTTCAAATTTGTTTTATCATGCTTTAACTTATTTAAATATTGTAAACTACCATTAATAATAGTGAATTATATATTATTTTAAATACTTGAATAATTTGGTTTGCTTTGGAGTTAGGAGTGCTAGGTGAAGGTGTGAGTATTTAATTTTTAATACTAATATATTGTTTATGTTATTTGATATACAATATCAAACACAATCTGATTGAGTAATCTTGTTGAAAGATAGAACACGACATTAATAATGAGAGCTTTGCAACAATCAATTGAAAGAATGAATGTTGTAATGGTAAACATGAATGACGGGATAGAGAAACAAGAAGTCATAATAACCAATTTACAACAAGTAGTTCCAAATGTTAGGGGATCAGATAGACAAGTTCATGTAGAGAAAGATCCTAATGATGGTAATTGGGAGGAAAATAAAGACTTTAAGGAAGAAGGTGAAATGGTACCTATAGGAGAAAGGTATGGAAAAGGTAAACATGGAAAGGGATGTATATAGAGACCACTACCTAGGTCACATGATGGGGTTGATCGAAACTTGGAAAGCATCAAAATGAAGATACTCATTTCCAAGGAAAGAATGACCATGAATTATACGTGGAATAGGAGAAAAAAAATAGAGTACGTCTTTGAATGCCACAACTATGTTGACTAAAATCCCCTCAATATAATTATAAATCAATTACATGATCAATTGAATCTAACCTAGCATGTATTCATCTTTCAAGTAAACTACATACCATATAGTAATTAACTTATTCACACTCTTATGTTAATTAAATTGCATACTACTCATTAAGTTCATCAATTATGGATCACATATAATAATCATATATCTCAGCCTAGAAACTTTGCATATTATTTAATCAAGACAAATAATTAAACAATTCTCTTAAATCTATTTAATTACCTCTATAAATTAATTGTTGACCAAATAATTAATAGTGTAAAAATTAAATTAAATAATATAATTAAATTGAAATGATAATTTGGGATAGAATATTTTATCATCACTTGTTGAAAATTGGGTTCATAAGATCTCTAAATTAATAAATCAACAAGACATAATTTTGTTCATAAAACTCTTATTTTTCATAAAGAAAGAAATAAAAATTGATAAAGAAATGAAAAGAAAAGGAATTACAATCAATCTCTTGAATTGTAATACCAATCTCCTTTTGAATCTCTACCAAAATTGTATATCTTTTTGAATTTTTCAATGATTTTCTTTCTTCTTGGCTCTAAAAATTGATAAAAAATTATGTTAATTTTGGTTCATTAGGGTTTATGGAGAAATTATGGGTTAAATTAGGCTCAGGTAGAATCTGAATTGTCAAATTAGCTTCAAATCAAGGGCTAAGATGAAAAAAAGAAAAATTAACAACGCCGGCCAATAGGAGCACAACACGTGACACATGGGACTTATTGAGTGAATTAAAGTGTGATGCGTGTCGGGAGGACTGGTATGGTCAATGCATGTTGAGTCAGTGTCATGTGGTGAGACATGATTCACAGTTATAAATGGTATGTTGCAATTGTGGAAGGAATGGACGAATAGATGTACGACATGTGGAAAGATCTTTAACAACGCGACTAGCTCGGAATGAATGTCATATTAACACATGGCATGGCACTACATCATTGGAAACATATGGAGTTGCATGATTCACTCTCTCTACTTGTGTGGAATCCATGTGGTTTTCTCGATCAATTCTCTTACTTGCATGGCGTCTATGTGATAGCTTCTGATTGGTCATGCGTTAAAAATTCATAAAAATCTCAAAAAATTATATTTTCATCATTTTCCACTAAAAAAATTATATGTTAACACTTTTAACCCTAAAAATATTACTTATTGAATAAAATGAGTAAATATTATAGAGAAAAGTGCATTAATAACTTTGCTTTCATAGAATTATCAAGAATCATATCTAGTAGTTGTCAAAAAAATCATTAAATATGTCAAGGATACTTCTGAAGTTCATATTTGGCACCCTAGGATTACTACTGTAGAGTTGGTTGGATGCACTAATGCTGATTAGGTTGAATGCAATGATGATAGAAAAAGTATTTATGGTGGTTGTTTCTACTTAGGAAATTCCTTAATCTCCTGGCACAATAAAAAATAGAGTTCAATTTCTCTCTCAACTATTGAGGCTGAATATATTATTGTTGGAATATGTTACTCTTAATTACTTTGGATGAAACCAATGCTCTGATTATGGCATCAAGGTTAAAGATCTTCTCTTACATTGTGACAACATTAGTGCTATTAGTATTTCAAAGAATCTGGTCCAACATTCAAGGACCAAACACATTTATATTCATCACCATTTTATAAGAGATATTGTTGAATCAAACACTTTGACTCTGCAACATACAATCATTGATCACAAACTTGTTGATATTTTCACTAAACCTCTAGATTTTCAAAGGTTTGAATCTCTTAGAAAAATTATTATTGTTGGTCTCTCACCTTGGGATACTTGTTTTTGTGTTCTAGAGATTTGAACGAGCTTGAAGAATTTTGCTTACTATTTTACTCTTTTGTATTTCCTTTTTTTATTTTATGTGGTACTTTCTTATGCTAGACATACCTTCTTTCTTCTTACATATTGAACTTGTTTTGAAGAATCATTATTGTTTAATGATTAACTTTCTTTTTACTTAAATTGCAACAAAGCCATATTGATCTTTGTATTTCTTGAAGCACATGTATGACTAATTCTTGCATTCTTCTTAAAATGAATTCTTTTTTACTTGTGTCTTAAAGTTGTATGGATCCTTGCTTAAATAATTTGTATGCCTCTAACAAGCTTTAGAATCCACGTGTAGTGTCTCTCGAGTCAAAATCATAGGTGTTACTTAAAAAAAAGATGATTCAGACCTTCTTTAAACCTTTTGGTCCTTCTTTTCACCCTTGTCTATTTATCCTCATTCTCATTTCTTGAGGCTTTTTATTATAATTTCATTTCTTTGCACTTACAACCTAGCTTAAATAATGAACCTGGCTTACTTGACACTTTTTTTGTTTAGTTTCAACTTTGACTAGTTGAACATTTTTGCTTTATGATTGGTTGTGTTTCTTTAAGCTTAGAGAAAAGAAAAAAGAGAAATATATATATATATAAGGAAAGAGAAAGAAATAAAGAAAAGAGTGGTTCAATGAATAATTGTTTAATCACAAATGAAGAAGTTCCCTTGTTTGGGAAATTTAAGTGTTTCAATTTGAAAGATACAAGAAAAAGATCATCTATTTAATGGATTACCACTTATGGTTGTGAGCTTTGTGCTTAAAGTGAAAGTTTGTTTGTCTAAAAGTGTACCTTTTCCTTAAATGTTTTTTTCTCTTATATTCAAACTTCAATCTATCTTTACAAGCTTTGAAAGACATTTTGATTTCTTCTGAGTCTGCACTTACATCAGTGAAGAGAGAGGCTACTTGGGGACTAATGAAGTTTGGTTCTATTTGAGTATACATTTTCATTTACTTGTTTCACTTAAGCATTTCTTAATTACATATAGAGTAAACATGTTTTGCACAACACACATTAAGCATAAAATCCATTTTTTAGTCATACTCGTACTTGCATGCATCATGGATTGATGGACATATGAAGGTTTATTTAAAGTGCATTGTTTAATTTAAATTCACTCTTATTCTTTGAACTTACTCAGTCTACAATCTCTTTTCATCTCATTTTTGTATGCCTTATCTCCATCATATAAGGGTCTTCCTTTGACTTTTTATGTCAAAAAGAGGAAGAAGTCTATATGAACAACTATATGTTTGTTTTCATGTTGTGAGTTACAGGGGTTGTAAGTAAAAGATTACACTACATATTATTGCCTGACATAAATGCATTCAGATGGAGTTTTGTATGAAGTCATGGGAAGTTGTGCATGTTTACTTATGTTTATGCCTCTTATTGCGTACCTATGTAGGGGTAATCGATAGCATGTGGTCTAACTACACGCTATTTCTACATGATACATTCACGAGGTATGTGTTTATTTTGTGTGTGCAGGTTATGAGTGTAGAGTGAAGTCTTCTTACTTCAAATGTGTTGCATGCAGTGTATTGAGAATTCCATAAGGATTAGATGAATTGATTCATGAAGTTGGATGTAACACTCAAGATGCATGCACTTAATGTAGGTACGTCCTTTGGGTTTTGGTGTGAATCATTGTGTTGCTAATGGAAATAAATAACTTTAAGACATCTTTATATTCATCTTATGTTTAATGAGTTTTTGTACCTAGTTGTGTAGTGTTTTGACATGGAAAGCCAAAATAGGGGATTTAAGTCCTATTGTACTCTGTGTCGCTATGTTGGTTTCTCTTATACAAAACATGGTTTCAGCTATTTACTTAATGTAGTGGTATTTTTCTGTATAAGGTTGATTATTGTGAATCAGTATTTCACATACGCACATAGTTAGGTACACTTTGTATGCAAGCATATTTACCACCATGGGGTTGGTTTTCGTAGTGTGTATGCTAAGTGGAATGTTAGTTTTCGATGAGCAAGTGTGTAAGCAAGCCAACTTTTTACTTGTGGTTTTTAACTTGTTTCATGTGCGATTATTTGTAGATATTACTCGACATTTTTGGAAACAAAAAACATAACTTTTGGCACCTTGCCACCACCCTTTCTTGGGACCTTTCCATTTGAATTTTGTATTCGCTAATTATATCTAAAATTTTGATATGTTCATGTGGGCGTAGAATAATATAAGTTGCTATTTTATGCAGTGAGGGAATACTTTTATATATGAGTAGTATTCAAAAGTTATGTACATTTATTCTACACATTACTGTTCTTTAGTAGCTGATCACATCATATTAAGTGGTATTGGCTGTGAAGGATAGTTGGGTTCGTGTGTCAAACCAATTCTTTGCGAAAACAGCAAGTAAAAACAACAATAGGTAGTTAGGACGGAGGTCCCAATTTATAGAAGTAATATTGATTTTATTTCTTTCAGAGTTATAACTATTATATTTATTAGTGAGTTATATTTATTAGTGAGTTGTTTACTGATGAGTGATTACTTTAAGCAACCTGAGAATGTTACCACATAAATACAATCTCTATGTGGGTTTATCTCGTTATATCTTGTGTTATACATGCTCAATTCCGATGCTAGTATGAACTGTGTATGTTAAAACATATTATTATTTAAACTATAATTAGAACACTTTTTAACTCTTTATCTTCCTTTTAGTTTACATATAATATATTTCATGTTGTCTGTTGTTATATTGTTACTACTTCTATTGAGTATTCTACTTTTAAGTTGTTATTCTATTCGCTACTTGTAGGGACGAACAAAGTTATCTCTCTATAATTATTTCTTTCGAATAATTAGGGGATATTTATAAGTTATTTATCTTAGACCATTTATCTAATAGTTATGCTCATCTAAAGATGATAACTAAACTAGGTAAGATTAGAACAGTCATTTAATCTTTAGCGAATGTATTCGACCCTACTTGTGACAACAGTCACAAGATGCCACTTTGAATAAAATTACTAGTGATTAAATACTAAGATCTTAAATTAGATATAAACATATTCATGCAATAAACTAATTCATCACTCTAACTTATACATGTATAATCATGGCATCCAAACATAGAATCAAACACATCAAGATTCAAAAATTAAAATTAAAATTACTCATAATATTAAATTAATTAAACTATAGTCTAGGGTTCAAAATTACTCATAATCACGTTATTAAATTAACTAAATACCATAAGAATCAACATTATAATCATAGGAAAACTAAATAGAAAATAGTAGAAAAACTTATAAAGACCTTCAAAATCTTATCCAAAAGTTGCTACAAATGTGCTCTTTTATCTCACTTGTTTCTTGTTGTAATTATTATATTGATTTTGTTAATTATGATACTTTCTTATTTTGTAGGGTATTATTTTGTATTTATAAAAGATAAAAATTGAATCTGAATGTAAATAGGATTGTTGGTATTCTAGTGGAGATAAAACTAGTATGCATCATGTGTCAAAGGAATAGGATAAGTTGCGATGAGTAAAAGCTACGATGAATATAAAATACATAATTTTAGCTCATTATAATAATAAAATATATTTAAATATAAAATAATTGATATATAAAAATGTGTATATAAATGTAGCAGTCCTTGTAACAATGATTGTAATCTTTTCCATTCATTTTCAATGAGAATTCAATGCACTATTCATCCATCTTCTTCCTTATAGTTTTCACCTCAGTTTTCTAAAGATTAAACAACGATGATGGCATTGAACTTAATTGTTCTTCATATAATTGCATGATTGTTTTCCACATGATATACATATTTAAGACTCCTTAGCCGATACTTAATGGTGATTTTGGTAAGAGAAATTTCACATAAATCTCAAATTTTACTTCTAAACATTCCACTAAATACATTAAAATTTATATTTTATCAAAAATATATGAAATTACAAAAGTATCCCACCCATATCTCACATATTCTACCCACTTTTCCCAGAGTACATACCACCAATATGGACAATTTCAACTACTTTCCACAACCAACCACTTTCCAAAACCACCACAACTAGCCACCAATGCCATATCAGCCATCAACTTGCCCCCCCCCTATCTCACATATTCTACCCACTTTTCCCAGAGTACATACCATCCATATGGACAATTTCAACTACTTTCCACAACCAACCACTTTCCAAAACCACCACAACTAGCCACCAATGCCATATCAGCCATCAACTCCCCCCTATCTCACATATTCTACCCACTTTTCCCAGAGTACATACCACCCATATGGACAATTTCAACTACTTTCCACAACCAACCACTTTCCAAAACCACCACAACTAGCCACCAATGCCATATCAACCATCAACTTGCCCCCCCCCCCCCCCCCCCCACACACAACAAGTTTGATAGAAGATGGTATTTATTTTGGTATTTGTTCTATTAAAATCGTGATAGGAGAAATAAGGTGCTATTGTGCAGGTTCTGTAGAGGTTATCAAATCTAACATGAAGGTTCGGTTGGGGCTACTGAACATATATGTTAGGTTCAATTGGGGCTGTTAAATCTCTGCATGTTTTGTAGGAAAAAAATTGAAAGTATACTTATTCCAACTGATTTTTGGCTCGATCTTCTTTGAATTTTTCTTGTTTTATAATATTTTGATATTATAGTTTGTGTGTGGTTAATGGAGGAAGTAAAGGTTGAGATGAGAGAGGAGAAATGTTATCTATTAGGTTTTCAGATGAAATATTTTTAGTGTCAATGAAATATACAAGGATGGGATGCCTTCTTTAGTTTTTTTTTAGATGTCTTCTTTAGTTTTAATATATAAGGGTAAAATTATCACTTCATTGTAATTTTAAAATTTTTATAATTAGTAAGATACCTAAAAGTGAAATTCAAGATTTCTCCAAAAGTTCTCTTTTGAGAATTATAATTTGAATATTTTTTGGATAAATTTATAATTTTTTAAAGATCCCATATTCAATTCTTAACCACCACTTCCCACACCTAAAATGGATGCTTATCATTTAAGAGAAATTCTTAAAAAGAGACATAAAAATTAAAGAATTAAGTACGGAATAAGATAGAGACCAAGTAGACAACCAATGGTTGTATGAGATTGCATAATTATTAATTAGATGTAAAATTGGAGATATGAGATGATAAATGAATTATGACACCACATAATTAGATGTGAAGTATGTTGATTCATGCATCAATCAAAAACTTATTCCACATGGAATATGCATGATAAGCTATGCATATTTTTGACAGAGAAACACTGGGACAAGCATCTGATACATTTATTTCTACAAATACATATGTAAACTTTGAACAAGACTACTAATTGTCCACTCTTGATCAATTTATGAGCTGTAGTTATTTTCTGAACTATGATTTTAGGTGGTGTCTTATTTCAATTTCTGAGCTGTAGTTATTTTAGTAGAGTGTCTACAAGAACAATGTTGAAGAGCCTATGTGATGTGTATTTAGCTCTCTCCAAAGTCCAAACAATAGAATTTAGCCTCTCCTCGGATAAACAAGAAAATAAAAAATATATTGCCATCTCTATGCCACTACAAAGGCAGTAGAAGAACCCATGAAATGGCGAATGGAACCAAAAAGTGCTTTTGAAGAGCCAAAATGACTTATCCTGTATATACCAGGAACTGCAGAATCTGGTATCCACCATTCTATAGTTGCATAACTCTGTGGACTGAGTTTCCCAGACCTTGACCACTTGAATCTTAGGCAGAAATCATCATCATCGTAGGCTGCAACCCATGTCTTCTCGTGTTGGAGCATCTCAACAAGAGCAAATGTGCCTTCAGTCATTAGGTCATTTCTTGGACAACCAGACCAGAAAGTGACTGAAACCATCTCACCCCTCTTGAAGGAGGAATTTGGCACAACATCGGTTTTAACATCTCCAAAAGTGACACCAGGTGGTGTCATGTCCAAAACAACTGGAGCTAATAAGCTGATTTGTTTATCAAGGAGATCAGGTGGCTGAGGGCCACGTTCAACTGTTTGATCGCTGACAAGAGCTGCAGCAAGCTTCTTGAATTCTTGAATGTAAGCTTCAAGTGTGTGTGGTCCATAAAGAGTTGATGCACCCTGTAATCGCAATATTCATTAGACAATAACCTAAGAAATGTAGGACTTGTTGGATGTGCTTAGAATTGATTTCAATGGAAATTGTTTGAAATGAAATAATTTGGTAAAAAGTTGTTTCAAGTGAAGCATTAAGGTGTTTAGCAAAATCTCTAATTACTAAAATACCACTTTAAACTACTTCTAACATTTCATGCCACTCTTAAATTAATGCTTGTGCAAGTAAGCAGCCTGAATTAACCCAGTCTAAATTGATAAAACCTTAGCTCAAATCAAATTTACTTCGAGCTAGCAAGTATGAACTCAAATCCAAACCAAATACAAACGAGTGGACCCAAAATGACCCAAACTAATCCGAATTTTTAATTACATGCTCTTTTTTAGTTAACTGGACATTTTTTTATAGTTCAAAAAAATATTCTAAGGATCATTACTACAAACATCATTACATGAAACAAAAATAAAAAAAGGAGAAATAATGTTATAACAATTAATTAAACACAAAAAAACACACATTAACAACATCGTATTACATCATTATTCAAAAATTAAGATTCAATACAATCTACACCATATTTCAAACTTCGATAATTTCAAGCCATAATATATCTATAACATTTTAGATATATATTATATAATCACAACATTTTTAATTTGATTTAGGGCTAATGGGTTGACTTGAACACAACTCAAACCCAGCTCGATTTTTTCAAACTATTTGAATTGACTCGAATTTGACCCAAATTTAATTCAATTCAAGTTTTTCGATTCAAGTTACGACACAAATTTTCACCCATACTTAAAACCACTTCGAAGAAGCACATCCAAATAGACTCATAAAATTATTAGAAGTGTTTTGAGTTACACTATAAGTATTTATTTTACATGCAGAGCATGCATCCAAAATTACTTCTTAAATTTGACCCAAATTTAATTCGATTCGAGTTTTTCAATTCAAGTTACGACACAAATTACCACCCTGCTTAATACCACTTCGAAGAAGCACATCCAAACATACTCATAAACTTATTAGAAATGTTTTGAGTGACACTATTAAGTATTTATTTTACGAACATAAAGAGCATGCATCTAAAATTACTTCTTTCAAACTCTTAAAAGCACATCTCAAAATTTTGAAAGTACACCCTCGTAGCAAGTACCAAACATCCTCAAAAGTGCTTTGATTTATTTGAAAGAATTTTCCACAAAAGGAAAAGCAATTCCAAACATACTCGGATTTTATGCAAAATAATTGAAGGCTCCTATGAATATACATTTAGACAAACTCAATCGTATTTTCTCACCCATTAATTAAAGATAAGGTAAGAGTATAGGAGAATGGAAAATATATGAGAAGAAAGATAAACCAGTAATTTGAGGGGAATATGCATTGATAATAGCCAGATAGCAGAGTTGGTGAAATGCTGATACAAACCTCATATCTCTGAACCTGGTACTCTTCAAAGGTGGTCACATACTGAGAATAGGAATTTGTCAGCCCAGCAATGACTACATGGACATTTCTGTTAACTTCTCCATTACCTCCAGAAGTAAGCACTGTCTTAACAGCATCACGGAGGCGCCTGCCAGCCATGGTTGTGAATTCTGAAGGAAACAATATCATTTAGAAATGCACAGCAACAGGAATTCATGAACCAACACCAAATAAGATAATAGGCGAACTTCTGAGTATATTCCTACCATGATCGAAACATGACATTCTTCATAAATCAAGATATGTACATTCCAAATCTTGTGTTTGTTTATTATGCAGTTCTAGCTAGTCACTTACAGTTTAAGAACAGTACTACTGAGGGGCTCAAATTTTAGAATATAGTGGTTTGATACTACCTCCTGGTACGCTAAGAATGACAAGTTGTCCAATCTGCAAGATTTGAACTGGAAGAATGGAAGGCTGCATAAATAAACATGCATCTATGAGTCTCAATTAGTTATACACACTAGAATTAAGGAGCTTATTCAAAGTCAATAATGCAAAAATTAATCCTTAGAATTAATCAGAATGAGAATTGCTAATATCACTCACTTTTACACCCATATCTTTTATATAGCGTCATGTATCAAATTATTTTAGAAACTAGAGAAGTGTTTATTTTTTCTAGATAATATTAACACATATCACAATTTAAGTAGCATGGGTGCAAAAGAGGGTGCAAATTTATGTGCCCTTAGCATTCCTCTTGGAAAATATATATATACATTAAACTCAATGTCCTGACTCATGCTCACTCGACAGTCATATGGAGAGAGACTCAAATTCGAAACTTACTGCCCAGTCATATGGTTCTTTCATTTCCCCTGTATCAAGAAGAATAGGCTTTGGATACTGGCAGCTGATTTGCTCCTGATTTGGTGTTTTCAGCAAGTTCCTTACCAATTTCCAGAAGGGATTTCCCTAGAGAAACACCAATGAAAAGATTCAGACATAATTTAGGCTTTAAAACTGTTCAATGCATTTCCATAAAGCTGTCCAAAGATGCATTTGTTCTGCAATCATTAGGGTTTGTTTCATTCTACTCCTAAGGCTTTTTAAAAATATTTATGAACCAAACAAATTCTACTTTTGGGACTATGTAAAAGCATTTCTAAACCATATGGAAAAAAATTCGTCAAAGCATAAATTTTCCAAAAGGCACATTTGATGCTTCTTGTGCTTTCTTCTAAAACTAAACTCAAACCAATTTTTAACATAAACAAAAGCAAACAAGCCCTTAGTTTATTACCTTGTCATCACCTTGCTTGAAATCAAAAGCACCTGGACCATCAGTAGTTCCTGCAGCAAATGAAAATCCCAAGGCAGCAGGGCAAGTTTTCACCAACTTATTCCCCCCCCCTACTTGAGGAAGGGAGACTTCTAGGTTAGAAAAGTCCAAGTATGCATGTTGGGACCTTATTTTCCCATTCAGCTTCTCAGTTGCTTTATCAAAAAGCTCCACAGCTTTTCTAAACTGTCTTTCACCTATTATACGAGTGCTCTCAAAGTCATCAGGATAACTGTCAAATTAATAAAAACATTGTTTTGTTTAAAAGATCTACCAAATTGTAATATGATGAAATTCTTCAGAAGCAGAATAATACATACCCTGGTCCACGGCCATAGCACAATTCATTTTTATCATTACAAGTACTATGATTGAAATCACATGGCAGTCCAGTATCTTTACAAAATGCACCAAGAACATTGGGGCTTACATCACCGCAATTTGATTGACAGAATGCAGACACAAATAGAGGCTTGTTAGGTTTCTTTAAAGCATCTCTCACCCTTTTTGTAGAGCTAGAAAACCTTGTCACAGGCTTTCCTCCAGAAGACTGGAAGGAGGCAGCAATTTTCATTAACTCTTCTCCTGTTCAAAACAAACTAATTTGTTATAACAAAAACATTTTGTCTTGTGAAAGAAAACATTGAACCAAATGTCAGCATTTATGTATCACTCCAATTGTTTACAAGTTACTATGTCAGCTTTGTCATGTCCTCAATCTCATGAATACTCATATAAAAAATTATATTAGGTTTGAGTAAGGCAATAAGATATGAATATTATAACATTATTTGTGCTTTTCTTAGGAAACAAAAAAATATGTTTATTCAGCCTGGAATCACTTATGGCAAATTATTTGTCTAGTTTAAAAGCTTTTTTTTAACTTTCAAAAACACTTTTATAGGTCTTAGAAGCTTAAACAAATAGACCTTGTGTATGTACGCTCATGTCCTTTATCTCATGAATACTCTTATAAAAAATTAGATTAGATTCCACTTCCAGTAAATGAAGTAAGATATGAATATCATACCAGATCCTCATGCATCTATTTTAGCCTTTTAGGTTATGAGTAAAAATTTTAAGAGGCTCAAGCTTTAAACAGAAAGGCATACAATAGAATGCCACCATTTAAAACAAAACTGAAATAATTTCAATCAGTCAGTGTTGCATGCATCCATTGAAATTTGACAAAAAAAGAGTGCACTTACGGTCCCCATTGGATTCTGGAACAATGGTTGAGACCTGTCTTGGGATTATATCACTCGCTGACCTATTAAAAAATAGACGGTTGAATCGATTAGGTTCAAACCAATCCTCCATAAACCGAGCCGCAGCTCCTTTGTTGTCACCACTTATCAGTGAGTTTGTACGACTCATAGAGGTTCCATGTGTTGCAAACCAGTTAAAGCTACCTATTGAACCCCAATGATCATCTACAAACTTTATGAGAGTCATTTCTTTATCTACATTATATTTATATTTAGTCCGTTCAGCTGCAGGATTGCTGAGATAAGAACTGGGACTACGACTTACACCGGCATCTAAGAGTTCTCCTGTAAAAAAGTTAGGACAAAAATTTAAGAAACGTGCAGCACAAGTCTTGACCTAGATTGATATAATTACCATTGCATGCCAGACTACATTTTTTGATATGCAAGAACAAACGTTAACTTCAAAACAATGGGACACCATCTCATCAAAGCTTCAAAACAAATTCAATTTTAACTAACTACCGGTACCATGTGATCTGGAACTTGAAGTAACTAAAAGCCAGATTCTCAGGAGTAGTAAACTAATAAAGCAGTAAACTTCCTATTCTCAAAAAACTTAGTGCATTTCTAGTTAATAGTCATTACTTGTTTGGTCATCAATAAAGTACTTTGCTCGCCCTTAAAGAAAAGACAATAATTACTATGAGAATGTTTTTCTTCTATGATGTTCTGAATATGAACTTTTAAGACTCACAAATATTTCTTTCAAACAAGTACAGACTAGTAAAACGACCTCTTGTTTTAGTTGAGTACCATATCAACTACAATAAGAAAACAAGGTCACTCAAAGATAGAACAAATAGATGTTAGAGGACTCTGACTCATTTCTCACCCTTATTCACAAAAATTGATCCTGGCCTGAGACTTTCATGGGCTTGTACAATGCTTTGTTCAATCCCATCAACAATAGCATCAAATGATTGGCGCACAAATCCAAGAGATGTTACAATGTAAACAACATATTGGAGATAGCCTCCAGGGCCAGCATGAGTGTGAATACCACTAATGGCCACATTCTGCTCTGTATAAAGGTCCCCATACCTAAAACGATAAAGATTAAATGAAAATTATCTTATATAGACTTAGGATAATAACTATTTCATAATATATGCTTGGTTATGCCATACCATTTTCAACTTGGGATAACTGGTATGTAACTGAGTTAAGAAGGACATGTTGTGAAATAAGCATAACTTGATCTATGTTGTGAAATAGTTGTACTCTAAGTCTATATCGTGAGTTTGCTGATACAAGATATGGTCCCAGAGGCTTAAATACTGGAAACAATATAGATAATCAAAGAAACTCTTAATTGCTTCAATACTCCTAATACAATACTATGCATAGATCAAAAATTATCTCAAGCAGAACATTGTAAAATAAAAGCAAAAACGGTAACAAATGGTTCACTACCTTGCCTTCAACCTCTCAAGTACGTTAATACTAACAATTTGGGATGCCATACAAGCATCCAGATTTACAAAGACTATACGATTTCCCTTTGGTTCAGCCACAATAAAAGTTCGAGCTCGCAACCTGAAATGAACCCCAGAAGCAATCTGATCCAGATTAGCATATCCCATCATGTTAACATCTGCTGCAGGTCCTGTTATGTCATAGCTTCCAAGACCAATTAAGTAGCTGGAAGCAGATAATGTCACTTTAATGCCTTGTAGTAGTAAGGACAATAACAAAGCTGAGAACCAAATGGCTTCATATGGCCTACATATATAGCTAGTATTATGAGAGAACGTCTTTGCCATTTCCTGAAAAAAGGAAATTAAAATCATTCACAAATTTTTTCCACTTGTCATCCACCCATTTAACAAATAAAGCTCCCAACTTAGAAAAATAACTAAATCCCGGATCTTAAAAGTTCCAAATTAAGATATTCTAAGTCCCAAATAGCAATTCCAAAAAGTAGAAGAGCTAGATTCAACAATATAAAATCTTAAACTGCTTTTCAGTATAAACAGTAATGGTACCAGCAACGTACGCCCAGAGACAAACACATATAACACAAAAAAAAAAAAAACTAGGGAACAAGAGACAGAAATTAAAGAAGTTTCCGTACGAAGGAGGGAAGTTGAAGCTAATTATGATGAACAATTATCAGAATTCAAAGTAAGCTGCAATGTTAAGAAGAATAGGAAACAGGGATGTATATTAAGCAAAAAAATAGTGACGATTACTTAAACGAAACTCTTTGGCTTCTCCGCTCTTGTTTGGTGTAGGGTAAGCGCCATTATTGTGAATCTATAAATAAATGCTCATAACTGTTGTCGTTCGGTACACATATATCATCGTTTAATCTCTCTAATTAGATTTCGTACCCAGGCACTAACCAAAATGTTCTCCAGCCAGCTCTTAACTATAGAAGGAGAGTGCAACCGAAAAAAAAAATCAAGATGAGAACACGAAAGTGGAAGTGTTATTAATTATTATTGGAGTATCCTCCACGGATTGATTTCTCTCTTCACGCTATTTGTTTTTTTTTTAAAAGTTGTATCATATACAACCAATCGATCATTTTTCCTAAAGTGAAATAATTTTCTTAAAGACCTGAACTTGAAGCCCCCATGAAAGAAATGATTTGCAAGGAAGGCAACGGACAGTGCTCCACTAGAGTCAGATACTGCATTTTCTATGAGAAATGTGGCTTTTATTTGTTGGTGAGTAAGGGCTTAATTCTAGTTGCGATAAGCATTAATGGCAACATGGTCCATGACACATTAACATTGGATACTGAGTAAGAGCAACCAATGACATTATGAACCCACCTCCGCACCTGTTACTTATCAGCACTCTTATTAAATTTTTTTAATAGTAGATTTTGTTATTATCGAAATAATATTTTTTATTTTTAAAAATTTTAAAATAAAATATTTATTTATTTTAATATTAATTATCTTTATTTATTATTGGTAAAGTTTTTCTTAATTATTTTCAAAGTAATTAAATTATAAAAAATATATTTATTTGGTTAAACAAAATAAAAGATATGAAATCTCCTAATTTTTACTAAATAAACATATTAGTTTCATAATAATTAGATTACTTACCAAAGATTTTATAATTTTACAAAATAAACACTTTAATATTATAATTTAATAATTAGATATTATTATTCATGTCATTATAAAAATTAAATAATTTTAATTTTATAATTTATTAAAATTAACATTTTTATTCTATCAAAAGTATTAAAAGTAAATACTCATAATATTTAACTTTCATAAATAAATTTATTATACATACACAACTCAAAAAATATGGATCTAAAGTGATTATTTTCACATAATAACGAGCTATTGTAACGTTTTTTCAAAAATTATGGGACTTATGGTGCCTAATATAATAATTATGATATTAAATCGCTTAAATTAAATAATTATAGGACACCTTGTGCCTAAAATTAAAAAATATTTTAGTCTTTTAAAAAAATTATTATTCTTTTATTTTTTTCTCTCTTTCTCACTCCATTTCATTTTCATTCACTCTCTTAAGTTTAAGTTTAGCATTTAAAGTTTAATGTTCAAGATTTAGTGTTTAAAGTTAAATAGAGATGTGAGAGATATGAGAAAAAAAAAGAAAAAAAAAAAGAAAAGATGAAATAAAATATTAAAAAGTTTAAATGACTAGATTATCCTTCATTGTTTTGTGCGTAAAAATCATTTGGTTATTTTTGACCAAATGAATACTTTTAAAATACAACTCAAAAACTTACAAACAATAAATATAAACACAATAATACAGGTACTAATAAAATACATGCCTTCTACACTCACCATTCACATGATACCTTTACATAATGTTGTAACATGAATGGCCATGGGATGAGTGGACACGATTATGTTAATAATCATAACCATCACACCCTAGTTTTAGGTGCATTCGGATAATAATCATCGGTTTAATCACATTTTAGCTATGGTTTCTCCATTGTTAATAATAGTTTCTTTATGTTTTAATCACGCTTATTATTTAAAAAAAATCAAAAATATATTTACTTTAAAAAATTTCATTTTGTCTGTATCCTCGATTAATGCAACTTGTATCCCTGATTAATGCAATCTTAAATGCTTCATTATCGATTCAAGAGTATTAAGTGAGAGGTTATAACCTATGGGATTGGTCAAAGTTAGTCCACTAGTACTAATAAGAGGCATAAAGGAAGAGGCATTACTCCTAGGAATCAACGACACAAAAACTTTGTTATAAATTATACATTTTTCTTTATCAAGATTGGGGCTAACAAGAATGGTCAGGATAAAAAGCATCATTCTCGTTCGTATTTTGGATATACGTATAATCATAAAAGACTATTAAAATGACTAATTCTTGAAAATTTAGAGACATTAAAGATAGAGAAATTGTTAGACTCACCCTTTTTTTTATCTAGTACCAAAATCTGTGATGTTAAAGAAAGACCTTTTACAAGAAAGTTGGTTAGTTATTTATTATAAAAACACCTCATTTTATAATGGGACTATTTCAATCTTTTTTTGATTTATTGTAATAGATTATTCTCATTATGCATATAAGAAATTATCTGTATAAGATGAAAATTTTATGTACGATTTATAAATGAAGATTTTTTCAATCGAAAGAGGATCGAAACGAATGTCGACTTAATCCGAAAGAAATTATAATTTTTTTTACATAATTATTATGAAGCTATACGACTAGAAGTTGAACCCTACGATCAAAGTTATATACTTTATAACATAATACTTATCCACAAGAGTGATGACGAACATACAAAAGCTTTGGAATATCGTTGCAATTGATATTCGATCCAAAAGAGAAGTAAGTGATCTTTAAAAAATGGGTTTTTATTATTGTCATTTTATATTTTCTTGAAAAAGTAGGTAAGTTTACAAGAGTTGTTCATGATATTTCGAACAAAATGGATTTTTTTACCAAATGTTGCCTTAATCACGAAACAAAATTCAATTAAATTGTTGAAATAACAATATCCAAAAAAAAGTTGTAAATTATTTGTATATAACTTTCTTATACTATTTATCTTTTACTACTCAATTTAGTATTATTTATATAGAATGTTATTTTTTATAACAATAAAAAGATTATTTTTCTTTCTTTTTATAATATTTAAATATTATAAAAAGAAATATCAAAAGGATTTTTAAAAATTTTGAATTTTCTATTGGAGTGACTTTCATTGGAATTCTTTGAACAAAAAAATGAAATTGAAGATTTAAACTTGCAATATCAAGACTTTTCCACTGCTAACACTATCTGGGATATTATGCCTTCAAAAGAAAGAATATTAATATTTTTATAATATAAATTATTATTTATAATAATATTTCATTAATTATAACTTTATTTAATAATAATAATAACAATACTAAAATAGAATTAATATTTCATATATATTTATTGTGACAATAACAAAAGTTAATTATTCCTTAATTTCAAAGAAATTGTCACTATTGTTAGAACAAAATATTTATCTTTATAAATAAATATTTGTAAAAGTATAAAGTTTGTTAAGATAATAATGTTTATTGCTATAAAAATATCAATTATCATAACAACTTTATTCAATATTAGAGATATTAAGAATTAACATTCTAGGAAAAAAAGATATTTCGTATCTATTATGACAATAACAAAAGCTATTATACAATATCATTACTTATAATATTATGTAAAAAATCAATATATTATTTTTAATTTTTTTAATTTATTACTTGTATTATTAGATTTTTTTTGATCAATTATTATCGTCAAAACTTAGTAAATTTCATCAAAAACATTTAAGTAACATATATGAAGCGATATAAAGCATAAAAGAATACTGAAGATTAGGGCTAACAAGAATGGTTGGGATAAAAAGCATTATTCTCGTTCGTATTTTGGATATACGTATAACCATAAAAGATTATTATGCGACTAATTTTTGGAAATTTAGAGGCGTTAAAGATAGAGAAATTATTAGACTCACCTTTTTTTTATCTAGTACCAAAATCTGTGATGTTAAAGAAAGGTCTTTTACAATAAAGTTGGTTAGTTATTTCTTATAAAAACATCAATCCCGCTCAGTTTATAATGACACTATTTCAATCTTTATTGATTTCTTGTTATAGATTATTCTCAATATGTACATAAGGAAGGATCCATATGAGATGAAAATTTTATGTACGATTCATAAATGAAGATTTTTTCAATCGAAAGTGGATCGTAACGAATGTTGGCTCAATCCGAAAGAAATTATGCAAAAAATTTACATAACTATTCTGAAGCTATACGACTAGAAATTGATCCCTATGATCAAAGTTATATGCTTTATAACATAAGACTTATGGCGAACATACAAAAGCTTTGGAATATCATTGCAATTGATATTCAATCCAAAAGAGAAGGAAGAGATCTTTAAAAAATGGGTTTTTATTCTTACCATTCTATATTTTCTTGAAAAATGGGGTCAACTTAGAGGAGTTGTTCATGATATTTCGAAGAAAACGAGTTTTTTTTATCAAATTTTGCCTTAATCACGAAACAAAATTCAATTAAATTGTTGAAATAGTAATATAAAAAAAAAAGTTGTAAATTATTTGTATATAACTTTGTATAACTTTTTTTTGTACTTTATGTTGTTTTTTCTTTAGTATAATATGTATCTTGTACTAGTCAATTTAGTATTACTTATATAGAATGTTGTTTTTTATAACAATAAAAAATTTATTTTTCTTTTTTTTTATAATATTTAAATATTATAAAAAGAAATATCAAAACGATTTTTAAAAATTTTGAATTTTCTATTGGAGTACTTTTCATCGGAATTCTTTAACAAAAAAAATGAAATTGAAGATTTAAGCTTGCAATACCAAGACTTTTCCATTGGGATATTATGCCTTTAAAAGAAGAAATATTAATATTTTTATAATATAAATATTATTTAATAATAACAATAACAATATTAAAATTAATTAATATTTCATATATATTTATCGTGACAATAAAAAAAGTTAATTCTTACTTATTTTTAAAGAAATTGTCACTATTGCTAGAACAAAATATTTATCTTTATAAATAAATATTTCTAAAAGTATAAAGTTTGTTAAGATAATAATGTTTATTGCTATAAAAATATCAATTATCATGACAACTTTATTCAATATTAGATACACTAAGAATTAACATTATAGATCAAATGTATATTTCGTATCTATTATGAAAATAACAAAAGTTATTACACATTATCATTACTTATAATATTATGTAAAAAAACGATATATTATTTTTAATTTTTTTAATTCATTACTTGTATTATTAGAATGTCTTTCGATCAATTATTATTGTCAAAATTTAGTAAATTTCATCAAAAAAAAATTAAGTAACATATATGAAATATGAAATCATACTTACAACTTTATTATCTTATTCATAAAACGTTATTATAACTTGAAATATTGTGTAAAGAATTAAAATATTTCAAATAAATTAATCAGTTTTTGATTCAAAGATATTTCAATGAGTTAATTGAAATAAAATATATTAAAAGTTGTATATAGTATTAGTATTTTGTTTACTATTTTAATTAATAATTTTTTACCATGTAATATAATTTATAATATAAATACATGCTATTACGAAAAAAACTCTTTATCGATTGAACAAATCAAAAAATAATATCAAATCCGACAAAAGAAAAAACAAAATTATCACTGCATCCAACGGTTACTAAAGCATGAATGGTCATCATCAAATCTAACGGTAAGTTGGTCAGGTACCAATGAGATAGTCCGATAAGATATTGATAAGTAAATATGTCTTTAATTTTTTTATTTATAAATATCTTCATTGGCCAAAATAACACTATTCAAGTGATACATAAATTTATAATATTTATATTATTTTAAAAACAAATTAATTTTTTAATTTTAAAAATAATATTAATACATGATATAATATAAAAATAAATAATATTAGTATTTCCAAGCCAAGTTCATTGATAATAAAATAATTTAGTCACTCGTAAACTATTGTAAAAGGAACCACAATCTCAATGTTTGAATTCAAACAGACATATATAAAGCAATTTACAATAGTGTATCTAAATAGAATTTTTATAGATTTTAATAAATTTTAATTTTTTTAATCATTTAATTTTTTAAAAAATTTACATGTATTTAATTAACAACCTTAAAAAATTTAAAAAATTATAAAATATTATACAAATTTAAATTTATTTAATAACTAATTTTTAAAAATATAAAAATATTCAAAATATAAAAAACTTTTAAAAACTTAATTAAATCTTAAACTTTTGAAGATTTTAAATATATATATTTTTCCACATTTTGCACTCTTTTTTTCTCCCTTTTCTCCTCACTCCTCTTTTTCTCTCTCTCTTTCTTTTATATTTCTCACATAAAAACCTTAAATTGATTTTACAGAATATAATTTTTTTAATAAATTTCACATACAAAACTTAAAGAAATAATTTTATTAACATAATTTTTTTAATAATTGTTTTGGCATAAAGAATGATCTGTTACTTAACATTTGTTGAACCCAAGTCATAAGGTCAAACCGAGCCTTGCGATCTCAGCTCGAGCATTGGATGGTTAATCTCAAGTTTTAAATATATTTTACTTTACTTTTATACCCTTTTGACATACTGTGACGTAAACACCCTATTTAAAAAACACTTGTACATTAACTCTATATATATATTGACTCCCTAAAAGATCTACACATTTCATCAATTGCTCTAACTTTTTTTTATTTTCTTTCTCAACACATTAGACCAATCTTAACATTTTGAGACCTATCGTGGAGCTTAGATTTTGAGGTCAAGCTTTAGCTTCTGGCCTCATATTTTTTAGGATTCACCCCAAATTCTGAAAGATACGTAAAGATACGTAAGAGACCAAACACCAATTCCACTTACTAGTTACCCCCAAAATCATAATCACTTGTTCCTTACCAACATGGTAGGGACACGTGTTGAAGGTCGACTAAGACTAACAAACGAAGAAGCAACGACAACACTAGACAACACCTCGTCAACCCATGGCGAGGCCAGAAAAGAAACTAACTCTCATCAAGAGTTGGGTAATAAACTTCTCGAGTTAAGAAGATAACTCTAGGAGACCATGCAAGAAAATAGGTCATTATGCTCCCAATCAAGTCGGGGAACCTCTGATGATTGAACCGTCAACCCTATTGGTAGAAACAGACTAGAGCGTATCGTGCTCGAGCTTAACCAAGGTGAATAGGAAGTTGAAGGGGACCACTTTTTTGGTTCGGTGAGACCTAGCAACGAGCAATGGTTGTAGAGAAAAAAAGCTAGGAGGTGCGATTTCAGGCATTGGAAGAAGTTAACAAAAAACAAGATTGGACTTTGAAATTAGCCAATGAAAGGCATTAAAAAGGCAAGGCCCTTTATTACGTGGATATGGACTGCGAGCACCATCTTCTCTCAATCACCCAGAGAAGTGGTGAGTCTACTGAAGAATATATGATAGGGTTTATAGAAGAAAGGCTAGAGATATCAGACTATCCAAGCTTTATTGCGATAAAGGCCTTCAAGTGAGGTCTTCTGAGGGATTCTGATTTGTTTGTAGAACTAACCAAGACGATCCCAAAAAAATTAGAGGAAGCTTATAAAGATGTGAGAAAAAATTTCAATCCGAAAAGAGAGCTAGGTTTGGTTAAGAGTAGCAAGGCAGCTATGGAGGTTACGTTAGAAAAAGAGAAAAGAAGGATGAGCCCAAACAATGCTAACTAAGACGACAATATTAACAAAAACAAGCGCTTCACACCAAATCATATGGGGAGTAGATAATGGTCTGAGAACAGGGGGCCTTGAAGGAGGTAATTGTCTCCCTTTAAGGTCCACCCTTAAGAGTAAGTCTAGCTCAGGTAGTGTTAATAATGGAGGAGACGAATGTCAAATGACCCCAAAAAATGAGGGTTTTCCTTAAGGATACATCAAAATGGTGTGCCTTTCACAAAGATGTAGACCATGAGATGAGATACTACATGAATCCAAAAAAAGAAATGGAGGATCTGTTAGCCAAATGATATTTAAAAGACCTCGTAGGAAGCATATAGTAGAGAAGGATGGCGGCAACACAAATGTGAAACTTCGAAGCTACTAACACCATTAGGTAACTTGATAGACCCTTACAAAAAGCCCATATATAAGGACTATCCATACCATACATAGAGGGCCCGACCTTAATGAGACCTCCAATAACTTGCGGAAAAGATACACTAGAGACTTATGCATCTCTCTACATGTTTACAATCTAAAAAAAGAAAGGTCTTATGTTAAAATCATCTTCACTGAGATAGATGAGGCCTAATTTCCCCACGAAAATCCTTTGGTAATAACTTTAAGAATAGGATCCTATGATATTTGTCAAATCATGATTGACACTGGGAGCTCAATCGAGCTTCTTTTTCTATCGACAACAAGGGCCCTAGGCATAAAAGAATACAATATTGCAAGAAAAGAGCTACCCTTGGTAGGATTCAAGAGTATCACCACATATGCAATTGGAACCATGGTACTACCTGTTATAGCTAAAAGATCTATAGTGATGACCAATTTTGTGGTAATTGATGTCCCAACTCACTACAATACCATCATGGACAGGCTATATATACACAAGATGAAGGTAGTTTTGTCCATCTTCCACCAAGTCATTAAATTCTCGACTAAAGATGGCATAAATGAGATAAGGGGAGACCAAAAAAAGGCAAAAAATTGTTATAATGCCACTGTGAAATAGGCCACTCCCAACTAGCAAACACATCATGAACCTCTTAAAAAAAGGGTATTGAGGTAGATGTCTAGTATCGTCCATCAATTTAAATGAGATACGAGATCTACCAATTAAAGACAAGGAGGATCTTACACTTCTGATGTGCCTTATTTGACAGTCTTCACATATATCATCCCTGTATATATATATATATTAGGTGATTTCTTGCAAGTAATCGCTCTCTCCTAATATTACATCCTTATCCTTAGAAAAGGTAGAACATTTTCCCTCAAAGAGTTTATCATCTCAAAAAGGTAGAGCACTCTTCCTCAAAAAGATTTGACCACCTCAAGCTCAGACTAGGTAGAGCGTTTTCTCTCAAAGAGAGTTGATCACCTCGTCCTCAAAAAAGGTATAACGCTCTCCCTCAGAGAGTTGATCACCCCAAGCTCAGAAAAGGTAAAGTGCTCTCCATAAAAGAGAGTTGATCACTTCAAGCTTAGATAAGATAGACTGTTTTCCATAAAAGAAAGTTGGTCACCTCATCCTCAAAAAAGATAGAATGCTCTCCCTGAGAGAGTTGATCATCTCTTCCTCAGAAAAGGTAGAATGCTTTCCCTCAAATAGTTGATCATATCTTCCTCATAAAAGGTAGAATGATTTCCCTTAGAGATTTTATCACCTCAAAAAGGTAGAGCACTCTCCTTCAAAGAGAGTTGATCACCTCGAGCTCTGACCAGGTAAAGTGCTCTCCCTTAAAGAGTTGATCACCTCAAGCTCAAAAAAGGTAGAGCGCTCTCCATCAAAGAGAGTTAACCATCTCGAGCTCAGGCTAGGTAAATGGCTCTCCCTCAAAGAGAATTGATCACCTCATCCTCATAAAAAGTATAACGCTGTCCTTTTGAGAGTTGATAACCTCAATCTCAAAAAAAGTAGAGCACTGTCCATCAAAGAGACTTTATCACCTCGAGCTTAGACCAGGTAGAACGCTCTTCCTCAGAGAGTTGAACACCTCGTCCTCAAAAAAGGTAGAGCATTCTCATTTAGAGAGTTAATCACCTCAAGCTAAAAAAAGGTAAGACTCTATATTGTGTGGACCATCGTGTCCAGTACCTTCTATATATGGATATTGAGAAAGAGCTCGACATCATGCGTAAAGACATCAATCCTATTTGCGCGCTGAGCCTTTTACTCTTCCACCTCAATTGACGAACTAAGTTAAAAGAGTAGGGGACTGATGTTTGGGCATAAAGAATGATCTAATGTTTGACCTTTGTTGATCCCTTGAGATGTTTGCCCGAGCCATAGGGTCAGCCCAAGCCTTGATACATCATCCTAAGCCTTAAGACGTCAACCTGAGCCTTGGGGTGGTCGACCTCAAACTTTAAATGTATTTTGTTGTACTCTTATATCCTTCTGACATGCTATGACATAAATGTCCTATTTAACCGACATATATATATACAAAACTCTACATATACATGGACTCACTAAAAGATCTATACATTCCATAAATTGTTCTAATTTCTCTTTAGTTTCTCTTTCAACAAATTAGACCAATTTGAACGATAATTACTAGGAAATCTCATAATAATAACTTTTATTATAAATTATGTTAAACATATATCTTCTTTTAATTAATATAAATTCGACTTTGATTTTATAAAAATTACAAATATTTTTACAACTTAAAAAATAATATATATTTTATTTTAATAAAATACATAATAATATATTGAATATTTTGGATAATTATAAAAGGTTTATAAAAAATTTATGAAATAATTAAATATAGTAATAAATATGATAATAATTTAAAATATATTAAATTTTATGAAAGTCTATGTTATACTATAAATATTTATGAAAAAAATAATACAAATATGTTCAAATTTATATAAAATTAAAAAAAATTAACAAAATATATGTTGAATTTTTTAAAAGTATATTTAAATCAATAGATTTTTTAGAATTTAAATTTATAAAAATATCTCTAAATTTTAATTAAATTATTTAAAATTTAATAAAATATACGTTAAAATATTGAAAAAATTATTAAAATATGTAGATTTTATAAAATATGAAATCACCTTAAATTCTAATTAAATACATCTACTAACAAGTAAAATAAATAAATAAAATTGGAACTGATGTTATGCTTTTGTTTACTTTTTAAAAGATATACTAGAAAGTAAATGTATGAAATAAAATATTTATTCTAATATTTATTTTTTTAATTTTATACATATTTATTATTTTAGTGCTTAACACATCAATTTATTCTTAAATATTTTAAAACTTAACCCATAAAATTTTTAATTATCATATTTTTAAAATTTTATACATGATTTAAAAAAATTTAAATTACATATATATATACATATTTATTTTAGTGCTTAAGTAATAATTTATATATAAATTTTTAAAAATTAAATCATATATATAAAATATAAGAAATTATTTTAATATTTTATATAAATTTAATTAAAATTTAAAATCTAATTTAATAGTTTATGGGGACTTAGAATGTGAAAAACACAGAGAACGAGAGTCAGGAGAGAGGACAACCCATACCACTACGTATAAAACTAACTAAACACCTTTCTTTGGCTATGGCCTTGAATTTCGGGTCCTCTCGCAGCCATTGAGAATCAACGGCGACCTTCACACTCAAACCGACGGTTCCATCAAAACAAACACAAAAAAATATTCATTCCTTCTTTATTTTCTTAAGTTCTCTGTTTTTCATATCCTTTTATTTTGCCGGAAAATAACTTCTGATTGATTTCCCGGCATCATGTCTTCCGCTGGAGCGGCAAATTCACTTTCAAGTAGTAGCCCAAGAAAAACCAGACCCGCCACCACTAGACGGCGTGTGGCAGAGAATTATGATTTGACCGAAAGATCTTCAAACATTTCAGTATCAGATGTCTCCGAAGACGAAGAAGAGGATCCCAACGATTTTGGTAGTGGGTCCTACCACCACCACTGTTATCACCATTACCACAACCGTCGTCAGATTCCTCTAACAATGAGAGAGACGTGGCTGCTTAATATTGAAGATGGATTTTATTGGACGGTGGATATGGTTAAGTCGTTAACGTCGGGAAGGAACGTTGTCCGTAAGATTTTTGGGTGTCTTTTGTTAATGGTGGTTCTATTGGTGTTTGTGAAGGTCTCGTTCTTGACTCAACACGTGAAGGTGTCTGGTACGAGAAGAGAGAATGGGCTTTTGGTAATCAAGACTTTTAGAGACGATTGGGCAATGGCTCAAAACGTCGTAGCAGAGACCCAGACACCCCTACCCAGGAGAGTTCTGGAGAGGTTGTCTGTAAGTAAACATTTCCTATTTCAGAAAATTGATTTTTTATTTTTGTAAATTTTGTTGGGTTCTTCAACCTGTCGGTTGGTTCTCGAGAAAATTGAGAAAAATAAATATGTGTTGCCAAATCATTACCACCTCGTGATAAATGTAATTTTTCATACGATTCTCATATTAAGATGTGTCATTTTCTTAAAAAAATATAAGCTGTTTCTTTTCATTCTTATTTTTTCGTACTTACAATTTTTATTCCCTGGTTCTTAAGGAAGATTAATTTTATTTTTGCTTCTGTTGGGGATTTTGATTGTCTTTATTTTTCGAGCGCTCTTTTGACTCCAAGAAAGTGGTGGGCTGCAACACGTGAGTTGATATTTCTTGGACGGTGGCTGCTAAATACTAAATACTCTTATTACTATTCGGGCCAATTTTATTAATAAATTATTATTAGGCCGGTTGTGTTTTTATCAGTCATTTTATCCTTAATTGTTATTGTTTCTTGATAACGAAATTTTGAAAGTTGAGTACTTCAGTTTTTTTAAAGTATTAACAAATGTTTACTAAATGATCGTTTAGACAAGTTTATTATTAAATTTTGAACGGTATAAATTTATCAAGTAATTATTATTACGATTCTACCATTAGTATGATTAAGGTAGATTAACATTTTTCATTACGTGAAAAACACTTTACTTTCTTAAAACTTAAAGGTACTTGACATTCTTAAAATTTAAAGGCATGTGACTTCTTTAAAGTGTACAGATGTGCTTTTAAGTGGTGAAAAAATTAATCTTCATTAAACATATAACGAGAATGGTAGATTCGTAGTATTAATTATGAGTTCAGTGACAAATTTGTAGGATTCAAAATTCAATGATAGATTTATACTTTACTCATACTTTTTTTCTAGATCTTATTTCAATTCTTGTTTGGACTAAAGGGTTTAAACAATTCTCAGCTATTTCATGGTTAATGTTGTAATAAAGTCTTTAATGGATTTTAAAGATTAATTTTTTGTGGTAGCTTTCACTTTCAGGCTCTTATTAACGCTTGAATCATAACTTTTATTTATAGGTTCCAGAAATATGGGGGAAACCAAATAGTGACGGATTTTACAAATGCATTAATCGACCCAAAAACAGTATAAGTATGCTCATGTGTTATAATGTCAAAATTGTGAAGCACATTATGGTCTATTCAAATTACCTTTCTAATTTCTTCTTGAATGTGATATTTAAACAGAGACGGATTCGACAACTAATGGTTGTATACTTGCTCATGCAAACGGTGGGCTGAACCAAATGAGGACAGGAGTATGGATTTCTTAAGATATGATTATTTTGGAATTCTATATAACAAAAATGCAATTTGAAAAGCTAAGACATTGCAGTGAATGATGTGCAGATATGTGATATGGTTGCTATTGCAAAGATTATGAATGCTACTCTGGTGCTTCCTTCCCTAGATCATGAGTCATTTTGGACAGACCCAAGGTATAAATTAGGTGTGGCAAGTTGGCCACGACACACAACACCAACACACATGATAACATACATTATTTATTTGTTTTTTGGAAAACAACAAAAATATTATCCTTAATTTATCATCACAAAAATAACTCTCTTATATCTAGATTATATATTTTTAATATTATATTATGCAATTTTCTCTTTTTGTGTTGTTATAATTATAATTGCTTGCTAATTGTTTCCAGCTTGTAAACATATTAGTTTATTTATTAGACAAAATAATTAATTTTTTTTTGTAATATTAAAAATATTTAAATTTCTCACAAATCACACGACACAAACATGATAACACCCTTAGTATGAATAATCAAGTATTGCAGTTTCAGGACATTGGTTGAATATTATATAATCCAAATTCTTATCATACATTGCAGTGGATTTAAAGATATATTTGATTGGAGACATTTCATGGAAGCGTTGAAAAATGATATTGACATAGTTGAGTATTTGTCACCTCAATATGCACACATAAAGCCTTTTCTAAAGGCTCCCGTGTCTTGGTCGAAGGTATGTATGTTAATGACGTGTACGTTTCAGCTGCATATAGCATCCTTTGACGTCATTGTTTGCTTGCTATTCAACTTCATATCAGATAGCTTAAACTGCAGGCTAGTTATTACAGAAGCGAGATGCTCCCACTTTTAAGGAAGCATAAAGTGATTAAGTTTACTCACACTGATTCTCGGCTTGCTAATAATGGCCTTGCTTCATCAATTCAAAAGCTTAGGTGTCGTGCCAATTATGAGGCTCTTCAGTACACAAAGGAGATTGCAGATCTTGGCAACATTTTAGTTGATAGATTGAGTAACAATAGTGAGCCCTATGTAGCTCTACACTTAAGGTACCTTTATTTTTATGCCTGTCTGTTTTTCTATCATTTATTCAAAGAAAGTTGTTTAGCTAATAATACATCTTTGTGATGGAAGATACGAAAAGGACATGCTTGCGTTTACTGGCTGCAGCCACAACCTTACTGCTGGGGAAACTGAGGAATTAAGGATTATGAGGTACAATGTTCCACATTGGAAGGAGAAAGAGATAGATAGCAAAGAACGAAGACTTCAAGGGGGCTGTCCTTTGTCCCCAAGAGAGGCGGCCTTTTTACTCAAAGCCTTCGGATACCCTTCTGCTACAAAAATTTACATTGTCGCTGGAGAAATATATGGTAGCAATAGCATGGAAGCTTTTCGTGCCGAGTACCCTAATGTCTTCACTCATTCTACTCTGGCAACAAAAAAAAGGTTGGAGCCTTTCAAGCTATATCAAAATCGCCTTGCTGCATTGGATTATATTGTGGCACTAGAAAGTGATCTCTTTGTTTATACATATGATGGGAATATGGCAAAAGCAGTGCAGGGGCACCGGAGGTTTGAAGGATTTCGAAAGACTATTCACCCTGACCGGTAAGAATTAGATGTTGGTTTCTTTGACCTTTCATTTTATGCTCTTAGGGGTTTCTGATCTGTTGCAATTTGCTTTGCAGACAAAATTTTGTTAGATTGATTGATAAATTGGACAACCATGCTATATCATGGGAACAATTCTCAATAGAGGTTAAGAGTTTGCATTCAAATAGGCTTGGAGAGCCATATAGTAGACAAGTGGGAGAGGCACCGAGGTTGGAGGAGAACTTTTATGCGAATCCATTACCGGGTTGCATCTGTAACAAGTCTCAGGAGCATCTTAGGAGATTGAAGCTAATACAGAGACGTAGTCTTAGACAGACATTGCAAAGATGATAGGATTGGAAATGACAGTACATTGAAGTAAACACTGTCTATTACTAAAGTGGCTGTTGCTGCTGTGCTTGTTAAAGCTAATTGCTCATTTTGCCCATTTATCAGGCACTAGACTAACTTACATGGTCCGAAAATTTGATGGTTTGTTGCGATTTTGAAAATATGCTGTTGCATATTTGGCATACAAGAAGATGAGATCGTTTTTACCAGTGATAAATGAAAGGAAGTTCTTAAATTTTTGAAGCAAACATGGACAGATTATATTGGCATGGAGACAGCATTTAAGTCAAACGTTGTGTTATAATCCATCAATTCATTATTCTTTGATTTTGACTATTAAGGGTAATTGTCAACTTTCACTTCATTTGATATCTGTTTGAGTATAATTTTAGAGGTCACATTTACTGTTTTTTCCTTTGTGTTCTTGTCAAGATCAACTGCAAACAGATGAGATTATAGAGCCTACACATTTAAATAAACCGATTAAAGTTCTGTAACATTATGGTATTCATCTAGGGAATTTTTTTTAGGAAACTGTATTTGGTATAATTTGGACATAAACTTAAAATACCTAGCGTTAAGTTTTATCATTGTATCATTATGCTAATTGCAAAAATAGAGTATCGAACTCTTATTTCATACTGTTTATCTTTAAATATGGTTTAAATTAGACAAATAAAAGTTAAAATAATATATTTTAATTAAAAAAATTGGAAGGAACACGTAAATGAAAAAAAAAACATTTTGCTGGGGGGGGGGGGGGCACCGTCTGATCAAATAGAAAAGAAAAAGAAAATATTTTATACCGTCAGATCTAAGTTCTTTATAAGGATGGTCACTTGGGAAGCCAAAGCAAATAGAAGACTAATACAAGACCGAAGAGGTTTTCAAGTGTTTTTCTCCTTCGCTGAAGGGTTTTGCATGCCGCGAATTGCGATATTACTTGGGTTTTCAAATCTTATTGTTTTCTGGGTTTGGTTACCTCTTGCGTTGCTTCATCTCACTTCTTACTGGTAATAATTTTATCATTTTTGATTCATTCTACTCTGTCTAGTGTACGTTTCTGATTGCATTACTCTAAGAGCAAGATCAGTTGAAAACTTAAATTTCTTTGACCTGTAATTAATTTGTGGATTTTTTTTGTTGAACAAATCGTATTCATCGCTCGAAGTATGCACCTGATTAGACCAATGGCAATTATTGTGAATTTGGGATGGGTAAATTTGTTGATAAAATTACTTGGTAGCTGATTAAGTGCCTACATTTTCAAAGCTTTGGTAGTAATTCACCTTTATGATCGGGTGTCGTTGACTTGAATTCAACGAAAATCCATTTATTATGGTTTTCGTTTGTGCATCACCATGACCTTGATCTTGATCTGAAAATGTTATGTGGTATTATTTATCCTAGGAGGAATGTGATACTTTTCCAGAAGAAGTCTACACGATAAATGGTCATATCATGAAGTAGTCAGGCTTTTTTGTTTTTTTTTCCATTGAAATGTAATGCAGTAGCTGAGTTATGAGTTTGAAGCTCTGCAATGAACATGTTGCCATCAAAATTAGGGATATGATGCAGGAGCATATCATCTTTGTGTTGAAGAAGCTGAGGAGATTGTATCATTCAATTAGAGTTGTTGTCGTTTATTTATATTTGTTGAGTCATTTATTTTTTGTGCTGTTATTACTCCATTTCTTCTTACATGGTGACTAGGCATAGTGCCGTTGTCATTAGTGTGAGTGGAGAATGGTTAGTGCTCGATAAAGGTTAGGCAAGGACTTGGTTTTGCATTGATTCTATTAGCTTTGCTTGTTGAGTCCATAAGTTCTTTGAGGAGAATATTGACAATTTCAATTAATTCCAAGAAGATCAATGAATTGATCCTTCGTTTCCATAGCTTGTTTAGCTCAGAGCCTATAAGACCTTCCTACGTCAGAATTGGTACTAGAGCTTTGATGCATAGAGATCTTACTCTATAGTATGATATTGTCTGCTTAAGACCATAACTATGAATTCAGTGAGTCTACGGTCATGACTCACCAATCAATAAGTTCACACGGCTTTGTTTATGTGGTAAACCCTAAACGCATTATACCATTAGAGAGGGTACATCATTTATGAATACTTCACCATTTAGCTTCTTAAGCAATGTAGGTTATGTACAGTGACTTTGATTGCATCATACAACCCCCTTTAGGGAGCTTTACGTTCTTGTAAGGATGCAAGCCCACATGTCCCAATTGGATCATGGCTCTGATACTATCTAATGCAAGGAGGCCTCATTGTAAGATACAATATTGTCCGCTTCATATCATAACTGCGAGTTCAGTAGGTCTATGATCATGACTTACTAGTTTAGTGGGCCCTAAACCCAAAACACATCATACCATTAGAGAGAGCACATCCCTTATAAATACATTATGATGTAGGAAACACTCACTCTACGGTGTTATATTGTTCGCTTTAGATCATAACTACAAGTTTAGTGGGTCCCAACCATAACTCACTAATTTATCGGTCTCTCACGGCTTCTGGGATAAACCAAAAACATTTCATACCATTAAAGGGGACACTTTCCTTATAAATATCTCACCATTTAGCTTCCTGAGTGATGTAATATGCGCAGCAACTTTAACTACATCACACATATATGGGTAAAACATAATCATGTGGGTTGAAATGTATTTATGTTAGAAGTGGGTTTAAGATTCTGTTATGAGGGGTGAGAGAAAGTTGTTATAGGCAACATGTGGGCTATGTTAGAAGCATTGATTGATAAGTTGAGCTTTGCTCTTTGGGAGCGTATGTCCTTAACGATATCCATATGTTCAAAAGGATGAGATTGAACAACTAATCAAAGAAATGCTCATAGCTTGAACAACTAATCAAAGAAATGCTCATAGCTGGCATTATACGAGTAGTCATTAACAACCCATTTTCAAGCCCTATTGTGTTAATCAAGAAAAAAGATGGATGGATCATGGCTTTTTGCGTGGATTATAGAGCTCTTAACAAAGTCATAGTACCACAAAAGCATCCCATTCTTGTGATTGACGAGCTCCTTGATGAATTAAATGGTGCTCGGATTTTTTCAAAGCTTGATTTGAAGTCTAAATACCATCAAATTAGAGTCGGGGATGAAGATGTTCCCAAAACAACCTTTAGAACTCATGATGATCATTATGAGTTCCTTGTGATGTTCATTGGACTCACCAACGCTCAAGCAATTTTTCAATTACTTATGAATGGTGTGTTTTGGCTTTACCTCAGAAAATGTGTTGGTCTTCTTTGAAGATATTCTTATCTATAGTGCTAATGAGGAGTCACTCCAATCACACCTGACATAGGTTTTGGATGTTTTATATAAGAATAGTTTGTATGCCAACCGTAAGAAGTGTGAGTTTGGAAAAACACAGGTGGTGTTTTTTGGGCATGTCATTTATGAAGGTGTGGCAGTTGATCCAAACAAAATCCAGGCCATGGTTTCTTGGCCAACGCCTACCAATTTAAGGGAGCTACGAGGTTTCTTAGGCTTGATGGGTTATTATAGAAAATTTGTTGTTAGGTATGCTCGAATTGCTTTGGCATTGATTGAAGAACTAAAAAAAGATAAATTTAGGTGGAATGTGGAGGCTGAGAAAGCCTTTGAGTTGAAACTTGCAATGACTCTTGTACCTGTATTGGCGATGCTTGATTTCACACGACCTTTCATTATTGAGATAGATGCTTCTAATTTTGGGTTAGGGGTAGTACTTTTGCAAAGCCAACAACCTATCACATTTTTTAGCCACACATTGGGATGCGAAGTCCCTTTGAAGTCAATTTATGAAAAAGAATTAATGGCTATAGTGTTTGCTATAATGAAGTGGAGATCCTATTTGCTTGATAAGTGTTTTGTGGTTAGGATTGATTAACATAGTTTGAAGTTTCTTTTAGAGCAACAGATTGTGGGAATTGAATATTAAAAATAGATTACTAAACTCGTGGGGTATAATTTTGATATACAATATCGAAGTGGAGCAAGCAAGAGGGTGGTTGATGCACTTTCACACATCCCTGAGCAAGTAGAGTGTTTGATGTTGACAATTCCTCAATGGCAACATTGGACTACATTACAGACTGAATTTACAGACTGAATTAACTGAGGATGAATATCTTTAAAAATTATGAGAAGACATCATTTTGGGTAATCAACATGTGGGATTTTCAATGGAGCATGTAGTTTTGTATTATGAAGGTCGCCTAGTGATTCCACGCACTTCTAAGTTACTCGTTAATTTCATTGATGAGTTTCATAATTCCACAATTGGAGGTCATTTTGCGGAGATAAAAACTTATCAACATATTGTAGCAGAGCTATATTGGGTTGGCATGAGCAAGGATATTATTAAATATGTGCAAAATTGCACCGTTTGTCAATAGAAGCATTTCGCCACTATACCTATTGGGTTCCTACAGCCTATTCCTCTTCTTGCCCAAGTTGGGGATGAAGTTACAATTGATTTCATTGAAGGTCTATCTCATTCTGAAGGGGTGGATATTATACTTGTGATGGTGGATAGGTTAAGTAAATAAGTCTATTTTATAGGTTTGAAACGTCTTTTTTATGCTGTGACAGTGGTTAGAGCTTTTGTTAAGAAGATTGTAAGATTTCAATATTCCTCAGTTTAGATCGAGATCGAGATAAAGTGTTGGCCATTTTTGAAATGAATTATTCAAGTTACCTCGCACTACCTTTAAGCGTAGCTTAACATATCAACCTCAAATCGATGGACAACTAAAGGTTGTCAATCATTGTCTTGAAACTATTTGCATTGTTTTGTATCAGAGAAGCCTTGTATTTGGGCTCGTTGGTTCGCTTGGGTGAAATATTGGTAAAACACTTCTTTTTATTCTTCGACTCAATGTACTCCTTTTTGAGCTATGCATGGTTGTGATCCTCATCTCATTCATTATGAGCATGGTACAACTTTGGTTTCATTGATAGATCAGTTGTTGGAGGATCGCAATGGTATCTTAAATGACTTGCTCATGCATTTGCTACGAACTTAACAAAATATGAAATTGGAAGTTGATTGTAAGAGACATCACGAGACATAGTTTTCTTGAAGCTAAGGCCTTATGGACAATGTTGTTTAGATCAACGCAAGTATGAGAAACTTGCAGCTCACTTCTATGGTCCTTTTAGTATACTCCAGTGCATCGGTAAGGTTTCATACAAGTTGGAACTTCCTTCTTCAGCTACTATACATCCTATTTTCCATGTTTCACAATTACGACAAGCTCGTGGGGTAAATAACTCTTCCCTATTACTACCTCCCTAGTTAAATTCTGGGTTAGAAATGGTGGTGGAGTCAGATTTGTTATTGAGAGTGCGTCCCAAGGTTCACAACCAATCTAGTGATGTAGAAGTGATTATCCAAAAACAATTTCCTGAATTTCACCTTAGGACAAGGTGAATGTGGGGGGAAGGGGGTTATAGGTAGCATGTGGGTTGTGTTATAGGCATTGATTGATTTATTTAGCTTTGCTATTTAGGAGAATTCTAAACCTCTCGAATGCTTGGTTTTTTCAAAGAGTTGTTCATAATTTGCTGAATAAAAGATTAATTCTCTATTAATATTCTATAGGCTCTTTAAATTTGTTCTCTTCTTTACTTTCCATTGCCTGTTAAATTCCAATTCTTATCAATCTTATGTCTTCGTGAAGATGCAAGCCTACATAGCCTAGTTGTACCATGGCTTTGATATCATTTGACGAAGAGACGTCTCATTTCATGGTACGACATTGTCTGCTTTAGACCATAACTGTAAGTTTAGTAGGTTATCATGACTTAGCTTATGGGGTAAACCTAAAACACGTTATACCATTAGAAATGATACATCCTTTATGAATACTTGACATCAGAGCTTTTGAAGGACGGTACAATAAGGATGTGTAGAGGTAGGCGAGCTATAAATAAGATTACTATCAAGTATCGATTCCCGATCCCATGCTTGGAGGATATGCTTGATAAGCTTTAGGTTTCACAAATTTTTCAAGGTTAAACCTTAGGAATGAATACCACCAAATTCCAATTCGTACAAGGGATGAATGAGAAATGACATTCAAGACTCAAAAAGGATTATATGACTGGATGGTAATGCCATTCAGACTTTGTAATGCCCCTAGTACTTCCATGAAACTAATGCATTAAGTATTTAGACCATTTGATGGGAAGTTTATGGTGGTTTATTTTGATGACATTTTGGTATTCAGACCATTCAATGGGAAGTTTATAGTGGTTTATTTTGATGACATTTTTGTATTCAGTAAAAATAAAGAGGATCATTTGAGTCATTTGAGGGGTCAACAAATTGTACTTGAATTTAAAGAAATGTGAGTTTTGTACTTATCAACTATTATTTCGGTTTCAATATTGGAGTGCACGATGCATCTGCTGACATTAACAAAGTAGTATCCATTCAACATTGGCCTATCCCTAAATCAATCCATCATGTTAGGAGCTTCCATAGACTAGCTTCATTCTATAGAAGATTTGTCAGGGTTTTTAGTTCCATCATTGCACTTATCAGACTACTTGAAAAAAGGGCATTTTTTGTGGGGAAACGAGCAAGAACAAAGCTTTAGTTTGATCAAAGATATTATGTACAGCTCCTGTGTTGGCACTCCCTAATTTTGACAAAGCTTTTGAAGTGGAAACAAACGCTTTGGTGGTGGGAATAGGGGCAGTTTTATCTTAGAATGGGAGACCAATTGAATTTTTCAGTGAAAAGTTATATGAAGCTTGATAAAAATGGTCCATCTATGATCAAGAATTTTTTGCAGTAGTTAGAGCTCTACAACACTAAGAACACTACTTAATTCAAAGGGAGTTTGTGCTCCACAGTGATCATCAAGCCTTGAAATGACTGGATTCTCAAAAGAATTTTCCAGGATACATGCTAGATGGGTAGCCTTAGAAAAGTTTACATATGTCTTCACACACAGAACCGGTCAACATAAACTGAGTTGCAGATGCATTGAGCAGACGACATGAATTGCTAGTAGTTCTCACTGATGAGCTTACCAACTTTAAGAGTTTGCCTATACTCTATGCCACTGATGAGGACTTTGGTTTGGGAAAAGTGTCAAAACCATGAGGACTGTGGAGAGTTTCATGTACTTGATGGATACTTGTTCTTTGGGAACAGGCCGTGCATTCCAAAAATACCCTTAGAGACCAACTAATTTGTGAGTTACATGCAGGGGGATTGTTAGCACACCTTGGTAGAGACAAGACAATCACCCTGCTTGAGGAATGCTTTTATTGGCCTCATCTTTGAAAAGAGGTGGCTAGGAATATTCATAAATGTTCAATTTGTCAAAGTGCAAAGGGAGGTATTCAAAACATAGGGCTCTATACACCTTTGTGAGTGCCACGTACAATATGAGAAGAGTTAGCATAGATTTCATTTTAAGACTTCCAAAGGCACAAAGGTCAATGGACTCTATTTTAGTAGTAGTTAGATTTTCAAAAATGTCTCATTTGATTGCTTGCAAGAAGATTCATGATGCAAGTCATATGGCTAGTCTTTTTTCTTTCAAGAGTTTGTGAGACTTCATGTCATCCCAAAAACTCACTTTTGATCATGATGTGAAATTCTTGAGCCACTATGGAGAGAATTGTAGAAACGATTCGACACTACCCTCAACTTTTCTAGAGCATATCACCCTTGGACTGTTGGGCAGACAGAAGTTATCAATAATTCAGTGGGAAGCATGCTTAGGTGCTTGGCTCAAGAGAAATCGAAACAATGGGTGTATTATTGCTTCAAGTGGAGTTTGCACTCAATAGTGTTCCTAATAGATCTACGGGTTGTTCACCTTTCTCTACTGTGTACACTAGAGTTTCCAATTTTGCTACAAACCTACTTTCCTTTCCTAATCCAAAGAGTAATTTAGCTTACTCGTGGACTAGAAATTACCAACAATTCCGTCAAGAAATGAAACAGCATATTGAGAAAATGAATTTGCAATACAAAACCAAGCTGATAAACATAAGCTTCCAAGAATTTGCAGAAGGGGAACTTGTCATGATCCATCTCAATAAACAGGGCCATTGTAACAAATTACAACCCAAGAACTATGGTCCTTTTTCGTATTTCTAAGAATAATTCCAACTCATGTGTCGTTGATGTCCCTAGTGACTAGAAGATCTCTAGCACTTTTAATGTTTCAGATATCCATAGCTATCATCCACTTAAAGATGCAGTAGCTATTCCATTGAATTCAGAGTCGAATTCTCTTGATGATGGGACTCTGATGCAGGAGCATATCATATTTTTGCTGAGGAAACTGAGGAGATTGCGTCGTTCAATTATAATTGTTGTCGTTTATTTCTATTTGTTGCATTTATTTTTGTGCTGCTATTACTCAGTTTTGTCTTATATGGTGACTAGGCATAGTGTCCTTATCATTAGTGTGAGTGGAGAATGGTGAGTGCTCGATATAGGTTGGCCAAGGACTTGCTTTTGCATTCATTCTATTATTTTTGCTTGTTGAGTCTGTAAGTTCTCCAAGGAGAATATTGACAATTTCAGTTAATTCCAAGAAGATCAATCAACGAATTGATCTTTCATCTCTGTAGCTTGTTTGGCTCAGTGCTTCTAAAACCTTCATACATCAGGATAGAAGTAGCTGCTACTTCTTTATTCATGTTTCTTCTTTAGAGTTTTTGTTGCATGGATGAGATATTGAGCTGGCCAGTAGCTGCCAGCTTTATCTGTTACCCTTGTGATTAACCTGTGAAATTGTCTTTGCATCTTCTATTAGCGATATAACTGAGAGAGAAGGATTGATATGGTTGAATACCTCCTGTTATGGTGAGGGATTGAATCTGTTATAAATTTTGAGGCTTTTTAAGTTGGTGAAGTCTTATAATCTGATGCACTGCTCGGTTTTCAGTTAGTTATATACACATATAGCTATAGGCATTATATGATCATTGTCGTAGTTTGTTTTAATTTCACAAGGAAATGCTTGCACGTGAGTTAGTTTTGGTCTTTTGTTGGTTAGTTTGACGTTGCAAGAGACCTTTATTTGAAAACACAGGTGCTTTATGCTGAATAGATGCTATAGTAGCAAGCTGCACATGATAGCTTGGCAGAATGTTGAATTTGTAAACTTTCGTTTGAGCTTCTCTCTGGATTTTCAGTCCAAGCCTGCTGAAATTGATTCATAGTTGATCAGTTTTGAACCCAGGGTTCTTATTGTTCTGGTTCTGAACGGCTTCTCCGCCATAATCTGTGAAAAATACTCTGCAAGAGGGACTTTAGTTTTCATACTATGCGAACTGTTGGATATCCAGGGCTTATGTTCCATTCTTGCATTTAACGTTTTTAGCAATGCATGTTCACTAGTTTCTCTTTAATATTGCAAGGAAATACTCCATACTTTGGTGCAGATAAAAAAATGGGTTTTTGGACTTTGCTTGAAGGCTTTCTGCTATTTGCAAATGCATTGGCAGTACTGAATGAGGACCGGTTCCTGGCTCCAAGAGGGTGGACTTTGGTTGAAATCCAAGGTAGGAGAAATACTCTAAAGGGGCAGATAATAGGACTTATACATGCATGCCAGTTCTTGAGATTACCCCTCATTCTTTTAAATATTATAGTTATTGTAGTCAAGCTGTTCACTGGATGAGCATTAATATTAGTAAAGACAGTTTCTGTTTGTTGTACCTTAATATTTCTGCACATTACGGATTTACTCCCCAAGTTTTGCATACAAAAGACAGGAGGATTTGTGTTCAATATGTTGGTGAAAAATACATTATCAGTTGATTTTGAGTGTGATATAGACTTTGATGCTTCAGATTTTGTCCTTGTCCATGCGTGTTTTGGATCTGTAGCCGCTTATTGTTTTGCATCTTGAAAAAGACGATCCTTGTAATTCTAGTAACTTTTGGTTTAAATAATTGCCAGTCTGTGAGAAACTGAATATAACGATTGGAGTATACTTCTCATTCTCAGATAATTGTTTTCCCATTTGTAAACTACATGAAAAGATAATATTGCAGACAACGATCTCTCTTAGAAATTCTCTACGAGAGGTGAAATATATTTGGGACCCCTTGGAGATTTGGCGTAAAATGTCACAAAATTTTAATTTTTTATGACACATTCTATGTATAGGTTTTGTACAAGTTATGTACGTGCTATGTAGTATGAAAATAGGAAATTTTGGGACATTTTCAATCAAATCTCTAAAAAGATGCTTCTTAATTAAATAATGTTATATGTATCAAATTATACATCATACGTCAGTTATTAGTTAGATGTAACATTAGTACCGTAAGATGAAAAAGTGTAATTATGAGAGAGCTAATTAATTAAATTATACGAATTGATAAAAAAAAACATTTTTGATTTACTTAGGCTACAAACTCGAAACATAGAGCCATTTCACAGCAAGTTAGGTTTCGATACCCGCTAGTAATTATTGATCACCATCAAAAGCAGAAAATAGGTTTTGAGGCCCAAATTTACTTAATTTCTTAAAAAAAAAAAAGAGAGTGAATTATTTTAAAATCACTTACAAAACTCATTTATATTGTGGTTCCTGAAAAAATAGAACTAATGCCCAAACAAAACTGTTTGATTTATTTGTCCAACACAAATCCTTATACAATGCAAATTGAAATACGAACAAACATCACATCACTACAGACTAGCAATCCTAATCTTAAAAACTTATGTAACTGACTGAATATTACAACTCACTCAATTGGGATCATCACCTCATTCGTCCTAAATGGAGGCAAAGTCCAAGGTGGATTATATCTAGCCAACAAGAAATCCCCAATCATCTTATGCCCATCTCTTTCTAAGCTCCTTTTCAGCTTCTCTACTTTCTCTTCCACCACTTCATCTTTAGCCACACCACCAAACTTCACCACACCGTATTTTCTCTCTCCTTCTTCTGTAATAGTCACTCGCTCATCCACAGGTTTTGGTGCTTCCTCTGCTTTTTGAAACTTAGCTGGTAACAAAAACTGCATAGTCATCATCTTTAACTCCTCTCCACCTTCACTCTTTGTCACAACTGGAGCTGTCATTGCAATCTTTTCAGAAGTGTTTTCTGGAGTTTTTGTTATAACTGGAGCTGTCATAGCGATCTTTTCAGGTTTGGTGTTTTGTGGGTTGCCTAAGACACCTATATAGTTGGCTAACAAAGTGAAGCCACCATCTTTATTACCTTTGAATTGTGATGGATTATAAGTGACTTGGGCTAATACTGAGGGTACATATTTACGGATTTCATAGTCGTCTGTGGATTTAAGAACTTCATATTTTGGAGTCTCGACGGCTATCTTCCCTAAGATCATTCCCATCTTGGAATTGACTCTAAATTTCATGCAATGAATGATAAGTACTTTACGTGAAGCTATTTATATATCTCTCTAGATTGTGAAGAAGTGGCAATGAAGGTGGATCAGATTTGGAGTATTTATTTTGCCTTTATCCGTGTTTTCTTGGACAGGGGTTTAGAGGAGAGACGCTGAATTACGTGTTTGAACTAGTGGCTGTACTTAAGATGCTTTTGTGGTGTCTGTTTATCCACATCTTTTTAGATATTAATATCGCTAAAAAGAGCATATTGTTAGGGATTTTAGATATCTCCATATTAATATTTGATATAAACTTTTTTGGTAAAATATCTAAAAAAATATGAAAATAATTTATTTTTTTTTCTTTTCAAAACAATCATAGATAGTAATACAAAATGGAACTTTTAGATTTAAAGATAATGCAAGTTTAATTTAAAAGAAAACGTCAAAATTTATAATAAATATTATATAATATAAAATGTTATTATTAATTTATATAATTATATCCAATAAAATTAACACATCATTGTAATCATATAATATTACACAATTTAAAAACATAAATTTTAAAATCTTCATCAAAATCAATATCAGTTTTAAATATATTCAATCCCATTAAAATTTGGATTAGTTTGGACAAAATTATTATATTAGAATTTATGGTATTTTCCTAAAGATTATTATTTTGAGCTTGTGATAACTACTGCCATCATATTTACTGTATATTATCTTTATAGGTAAATTAAAAAATTATATGACTGAATTATCTTAAAAATGGTAAATATATTATTTAGTTTTATTGAGTAATAAAAATAACATTAAAATATTATTTGTGGTACGAATTTATTATCAAATTTTTTATTATTAATATAAATCTATCACTAAATTTTTCATTAATAGTATAAATTTATCACCAAATTATTTATTAATTATACAAATCTATCACTAAAAATATAAAATAACATAGTGATACATACATTTTGTACTTTATTTTTATCATTGAAAATTATCACTAATGTTTCTAATGCCCTCGAATTTTATAATTAATATCACTAATGTCTTTTAATGACTAATGATATTAACTTTTCATCCAATAATATTTTTTTAATTGCCTTTTGTACCAAATTATAGTTAACTATTTTACGGCGCTAGTTATTACTTCTTACAGATTATTATTTAAAGACAAATCTTTAAGTTTTTTATTAAAACATTGTTTTGATTTTATAATTTCTTATGTTTATTTTCATATAGACTTGTGTCTAGTTTCTTTGTCTTCATTTTCTTATTTATTAATTTTATTAATGTTATAAATAAATGTTTAAACATTCAAAAACCTTAATTGATAACTTAAAATTATAATTATACCTTAACTTGTTCAAGTCTTAATATCTTCCTAGTAATGATGAATTTCTTGCATTCGTACATGATATTATGCCCAAATTAAACTTACCAAAAAATATAAAAAAGTAATTGTATTTCATTTTATTCATAATATTAATAATTATTAAAATTTTAAAATTTCTAGATATATAACTACTAGATGAATAATTTTTAGAGTATAGAGTTTGTTATTGTTGAAGATGTGTTAAACTAATGAAAATAAATGTTCATTTTATAAGACAATAAATCCTTATTTATAATAGTAGAAAATAATTATTTTACTTCTGTTATAATAATTCACCTAACTTTTTTCTTTTGGCTTTTAAATTTAAGCCTCTCATTTTATTGGCATAATTTATCGATTCAAGATTTGGGTTTTACATCTTTATTTCTCTTTGTCATTTTCTATCGATAGTCATTTTGATGACGTAGATAATGATGCACCTTCATCTTCTCAATCACTAATACAGTAAATACATTTGTGATCCTTAGTAGTTTTCTTGGCGTAAAAACAAAACATCTTTTTTGTTTTTTGACAAATTTTCAAATTATTATTGTTAAAATTTATTTCAAACTTATTGATTTTCTCATCATCTTCTTCCATGAGAGCCATATTGATATGAGAAGTAAATATAACTTTATTAGTCAAGTAATTTACCTTAATTTCAAAAGAATTATCAATTTTTCTAAGTTCATGATAAATTTGACTTAATATTTGTCCTTTTAGAATACATAGTTCATCTATATTGAATTTCCTTTGTATAAGTGGCCTTAGTTTGAAAACTTCTGCATTAGTGTTGAAAATCCATAATTTGATAAAATGGTAGGGACTAATATAATCTTTCTCATTTCAGTCTGTTAATGAACTGAAAAATTTGAAATAGACAAGTTTGTCACCTATTTTGATCTTTTTTTTTTGAAGTTCTTGATAGCTTTAATAAAAAAATCCTGAAAATAATTTAATCAATTTAAATTAATTCTTGGATATATGTTCTCAATTAAACCTACATAGAAAGCTTTATAAACAAAAATTAGATAAGTTCTTTCAAGAATATTAAATTTACTGCTTATAAAAAATTCTTATTCTACTATGTAAAATTCCATATCTTTGATATGTTCCTAAGTAAATTTTCTTGTTAAATTATAAAGACGTAACCATTATCGTTTACTTAATTTCCTATATTGGTCTGTTTTGTCTTTAATGACCAATCTATTCATAGAAGGTATGGTGATACTATCTTTACTATTTTTGTGAAAGGTATTTCTCTAAATAATACCAGTGATCATATTATCTTTATTAGGTTCTTCAAACTGCTTGGTGGTGATGGTTATTATTGTAATGTTTCAGGTAACTTTTAACAATATCTTATGTGATTAATAGTTTTGATACTATATAATTAGCATAAATGTCTTTAGTTTCGATTCTATTAGTAAAAACTCTATGAATTATTCCACTAAATCTGATAATAATTTTCTTGCTTTAAGCTAGTAGTTGTAAATTTCTAATTTGGGAACATTATAGACCACATAAATCTTTTTTTAGTTTTTTTTACGTCTTCAACCAATTAAGCATTTCTTTTTTTCATTTCAAAGATGTTACTCGTTTTTGAACTGTTAAGTTCTTCTTTCTCATTTTGAATTCCTTCTTTAAAAGTTTTGCTTTCCTCAAAATGAATCTCGGAGATGGATTCCTCTTTATAGTTTTTGGACTCTTAAATCCTTCTTGTTTAATTCACGGTTCCAAAAGAGACTTATCTAATTATGAAATCTTATGTTGTTCCTGAATAATTTTTATCTCATTTTCCTTTGTCTTAATCTTGATATTAAGATATTTTATTTATGCAAGCGTAAAAATAATTAAAGGTACTAATTCTCTTGTAAGGAAATCTGCTAAGTTATTCTTAATTCTTAGAAATGTTCTACATCAAAACTTTAGTAGTTAAACCACTATTTTCATCTAACTAATATTCTTTGTTTATAATTACCTGTAATATTAATTCTTAAAAAATAACAAAAAACTTTTGTTATCATTTTTGATAATGAATATGTAACTTATTAGATATATTGTAAATTTTTTAATATTTTTTTTATTACCGTGATAATTTAATTATAGACTATGAAAAGATCCTAGTGTATATATACAAACATAATTATCTTTTTCATCTACTTTTATTTTTAAAAATACTCCCAAGTATTTACGTGAAACATATATTTCAATTATCATTTTATCATTTTAACTTGGATGATATAAAATTGGTAAATTTATTAACCATGATTTTAATTTATCTTTGTATAAAGTATCTTATTCTACTTTCAAGCATGATCTTTTTTTTAATTTTTTTTATAAAGGTTTTTGTATTTCTACAGATTTTTTGATGTATGCTTCAGTATATGTTAAATATCAATAGAATTTTTATAATTGTTTTTTATCTTTTAATATATTAGGAAATTCTTAAATGTTATTTATTATATGGGTTTGTATATTATGTTTTATATCTTCAATTTTTAACTGAGCAATTACTTATTTCTTCTCAGAAAGTATAATAACTTATTTTCTAAATTCTTGTATAATATTAATAATATCTAAATAATATTTATTTAATTTATTTTTGAAAACTAAAATATCATCTATGTAAATACAATAAATATTTTATAATTTCTTAAAGATGTTCATATACCTTTAAAAAAATACATGAAGTTTGTTTTAATTCGAATGGAACATCAATCCATTGGAATTGTCCTTAAAAGAAACTAAATATCATTAGTTTTTGAGATTGCTCGTATAATCTTATAGGCCAAAATCTATTTTTTTAATCAAAACTTAAGAAGTATTTATTTCCTTTTATTTTATTTATCATAAGGTTTTTTAGTCCTTTATTATTTAAGGATGAATTAGGCCTAATTCATAATTAAATAGACTCATTTCATCTAGTGTTTTTTCTTTTAGGGTTTTTTGTTTATAAAGAAGAGAAGCTATGTAATTTGGAGGCAAAAAAGAATATTATTAAGAAAAAGTATATTTTAGAAAACTTTTGCTTTACCTTCTCGTGTTCTTGATTGAATGCTTGAATTCAACTTTATTAAATGAAGTGATCATCCTTTGTGATATCTCAAAATTGGAGTTTTAAGGACTTTGTTTCCTTAGGGTTATAATCTGATCATCTACAACATGTTCTTAGCAATTCAATTGTTCTTATTACTTTGAGTTCGTGGGTTTCTAGGGTTATTCACTTTGGGGTCCGCATCATATAGGTTCATCGGTTCCTTTCCTCTTGGATTTTTTCCTCAATGATTTGGAGACTGATCTAGGTATGAGGCACATTCAACCTAATTATAGGTGTTTGATTATGGGAAAGATGTAGACATAAAATAAGGGAGCTCAACCATTTCCTCTTCACTTGAGGTGCTCACTTACTAGAAAACCCCATTGCATCACTTTTTCCTTGACCCCGAATAGTTGGGGTATTAAGGGTTCTTCCAAGAGGAAGAGCACAAGGGCAAGGTCTCTACATAATATTTCTATACACAAAATGGTAAGGTACGAGAAGATAGTAGTTACCTAAGGATGAGTTTTCAAAATAAAATGGGAGTGAATTTATAGACCGACTTGAAAAGAAATCGAAAACATTGTTAGACTCGAGGAGTAATCCCTAAAAGCACGAGTAAAAGTAAATAAGTGTCAAACTGTTTTTCTTACCACCTAACAAAGAAATTATATGACACAAGACAAAACATTTTGTTTCAATTTCTATTCGATGTCTTGGAAATGATGAAATGGATAACGCCTTGGATCCTTCTTATATAGAGGTGCAAAATTTTTCTCCTTAATTAACTAACAAACATTTATTAGAGCATGATAAACATTTCAAATTCATTGCTCGATTGTTACTTTTTCACCCTAGTTGAAGAACCGAGTTAAAAGAGTAGAAAGACTTTATGTTTAAGCGTATGTATTAGTCTGGAGATCGACCCACGAACAACCCAAGCAATCAGACGTGTTAACCTAGAAAGGTCTATTTCATGTCCACGCACACAACAATACTCATATAAATGCCCCTATCTATGTATGGTAACTTTGAGTATTGGAAATATGTAACCTATTTACATGCTATGATATGTATGTATAATTTTATAAATATTATATTCAAAATTTTGTTACATAACTTGTTTAGATTCACGAGTATACATTCGTCAAATTTGTTCTTGGTTTATGCATAGGAATAAGGATACACATTCTTATACCCAATAAAACAAATTTTTCCACTAAATTTATTTATATTAAAACATGTAGTAATATTACATAGAAAAGTAAATAAAGTATTTATTTTTTAAATCAATATATCAACATATTATAATATAAATAAATAATTAATATTTTTAGAATATAATATATTGAAATCAGATTAATTAAATATTTTATTTTATAATTTAATATTTTAAAATTTTAAAAAATAAAAAGATTATTTTAATATTAATAAATTTTAGTCTAAAAATATGTTAAATTATGTGCAAAATTATTTATTATTATCATTTCTCTTTCAAATTATATATCACAAAGCTTCAATATTTAGAAGAGTGTGCCTGTCCTTTTCCAAAAAAGGAGAAAATAATATAATAGAAAAATAATAATGAGTGCGCAGCTGTATTTGAAATTTAAATTTCCCTCAAAAGCTCGAATCAAAACAAAATAATTTCCAGCAAAATCTGACCGTTACTCGGCTTTTTTGTTTTGTAGATAGACGACAACTCATCTCCACTCATTCAAAAAACAACAAATTAAAATAATAATAAAATCCTCCCGAGTCCGACCCGCTCGTCTCTTTTCAAACGTAACAAAGAAAAAAAGAAAAAAAGAAAGAAAAGAATTGAACCGTTGAACCCCACTACCTTTTTCTTATATTAGTATCCATTCTGTCCCACTAACCTCTCATCTCTCTCTCTCTCTCTCTCTCTCTGTTCTCGCTTTCTGATCTTCTCCGATTCCTCACAAACCCTCGTTGTGAAATTCCGCAAGACCTTTCGTTTCAAATCCTTAAAAATCCCAAAATGCGTGAAATTCTTCACATCCAAGGAGGCCAATGCGGCAACCAAATCGGTGCCAAATTCTGGGAAGTCGTTTGTGCTGAACACGGCATCGACTCTACTGGTCGATACCATGGTGATCAAGATCTTCAACTTGAAAGGATCAATGTCTACTACAACGAAGCTAGTTGTGGGAGGTTTGTTCCTCGTGCTGTTCTTATGGATCTTGAACCAGGTACTATGGACAGCCTCAGATCTGGTCCTTATGGCCAGATTTTCAGGCCAGATAATTTTGTATTCGGTCAGTCCGGTGCTGGAAACAATTGGGCTAAGGGTCATTACACTGAAGGTGCTGAGTTGATTGATTCCGTGCTTGATGTTGTTCGCAAGGAGGCCGAGAACTGTGATTGCCTACAAGGTGTTTGTTGAAGTGTCTTTCGTTTATTTAAACTCTCTCTTATTTTGCTTTGGCTGATTGTGTTGGTGTTATATAATCGCAGGTTTCCAGGTTTGCCATTCGCTTGGAGGTGGAACTGGCTCAGGAATGGGCACCCTTCTGATTTCTAAGATCAGAGAGGAATACCCAGACCGAATGATGCTCACTTTCTCAGTTTTCCCATCACCCAAGGTCTCTGACACCGTGGTTGAGCCCTATAATGCAACTCTGTCTGTTCACCAGCTTGTTGAAAATGCAGATGAGTGCATGGTTCTTGACAATGAAGCTCTGTATGATATTTGTTTTCGCACCCTGAAGCTCACTACCCCAAGTTGTAAGTTTTTTGTTGCTTGTTTCCATTGTTAAGTGATCGATTCTTTAGTGCCATTGAGATGTAAGTTGGTTTTATAATGATATTGGTAAACCTGTAGTGACAGATCCAGAAGTTTAATTATCAAGTGTCGCCATATTATCAATAAAAAAATAACTATTTGTTTTTGAGTAGTTGGTTTTTATTGAAAAAAAATATTATATGTATCTCATTTGATTTATCCTTCCTATCCAAATTATTGAGTTTTTAGCATGTTTTTAAGAGATAAAACCTTAACAATGATGCATCAGTGAAATCACAAAATTATTTTATGCACGTAATTTATCTACAATTTCATAATTATTGCTCTTAAAATACACTTTATTAAAGTTGAGAGGTGGTTAGTGACCTTCCTGGGCCTTGAATAGTTCCGCCTATGGGTAGAGGCCTCTTTCAGTGAGAGAGTGAACATATCATTTCATTCACATGTTTGTGAGAAAGTGATCTATCAAAGCTCCCAGTGAGCTGTTTATGCTTCCAGCATACTGTTTGGATTTGCAAGTTTAATTGATTCCCCTGGTTTTCGTTTGGTGCAGTTGGTGATTTGAACCATTTGATATCTGCTACAATGTCGGGTGTCACATGCTGTTTGAGATTCCCTGGGCAATTGAACTCTGACCTTCGGAAACTTGCTGTGAATCTTATCCCTTTCCCTCGTCTCCACTTTTTTATGGTTGGTTTTGCTCCACTTACCTCTCGTGGTTCTCAGCAATACAGAGCTCTTACTGTTCCAGAGCTTACACAACAAATGTGGGATGCAAAGAATATGATGTGTGCAGCTGACCCACGTCACGGTCGTTACTTGACTGCTTCTGCTATATACAGGGGTAAGATGAGCACCAAGGAAGTGGATGAACAGATGCTCAATGTCCAGAACAAGAACTCTTCATACTTTGTGGAATGGATCCCCAACAATGTTAAGTCTACAGTTTGTGACATCCCACCTACTGGTTTGAAGATGGCATCAACATTCATTGGAAACTCGACTTCAATTCAAGAAATGTTCCGCAGAGTGAGCGAGCAATTCACAGCTATGTTCAGGAGGAAGGCTTTCTTGCATTGGTACACAGGTGAAGGCATGGACGAGATGGAGTTTACTGAGGCAGAGAGTAACATGAATGATCTTGTTTCAGAGTATCAGCAGTATCAAGATGCCACAGCTGAGGAGGATGAATACTATGATGAGGAAGAAGAGGAAGTTCAAGATGTGTAAGATGATGGATTCGTATCTAGGTGTATACTTTAGATGTGTAAGAAAGATGGATTCTAATCTGGATGTGTAATTTTAATGCAACTTCCGGTTGCCAGTTCCTGGTGATGTGGGTGTTGTTTCTGGTAGCTGCAGACCATAATTTTAATTTAAGTTATTCAGCCTTTGGTTCTTCCTTATGTGTAATTTTAAGGAGAAGAAACATGGAATTATCTAAAGACTCTATTTATGTGTTCGTGTTACATATTGGCTTATTCTATTGTTGTATGTTAAACAAATAATGTTCCAATTTGCAAATCTACCGTAAAACTACGTCTGATTTGATAATTCCTTTGCTCTTTTTAAATAGCCAAAATTTGTTCCTCGTATTAAAAGAAAAGGAGAAATCGCAATTTAGTGTACAAATTTTAAAAAGTACAACAATGATTAAATTTTAAAAAATATTTATTATTTTCTCTTCTCCATTTTTTCCATCATTATGAAAACAATCCCATTCACTTATCACACTCTGTTTGGTAGGATAATTTAAAAATATATTTTTAATTAAGTAAGCAAATATCGTTAATCTCTACTGTTATGTGTTTAAATCGCTTTCACTTATAGATTTGATCGAATAAGTTGTTTGGAATAAAGTGTTTGAAAAAAAGGAAAGCACACTGAGATCAAAGAAAATGAATTAATTGTAATAATAGTAAATAATAGAGATAAGTATTTTAAGTTAAAGTCATGATTATAATTTTTAATTATTCTATAAATAGTGAAAATGATTGATAAATATAAAAATAAAACAATATCAAGAATACGACAAATATGATAGTAGTTAACGATAATTATTGTAATTTTTGTTAACTGTTTTTCTTTTAAAATTGGACAATTATTGTAATTTTTATTAACAATTCATGTTAATCAATAAGTTACATAAACATCATTAGAGGTCAACTATGATGCATAATGGAGAGTTCGTTATACATTAATTATCTTCATACATTAGTATGTCTTGATCTTTAGCCTCATCAGATCGCTATATAGCGAGTTATCTTAAATTGTTAGGTCACGTACTTATTATATGTATAATACTAAATATTAATTTTCTTATTCAATTGATTTTGAAAAGTCAAGATAATATCACATTTTATCTAATCCTTACATAGTTAAAGACATTATAAATAAAAAGTTTGACTCAACGAGCTCATATATATATATATATATATATATATATATATATATATATATATATAGTAATTTAGGTAGACTACGTGATATTATAAAGCATATATTTCTCTAATTAATTTTATTTTTAGAGGGTAACTCTTCAACTTTTCTCTCCCCCTATAAATAGTAGAGAAATATACTTTTATCCTATCTATTTTCACTTAGTTAAATTTGTTTTCAGAGAATTTCAACACGTTAATTATATTTATATTAATATGTTTTTTGTTAGTCCATTAAAAAAAAAATTGGTTTGAATTTTAGCTTATTTGATTAACGACATTAGTTGAAAATGAACTCGTTTTCTATCTTTAGGTCGGGATTCAAACGACCTGCGTCATATAATTTAGGTAATTTTTTCCCTTATTTTTTACTTACCATGTCTCATAAAGAAAAGGAAATGGTTCACTCTCTTCACGAGGAAACTCCTACTAAGAATATTCCAGTAATGGTAACCCTTCCGAAGAAAAGTCACAAGATTCAGGTCGTTTAGTGACGAGCTTAGAAGCATGTATTATTTGAAGAAAAAAGGCCTAGATAAAGGTAGAGCATATATATGTTGTGTTGTTGGGTACAGGCTTCATCTCGAACTCCTCGATAGTAGTTTAGGTTGAAAGGATAAATATTTTTATATTACCAGTGATATTTGGGGTAGCGAGGTAGACTACCTGTCTGTCACACTTGGAATCATTATTTTAGCACTACCCAACCTCGTGCAAGTGAACTAATGAGCAAATTAGATCCAAGTGGCAAAGAAAAAATTAGTAGGATCGAGTTATAGTACACCTCGTCTAAAAGCTATCACCAAATACTATTTGTAGCTTGGAATAAGGAGATGTCGCACCCTCTCTGATGTTTGGTCAACCAAGTTCTCCCCTATCCCCTAGACATAAAGCCACCAAAAAGAGGAAGGTTAAGGAAGAATACTTCCCGGGCATGAAAGCCTTGGATCTGGATGACTTCTTGTTTGGAGAAGTCATTTTGAAGGACATTGTGGTGTAGGACACCGCGATTACCTATTTTAATGAAGGAATATTTGGGCGAACTGACCTTAAAAGGAATCTTTTTCATTATTTTGGTATCGATGCTAATAGGTCACAAGTCAAGACGGCATGTAGAATGGAGGGTGGTTCAAATACCGAGTTGATGAAAAATCAAAGATATGTAGGTCATGTACTTAGCTAAAAAGGGCGAGTTATCCCTTAGAGGTTACATATGCGAGGTGCAGGCTATTCACCTACAAATCGCAAAATATGAAAAGGTGGTGAAGGAAAAAGATGTCCTTATGGCTGAGTAGGAGGCCAAACTTTTAAAGATCAAGAGCGACCTACTAGATAAAATGGAGAAACTAAGGAAAGTAGATAACTATTATTTTGAACAAGGACAATTCGCTAAACATTTCAAGCAAATAGCTAATGAGACCAAGCAGGCCGCCAAAGAGGCTAAAGAAAATGCTTACACAATGAAAAGTCATATGTGTGCGATGTTAGATAAAGTGAGATTGCTTTTAACCTTGGTAGATACTTTGAAAACAGAGTGCACTAAAACCTATGGAAGAGAAGTGAGTTTCGTGGTTAGTAGCCTCAAGACTAAGGCCGAGATGTTAGAGTTGACTGTGCCCTATTTTACTTTGATGCAAGCCTTTAAAAGTAGCAGTCTATGACACTCATAGTTGATACTTCACAACCTTCAACTAGTAGTGATGAGGTCGTACCTATCAACCAGTTTGGAGAGATGATAGAGAAATCCACTTTGTAGAAAATACCTCATTTTTGTATTTTTAAGATGTAATTTTGGATGATTAAATTTAAGATGATTGGTTATTTGTAAATATTATATAATGAAATGTTGTTATGCTTGTGAAATATTAAATAGGTAAAATATTTATATAAAATAAATTGATTTTGTTTTTATTCAAGATTTTATATTAAGTATGTAATAAATAAATATATTATTTTTTTATTACAAACTTAAATAAAAAAATTAGATTTTAAGGTTTAATTATCCGGTCTGATTTAGAGTACTGTTATTTTACTTGTTGGTACAATCACCAGGTAGTGGTTTTAAAACTTGAAAGTTAATACTCAGATAATTAAATTCTTAGATTTAATTTGAACATATTGAATAAAGTCTAATTAACTGACTCCGCCTAAAACTATAATTAAATGATTTGTAATTTTCTTACTAATAAAGTTAAAATTTAATACTTAATTAATTAATATACCCCCGCCTAAGGATATTCGGTGTGATTCGTTTTTAAAAATTTGAATAACAAATTAAAAACCACATATATTCTTTCCTTAGATTGACCTTGGGAGTATACTTGTCATTTTTGAAAAAATTGATTTGTTCACTTGCAAGAGTTTTACAAATATAAAACCAAAGTATCTATAGGATCGATATTACTAACCCAATGTCGATCTTGTCTCAAGTTTTTGGCTCCATTGTTGGAGAAAGAATAGTATTTTTAAATTATTTGTTAATATTTTAAAAACTTTTGGTGTTGTAAATAATTGTGATATTTTGTCAAATAAAATTTTGCATGTCCACCTCTTGAGCTCTTGCCAATGGTTTAGCCTCTATCCACTTGAACTCTTTTTCAAGGGAAGTACTTTCAAAACTATAATTCAACGAACTAATGGGGTGTTAAGTTGTTCTAATGGATTTGGTCGCATCACGAATGGATGGGATTTGGCAACTTTCATTGACTAGAGGGTGAGCATTACTTATTTCGCGATCTTGTAACGACTTGATGGCTGAAGAGATATGTGTTTGATCATTGAGGTCAAATTCGTAAGTTGGACGGATAAGATTATCAACTTGTTCGATAGGTAATTGCAAGCTGTCTATTTCGTGTAATGTAGATGTCCCTAAAACAAGTTAATTCTCCCAAGGATAAGATATCAAATCTCAAATGCTAACTATGAACTAAAAAAATTTGAAGTTCCCACAAACGTTGCCAATTGTTTGGAGATAATTTAATGTATTAAGAATTCTAGTGTTTTTTAATGAAGAGTAAAAAATATTAATAAATAATAAGATCATGTATTCTCATCATTAAAGATTTATATATAACAACTATTAGACAAATGTAAAGATTAAATGAGTTGGAGCTCTCATAGAAGTACAATGCAATAGTTAAAATTTAATAATTAATTAATTATTATTAAGGTTGTTATTAAATGATTTGCAATTTTCTTATAAATAAAGTTAAAATTTAATAATTAATTAATTAATAATTAAAAATTATATATATTTCTTACTTAGATCGACCTTAGTAATATACTTGTCATTTTTGAAAAAAATGACAAGTTCACTTGTGAGAGTTTTTCGAATATAAAACTAAAGTATTTGTAAGATCAATATTGCTAACCCGATGTTGATCTTATCTCATCAAGTTTTTGGCTCCATTGATAGAGAAGGAATAACATTTTTAAATTATTTATCAACATTTTGAAAAAAAAATTGTGTTGTAAATAATTATGATATTTTATCAAATAAATTTTTACACATCCACTTCTTGAGCTCTTGCCAATGGTTCAGCCTTTATTCCCTTGAGCTCTTTTTCAAGGAAATTACTTTCAAAACTATAATTCAACGAATTAATGGGGTGTTAAGTTGTTCTAATGGATCTGGTCTCATCACGAAAGGATGGGATTTGACAACTTTCACTAACTAGAGGGTGAGCATTACTTATTTCGCAATCTTGTAACAACTTGATGGTTGAAAAGATATGTGTCTAATCATTGAGGTCAAATTCTTAAGTTGGACAAATAAGACTATCAACCTTTTCGGTAGGTAGGTGATTGTAAGTTGTCCATTTCGTGTAATGTATATGTCCGTAAAACAAGTTAATTCTCTAGGATAAGATGTTAGGTCTCAAATACTAACTATGAACTAAAAAAATTTTAAGTTCCCACAAATATCGCCAATTGTTTGAAGAGAATTTAATGTATTAAAAATTCTAATGTTTTTTAGTGAGAAGTAGAAAATATTAATAAATAAACAAATCATATATTCTCTTCATTAAAGATGTACGTATAACACCTATTAGATAAGTGTAAAGTTTACATGAGTTAGAGCTCTCATACAAATACATAAGATACAATTCATGTTACTTCAGGTCCTAAATTGATTACCCAGGTCGTTAAGACGATGCATGATGGAGAGATCGTTATATAATAATGATCTTCATATCTTGTTCTCTAACAGGTCTTGATCTCTAACAGATCTTGATATTTAGCAAGTCTTTATTTTAAGGCTCATCAGATCCCTATATGGTAACTAGATATCTTAGATTGTTGTGTATAATCCCAAACAGTTACTATTTTCTGTTAGGCCTATAATTATGCAATACTTCAAATAAAAGATTCTTACTTTTGAAGATCAAATAGGTTATAGTCATTGTATAAGCAGGTAACTTACAGCTAGTGTTTTAGTCAATGCAACAACGTTCACCTAAAAATATTTCACTGTCTCATTTCAAAACCAACTGCTTACCATTTCCAGATTACAAAAAGAGAGCTAGCAACATAATAAAACATGAGATTGCAATTACAAAATCCCATATACAAAATACATCATATATAACAAACCACAAGTAATCAACCATCTACTGCTTACCATCTTCGATGGCTTTATCTACAAGTACTTGAACTTTCTTGTACTCGAAATCCACTGACTGCTGCACAACATACTCCTCAGGCATCACTGGACTTCTAGTGCAATGTATAGTCCAAGTATACAACACGATGAAAGCTGCTAATGCTCCACAAGCAGTCCCAAATATCATTGCAGCAACAACTCTCATAGCACAATCCTTACCCTTTTTAGCTTTCTCTGGTTTAGAGTTCTTCGCAATGATTTTCGGATCTAGTGGCTCAGAATGCATCCACTGAGGAACATGTCTTTGCTCAAAGCTCCATGAGTAAAGAAAACACGTCTGAGATGAGTTTGAGTTCACATTGGAAGTGCTCAAACCAATAAAAGCTTTCTCATCCTTCCACATTTTTGACATGTCAATTGGGTACCAGAGCAATGAATCAGAGGGTTTGATATCACCAAATTGACTTAATCTAACTTCTAATCTCTTAGAACCAGCTTCATAATCAATCCAAGCACTCAACTTATTCCCACTTTTTAGACCCAAATGGAATATAGATTGACTATTGCTTTCTTTAGTTGATACCAAATTACCAACATCGATTCCCACATGAACCTTTACCAAAGACTCATTCTTTAAATCCTTCAATGTATTAAATTTAACAGCAACCACCTTAGTTTTACCATTTTCCGATTTCAAAGGAAGCCCAAATGAGCAATTGCAGAACTTTTGAACCCTAAAAGTACTTGGAACCATAACAAAGGCCAAACCATCCCCATTTACAGAGGAAAGTGAAAACGTGAAGTATGTAGTAAATGATACCAGTTTCTGAGGTTTACCTTCAACAAGCTTGATGGGTTTTATGAACATGACTCGGCCAGAGCTTGAACCAACTGAACGAGTGAGTTGAACCGCATATCGACCATTAACAACCTTTGCATCTCCATATAAAGTGATATTGGACTCAAAATTAGGATATTTAGCCAAGTTTGAGAAGGAAACAGAGGAACTTGAGCTTAATGATAAAGATGTGAGGAAGAAAACGGCCATAAATAAGGTGGAAAAGTGCTTGGAAGTAGATAAAATAGCCATGGTTGAAATGGGTTTCAGTTGAATCTTGGTTTGGGTGAACTGATGGGCTTATGGGATTAGGGGAAGAGTGCCATTTACATCTGAAGATAGAAATTATTTTTCTAGGGTTTCACGGAAGAAAGCAGAGAAAGAAAGTAAAGAATATTTGGGGATGGCTTGGAAGATGTGAAAATTAAATACCGTTTACTCGTTTCTGCAAACTCTGTGATTCACTTTCTCCCAGTGGTTGCTGACCGGGGAATATGTTAAAGGCTATTTCTTTACTGTTAAGTACTTATACTTTGCCAAATTCATATTTTACACTGTTCTTTTTATATTCTCAATTCTCCCTGTGTTATATACCCTAATGCGATATGCAAATATACGATACAAGTAAGAAGACGAAGAATAAAATTAAATTAAAATTAACTAATAATTATTATATATTTAAACACTTTATTATTTTTTATAATTATAAATCATTTATATAACAAATAGTATAAACTTTTTATAGTATCAAGAATATCAACTAAAATCAGCAAAGTATACAACACTATTGTCGTGAATAATATGTTAACTCAATTGTTTCAGTATACTATTTTTAGAATATAAAAAATAATATTAAATTGGGTGAAGTATTTCATGCTTATACAAATAAAACAGGTAAGTTATAATAAAGCATACAAGTTTTGTTATTTTAAAAAAAAATTGATATTATTGTACTTGAAAAATTGAACCTGCTTTTGTTATTTATTTAACATATTATTAAAAAAATTAGAGTATTTTTAAAATAATAATTTTATTAAATTTGTATAAAGTTGTGATCTATAAATTTGAATACATAACTAATATATAATATTATCTTATATAATTTATCAATTAATAATAAAAATAAAATTTTAATATTAATTTTATGATAATAACTTAAGTAATGTAATAACAAAAATAAAAGATTTATGCATTTTATTTATATGAGTTACAACCCTGACACTTCTTACCCTATCATTTAATAGTTGTTAATTTCTAATGTATTTTTTCTGAACTTGGCTAAAATGGATTTTTTTTCCTTCAAAAAATGATTGTGACATGCATTCTATAAGCTATAAGTGATTGTGACACTTTTTTTATCTAAATAATTATGACATATTATATTTAATATGAAATAGAATTATGATTTATTTTTATGTAATAAAATTATTCTTATTAAATAATGATTTTTTTTGTTCATTCTTATAATTAGAATATGATTATTTATAAGTATCTATTTTAAAAAATATATTGCATTCTATGAGAACATACCATTGTTTCTATATCAATTAAATTGTATAAGTTATATGGTTCATAATCTTAAAACATAATTATAAAGTTTTGTAGTGTATGATGAGAATATTATTTATTCTTTACTTATTTGAATATGATAAATTTGTAGTTAATGAAATATTCTTTTTGATTAGTTTTAGATAATATTTAAATTTAAACATTTTTAACGGCAATAATTTTATCACGATTATCTTCACATGTGTAAGATAATTCACTAATATTTACCTTATTTCATGAATGGGCAATCCGAGAAAAAATTTCAATTTTGTTATTATTAAAATATATTTTAATAAAATATTTTAGTAAAAAATTCATCAATTAGATAAAAATATTTAAATTATATATATGATATATGAATTATATAAAGATATATCATGAATAAAATAATAAATATATAACTTTCAGTGCAGTATAAGTAACTTAAATTTTACAATTAAATTTGTCATTTTTTATCAAAAATAATTAATTAAAATTATATATATTTATTAAAGTTATATTCACAAAAGTATAAATAAATTTGATAATAAAAGAGAGTTCACAGAGCAAAATATCAAAATACAGACAGCATACAACACTTTCAATAAAATTCTTAATTTTACTTGTATAATTCTAATACGAGTAAATTTAATTTTTTGACACACTTTTTAAAAATTATTTTAAGAACTTTAATATGAAAAAAGGTTAAATTTATTGATATTATTTAAAGAACAATATAAGAAAATAAAATTACAATTGTGAGTACAATAGATCCAGAGTTACCCACTAATGTAAATATAATAAGGTGCTGAAATTATTCGTGTGCTGGCGTGTTCTTGAAAAAAAAAATGTAATAGGAGATAAAAAGATATAATTTAATTAAAAAATATATATATTTGGTGGAAATGGGGTAGTTTTGAGAGAGGTAATAAGTATTTATTGTAGGAATGTCAGGTAGAAAATGTTAGTGAACTCCCCTGAAAAAGAGAGATACCATGAAATTCAAAAATAGGCAAAAAACAATTGTAAATAATTAAAATATAATGGGAGATTTTAACAAATTTCACTAAATATAGGGGTAGTGGTTGTAAAAGCTTAAAAGGTAGCAAAGCAGAGCCAGCAATAGGGTGAGTCCCAAAAAATATGCATAGAGTCCTCTTCTTTTTGCCAAAAAGAAGAAAAGAAAAAGCCAGCTGTAAGAATCAGATGAGGTATTAGCTTCTTCTTTTTCCCAACAGTTTCAATCTTTCTATGTGATGATGCTTGCCCACTATACTTTGTTTTCACTTTTCTCTTCGATTATTTTCTGCAATGAAAAAAAGGTGTTAATCTCAATTCTCATGAGATTTGATTCTGTTATTAGTATTACAGGTTCATTTATGACAAATTTTACAAATAAGAACATCGTGTGTGTTTTTTTGCTCATGTGTGTTTTTTAAGTTTTTATTTCATTTCCTCTGTTTGATCAAAAATTATTTCAGAAAATAATATGATTATAAATTAGTATTAAGATGTGTTATATTTGTTTTATAAATTTTAGTTAAATTAATTTTACAGTATTATAGGTTTTATCAAAAAGAAAGAAACAATAACATGACAAAAGTGATGCATTTGCGCGTGCTTATCGGTATAAGAAAGACAATAAGATAAGTTTGGTTGATGAAATATTTTAATCAGTCTGAGGCTCTCGCTTCTCAGTGAAACAATTAAAAATGGTCTTTTCTGCTTGACGAACCTTCTCCTGCAATTTAAGCTCTTTTATTTTCATTATTCAAAAAATAAAAAAATTTATTATAATAAATAAAAAATATTTTGTACAAAAGTACAAATATTCTGCAACTATGTCAATATTTTTAATCGTATTTATTCACGTATTTATGGTATAAATATAATCACAATTACATACCAAAAACCTTCACGTGAGAATTAGACTATGTTTAGACTTTAGATCTAAATTCATTAATTTGTAATTTTATTTTATTTTATTTCTCCGTAAGAATTCATTAATTTGGATATGCAAATAAAGAATAGCAAATGAGTCGATATTTAAATACAGTACAATTTAGCAAATTAATAAACGGCTGCAAAAAATAGGAGTGGAAAAGAGAAAAACCACTTGTTATAATTTGCAGGTAAGACCGGTTCGGAACACATCCAGAGTTGTGGGACCAGTTCTAAGCGAGCTTTGTATTGAAGGAGCTGGCATATTTAATTGTTTACTTAAGGACCACTATAACAGTGACCCAACCTACCTATGAATACACACCTAAATTTTTTGGACATTTGGAATTTTGTTTATTACATTCGGTATACAAGATAAGAACTTTAATGTGCTTCACCTGTCGAAGTTCTTCAAGATTTTATTTTTTTTCACTTAAAAAAGTTTACAAGATTATTCTTATTGTACTACTAACCCAATTGTTAACGATAAAACATTTAATATATATATATATATATATATTTAACTACATATTTATAACTTTTTAATTTATTGCTATATATTTTACATACATTTATTTATATATATATATATATAATTTTTTGATTTATTGTTCAAGATATATGTTACATGCATTTATATTTAGAGTCAAATGTAACTCCTAGTTATTACATTTAAAACACTTAAATCTAATAGATTTTATGATAATTTAATCCAATAGCTTTAAAAAGATGACAATTAATTCATTAGTTTTAAAAATGTGATAGTTTAGTTTAAATTGTCAACGTTAAATTTTTTTTAAAAATAAAAATTTTAAAATCTAAAAAAAATGAAGAAAAACATAAATTTAGTTATTTAAACCTGTGTTATCACTTTTTTAAAATTATTGAACTAAATTGTCATTAAAAAAATTACTAGACCTAAATAATCTATTCAAAAGAGCTAGTGTACTTACACGGTCACCTGCTTTTATATTTATATTTATATGTATTAAATAAAAAATTAGTTTAAAATATAATAATTGATTATTGAAAATTCATTAAAATATTTATAATTTTATTAGTCAATTATTTTTTTGAATATTTTTTTTTCAAAATTTTCCTATACAAAAACAATATTCTAAATATTTGTATAAGATTTATGCTTCCATATTTTGACCAACATCAATATTTTAAATTTTCAATAAATAATCTTCGTTAATTTATTAAAATACTCACTTAATCCCGTCTATTATAGGGACATAGACTCAACTTAACTATTTTATAAAGAAATATTGTTAGTAAATGGTATCATTGCTCTATTAATCATTTTCTTATTTAAAGTATATTACATAAAAAAAATTGGTTCTCTTACTGACTTAAGAATGACAATTGTGAACATTCACGTGTTACTTTGTAATAATATAAGTGTTCATCATATTTTTAGAAACCTGTTACAATATAGTAAAATAAAATACATTAAGATAAATTGTCATTTTATTCGAGATCAAGTGTTGAAGAAATAGTTGGGTGTAAGGTACTTTAGTAAAGAATATGAGTTAACAAACTTACTAACAAAACATTTAGAAACAACTAGTGATGTGAACACGTTAACTCGAACTTGTAAATCTACATACACAAAGTGTTTGAAAACTGTAAGTGAAATGGTCAAAGACCCAATGACAAATTAAAAACAATCATAAAAAAATATAATATCATATTGATAATAACACCTTGACTCTATATATATTATGCATCAAGAACCAATAGTGATAATGACGTCATAAGGGTTGAAAATGCTTGATAAGTCATTTTGAAGATGAACAATAAAGATTAAAAACTCTCAACTTTTATAAAACATCAATAATCAAGTCTTTTTAAAATCGACTACCCTTTGTTGGGGTCTTTTTTACATCATCTATAAAACCCTAGCAACAGTCAAAATGAAAAGCGGTCCAATAATGACAATACAAACTTTACTATTTACATTATATCTCGTATGAAATATGTTTTCTCTTTATTGCTCCAAATCATCTTCTTTATTTTGGGCACTTAATGCTCTCCTCACTACAAACATTTCACCTATATGACATACGCTTCAAAATCCTCATCAATAGCTTCCTCTAGTGGTAGCATCTTTTCATCTTCACTTTTACTGTCAGTGTTCACCTTCTTATTCACTTGTGTTATCGTGACTCTCTTGTTTGGACATTGAGATGCTACGTGACCTCTACTAAGATAATGAAAATAATTAATATCATGATTACAAGTTAGTGTTTCAGTTTTACCTTTATTCTTACTTATTTATACCTTTCTGGCTTTGAATGGTTCAAATTTAAGCTTGTAATTTGTTCCCTCTTCTTTCCTCCAGTTAGGTTTCCAATGTGTAGTATGATTTAGCCTTTATGGTAATGACAACTTACCCATATTTCTAAGATTTCTCTCCATTTTGATTGTCAAATTAACCATGTCTTCCAACTATACATAACGATGAAGATCCATTATTTTGGTAATCTTTTGGTTCAATCCACTTATGAATCGATCCATAGTGGCTTCCCTATCCTCCACTACATTAGCCTTTATCATTGTCACTTCCATTTATTTATAGTAATCATCTAATATCTTAAATCCTTAATTAAGCATTTTGTAACTTTTAGTGCAACTCTCTATAATAATAGTTAGGAACGAGTCTCTTCTTCATAATAGTCTTCATCTTGATGTTTTCCAAGTTTTGATCAATCCCATCGTGTTGCATAGGTGGTGGTCTCTAACAACCTCTCCTTCCATTTTATACTTTCCCTATGTGCAAATCTCTCTTCAAAGGGTATACTATCTTCCTAATCCTTTCCATTATTAGGATATTCCTCAACATAGGCTTGTTTATCTAACCCTTAGCATTAGAACTTTCTTGTGGTGCTCCCTAATTTGTAAGGTTGCTATTGTGGTTTCATGTCTTTCCACTCTCTCATTCGTATTAGCCATCACTTCAATCATCCTCTCAAATGATTGTTACACAGCCTGCAACATGAATGTTATATCACCCCTTACTTCTGGGTTGGAAAGCTTGTCCTTTATAGACATTCTAAAACAACTAGCATACATAAGATATTAGTAATAAGAATAATTCCTCTCACTTTTATCTCTTGAGTCAATTACTAAAAGCATCTTTAGCTCCTAAGCAAACCAAAACCTTAACCGAGGAATTCCAAGTAATGTAGAGTTTATCTATCATCAATGGTTGTCCAAAACAACAAAATCAAGGTACTAAGGAACAATTTTCTACACAATTTAATTAAAGGGATTAGACTCTAAAGAACCTAGAACATTCAAGATTTTTTTTAAGGAAGAGTAGACAACAAGGTACGAATTGGATCACTCTGGCAAGTTTTAATTGCACTAAAATTTGGGCAAGAAATAAAGAAACAAATAAAAATAATGAAATCTTGAAACAAAATTTTATTTTTTTATATCATAATTTTTGATCAAATATTTTCTCTTATCTCTCTCTCTTTTAAATCAAATATTCTTTCTTTTATTTCTTTTAGATTCTTTCTCTCTTTTAATCATATATTTTTTCTTGATTTACTTTGACAATAAAAGATGAAAATTTATTGGAAAGTACCAAACAATGGCATAGATAAAAATAGTAACATGAACATATTGAACAAAGGAAAATTAAAAAAAGAAATTCAAGAACACGAAATATAAAGAACAAAGCCCAAATGATGTGAATCTATGAATTTGAACCTTGAAACCCATAGACATGAAATGTTTGAAAACTCCGAGAGAAATACCTAAAGACCCAACAACAAATTGAAAACGATCCCTAAAAATCCAATATTCAAATTGATAGTAGTACCTTGACTTTATGAATATTACACATCAAGAATCAACAATGATAATGATGCCACAAAGGTTACAAATTATTGATAAGTTTGTTTGAAGAGGAATAAAAGAAGCTAAAATCTTTCAAATTTTATAAAATATTAATATTCAAGTATTTTACAATTCGATTGCCCTTTGTGGTGGTCTTTTATTCATCATAAATAAAACCCTAGCAATATTCAAAATGAATAGTAATCCAATAACATGTAAAACAAAATTATAAGTGCATGTCGTGGTGTAGTGTTAATTATAGGAACCAGTTAGAAGATTCAAGAGGTGTATGCCATAACATGCCTTATTCTATGTTGCGACGTGCGTTTATACCAAGGAAACCTAAGAGTGTTATGCCGCAATGCCTAATTGCTCATATTGTGAAAAGCCTTCACTTTCTTGAATCCACACTCTTATTTTGTTGATCGATTCATGCCATGACTTGTGCTCCATTTGTGGTACACTTTGGTCATGATTTAACTCTTGCATAAATCTGTTCTGTGCTTCCTTGAGTTGTTTTGCATTGATCTTGTGATGAATTTACTTGAAATGTGCAACGATCTATGATTCCTAAGATTATGAGTTTGAGGAGGATTATTGGCTCTTATAGTTAATGTAGTACATAAGTATTGTAAGTGAAGTAAAATTAAGTACAATTATGTTATAAAAACAAAGTTTGTTAGTGCTTAATTAGTCTATATATTGATTGATGTCATTTTATATATATAATGACACCAATCAATATATAATTTTCTATGCATTTTATGTGTTTACTTTGTATTAACAAGTATTATAGGATAATAGGAACAAAAAGAGACAATAATGTGTATTTATAATAGAATTATAAATGCACTAGGGTACAAAAATATGTGCACCGTGGCACACTCTTTTTGGGTTTATTGGGAATTCTTGAGCAATAATGCACGCTACGACATGGAATGTGTGTATCTCGACATACTCCTCTTGATTTTAAATCAATTACAAGGTAAGAAAATGTGAGAAATTGTTAGTAAACTTAGACTTTTAAAACTAAAATTAAGAATTTAAGAATGTTTTTAAATTACGATAGTAATTTATGATTTAATAAACTAAATTTTGATATTAATTTAATTATAAGTTAACGGTGAAGATAATTCCATGATTATATATCTTTCGCATTCGTATTCGTATTCAATTTATATTTATTCAATTTATGTTATTTTCTTTAAAAATAATTTCAAAACTCACTTATTAACTTTAATTAAATGATTAATAAACTAACAAACATGACTAGAATTCATCTCAAATTCTTGTAAATATTGTGAAAATTATTTTTAAATTATTTATAATTTGTACAAAATCATTATATACATATGTATATATATTTATTTATTGTAATTATAATCAATTCATAAAAATTATTTTGAGCTTTTATATTCAAGAACTGTGTTGCTTCTTTGCTAGTTCTTGAGGTAAAATTAGTAATAGTTTTACAATTTAAAACTAAACATTTAATTGACATATATAAAATATAGAAGTTTTGATGTCTCTCTAACCACATACAAACATACATATTTGTAAGTTGTAATGTAATCATTTTTTCAATTAAATGTGGAAATTTTAGGATACTATAAAATTAAAATAAATTATGATATCCATATATTTCTACAATTTACTATTTAGAAATTTAACAGATTTAATCTAACAACCCGCGAGCGTGTAAAATATTAACTATATTTGGATTTTGGAGGGAGAACACATTTTCCAATAAACAAACCGCTTTTTGTTTCATTCAAAATTTTTAAATACTCCCGCGTTATCAAATGCGAAGCCTTTTATCTTCAGCTTCTCTTAATTTTCTTACCTACTCAGATTTCATCAAACAGTTTCTCCTTAATCCTTCTTCATCGTTTTCTTCTAATTCTGAAATTAAATGGGAAAGCAATCAAGAGCTAAAAAATCATCAGAGACTTTTGGGAAAGGGAAGGTAACTCCGGTTCAAATTGCCTTCATCGTGGACCGTTATCTCTCTGATAACAACTTCTCTGAAACTCGTTCTGTTTTCAGAAACGAAGCTTCATCTCTCATATCTATATCCCCCGTTCAAGAGGTACCAATCCCTCTGTTTTTTTTCAATTACTTTTTTAAAATCCCTACCATTATGTGATTCGAATTGGTTTGAATCTTTATAAATTCTTGAGTAGGGTTTTTGAATTTGTTTTACAGGCGCCGAAGAGCTTGTTGAGTCTTGGCGCAATGTTGAATGAATACGTGTGTTTGAAAGAGCAAAGGGTAATGATGGATCAGGAAAGGGTTCGATTGGATCAGGAAAAGTTTCGGGTTCAAACACTATTGCAGGGTATGCAAGACATTATGAATGTTTATAATTCCAATGGTAGTCAATCTGTACCCTCCATTCCTACTGGTGCATCTAAACCCATGGTTGTGCTTCCTCAGTCCCAGCCGGTTAGTGGTGCTCCTGCAGGTACATTTTTCAAACTGCTGGTTGGGTTAATTGATTTTGTCTTGGAACTTTTTAGGGCTTGGTGATTTTTTAACCACTTTCATTACATTTTCTTTTGTGAAGTTTTGGAATGATATTGGTTAAGAAATGAAATGTAACTAATAGCTGGAACACATAAGCCAGCTAGGTGCCATGATTGATTCGTTTCAAGCTTGTGCTAATAGCTTGATTTATTAGATTTAAGACTCAGGGAAGCTGCAAAATAGTACTTTTAGTATGTAAATTTTCACCCCGCGTTTGATCATATCTGGTTGGCTATGTGTGTCCACTATATCTCTTAATTAACTCAATCATGTTGTACAAAAGGTTCAAGCTACACTATCTTCATTATACTCTCATATGTTTGTGTGTGTGAATGAGCTGTATAGGTTTTATCATGGGCATACAACAATTTAGTTTGTAATTACTGGGATTTAATCTTTATATATACTTGCCTATTAGGGTATTCGATGCAAAGCACACCATTGGTTCAACCAGTATCTACACCTTCCAACATCAACACTACACCTTCCAGCGTCAACATTACACCTTCAATCTTCGTAACACCAAATACGAGTAACCCATCTTCTAATAAGAGAAAAGTATCCAAAGTAGTTTCAGATGCTCCTCCAGCTGCAAAGAAACCTTGTGGAAAATTACCCATCAGAAAGAGTTCAAACAAAGGTAATGTTAGCCACAGTTTTGCATATTATATTCTGTATACTTCAGTTTATTCTCTTTAGATCTTACTCACGTGTCATGGTTTTCTTTGTGTCCCAAAAACAGTTTCACAATCAAATAAGGCAGCTGACAACCAAGAGAGTGCACATCCTTCATGTGCAGTGGAGTCATCTCCCAACAATCTCGTGGCCATTGGATCAATGGTTGGTGGATCTGCTGTGGCTAAATGTTTGTTCAATCAGCCTTCACATTCCATTCCAACAAATGCATCTTGTCCTAAGACTCCTCTGCCAGCAAATTCGAGTTCTTCTCAAAGTGATAAAACTGTATCTCCTCGCGAGATTTGCTCCACATTTAACTGCAGTAACAATAATACTACTGAAGATATTACCTCGGGCTCAGCAAGATGTACTGTAATTTCAACCAAAAGAGTGACAGTTAGTCCATTTAAACAAATGACTCTATGTTTTGAGAACCAATGCATTTCTACATCCTCACCAGTCAAGACAAACTTAAAGAGGAATACCAAGAGAGATCACATAAAAGGAAAGCTGGACTTTGATTGTTCTGATTTGTTAATTGATTTAGACAAACCAAGAACTGATGAGATCTCAACATCTGATTCTGAAAAGGAAATAGACATTTTTGACATTGATTTGCCTAATCTTGATGCCTTAGGAGATTTCTCCTTTGCTGAAATGTTGGCTGATCTTGATTTTGGATCTGAAAGTACTGCTTATACTTGCCAACCATCCATAAGTGCTTCCGAGGACAATGTTTCAGGGTAAGCCTTACGTTGAACTTTTTTTTTTATCTTCTTTAGAACTTATTTTCCTACTCTAGTTCTCTAATTTAATGTTCATTGTTCATAGAAGGTCATCCCCTGATTCAAATAGTGGCAACTTGGGACCGGATCAAGTTATGACGGAATTCTCATCGACTGTCACTGAAATGTTATCACAGAATGATAATAACTCTCAAGGTAATTAGACTTTTTCCTCTAAAACTATAAAAATTATTAAATTATTGCGTAGCAAACTAACAATGCTTCCTATAACTCAGGCCATGATTCTCTTCCTGCAATGAAGTCTGTAACACGATCCATCAAAATTATCAGCCCTGGTAAATTTATAAGTTGTTTTCCTTATGCTACCACTTATGTTGAAATGCAATATTTTTAATTTATGTGCTTCTGCAATTACAGTGAAAAATCAAGGAAGTTCAAGAGTGGTTTAGAAGTTTCAGCCAGAAACTGACAGAAACTAAGCATAGCTTTTTTTTTTTAAAAATTTATTATTATTATTTTGGTATAAAAGAACTAGGACTGACATCATCATTTTTCTTACTTATCAAATACATGTAATTTATATTAGCCATTCTAATTTCTAAGCTATCTACCCTTCATTTTGGTGAAGTATCATAGTCTATAAGTTATAGAGTGGTTAAGTGGACTACAATTTGGCGAAAATTTAAAATTAAGATAAAAAATTGCTTTAATCTATTCATATTCTTTCGGATTAGAGGAAGGTTAGTGATCAATCATGCTGTACGAGCTGGTTAATAGTATCAACCTGCTTCTCTTATTAACAGTTTAGGAATTTGTATCATGCTTGTATAAATCAATCACTTCTTATCCCTTAATTGGTGATATGATACAAATACAATTCTTTGTATCTAAAACTAAAAATAACAAAAAAAATTGAGAGAAAGTATATGTTCATTGGAGGAAAATTATCATTTTTAATGGTTTAATTTGAGTACAGCTTATCTCTTTTATTTATATTTAAAAAAAATTGAATATCTTTTTATTCATATTTAATATTAAGAGTTATCAAATAATTTCATTATTTTTATTAAATTATTGGATTTATAAATTTTATAGTTTGATTAAATAATTCATTGTATTTGATTTAGATTTAATTGTTATTAAATTATATATAAATGTATATTTTATTTTATATTATGTTATATTTAAATATTATTTATACTATATTTATATTATATTATTATTTTAGTTTAAAAATAAATATAAATATTTATAATAATTTAATAATTGTACAAATTTTTTTTTTAATTGTGACTAAAAATAATAATATTTATTATAAAAATACAAATTTATAATTTAAATTTATATATGTTATGTTTTATATAGTATAATAATTTATAAATAAATTTCAATATTAATAATTTTTTATCTTATTTGAAAAAATATTATCTATTTGAATTTGTGTTTGTTTTATTTATTAAAAACATATAGCTTCAAATTAATTGCTAAAATGAAGGGATATTATCTAGTCATAATTTAATTAACTCTTATTTTAAATTAAATAATAATAAAGTTGTAATAGGATATGCAATATAACAATTTGAAGATCTGCTTTCATTCATAAATTTCTTAATTTACTGATGAAACAAGGCGTTTAATAAAAACCTATATCAGAATAAAAAATGAGAATTGCATTTTATCTCTCAAGCTAGGTATTTCTGCAGTTTGTCAATTTCTTCCGAGCTTCCAATAAAAATTGGTGTTCGCTGGTGAACCTACCAAACAAACAGAGTGGCCACTTGTCATATCTTTATGAATTATCAATTGAGATTTGAGACAAATTGTGATGGAATATAGTGTTTGAATTACCTCGACAGGTGTAATATCAAGGATTCTCTGAATTCCGTCTATTGCTTTACCGCCTGCTTTCTCTACTATGTAGCTCATTGGTGCACACTCATACAAGAGCCTAAGATTGCCATTTTTGCTGTTTTTGTTATTGGGATTCCCATAGATACCACCACATAATAACATTCTATGGATTTCACCTACCAGGCAACCTATATAGCGACCAGAATAAGGCTTGCCATTAGAGCCTGGCTGCCTAAGGTGGTCAAGGTAGTTCTTTAGCTTTTCATCCCATAGATCGTAATTTCCTTCATTGAATGAGTAAATCTTCCCAGTTTTTGGCATCATAATATTATCATGTGTCAACACAAATTCACCATATGTAGGATCCAAAGTGAATGCAAACACCCCCTTTCCTATAGATAGAGTGAAAACCACTGAACTGGAATAGAGACAATAGCCAGCAGCCAACAAGTTGTTACCTGGTTGACAAGCGCTGATGACACACCTCTCTTTAGCTTGATCAAGCTATGTTTTAACCCCCGATCAACACCCAAAAAAACTAAGAGGATAGTGAGAAAAACTGAGTGGGAAGGAAAGAGTGTCATTGTTTAGCAAACTCCCTCGTTTTTAATCACATATGTTATTTTTCGTATAACATAAAAAGATATGTTTTTTACATGTTTAAAAATATAATACACATATTTTTTATAACGTAAAATACATGTTTTCTATAGAGTGGGTTAAAAGTGAAAACATGTGCACATATGTTTTGTTTTTTGAGTATGTAGTATTATTAAATCGCATAAAACTATATGCTAATCGTTAAAGATGAAAGGTTATGATTTTGAATTTATGGTTGAAACTAGCATATTCTCTTTTGGATGTTCAAACCACTTATTTATGTTACCAAATACATATGTAAAATATACGGTTCCATTCTGTTTACCTGGTTGGCGTTTTATGTTTATTTTGATAGCTGAATGTATATAAGATTATATGCTAATAATTAGAAGATAAGGAATTACCGTGAAGCCGTCTTCATCAATGTTAACGAGGCATTGCTGTTCAGGGCCATAAATGCCAAAAATAGAGCCAGTAGTTAAAGCAGTATCAATATTTGCAGAGCCATCAATGGGATCAAAAACCACAGTATAGTTCCCTGAATAAGTTTCTTCCACAGCTACAGGCACATCTTCTTCCTCTGATGCTATAATCGCTGTTCGGCCACTTGACCTTAAACAATTACAAAAAAGCTGCAAAACACAAAATAATAATCACTTTCCAACTTAATTGTAAACGCCGAGACCTAAACTAATTCAACCTAATTATCTTAAATTAACAACTATAAATCATGAAAAGAAAGAACAGATCCAGTTATTTACCTCGTTCGATATAACGTCAAGTTTCTTCTGATCTTCGCCTTGAACATTAATCGTACCTTGACCTCCAGTAAGACTGATAATGCTGGATCTCTGAAGCAGAGAAGCAATTTGTTTACAGGCTAATGAGATGCTAGATAGCACGATCGTTAATTCTGCATCGATTTGACCGTCTTGTTCTTGCTTTAATAGCCATGTTGTTAGGTATTGTATATCATACTCATTCTTCTTCTTCTTGCTCTTATCTTTCTCTTTCGTTATGACGTCGGAGAAAGTCACCGCCTGGCATCGGAGAGAGCTGGAAATGAAGGTTGTGATCGGAAGGTATTGGTAATGGCGGTGGAGGTGAAAAGGAGAGAGACGAGAATTTGAAGAAAGAGGTGGGAATGAGAAGAGGCTGTATGAAGAGGAAGCCGGAACTGAGCAAACGAAAACCATTTTTGTGGCTTGCGTCTGTTTTGTTTGGCTGTGTGATTATGTGGCTTGCAAATGAAATGGTTTATCTTCCTCTGTGCGACAATTGTGTGATCGTGATTCGCTGTGTGGAATGGGATATTAGATATCGGAGATTTTTCTTTTATTTGGGTTGTGAACCCGCGCAAAATGTAAACTGCCAATTTCTGAGCGAGTGTATAGAAACTTACTGTGCCTGTTTATGAAATACTTTTAGTTTAATTCTACTCACGTCCATAAAAATCTTCAATTACAGGTCCTTTAATGCATACATTTTGATAATTTTAAACACAAAAATAGATATAAGTTTATATAATATAAAATATCAAAATTATTTTATAAATTGAAAAGATTTTTTTTTAAATAATACTAATTCATATCGCAACATAAATAATATAAGTATAAAAATAGGTATAAATTTAAATATTTTTACTGTTATTCATTTGACATTTGATAGTTTTATGTGTTATTGTATAAAATTACTCTTAATAGTAGTAATTAATTTTACCTCATAATGTAGAAAAAATTTCTCTTTCTTTCTAACGGTTAAAATGTCACACATTGATTGATTAAAAAATATCAAACACATATATAAATGAGGGTAATCCTTCATCTCACAAACTGAGTTTTGAGATGGAGTTAGACCCAAATTTAACATGGTATCAAATCAGACAAGTTCACCCCGTGACATGCAACTGTAAACGCACCATCGTTCATTGATGAATTATCGATGTGAGGAGAAGTGTTAAAATGTCTCATATCGATTGAGTATAAAATATCAAATACATATAAATGAGGTCAATACTACATCTCAAAAACTGGGTTTTAAGATAGAGTTAACCCAAAATTTAACACTAACTTTAACTTATTCTTCTTGAAAAGAGTATGTTTCATTATTACTCATCTTTTACCTATGCTTTACATAAAGTGCTTCTCTTTCGTATATTCTTGATATCTATACACTAATCCGTCTAGAATTTTTTCATCTTTTACCTTATTCTTTAAATTTTTCATTGTACACTAAAAAGCTAATTTTTCTTTCTTTTAAAGCTGTTGCATGAGTGCATTTCACTTTCTTCACTTTGAGATTTTTAGTTCATTTTATACCAAATTTAATTATCTTTCACCTTTTAATTTTTGTTTTCAAATTATCCACTAATTTAAAAAATTCCTCTTTTATACATATACTTGGGTTCAGACGAAGCCAAAGATGATGACTTAAATTTATTGTAGGTGTTAAACTAATATGCTAGCATTTTGTAATAATATCTATAGGTATAATAAAGTAAATATTAATTTTCATCTTTTTTTTTAGTACTCTTTAGTTTTCTAAGTAAGAGTGATAAGTATTTTTATTCAAAATGTTTTACAAAATTGATATATTTTAAATGATCTATTACTTAAAAATTAGTTTTAAGTATGTGAAATTCATTTTATTTGATATATATTTGTACTTATACATTATCTAATTTTTTTCTAAGTCTTCGTGAATAAAATATGTGAATATAACTTATATTTTATGTTATATTAAATTTACACTTGAATTAATACTAAATTGTTTATTATCTTGATAACTTATCTTTATATATTACACAATGATTTTATTACTTATATTAATTACTAATTAATAGATTAAGATGTTTTAGAGGAAAACAAAATACTCTTAATTAAATACTTGCACGATTTCAACTTGGCTCTAACAAACTTTAAGCTAGAGTAAATATTACGTTTATTGTTAATGTTTCAATGAAGTTGTCAAGAATATTTATGGACATTTGCAGAGTCTGTATAAAGTCCTGCCATGATATTATGTTATTTGGGATATAAGAGGTGAAAATTACAGAAAGAGTTTTGTTTGTTGCGAGTACAGACAAGGGAGAGCCAAAATTAAGCCAAGGGCAGGCAATTATTTTAATTAGAAAAGCCCACATGTAAGATCGGTGTACTTGCCTATTAAAGGCTAAAGATAAAAGCCAATCCCACCACCACTTTGGAATCCAAAGCTCACTTACTCAACTCAAACCTCCGACGAGATATTGTGTTGTTTTCATACTGACGTGTGAAAGTGGGGTCGGTACTTTTTTCGTAGATATATTGTCACCATTGTTTTTCAACTTAACTATATCCTAAAAGATATATTCATTTAATTAAAAATATTTGTTATATACAAGATATTAAAAAACAATTTTATTATTTTAACTTTTTTTCATGTCTATATCTATTTGCATAAAATTTTCTCTTATTTTTTTTATCAAATCATAAACTTTATATACTAAGTATTAAATCTTAAACTTTAAATCCTAAACTTAAATACTAAACTCAAGAAAAAAAACGAAAAAAAGAGAGAAAATAAAGAAAAAAAAAATAAAATAATACTAATAATTTTAAATGAATGAAGTGCTATTCAATTTTTGGTGCACATATATATATATTTTTTATCAAATGAATACTTTTTAAATAATTTAAGTATTTTTAAGATGATACTCAAAACTTAAGCAATAATGGATACAAAAAATTAATATACTTACAAATAATTTATCATAAATGAGGAATTAATTATATTTTATGTTCATAATGTATGTGATAATTTACAAAATAACCAAAACGTTTATTTTGTTACAATTATGTCACAACAGAATAACGATAAAAATATGTCCAATTATATGTATTTTTAAAGTTATATTTATGTCTACAGCATATTAGACATATTTTTATCATTATCTATATGTAGTAGGCATAATTACAACAGAGTAAATATTTTAAATATTTTTATAAATTATCCATACATTATAGACATAAAAACGTAATTAACCATAGTAGTTATCATAACATGTGAAAATCATCCACAATTGTTTTTATCTTTTGGAGAGTTGTTGGAATCAATAAACTTTGAGTAGCATGAATTTTGTTTTTAGAAATTGGATATTGTTTAAAATTAATACATTTAATTATTACTAATGTATTTTTGTTTTTTGAGAAAATTTAAGCTATATTGAATTTAATCTTATTAATATAGGTTAATAGATGTTTGAAAAAATTGGAAAGAAGTAGAAAATAAAGTGATTAAAATATAAATATAGCAATAAAATAATTAAAGTATATCAATTTAAGATAAAGTGGTTAAAAGTAAAATGATAATTTCAAATCGATTCAAATGAGCTCGTATGGTCTCGCGTAAGCTATGCTATGATTTATGAGCTTATCCACATATTGATATATGACATCTAATTGTTCATACGAATATGGGATATCAACTTGGATTAATTGTGTTTTATAATCACAGTATATATGATAAATTTTAAAAATACTCAAATTACTTAATTTGTGGTAAATATATCCAAAATATATAAGGTACGAAAAAACACCAAAAAATCAACTAACGTTGATTTCTTTAACATAAATACACTTGACTTTTGTTGAGTATATAATAATAATTTGAGATATCTGGGTTAAAAAAGAACAATGAATCACAAAAAACATATTAGAGGCATTAAACAATCCCTCTGGAATTAGGGTTGTCGATTTTTCCTAATAGGGCTAAACTATGCGGGGATTAGTTTATTGGAGGTAATAATGAGAACAATAAAATGGGAAATGAAGAACGTAGAATGAGAATCCATATTTTATAATATGAGATGGGATAAGGACGAAGATTGTTATTCTTCGCTCCATGTCTCAAAATATATACTATATTTTAATAAATATATAAAATTTAATATTTTTAATTTTTTATAAATTTAATTACATTTAAACTCAAACTAATTATAAATAATACATAATACATTATATATTTTTTATTCTATTAAAATACCAATAATTTTTCTTTTATAAAAATTATTCATAATGTTTATTTAAATTCTAAAAATCTAAAATCTTATAATTATTTTATAATTTATTGTTATTATTTTAAATTAATTTGTAACAAGATACTATCAATGTAGTAGTATAAAAGGATTATGTATTTCTTGTTATATATATTTTATTTTTATCCTTTTCACATAAATATCATTTATTTTTTATTATTTATTAACTCAACATTTTAGTTTTTCAATATAAAATATTTATTTTAAGCTTATTATTTTTATTTATATTAAAAATTATAATAAAAATTAAAATATTACTTAAATTTTTGTTTCTTATTTGGGAATTTTTTTTTTCATTAATGATCCTTGCTATGTTTTTGCAAGAATTTTAAACGACGGTGATAATTTAATTAAAATTATGAAAGAATAATCTTTGATCCCAATTTTCTTTCTTTGGAATCCAAGACAAAAGAAAACAAAAACAAAGTAAATTTAAGGTTTTTGTTCAAATTGAATGAATTAGTAGTTTTGAGGGAGATTTGTATCAAATTTTTAGGGAAAATATTGAAGATAGATGAACATGATTTGCCAATAGGAGGTGAAACTCCATATTATGATAAGTTTTACGATTTTTTGATGGGTGAATACTCGTAAGTTTTAATAAAATATGTGTAACGTAAGTCTCTCTACATTTAAGAGGAAGAAAACACAAATGTTAGGTGCAACCACAAATGGTAGGTACAACCACAAATGATAGGTACAACCATAAATGTTAGGTGCAACCACAAATGTTAGGTGCAACCACAAATGTTAGGTGCATCTAACATTGATATGTAATTTTGCCTATAAATAGGCAATGTCTTTGCCTTAGAGACATATCAACACACCAAATCAAGAAGAGAAGCAAAGCAAAGCCAAATGAACAATTTCTTTTGAAGAAAAATAGTGTTGTGTGTAAAAAAGTGAGAAAGAATATTAGGATATTTTTCTAAAAGGGGAGTGACAAAATAGTGAGTTTGAGAAACACTTGTATGACACTATTTTGGATTTATCTCAATTTGTTGTATTGTCTCTCACTTTATACCCATTAATTTTATTAGTGGAAAAAATATTTTTCGGAGTTTGTCCCGTTGATTTAGCCCAAATTAAAGGGTAAACCACGTTAAATTTTTGGTGTTATTATTTTACTCTGTTGAATTAATTTTATTTTTATCCGATGTGCCTTACAATACGAGAACTACTAATATCATCTTCCCAGTAATCAAATTCATTTACATTTAGGAGAATTTTTTTAGTACTTCGTGAGACGGGAGTATGTATTAAACAAAGTAAAAATAAAAGTAAGAGTTGAAAAAAATATGGAATACTCAATGCACGAGTTGGGTTTATTACTTATTAGTAGGGGTGTGCAAAAAATCCGATCATCCGATTAATCTGATTCGATCTGTTGATTTTTTCATCCGTTAAGTGCAAATCGGATAACCGAAATTAATTATATATATATTTATTTGATTTTTTAATGTTTTTTTAAGTCATATAATTTTATGTTATGATTTATGTAAAAATTTAAATTTTTTATTTAAAAATATAAAAAATAGAGTTAATTAAATTTATTGGTCGGATTGATCGGATTAATCAGATGTCATTCGAATAGTTTACGAATCGGATTGAGTAGATGTGGGAGGTGATCGGATCGGTTGCGGATTAAAATGTTTTAATCCGAACAGATGGTCGGATTAGATCGAATAAGTGTAAAATCAACAGTTTCGATCCAATGAACAACCCTACTTATTAGTCTATATATCCCATGAGTATTCACTTCTCAATTATTAGGAAATATTTTAAAAAAAAAATCCTATATTTAGGCAAAAAGATGTAATAAAATCTCACTTTTTTTTTTCCAAACAATGTAATTCACTCTCACTTGCTATAAACGTATGCATCCTATCGTGGACTGTGAAGTACAACGAATTTTGAAGAGTCAATAACTACAACAAGAGTCATTAACTATGACAATATTCATAATATTATATGCTGTATAGGAATGTTTGGACATTACTACCCCCACTATTTTCTAATTAATAATTATGTCATCTTTGCAATGTTTCACTTTTCAACAAAGTTATAAATATATAATTAAATACAACAATTGTGAGAAAAAAATAATTAATTATAAAAAATATAAAAAATAATTTATATATTATTATAATAATTATATTTGATGGGTTAGTATCTTTCACAAATTTAATTATTTTAAAATATTATTATGTGTCATGCATATATACAAATATACTACCTAATAGCATTTAAGAGTTATATAACAAAAACTTAACAGTATATATATATATATGTGCTGTGAGTGTTTCTGTGCATACACAGTCACTGCACGTTTTCTGTTCCTCCTTATCAGTCTCTTCGGTCCAAGTTTCTGAAGCATTCTGTCTCATTCTGCAAAATTATTGTATACTTTCTCAATAAACTACCTCAACTTTGTTCTCTCACCTCCACCCCTCCCAAATCCGAGCCTCAATTTATACCTTCTCTTTAAACTATTAGACTATAATATATAACCCATTTCCTTAAATCAACGAATTTGAACAATTTTTCCTCTTATATTCTTGTTAACAACTAAAATCTTCAAACTTTATTGCTTTGGGTGCTCCTTTTTTGCTTCCTAACGAAGTTTTCACTTCTGGGTCTATGAAATTTGGGCTCTAAAAATGTCCCATGTTGATTTAGAACAAGAGGGTAATCGTCGTTCCGTCACCGGAAGTGAGGTGAGCTCAGACGAGAGTGTAAGTTTCTCTGATGCAGAAGATGGGTCGTGTTATTCTCAATTCTATTCAGTGAATAGTGGGTCATACGACGAGTACAGGTTTGCTTTTATCTGTGATCCTGAAACTGAGGTTGTTTCGGATTCTCCGAGAATATCGTCTGTTTCGGACAGTTCTGTCGAGGTTGATATTGAGACCGGCGGGGTCCCTGAAATTAAGGTACATTTGGATAAAGTAGAGAGAGATTGTAGAATTTGTCACTTGGGTTTGGAGAGTAATGGTCATGAATCTGGAGTTCCGATTGAGTTGGGTTGTTCTTGCAAAGATGATTTGGCTGCTGCTCACAAGAATTGCGCTGAGGCCTGGTTCAAGATTAAGGGAAATAAGTAAGTGAAATTACTACATTTTTTTTATAAAACTGTAGTGATTGTTTGAATTATAGACATTATGCGGTGATTGTTTGTGTTTGTGACAAAAATTGTTTTAGTTAAAAAAAAAAATGTTTTTAAGAAAAACAGCATAAATATCATCACTTAAAATATATAACTTAAATAATAATAACTTTTATGTACAATGTATATTTTCATTATTTTAGATATTTTCGATATTAAACCACTTAATTCCCTGTTTTGTTATCATCAACAACGAATTAAAAGCAGAAACAAGGAGAACATCTGTATAATATATGTCACGGGTTGAAGCAAAACAAGTAGAGAAACAGTCTTGTTCAATACAAAGGAAAATAACGAAATTAATTAAAATATGTTACTTGAAAGAAGGAAATGGGAATAATAAAGCAAAACATAAACTTTAGCAAGTGTTTGTTCCGTGTCTAAGCATGCACATAGATGGTTTCTTATTGTTCTGTCGTCTTTGGAAATTCATTACCTACTTTTGATTCCTTTACGTCATTTTTTTTTTACTTATCTTTATACCGCTTGTAGTTATTCACAACTTCATGATTTGTTACAACTTCATGATTTGTTTTGGAAAAAAAAAATTGTTTTTTTGATGTGATTTGCGAGTTATAAATTGAACGTGAAGATCAATATTTACTGTTCTGTTTTAAATGTAGTGAAGTTATTTAAAATATCTTAAGAATACTAAAAGTTCAATGATAGGTATAGTTTTCTTATTACAAGCTTTTAAAAGCTTTGCCAAGTGCGATGTGCTATAGAGATTTATATTGGTCCTACTTTTTCTTATGTCCTTGGCAGATTCCTATAATTCATTGGCAATCAATAATACTATCTCATAGGCACGTCCTGTTCAATTGGATTAGATCTAATTGATTAAATTTGTTAAGTCAATTGATGTTTATATCGTAATTAAGAATCTAAATCTCACATAGTTTCTCTAGTTTGGGTTAATTGTTGCATGTGCATTGACCTCTTGACTATACTTTTATGATTCATTAACATCACTCGGCTAATATTGCACGTAGGACATGTGAGATCTGTCACTCTATTGCATGCAACGTTGCTGGGCCGGTTAGTGAGGTGGAGTTGATGGAGCAATCGAATGAGTCCAGCAATGTAATGACGGAATTTTCTGCAGTCGCAGCTACAGTACCAGCTGCGGAGTCTCGAAACTTTTGGCATGGCCGTCGTTTCCTCAACTTTCTTCTGGCATGTATGGTATTTGCATTTGTCATATCATGGCTCTTCCACTTCAATGTGCCATCGAATTAATAACTTGGAACAATTCCTCATTAAAATATATAAATAAATTAAAAGAGAGAGAGGGGAAGAAAGAAAAGCTGTAGAATTGATTGGGGGCAGGATGATGCATCTACTATTGTACGTTGCTCATAAATCAATATTTGAAATCTAAATTTTAATTAAATTTATGAATATATTCTCCAATTTTGAGAACTTTAAATTTAGGATTTTTATAATAAGTTTGAAAATTTGAAACTAAATTATATGATTTAAAAGTTTAAGAATCTATGTATAAAGTTTTAAAATTTTTAAAACTAAATCTTACGTTTTAAAAACTTAAAAATTTGTGTAAATTGAGTTAAAATTGAACACTAATGGTGCATTTTAGTTTTTTACTTAGAAAAATACTCTTAATATCTCGTATTTATTACCAAAATGATATTTAGACTATGTATTTATTTTAAAAAAACTACAAAAAATAACTCTTAAAACTTATAATTATAAAAATAATACTTAATAATATTGAAGATTGTCCAATTAATGACGTTCAATATTTAAAGAGTTTAATGATATTATTTTTGTTTCAATCGTATCTATAGTAAAAATAGCACCTAATACTATTTAACATGTCCAATTGGCGACATATACTATTTAACATGTCCAATTGGCGACATTAAAATAGTTTATGTAACATTGTTTTTATTTCAATAGTATCCAATTAGATGTTTAAAATGAATTTAAAATGGTAAAAATTTATAGGGTTAAAATAAATAATGATATTTTTCTAATTACAAATTTTAATGGTATTTGTTTTTGTTATTTTTTCTTTGTTTTTATTTTTGTAACATTACTATTACTATTAAAAAGTATACGTATAAAAATAAAATATATATTTTTTCAATTGTATTAGATAAAAACTGTTTTAACTTAAAAATAGAAAAAAAAAATTAAATAAAAACATAAACAATAATTATTTGTCTTGTACGGTCATTTTTTTAAAATAATAGGATGAAATTATCATATAAAATAAATGTATGATTTAAATGTCATTTTAGAATAAGTATGAAATATGTAAAATTACTATTCTTTTATTTAATTATCAGGAATTCTTACTCTACCTGGTGTTAAATGTAATTGTGCTACAAATGGCTATCAAAATTTATAAATTCTACTTCTACCCAACCATGGTTTGAGGAACTATCATATAGACCAGGAGATTTGAACACTTCCTTTGGGTCCCAGAATTAGCCTCTATATATAATCAATGTACAGTTTTACATAATGTTTCATCCATTAATTAAAATCTTAACTGGCCTTCGATTGTACTTAACAGTGAGATGGATAGCATTATTCTTGTATAAATCATGTACCAATACAGAGCGAAAATACATAATTTTGGAACAATTTTCACTTTAATTTCATAAATAATATGTAAATTTAAAATCTTTATCAGAGGGGGAAAAGGTCTGAATAATCAAACAATCAATTGTGTACTTTCGTTGTAGTAGACCTGTCCAACTTCTGAACAAAATAAAGGTATGAGACAAATCTCTAAAGAAAAATTACACAGAATTAACTTCATATTTATAATTATCTTTTTAAATTAGTGTATTTTAATCGTATTATTATATATATAGACCCATTATTCATTTTGAGCCTTTTTGAAAACATTTTCTTTTTTAAGCATCTACATTCCCCTTCTATAAAGATTCAATTTGATTTTTACCAAAATATTGATCCAAAAAAGCTAAAATTGATAAAAAATGAGTAAATTATAAAATATATATATATATATATATTAATTTCAAAAAGATTATTAATGTATTCAATTTATAAAAATAAATGATGATATTCGACCCACTTACTTTGTTTTCCCTGAGATTATATAGCTTTGTATCAGAGGGGCCAAAATAAAATAAGGAAAAGCTTGCTTCTATTCCATCAATATCTGTTAAAAACAGTATGCTTCCATTCTGTTAATCGCAAATAAAGAAAAGCACTTGAGATCGAAGCATAAATCAATCAAAAACCAACACTGGTTTTTCAAGAATCCTGCAAAGAAATTGAGGAAATGGTAACAAATAAAGAATACAAACAAGCTAAACACAACTATGGAGAATTATATAAACCTATATACTCTTTAATTTTTGTTTTTTTTAGATTCCATGTTAGTCCCATCTTTAAGTGTTTCCTGTGCATCATTTTCCATCCCAAGGGTGAAGAGGCATGTGGCTTGAAGGTACAAAGCAGTTGACCAGGCAGGAGACACCACTTGGGCTTGCATAGCATCACCAAGAGCTTCTCTTGGCTTGTCAATCATTAGGTAAGACAGGCAGCGCCTAGCATACACCGTAGGTGATACCATGGTTCCACCATCAATGAACTGCCATAAATTGAGGCCAAAGAAAAACAGTTATGTTTTGAAGATTATTATTAGTAATTAATTCTCCTTGAAAGGTGGGCTAACAATCTCTTTATATGTTATATTTTGAGTCCAAACAATGAATGAATGAATGCATCTATAGGTTGCTTAATACAACTCCACTTTATCAACTTTGCCTCTCAAAATAATTTTCAGATGACTCACTTGTGTATAACAATCAATGGCAGTGGCAAAGTCCTTAGCTCGAAAAGCAGTATCTCCACGCTTCTTGGAATTCAAGCTATCCTGCATTTGACTTGTCCACATTTGAAATGAAAGCTGCATGGATAGGTTTCCTCAAACAGAATTAGATTTTTTGCGATCATAAGTAGGGAGAAAGAGGCAATGTTGTTTGCTATGAGTCTATGACCATAACGCATGAGATCCATAAATTTGAGAAATAAATATATATATATCATTAACCTTGAAGCTCCTCCTACCATTATTTTTCTCATAAAACCATTATCTTCACAAGATTTGATTCCTTTCAAGGTTTTTTTCTTGACTCTTTATCAAGATTTCATGATTTTGTTCCCTAAAACAGTGAACTTTTGTGTGTTAATAATGGTTAAATGAACTTTTTTTATTCTTAATTATTTTAAAAACCTTTGCTATTTTTGTTCATGTATGATAAATATTAAAATTCTCAATTAAATCATAATTTTGAATCATTGGTCTACCTTAAATTAAATATAAAAATTATTAATGTACTAATAGTAAGATTTAGCACAAATATAGAATGTTTTCAAAATAAAATTGAGCCATTCAAAACATATGCCATTATATAGATCAAGTAATGCAAAAAGAAATATGAAGATAAATGCTAATAACACAAATTTATACCTATTTTTGCATCCAAACCACTCATGAGTGATTTAGGTGCAAAAATAAAAATAAATTTGTGTTCTTAGCATTCCTCGTACACAAAATACCAGCATTTTTCAAATAGAATTGAAAAGACATAACACTAGGTACCAAACCTCATTTGCAATCCCCTCATCGTCTTTATATCCATTTTTCTCCAATATTTCATGTATAGCTGTGAGATCCTTTCTTGAGCAAGCCTCACCAAAAGCAGTCAAAGACAATGGTTCTGTTGGTGTTGCATTTTCATGTGGGATACCCATTAAATCACATGACAAAACCTGCATAACAACTAAAGAATCAGAAATTATTGTCTTTCCAAGTGAATTTCAGCTCAAACAACCTACCTTGATGACAGGCGAAAGGCTTAGGTTCTTGTGGTTTAAAATAAAGTGGTTTGGTTAAAAGTGATTTAAAAGAAGTATTTAAATATTTGGGATGAAAATATTATATGTGATTTTGAAACACGTTAATAGTTATTTTAGAAAGAGAGCATATATTTAAAACTACTTCTCCAACAAGTAAATATTAATGACTTCTCTTAAAGCACAAATAGTGCTTCTCAAACTTTTAAAAGCACTCCTCATAGAGATTCCTAAGTACCCTTGAATGCTTTCAACCAAAAAGAGAAGCGGTTCCTAACAGACCCTAAATTAGCATCAAGAATTTGACCTCTTGACACTTAATTTAAATATGCACTCATAAAAAGACAGAAAGAACGTTGCCCAAGGTACAGAACTTACCTCTGTCTCTTTCTGCAATGACATGAGAGAAGTAACAAGAGACTTTGCATTTGGCCTCTCACGAGCTTCATATTGCAAACAACGGGTAGCTAATCGCATAAGCTCAGCTCCATCATCATTTGTGAATTTGCCCGTCAAATCCGAATCCATCAGCATCAGGAAATTCTTGCCACGAATTAGATCAAGTGCCTACATTGATACAAGCAACGTCAACTTTTCTAACTCAAATTCTGGCACCTAAATCACACAAACCAGTATCGAAATAATGCATGATTTGAGCCATAACCTACGGGAATACAGGTCTTATACTTATTCTAAACATAACATTCAGATGCTATACTTATTTTTTGTGATAGTTTAATCCTGTTATAATAATAAAAAAATAGAATAAAGACAAATAATCATTTTTTTATTTTCTTTCTTCGGTTTTTCTCTAGAACTATTTCTCAATTAAAAAATTATATTAAAAAAAAAATTTCAACAAAATAATGCATGAACTCTATCTTGAAATTATTGCACATATTAGAAGATAGGAATACAATTTCTAAATACCACTTCCTTAATTCAAATGAACATCATGATATAAATATAAAACTCACGTGGCTAGGAGGTATGTGTTTTCCACTCATAAGATCTAACAACAACGTTCCAAAGCTGTAAACTACACTTTCTGGTGTCACTCTTCCTAAAAACAAAGACAGTTTTAGCATAATGTTAGAATTAGAGTATTACTTGAACTAAATGCATTACTCAACCAAAAATAAAAACAAAAATAATATCGTTAGTACAATCGATATAAATGTAACACATTGTAGAGGCTGTCAAATACTCATGCTAACTAGTAAAACGAATTCAGAACTTCGAAAGAAGCATGGAAACTCTGGACATAAAGATTATTTCACTAATTGTTTGGAATAAATTTATCATTTTATAATATAAATTTTAAGAAAACCACACAACTTAAAACAACAAAAATAACATATTACTCCTAATTCAAATGAAAGAGTGTTATTTTCGTTTTTTGTTGGAAACATAAATTGGAGATAAACAGTTAACTAAGTATCCGTGTAACTGTATAAGTACTAAAATACATTCATTTGTTTTTACTACTTATACTTAAGTAAAAACAAATGAATGTAGAGTTAATGAATGAAAGGAAAAATAAACTTGAAATATAGTTTTCAAAAACTTTTTTTTTTCTTCTTCTTCGAAGTTACAGAAACAATAAAAAGCGTGTGAAAACAGAACCGAGTCTTGAAAACAAAATTAGTCACCAAACAATACTCATTTTGAAAGTTTCTTTATGTGAATTTATGAATATACCAGTTCTTAGGTACTCTGGAGGGGTGAAAGCCAAGTTTGTACTATAACTCTTGCCATCTCTGCTATTCTTCATAAGCCCAAAGCAAGATAGCCTGGGATTACCATCCTGCTCGCAATTCAACCAAAATAAAGAAAGCCGCATAACATGACCAGTTATACTTTTAAGGGAAAATAATGAAAAGGAGGGGGGGAATTTGCGTTAATCTTATAATTATCGTAAAATAGTTATTTTAATTTCCTATTTATTAGGTTGGATACATTATGTGACGTAATTTAATAAAAATATTTAAATTGGTCTAATTAACATAATGTTTTTAAAATTTGGAGTTACACATAATAAAAAAGAAATTTATTAAACACATCCCTAATTAGTTAAGGCTAATTTAGTAATTTCAAGATACATAAATAAAAAATTTTGGAAAAAATAAGAATCTCTTTTTCCTACTAAACAAACAAAGCAAAATAAAAAAAACTTTGATTTGAAAATGATAGAATTTATAGATATTATAGCTTTATTCTGTGCTAAAAATGATTAATATCCATTTCATACTCACGAAAAAGAAGATCCAAGTGTTTCTCATATATTCTTTTGTTATATTTAAACGAAAAACACGATCGGATCATATTTAGCTATTTTTTAAAAAAATTGGGACGAATCTTACTAAAATGCTCATCTTCAAAAATAATAGGAGTAATTCGGCCCTCACCCGAATAATAAAAAAAGTCTTCCAATTTACCTGATCAAACAAAATCCTATAAGCATTGAGATCATGGTACAGAGCACGTCCTTTACTACTACAATATTCCAGAGCTTGAGCCAAATACAAAGCCACCCTCAATCTCATTGCCCATTTCATGTGCTGGGCTTCCCCTGAATCAACTCAACAACACCACCACAAAAATCAATTATGCAAAACAAACAGAGACTCGAGGATATTAATATTAATCTTATATTTCAGTAATACTCTACATTAGGCAACTAAACACTTATCTAATCAGTAAAGTGCTACTGCTACATATGAAAATGAAAAATAACAGACATCCTAAGTTGAGATAATCTTACTAAGATATCAAGTTTTGATTGGAGTTGTTTATGTTATGGTGACCCAAAAGCATAAAGCTGGGAAATCCAAAAAAAGAAGACGTGAAACTAACTTACAATGAAAGAGATGCTTAGCCAGAGTCGAATTAGGCATGTACTCAGCTACTAGCAACCTTTCGTCGCCTTCATAGCAACATCCAATCAAATTCGCCAGTCGTTCGCTTCGCAGATTCCCCACCGACCTCGCTTCCTCCTGAATCAAATTCACTTGGAATTAAGAATGGGCATTTTATCGTTATAATTGAAACCGTACGTAGTTATAGCAAAAAAATTGGGGTTTTCCCCCTCAAATTAACCGTAATTGATCAAGGATGTATTGGGATGAAAATTACAATTTCAAATATATATAATATTAAAGTAATTAGTTTTTATTTTTTTATTTTTATAATAAAAATAAAATTATTATTATTAAATAAAATTACCATTAACAAATTATTATCGTTATATCAATAATAATTATTTACTTGTAATAATATAACTACATTATATTAATATTGAATTTTTTTCGATATATAAGAAATAAGTTTACACAGTTAGATTAAAATTCTCTTTTTCTTTTATATATATATATTTCAATGTACTTAAAAATATAGATAAATAACAAAAATAAACTTTAATATTTTAGAGAATTAGATAGAATTGGTATTATTTTTAATGTTTTAAAACTAAAGTATTTTTATAAATATTAAAAAAAAAGGAATGTTAGTTATAGAGTGAAGAAAAACTATTATCAATTTATAATCAACGGTAACTAATCGAAATTACTCCAAATCTATTAACAAAATTTTGTGAAAAATAAGAAATTGATAATAACAGTGTTATTAGCACTGGAGTAATAATAACAAGGATCAGCGCAAAAAGTAGACGAACAAGGAATTGGCGAGAATCAGGCCAAGCTAACTTGTTGAAACGCTTAACGGCGATCCAATGGCCATTGGTGAGCATGCCCTTGTAAACGACATTGGGGGCTTTCTCTCCGTGCTCCGACACTATGTTATCAGTAGAAAACCCACACGTGGCGACCTTCAGTTGCTCCAAGCTGAACTCGCTGAAACTTGGGCACAAGTTTCGATCACTTTTACCACCATTCTCTGAAAATCATATTAAATATCGAAAATTACCCTCCAACAAATGGAACCCAGAAGAATAAATAGAAACTGAAACTGAAACAGTGTGTGTATAATTGAGTGTTAGAATCTAGAAACAAGAAACAGATAAAGTTAATACCAAGATCAGAGGATTCAACAACTGAAGTTTTGGGATGAGAGTAAAACCAACAGAGAGAGAATTTGGAGCAACGAGCTCCCATTGAAGAATACAGAGAGATCAAACAATGAAGAGAGAGAGAGAGAGAGAATGTGGGTAATGTATGGGTGGGAAATCAAAGAAGTGGAATAAATAAAATAATCCAATTCAAGAAGCCGTCCTCAGTTTAGAGAATGTGAAAGTGCGAATAGACAGAGTAGTGGAACCATGTTTTGCAATTTATTTCACTCCGATTTCTCAAATCCGATATGATTTACTTAAGAACTGTGACTTTTTATAACATGTTTGGTATTTGGACGCATTACAATTAGATTTTACTTCACATGAGAATTCTTTTTATAATTTAAGTTTTATATTTAAAACATATATATATATATATATATATATATATATTTGTGAAATTTTGATTTATCTATTAAATAATATAAAAAATGCTACTTATTACTTTACAGTAATACGATAATAAAAATAATAATATAAATAATTCAGTATATTTTTATGTTTAATTTAACAATTAATTTGTAATAAAATATAAAATATTTTTATCATTGGTAATAATAATACATACTTTATACCATATCAAACACGATAAAAGAAAGTGAGGTAGTATTGTTCAGTTTTATAAATAAACCAATTCTTTATTTCCTTTTTGAAATCTTCCAATTTTGAACCTCTTCGTATAAATTTTCAATATTTTTTCATTTTCATGGATGATGGAGAACAAGTGGTGTGTAAAAAATCTGATAATCCGTTAAGTGCGGATCGAATGACGAATTTCACTACGATTTATCTGATCTGACCGAATTTAAATTTTTATATAAATTTGGTCACTTAAATTTTTATATTAATTATATATATTTATTTGATTTTTTAATGTTTCTTTTAAATCAAATAATTTTATGTTATGATTTATGTGAAAATTTAAATTTTTTATTTAAAAATACAAAAAATATAGTTAATTAAGTTTATTGGTCGGATTAATCGGATGTCATCCAAATAGTTTACGGATCAGATTGAGCGGATGTAAAAAATGATCATATCGGTTGCGAATTAGGATGTTTCAATCCGAGCGGATGGTCGGATCGGATGAGTATAAAATCAGTGGTTTTGATTCGATGAACAACCCTAGGTGTGACACTTTTCAAGTAGGTTTGTTGCAAGCACAATTTGTGATCAAAGCCTTTACAATTAAGAAAGCATGCCACATTTATGTTGAACTCGAACACAAGACTTACTAGGTAATTAAAAAGCTAAGCATGGATTTAGATAAAGTTGGAGAAAAACGGATGCTCCAACTTAATGAGTTGGAAGAGATTAGGGACGAGACCTATGAAAATGCAAAATTATACAAAGAGCGTACTAAACACTATCATGACAAAGGCTAGTTCATAAGTCTTTTCTTCTTGTAATGAAAATTCTTTTATTTAACTCTTGTTTGAGATTGTTTTCAGGAAAATTGAGATCAAGATGGGATGAACCTTACACAATTGTCCAAGTTTTTTCATATGGAGCAATAGCTATATTTAATCCAAAGACACAAATAACTTTCAAAGTCAATGGGTATCGTGTAAAGCATTATTTAGAAGGAGAATACAACATGGCTCATGTTGATTCCATATTGATAAATTAATCTTCAACACCATGAAGATGTGTCTTGCAGAGACATTAAACCAAGCGCTAGATGGAATGCAATCCATCATTATAAATAATTTTTCTTTTATGCAATTTTATTTAATTAGTTTCTTTTATGTTTGTTATTATATTTTTAGTATTAATATAATTAACGTTTTGAGATGTGTTAGAATTACAATATTCTGTATGTGAGCATAATTATTTCAAGTTGATGTTGGTTGTAACTTGTTTTTCACATCAAATCATTAACACATCAAACGTATAGGTAACTTCTCTATCTCTATTCTTGCAATTTATATTTCTTAAACATTGAGGACAATGTAGATTCTAGGTTGAGGTGAGTATAAAAAAGTTATGCATTTTACACTTTTTTTATTCTTAAATAATTTTAAAAAATTTCACATAAATTTATTTATTATTTTATTTGTAATTTATTTGTTTAGTAATTTTTTAAAAAATTCACAAAAATTGATAATGTCTTAGAATTAAATTTAAATAAGTATTTTTGTACTATTAGATTAATTTTCAAAAACATACTATAAATTAATACGATAATTAGTTAGTTTTTGTCATAACTAGTATTTCTTAATAAGGTATAAAAACTATATTAAAACCATAGTCGATGTTTAGAAATCAAATAGTGGAGATTACACTTGTGAGAAATATTTTAAGCCCGTTATCCTTTATTCTGAGCAATAAATATTATTTTTTCTACTTTAAATACTTTTCTTATTTCTTCACCATTATTAGATTATCTCTATAGGATTTAGTATTAAATTTATGGATTTTTATATCTAATGAAATGTTATATTTTTATTTTTAATTTATTTTTTAATTTTATTTTAGTCTTTTTTACTTTATTTTAAATTTTAGTTAACTCATTATTTTATTTTTATTTTTTGTTAATGTTTGTAGGTATTATTATTGAAAATCCTCGTGACATTTTAACTCGTCAACTAGAGTAACTTAGAGATTTAACAACTTGTTACATATGTTAAATGCAACTGTGTCAATCCACATATGTGATTTAGGTTAGTTTAATTTTTAGTTTTTTTATTTATTTTAACCGCATCTCTTGCTAAGAGACTAACAAAAAACTAGTTGTGTGTTGTGACGAGTGCTTAAAAAGCACTAAATATATTATGTTTTAATGTCATTTAGTTAAAAAAATGGATTTGTATTTTTTTTATTCTATTATATTTTAGATAAATCTATTTGTTTATTTGGTGATTTGATGAATGCTTGTTACAGCTCCGTAACTTGTTAGAACTTTTCTATCATGGCATCTTTTTTTAAGTACACATCCCTATAACTCACACTTAGTGAACTAGCAACACATGAGATCATCTTTGTAATCTCATCTCTTAACTTATGGAGTTGATGGCTTAATGGAGTTATACTCCAATCCATAGGGTGGTGTGCGATGAGTTGCATGGTAAGGTACTTATTTATTAGGGTCACTTCCAGAACTTGATGCACAAGGTGTTTTAGGTGATTCTAAGGGTTGTTTCTCTTTGAATTAGAGGTAGTGTAGTGGTTGGTCATATTGTTAGGGGTGAATTTACCTATGCCATGATTTTCTTGGTTTTTTAAATAAAAGATCTCAAATTCTTAGAATGGATTGAAAAAAATTTAAGGCTTCGATGTGTGTGACAATTGTTTAGAAGAATTACAAGTGTTACATAATTCTAAAGAGATAAGAGAGAGAGAGTCAAATCCACCTAATAGGTTATATAGGTCAATAAATATAGGCTCCAGTGCCTTGTTTGAACTCTATTGAAATGACCATATTTAGTATATGTTGACACAAAATAGGTCTATTGTTCTAGGATGAGATTATGCCCATATACCCTTACAATATATCTCTTCTTGTCTTTTGGCCAAGTTAAGCATCTCGTTGCTAAGCATCTTGGGTCGGGTACCCCATATATCTCATGCACCTTATGTAGTTCATGTACATTGCATCCACAAAAACTCCTTAGATAGACACCTAAAACTGTCATGTGTGTGGTATCACGTAGTTATAAAATACCTTAGTCTATGAAACCTAAATAAAAAAATTAAAATAATAATATATTTAATTTTTATTCACATCATCATAAAACTCTAATAATCACTATTGATTTTTTTAACGAAAGTCTAGCGATTAGCACCAACGAATATGTAAGACTTACAAATTTTTTGTCATATCTTATATATGTTACAAAAGAATTATACATTTCTATATTATTTTTGTAATTGGTAAAAAGTTATGTATTATCTATCTGCAACTTACATAATAATTCTAGATTATGAAAATATTACTATCGAGTAATATTTTTAATTCAAAACTTATCTATCCTAAAATTTATTTTTGTAAAACTTATATAATTATACATTTTTTTTTTATATTTTACAAAATAATTTTAAAATATAAAATTATTTCTTTTGAGTAATATTTATAATTTGGAACTTATTTATTCCAAAATTTATTTATAATTTAATATGATAATTTAAATATTTTTCATATAAATAAATATAAATTAAATATATATCTTACTAAATTATATAAAATTTACGTGCACTTTATAAAATAACATTTTTATCAAGCTAATAGAAATACATATTTTTATGCATATTACGAGAAACTCAGAACACCAAAATATTCCTAATAAACAGTATTTTTAATTTGAGGATTATATATTAAATTTATTTTATAAAATATAAAACATGAATAAAAATTTATAAATTACACTGAAAATTCATATATAATATTAAAGTATTTTTTTTATGTAATTTATATATATCAAAATAATATTATTATATATTTAATTTTAATTAAATATAATTTTAATATTATAATAACTACCATCTTTCTATCTTATGGATTATTAGATGATGACGCATCTATAAATATTCAAAAGAAAAAGGAAAAAAATAATATATATATAAGAAAAGCTGATGACGTGCAAGAACAGCAAGGCTGTCTGAGAAACGGTGCTATTATTAGTAGCACACTGGCACTGTCATACATCTTTATACAGGATAAAGACAGACAATCAATAGGGTAATAAAAAGTGGTCTTGCTTTAATTTGCTTTCTTTGTACTTTTTACATTCAATAATTATCGACATAATAAATTACATTAAATATACATTTTATTTTTATTATTAATTATATTTAAATAATCTTATTATTAATAAAATAATTTTTATTATATCAATACTATATACACGTATATGAGTAATTACTTAAAAAAATTAAATAATATATTTTATAACTTAAAAAATTATATATTAAGTTTGTTAAAAATTAAAAAAAAAATGATATTTTTTCCTGATTAATATTAGTGTAAATTTTGTCTGACCGAAACATTCCCGATATATAATAACGATATGGGTCTCAAGTCTCAATTCAATTATGATACTTCACTCTTCACTACCAGACACAATAATTATAATGCCGCTCCTATTCTTTTATCTATTGACTCAACTTTTTGAAATTCCAGCTTAATTTACGCCGGCAATGCATATGTTCATAGCCACATGTAGGGTATCAATTTATATTATATCATGCGCAGTTGTGCCTTTGAACTCCTCTTTCCTTTTTTACTGTATTTATTTATTTATTTATTTATTAATTCATAATTACTCATTTTATTTGTAAGAAAACAAAATGTGATGGGTGAAATTGAAAAAAAAAAACAATTATCACCTCAGCGAACTCTAGCTTAGCTTATTATAGCTTATTATAGCTTTGACACGCCAAATGAGCCAAAAGTCATAAAGTTATCCAAAGCATTAGTAGTATCACGTTCATCGTAAATACATATTAAATTTTATTATTTATATACGATACTATTGCTTTAATTTATAATACGAGGTGAATTCAAAGTGCTCAATCCTAATTAAAATGTTTGGGTCATGATATAAGATTTTCCTAGATGTATTAATTATATCATGAATCATTATGTTTCCCGTTATGAACATTTCACATGAGAATGTCAATATACTATCTTATCTAACTTCACCACTTGCAATTACACAAACTACACCTAGCTAAGTCCTAACTCAGGAATTGCAATTGAGAGGATATTATTTGTTGCTTTCAATTCCCCGGGAATGAAGAAAGTGGAGTTTTAGAAAAGAAATGTACATACTTGGTATTTAAAAAATAAATAAAAAAACTAGCTTGATTTTTCAATATTGAATATATTTTTTTTTTATGGAAAGCTAACATGTGCATGTGCATGTGCATGATAAAAGTACAAGCATTTTTCGTGGAACGTTGAATTAAGCTCAAAAGAAGACCTGTTAGGTGATAAACGTGTAAACGTGTAATTATGGACTTCTTAATCGAACTAAGATCGGGCTGTGGTTAAAAAAGATTCGAGTAGGGGGATTTTACTAAAACATTAATAATAATTCATTCTAGATAGGGTTTAATTAAAAGAGATTTTACTAAAATATTAATAATAATTTTTTTATAAAAATGATTTAAATTCTAAAAATCTAAAATCTTATAATTCATCTTTAAATTATGTTTTATTCTATTAAAATATCAATAATTTTTCTTTTATAAAAACTATATATTTAAATTTTAAAATTTTAAAATCTTATTTTGTTTTACATATTATCCTTATTATTTAAAATTAGTTTGTAACAATATTCTATCAATATTGTTTACTATAAAATAATTATGTATTTATTGTTACACATATATATTTTATTTTTTCTCCATTTTACATAAATATTTTTATTTTATTATTATTTTTTGGTTAAATTTTTTCTTTTTTCATTATAAAATATTCATAATTTTCTTTTTTATTTTATAAACTTTTTCTTTATAATAAAAATAAAATATTACTTCAATTTATGTTTTTTATTTGAATTTTCAATATATTTCACAATAATTTTAGACGAGTATGAGAGAAATTATAAACGAAGGATCTCCCCGCCCAGTTGGACCACATAAACATATTGTTTAAAGCTACTTCATTTATAATCCAGCTTAGTTAAACTGGTCTGGTCTGGTCTGGTCTGCTCTACATCACCTTTTCCTGCGGTCTAGGCAAAATTTCACAATAAAATTTATAAAAATATTATTTATATTTTTCTCGATAACAATTTGTAAAATAATATTAAAAATAAAAATCCTGCCTTCATATAAAATAAATACTTGTGAAGAAGCACCAAAATACATAAAAATATTATTGACAATTTTTCAAATAATTTGAACTTTCCAGAAAGTTCCTCAAAAAATTCTAATATCTAACAAATCTCTCTCAATTTCAAGTTGAATACAAGTCTATAAATTCGACTATATAACTATTAATATCCTACAATATCAAATGAAACATATCAAATCTAAAAATTAAGATAACAAACTTTGGACCAGATAACAGAAGGCCATGCATTGATAGAAATCAAAACCACATGGGAAAGCCTCTCTCAAAGTCCATTGAATTACAACTATAAAGGCTCAAAGATATTGACATAAAAATAATTCATTAATAACTTTATCCAAAAATAATACTACTAAAATGTAATTAATAATAAAAATAAAATTGACATTACATACACTTTTATAGTAACAATAAACAAAAGTAATTGTAGTAATATCATTTACCGATATAAATAATAGAAATGATCTTTCTTTCAACTTTTCATGAAAAAAGAAACAGAGCTCAAGTATTAAACAATAAGTAGGAAATACTGAATCATAATCCTCAATTTACAAGAGCTGATCACCAACACCAAAGCAGAACAGAGCATAATATGAAAAATCATTCAACATAAAATTCCATTTTCCATTACAACACTAAATCATGTCTCTGCTCCAAAATAGGAACAGCCAGTTGTTCATTAGAGATTTCTAAAAGCACTTATCCTTAGCAGCAGGTAGCTCTTATGGTTTGGTTCCAGTAATTTGAATGGTTTCTTCTGTCTATGCACTGCCATTCATCGTAGTATTGATATGGACTCCATTTCCATCATCTAAACTCTTACCATTCACTAGAGTTCTTTGCCTCTGTCCATACACATCCACCACCACCACATGTTGAATTTTAAGCACGGAATGAATAAAGCATTTTTGTCATAAATACAGAATTTCTAAGGTTCAACTTTAGCATACCCAATCTGCAGGGTCTACACCATTCCCGTTCAAGGGTTTGTGATTCTCTTCCTTGGTCCACCCATCCTTTTCTTTGGCAGTCATTGGTAGTAACAAAGATGAACCTCCATTGCTCCTATCGGGCAATTCTGCAATAAGGTTTCAGAGTGAGCAAAGCTACTCAGTGTCTGACGCTCAAGAATAAAAGCATTGGAGAAGGTGAAGACAACATTACCTGGAAACTTCTTGTCAATAAAAAATACCACTAAATTAACCGTGTACCTGCAGAAAGGGAGGAGAAAAAAAAAGAAATAAAGAAAAAGACCACGCCCTCTAGTAGACAGTAAAGTTTGGTAAAAAAGAAATTGGTAATCAACATATACAGGCACTTAAAATGCCATTCATACCAAGCGACGACGACATCAACTGTGTAATGCTTGCGGGATGCTACAATCAACAAACTCTGAACGATCGAAAGCAACCAAGCAAACTGCTTTACACACCTGCAACCAAAAGTAGAATTCCAAGTCCGTTGCACATTGAGGAGAATAGGAAATGTTATTTTTTCTCATCTCTGCCAAATTAAAGGATAAACTTGAATTTACCTTTGTGTGCCGTATTTCTGATATGTTAGCACAAAAACAAGGGTAAAGATCATGTGTGATGAAAATATCAAATCACCACAACCATATATCACACCACGAGGAACTGCACATTTAGCAAAGCATGTCAGCAAAAAAATGATAAAAAAATTAATTAGCTAAAACAACATGAATAAAACGTGGGTCTCTCACAGTTAATCAAGAGAACTTCCACAGCACTATCAGGACGAGGCAGCCTGGCAAGCTTTGAACCCTGAATCCAGTTAAAATTTTATTTCTTATTGGCTTTTCTTTGTGTGTTTCCCTTTTTCTTTTCAAATTGAAATTTAACAAAAAGTCAAATATAAGTCATAAAAAGCATTGCATAATGCATCACATGATAAGCAACAAAGGCTATTACCTCACGGCAATGGTAGTTTGGACCAGGAAGCTGGGTGGAATAGAATGTAATTATTCTAAGAAATTGGGAAGCCTGCAGAGGAGAATGTCGATAAAACAGTCAAGCAAAAAAAATTCTAGTTCATAGTTTCCATTAAAACATATGCCAGGCCAGGTGAATTCCCATGCAATGAGAACTGATGCAAAAACGAATTGATTAACACAACTTATTGAACAAAAGACACCTTCAAGAGGCACAAAGGAACATAATAATCACTCACAACTAAAAATGCCAGGACCCTGCACCACAGTATAACTGTATAGATCTTTTTGCTCTTGAAAATGAAGGGATGGAATGACCACTGTACAAAATAGCACAAAATAAGAAAGTAAATATTAGATAACATACAAGGAGACTGCTCATATGAAACAAGGAGGATTGAGCAAGGATAAAAGACAGTTTGGGCAGCATAGTCTCTTTATGTTGACATGTCACAATAGTAATTGTCATGAACTGAACTTTGTCCATTTAAAAAAAATGTCAATGTGAAGCTATTGCCTTATGCATAATTCACTTGCATCAGTTATTCCAACTAAAGGATATCATCAGAAGAGACTATAAAAAATTTGTTCAAAACCAGGCAAAATGCAGCTTATTACAGTACCCCATACAGTTAAAAAAAATACTCTTAGATGTAAATAGATCGAACATTAACCCTAACCTCACTTTGCAATTAATTATGTCCAAGAAGCTCCTAAAATAATTTGTATCCATACACTCAACTATGGGCTATGGCCCAAATAAGCTGGAATGTCAACAGAACAAATCGTTCATAATCAAAACAGTGTAACACTAAACCCGAAGGAGCAAGTTTGATGCAAGTATTTAATAAGGGAATCAAATATAAGTTCAAGACTAAATTCAAACACATCAGCACCATTCTGTAATCTATGAGTAACTATTGCACTACAAAGAGAAAAGCTGAGTATAATAATGCAAGCAGAATAAATTAGATGAGCCGTAATGCATAAAAAGACAGAAAATATTACCAAGACAAAGGATAAAAAGATGATGGAGAAAAATGTCTCGCTGATATAAGCTTTGTCCTTGCCTAGCTCCTGCACATATATAGCACACTTTATCATAATAATGCATTTACAACACCAGAATGACTACCAAATTCACTTCATACATAATAAAGAGGAATTACTGATAAAACTGATAATTACCGGAAGTACTAAGAAGCCAACATCTTGAAGAATTGGCCCTGGCCTATGTATATAATGAACTCCTCGAGCAGCCAAACCATGTATGTACTGCAAATAGAAAGCATTCTACAAGTAATAAACTCAACGTGTCTAGAACTAAGTAGATATTTTTTATTGAAGAGCCAAAAGAGACCAAAATATACTAAATATATGCAGATCTCCAGCACAATAACACTAGCACACCTTGATGAAATTATGGAAAATCAGACGACAAGGACTTCCCTTGATACATGAACAAAAACCATTTATTGTATCAAATAGAAATTGTGTGACGCCTCACACCGGTATGATATTGTCCACTTTGGGCCTAGGTCCTCATGCTCTTGGACTTTCACCCAAAACTCCTCGTATAGAGCTCATACTTATAAACCATTACAATACTCATTTTCCAAGCAATGTAGGACCGTACAGGTTATCCGTCTTGACTAAGCTCAAGAGATTGATGATCCTTACAAAATTCCTTTTAATGAAAGCATAGACAGATCTTCACTAAAAACAATATACAGGAAACCATGATTGCAACGTTTTACCAGTTCCTACTTTAGTTCGGATGAAAAATCTACACTTGTGATTAAGAACAAAATAAAAAATATAGTTTATACCCCACCAAACCACAAAAATATAAAGATAAATTCAGATTATGCAAGTATACCCAAAGCTCCAAAGGCTAGACAAGTAACAACATGGGTAGTCCAGCTTATAAGAACCAACCTGAAAAAAAATCCCAGCAAGAAGATATTTCCAATTCTCAGCAAGTAGGTTGATTTCTGTGGTTGTCTCTGCGCAAAATCTCTTCCATAGCTGCTTGCCCAAACCCAAATAAGACAACAATATAAACAGATAACCAAATCAACCATTAGCATTCAAAAAGCTCATAATCATGTGCTAGCTCATCCATGTACCATAAAAAAAAAAAAAAAGCAATCGGACCGAAAAGGAAAAAAAGAAAAGAAAGGAAAATCCAAAACCCAAACTCAAAAAGAGGATTAACCTTTGACGACTCGCGTCCAATGTAAAGCGTCATCATGCTCTTGTAGTTGTATAACCACTATGTCCATATTACTTTCCCAACCAAACGGTTTTTAAAGTCAACATCCTTCATAACCCAAAATCTTACTCAATATTCCCTCTTGAAATAAAATAAAAATAAAAAATCAAATCAACAATCTAAGAAGAAAAGGGATCAAAATCCGATTTCAAGCACGAGATCTGATAAGCCCCCTTAAAAATTATTGAATCAAAGACATCTTGGCAAATTTCAAAGTGGAGAGCACAACAGAGCATTGAGTAGAGTTAAGATAACGCGTAACTGAAAAGATCAAAGTTTTATACGAACAACGAGAATTTCCAAAGGAAGGAAGAAAAGGGCTTTTGCGACTTCTCTCTCTATCTCTCTCTACCTTCTCTTTTATTTTATTAATATTATTATTATTATTATTATTATTATTTATTTTGTGTGTGTTTTCCTATGCACGCGAGTTGAACACCCAAATTAGTTTTTTAAAAAAGGCCTCTTTATTTTAGGGTGAAGTGTGTTTCGAAAGAGTAAATTTATATGTACACCGTTACTTGGTAGTGAATGGTTTAGTTCGTTTATTTTATACAAGTGTCTTTTAGCTTACAGTTGAAAAATAAATAAAGAACAGTTACTTATAAAATCATTCATTTTTTAATTTAAAAATTAAATTATTATTTTTTATTAATAATTCTAAATCACCTTATACATTAAATATGAAATAAATGATTAAAATTTAAAAATAAATAAATCCTATTCCATTGAAAAATGAGTCGTTTCATTTTCTAAAATTAAGGTTTTCAAAGACCTTTTTCAAATTCTAAAAATCCAAATAACAAATTTTGTTAAATTTAAGATTACAAAAAAACTCACATGTCTAAAGCAAAACAATTAATCTACTAATTTTTTCAAGTAAATGACTTTTACAACCTTTACTCTTTATTTAATTAATTAAAATGAGTTAAAATAATTTATAATAATAAAAATAATTTTAGATGATATGCATGTATCATCTGAAAAAAATCTTCCAAGTGTCCACGGAAGTGAGTGTGACAGCAGAGAGACAAATACATGATAGTTGCCCCACTGCGAAAAAAATATTTAATAATATAAAATATCCACCAAATTTTTTGAAACATGAAAAAATAATAATAAGAAAATTGAATGCAACTAACGGTGTACATACTTTTTACACGCACCTTATATTTTACAATTTATTAAAATTATTTTAAAAATTAAATATTATTTTAAAATATATTAAGAGTAAACAGTTATCATATTCAACCATATAAATTTTATAAATTTTATGTGATATAAATAAAATGTAAATTATTTTAATTTTATTATATAATCAATTCAAATAAACTCAAATACAAATAGATTGAATATTTTAGCTGTATTAAAATTGAAATGATATTAAAATATATTTATGAATTATTATCATATACATAATATTTAAATTTTAAATTATTACATCTTTAACAAAATTTATTATTTATAATCAAAAATAAAAACAACTATTAAATTATAATAAAGATTTAACATTATAATTATTTATAAATTAAAATAATAATTTAATATAATTATTATATAATATTAAAATATCATATTATAAAATAATATATATTTATTTATAAATTTAATAATAATTTCATTAAAATAAATTATAAAATTTATGGACCTAAAATTCTTTTATCTAATTCAATTGGAATTCAATGGATGGAACAAATTTCTAACCTCTGACTCAAACTTACCCAACAATATTGTGCTTTGCTGAAACACTGGGCTGCTAAATTTGCTTTGGTTTTAAATTTCGCATGATTTCTATGTGAATATCTACAAACTACAATTTAAAAAAATAAAAAAAATTGAAAATATTTTAAAAAATATTTTTTCTAAAAAATACACCAAACAAAATTACATAACTATTATTACACACCAAAAATAAATATTGTATTGTAATAATATACACTGACTAAATATGTTTTTTTTAACTATATTCCAATTAAATAAATGTTTATTTGGATAATAAAATTTTACTTTTAAATTTTTTATACTATATATATATTTAATATAATATAAGCTCAGAAATATAATATGTATTTTTTATGTTATTAATTTTTTTAAAAAATTGATTAAAAATATAATAATATAAATAGTTAAATTATATAAAAATTAAAGTGTTAAATAAAAAGTACAAATGGGCCCTTTTAATTGAAGTAGTTAGTTTTTGGTTAACTTTAAGTGTATTGAATGTTGACTTGCGGAAAAAATGCCTTATTTTAATTAAAATTAGACATTTATTTATTCATGTAATTTTTTTTGGGTAATATAATATTTAATGAAAACCAAGTACGAGTTCTATAAAACAGAAAGAAAAAAAAACGAATATGAGTGAAACATGTATGAAAAACTTAAATAAGATGAGATATAATCTTTAAATTATCATTCTTATTTTTCAAATTTTAACAGTTTTAGGAAGAAGAATAAAGTCAATAAAAACAACAATCTTCCACATTTTTTTTAATAAAAATATACTAGAAAGGGTTATATATACATCAGATACGCTTAGATAGAAACAAATCAAGTCTTTCATAATAAAAAATATATGTTATTTATTATGTTTATTTTCGTAATATAAACAAAATATATTTCTTAAGATATAATTAAAAATAAAACTATATAAAAAAATGAGTTATATATGAATTGATTAAAAAATATACATTAACCAAAATTCAATATATTTTATATTAATTTTAATATTTTATTGCACATGTTATCAACTAAAACCTATTAAATTTACATTTGTTTTAGGAATGATATTAACATTTAGAAATATTTTTTTAATAACATTAAGATTATACATATTATTACAAAAAATCCTATTAGTAACAACATTAATTTTTTTATCTATTATCTTTCACATTTTTTTTATTACTAAATTATTAAAATATCCTTTAAAAATAATAATAAAATAAAAATATACTATATTTATTATGGTTAAAAAATAAAAATTTAAACTAAATAAAAAAATACATAAAAATATAAAAAATTATTTAAATAAAAAATAATCCAAAAAAATTAATCTAATATTTTTAATTTCTTTCCTCACTCGTATATTTTCATCTCTCATAGTTAATTTTTTTAAAAATACTTTTATTTTTATATTGTCTAAATTTTATATATTTATTGATTAGAAAATTAATTAATTAATTAATTAGATTAAAAAATAATTTTTTTTAAAATATATTATAATAATAATTGTTTTTTGTACAAATACCATAATTAAAAAATTACTTACCTTATTCAACTTGTTTATACTAATAAGATATTCTATTAAAAATAAATTTATTATCATTAATCCATACAAAATAATTTTTAATTATTTACATTTTTATAAATTAGTTTAATTTTTTAATTTTATTATTAATTCTATTATAAATGTTAAACTTAAAATATTATGTAATTTTTATAATGACGTATTGAATTATAGTACATTAAATTTTATTAAATTAGAGTCTAACTATTTATGAATAATTAACAAATGACAATTTTAAATGCATGTGATTTGAGATAAATTAAAAAAATCATTTATTGTATATTTTAAATTTTATTTTTTTACTTGATAAGTATGTGTGTGCTATGTATATATGTGTATTTTTTTATGTCTTATATTATTAGAATAAAATAAAAATATAACATTTTTATATTTATTTTATTAATTTAGTATTATTGATAATTTATTATTTAAATATAAGGGAAATTTAATTTTTTCTTTTAGAATCAAAGATAGTATTTAATTTTAAACATATTATAAAAATTTATTTAATTAACTGTTACTTAAACTTATGGTAAAGTCAAATTTTATCTTTAATATTTTTTCTAAAGGAAAAATATTTATAAAAAATATGGAAACCTCAAAGAATATCATTGATATTTTTTATCCATATTTTATGCCACTTGTTTACTTTTCTTTATAAGTATTTATCAATTATTAGTGGTTACTTAATAGGACACACTTAAATAAAATATAAAAATTAAACGGTTGGATTTTACCAAAATTAACTCACTTAAGGCTCATTATGTAACTAATTATGTTTATAAGTTTTTTTCTTGTATTTGAAATTAATTTTTTGTTTTATTAATTCATTTGGAAAAAAAAGTTGCTTACTAACAAGTTCTGTTTTCTATTTTATTAAAAAGTATAGTACAACACAATATATATATATATATATATATATATATATATATATATATATATATATATTGATAACAAGTTTTTTCTATTTTTAAAATGAAAATATAAACATGCGTAAAAACTGAAGTGAATTTAGAACTTAGTTTTCGAAATCTTTTTTTTTTCAAAAACAATAAAAATTATGTGTAACTTAGAATAAAATTTTAACTTAATTTTGATCTTAAAAACACAAAAACAGAATTAATTATAAAATAAACCTTTAATAATTCTAAGACTAGTTAAAGTGATGTGTTTTATGTTATATATATATATATTAGTGGTAGGTTGTAAAATTCATTTCTATCATGGTTTAAATTACACTAAAATTATGGTTCAATTAAAAAAAATAGAAGGGCATGTTGCAGTTGACTTGTTGGCATGTGTTATAAAAATTATAGACAATAATATTAATAAAATAGAAAAATAACAGATAATCATATTTAGTGAAATAGAAAATATGTGTACTTACTTATTTAGAGTTAAGGTTTTATTTTCGTTTTTAATTAATATAAATAATTAATATTTTTATATATAAAATGAGATAAAAAATATATGAAACAATTAATAATTAACAGAAATGATAATATTTGTTATGATTTGTGTATGTTTAATTAGAATTTTTTTTTTCGTTTTAAATATATACAAAATAAACTCAAAGTTTATTAATTTTATGAGTATAAATATTAGGGAAAGAAATTAAAAAAATGTAATATTAATATCGCATAAGTTTGAATAAATTTGAATAAATATAATGATGTACGTCACGCTCTTGGTCACGGGCATTCACTAAAAACTAGAGGTTCGATAAACGTTATACATGTCAACTTTTTACTACTTATTATTATAATACAATAATTAATAAAAAAATTAATTAATTTATATTAAAGATAAAATAAGGATAATATAATAACAAAAATATTTAGAATTTTACATTGAACAATAAAAGACTGAGTCGAACTTGTTTGAATTTCAAGAATTTATTTTACTATTATTTAAAATAATAAAACTATTATAATAAAATTATTCTTTAATAACAAATTTATTTGATAATAGTAATATTAATATATAAGTTGTGTTAATATAAAGATGATATATATTATTGACGTGGTTTTAAAATCGTAAGATCCAACCATGTTAAAAATATGTATATAATCTTTTCAAGTAAAAAATAAAATAAATATTTGTTATATTTTTATGGTGATAATAACAAAATTTATTAGGTTATATTATTATCTTTATTTTTAATTTTGTTATTATATGTTATATTATTATCTCAATTAATATAATAATTAATTTTAAATTATAAAAAATAAAAAAATAAAATATTTTTTGATGATACGCATTATAAGTCTTTTTTTATATAAATGAATTACTTTAATCATTTTATCTGGTTTACCTTATTCATTTTTTTATTTTTTATTTTACTTTGATTGTTTTTATTACATTTAAATTAAAAAAAATATCAAAATGATAAGAGATATTGTTGAAAATCAATTGATTTCTTTTATGTTTTGAAGTTCACTAGTTTTATAAAGTTTATTTATTTGTATATAATAATATGTGATATTTTAGTACGAGATTGTTTTGTTAAAAGTAAAAATAATGTTAAATAATTGATAGAAAACAAAAATAATTAATTAATTTTTAATAATGTTTTTTTATGAGTATTTATATAATTTGAATTTAATTTATTATTTTTAAAAATAAAACGAGTTAAGATAAATTATTAAAAAATAGTAATTAAATAGATTCATTTATAAAAGGAAAAAAAACCTTATAATGTAGTTTATCCGATAACTTACGAGAGAAGTTCTTTGCCGTGTAAAAGAAAATGACTCGTAAGTCGTAATTATTGTGAAAAAGGGAGCCCACACTAGAAGTTATTCAATTCATTTTATTTGCTTGATAGAGAAATTATATATGGTGGTCAATTGTTGTAGGTTGGAAATAAAACAAATAGTAATTATGATGAATGGAAATGTATTTGTATATTTTATTTATTAAATAAGATAATATAAATATACCGATCACATAATTATAAAAAAAATTTATTTATTTATTTATTTATTTATCTATATTTATAAAATATTAAACAATAAAATTGAAAGAAAAAAAAGGCATATTATCTATTATATCTGAGTTAATGTATAATTTATTTGTTTGATGTGTGATTTGATTGGTGTTCATCAGTTGTATATATGATTTTTGTTTTATTATATCTAAAACCTAAAAAAATTGTCAGTACCTAGTAAGTAGGCATGCATATGGTTATAGGCTTTCAATAACTCCTCTGCCCAAAACAAGTAGTAACTGTTTGTGTATCTTTTTACGTACGAAGATTCCTCTATAATTAACATTCCTGTATTCATTATATTTTTGACTATATTCCAAAAATAGATAATAAAAAAAAAGTGAATGTTCATAGTAAAATTCATCCCATTATTTTCTTTTGAATAATTGACTCCTTACTCTTTTTAGTAAACAATTGACACTGTTCGTTATAATGTGAATGGTAAATAATTCCTAGCTATTTACTTTCCTATATTGTATGTATGTAGGCTATAAATGTCTACAAGCAACCAAAATATTAGTTTTTTTTAAGTATATTTTTTATAATTTATGAATATGTAAAATAATATTATTTAAATTGTATGTTAGAATTTAAGAGATCAAATTCAATAAAAAAAATGCATAATATAATAGTTTTTTTAAATATTAAATGAAATTAATTTACTTTATACAAGTCATATATTTTAACAGACTAATATTTTACTTTAAGTTAATAAAATAGTACATTTATCTTGTGATTTAATTAGTATTAGATTTTGAAATACATTTATAATGAAAATAATATCATGAATTAAACTCGTTGAGAGTTTTAACATGTTATTGATATTGCCACCGCTATCAGATTTATATTTTATATTTAAAAAAAACATAAAATGAAAATTTGAAAAAAATATATTTGTATATTTCAGTCTTTAATTGGCGAATTACATAATTCTTACGAATTTGAAGCCAATCAAGTTTATGGATCGTCGATAATAGGACCACAATAAAGAATCTAAACAGTAATAAATAGGAACCAAGCAAGTGGAAGTTGGGATTTGCCATGCATGACTCGTCAATTCTTGGCACAGTAGAGTAAAAATTAATCATTAATATTCCCGTAAAAACGTTATACCAAATATATTATGATATAATATTTTTAAAAAAAATTATAAAAATTATTATTGTTGATAAAAAATTATATTTTTTTTACAAAAAAATATGATTTTTTTTTATAAAATATCAAAACAATCGAATATTTATATTTTAAATTAATTTTTTATTTTAAAAATATATTTTTAAATATTTAATATTTATATCAATTAATAATATTAATTTAAATATTATATAATAAATTTTTTTTTTTATAAAATATAGTAGAATAATTACATTTAGTACGTAAGACTTATTAATTATTCCTCCCGATAGAGTTGCTAATTGTGTATATTTTTTTGAATAATTTTTTAGATACTCGTTGAGTACCAAACAAGTGAAAAATTTGAAAGAAAATATAAATTATAATATATAAAGCTCACGTGTTTTGTCATAAGCTAGAAACTTCTCTCTCATAGTTTGATTTTATATTATATATTTACACAATTACACCTATATTTTTCATTTAAATCTTGATTAATTGGCTTATTTTTATATCTAAATCTTGTATTCTTCAAAGAGTTCTCAAAATATTATCCTCCAATTTTAGAACTTCTTTCAACTCACTTGGAGGCTTATATTTGACACTATTAATTGGTCAAACATATCACAAGTTTGTAAAATATTGAGATAATATATAGTCATTTTCGTTGTACATTTTAATTTTTCTTTTCTCGTTCTACCAAAACGTTTTTGAAGGATGAGTTTACTGCTAATATTTGCTTTTTTTTTCTTTTGTTCACTTTCACTTTGGGTTGAAAAAAGTTTGAAAACAATATAAAGAAAATGTTATTGAAATATTTAAATATATTGTTTAGGTTTAGTCGCGAATTAAATCGCTCTTTTTAAGACATTTTGTGATTTTATTTGCAAGTAAACACAATCTCATTATCCTTAATCTTTTTTCTATCTCGAAACTTCATTGCACTCATGAAGTCTAAAATATTACACCTCTAATTTATGTTGTTCGAAAAACTTCAAAAAACAATTTTGTATATTTTTCTTTGGTTTGCTACCAAGAGTATTTTTTGAGTTGTGTCATAAAAATAAGAGTTATTATTATCCTCTATTTATAGTTGAAAAACAATGTATAATGTTCACACAATTATGAAAATAATGGTCACATAATTATGAAAATAACGGTCACATAATTTAGTAATTTTTCTCATCGGTTTTTTATTTATTTAAATTCACACTATTTCCAACAATTTCTCACTTGAATTTTATATAAAAATAATTCTTATCGAGCAACAATCAATTAAAAGTATCTATTGACTTGAACCATTGCATAGTATTAATGTATTAGAATATACTAGAGTAACTCGTAATTTAAATCTCTATCTCTAACAACATTATACATAACCTTTCCCAGATATATGGCCATGCATATTTATCCCGATATAGTGGATGCTCTAGTAAATTTTGTCCAAAATTTTCATAAAAATCGACCACATTTCCACATTCACATAGGTGAGTTTATCAAGAGTAATCTTGTAACTATGTACTCCTTTCCACGTAGAGTATAGATCTCATTAAGAGTTAATCATTAACTCATTCTTTTTGTTGCTTCAGGACTTTATGCTTCTAACAATATAGAATGAGACTTCATAATAACATGATTCATCTCATCTCATTTCATTACTTGTTATTACCCATTGAACTTATTTCTTGGGATCTCCAATCTATAAGTTGGTTACCATCATGAGTGACTCTTCATTCTAAGGACATCAGTCCCATTCTTTTCGAGGTTTTGAAAACTTGATCTATTGTTAATCCTTTCGTCAAAGGATCATCCAAATCTTCATTAGTATGTACATGATCCACTCTTACAGCTTATGTAGAGAGAAATTCTTTAATAGTACTATGCTTATGACATATCTGTCGTCTTTTTCCGTTCTAATAATAGTTCTAAATCTTTGCTATAACTGTGGTACTATCGCAATAGATTAGGACAGTTGGTATCGATCTTTCCCATAAAAGGGATCTCAGTTTATAGACTTCTTAACCAACCTGCTTCTTTACTAGCAGTAGCTAGTGCTATAATTTTAGACTCCATCATAGATTGAGCCAATATTGTCTGTTTCTTAAACATCTAAGAAACAGCTCCACCAACAATGCTAAATATATAGCCACTAGTTGCTTTGGAGTCTTTTGATAGAGTGTTTCAATCAATATCGTTATATCTTTCCAGAACAATGGAAAACTTTTTATAATGTAATCTAAGGTTCATAGTTCTCTTAAGGTATCTCATGCCCTTTTTAATTGCATTCTAATGCTCTATATTAGGTTTATTGGTAAATCTATATAGTATTCTCATAATATAAGCTATGTCTGGTCTAGCGCAGTCAGTAGCATAACGTAAGCTACTAATAATGCTTTATATAGTTTGTAAAGATCACCCACACTCGTGCCTTGAAGAACAACCTTCCTCATGATATGATCTTTGACATAAAATACATCAGGATGAAATTTCACAAAAAATAAGATTATCAACACATAATCCATGCACAAATAATAGGTTTGTAGTAGCGTTGTGAGTATGCAACAAGGTGTTAAGAAATAGATAACAATTGTTTTGAGTAAAAAAAATTTGATATCCAATATTGGAGATAAGAAGATTTTGGGCATTTGTTGAGCATTAAACATGAGGTGATGGCTGATACTTGAATCAAGAAGCCATCCATTAAAAGATCATCAACACTAGTAGATGCAAGCGTAGCTGTTGGTGAATCATCAAAATGACTTCCTTGATTTTTCTTGGTGAGCAAATCTAGAAGAACAAAGTAGTAATTGGCTAGATCACTAGGCTTGCCACACACTTGACAACACAAGCATGTTAGATTTCTTTTTAGAAGAATTGGATGATGGTTTGAAAGAACCACCACCATTTTCTTGTTAGGGTTATGTGATTGTTGTTGAACTTTTTAGGTAAATTTATTAGCATTATTAGTGTTCTCGAACGATTTCTTGAAGTCTGAATTAAATTTATTTAATAAATTAGCATGATGAGATTGGAACACCTGACTATGTTCTTGGAAAGCATACAATCATAAAGTCTCAAGCATGCCTATTAAGACATAAAAGGTTTATGCTCAATCATATTCACAAAGGTAACAAAATAAATGTAAATAAAGTTTGATCCAATACCTTCATCTTCGAAGATTATAAGATCTCTATCTAAAACTAGATCACGAATTATAGTAAGATAACCTGCATTTGTCTTTGCTCTCAAGATATATTCAAAGGTAAACAATCTATCATTCGAGAGAGTTTGAAGTTATGATTATAAGTTCATTATTGTAGACCGAAAAGATGAAGAAAAAACTTATTTGAGAGCATGCCACTGCTTATAGGCAGTTTCCTTACCTAATATATGTCCAAACATAGATTTAGAAACTGAACCATAAATCCATTCTTTAAGTATTAAGTTGGGCCTATTCCAGTTTACAAAACTAGGATTAAATCTATCATTAACGATACGAAGGTTTAATCACTAATCCATCTAAATAAAGCTTCTAATCCATAAGTTATATAAGTCCTCACGCCAAATAAGATAGTTATCATCGCCTAACTTAACGAAAATTGCAAGATTCACCTGAGGAATCAAAGATAAACTCGGTGCATGACATCATAGATTTGAGGTATAGCGGAAGCAAGATTTGGATTTACATTTACAACATTAGGAATTGGAATACTTGAATTGTTGTTTCGGTTTCTAGAAGAAAAATTGTTAGAAACTTGAGGAGAAGAAAACAACACATCACAATAGCTTCTATTTCCTTGAGTAGCCATTGTTGATCTTATAATACTATGATACCATCCAATGATGGGAAACCAAAGACAACCAAGAGCATGAGGAAGAAGAATGCTTGAGAGTGTGAATGGAATTTATCAGTGAACTGTATTCTTGATCATTATCACATGGAGCTAATACCGTGCTTATATAACAGCTACAATAACGATCAAACTAACTCTACTAATCACACCTATATGCATGGATTAGTAGCTATAAAAGAGTATAATGTCTACTCTACACTAACAAGCAGGGGAGTGAAATTGGATGGCTATATAAGCTGCCTAACAGTAGCTTAAGTGGCGAGAGTAACATATTGAGTTAGCAATAGAGTTAAAAGATGAATTTTCTGACAACCATGAGGAAAAAGAATGCTTGAGAGTGTGAATGGAATATATCAGTGAATTGTATTCTTGATCATTATCACATGGAGCTAATATCATCTTATTTAACAGCTGCAATAACGATCAAACTAACTCTACTAATCACACTTATATGCATGGATTAGTAGCTATAAAAGAGTATAATATCTACTCTACACTAACAAGCAGGGGAGTGAAATTGGACAGCTATATGAGCTGCTTAACAGTAGCTTAAGTGGTGTGAGCAACATATTGAGTTAGCAATAGAGTTAAAAGATGAATTTTCTGACAACCATGAGGAAAAAGAATGCTTGAGAGTGTGAATGGAATATATCAATGAACTGTACTTGATCATTATCACATGGAGCTAATACCGTGCTTATATAACAGCTGCAATAACGATCAAACTAACTCTACTAATCACACTTATATGCATGGATTAGTAGCTATAAAAGAGTATAATATCTACTCTACACTAACAAGCAGGGGAATGAAATTGGACAGCTGTATGAGCTGCCTAACAGTAGCTTAAGTGGCGAGAGCAACATATTGAGTTTGCAATAGAGTTAAAAGATGAATTTTCTCATCTTCATAGTTGTCATTCGAGCTTCAGGTTCAAGTAAAAATTTAGAATCCATTTATGATGCATTATTATGTAAACATAAAAAATTGGTTTTCTAGATTGTGTACAATTGGATGGATTTATTTCCCTAATACAAAATAATGCTGAGTACTGTAGTACAACCAATACACAATTAATAAGTATGGTTAGTACCTGTCTCCTGTCACTAGCAATTTGGTCAAAAGCTAGCCTTCGAATATTATATTTCAGCAAAGTATGAAGAAAACTGAGACACAAGACACATTGCATCATCCATTTGAAGACCTTTAACTGCTAAAAAAGTTTGACAGAATCAGTAAAATCTATGTACAAAACTATACCCTTCCTACAGGGGAGAGGGGTGGATTTGGGGTATATATTGCAGGAACTTTAGGCTGAACACCACCATTTCCATCAACATCGAGTTGATGAAAAGCTTTTATTTCATCCATATTACCGGCTGATAGTTCCAATGGTTTTTGACTGCTAATAACTGCAACACATATGAAGAACGCTTGTAAGCTAGAAATTGTTGTACTGAATTCGACCGAACAGATTCCATCCTTCAACGGCTCCAAACTGAAAATTGGCCTATCTTCGTTCACTCCTCCCTGTATTTCAGCAAAACAAAGATGTAAGTTTGAAACCAAAATGATATGATGGGATATGAACACTACTTTCTTTCTAAACAATAAAGCACTACCTGAATGAAGAGTTCAAGACGATCCGAGTTTGGACTAGCCTCCAATGTTTTAATCGTTTTGTTTTCGTTGGAGATAACACGGAGTTTGCAACCAACATCCCACCCTCCACAATCACATAATCCTCCAGATTTCCATCGGTCAATTAATGGTGAAGGTTTCCCATCTTTTGGTGTAGTATGAATACCATCTGGAAGTATGACAATTGAACTATTTGAAAATGCATCTTCACCTGTATTATAGGAGCATAAATCCTCATATGAAGATTTCACAAAACATTTTTCCATCAAGTTTTTATCAGCTGGCTGTTCATGAAGGCTCGAGTTTTTGCATGGAACTTTCACAATGGCAGCTGCAAGCTCTCTATTAGGAATAAACTTCTGCAAATCATCATTTCCCTGCTTTAGTTCAACACCAAGCAAAACAGACTCTCTCACCATGTACCGTTCTGACTCCAGTCTTCCAATTCTAGAAAACTCAGAGCTGGACACCTTCATCTGACCTACAACGTTATAGGCATAACCACCACTTTTAGCTTTACTTCCTTGACTTATCCAACCACCACTCTTTCTCTTGATCTCATTAACAGAGTAAAACGTATAATTCCGCCCTGAATCATCTTTCCCAGAAGATGTCAAATTTTTCATTGTTGAAAGTAGTACAGTATCATTGCTGTCAACCACAAACTTGAATAAAGGGAGTCCATTCTTTACCGTTAGTTGAAGAAGTGCTCGAACCCAGTATGCCTCCTGCTTCTCTTTTGAATAAGAGCACAAAGGTCCAGAGGTTTTTAAGCTTCCTTTCAATGAAGAAGTAGTTTCATTAGAAGGGAGAGTACATACTTCTTTATGCTTCAGCAACGGATCTAGTAACCTTCTCAAAGGGCTTGACCTTGCTCTGTTATGACTCTTAGCCTTCTCAACTTTTAGATTATCCACAGAACCAGATGCATCAGAAAAGATAGGACCAGACCTGAAAGAAACATGTGTAGAGGGTAATTGTGGAGCATCTGAACCCTCCTTGAAACTGAGACTTCTCCCAAGCCTACCCAAGCTGAAGCTAAACCGATTATTAGGAGAAGGGTGTCTTCCTTTCGTAGCTGCCAACTCAGTAGTTTCTTGATCTGAAATTTTTTTCATATCAAGATTACCTAAATTCATAGGAGTTATGTCTGATTTCTTTTTCTCTGCACGTTCATCTAGACATGGATGATCTTGCACCTTATCTGAGCCTTGAAATGTATGAGAAGTAACAGATGTACGTTCACGTACCACAGAAAAAGAAGATTGAGTGCCCAGATTTGAGATTTCAGATGGAAGTTCTGTGGCATTGATATCTTTTGTCGAAATGCCACTGGAGGGTTTATTTTTATTTGATGGTTTATTTCTATTTGATTGTGCCAGATTCTTATCAGATAATGTTCTGACTGGTGACTTGTGGATAGCTGCTGGTGATTCTCTATGGCTCAAGTCTTTTGGTAAAAGAAGAACAATGCTATTATGAGCACGGTGGTTACCTAACCCAGGTTCCACACTCTTTTTACCCTCAATATCGCAAGCAATGTCTTCTTTTAAGCGAAGTGAAGCATCACAACTACCGTGCTCTGAAATGATTTTCTTATCTATATTTTTTCTTCTGATATGTGATTCAGACAATCCCTCCTTGTTCCTCCTAACTCCACCATCCCAAGAGCTCATCTCTTCCTTTGAACTGAGAGAGTTTGAGACTCCAAAATGTTTCATTTTATCTGATGCATTTCTGATTTCTGACTTTTTAACTACATGTTTCATCTTCTCCTTGTCAAGAATTATTCTGGAGTGACTTCTTCCCACAGCCTCAAAGCTTGGAGGTTCATGTTTCTGTCCATCAAGGGTGCTCTTGGACGCAGCATCAGAGCTCTGAAAGGATTGAACACACTGGGAAATTCTCTCACCAGATGATACGAGACTAGAACGAGGCAACAAATGTTGCACTGCAAGTCTATCACGATCAGTTGAACTTGAGGATGCAAATGACCCAGTAGTCCTATTCATTGATGAAGTACTGCTGTCACATGATGTGGACGAAGTAAACCTACCCAATGATGAGGCATACTTCTGCTTGGATTTCCATTTTTCTAGCCGAGTCCAGTCTAGAACTCCAACATTCAAAGCCTTTCCTTGAAGGTTTTCTCCCACGTCAACACGCCGGAGATATCGTGGCAAGTTTGACATGTGCTTGATAATCTCAACATCCTGGGCAGTAATTCCCTTGTTGCTATGCCTGTGCTGATTTCCCGAAGACTTTGCCGCATCTTGAGCTAATTGGTAATGCAGGGCACCATTTGGTTGATCAACATGGTTTTTGAATTTTAACTTGTCTCGATTCTTTGAACTATGTTTCACATGAGGTGACAAATCTCTCTCATTCACCGTTTGTATGTAATTCTTCTGTTTTGAACTAGTTTTGAGCTCTGAATCGAATCCCATCTCAGTAGAAGGCTCTAAAAAATCATCAGATGAAAAAATTGCGAAAGACATAAAAGCTTTAAAGCTCCATCAACAGCCCAACAATGCATAATGAAGGTTCTCGCTCCTATAATCCTGCTTTCAAAAACCAAAAGAACAAAAAGGAGTTAGTGTTTCTAATCACAGGGAAAAGTATCTAAACTGTACCTTTATATAATACATTAACGTAAGGCAATCGCTCAAGATTAAAAGCAAGGTTTAAAATTGATTAAAACTGAAAACATTGAATTGGAGGTGAGTGGCAAACATTTCAAAATGATGATATCCACTAGATGAAGTAACTTTTCCACTTGCTCAATAATATTAATTCTAAAAAAAAGAATTAAAAGATCAGTAATATCAAAGATATATGAAAAAAACTATAGCGGGATCTCTCTCTTTCACTCTTTATATCTCGCTTTGAGGGTTGTGTCTGTATCCGAGTTTTACAATTTCCACTCACAACCCCAAAAAGAAAGAAAGAAAGAAAGAAAGAAAGAAAGAAAGAAAGAAAGATAGATAGAAAGAAAAAGAAATCCAAGGACAAGTTCAATACTTATTGATTTGTACATCTCGCATTACCTAACATTAACAAGAATCCGAAGCAGAACAACTCAAATCTAATCACGAATAAAACGGGGATCTAATTCAGTAATGATAATTAAAAACAATAGAATTGAGGAAAACCAGGGATGCAACTCAAATTGAGTATTTGCAACGCACAAACTTCCATCATCGTATCTTTCAGTAAAGCTCAACAAATACTCATAAAAGATACCTCTAGTTCACCTATTTTCCAAATAAAAAAAAACAGAAAATGCAGTATACGAAATTTTTTCCAAAGAAAAAAATTTTCTCAACAAAGATTAGGAAGCTCGCACCTTAACCACCAAGGACGAAAAAAATCAGAACAACGACTTCAAACGAGACGTGCTGTTGAATATCCGATAGATCCGAAACGTAAAAGCTCGGAAGTAATGTTTCGGTAAAAATCTCCAACCGAATTTGATTACTTGATTATAAAGCAAAGAAAAGAATTATCACCACCGAGTATATAAAGATCGAGAGTAGGTGAAGTTATTCCAAGTTCTTGGAATTCGTGAGCGAGGTTCTTATTATTCTTGATTGCTCTGAATCCACTTGATCTGTAGAGAAAGACACAGAGGGGGCTCTGCTGAAGCCGACTCTCGGTCTGTCTATGCGCAAGATGGAGGGAGGGAGAGACAGGGGTGTAGCATTGCAATAGATGGTTTGGCGCAAAGAGGGCCTTTACTTTTTAACTGGACGGCTAACATGTAAACTGAGAGAGAGGTTCAATGACGTGGTTTATGGGCCCCGCAAAGAGATTCATTTTGTCACCATTTTCTTTTTTATGAATCCCTAGGGGGACTAGGGCAGTGGACTAAAACCCAGAACGTTAGTTAGGTCCGCTGATGTTATGTCAGCAACTCTCTTGTTTTGGCCTTGGGGTCTGTGACTTAACAGTAAAAGAAATTGCTTTTGATCTTGTGGCCTACTATTAATACAGACAAGCACGATATTTTTTTTCAAACAAAAATATTACATTATTTTAAAGAAAACCTTAACTAACCTAATAATTTTTAATTAAGATAACTAAAATTTATAATAAATTTAACTAAAATAATTATGTGTAAATATCTAACTATTTTGATTTTATATAAAAAAAATTATAAAATCGTGATTAAATAATTCAAATTAAAATCCTTATAAATTCTAGTTTTTAATCAATGTTATTTATTATTTGTTAAATAATTAAATTTTTTAAACTTTTAAAGAAATATAATCAAAATAATTATATATAATTTATAAGATTTTTTTAATTTTACAAAAAAATTAATAAAGGTCGATTAAAAAGATATAATTAAAGTATTTTGAAATTCTATTTTTTAATTCTTAATTAAGTTATTATATTTATTATTTATTATTCTAAAATTAAATAATTTTAATTAAAAATATTAAAATATTAAATAAATATAATCAAAATAATTATATATAATCTATAAATTTTTAATTTTATGAAAAACAATTGTGAAAGAATGATTAAATAATCATAAAACAATATATAAGTTTTTAATTCATAATTAAGTCATTATATATGTTATTTATTATCTTAATAATTAATTTCAATTAAAAAATAAAGTTATAAAAGGGTTATTAAATATTTCTAATTATAGTCTTTTAAACTTTTAGTTTTTAATTTTTAATTAAGTCATTATGTCTATTATTTATTATCTTAAAGAATTAATTTTAATTAAATATATATATATATATATAAAGGACAATTAAATAATTAAAACTGAAGATTTTTGAAATTATAGTTTGTAATTTTTAAATAAGTTATATTCTAAAATAATTAATATTAATTAAAAATTATTAAAATTTTGAAGAAATATGATCAAAATAACTATATATAATCTAAAAAATTTAATTTTATAAAAAGAATTAAAAAATAGTGTTTAAATAATTATATAACTGAAATATTTTAAAACTCTAGTTTTTAATTAATAATTAAGTCGTTACATTTAATAGTTATTATTCAAAATAATTAATTTTAATTGAAAGTATCAAAATATTGATGAAATATTATTAAAATAATTATATGTAATATATAAATTTTAAATTTTATAAAAGATAAAATTATTAAAGGATGATTAAACAATCTTAATTAAATTATTTTAAAATTTTATTTTATAATTTATAATTAAACCATTATATATGTTATTTATTATATCGAATAATTAATTTAAATTAAAACATTAAAAAATAAAATTATAAAGAGATGAATAATTTTAACTAAATTATTTTAAAATTTTAGTTTTTAATCACTAATTAAATCATTATTTTCATTATTTATTATCTCAAATAATTAATTTTAACTAAAAATATTAAAAAATAAATATATATTTTGAAAGTATAGTTTTTAAAATTTCTAACTAAATCACATTATCTATTATTTATTACTTTAAAATAATTAATTTTAATTAAAAAATATTAAATTTTTAAATAAATATGATCAAAATAATTATATACAATATATAACTTTTTAAATTTTATTAAAATATTAAGAAATGATGATTAAATAATCACTATTGTATTATTTTAGAATTTTAGTTTTTAATTCATAATTAAATAATTAAGTTTGTTATTTATTATTTAATCTAATTTTAAAATATTAAAATATTAAAATTCTGAAGGAATATAAACAAAATAATTATATGCAATCTTTAAAATTTTAACTATATAAAAAAATAAGAATGAAAAGGTGATTAAATAATACTAATTGAAATCTTTTTGAATTCTAGTTTTTAATTCAAGTTATTATGTCTGTTATTGTACTTGTTGAAGCCAATTTTTATACATATCTTTTATTCTTAAACACGCAAGGGGAATAATATGTTAGAGTATAGTATCCACTTAAGTTAGTTTTTATATGAATGATTATAGATTAAATAAGATTTAATAAATTTGAGAATTTACTTATACATATCTTTTGAAAGTGAAAATGACCTATTTATAGGTTTAGGTAGATGATAATTTTATAAATAATTTATATTTATTAATTAATTTAAATATTTAGTAAATAATATATAAATGATTTAATATATCAATAACTTGAATTTGAGTTATTAATATTTATTTTATATTAAATACCAGAAATTTGACATAAATTTATTTTCAATTCTAATTAAACTAACTATGCATTAACTATATTCATTTGTTTTTCAACAATGACATGGACCAATCAAATAAGCCCACACACAGGGGATTTTTCCATCAAACAATACTAAAACGAATTAATTTAATTAAAAATATTAATATTTTGAAAAATATGAACAAAATGTTTTTCTTTAATATATAATACTTTTAATTAAGTAAATAAATTTTTCTAACACAAAACTATGTGTGTTGTTATAAAAATATTATCAAATTTTGATTTGTTACTTTCATATCATTAAACTTTATAATTATTACAAAGATACTATCAAATTTTTGTCATTATTTTCATATAATTAAACTTTACAAATTTTTACAAAAATACCATCAATTTCGGCCAATTAATGAGAATTTACACGCATGTTAATAATATTTTTGTTACATTTGTAAAATTTAATTGTGTGAAAATAATAAAAAAAATGATGATATTTTTGTAAAATTTGTAAATTTAATAGTATAGAAATAACAAATCAAAGTTCTATGGAAGAATAATTAAATAATTTTAAATAAAATCTTTTGAAATTATATTTTTTAATTTATAATCAAAACATAATATCTATTATTTATTATCGCATATAATTAATTTTATATAAAAATTAAAAATTTACGTAGATGAGTAAATTTCTAACTAAAATATTTTCAAATTCTAGTTTTTAATTAGAGAAGTTATTATGTCTATAAATTATTAGAATAAATAATTAATTTTTATTAAAAAAATAAATATATAAAGGGTTGATTGAATGATCAAAGTTTAATTCTTTTAGAATTGTAGTGTGAAATTAAAAAAATATAAAAATCCTTTCCACTAATATTGGGAAATAGAAATTTAAAAAAATGTGAAGCCCTCTCATATATTCTAAGTGTCAAGCAATGATATAAATGTAATGATGATAACATGATTTTTTTATGTTGATACAATCAAATAGTTGCTTTTGTAATATTTTTAACATTAATATTATTTATTATTTTACAAAATATAATATTTTATTAAAAATATAAAATTTTAAAAATAATAAGTCCAATAAAATAAATAAATAAAAATTTAAAATAAAAGTCACAAATCATTCGATGATACATCATTTTATTAGGATTTAATAATCCAAATAAAATTTTAAGATCATTATTTTTCTAATGAAAATGTAGACTTATACCTTTAAAATAGGACGAATGGTCATTAAAGTCCGTTACTTTTAATGAAAGTGTATTTTAAAATAATACTTATTATATAGGTCAATACAAATCCGTTATTTTTACAAAAATGTTGTAAAAGTTCATTTATTTGTAAATACAATAAACTTGTGAGGCCTAACTTTTTTACGAAACTAGTGGAGAATAAGTCCATTACATTTACAAAATGAAACTTTGTGACCTTTATTGTAAAGATAACGAACTTGTATTGTTTCATTTAATAGTAAGGATAGTAAATTACACTTTCATTAAAGATAGTGAACTTGTGTTGTTCCACCTAATAGTTAAAGGACTAAAGGACTAAAGGACACTTTCGTTAAAGATATCAAACTTGTACAATCATTTTTTCTATAATTATAAGATCAATATCAGTAGATGTATTGAAGTATAATTATCTTCTTAATGAAAGAGTGAGAAATAGTATAATTTTTTTAAATAAATGATAAAAACTATTATAGGAATACACAACTCAAAAAAGTTACAGATAAGAGAATTATAAAATAGGTTGGGTACCAAATACAAAATAATTTATATTGTTGAACTTAATTTCGTTTTAGAAATGTAATAATATCATTAATAAGTGTAACTTTAATAGTATAATTTTAATGAGCAATCTTTTGTATTTTTTCTTATAATATATTCCTTAATAAAGTAATAAACTAATATAATAGTTAATAGCGTAGATAAGTTAAAATTTAATCATGCATAGTTCATAAAATATGTTATCATAACTAATTATATCTTTAAAAATTAATTAAAAAATTTAAAGAATACTAAAAGATAGGATATATATTTAATTTATAATACTTAAATTAGATCATATGATAAAATATACTTATAGTTGAAGTATATATTACTAATTAAATTTTGACATATATAGTTCATGCAATGTGTAGCCATAACTAATTTTATTTTTACAATTAATTAGAATTACAGAGAATGTATTAAAGAAGATAGCATAAAATAAGGAGTCAATATTGTGAATTGATACTTAGTTATTTACTTTCTCATTTTGTATTTGATCAATCGTAATTATAGTCAATAAAATAGGATCGTGATTTACAATTCTAGTATAAAGTTGTAACTCTTGCTTTTGTGAAGATGTAATTAAATCAATTCTTTCACATTTGGTTTTTTTCTTTATGGTATTAGAGCAACGATTTGAACAAACCTAACCAAACAAAAACATCATCCTAGAAACATTGATATGGGTGACAACATTGAAAAGAAATCAAACGACATAGGCATACCTTCAAAGTCAAAATGGGAAAACCTCAACCACTATCTCTACCTTCATTATGTGTACCAACCCGACATAATCCTTGTCCCACAATCTATGGTAGAAGATAACTACAACACTTGGGTTCAATCCATGATTATGGCCTTAATGGTAAAAAAAATTAACTTCATTGATGGGTTAATTAAAGAACCAAGTGAGGATAAAGTCGATGAATTGCAGCAATGAAAGCGCTACAACAATTTAATCAAGACGTGGGTATTGGGATCAATGTCGAAGGAAATTATTGGCAACGTCATTCACTGCAAAGATGCGTGTTAGATATGGCTTGATCTCCAAGAGATTCTCTCATGTGAATATCGTTAAGCTTTTTCCTATCGACAATGAAATCCATGATTGCATACAAGGCAACATGACTATGAGATAATCAAGGATATTGTTTCATACATGGAGACTCAAAAAATAATGAAATTTCTCTTGTGTCTAAATGACTCAAATGCCATAGTTTGTAGTAATACACTCTTATTGGAACCATTGCCCACAGTAAAGAAAGCATATTCGTTGGTCCTTTGACATGAAAAGCAAGTGCAGATTTAAAATGGGAAAACTTCTACCCAACCAGAAGCATCCATTTTTTCCCTCAAGAACTCGAGTCATGAGTCCGAGTCAGAAGATAGGGGCCATCGGTGTAAAAAGTACCACAAGACAAATCACAACACCAAGAATTGTCATGCTTATCTCAAATGCACCTTTTATGGCTGGAAAGGTCACACATTCGATTACTACCATAAAAGAGTGGCAGCATTAGGGGATGAACAAGGTAGTCTCTCAAAGGGCAACTAGGTTGCAACATATGCATCTGACAAGAAGGCAACAATGTCCAATTTTCCTTTTTCACAGGAAGAATGTACATATTCTTCACATGTTTAGCAATAAAAAATCCTCTATGGCCAATCAAGTTGGTAATTCTTTAAATCATGAAGAACTTTTAGGTAAAGTTTTTTCCCTCACTTATAATGGCAAGACAAACACATGGATCTTGGATAGTGGTGCTACAGATCATATGATTTGTGACTATGATTTGCTTACAAATTCAAAAATAAAATCATATCGTTGAATTACCAAATGGTTCATTTGCTAAAATCACTTAAATTGAACAGATTTTTTTCTCTCCCAATTTTATTCTTAATAATGTTTTACGTGTACCACTTTTTTGACTTAGTCTAATTTTCATTAGCAAGTTGAATTTAGATTTGTCTTGTATCATTGTATTTCTAAGCCAATTTTGTGTCATATAAGACCTACACTCGGGGAAGATGATTGGGAAGGTATCTAAGTGGGTGGAACTTTACTATCTCGATCAAAAAATGAAAGGAACATGCAACTCCATTCAAACTCTAGCCTCTGGTCTTTGGCATCAATGCCTTGGACATTCATCAAACACAGTTTTTTAGTTATTTCCCCTTTTCAAAAATAAATATTGTAATACATATAAGTGTCTAATTTTCCCATTGGCCTAACAAACAAGGTCACCATTTCTAGTAAAGCATGCTTTGATTTCATATATGTTGACATCTGGGGTAGTTATAAAATTTCTTCTCTTTTTGGTGGAAAATATTTTCACACTTTCGTAGATGATTTTACTCAGAGTACATGGATTTATTTGATGAAACAAAAATCTGATACAAGGATTCTTCTATTTAAATTCATTCACATAGTTGAAACTCAATTCAATTCTAAGGTCAAAATAATGTGTAGTGACAATGGTCCTGAGTTCAAATTTGAATTTTTTTTATGCCCTTAAAGGCATCATTCATCAATCTAGTTACGTCAATACACCCAACAAATGGTGTTGCTGAGTGTAAGCATACACATTTGCTCAATATGGCATGAGCCTTTCTTATTCAAGCCAGGCTACCTAGACAATTTTGGAGAGATGCAATTCTTGCTTCAACATATCTCATAAATAGAACACCAACTCCTCTTCTTCATGGTAAAATCCCATATGAGAATTTTTTTCATCAAGCTCCTAATTATTCTCACTTAAGAGTATTTGGATGTTTATGTTTTGTCTCCACCAACGCACAGAAGCCTTCAAAATTTAACCCTCGTGCAACTTGTTGCATTTTTCTTAGGTACCCTTATGGTAAAAAAAAGGTATCATGTGTTTGATACTATCCTCAAAAAGGTTTTTGTCTCACGAGATGTTAATTTCTTTGAAGAACAATTCCCTTTCCAAAATCATGCTTATTCCGCTGCACCACATCCATTTACACAACCTCATCCCTCTTTTTGACATTATATATTGATTCTTTCCGAGAGCCAGTAACTTCAGCCCAAATATCAAAAGAAACTACCTCTTGCCCAACACCATAAGAAGACATATAATTACCACCTCACTTTCTACAGTCCTATCATATGCTCCTACACATAGTACCATCACTCCATCTCCACTGTCACCTTCATCCTATTCTAATTCAACACCACCACCATTACGACGTGGTGCACGTCAAACCAAGCCACCACCATTTTTGCAGGACTTTCATGTCGAGGTAACCCTCACATCGAGACTTGCATCTTCATCTTCCAATAATGTGGTCGGGCCTTGAGGTACTACTAATTCCCTTTCAAAAAAATTGTAATATGATTTCCTTTCTTCTACTCATAAAGGCTTCACCACTCACCTCATTCTTCTCAAAGAACCCACAAGTTTTTCACAGTCAATTACAGATCCAAAGTGGCGAGATGCCATGAAACATGAAATTGCACCTTTATAACCCAACAAAACATGGACTCTCATGCCATTTCCTTGTCATAAATGCCCCCATCGAATGCAAGTGGGTTTACAAAATCAAGTTAAAACTAGTCGAGACTATCAAGTGTTACAAAGCTGAGTTAGTTGAAAAAATGTACAGTATAATAGAGGGTGTTGATTACAGGGAAAATTAGTGATTGTTCGTGTGCTTCTTAGCATTGTAACCTTACAAGGATGGAACTTGCACCAATTCGACGTGAGTAATTATTTCTTGCACGGTGATCTTGATGAGGATGTTTACTTGACCTTACCTCCTAGTTTCAAACGAAATGGGGAGACTCGTGTGTGAAAGTTAAACAAAATTGTGTATGGACTAAAGCAGGCTTCGAGATAATGGTTTCTTAAATTGTCAATCGCTCTCAAAGTTGCTGGATTTCATCAATCATTATCAGACTACTCATTGTTGATCCAAAATCATCAAGGTAGTTTCATAATGTTTCTTATCTATGTTAATGATGTGATATTGGCAGGGAACAATTTACATGACATTGAGAAGACTAAGAAATTTCTTATCAAGAGATTTAAGCTCAAAAACTTGGGTCAACTTAAATATTTATTAGGGATAAAGTTTTCAAGGTCAAAACATGGTATTGCTTTGTGTCAACAAAAATATGCACTAAAAAATATTGGATAATGTCGGGTTCCTAGGCGCTAAACCTTCATAGTTTCCAATGGAACAAAATTTGTCACTCATATAAACAAATGGGATGCTACTGAATGATCCATCTTTATACAGACGACTTACAGGTGGGTTAATTTATGTGACCATCACAAGACCTTATCTAACTTATATAGTTTATGTATTAAGTCAATTCATGGATAAATCCCAGAAGCCACACCTTGAAATAGTGCATAAGGTTCTCAGATACATCAAGCAACCACCTGGGCAAGGAATTTTCGTACCTTCCATAAGTTCATAACAATTACAAGAATTTTGTGATGCCGTTTTGACTCGATGTGTTGATACAAAAAGGTTGATAACTGGTTATTGCATTCTACTCGGCCAAGCACGAATTTCTTGGAAAATGAATAAGTAAAGCATTGTATCTCTATCAAGTGTAGAGGCAGAGTATTATTCTATGGCTACTACTTGTGAGATTACATGGTTGAAAAACATCTTGAAAGATTTGAGAGTAAATCACACATAACTAGTTACACTCTTCTGTGACAATCAAGCCACTATGCATATTATGTCAAGTAGGGGTACTTCATTGCATTCACTTTGTGGTCCAAATGAGTTTTCTCCAATAAAAACACTATATTTTATGTAATGAATAGATCACTCTGTAGTCTTTTTTGACTTACAATAGAAAACAATAAATTATAGTACCCACATGCTATATGGTATAGAAAGCAACACATTCACTATACAAAGACATGGACATTTGAACTACCACTGCATATGGCCAATTGAATTATTATATAATACACAGAGAAAAAATCACAGATACACACAAGATACATAGGGAAAAACCCACATATACACACAAGAATAACATCTTACGTAGATACTACAAAGAAGAAGAATAACTAATGGATAACAAGAACAACTTATAAAGATACTACAAAGAACAAGAACAACTTTGAAATATACTACAAAGACTCACAAAATCTTAAAATTCTAAAATCCAAACCAAACGGTTGTCATCCACAATGGGTCTCACAAAAAACCTTTTCATTGGATTTATATCATCTTCTTCCATTACAAATTCACAATTCTTAGACAATATTTTCACACTTTCATAACGCAAAGAAATCGGGTTTTCTTTCTAATTTTACCCCTAAAACAACAAATTTAGCCTCATCGTCTTAGATTTTCCCACTCTCGTACAAATTCAAACATTACAATCACTTTTCATAGTCTCGCACAACGTAAATAAAATGTTTTTTCTTTCAAATTTTACCCCAAAAAAATAAATTTAACCTCCTCATCTCAGATTTTTCCACTCTCACACAAATTCGAACACAACAATCAACAAATTTTAGAAACCCTCTCTTACGTGTATTATTGTGTTCAAAAATACCACTTCATTTGTGACCTTGTTAACCCTTGTATTTGGTTTATGTTAAAAGAAAATAAAATGTAGTCAAATAATATATTAAATGAAACTTATTAATGTTTTTTAATGTAATCTTAATATTATCCTTGTTCAATTACTTAAAATGAGGTTATTCTATCCGTTATTATTTAAAAAGATTAAAGTTGAACTTTAGTGAAAATATGAGTATTAAATAGAAGCTTTTTAAATATCATTAGTAATAAAAAGAAAACTCTTTTAAGACATGGTTAATAAGTGAAATTTTTGATAAAATATGCCCTATTATTTTCGTAGCACATTCAAAAAGAAAAAGAAATGGAAAGGTCTTATCTCATTTTTCTCTTTCTGTTTTGGATTAAATAGTATTTGATTTGATTTTTTAACATAAAATAAATAATTAATATGTTTATTATGAGTAATGGTGAATTTGGTAGACAAAATATTTATTTCTAAATAGGTTTTTAATAAAATCTCTGTATTATCACACTAAAAATTACTTTAGGTTTTCATGGACACATCTTACAATACTTAGAATTATTCGTGTTGCTCAAACCGTTGTTGCTCTATTGATCAAATAAGTGTATCGATTGATCGAGGATCGATCAAGATCAATATAAGTGATCTTGGGTTTTAAAATTTAGGGATTAGATCAATCGAGTATTGGGTCAACATATCATACTTTGATCGAGTTCCCTCTAGTTAAAGTACCAATCTAATTTATCATTATTAGATCGATTGAAAATGATATTGATCTATCAAACACATGTTCTTTTAGTTTTTAAAGTTCTATCTTAACTATAACCCATTTGTATAATTACAACATATCCTATTTTTAATAATTATTACTAGTCTTATTTGGAGTATAAATATCATTTAACAATGACCTAGAGTTAGGATTTTACTTTTTCTTGTAAATATAACACATTGCTCATTGTCACAACTCATAAGCACATAAAAACTATATGTTTTTATTTATCATGAATTTCATAGTTTTTATTGATTATTTTATATGATAATATATCTTATTTTTCTATAATTTTTCATGCTTGATTGATTTATTAAATTAATTATTAAGGTTTAAAAAATCTATTTTCATTGATATTGGTGTACATTTTCTAATAACTTAAGATTTATTTGTTATTAAAATCTATTTAGAACACGCATAGATATTTATATTTTTATGTTAACTATTTTATAGGTTATTAACGTATCTGATTGATAAGAAGTTAATTGCAAGTAGATGAGGATCCATACATGTTAATGTTGAAAACTATGAAAATAGAACAGGGACTTAGAATAAGAATATGGATTGGTAGGGATGGTTATGTTAATAACCATAATTAATTCGTACCAATTTTGAGTACATTCGAGTAATAACTTTGGTAAGTGGATATCTGTTTTCATATGATTTAACCAAGTTTCTTATGTTTTAACATTATTTAAAAATATATTTTGTAAAAAAAATAAATGTTAACATAATTTTTACTCTATTCTATTATTTAAAATATTGACATTAATTTTTATATTTTAATTATTAACACATGTTTTTAAGTAAAATAAAAAATATAAATAAAATTTAATCTAATTATTTCAAGTATTGTGTGTTTTATTATTAAACGTATATTTCCTATATAATTATATATGTATATAAAAAATAATATTAATATATATTTGATTTTTATTAATCACAGTTTTAAAATTATAATAATCATTTTCATGCCTTATCAGTTACGTTTATTCTTGAGAAAAAATAATCAAATTTATGTAGATAACTATAATTTTAGTTATTTATAGTTAAAATACTTATTTCTAAAAGGGACTCGTAACTAAAGTTATTAGAGAATTATTTATATAAATGTAATATAATGTCGAGTTTGTATTAAAAAATTTAATTTACATAATAAATACATTAAATATTGGGTGGATTAATGATTTGCATACTAGGTTATTATGGCTTAATTTATTTCAAACAAATTTTTTTTATAATATTATTTATTTATGATTATGTGTTTAATCTTTATAATTAAATTTTAAATTTTAAATTAAACCATGCTGAAAATGTGGGAGGACAATATGTACTTATATTCTAGCTTCTTAGAATAGTTGATTATCTTTTTTTAGTTAGATTTAACTTTCCGTTTTCTTTAGCTTTTTGCTTTCATTCTTCCTTATTAAGCTCGAGCATCAACTTTCCTTTTTCTTTAGCTTTTTGCTTTCATTCTTCCTCGTTAATATTGGTATATTTATAATTAATGTATCAAATAATTATTAGTTATAATTATAAAATTTAATTTTTTAATCTATAATTAAATATTATATCAATTATAATAATGCTAAAAATATTAAATAAACTTTTTCATTAAGCATAGTGTAATTGTCGTATTCCAATCCTTCCCATATTCTCATTATTACTATCCCTTTGCCTTTGGTATAAAGCCTTAATATCTACTTTATCTAAAGGAAAAATAATAAACCTAAAGCAAAACCTTAATTAGCATCTCTATTCATATAACTTAACTTTGACATAAAGCATGTCTCCACGAGCTTCTTTTTTTCTTTCTATTTTCCATATTCTTTTTTCTTTTTTCTTTTTATGAGAGCGAATTATAGTTATTAATTAATGACAATATTAAATAAGTAATACATATTTTTTTGAGGAAGTATAAAGTATAATTAAAGAGTATACAAAGTGATAATAAGAAAAGTATATCAAGTGTCTTTAAACTTCTTTTCAAATATATAACGTCAAAAGCGATAAAAATATACTAATTTTGTTTTTTTTGGGTATATTTGGTATAGCATAACTCTTATACATAGTTTTATTTTTAGTTTAACTTTTTTTTATTTTTTTAAAAATTGTATCGTTATAAATATAATTATAAAAAATTATCAATACCCGTAGAAGATTAATAAAATTTAATTATTAATTACTAGTTTAAAATAAAATAAAAAATGTTATAAATAAAACAAATGAGAGTTTTTGAATTTTTTGTAGAAAAATAAAATAACAAAAACTACAAATTTTTGGATTAATAAGAGAAACATATGATTATAGAAATTTTTCCTTACCACTAAATTACAATTAAATTTATTATAAAATTTTAAGATCTCTTTTAGTTTTTTTCAATTTTAATTTTAAGAATTTAAACTTGCTTAAAAAGTAATAATTAAATTAGATGAAATTGATATTGTTAATAATTTCTAACATAAGTACTTAATTCCAATTGTTATAAAAATTACATTTTGTTACTTCAATTAAAAAAATTATTAATTTCATACTAACTTCATAATCTAACAATAAAAAAAAATATTGAATTAGTTGTATACCGAATTCAAGAATTAACATGCTATAATATTCAAATATATAATAAAATATATCAATAAATTAATAATTGAAACTCTATTCAAATCATAACATAATCATATTAAATCATAATTTATGGCTTGAAATTATCTATAATTACAATAAATTATTTAATTTGGAAAAGAATTTAACACATATAATAAAATAACTAAAAAATTTATAATTATAAAGAGAAGTAAGATTCAAGAATTTTATTTTTTACGAGAAAGTGAAGCCAATTCAATTAGATACGTCAATCTCTAAACTTGTTCTTGAATTTATCTTCCAAAGTTTTTCAAAATGCTTCAAGATAAATTTTCTCTATTTGTTGGTACTCTTTGTGTCTTCCATTGTAGTTTTATAGTAAAGTAATAAGAATAGTATCGTTCTCACATATTGGTAACTTATTTTTGAAAAATACCAAAATTTTACTAATATCAATTTTATCTATAGAAGTCACTAAAGTTTTTGTAATTAAAATTTAAAATAAAATCAATTTAAAGAAAATATGCAAAAGAAAATAAAAATGTTCAAATATCAATGGGAAGAAAACTTCTAGGAAATCGATTTCACATAATCTCTCACTATGCTTTACTCATCTAGCTAATTGAATTTAATTTTCTCTATTTGTTAACAATCTCCAAAAATATCCAAAAGCCCCTTTCGATAGTCAATTGGAAAAATGCATGTTCATAAATTTACACAAGAGTATACAATTTAATAAAGCAAGAAAACATTAAGACCAATGATTTTAAAACGACATAAGTTCATATAAGTCTTTCGATCTCTATATTTATTTATGTCAAAATATTTCAGATCTATCATATAATTATCTCTTTCGATAGTAAATCACAAGATTAAAATCATCTAATTAATGGCTAGTTAATTAAAAATAATAAAATCAGAATAAATAAGACAAATATGAAGAGAAATAATTCAAATTAACATAGAAAATTAAGCATGGTTCAAAATTACATTACATATTTTTCCTAGAATAAAGAAATTTTAGTTCATGCTAAAAATTAAATTTAACATAAACAAATTCACCATAATTTTTTTGAGAAGAATTGAAAGAAAAAAAATCAACTTTTGCGTTTTTGTCGAGATTTTTCTTCTATTTTTCTCTCTATTCGTTCGCCTTCTTTTACTTTTTCTCTACATCGTTTATGTTTTTTCCTGATTTATATATATACACACACACACACATATACATATACATATAAGTCACATGCCTCAACGTCGTTTATATATATATATTTATCTTTTTTCTTTATTGAAATATTATTTTAAATTTGAGAGTTTTTATATGATATGCTTCTATTATTTTGGATCTTCATTTTTTTCAAAACTGTAATAAAATTTAAATAATAATAATGAAGTCTAAAATCAATAAAATTAAACTAAAATTAAAGCTAAAAAGTAATAAATTATGCAAAATCATGCAAGTAATCAACTATCTAGATAATTCATATCTTTCATAGAGGCAATTCGTCTTCTCTATACAAAATTCTACATTGTGTGCATTTGGTATGGCTTGAATTTACTATTTGGTTCTTTCATCTCATGAGATATTCTTGCATCTATTTATGGCTTTGTATCATTGTATTATGGATGAGGTAATGAATGGTTTAGATAATCTTGATTTTATGATTGAGATTAAGGATCTACTTGTCAAAGAGTAGAACTTATATGACCTTATAATTGTGACTCGAGTTGTGATAAATTGATATGTTAATCTTGATGCACTACTAAGAGTTTTCCAACGTGTGTGGGCCAAAAAATGAGGTATCAAGCTCAAATCTCTTGATTGATCAACATTCCAATTGAAGACATTGAGTTGGTTCTAAGAAAAACATCATGAAATTTCAACAATTCTTTGTTGATAGTTAAAAGGTTGGATTCTGGTGTCCATCCATCGCACATGCATTTTGATTCATCATTGTGTTGCCTGCAAATGCATTATCTCCCTATAAATTGGAGAAAAATATCAATAGTTACAATAATTACTTAAAAGGTAGGTAACATTTTGGAAATTAATCTCTATTCTCTAGAGAATAATTATGTAACATTATAAGAATGAAAATTGAGCTCGGTCTCAACAAGTCTTTTGTGCCTAGTGTGAAAATTATTTTGAGTATTATTGGCTCTAGACCTAGAATTGTATGGACTACTTTTAGGTATGAGTGTTTTACACGCTCCTACTATAATTATGGATCTATAAAGCATGATACAAAGATGTGTAGGTTAATTAGATATTTGAATGTGGGGTTTGATAATAGGCATGCTAACTTTGGGGAATGGTTGCTATTTGATTAAACATGTGTACTCTGTAACATACCAATGGTCCAATGTCTTCTTCTAGCCATGTTAGAAATGGTTTTGGGAGTTAGTACTTGTTTAAGTGGTATGAGTGACTCAGATGTTGGGATTCCTGATGCAAGAAGATGCAAACTAGCAATGACTTTGTGGATGGTGGTGGAGGTGTAAACGAACTAGGCCTCATTATGGATGCTTTGATTGAAGATAGAAAGGAGTAATTCTAGGGTGGCCAAGAAGAAGAATGGTTAGTGTAAGCAATGGCAAGCTAGTTGCCTTTGGTGATGACATTTCTAACTTATCATGCCCTTAATGATATTGGCCATAATTCTTAGATTTAAAATTAGGCCATGTGTTTTGCTACTATTTGCTTGTTCTTTTTTGGTTTGATAATCCTTTGTCTTGACTTAATTGTTTTTTTAGTTGTGGTAATTTGATTTTTTTTTGTATGGATTATGTTTTGCTAGGGTTTGCTCGGGGAAGGTTTGTGGTGGTATGAACTTTATGTTTTATAGATTTTTGTTTATTTGGCTTGATGTAATTGTTGTAAAACTTGGTATGCATATTCCATCTAGTTATAAATGTTTATTGGATGGTAATACTTTTTCTTGTAAGTAGTGAATTTTCTCAATTTTTTAGGCTAAGTTTGCTATACTCTTTTTATTTTGAATAAAATTTCTCTCTCACAAAAAGAATGTAGTGAACATGTGTAAATACATTTTTTATTTTATGAAAATGTTTTTTTTTTCATGTTTATAAAGTAAAAAATATTTTTTTTAATAAAATTAAAAGTGAAACCATATTAATTACTGAGTCATATAAAAATATCAATATTTTGTTTTTTTTCTTCAATAAAACATAACAATTAAATTTATGATGGGGAAAAATATTAAAATTCTTTTCATATACCTTTAACTTTTTTGCTTCTAGAGTTCTAGTTGTGTTGAACTTTATTTTGATATTATTTATTTTTGTATTCACTATGCCTATTACATTGTTCTTTTTTCAAAAGTGAAAAGTTGGCTTCTGCATTAAAATAGATTAATATAACTTTGTTTTTTCCGGTTTAAGGATTTCAAATTAAATGGATCCTTATTTACTTTTATGAACTAAAGAAAAAGAAAAGGAAAAAAACTTGTATTACGTGCCTAGAAAATTGGGGTTCTTTTAAAGAAGACAAGTACTTCATCTTATTTAAATTTTAATAATTAGAACAACTTTTACTTGTACAATATTCGAACACAATTTCTTTATTTTTTTCCATTTCTGTCTTTTTAATTATTATTTTTTTGGAACTCACAACACAATTGACGGTATTCAATTTTATTCATTTGGGAAATATTTTTTTATTTTTTTTGAAAAATATGGACGACGGATACCAAGCCCAACATTAGCCTGGGAATCTATAAAAGCCCATATCTAGCCTGGATTTCAATTTTAGGTTGCTACAAGCCCAGATACAACTATTTTACCATTAAGGCCAGTTGGCCCAGTTACTGGAAACACATTTCCAAAATATATGTAAACGTTCTATTTCAAATAATAACATTAATAATTATAGACTAATATATTAAACTAGTAATAAATATATTTATACAATAATTTAATTTTCCAAAATTATTTGGCTAGACCTAGAATTTATTAAATCATTAAATAAATTATATATTCCATGATAAATCAATAAATAATAGAGAAAAGAATATGATTTGGTTGAATTATTAGAATAAAAAAAACCAAAATAATCTTCAATTAGTTCTTCAAATTCCTTTAGGAATTTTCAAGAATGACATAAAGATGAAAAAATTTATTTTATTTTCGTGTAATTATTCTAATGTGTGTGTAGAATGGGGTGTTTATATGGAAAAATTAGATTTTTGGGTTCAAACTAAAATTTGACCAGTAGATGAGAAAAAATGTACACAAATTTGTTATGACACAGAGAGAAAAAAATTGATAAAATAATCAACTAGTATGGAATGCGTTTAGAGGCGAAATCTACTCGTGCAGGAAAGGTGAATGCCACGTTCTTGATGTGGCAAGCGTTAGATGAGAAGGTGCAATACACGTGCGTAAATGGTGAGTCATGATGCTAGAACATGTGCGATTGGAGTTGGGCAAACAACGTGGTGCCATATGTCATAAGAACTTGGCTTGCACATGACACGTTGGACGAGAGTGACGTTAGTTGGGTCATTTTTAGTTGATTCAACTAATCCAAAAAACTCTCTTAAATTTTAATTTTTTTCAATAAATATAAAATAAATAATTTTAATATAATATAATATAATAAAAATAAAATATATATAAATGTTAAGAAATTAATATATAAAAATATGTTAAGAATCATGGGATATAACAAAATATAAATTAAATAAACAAATCAATATTCATTACAGTTTAGTAATAATGAACATTACTATAAAAATTGTATTACGTAGTATTTTTCTTAACTAAAATGGATTATTTGATTATCCAAACATAAGAAAAGGAAGTCAAGTTAGTTGATTTAAATAAACTGTAATCAGTTACTAAAATTTATAGTCATGAATTAAAAATAAATTTAAATGATAATATTGCATTTTGTTTCAATATTTGTAATAGAGGTATGTTTGTTCCTATTATTTGTACACTTTGTTGCATAAGTATAAAGACTATTAATTACTTGTGTTCCCAGTGCCTATTTGCTTTGATTTTTTTTTACCTTTAAACCTTTTTTATTATTTAGTTTCAACAATAATAATACTTTTTATTATTAAAATATATGAAAAACCTAAAATAAAAGAGTCTTTGTTAATGTAATTGCAAACAAGTTTCAAATTGTAATTGTATTTATATATAAAAAAAATTATTTGAATAATTTTATTTTTCTTTCTATTTTGTCAAGGAATTGCTTGGAAATGAATGATACTCAGTTTTTGTGCTCCCAGTCTTAAGACACAATTTCTCTCCCACGCGCACCATTATTTCTTCCCATCTTTCTCATTCCACTATTTTCGCTTAATTCTTCGGTTTTTCTACCTCTAAGTTTCTGACTGACCAGGTAAACCAAATCAGGGTGAAAAATGCTTTCTGAGGGAAGAAAAAAAAAAGCCGAAAATAATTATATTTAATAAACTTTTTTTTCCTAATAAAAAAGGAGAAATTATTTCAGAGTATGAACTAGTTTTCTTAGTTGTATTTCATGGGATTGAGGAATGTAATAACTTAAAATTTATCTTAATTTAATTTAAATTAATAAATTCAAATTCAAATCAAACATAAACAAGTTAATCTAAACTTATACGAATTATTAATCACATGTTTTTTAGTTAATTTAAGATTTTTTTACAAATTAAAAAATATTTTTAATAATATTAAAACTTATTAATATAAACATAATTATATAAAACAATAAAAATGAGAGAAATAATGTTAACATAACAAATCAAATACAAAAAAACACACATTAATAATATCTTATTACATCTGTCAAAATATTATGATTGTATTTCTGTAATTTTCTGTTCTGATATTTTCTGTACAGATGTATAGTATTTGTATACAAAAAAGAAACGGAAAGTAAACAAATTATATGCCATAATTCCTGCATTGATGTCTTCTTATTGTCTGCCATATTACTCACATGCCAACACTCCCCCTCAAGGTGGTGCATATATGTCTCTTATGCCTAACTTGTCAAGTGAGTTGTAAAAGTTCTTTGCAGACATAGACTTAGTGAGTATATCAACCAATTGATCTTCTGACTTAACAAATGGGAGCTTAATAATCTTTTCTTCAAGATTCTGTTTGATGAAGTTCCGATCCACTTCAATGTGCTTCGTGCGATCATGTTGAACTGGATTGTGAGAGATGGAAATGGCTGCTTTGTTATCACAAAATAAGTTCATTTCAGAGTTAGGAGCAACACCAATCTCAGTTAGGAGTTTTTTCAACCACAGGAGCTCACATATTCCCTTGACCATTCCCCGAAATTCAGCTTCAGCACTAGATAAGGCAACTACCTTTTGCTTCTTGCTCCTCCATGTAACAAGATTGCCCCCCACAAAAGTGAAGTATCCAGCAGTAGATTTCCTATCCTTTATATTCCCTGCCCAGTCTGAATCTGTATATCCAAGGACTTCTAATTGACCATTCTTTGAAAACATAAGTCCTTTCCCAGGGTAGGACTTTAAATAACGAAGTATTCGCATGACCGCATCCATATGGTCTTCGCTTAGGCAGTGCATGAACTGACTCACGACACTCACAGCATAAGCAATATCAGGTCGAGTATGAGATAAATAGATGAGTTTACCTACTAACCGTTGATATCTCTGTTTATCTGCTGGTACTTGGTCCACATATTCTCCGAGTTTGTGATTTTGAACCATTGGAATATCGACAGGTTTACAATCTAGTAGTCCTGCCTCTGCCAGTAGGTCCAAAGTATATTTCCTTTGGGAAAGACATATGCCTTGTTTTGATCTTGTTACCTCAATACCTAAGAAGTATTTGAGCCCTCCTAAATTCTTCATTTCAAACTCATTTGACAGTTGTTCTTGAAGCTTAGACATTTCTTCTTTATCATCCCCTGTAATGATCATGTCGTCTACATAGACTATAAGGGCTGTTATCTTCCCTAATCGGTGTTTTAGGAAAAGAGTATGATCAGAGTTGCTTTGTTCGAACCCATATTTCTTCATTGTTGAACTCAACTTACCAAACCATGCTCGAGGTGATTGTTTTAGTCCATACAATGCTCGTTGTAATCTACATGCAGTTTCTTTTCCTGTTGTAACAGTATATCCTGGTGGGATATCCATATAAATCTCTTCCTCAAGATCACCATGAAGGAAGGCATTTTTTACGTCAAGTTGGTGCAATGGCCAATCCAAATTTGCCGCAAGAGATAGCAAGACTCTAACGGTTTTTAGTTTAGCCACAGGTGAGAAGGTTTCTTGATAATCTATCCCATGTTTCTGTGTATATCCTTTTGCTACAAGTCTCGCCTTGTATCGATCAACTAACCCATCTGCTTTATATTTAATGGAGAAAATCCACTTGCATCCTACCATCTTCCTCCCTTGAGGCAACTCGCTTAACACCCATGTGTTATTCTTCTGCAATGCCTCAAATTCCTCTTTTATAGCTTGAGCCCATTTTGGATTAGATAAGGCTTCTTTAATGCTACTTGGAATTTGACACGAGGAGAGTGTTTGTGCAAATTCCCTGATAGGTTCTGATAACCTTTGAGTAGATACATAATTTGCTATTGGATACTTGGATTGTCGTTCTTCTCTTTCTGGGGAGTATCGATTAGGAGGTTTGCCTCGATTGTGTCTGAAAGGTAAAACATAACCAACAGATGTATCTATAGCATTAGTTTGTAAAGGTGTGCTAGGATAACTTACCTCAGGAGTATTCTCAGCAGGATGATCATTGGGTACTAGGGAGTTGAGGGGTACATCAACCACTTCATCTTCTGGAGATTCAATTACTACTTCAGCTTCAGTTCTTGGAAGTTCACACTCGGGTATAGATACTGGCTCCTGCATATGATTGGTGCGATCCGAGTATGTTGGACTAGTGTCTAATATTTCAACATCAATCCAATTTCGTTCTTCACCATAACTCTCCTCCTGAAGAGTGGAATTGGATACCGGTAATGGGAAAAACCATTCTGATTCGAGGAAAGTGACATCCATGGTAATATAGGTTCTTTTAGTAATTGGATCATAGCATCGGTAACCCTTTTTTTGTACGCCATACCCCAAGAATACACATCGGACAGCACATGGATCCAACTTAGTCTGTTGATTTTTATGGAGGTGGACAAAAACAACACAACCAAAAATTCGGGGCGGAAGCATCAAAATAGTAGGCAAGGGAAAATGATCAGATAGCACCTTTAATGGAGTCTGAAACTCTAAGGTTTTTGTGGGCATACGATTCAGTAGATACACCGCTGTAGTAAGAGCATCACTCCAGTATTTATTAGGCATATGTGCACCGATTAATAAGGCCCGAGCCGTTTCTAAAATATGCCGATTCTTCCTCTCCGCAGTCCCATTCTGTTGTGGGGTTTGTGAACACGAGGTTTCATGGAGAATACCATGGTTGTCCAAGTATGTCCGAAATTGTCGATTAACATACTCCCCTCCATTATCAGACCAAAGTATCTTAATTTTTTCAGAAAATTGTGTTTGAACCATGGTATGAAACAAGTGAAATGTAGCAAATACTTCATCTTTATGTTTGAGAAGGTAAAGCCATGTCATGCGTGTACAATCATCAACAAAAATAACAAACCAACGATGACCCAATGACGTAATGACCGGGGAAGGTCCCCAAACATCAGAATGGACTAAAGCAAAATGAGTCACACTTTTATTCATGCTCATAGGATAAGACGTCCTATGACTTTTTGCTAGGATACAAGTATCACATTTGAAATCTGAATGTGTGATATTTGAAAATAAACTGGGAAGTAGGTGCTTTAAGTACCCGAATGATGGATGCCCAAATCTACGATGACATAGCCAAATCTGTCGTTCCTTGTTACCAGCAGTGTTTTGCATGTGATTGGATCTTCCTGAACTGAGGTCATCCACATAATATAGCCCCCCCTCCTAGTACCACGCCCAATGATCTCCTTGGTGAGAATATCCTGTAGAAGGCAAAAAGTAGAATACATCAGTACTACACAGTTAAGATCTGAAGTAACCTGACTTACAGACATTAGTCGGTTTGACAGAGAGGGTACAAGTAAAGTATTAGATAATGATAATGAAGGAGATAAGGTCACTGTTCCAGCTCCTGTAACTGGATAAGTGACCCCATTTGCATTGGCAACACGACTCCGTCTTGGCTGAGTTGTATTGGAGAGATCATTTGGGTCAAATGTCATGTGATCTGTAGCTCCAGAGTCCAGAATCCATTCCTCCTTATAACTACGAGTAGAGATGTGAAATACTTTACTTGAAATACCTAGATCCTGGGAAGATTCGGCCTGAGAAGTAAGGGATAGTGAGGCATTATTGGTAGCCACAGCGGCTCGCCCAGTGGTGTCCCATTTCTTCCGTGCTTGAAGATCATTCCACCATTCTGGATACCCATGTAGTTTGAAGCAGTTTTCACGGGTGTGTTTGGAGTTTCCGCAATGGCCACATTTCATGTCAAGATATGGTGGATTTCCCATGGATTTCTTGCTACGCAAGGAAGTTCCTGTTTTTTGCGGCATTAGATTATGGTGTCCTTTGACCCCTTTAAAAGCCATAACTGCTCCGGGTGTCGTATCTACACCTGTGATTATCACGGTCTGCCTGACCTCTTCCCGACGAACGAATCCATAGGCTTGTTCCACCGTAGGGAATGGTTTGATCTGAAACACATCACTTCGAGTTTTATCCAATCTATCATTAAGTCCATCGAGGAAGGTATACACTCGATCTTCCTGTATGATGGAGTTGTATTTTTGTATATCAATTGCACACTCCATTGGATTAGGACGACGGAAATCAATTTCACGCCACAACCCTTGAAGGTCATTGTATTATTTTTCAATGGATCCACCCGCTTGCTTCGTACGAGTGACTTGACGACGAAGATCATACACCTGAGACGTGTCTGTTCCATCATAGTAAGTGGTAGCCACCGAATCCCAAACCTGTTTTTTAGTTGGGAATCAGATAAAATTTGCAATTAAGGAGGGGTCCATCGAATTGATCAACCATCCTTTAACAATGGCATTTTCAGTATGCCATCTCCTAAATGAGGGGTCGGTTTCAACAGGTTGAGGAAAGTCCCCATTAATATATCCCAGTTTGTCTTTGCCAGAGATATACATCTCCACCACCTAGGACCATAAGGCATAATTGGATCCTCCCAACTTGATACTAATGGGAGCAGTCGACGCTTCAGTTGACGGAGGTTGTGAGCTGATCTCAGCTCTAGTTAAAACTTCCATCATTTTCTCCGTCAAATCTTCCAACATGAAATTGGTAGTTAAATCTCTAGATTCCGCCATGAAATCTAAAAAAAATTTCCTTCCGTTTTTCCTTTTTTTTTTTTTTACAAAACAGCCACTATATAAATGACAAAAAAGAAAAACTTATAACCTAACCCTAATCTGCCGTTCTCTCCCAGCGGCGCCTTTCTTCCTGCGCGATTTCAGTAGAATGGTCGAGCGTAGAGAAAAAAAATTTCCTTCCAAAGTCGCGCAGTTTCCCTGCGTTCCTCAGCGCAGTTCCGTCTGCGTTCCTCAGCGCAGCTTCTTCTGCGCGTTCCAAACCCTAAGAGAAGTTCTAAACTCGCGTAGCTTCTTCTCAGCCAAAATCTCGCAGCCCTCTTCTCTCATATTCTTCGCAGTGGTACTTTTCTTCGCAACAACTCTTCTCCTCTCGCAAACTGCCTCTGTTACTGTTTGTTTTCCTTCATTCTCTGCTCGAAATGGTAGTTTCAAGAACACAGCACCACCTATTCTGTTATTCTCAGGAACTGCATCAACGGCTGCTTGTGAGTACTTGGTTTCCAAGGAACTGTGCCAACGGATGCTGTGAGTACTCGGTTTCCAAATGGGTCGACCTTCTTTCTATGGTTCTTCGTTGAGTTGGTGTTGCGAATCCCTTGAATCCTTGTAAGTTATATGCAGATATTTTTTTTTTGAAGTGTAACACGTAATCTTCTATTAAATTTCTGAACAAATAAACGTGAAATAACTATCTTGCTTTCATTTATGAGCTGCACATGTTCGGTGTTTGAAACGGCTACAAGAGCTGAATATGAACTCAACCATTTTTCGGTGTTTGAAGGTAAAACAGTGGAGGATCCCCGTCCAACACACAAATTTACTGATGCTGAGGAGACGAACAGAGTAAAGTCAACCAGATCGGCAAAAAAAAACCGAACAGAAACACCACCCCTGATCCTATCAGAAAGTGATCTGCCAAACCAGATTGGCCAAACAACAATCGTGAGAACAGAAAATTACGTTGTAATAGGTAGCAACGTAATTTTTTTTTCTTTAGATAATTTGCTCTGATACCATGTCAAAATATTATGATTGTATTTCTATAATTTTCTGTTCTGATATTTTCTGTACAAATGTATAGTATTTGTATACAAAAAAGAAACGGAAAGTAAACAAATTATATGCCATAATTCCTGCATTGATGTCTTCTTGTTGTCTGCCATATTACTCACATGCCAACAACATCATCATTCAAAAATTCATATAAAAAATAATTTATACTAAATTTCACACTTCATCAATTTCAATTCATAATATCATCTATAATATTTTAGTTATATATCACAAAATACAAAATATTTAATTTGATTTCGAATTAATGAGTTGATTTGAAGTTTGAACCCAATATCATTTTTTCTAGCTATCTAAGTTGATCCAAATTTGACTCGAATTTATTTCAATTCGTATTCAACTTAGATTTTTCAATTCATGTTTTATTCAATCAATTGTAATATGATATAAATTGTAACCATCAGTATTTCGTAAAACTTAATGAGATTGTTTAATGGTGGATTTATGATTTATATTCAAAACAGATATCATATACACAATAAAAAATAATATTAATTCTTTTTTAATTATTACTTATTTTTAATTGAAAAAAATATTATATGTATCCTATTTGAGTAAAACATATTCAAGTTATTAAGTTTTAATGAGATATTGAGTATTAAAAACTTAAAATTTAAAATTGAGTTGTAACACAATTTTATTTTATGTATTAATTTATCTATAATTTCATAAATATTTATCAAAATTTTACTTTTCAAGAATTAATGAAGAACACATGCTCCTCACCTCTAGAAAAATAAATCGAAAGAAAGGCGTTAAAAATAGAATAGAAACGAAAACAAAAAAAAATGAAAAGAGGAGCTGGAACTGAAATGGCGAATAGGCAAAAAATAGAAGAAAAGCTTAGATAGAGGAACACGATAGGAGATTTTTAAGCGATTCATTTTTCTTTCAATTCTTCTCAAAAAAATTATGATGAATTCATTTATGTTGAAATTATTTTTATCATAAACTAAATTTTCTTTATTCTAGGAAAAAATATGTAACTTAATTTTGAACTATGCTTTATTTTCCATGTTAATTTGAATTATTTCTCTTCATGTTTGTCTAATTATTTCTGAGTTTATTACTTCTAATCAATTGGTCTTTAATTAGATAATTTTGATATTGTGATTTGCTATTGAAAGAGAGAATTATAGGATAAATATGTAATATTTTGTCATAAGTAAATATAAAGATCACAAGATTATATGAACCTATGTTGTATTAAAATCATTTGTCTTAAAGTTTTCTTGCTTTATTAAATTGCATATTCTTATGTGAATTGACAAACAAGAATGTTTCCAATTAATTGTCGAAAAAGGCTTTTGTAATTTTTTTTAGATTGCTAACAAACAAAGATAACTAAATTCAATTAACTAGATTAGTAAAGCATAGTGAGTGATTAGGGAAAACTAATTTTCTAAAAAATTTCTTCTCATTAATTTGATCTTTGAATAACATCTTTATTTTCTTTTGCACATTTTCTTTAAATTGATTTTATTTTAAATTCTAATTACAACAACCTTCGTGACTTCTCCAGATAAAATTTAGATTTGCATAATTTTGATATTTGTCAAAAATAAGTTACCAATCCCTAAGGACGATACTATTCTTATTACTTTACAATAAAACTACAATACTATACACTTATAGTTTTCACCAATCATTTGTATACATGCATTTTCGCCTGTTTATAATAGATAAAATACTACAATCACAAGCATAAATATAGTTAAAAGGTCATACCTTGTTTTTAGAGTTAATTTAGTTTGAGCTTCACCTTTTTCTCTTAGGTTTGGAGGTTTATGGTCATCTTCAAATACCAAAGTATTGTCATATTTAAGCGAAGTGTTAAACCCCTTAGAATTACTTCTTGGGATGCCTCGGTTGCACAAATCCTTAGTTGTACCAAGCTCTAACTTAGTCGCCAAGATCATTCTATACATCATATAAAGAAGAAAAACAAATAATGATTACCCCATACATCATATAAACTCACCTAACTTGGTGCACATAAGCTTTCCTTGACTTTTTTGAAACCCATTCCTTAGAATCATATCGATACAACTACCATCAGGGGTTTCTAGATGAAAACTCTTATTCAATGTAGTACTAGTCGCACCAATTCCAATCAAGCTAACCCCATAAATCTAATGATCATTTGAGGCAATATATCTTTACTGTACTTAATCTAGAAATTTCTCACTAGCCAACTGGGTGGCAGGGTTGCCCACAACATAACTCTAGGACATCTACAATGATGTGATGTGTAAGTCATCCTACAGATGGCATATGCAAACACCTCACTCCATACCTTGGTTGTGTTCTCCGGTTTATCTCACGACCCAATCAGTTCTTAATCAATGCAATTTGCTCACTTGGGTCGAGCTAAGGCCAATTCATTATTATGGATGAATTTTAGATTAATCCAATAGTTTGACGTCAAAGCTCAAAAAATGACAACCTTTTCCCTGGAAGGAAAAATGGCACATGTTGGGGATATAAGGTAGCATACTCTTGATCAATTATTAACACACAATGATGGGTACAGTGATGGAAAAGACTGGTACTTAAGGGAAGCATGTGAAAAACCATGGAATAAAGGTAGGAGTTTCCGCAACATAAATGTTATCTCATATGATTCAGATATATATTTGTTATGCAATAAAATACTTAAATCATATAATGATACATATCGACGAGCTAATGGAGATATTGAAACATTTGAGTATATCCTTTTTTTATAGAAGGATTCAAATTGAAGATGCAAATGGACCAATTCCAGGATTATTAAGGTGTGTTAATCTAAGAGCTAGTGTTATCTTTATGACTAAGGAATTAAGACAAATTTTAAGAAGAGGGTTGGAGTTATGTATGGTGTTCAAATTGGGGTGTCACATACTTTTGTTCACCTCTTGAATAAGGCCTATAAGGACCATTTGAGATACCTAGCAATAATGAATTAAACATGAAAATTTGATGACTTAAGTACTAATTTGATGTCGAGTGTGCATGTTGCAAGCTCTCAAGACTTGATTTTGTAAAAGCGGGATCAAAAGTTTAGAACCCAAATTAAGGGTTCCAAATATAAAATTGGCTCAAAATCACACCAGTCCACTAGCTCATACCAGTATCTAAGAACACCCAGAAATTACCCTATTTGTTTAAACACATTAACATATCGTCCAATCTTGATTTGATGTCCGTCTAAACACCAGCTTTCAATTTTGTAGTTTGATTCACATTATGTTTAAAAACCATAACTATCCTCTTCTTGTCCAACTAACGACCTATATCTTCCCTGTCATCCCGTAACCCCCAAGCGAGTCGCTTCTTTATCAACGCAAAATTTTAACCAGCATAGTCATTTAGGTCAAGCTAGGCCTAGTTTATGATTGCACCCTGAATTTTAGATCAACCCAAAAAGATAACATCAAAGCTCAGTAGTATAACAACACTTGATTTTTCCCAAGTTAGGTCATAAAAAGATGCAGAGCTTCTTGAATAGGCTAGATAAGCCACTACTTTAGGAGAAAGAATGAGTAGGGAACATTATTGTGCTCTCTAATGTTGAGATGGATCAGCAGTACATTAAAGGAAAAATGGTACCCATTTGGAGATTTGAGGTCGCTTGTTTTCCTTCTCGAATAAGACCTATAACGCCACAGTCAGTGAAGCACCAAGTCGTTCCACTTTAACTTATAGATTAAACCCAACACCCATAACCACAACTCGTTCCTCTTTAGCTTACAACATGTCTAATCAAGCCAGACCCAATATACTTTTTTCTCAATATCCGTATACCCACCATAAGGTAATTTAATTTCTAATTTCACTTAGCAAAGAAATCATAAAATTATAACACGACGTAAAAAATAGATAAAATGAAGTGTGGATAAGGGTTTGTCATATTGTGTGTGACTGGTATTAAAACAAAATAATTCTCGTAGTTAAAGAATGAAAGGTCTGAAATTCTCTCATATGGACTGAGAAAATTTAAGGCCCCAAGGTAGGTGCCAATTATTTGGAGAATTTTCAGGCTACAAGATTCTAGTGATTATTAAGAGAAGTATGAAATGTTAATAATGAGAGGGGTTATTTATTCTTCTTACTAAGAAGTTATATATAACACCTATTAGACGGGTGTAGAGATTACATAATATCAGGTCGTTGTCCTCAGGTCACCATATACGTGTTACTTGAGGTCTTGTCAGGTTGTTGTGTATGTGTTGTCTAAGGTCTTGTATGCAAAGGTGATCTAGGTCGTTAGTGTACCAAGCCATTTACTTAGGCTAGGTCTTGGCCCTTAAGTCTTGGCTCTTAGGTCTTGGCCCTCGAGTCTTGATCCTCAAATCTTGACACTCAAGACTTGATCCTCAAGTCTTAGCCCTTAGATTTTGATCATTGGGTCTTGGCCCTCGAGTCTTAACCGATTGCTTCCAAGGATCAAGTCGATATATACGAGCTACTATACAAGTGCTACCTCTACCATATGAACAAGGTATCTCAGGTTATTAAGGTCGTGTGTGTGCTACCTGAATAATACCAACCAACCTACATTTTATAAAATTTAAACATAACCCATACTTTAGATTAGATTCATAGTATAAATATTTGATCTTAAATTCAACCCTATAATTATTTGATTAAGTTCTGATTGAATCAAATCGTGTCATACATGTTTGATTAGCCCGAGCTAAATTTACATACATCTTCGAGGAGAAATCACGTTTTAATTATAAATTGAATACATATAACAATTATGTATATATATTTTAATATATTTATATATCATGTGTTAATTACGTTTTATGGTTACAACGTATAAGTTAAGTTATAAGAATGTCAAAAAAAATTACGTAGTTGTAATTATACCCAATATTATGTGTAATGATAAAACATGTTTAATCGATAACCGTTGTATAATTTTTTAATAAAATAATATCACATGTATTTCACATGTAATAAAATTAGTTATATTTATAACTAGTTATAAGAATATTTGTAACTATCTAAATATATGACTTTATATCTTTAAGAAAATATATGTAATATATATGTGATATAATTTTATTAAAAAATTAAAGGATAATTATGGTTTAAATATATTTTTATCATTACAACTAATTTTACGGTAATATTATAACTATGTAATTTTTTTTTATAGTTTAACACTTGATCCCATGCGTAAATAAAACATAATTAACCCATATCAGCGAGAGCGTGAGAGATGGCATGGGCTATTAAGTGACCGAGAAAAACAGAATCTTATGCTCTGCAATATTGCTTTACTTCAAATCAATACTTTGCCTTCGCATTTCGATCTTCCCCATGTACACATTCTCTCTAGTCTTCTATACACATGCCCTTTCCAAGTTAAATTAAAAGCATCAATCGGAAAAATGACGTTACATAACGGCTACGGAGTCGGAGCCCCACCATTGCATGCGCAAGAGCCAGGACCAAAGTTTCACTTCCGGAAAATATTAACGCACTTGACGTTCTATTGGGGACACGACGCCGAGGTTCTGTTCTCGGGTTGGCCCGGTAAGAACCCGTTTATGTACGCACTATCGCTAACATTCGTGTTAGGTATAGCGGTGGGGGTGGAGTGGTTGTCTCACAGCAACATAATCAAGCCTGGCACTAGTGGACTGGTGACGAGGGTTTTGAGAACGGGATTGTACACGGTTCGTTCGGCGCTCTCATACATGGTCATGCTCTCTGTTATGTCCTTTAATGGTGGTGTTTTTCTTGCTGCTATTGCTGGTCATGCCCTTGGCTTTTTGATTTTTGGGTCCAAAGCCATGAGGAGATCCTCTAGACATTCCTCTGATATTCCTCCCTTGAAGTAATTGAATTGCATCACTGGTATTAATAAGCTTTTTTGAACTGTGCTGTTTCATCTGTAATCGAAATCTTTCATTTTTTCTGATAAATTTATCGTTTCTGAAATTGCCAAAGAGAGAGAGAGAAGAAGGGATAAAGGTCAAGACACTTCTTAATTATGCAAATTATATCATTTAGTTGTTTTTTTAACAATTTAGTCATTTTATATAAAAATAATAATGATACGATTACAAGTGACTAAATTTTATAACTTTTAAAAAAAATGTTTGTTAATTTTGTAATTAATGTATTCTATTGTTAAAAAACATTATAAAAATATTTTCTCCTTAATAAAAAAAATTGATCATTTATTTTTATATTATCATTTAAAAAAACAAAAAACTTAATTGTTATAATAAATAATAAAATTATAAAATTATTCTTCTTAACTTAATTAAAAAACATATATATAGTTAAAAAAAACTCATTTCATCCTTGAGTAGTAATGACAATTTGTGTTATCTTAAGTATGGATGTCAATTTACGTGGTAATTTCATTAATCCAATCAAATCTTAATCTTAAAATCTGAATCAAATTAATTACTGGTCAACTCATATAACCTACACAAATCGAATTGAATTAGGTTGAGTTCAAACCATCGTGTTAATACGAAATAATATTTTTAAAAAAATATTATAATATATAACCGTTATAACTTATAGTTTCGATTAAAAATTTAAAATTCAAGACACATTATTTTTCTTAATTATTATTTTTCTTAATTATAAATAAATTCAATCTCATTCACTAAATCTTTGCTTCTACATTAACCAACAAGAATCGTTTCTCTAACAACAGTTCTAGATCTTGCACTCCTTCACTCTTTCTTTAATAACAACCATATATTCATTAAGTAGTTTAAAGTATTTTTTGTCTCACCCTACAAATTTATAATATACTTAAATACTTTAAGAGGCTGAAAAATGAAAAAAAAAAGTATAAAAGAGAACGATCAATCAATGTTATTTTTTAAGTTAGTAAGTCGATCTTTCAGTGTAACAACATCAAATTCATTATAAGTGAGTTTTTTTTTTTTGCAAAAAATGACTTTAAATAAGTTCATTTTGTCGTAGTCTGAAAGAAATTTTATTGAAATTTGGAGCTCTTTGTTCAAACAATGATTTTCATGAAGATACAATAATTTTTTATTTTTGCCCAAGAGAAATTTAATAGTATTTACCTTTGTCAATTTATTTAGAATGAGCTTTAAGAATTAGATTTCTTTTTTATGTTTATTAGTGATATTGTTTTATAATTAAATAATTATTATAATATAATAGATATTTAGAAGGAGTTATAGTATTTTCATGGATTTTCTTGTATGGATATGTTATTTGATTCAATGTTAATTAATCATTTATTCAAAATATTAATTGTTTTAATAATATTTTTCTAACTTATTTTAAACTACTTTATTTGTATTTTGTTTCACTCACCTTTATTAATTTTAATTGAGTTAGTTCGATTAAGACCATTATTATTAATGAATTTTAATCATTAAATATATATTTATTTATTAATTTGTGATAATTTATTTGTGTTTACTTTGAATTTAAACTCAATTTTATTAATTTAAATTAAATTAGAATTGAATTAATTTAATTTCAATTATTACGAACTAATTCGATCTAATAGTACGAATTAACACCCATTTTAATAAGTAACTACATTAGTCTCAATATATGTTATTATTTTAAAATTTGTTAACATTTTCTTACAAAATAATTTACTAGTAATTTAAATTATATATATATATATATATTATACAAAATAATAAATATTATAATCCAATGACACTAGCTCGTTAAACTTAATTGAATATTACACCATATGCATTGTGAAACCTGTCAATTAATTCTTCCCTTCTCTTCGTTGATGCTTTCCAGGCACCCAATAATATTCTCTCTCTCTCTCTCTCATTTTTAATTAACATTATAAAGAATTATTGTACTCTCAACAGTCGTCATGAACCTCAAACGTGTTGCTTTCCAGCTCCTCAAAGTTCCTATTATATACAATCAACAAGTTAATAAAGCTATAAGAACAAGGTCAATCCCCCAAAACCCAACTTAATTAGTCATATCATGTCCAAATCAATTTGCACAGATATCGTATTTCTCTCTATCTAACTAGCTAGCTCTAAAAAATGTCTCATGATGTACATGATCCTTACCATGACATGCCCATGAACTCTAGTACTGATCAGTACTCTATGCCGCCCAAGGGCGACCTGATGAACACAACTCATGATCACAAAATCATGATCATGAATCGTATGAGCCTCTATTGGAGCAAAGATGCAATAGTCTTATTCTCTGGTTGGCCTAATGACCATCTTGGTATGTACATATTGGCTCTTCTATTTGTGTTTCTCTTAGCTGTTGCTGTTTAAGTCTTGTCTGTTTCGCCCACCGTGAAACAGAGCAAGAGTCCTGTCACGGCCGGGTTCATTCAGTCCAGCGTTTACGCTTTTCGAGTGGGTTTCCTTTACTTGGTGATGCTCTCAGTCATGTCCTTCAATATTGGAATCTTTCTTTCAGCCGTGGCTGGTCACACAATCGGGTTCTTCATCGTTAAGACTCGGGCTCATGTCTTGATTAAACGAGCTGAACCCAAACATTGATTTTGCTTTTTTTTTAAACTGCTTGTGTGTTTTATTTATATATGATATTATAGTATATGAATATGTGTGTGCGTGATTGTGCAACTGTGTGAAGTCTTTTAATGTGTTCGCTGTGTTCTGTTTATTTGTTCTGGTTTGCTTTATGTACTTGTTTGTGTAAGTGTGACAAAAGCTTATGTATGCATTTTTAGGTATGGAGTGAATATGTATCTCTTGCTGTGCTTTCCACTATTGAATAATATTTTAAGGGTCATGTTTTTTTATTTATCTTAGTATCATTGAATTTTTTATCCATCGCCCAATACTGTCGACAAGTTATATTTATTAGAAGTTTCAATATTATTTAATAGTTATTTATAAATTTAAAAAATATATTATTTTATTTTATGCAATAATTATTTGGTATACTAATTCTGCACCAACTTATAACATAAAGAAAGGTAAATAATATCTGTTGTTAAAAAGTGAATTTGACTCGTTTTCTAACTCATTTCTTCTTTGAATTTAATTTTATTCATACATTTGAAACTAGTTTTCTATTTTTCTAATGTATTTAGAGGGAAAAAATTGTTTTATAAAAAGTTTTATTTTTTAAAATGAGTAAAGTTATTTGAAATATGTTTTTTAAGTTTAAAAGCAATGAAAAGTGTGTACAAACGAGATTGGATTTAAACATGATTTTGAACTTATATAGCTACTTATTAATCAAATTAGAAAATTCTTGGTTAAAAATGAATATGTTTGTTAGATTTTAAGTTATAAATAAAGTTATGTTTATTTTTGTAAAACATTCTAAAATTTGTAAACATTCTTCTATTTTGTAACTGTAATTTATTAGTTCAATTTTGATCGATTAGTTATAATTTAGAGTTTATCTATATAGAGATATTTAAATTTGTTGCTCGATTAACTAAGTAATATTTATAGCGAATTTCGTTAAATTTTTGTTATTATTATTTTTCTTTTTTAATATTTCTGTTACAATATATATTTTAATTTATTTTAATATTATATTTCTAATAACATAATTTTGTCGGTTTATTTTGGGTTGTATTTATTTAAATAATAACTAATTAAAATAAGTAAAATATATACGATTTTAACAATTTAAACCTTTTATTCAAAAATTAGACTTAAAACATAAATGGATACAAAACATGTCCTAAGAACCCGTGTTACAACGTTTTCTATTTTCAAGTTCTGTTTTGTTATTTTTGAAATTAATTTTATATTTTATATTTCATTTAGAAGAGGAAAAAACACTTAATTGATAAATAATTCTATTTTCTTATTTTATTTTTTCTTAAGTCACAATAATTAAGAAATAAAATTAACTAATGAAAGGAAAATTAAATTTGAAATATGATTTTTAAAACTTTTTTTCTATTTTAAAAATCATAAAAAATTTGTAAAAATATAAATGAATTTCAACTTTATTTTGAATTTAAAAATTAAATTGAGTATTAAATGCACGTTTTTTAAAAACATGAGTTAAAAAATAGAATTTTAGAACCTAATTGATTATAAAATACACGCTAATATTTTATAATTAAATATGATGGCACTTAAAAGAGGATCGTGAACTCTACTAGTTCATGTTTCAAATAATATGTAACTATACATGAAGTCGTAAATATATACGTAACTTTGTCCAGGCCTTTGTCTACAGTGTAATATATAAAATCATAATTCTCATTGCCTTTTTCTTCACGAGTTGTTCGAACGAGCAGTTAGATCAGTATGGTTCCTTAAAGTGTTCTATTGAGGTTGCGACGGCGAAACTCACGTTGAGCAGAAATGGTGATTCTGAATACTAGATGGTTGCATCACTAGTGAGGCTACACTGTCTACCTATCCCCTCAGGTTTTGTTGTTACGCCTTACAACAATGTTCTTTGTACTGATGTTGTTGGTTTACTTGATGATATTTTTTTTTTCCAATATTGCAACTGATCGGTTTCAGAAATAAAAAATCAGAAACCAGAAACAGCTTCGGGACAAATATAAACCAGAGATCAGAACTCAGCAAAAAAACGAAAACAGTAGTTACAATCAGTAGCCACACCAAAAATCAAAAATCAAAAATCAAAAATCAAAAATCAAAAATCAAAAATCAAAAATCAAAAATCAAAAATCAAAAATCAAAAATCAAAAATCAAAAATCAAAAATCAAAAATCAAAAATCAAAAATCAAAAATCAAAAATCAAAATGGTAGTTCCATTAGAAATCAGCAGGTAGTTTCATTAGTTACCAATAACCTGCTCTGATACTATGTCAAAATATTCTCTCATAATTATCATGTATTTCATATTATTTCTGTTCTAATCTTTATGTACAAATGTATAGTATTTGTATACACAAGAAAACGGAAAGTAAACAAATTATAACAATATTAATTTCCCACTATTATTCTTGTATGCTAATTATCTGCCATAATTCATGCATTGTTGTTTTCATGTTGTCTGCCATATTACTCACATGCCAACACTCCCACTCAAGGTGGTGCATATATGTCTTTTATGCTCAACTTGTCAAGTGAGTTGTAAAAGTGGTGCATATATGTCTCTTATGCCCAACTTGTCAAGTGAGTTGTAAAAGTTCTTTGCAGACACAGATTTTGTGAGTATATCAGCCAATTGATCTTCTGACTTAACAAATGGAAGCTTAATAATTTTTTTATTCAAGATTCTGTTTGATGAAGTTCCGATCCACTTCAATGTGCTTCGTGCGATCATGTTGAACTGGATTGTGAGAGATGGCAATGCCTGCTTTGTTATCACAAAATAAGTTCATTTCAGAGTTAGGAGCAACACTAATCTCGGTTAGAAGTTTTTTCAACCACAGGAGCTCACATATTCCCTTGACCATTCCTCAAAATTCATCTTCAGCACTAGATAAGGCAACTACCTTTTGCTTCTTGCTCCTCCATGTAACAAGATTGCCCCCTACAAAAGTGAAGTACCCAGCAGTAGATTTCCTATCCTTCATATTCCCTGCCCAATCTGAATCTGTATATCCAAGGACTTCCTATTGACCATTCTTTGAAAACATAAGTCCTTTCCCAGGAGAGGACTTTAAATAACGAAGTATTCGCATGACCGCATCCATATGGTCTTCACTTGGGCAGTGCATGAACTGACTCACGACACTCACATCATCAGCAATATCAGGTCGAGTATGAGATAAATATATGAGTTTACCTACTAACCGTTGATATCTCTGTTTATCTGCTGGTACTTGGTTCACATATTCTCCGAGTTTATGATTTTGAACCATTGGAATATCGACAGGTTTACAATCTAGTAGTCCTGCCTCTACCAGTAGGTCCAGAGTATATTTCCTTTGGGAAAGACATATGCCTTGTTTTGATCTTTTTACCTCAATACCTAAGAAGTATTTGAGCCCTCCCAAATTCTTCATTTCAAACTCATTTGACAGTTGTTCTTGAAGCCTAGAGATTTCTTATTTATCATCTCCTGTAATGATCATGTCATCTACATAGACTATAAGGGCTGTTATCTTCCCTAATCGATGTTTTAGGAAAAGAGTATGATCAGAGTTGCTTTGTTGGAACCCATATTTCTTCATTGCTGAACTCAACCTACCAAACCATACTCGAGGTGATTGTTTTAGTCCATACAATGCTCGTTGTAATCTACATGCAGTTTCTTTTCCTGTTGTAACAGTATATCCTGGTGGGATATCCATATAAATCTCTTCCTCAAGATCACCATGAAAGAAGGCATTTTTTACGTCAAGTTGGTGCAATGGCCAATCTAAATTTGCCGCAAGAGATAACAAGACTTTAACGGTTTTTAGTTTAGCCACAGGTGAGAAGGTTTCTTGATAATCTATCCCGTGTTTCTGTGTATATCATTTTGCTGCAAGTCTCGCCTTGTATCGATCAACTAACCCATCTGTTTTATATTTAATGGAGAAATTCCACTTGCATCCTACCATCTTCCTCCCTTGAGGCAACTCGCCTAACACCCATGTGTTATTCTTCTGCAATGCCTCAAATTCCTCTTTTATATCTTAAGCCCATTTTGGATCAGATAAGGCTTCTTCAATGCTACTTGGAATTTGACACGAGGAGAGTGTTTGTGCAAATGCCCTGATAGGTTCTGATAACCTTTGAGTAGATACATAATTTGCTATTGGATACTTGGATTGTCGTTCTTCTCTTTCTAGGGAGTATCGATTTGGAGGTTTGCCTCGATTATGTTTGAAAGGTAAAACATAACCAACAGATGTATCTATAGCATTAGTTTGTAAAGGTATGATAGGATAGCTTACCTCAGGAGTATTCTCAGTAGGAGGATCATTGGGTACTAGGGAGTGGAGGGGTACATCAACCACTTCATCTTCTGGAGATTCAATTACTACTTCAGCTTCAGTTCTTGGAAGTTCAAGCTCGGGTCTAGATACTGGCTCCTCCATATGATTGGCATGATCCGAGTATGTTGGACTAGTGTCTAATATTTCAACATCAAGCCAATTTCGTTCTTCACCATAACTCTCCTCCTGAAGAGTGGAATTGGATACTGGTGATGGGAAAAAAACATTCTGATTCGAGGAAAGTGACATCCATGGTAATATAGGTTCTTTTAGTAATTGGATCATAACATCGATAACCATTTTTTTGTACGCCATACCCCAAGAACACACAGCGGACAGCACATGGATCTAACTTAGTTCGTTGATTTTTATGGAGGTGGACAAAAGCAACACATCCAAAAATTCGAGGCGGAAGCATCAAAATAGTAGGCAAGGGAAGATGATCATATAACACCTTTAATGGAGTGTGAAATTGTAAGGTTTTTGTGGGCATACGATTTAGTAGATACACCGTTGTAGTAATAGCATCACTCTAGTATTTATTAGGCATATTTGCACCGATTAGTAAGGCCCGAGCTGTTTCTAAAATATGCCGATTATTTCTCTACGCAGTCTTATTCTGTTGTGGGGTTTCTGAACACGAGGTTTCATATTAATAATAAGAATTTAAATCTAATGTTGAGTTTAGCCTATGAATTTAGAAGAGTAGATTTAATGAAAAAAGGAAATCAACTATTTTAAGTACATTACAAAGTAGAATATTAATGAACAAACAGTCATAATAGTTCAATATGTAGAAAATGAAATCATAAAAATAGACAAAAAATATCAAGAAATTGGACAAATAATAAAACCCAAAATATTAATAAACTTTGAAATACCAAAATAATAGAACTTAAATATTTTAAAAAAACCTCTGACATCACCAAGAAAAAAATAATATAATAAGAAATAGTAATATATCAAAGTTTAAGTTTATATATCATGACTAATAAACCTCTAACAAAGAAATAAAGGTACTATAACTAAAACAAGAAGTTAAAATAATGAAAATATTAGTATATAATGTAATACTAGAGAGAAAATGATACCATTAGTATCTCAATAATGTTTAAAAATAAACTATATGATATAAAATTAGATTTTAATAAAAACCTAGTAGGTATATCAAAAAACCAAATAGTAATAATAAAAGTTTTATTTCTTTTGGTAGAAAAAATTGATATAGCATATAAATCAAACATAAAGTCCATACAAGACATAAATGAAACACAAAATAAACTCCTAAATCAAATAAGAGAGTATGGTTATAATAAGAGAAATTATAATAATATATATTTAAGGAATTTACATAATTAATAATGGATGTAAATAATATAATTAGAAATGATGAAACTATAAGCAATAAGTTTGATCCATTTGTACGATTAAAAAAAGAACCACCTAAGAGATTAGATGTATTAATACTTAAAAATGAGAAAAGATAGAATGAAGAAAGACCGGAGAATAAAGAAGAAATTATAATCACAGTTTAATAGAATATAAAAAAGAATTCAAAATAATATTTTATAAACCTTGAGAATAGGGACATAAAAATAAACTCAAAAGACAATGTCATGAAAAACTTTTGGCAAATAAAGAAGAAAATGATATGAGTTCCTTATCAAGAGGAAACATCTTATACACATAAAGAAAAAAAAATAGGAAAATGTTAGAAGAATCAAATATTCCTTGTATAACAGACATGAAAAAAGTTATAGATAAATGATCTAATGATATGAGTGTAATCATATAAATTTCTCTGAATATACATTCTAATCTCCAATTTGTATATTTTAGTGGCTTACATAATGACAACAACATTTACAAATTTAGGGAATACTTTCACAGGTAGAGAATATTTAGATATTATAATAAATAAAATATATAAGAAATTTATCAAAAAAAATGTACACATAAGCTATCATATAGCTTCCTTTATACATGAATATTAAATATATTATCATAAGCTATCACTCTCAATACAAGAAATTTATAAATAAATATTTTTAAAAAAATTAACATAAATATTATATAAAATTACAATAGAAAAACTTATCAAATATAAAGAATAAGAAGTTTTAACATTAAATATGAATATAATATAAAACATTAATCAATTTAGAGGGAATTTTTTAAGGTGTGCAGTCTATACTAATATCAGAATGTAAATTTGAGATTAATGTAAAATTATCTTTTGAATTTTATATAATTCATGTCACGTGATATTATTTTTAATAGATTTATAAAAATATATATTATTTATATTATAATATATATATATATATATACATTTTTAACGTATAAAATCGTTATATGAAAAATAAAATTTATATATTGCATGGGAAGTAAAAAATTAAACTTTATTTAAAATGGTTTTATGTCCTACAAATACACTATTTATTATCTTAATCATAATTAGAACTTTTAATAAAAATTAACACCGTTGTAGGTACTGAAATTTTAATAATAATCTACTTAAAAATTAATATATTTTTATGTATCTTAATCATAATTAGTAAATCATTCTTACATGTTTTTCCTTAAACGTATATCATTTTTTAGAGATAAAATAAGATGTTTTTATCTCATATCTCATTTAATATCTCTAATTGATTTATGTTTTAATATTATCACATTTTATTTAAATATTATCTTATCTTATTTAGATTATAAATACAATGCATCTTATTTTAAACACATTATATATTATTTTTCTTATTAAATTTAAATTATAAATTAATATTTATCATATTTTTAATTATTTTTACATATTCATTTTATTTAGACTAATTAAGAACAAATGAGATATTGTAATTAGAACTTTTTTATTATCATATTATTCCATTAAAAATTAAATTAAAAAAGATAAGATGTAATTTAAAAACTAATAAATTATTTCATAAATTTTATTAAAATCTTATCTAATTTACACATTTTTTTTCTAGTTTTATATGAATTTATTAATTACATGATTTCATAATATAAAATATTTTATTGTACACAATTCTCACGTCACATTACTCGTACCGACATCAACTTTGTCCCAGTACATAACTCAAATCAATTAATCATATAAATAAAGAAATAAAAGTTAATACATCCAAAAATCAATTAAATTAAATAGTGATTAATATTTTTAAAAAATTCAATAAAACAGTTAAAATTATAATACGAAAAGAATCTTAAATAATTTATTATACTTATAAGATATTATTATTATCAATATTAATACTAATTTTATCAACACGCTTACAAAAAGAACCCAACGAAAAAAAGATTAAGATTAAAGATTAATACGTTTAAAAATCAACTTAGTTGATTTTTAATTAAACGTATTAATCTTTAATCTCTTATATGATTATTATTTACTAAACAATGAAAAATCCATTTTTTTTACTCATAAGTGACCGCAACATCCATATATAGATTTTTCATTTGCTTAAAATCTGGTTAGATTCCCAACAATACATAAGAAAAATTCAGCATGCCACACCTTGAAAAACGTAAAAGATCCTTAATAGAAGCTACTTCTCATTCCAATGCCCACTATTATATCAAAACTTTCCCATCCCCCAAATGTCTGTCTTTCAAAACGTTATTTTCTTATTTAAATAGTACACAGACAATTCCAACTTTCGCACCTACGATTCCTTCAATCAAATAATAAAAATTTTATTTTCTTTTACCAAATACACAAATGATCGCTTATTGACAATATAAAAACTAATGTATCTCGATCAATATGTTGAAATAAAATAATTTTCCTTGAAAAATTTATCATTTAAAGCTTATATTAAATTAAATTAAACACAAAAACCGTTCCAACATGCATTTTTATTATTTAATTATTATAAAGTTTCGAAATGGCGGATACATAGGCTGGAAATTTAAAACCAAGGTTTACATTCTAAACCAACCCACCACAAAAACCACACAAAAACCTAAGAAGGGTAATATAACTTAAAACCATAATCTTTACTGTGTTGTTGCCATTGTATATTACGCTTCCCACTTCGGTGAGAAATGAAATATCAGAACCATTTATTTCCAAGCCTTCCACAAAATAAGCATTTCATGTTCCTTCTTCTTCTCTTGCTATTCTTCATTACATTTTTGCTATTTCTTCTAAACTAATAAAACCTATATAGCAAAAACTAATAAAACCTACTACTTTTCTATATAGCAAAACTACTACTAAAACCTTTTTTGTTTCAACTACCAAAAAATCACATTTCAATTTCTTTCAGTTCCCAAGACTCCCAAAAACCGGGGTTGATTACTGATCAGTGATTTTAAACAAAACACCAGTGGGACTGATGGAGTTAATAAGTCCATTCTGGTGGCAACGGAATCTTATGGTTCATGGATTGTGGGTGGTGTTGTTGAGGCCTCATGTAGTTTCGTTTCTGATTTGAAAAGCTATCGTTTAAACCAAGCCTGAAAGCAACATCTGCAAATCATCCCAAGAAAAATCAAATGAAATAATAAATCAGTAAAATCCAAAAGAAAATATGTTTACGATTATGATATAGTAATTACGATATGAGAAAAAAGAAAAAAATCAGAGCATTTTACCATCTTCGGAATTCAATCTTCCTTTAAAACGAGAATAGGTTTCGGGTTGTGCACACATTCCATCCAAGTTCAAATTCAGTGCTTGAGCCACTCTTGCTGGAACCAAAACAGTCGACGATCCTACAAACCAGAAAAGTTAAATCAAAATGTAAAAGGGTTAGAGATAGATCCAAAGTTAAAAAATTAAAATATTCATAAATTAAACCAGAAACCACAAGCAATTTTTTTTAAAAATGACAGAAAAGGGAAGGACCTAGTTTCTTGCGAGTTGTTATAGGTTGATTGCCCGTTGGGCGAGGGAAGAAAACCCCAGTCCCAGCGCAACCCTTTTTGGATCCTACTCTTTGACCTTGAGTCCCGAGTACGAGAGCTCTCGCGCCTGAACCGTTTAGCTGCTTCTGTGGTTGTGAAGCCTGTTGCAGAGGAGGCCATGCAGATGTAGACAAACCCAAAGAACGTTTGCTCCTGCAACCATTGTTTTGAATCATGCGGTGATTCTGGAGAACATGGTTTTGAACACTAGACTTCATTTGTAGCTCTCCCAAAATCACCGAGCTTTGCTGCTTCATGATTTGTAGCTGTCTGAGCTTCTCAAACTACAACCAAACGAATAGAAAGAAAAATATAATAAGACTTTAGCATGAAGGTATATTTTAATAATCGGCAATAATGATTATATAGTTCTATCAGAGCACTTACCTGATAGGTCTGCAATTGTTTCTGCGAAAGCGATTGGTTCGAGTGAAACCTAAAATCAGGATAAGGAGCAGGGACAGGAGCAGGGGAGGGTTTTCTCGTAGGTCCCAACAGATCTCTGTTTTGATACAACCCACGACTTTCTTCGTTCATCATCTTCGCAACTTCTCCGGCAGCGGAATGCAACAGATCCCAAGTTGCCGGCAATGGGGACACATGTGACTGATAATTCCGGCGTATACGATTTGACTCATGTCCGCAACCGCAGCCACCTCCTAGGGTACATAGTGTCGATTGTGGTGAACTAGACATAACCCAGTGATGCTAAACGAGTAAATCAAATTTTTTAATCAGATATAAACTCAAACGAAATAGCAAAAAATTTATTTGCGAAAAAAGCTAATGGAAACAAAGCAACGGACTGCAAACAAAATCATACATACCTTGTTCTTGGAGGCAAAAACAGGGTCATTGATTTTGAAGGCATCTTCAAGAGTGGAGCGAGCCATTTGACGAGATAAGCCAGTGATGTATTCTTCTTCATCACTCTCTGTCTCACTAGAACTCAGAACAGACTCCACGGGAGAACTGAAATCAGAAGTCACACCGGAAGAACCAAATCCGTAAGAAAAATCAAACGGAGACGAGCACTTCGGAGCGTCGGTTTGTGAGACAAAGCCAACCCCATCTTTGTTTTCAGTTTTATTTTTCATACTGTTTGTTAGAACGAGGTCTTCGTCTTCGTCGTCGTCGGTAAGAAATTTAGGTGGCAACCAAAACTCAGCGTTGTCGAAAAGTTCAGCCATTCCCTCCAAATTAAACCCTGATTTAGCAGAGCAATGACGCTTGGAGTGAAAGAGTCGGGCAATAAAATATCAGAAGTGAAAAGATTTTGGATGGACCTGAGGTTGCTACTTCAATAAGTTTTAATAATATCAGTACTAGTTAGGTTTGCTAGCTAGTGGCTCCTGTCTCTTCAGTTCCATCAGAGCGATAGAGTGAGAAAAAGAAAGAGGAGTTAGCTCTGATTGAACAAATTAATTCCTAATCCGAAGGCCTTTTTGTATTTTAAACAAAATACACAGGAATGCAGGTATATTTTAGAGTAATGGAATATTTAATTTGTGTATAGTTAAAAGTATGTTATATAAAATAATTATGATTTTAATGTATAGTTGTTTTCGCTCCTTTCTCCACCCACTTTACACCAGAGTAATTCGATTATCGATTTAGAGCATCAATATTATAGCACTTAATATAATAATTTTATTATATTAACAATAAAAATAACTGTAATAACGTTGATATATTTAATATAATTATATAATTATTATTATATATGAGGAGAGGCGAAAGCGACCAGTAAAGCAAAGAAAGAGAGGCAATGCAGTGCTTTTGAGGGAGCACAGAAGAAGAATACAGAATTCTGACGCAATAGTTTTCACTTTCCACTTTATGAGAGTGATTTTAAAATTTTACAATTGATATTAATATCTCGCATCTCTTACTATACATTTAATTTAAATGTTGCTGGTTATAACTTATAGTAACTAATTTTTATAAATAATTTAAAAAAAAATCAAAAAGACTCTAGGAGTTGGATGCTTGGATGCATCTTTAATTATTTAAATTTTCATATAAAATTTACCCATTAAAATAACAATATATATTAAATAATATATTTAAAATATCATCATCTCATTTAATTATCTTTACAAATATATACTATTTAATTATATATATTATTTCAAATATATCATTTAATTATCTAAATTATTTTAAATCTAACACTATTATATGATATTTGTAGATAAAAATCAATAAAATGATATAAATATAACAAATTTGTTAGTTAGGCTACATAATAAATATAAAATATAATGTAATATTTTAAAATAAAATAAGTATAATAATTTGATGATATTTTTTATAAATTTAACTAATTAACTATCACAGTAAGTGTGTGTATAAATTTAAGCGATGACTGTTGTAGTATAAATTTGTAATTTCAAAAAATAAATTCCACCAAGTAAACAAAACATTATTTAGTATTTTGTGTATTATTTAAAGAAACATTATTTAGTATTTTTGTGTATTATTTAAAGTGAGGTATTAATGTTTACAACACATTATTGTTGTCATGCATGCCCTTGGACCCATTTAAGCTCATGGCTGATAATTATTTGGATGCATAGTATAAACATTTATATAAAAAAAATGTTATAATCGTCTATTTATTTAGTCTTTTAAGTGTGATTTAATTATTTTATTTTAAAAAGATGTTATTTAATTCTTTTAAAAGTATAATTATGTTATTAAGAATAAAGTAGGATATTTTATATAAAAAAAAAACTGAAAAAAGAATACGAAATAACCCCACGAAACCGACGAACCCCAAACCCACTATCTCTTCTCCAAAAACGAAATACCCATGGTGGTACATCAGTTTTTTGATTTTATAGATCTATACATTTACATTTTGTAGTTGCCGAAGATGTTTAGAATAGCAACTTTTGTTTTGATTAGATGCCTAAAATATCCTTACAAATAAATTCAAAAAATATTTATTCTCATCAATTATAACGACCTAAAATATCCTTACTAATATTTTTATATTAGTCTTTTTCATCTTCAATGACTTATGAATTTATTGAGAATATTTCCCCGAATAACATCGGATTCTCTAATATCTTTGATGTCTCCATAAGAGATGTTTTTCTAAATAATATTATAAGTTTTACTATTTTTCCTAAAGTTGTCACATTCCTTAGATACTGTTGGTTGTTGTTGTAATGTTGTAGAATAATTCCTTATTATTATCTCTTATAGAGTTGTCACATTGCTTGATATTGTTGATTGTTGTTGTAATGTTGTTGGTAAAAGCATTGTGTTACTCAACTAAACCCAAAAATAAATTTACTAAGCAAAATTTTTAGGTCGTTATAAATCACATAAGTCTTTTTCTACTTTATGAATCCAATTGAGTTTTTTTATTTCAGAGATATTACTTTTTTTTAAATTATTAGATTATTTCTTTTCATCTTTAATTTTTTCTTTATAAGTTTTATCTTCTTTAGATTTACTTTTTTATGAAGATTCATTTTTACAGTTTTGGACTCTAAAAGTTATTTTTAGCAATCAAGTTATTCCTATTTATTTCCTATCTCCATAAAAGACTTCTCTAGATATAAAAACTCTAATTTCTGTAAGATTTTTATCTTATTTTTCTTTATCTTGATCTTCATATCAAGATGTTATATTAATGTAAGCATAAAAATAATTAGAGATACTAATTCTTTAATAAGAATATCTAACAAACTATTCTTATTTACTAGGAGATGTGTGATATCAAAACTATAATGGTTAAATCATTATTGTTATCTAACTAATTTTCCTTATTTATAATCACCTATAATATTTGTTATTAAGAAATAACAAAAATTCTTATTATCGATTCTAACAACGAATCTAGAACTTATGACATATATTACAAATTCCTTAATAACTTTTTTAACAATTAGATGTTCTTTTTTATTACTGTGATAATTTAATTATAGATCATGAAATTTTTTTGATGTAAATTTACAAAGATATTCATATTTATTATCTATTTTTGCTTTCAAAATTCCCAATATTCTTGTGAAATATATACTTTAATTATTATTTTATCATTTAGACTTTTATGGTATAAAGTTGGTAGATTTTTTACGTGTGCTTTTACTTTATCCATTTAGATAATATTTTACTCTGTTTATTTTCAGATATAGTCTTTTTTAATTTTTGCTTGTAAAGGTTTTCAACATATGTCAAATACCTTACAAAATTTTGTAATTAGTTTTTGTCCTTTAATTCACTAGTAAAATCTGAAATATTATTTAGTATATAGGATTCTAGGTTATGTTTTTCATTTTCAATTTTCAATCTTAAACATTTAATTTTCTTTTGTGTAATTACTAATTTCTTTTCATAAAATATAATGACTTATTTTCTACATTTTTATAGAATATTAATAATATAATTTATTCATTGTAGCTTATTTGTCAATTAATGATATATTATACATTTTTTTGTATATGTGATATTAGTATATTCATTACTTTTTTACTTATTCAATAATAAATTATGTATTTTATTGGGAATAATTTCCTTATAGATAAAACGATGAATCTTTAAATTTACCTTTTAAGTTTTTTCAATTATTTTACTAATTACTATTTCCCATGAAAAACATAATGAAATGTTTTATATTTATAATTTTACTATTTCTTGGTTCTTTATTATTTTTTCTTCCATTTTTATTTATGAAATATTAATATTTATTTCGATTAGATTAAATTTTTGTTATGTTTGAGAGGTATTTTTGAATGTTTTAAAATTTTAAAAGTATTTTTGAACATACCTAAAAACTTGTTGTACTTTTGATGTTATTAATGAGAAAATTCTAATATTTTTTTTGTTACATATGAATTTTTTTTCAAAATTTATCAATTCTTATAACTTAAAATTAATAAATTAATACGTGTTTAACAAATATATATCACGTTGTTAATCATACTTATTTGTTGATATTATATTAATTTAATATATTTAATTGTTTTTATTAAATTATGATATTTAATAAAACTCACTTAATATTTACATAACGAAAATACCTAATTTGTTATAATTGTTTCATTAAACCTATTTTTTTATTTTATGATATATGTATAAATTATTATATGTATTAAATAATTTATATGTTATTTTTTAAATATAAAATATAAAATGTATTGTAATAAAGTAATTGTTAAATTATTTATTAATAAAAATAATTTAAATTGTAACATGTTGTCTGCTAACTGTGATAAAAAACCATCATTTTTTATATAATTGTTACGAAGCAATTGGTATATTTGAGGACATGCATGGACCGCCTGATAAGATGGCTGAAAAGAAAGAAAGAATGAAAGGAAAAAAATAAAAATAAAATAAAATCGACAATATTATATAATGGCCTAAAAGAAGATGTTAACTGAGTAGGTTGTTAGTTGTTATTAACTTTGTGTAAAAAATTAGATAATTGATTTTATCAAAATTAATTATATATTTATTTATTTTTTAAATATTTTTTTAAATTAAATAATTTTATGTTATGATTTATGTAAAATTTTAAAAAAAATTATTTAAAAATATAAAAATAGAGTTAATTAAGTTTATTTGTCGAATTGATCGGATGTTATCCGAATAATTTACGGATCGTATTGAGTGGATGTGAAAAATAATTGGATCGATTGCGGATTAAGATATTTTAATTCGAACGTATAGTCAGATCAGATGATATGAATATAAAATTAACGATTTCGATATAATGAACAGAATTAGTTAACAATATAATAATAATTTATTTTTTAATATCTAATTTAATAATAATAATAGTAATAAAATTAATATTTTATATATGTTGTTTTTTTGTGATAATAATAATAATAATATCTTTACTCATTATTGCATAGAAATTGAAAAGAAGAAGAAATGCACTAAAGTAGATATTATTATTTTTAATTAAAAAGTAGATATTGTTTTGCAACCATTAATGGATTGATGATATACACACCATGTGATGAGTTAAATGCAATTTGGCCAAAAGGCTCCAAGATAGGATGCATTATCATTATGAATGGATGATAATGTACATAAAATGGGCCTAATCTGAATTAGAATAAAGTAATTTTATCCGATAAAACTCTTTTATCTTAGTATTTATCTTTTTCATAAATTAAAAAAAAATCATAATTTTTGGAAAATAAACCAAAGATTTTTATCTAACCTTCGTACAAAAGCTTACAATCTTACATACATTAGAGAGTCTTGTAGCTTTTTGCATCAGACTTAGATAAACGTGTATATTCTAGGTAAATATAAGTTTAAATCACATTTAACATAAAATATTGGGGTGTATATTATGCAAAATATTAAGTTATTTATAACGATACCCTAATTTTTCTATATATAATTTTTTTAGTTTCTTATTACATAATTTGATATTTCATGTATAATCAAAATAACATATTTTATTTATATTATATCACTAAGTAATAATAATAAAAATATTATTATCTATTTACAACAACTATAACATACTCAAAATATATTTAATTTTTATAATTTTATACCTACTATCATGTCTCATTGAAGAAACTTTCTGGCTACGTTTCTACTAGTTGCAATTGTTAAAATTAATCGACAAAAATGATACAAAATGATTTACTTCGGATCCATTAATATATAAAAGCATAACTATAATATTTGAAAGGGACAATAGATAGCAACATCAATACCTGCATACTTTTTATCATGAGAACTTAATGAGCAAGTTATAAACTTTATGTATGAGATGATTATTAATGCGTATTTTCCCTTTTCTTTTTAGTAAAATTAATACTGTACTAGTAGTAACTAATGACTGATGAGTCAAAAGAGACCACTTTGTTTTCCTCGAACGATATATTTATTACAGAGTAATCAAGTCATGGATTCGTGCCTAAATTAAAATTTAAGGTGATATGTATAACTCCATTTTATGTATTGATTTATTAATTATCTTATAAATATTAAATATAAAATTTTATTTATAAAAAAAATAAGAATATTAGTACTTCATTGTATCGTGTTTGTATGGTATATAAGTTTCTCTCCGGTGTGGGATGAGAGATAATAAATTAAGACTAAACAAACCAAGAACATGTTACCTTAATTGGCGGTGAAGTATGGAGTTAATTCTTATATATTAAGCTTGTCGTTATGTCTTATGGATGGAGTTAGTGTCTCATATTATATAATTGATTTTTGGAGAATCTAACTTTGACCATATGTCCCTATCCTTTAGCTGCTTAGCAGCTACCACTTTGACTAAATCCATAAAGACAAAGCTAGCCCTTCCCTTCCTCCAAATCCGCCACTTTCTCTGTTATATATATATATATATATATATGAGTGGAAACCAGTCCATTGATTTAACTATGCCAACTCTTAGTCTTCTCCTCCCGGTAATTTTATTTATAATTATTGGGATACAAATCACATATTAAATTTTTATTATTTTTTAAATATAAACTCGATGTTAAATTATATAAGATATATAAGAATTTATAAATTATTTGGTTTATTTTGTTTATTGCGGATATAATAAGGATATAATGGTAATAAAATGCATCGAGTTTTTCCATCTCCTTTCAAAGCAAATTATCAAATCGGTCCAATTAGAATATAAAGTTAGTTTAACAGCTCACTTGTGGGACATAGAAAAATATTTATTTATTAATGAATCATGGCACATTACGTACAAGTTACCCAAACTCATCAAATTAACACTTGCATGTTAAAGAGGAGGAGGAGTAAAGAGAGAGAAAAAAAGGGGTGTTTTTAGTTATACCAAGAGAATTAATGGTTACATACTACCACTTACGGAATTTTTAAAATAAAAAAAAACTAATGTAATAATATTATTACGTATATAAATCAGATTAAATATAGATATAGAGTGAGATTAATGTAATAAAGTAAAAATATTATAAGATTTTAATAATTTAATGATATGAGAGGTATAGTAGATACAAAATACATTTTAAAAAATTAAAAAAAAAACAACAAAAAAACTCCAAAAGTTGTTAACGATGAAACACATCGATGCTTGATTCACATGATAAAATTGAAATTGAAATAAAAAAAATGTTTTTTAGTTTGACCATTAAAATAAAATAAAAAGAACTAGTATTACAATATTTGGTTTGACATTGAAATAAAACGAAAAAAACTATAAATTATCTAAATACCCCTATATTGAATAAAGTTTAAATAATATTATTTAATTATTATTTATTTATTAGACAAAATACATTATTGAGATCATTATTTTTCTAAATAATTATTACTTAAAAAGAAAATATATTATTAAAATTATTATTTTTCTAAATAAGGTTTTGAGGTTTACGATTTGAGTTTTTGGGTTTTGGGATTTAGGTTTTTGGGTTTTGGGTTTTAAGATTTGGGATTTACGGTTTTGGGTTTAAGGGTTTGAGATTTGAGATTTGGGGTTTAGGGTTTAGATTTTTAAAATTTGAGGTTTTTGATTTTAAGATTTAGGGTTATATTTATGGTTGCGATTAATTTTTTTAAAATTTGATCGACAAATACTTCATACTTCGTATTAATGGCACTTAAAAGTGAAAACTTGAAATCACCTTATGTCTTATTTGTAACCTTTTATATTTATATGCCTTAAAAGTTAATAGTGTACTTATAAATGGCTTGACACTTCTATGACAAATCATTAAATTGTTTTATGTTTATTAGATATGTGAAAGCCAAACATATTAATGAACCTTATAAGTGTAATGAGATTTTAATATAAAACATTAACCTTATTAAATGAGTAATTAACATAAGCACCTTTGATTGGTTTTATATTTTTAATGTGAAATACTTGTTTGTCTTTACTGTAACAATCATTTCCTCAAACGAGTCACACATGGTTCTTCTTTTGAACGCATAAATCCCTGCCTTGAACTCAATATATAGACCAACATGTGTATTGCGAATGTGGTAGAGAAGTGATACCACATTTTCTAACCCTACTCTTACACCAATAGACCAAGATCACTATATAACGAATGTAAGTTATGTCTCTAGTGTCCTGAGAGTTATTTCGAGGTCATCTATAAAAATTTTCCAATCCACTTAGGTGTTCTCTTTGCAAACTCCTTGCCTAGTTCTGTTGGGCTCATTTTGTTTGATTAGACGAGTCATTAAACTCTTTTTGAATTACTAAACAAAAACTATTTTCAAACATAGACCACACGTGGACCTATATGTATGTATTTACAATCCTTCAACCTTGTTATGATATTAATTTTTAGAAGCATGACAGACCAATGGAACTCACGTAAGTGTTATTGGGTTTTAATCTAAAAAGTCAATCTTGTTTGAAGTAATAACGCAATCACTTAAATATTTCTTTTGATCATCTTATATTTTTAATATGAAACTCTTATTTATATTTGCTCTAATAACAAATAATATAATTTACTATGGTACTGCCCTGTAATTTATAAACCGTAAAAAATGAGCTTGGTTGTCAAATAACTAGTTGAGTTGTTATTTGAGAACCTAAAGATGGTGTATTTTATCTCTTGCCACTATTGGGCCTAAATTTGTAGCCTACTTTTCGGTGATCTACCTTAGCAAACAAAATGGGCCACCTTAGGATTTTGTACTATCTTTCAGTGTCCATATGCGATATGTGGATAGTTTATAAGCCTCACGTATTACTATTAAATCCTTCGATATATATATCATCAAGCTGTTACATAATTTCACTTTTAATAGAAAAAATAATTTTTTCTGACATTTTAGAAAAAATAAGAACCTTGCATTTTTTGACATACATCAACTAAATGAATTATATTATCTAATTAAACAAAACTTTAAAGCATTATTACAATGGCACATGTTAATTAACAAAAAAAGAATGCAAAACTTAAAAGTGCATAATCCTTGAGAAGTAAGTGCGTGATAAGAATAGGATGCCCTTTTATTTACTATTTGAGACAACTATCTAATATTTTTGAAGAGAAGATTATTCACTTAAAATTTTATAAATTTTTGAATAATTATAAATTAAAAAAATATGATTTTTTAAGAATTTTTTATTGATTTTAATAATGTCATGTGAATTATCGTGGATTTTAGTTCATCAATTTTTACGGAGATGTATATTTCAATGGATTTTTAAAACTTTGAAAGGGTTATGTTGATTTATTTCATAGATTTTTATTTGATTTTATTGTCGGACAGATAAAGAAAAAAAGAGGTAAAACCCTTCAAAATCTATAAAAATCACATACGATAAGAAAATAATTGTGAATAATGTATAAGTGTATTTATAATTAAAATCTTCATCAAAATTCATAAAAAAAATAAATTTTTTATTTAAAAAAATGATAAATATACCTAGATATTTAAATAGTTTTATAAAATTTTAACTGAATATCTCTATATTTTAAAACTGCTTTAAAATTAAAATTTTATTTGAATAAACCTTTCTGAAAGTATAAGTCTTTAAAATTCGTATGTTTTTAAAATTGTTTATAATTAATAACTACACCTAACTTTTTTAAAGGCTTCCATGTAATAATAATTATATACACTTAAGATTTTAGTGATTCTTTAAAATTCTTAATTTAATATTCATATATTTAAAAACGGATCGGGTAGTTTATAGGTACTTAAATTAATATTCTTATATTATTAAAAAAAATTTATTTTAGTACTCTAATTTAAGTATTAATATATCTTATAATAGTTTTAAATAGTGTTTATCTTTTTTGGTCAAAATTTATCACATATATCTTATATCTCAAATTGGAGAAATAATTGTGAAAATTTAAAAAAAAAAAAAAAATTAATAACTAAAAAAATTATAAATAATTAAATTAAGGCATCTTAATTTGACTAAGGCATCCAAGCTAATCAAACCATAATTATAATAGTTTAAATTTAATATCAATTATTTAATAATTAAAATTTAATTGAATAATATAATTTTTTTTAAAAAAAATCATACTATTAATTTTTTTTATCTTACAAATTATATAATCGTAATTATTTTTTCTATTTATTTTTTCCTTAAATTTTTATAAATGATATTTTTTATTTATACATGTAACAGATTAAAAAAATAATATTCAAAATAATTAAAAATGATACTAATACTTCCATTGAAGTATTAACATAAGTTTTTTAATAACATGGGAGATAAAAAATAGCAATACACTATCTAGGATGCGAGAAGGATACCAATCATTTTAAAAACTCTAAAAATCATTAAAAAATTATATTGAATTTGAATACAATCGTGGTAGGCAGTAGGCACTATTAAAGTGTCGATTAAAATCCTTTTCAGTGTATGTATAGACGAGTACCTAAATAATATTTAAGTATTAAAAAAACATTTTTATAAAATAAGTGTTTTATTTTTAACTAAAATATTTTAATTTTATAAATTTAACAAATAAATATTTTAATTTTATAAATTTAAAAAATAAATATTTTAATTTTATAAATTTAAAATTATAAGATTTATATGTTGAATCTCAGAACTAATTAGGTTAGAAAAACGTTTTATTCAACTTTATTACTAGAAATTTGTAGTTTTATAGAATCGGTTACAACCAAAAGAGAGAAAATAGCTTCACGTTCTCAACAACCCTAAGAACGTGCAAATCACTTTATGATCAAATCAAAACATATTGTCCTTACAAAAATGGGCATTATTGATGAACACTACTAGACTACGAGCACGTAAAAAACTGAGCTTTAACATTCTCTTTTAAACTGAATTGTCTTAGTGTGTTCAGTTTACTTATGATATGATACACATGCCAAGTTTGTTTCTCAGTTTCAAGAATAACTCCAATTTGAGAGGTTTAGTCATGATGTCAGACACCTGATCTTGTGTACTGCAGTGCACGAATTCCACTACTGCATCTTTTGTAAGCTCACGTAAAAAATGAAACCTTACGTCGATGTGTTTACTTCGACCATGTAGAACTAGATTTTTGGAAAGTTTGATAGTAGATGTATTGTCACAATAGATAATGGTGTTCATACTTTTGTACATGACAAAGTTTTTCCAGAATTCTTCTCAGCCATACCACTTGACATGCACATGAGGCTACTGCTATGAATTCTGCCTCTGTCGTAGATAGTGTCACTACTAGTTGTTTTCTTGAGGACCATGAAATAACCCATGTTCCTAGCATGAGTACGTATCCTGAGGTACTTTTTCGATCATCAACATCCCCTGCATAGTCACTATCTGCAAATGCTATTAAACTTCATACACCACCTTTCTTATAGCTAATTCCAATTTCCAAAGTGCCCTTTAAATACCTTAGTATCCTTTTGGAAGTTTGCATATGCATCTCAATTGGTTTCTCCATATATCTACTAATTAGTCCGACTACATACATGAGATCAAGTCTCGTGGCGGTTAAATACAACAAGCTCCCAACCAATTGTTTGTATTCTATAGCATCCACGTACACAACTTTATTTTCATCTTTTGACAACTTGCATCCTGAAAAAAATGGATTATTCACATGATTGCTTCTTTTCATTCCAAACCTTTGAAGTACTTCTTTAGCATACTTGCGTTGATAAATAAATATTCCATTCGAGTTTTCTACCATTTCTACTCCCAAAAAATATTTCATTCTACCAAGATAAGTCATATCAAACTCCTTTTCCATTGATCCTTTGAAACTCTTGAACATTTTCTCATCATTTCCAGTGAAGATAAGATCATCCACATAAAGACTCACAATTAATAGTTTGCCTTTCTCACTTGATTTTATAAACAAGGTGTGTTCACTAAAACACTTTTCAAAACCCTATGTGACAAAATATGCCTCAATTTTACTGTACCAGGCTCGCGGCGTCTGCTTGAGCCCATACAATGCCTTCTTTAGCCTATAAACTTTGTGCTCTTCTCCTTGTTTCTCATAGCCTTGAGGTTGATCAAAAAATACTTCCTCTTTGAGTTCTCCATGCATGAATGCTCCTTTTACATCTAGTTGGAAAACATTCCAGCCTTTGTGAGCTGTAAGAACTAAAATTGTTCTGATCGTATCCCATCTAGCCATTGGTGCGAAAACTTCAGTATAATCAATTCCCTGCCTTTGAGAGTATCCTTTTGCTACAAGTCGTGCCTTATACTTGTGCACTTCTCCTTTCTCATTAAGCTTTGTCTTAAATACCCATTTGACTCCTATTCGTTTAGCTTCAGCTGGTAAATTAGTTAGCTCCCAAGTTTCATTTTGTTTGATATTTTTTATCTCCAAATCCATTGCCTCTCTCCATTTCAGATTCTGATATGCTTCCTTAAACGTGATTGGATCTGTGGTTGAGGTAAATAATACTAGATTACTGATCTCTTCTTCATCAGTCAGTCCCTCACCGGTTACATAATCCTTCAACCATATTGGCTGCTTTCGATTCCTCCCTTATTGTGGAATCAATGGTGTTTCTTCAGATGACTCATTTGATGATGAGTCATCAGTTTCTTCAGTTTCAACATCTTCACTATTATCCTCACATTTGAACTCATCTTGTTTCATTTCCTCTGTTTTTCTACCCCAGTTCCACTTTTCATCCTCAACACATACTATATCTTTGCTAATCACTATCCTTTTAGAGATTGGATCATAAAGCCTATAGGCTTTTGATTCATCACTAACGCCTAAAGGAACACATTTGAAGCTTTTATTATCTAATTTTTTTCTTTGATTATCACGTACATAAACATGAGCCACACACCCAAAAACACGGAAGTGATTGACACAAGGTTTTATGCCACTCCAAGCCTCATCAGGAGTGAGATCCTTGATGGTTGAGATAGGACTTATGTTTAGTACATAAACTGACCAATTTGTAGCTTTTGGCCAGAATTCTTTTGGTATCTATTTTCCTTACAGCATGTGGAGCACCATGTTCATGATGATTCTATTTTTCCTCTTAGCAACCCCATTTTGCTGTGGGGTGTATGCAGTGGTAAGCTGTCTAGTAACCCCATTCATGTCACAGAATTTGTTGAATTCAAGTGAGGTGAATTCCCCACCTCTATCGGTTCTTAAGCAGTAAAGTGTTTCTTAACTCTGTTTTTCCACAAATATCTTATACTTCTTGAACATAGTTAATGCTTCAGATTTTGCAGATAAAATATGAACCCATGTCTTTCTACTGTAATCATCAATAAAAGTGATTACATACCTTTTTCCACTCTTTGATTCTGGTGAGATTGGTCCATAGATATTTGTATGGACCAATTGAAGCCTTTTAGATGCTCTCCACTGGATTTTCTTAGGTATTGCTTCTTGATGTTGTTTTCTAGCCATACAATCATCACATACTTTTGATGAGGCCTTGAGCATTGGTAAACCTCTGACCATCTTCTTATAGACTAAGGTTCTCAGCCCTTTGAAATTTAGATGCCCATATCGGCAGTGCCAGAATTGGGTGTTGTCTTCAGATGTGGCTTGGAGACAGGTTAAGGTTGGAGGAATTACAGAGGCTAGTATGACAAACATTCTGTTGGCTGATATCCGTGTTTGTATGATTAAGCCTTTCCTTGGATGGTAGATCTTACAAATGCCATGCTTAATGAGAATGGTTAATCCTTTTTTTTTGAAATTGTTCAATGCTTAAGAGATTATTTCTTAATTCTGGTATGAAATAGACTTTTGTAATCATCTGAATTGTTCCGTTGACATTCATTTTGACATTTCCTTTTCCCATAGCTAGCATCTTTGAGTTATCCTCGAGCTTCACCGATTGTCTGAAAGTTTCATCAAGATCGTAAAACCACTCCTTTTGCGTTGTACATCTGGTTACTGCAGCCTGAATCAAGAAACCATGCATTCTGCTTCTGTGAGGCATTGGTTTCCACATATTCCCTAATTGTTGGCAATGGTAGCATTGAACCAGGGCTTTATTAAAAAGTTGCATGCCCCTACCTCGGCCTCTTCCTCTAAAATTTCCACGAGCTTTTCCTTTTCCTTCAATTTTGTGCTCATCTCTTCCCCCACTTCCTTTTGAATTGATGATGTTCAAAGCATGTTCCTCCTCCTACTGTTCTTGCATTCTCTGTTCATGGACTAACAAGCTGCTCTGAAGCTCATCTATGATCAAGGTTGAAAGATCATTGGACTCTTCAATTGAGTAAACGACATAGTTAAATTTGAGAGTCATGAACCTCTAAATTTTCTCAATAATCACAGTTTGCTCCATCTTTTCTCCACGCGCCTTCATTTTATTTGCAATGGTCAATGTTCTAGCAAAATATTCATCAACCTTTTCACCCTCCTTCATGTCCAGAATTTCAAACTCTATCCTCAAAGCTTGTAGTTGGGCTCGTTTAACCTTGGTAGAACCTTAATATTTCATTTTCATGGAATCCAAAATAGCTTTCACAGTTTCCTTATGAAGAACAGTTTCAATGATAGTCCTATCAATAGCTTGGAATAAGTAGTTTTTTACCTTTAAATCCTTTAGTTTCTGATCTGCGTAGTTTTTCCGTTGTGCCTATGTTAGTTCACCTTCTCCTACTGTGATAGAAATTCTGTGTTCTATCAAGCCCCGATATTATTTTAATATAAGGAAATTCTCCATAAGCATGGACCAATGGTCGTAGTGACCATCGAACCACGGGATGGCTAGCTGAACAAAATTGTTGTTCTCTATTGCCATGATTCGCTAATTCTTTTTCTTTTGTTAAAAAAATATCAGAAGTAATCGCAACTCCGCAGAACACCTAATCACCGTTGTATGATGAAGCTCTGATACCAAATATTGAATCTCATAACTAATTAGGTTAGAAAAACGTTTTATTCAACTTTATTGTTGGAAATTTGTGGCTTTATAGAACCAATTATAACCAAAAGAGAGAAAATAACTTCACATTCTCAACAACCTTAAGAACGTACAAATCGGTTTATTACTAAATCAAAACAAATTACCCTTACAAAATGGGCATTATTGATGAACACTATTACAAAAGCTCTTAAAGGAATATAATCATAATATATTTTAAAAAAATCTCAATTACTAATAATATTTATATTGTTAGATATAAATGATATTTTTAGAAAATTAAATTAATCAATTTATTTATAATAATTATAGAATAAGGAATACAAATGATAATTCATATTGCTAATTTTCTATTTACAATAAATGTGATGTTTAATTAGTTGATAATTTCAATTATGAACAAACTTAAGCTAATAGTATTTACAAAATATGATAGAGTATAAAACCTGTAGATTCATCCTAGGCACTCATCGTTAGATTTAAAAAGAGTGAGTTTAATTTTTCTATTTATAAAAAAAATAACGGATGCATTAAGAAAATCATTTGTCAGAATTTTTTCAAAATAAATAAATAAATAAATCTAATTCCAGATAAGATTAGGATTTGGATTAGTAAGCATATGATAACATAATGTCTACCATGTGTTGATCATGTAAAACTTTCCTACACAGCCAACCACTTGGCCCTTGCTTGCAGGACAAATGCAGGGCAGATTTGATTTTTTCAGTGGACTTTGATTTATTTATTTATAGTCTTAACTCTTGTACTTATTTATATTTATTTATATATATATATATTGTCAATATTTATTTTATTCAATTACATATCGTATTAAAACATAAGGTTTTATTAAAAATTATATTAAATTCACAACAATAATATCATTTAACGGTAAGTTATTTAAATATAAGCGTTTCGGCTGCAAGTCGCTCTACAGAACTCTAAAATGTACCCAAAACATAGCTTTTATGAATCAGCCCATCAAAGGTCTAAACTTGGGCCTTCTGTTTTGCCTCAAATCTAAAGCCCACTTTTAGACTTTTGGTATTAGTGAGGGGCTGTACTTTTGTAACCAAAATTTCAAAAATCTATCATATTTTTAAAATAATTTTTTTTTACTTTTAATATTTTAAAAACTTAGTTTCATTTTTATATCCATATTTTCAAATTTAATATCTTTTTATTACACTTATTTTTTGTTTAAAAAAATTAAATCAAAATTTTATAAATAGAAGTATTAAATTGTGAATTATTTTAAAATTGGATTAACTTGAACTTTGATTCTTATTATTCTTAATGGATATCAAAAATATAATAATTATTTCGAGCTCTCAAGGAGGATGTCATTGGAAAAGAACTACTTAGAAGAATTGTGATTTAGTAATGGGTAAGGATACAGACGAAGATATCAAAACCGTTAAGATTTGGGGATAGTTTTTTACTCACGAATAACAATTTAAAATATTTATTAAAAAATATATAAAAACAATGTTTTTTTTTAAATTTATTAATAAACTATAATTATTAATTAATATATAAATTAATTATATAAATATAATTAATTTTGGTTACAGACAAATACGATTATTTATATTCGTTGATTCATGTTCGATTTTTACTCAAAATTATACTTATTTTTAAAATTTATCAAATAAAAATTGAATCAAAAGTATGAATAATCGCGAATAATCAAATACTTAATTTTTTTTCAATTCCTATTTCCGCTTGCTACATGAATGGTATCATTGAGTTTTGACTTTAGTTGACATGAAGTATGCTTTAAGTTTGAAAAATAAGAAAATAAAGAACTAAAAAAAAAAAAAATTAAGTGTTTACACTTTACATATATATATAGGTACGGAGTACTATCTACCAAATCCATGTAGATAATTAACAGTTCAGTAAATGCTAAATATAATATTGTTGATGTCAAGGAAAATACGCCTCATTTACTTGCCTTTTCTGGAGCTCGTTATAAAAGCTCTAAAGAATCCAAGTAATTAAACTTATGACTCCAATGGCACAACTTTGGGAATTTATCTTTAGTCAGAAGCTCCAAGCCAGCAGCTTCTTGAACAATTGGAACCCAAAACGCAATAAAATTATCCACCATATCTACAGATTCAATTGATGACATCTCCTCTAAAGAACTTCTCTTTCACCTCATCATTTTCTAGTATTTTCAAAAGTTCACACGTTTTCTCTAGCCTTCTCATGTTCTTCTTCACTAATGCTCCAAAAGGCTTTCTACATTCTTGGCATACACTAATTGATTAAACACAAAATAATAACATTATACAGGTAATCTTGATGTCATACTAGATTTTGTTGTTATCAGAGCAATATATATTCATTTTTAGAAACCTTAGAATATTAAATTATAAGGTAAAAAAAAAACAATTAATTCCTTTGACATTAGTATTTTCTATCATGAAAACATCAATTTTCCATTATAAATAATAACAAAATTATGTTATATTATTTTAGCAGCAAGTTAATTAGGACCATTTAATTCCCGTAATTCTTAAAGCAACATCATAATAACAATTAAACAATATTTATGTTTTAAAATATATATTTTTTCAATTATGTTTGAATTTTTTAACATAAATAATTATTTGAAGCAGTATTTTAATAATAAAATTTTAAAAAAGTTTTTTTTTTAAATAATTCTCAAAGTTTTTAAAGACAATTGATTAGACTATTAAGCCTAATCTAAATCCAAGTGTTGCATTTTGCAAAATTATTGGACATTTATGGTTGCCCTTTAATTTTATGAAAAAATAAAGTATTTATAACAAATTATTATATAGTAATAAATTATATGGTATATAATAATAATTTTAAAAAATAAGTTTGATTATTTTAATTCATAAATAATTATTACATCAATTATTATACTACAACAATTTACCATAAATAAAAATAATCTAATGAAATCTTTATTTTGCATTTAGTCTTAAACATATTAAAGTTGTTAGAAATAATATAATTATAATAGTTTGAAATTTTAGAACATATTTTTTAACGACTTAATACATTTAAGTATTAAAAACAAATAAAGTATTAATAAACTTATATTTGATTTTACCTTATCATATTAACTCCCAAAAACGAGTCCGCGCTCTTTGATAAGCGTCTCTGGGCAAGATATTAATTTATGTGTTAAATGAACGAAATCGGCATAATTTCGTAATATCTAAATACTTATTAATTCTAATAAGCTTTTGAAAGTAATATCGTCTATTTTTTAAATTTTAAAAACAAAATTAAATCTAAATATTCTGTCACAATGATTTAATTTTAATTTTTTCATTGAAAAAAACTAATCTAAGCATAAAAATAAAGATAAACATGGATTCAACAAATACTCATGCAATTTAATACATTCATAAACATTAGAAAATAATAGATATAATAATTTAATAATTATGATTGTTCATATTATTTAAGTTATTAAATATATAAATTGATATTTATTGATTTTTTTGTACGAAAATATCAATAGATAGGGTTGAAATTCTTTTTTTTTATATTAATTAACTAATATCCTTAGAATGAGTTTATTAATTAATTAAATATTAAATTTTAGCTTTATTTATAATAAAATAACAAACAATCTAATCATAGCTTTAGACGGAGTTAGTTAATTGGAATTTGTTTAAGGTGTTCAAATTAAACTTAAAAAAATAACTTTAAGATTTTAATACTATTTAAGAAAATATGCTATCAATACATTTTCAAATAATATTTTTTGTAAAAAACCTTTAAAATAAAGTTTCGATCTAAATATCTAAATAAGTAAATCTAAAATTAAAGAATATTACTTCAAATTAAGTTCAAGTAATTAAATATTAATTTTAACTATCATATTAAGTTTTTTATTAAGAGTAATGTATTCCTTCAAATAACATTTTTTATAAAAATCTTGAATAAAAAATAAAATCTATTTATTTTAAGAAAATGTTTTACTTATTCAATATTTTGTAAGCATAACAATATTATTATTATATCATATTCACTATTAGTCAAACACGTTATAATTGATTACAGACAAATCAAAAATGATAGGAAAACAACACAGATATATGAATTGCAAAAGGAATATAATTAATACCTTAACAATATCTTTACAAAACTTTGAATCGAAAACTAGAAACTATTAAAACATAAATATGTTCTTCCTCAAAATTGAGGAAATAATTAAATAAATTCTAAAAGCTAAAAATATAAAAATCTACAGAAAAAGGGAGAGAAAGTTGTTGAAAAACGCAACTTGGAAGCTTATTTTCTTGATATATAGAGGGTCCTATTTATAGGAAAGAATATGAGAAAAACTTGTGTTTTCATCGCGCACGATTAGATCATAACCAATTTTTTGACAAGTTCAATCTTCCTTGTGCCGGGGCATGTAATTTTTTTTCTTTTTTTCCATGATCTATTTTCTTCTCAATCAGATAGAAAAGTGGTAGGTAGGACCCTTTTAGGTTGAGTTATAGTAGTCTACAAATTGGGCTTTCATGTTTGACAACCTAGGATGCCTCATGTTTAAAGGTATTAAAAAATGAGCCATTGTTTGATGCTAATGGCTATAGTGTATGCGCGTTGGCTCATGCACTGTATGGGTTGAATTTTTTGTCAAACTCGTAGGTTTAGACCTCATCAAGGTGGGTCATGTCTTTGATCTGAGCCTGTTGTGTTCATGGACCAGATTTGGTGCACTGTGGTATTGGAAGATATCATAGTGGCATTTTCTAGTTCAAGGGCTTGTGGTTCTTAGAGTGTCAATTAGTGATGCTTGGACGGTACCACCGAGCTTGGCCGATCATTTTGTGTTCGACACACTTTTTTTAGTCATTCCTTGAATAGTTATAGATGGGCCATATCTAGTCACATCTTGGTTGATGATAATGTGACAGTATGCCCACTAAATGACCCTATTTGTAGGGCCAAAATAAGTGTGAACCATTTTTCTTTATCCTTTATTGGAGACATATTATTGGTTCTAACAACTTATATAGGTGACTACACAACTTTTTGGATATAAAGAGACATCTCATTATCCTTTATAGAAGCTTGGTTGTCCGTGTCAAGAGATTGATTCATCTTGAAGGGACAAAATGGTGTGGCCTTTAGGGACCATGTATAGTAAACTTCTTTTGGAATAGTGTTTTTAAACTATTTTTTTGGATCCTTTCTTCAAAAACCACCTAGTTCAAAATATTAGAAAACATTGTAAGCCTTTTTCTCTATAGTTGTGATTCGACTAGTAGAACATGCTTATTTCTACAGACGGTGCCAGATGTGATGTCGATTTTGTCGACATCAGTGATTGGATGCATATTTTCTTTTTGTAAACCTGAGAACAGAGAACACAACGTTAGAACTTTGAACTACCATAGATGTGGTGGTCTTTGGAATTCCAATGCTTAAGTAAGTTCAGGTAGTGATAATAATGAATAGATTAATAACTTTCCTTGTGATACAAAGAGATACATATAGAGATATTTAGGGAGAAAATATATATCTCAGTGTCTATAGTTGATAATTTCTGTCAATTGGAAAAGTTATGTTATGATGTTAAATAGTAGTGACTATTTATAAGAGAGTGTATACCTATTGACGACTCTTACCTATAATGATAGATTTATCTTTGAATGTGAGAGATCTATCTGCTTAATTATCTTATTGTTAGATAATTAAGAGTTTGAATATTGATCGTATATTATGTTAGATATTTAACTGATATTGATGCTTATCTACTGGTTCAGTATTGTTGGGTTGATATGTGAGTTATTTGATGATTATGACCTTTCAAATTTTTGGGAAAAATAGATGGTTGTAAAGAAATAAATTCCACACACCCAGGATAATTCCCCAAATCAAAATAGAACAAAAATAACACCAATATTTTAGTGTGAAAAAACCTTCCAAAATGAAGGTAACAACCACGGGACCCGTAGGCCACTTAAACTTTCACTATAATAAGATGAGATTACACACTTCACCTTTAGGTGGATCTCGCACAAAAATACAACAAATTTGTATCTTCAATTTGTGGGTAAAACTTCACAAATTGGCTCTCTTAATTTTTCCCCTAAAAAACTCTCTCTGTTTTCTTTTCCTCCGCTTCTGATATATGTTTTTGAGATTAAGGCTAAGGCCTTTTATAGAAGAAAATGAGCCATTTTTGACCTTTTTTTTCTTTTTTCTTTTTCTTCTTTCGGTGCCATCTTTGTTGATTAATCCACTTCCTTTTTTATTTTCTTTGCTACTATCCCACATTAGTTGGACCAAAAAATCTCCCCCTCCACCTTATGTACGGGACAAGGCTCTTCCACACCTGCAATATTTCTACAGATAACAAGCTTTTCTCTAGTCACGGTCTTTGTCATTATATCTGCCCCGTTATCATTGGTGTGAACCTTCTCAACTTGCAATAGTTTATGTTCCAACACATCACGAATCCAATGATACCTTATGTTGATGTATTTGGACCTTGAGTGGAAGGTTAGGTTCTTGCTAAGGTGAATTGCACTCTGACTTTTGCAATAAAGAACATAGTTTTCTTGGTTCTGATGTAATTCTTTCGGGAAATTTTTCATCCACAAGATCTCCTTACAACCTTCAGTGACTGCAATGTACTCTATTTTTGTGGTACTTAAGGCAATACACTTTTGTAATCATGATTGCCACAAAACAGCTCCCCCTCCAAATGTTATTAGGTACCCGGATATAGATTTCCTCGTATCTACGTCCCCAGCCATATCTGAATCTATATATCCTTCTAATACATGTTTATTATTACCAAACCATAAACAATGACTGGAGGTTCCTCTGAGATACTTGAGTATCCATTTGACAGCTGCCCAATGTTTCTTTCCAGAATTTGATAGGAATCAGCTCACAATGCCAACATCATGTGCAATGTCTGGTCTGGTGCATACCATAACGTACATTAGACTGTCAACTGCTAATGCATAAGGCACCTTGCTCATCTATGATTTATCCTACTCAATTGAGGGACATTGACTTACATTAAGTTTGAAATGGCTTGCAAGTGGACAACTAACAGATTTAGCTTTGCTCAAGTTAAATCTTTCAAGAAAATTTTTCAACATACCATTTTTGGGAGATCCAGATCTTTTGCTTTTGCACGTTGCGGTTAATCGTCATACTAAGAATCTGTTCGGTAGGTCCTAAGTCCTTCATTGCAAAGGACTTGCTTAACTCCTTATTCACCTTGTTAATCTTGTCAATATTTTGACCCACAATTAACATATCATCAACATAAAGTAAAAGAATAATGAAATCACCATCAGAGAATTTCTTGATGAAGACGTAGTGATCAGCCGTTGTTAGTTGTATTCATTTTTCTCCATGAATGAGTCAAACTTTTTATACCACTGCCTTGTTGCTTGCTTCAGACCGTATAAGCTCTTCTTTAGTCTGCATACCAATTTCTCTTTGCTTTTGACTTGGAAACCTTTCGGTTACTCCATATAGATTTCCTCATCAAGATCACCATGTAAGAATGTAGTCTTTACGTCAAGTTGTTCAACCTCCAAATTAAGGCTCGCTACCAAACCAAGAACAGCTCGGATTGAATACATTTTAACTACTGGTGAGAATATTTCATCGAAGTCAATGCCCTTCTTCTACTCGAATCCTTTCACAACCAATCTTGCTTTGTAACGTGGTTGCGAGCTATCTTCTTCACTTTTGATTTTGTACACCCACTTGTTCTTGTGATTTTTTCTTCCCTGTGGTAATTTCATCAGGTCAAATGTGTGGTTCTCATGCATAGATTTTATTTCTTCTTGCATGACTTTTAACCACTCAATCTTATGCTGATCAGTGATAGCTTTGTCATAACTCTCTGGTTCTCCCTCTTCAGTGAGCATCACATACTCGTTAGGAGAATATATACGACTTGGTTGTCGTACTCGGGTGGATCTCCTTGTCTGTACTCCTGGTTGGACTCGTTCAGAAATGAGTTCTGGTTCTGAACTGCCAGCTAGTGGATTAAAATCATCAGTATCTGGTGTAACTCTCTCGTCATCAGGATTTATTGGTGAAGAGACGGGGTCCAGATTAACTAAAATTTCATCTGATTGTGGTTTCTCGGATTTCTCAAAATCCTTGATTGTTTGGTCTTCAAGAAACACCACATCTCTACTTCTGAAAATCCTTTTGTTAATAGGATCCACAAGTTTTTAACCAAATTCTTCATGGGAATATCCTATAAAGATACACTGCTTCACTTTTCCGTCCAACTTGGACCACTAATCTCTTGGAATGTGAACAAATGCTCTGCAGCTGAATACTTTCAAGTGTTTGTAAGAAACGTCTTTCCTCGTCCAAATTCTTTCTGGTATATCGTAGTTCAGTGGAATTGATGGAGAAAGGTTGATTAAATCGACTGTTGTCCTCATTGCCTCCCCCAAAACGAGTTTGACAGTTTTACATTTGATAGTATACATCTGACTCTTTCATAAATGGTTATGTTCATTCTCTCTGCGACACCGTTGTGTTGAGGTGTCTTTGGTATTAATTTTTCCATTCTGATGCCAAAACTTCTACAGTACTCCTCGAATGGTCCACGGTACTCACCACCATTATCTGCACGTACACACTTCAAACGTCTGCCAGTTTCTCTCTCCACTTTTACATGAAACTGCTTGAAAACTTCATGCACTTGATCTTTAGTTTTCAAAGCAAAAGTCCATACTTTTCTAGAATCGTCATCAATAAAGGTCACAAAATAGTGAGAACCTCCTAATGATTTACAACTCATTGTACAAACATCTGTGTGTATTAAATCTAGAATATTTTCCTTTCTAGATGGTGCGAGACTACGAAATGCATCTCTATGTTGTTTTCCCATAATACAGTCAACACAAGTTTGTAAGGGTGTACCTTTCATTCCTGGCAAAAGCTCATTTTTGGAAAGAATTTTGAGACCTTTTTCACTCATGTGGTCGAGTCGTTTATGCCATAGCTCGGTATGAACTTCTTTCCTTGTGGTATTTACTTTTCCTCTACACAGTCTGGCTTCTATGATGTAGAGTGATGTATCTTTCTTGCCTTTCGCTATTACCAAATTGTCTTTTGTGAGCTTCCATAGATCTTTAATGTATAAAAGATCCTCCATCTTCGGCTTCCAAATTGCATAATTAAATGTGGTCAATTTTATCATATTACTTGTGCTCCCCTCCATCTGAATCGTCAGTAAACAGATTTCGCCAAACTTGGTACTTTTTTGACGATGAATAGTACCCACCAAATAGTACCTTCCGAATAGTACCCCTTGAATAGTACTATATGAATAGTACAAATACAATATATAGGAATAGTATTGTATATGTGAACATTACTCTCGCTAAAAAATAACCTAACTCTGATACCACTTTGTTGGGAAAAATAGATGGTTGTAAAGAAATAAATTCTACACACTGAGGATAATTTCCCAAATCAAAATAGAACAAAAATAACATTAAGATTTTAGCGTGTAAAAACCTTCCAAAATGAAAGTAACACTTCACCTTTAGGTGAATCTCTCACAAAAATACAACAAATATGTATCTTCAATTTATGAGTAAAACTTCACAAATTAGTTCTCTTAATTTTTACTCTAAAAAAATCTCTTAAAAAACTCTCTCTGTTTTCTTTTCATCCGTTTCTTATATATGTTTTTGAGATTAACGCTAAGGCCTTTTATAGAAGAAAATGAGTCTAACATTTTTAACCCTTTTTTTTCTTCTTTTCGGTGCCATCTTTGTTGACTAATCCACTTCCTTTTTTATTTTCTTTGCTACTGACCAACATTAGTTGGACCAACACATATTACGTCACATGACGTAAACTATTTTACAATTTTGAAATTAAAAACACCTTAAATACAACAAAATATAACTGTGATCAAACAAAGCACTACTATCCAACTTACTAAGCAATTTTCTTGATGTAATTGGAGTATCAACATGTTTAGCATCAAGAAGACCAACCATGTCGACTGATTTATTAAAAAAGTTGTACATAGACAAGCGAATAACAATAAAAATAAGTAAATTTAAGACCCAAATAATAGCCAAGAATAACTAAAGTGTAAATTTTTGCAATGATCGTAAGAATTGAGCTTAATCAAATTACCAGGATGTCATCTATAAAAAACAGGAAGGTATAAACCTTGAGTTTGTAAACCCCATTCCAAGTAAGCAATGACATAGTTTCTAGGACCATGCCCCGGGGCTTGTTTTAGATCATAGCCACCGTCTTTGAAAAAAAGGTCAATAACCTTTACTTTATAAATAATGAAGCCAGCTTTGAACCATTGTCTCTCTTTTGCGTGAGAGCGAGGGGGAAAAGAAAAACAAACAAACTCTTTAAGAGTTGGTTTCTTTCTTAAAATTAAGTTCAAACTCATGTTTCTTAGTGAATGCTACGTATAATATTATTGATGATAATATATATTTTTATTTGAATAACATAAGTGTCAAAATATTATGATTGTATTTCTGTAATTTTTCTGTTCTCTATTTTCTGTACAGATGTATAGTATTTGTATACAAAAAAGAAATGGAAAGTAAACAAATTATATGCCATAATTCCTGCATTGATGTCTTCTTGTTGTCTGCCATATTACTCACATGCCAACACTCCCCCTCAAGGTGGTGCATATATGTCTCTTATGCCCAACTTGTCTAGTGAGTTGTAAAAGTTCTTTGCAGACACAGATTTAGTGAGTATATCAGCCAATTGATCTTCTGACTTAACAAATGGGAGCTTAATAATCTTTTCTTCAAGATTCTGTTTGATGAAGTTCCGATCCACTTCAACGTGCTTCGTGCGATCATGTTGAACTGGATTGTGAGAGATGGCAATGGCTGCTTTGTTATCACAAAATAAGTTCATTTCAGAGTTAGGAGCAACACCAATCTCAGTTAGGAGTTTTTTCAACCACAGGAGCTCACATATTCCCTTGACCATTCCCCGAAATTCAGCTTCAGCACTAGATAAGGCAACTACCTTTTGCTTCTTGCTCCTCCATGTAACAAGATTGCCCCCCACAAAAGTGAAGTATCCAGCAGTAGATTTCCTATCCTTCATATTCCCTGCCCAGTCTGAATCTGTATATCCAAGGACTTCCAATTGACCATTCTTTGAAAACATAAGTCCTTTCCCAGGGGAGGACTTTAAATAACGAAGTATTCGCATGACCGCATCCATATGGTCTTCGCTTGGGCAGTGCATGAACTGACTCACGACACTCACAGCATAAGCAATATCAGGTCGAGTATGAGATAAATAGATGAGTTTACCTACTAACCGTTGATATCTCTGTTTATCTGCTGGTACTTGGTCCACATATTCTCCGAGTTTGTGATTTTGAACCATTGGAATATCGACAGGTTTACAATCTAGTAGTCCTGCCTCTGCCAGTAGGTCCAAAGTATATTTCCTTTGGGAAAGACATATGCCTTGTTTTGATCTTGTTACCTCAATACCTAAGAAGTATTTGAGCCCTCCTAAATTCTTCATTTCAAACTCATTTGATAGTTGTTCTTGAAGCTTAGAGATTTCTTCTTTATCATCCCCTGTAATGATCATGTCGTCTACATAGACTATAAGGGCTGTTATCTTCCCTAATCGGTGTTTTAGGAAAAGAGTATGATCAGAGTTGCTTTGCTGGAACCCATATTTCTTCATTGCTGAACTCAACCTACCAAACCATGCTCGAGGTGATTGTTTTAGTCCATACAATGCTCGTTGTAATCTACATGCAGTTTCTTTTCCTGTTGTAACAGTATATCCTGGTGGGATATCCATATAAATCTCTTCCTCAAGATCACCATGAAGGAAGGCATTTTTTACGTCAAGTTGGTGCAATGGCCAATCCAAATTTGCCGCAAGAGATAGCAAGACTCTAACGGTTTTTAGTTTAGCCACAGGTGAGAAGGTTTCTTGATAATCTATCCCATGTTTCTGTGTATATCCTTTTGCTACAAGTCTCGCCTTGTATCGATCAACTAACCCATCTGCTTTATATTTAATGGAGAAAATCCACTTGCATCCTACCATCTTCCTCCCTTGAGGTAACTCGCTTAACACCCATGTGTTATTCTTCTGCAATGCCTCAAATTCCTCTTTTATAGCTTGAGCCCATTTTGGATTAGATAAGGCTTCTTCAATGCTACTTGGAATTTGACACGAGGAGAGTGTTTGTGCAAATGCCCTGATAGGTTCTGATAGCCTTTGAATAGATACATAATTTGCTATTGGATACTTGGATTGTCGTTCTTCTCTTTCTGGGGAGTATCGATTTGGAGGTTTGCCTCGATTGTGTCTGAAAGGTAAAACATAACCAACAGATGTATCTATAGCATTAGTTTGTAAAGGTGTGCTAGGATAACTTACCTCAGGAGTATTCTCAGCAGGATGATCATTGGGTACTAGGGAGTTGAGGGGTACATCAACCACTTCATCTTCTGGAGATTCAATTACTACTTCAGCTTCAGTTCTTGGAAGTTCACACTCGGGTATAGATACTAGCTCCTCCATATGATTGGCGCGATCCGAGTATGTTGGACTAGTGTCTAATATTTCAACATCAAGCCAATTTCGTTCTTCACCATAACTCTCCTCCTGAAGAGTGGAATTGGATACCGGTGATGGGAAAAAACATTCTGATTCGAGGAAAGTGACATCCATGGTAATATAGGTTCTTTTAGTAATTGGATCATAGCATCGGTAACCCTTTTTTTGTACGCCATACCCCAAGAATACACATCGGACAGCACATGGATCCAACTTAGTCCGTTGATTTTTATGGAGGTGGACAAAAACAACACAACCAAAAATTTGGGGTGGAAGCATCAAAATAGTAGGCAAGGGAAAATGATCAGATAGCACCTTTAATGGAGTCTGAAACTGTAAGGTTTTTGTGGGCATACGATTCAGTAGATACACCGCTGTAGTAAGAGCATCACTCCAGTATTTATTAGGCATATGTGCACCGATTAATAAGGCCCGCGCCGTTTCTAAAATATGCCTATTCTTCCTCTCCGCAGTCCCATTCTGTTGTGGGGTTTGTGAACACGAGGTTTCATGGAGAATACCATGGTTGTCCAAGTATGTCCGAAATTGTCGATTAACATACTCCCCTCCATTATCAGATCTAAGTATCTTAATTTTTTCAGAAAATTGTGTTTGAACCATGGTATGAAACAAGTGAAATGTAGCAAATACTTCATCTTTATGTTTGAGAAGGTAAAGCCATGTCATGCGTGTACAATCATCAACAAAAATAACAAACCAACGATGACCCGATGACGTAATGACCGGGGAAGGTCCCCAAACATCAGAATGGACTAAAGCAAAAGGAGTCACACTTTTATTCATGCTCATAGGATAAGACGTCCTATGACTTTTTGCTAGGATACAAGTATCACATTTGAAATCTGAATGTGTGATATTTGAAAATAAACTGGGAAGTAGGTGCTTTAAGTACCCGAATGATGGATGCCCAAATCTACGATGACATAGCCAAATCTGTCGTTCCTTGTTACCAGCAGCGTTTTGCATGTGATTGGCTCTTCCTGAACTGAGGTCATCCACATAATATAGCCCCCCTCTCCTAGTACCACGCCCAATGATCTCCTTGGTGAGAATATCCTGTAGAAGGCAAAAAGTAGAATACATCAGTACTACACAGTTAAGATCTGAGGTAACCTGACTTACAGACATTAGTCGGTTTGACAGAGAGGGTACAAGTAAAGTATTAGATAATGATAATGAAGGAGATAAGGTCACTGTTCCAGCTCCTGTAACTGGATAAGTGACCCCATTGGCATTGGCAACACGACTCCGTCTTGGCTGAGTTGTATTGGAGAGATCATTCGGGTCAAATGTCATGTGATCTGTAGCTCCAGAGTCCAGAATCCACTCCTCCTTATCACTACGAGTAGAGATGTGAAATACTTTACTTGAAATACCTGGATCCTGGGAAGATTCGGCCTGAGAAGTAAGGGATAGTGAGGCATTATTGGTAGCCACAGCGGCTCGCCCAGTGGTGTCCCGTTTCTTCCGTGCTTGAAGATCATTCCACCATTCTGGATACCCATGTAGTTTGAAGCAGTTTTCACGGGTGTGTTTGGAGTTTCCGCAATGGCCACATTTCATGTCAAGAGATGGTGGATTTCCCATGGATTTCTTGCTACCCAAGGAAGTTCCTATTTTTTGTGGCATTAGATTATGGTGTCCATTTACCCCTTTAAAAGCCATAACTGCTCCGGGTGTCGTATCTACACCTGTGATCATCACGGTCTGCCTGACCTCTTCCCGACGGACGAATCCATAGGCTTGTTCCACCGTAGGGAATGGTTTGATCTGAAGCACATCACTTCGAGTTTTATCCAATCTATCATCAAGTCCATCGAGGAAGGTATACACTCGATCTTCTTGTACGATGGAGTTGTATTTTTGTATATCAATTGCACACTCCATTGGATTAGGACGACGGAAATCAATTTCACGCCACAACCCTTGAAGGTCATTATAGTATTTTTCAATGGATCCACCCGCTTGCTTCGTACGAGTGACTTGACGACGAAGATCATACACCTGAGACGTGTCTGTCCCATCATAGTAAGTGGTAGCCACCGAATCCCAAACCTGTTTTGCAGTTGGGAATCGGATAAAATTTGCAATTAAGGAGGGGTCCATCGAATTGATCAACCATCCTTTAACAATGGCATTTTCAGTACGCCATCTTCTAAATGAGGGGTCGGTTTCAACAGGTTGAGGAAAGTCCCCATTAATATATCCCAGTTTGTCTTTGCCAGAGATATACATCTCCACCACCTGGGACCATAAGGCATAATTGGATCCTCCCAACTTGATACTAATGGGAGCAGTCGACGCTTCAGTTGACGGAGGTTGTGAGCTGATCTGAGCTCTAGTTAAAACTTCCGTCATTTTCGCCGTCAAATCTTCCAACATGAAATTGGTAGTTAAATCTCTAGATTCCGCCATGAAATCTAAAAATTTTTTCCTTCCGTTTTTTTTTTTTTTTTTTTTTTTTTTTTTTTTTTTTTTACAAAATAGCTACTATATAAACGAAAAAAAAACACAATTCGTAACCCTAAACCTAATTTCCCTCTCGCAAGCGGCGCCTCTTCTCCTTCCTACGCGATTTCAGGAGATGGTCGAGCGCAGAGAAAAAAAAAATTTCCTTCCAAAGTCGCGCAGTTTCCCTGCGTTCCTCAGCGCAGTTCCGTTTGCGTTCCTCAGCGCAGCTTCTTCTGCGCGTTCCAAACCCTAAGAGAAGTTCTAAACTCGCACAGCTTCTTTCCAGCCAAAATCTCGCAGCCCTCTTCTCTCAGATTCTTCGCAGTGGTGCTTTTCTTCGCAACAACTCTTCTCCTCTCGCAAACTGCCTCTGTTACTATTTGTTTTCCTTCATTCTCTGCTCGAAATGGTAGTTTGAAGAACACAGCACCACCTATTCTGTTATTCTCAGGAACTGCATCAACGGTTGCTTGTGAGTACTTGGTTTCCAAGGAACTGTGCCAACTGATGCTGTGAGTACTCGGTTTCCAAATGGGTCCGACCTTCTTTCTATGGTTCTTTGTTGAGTTGGTGTTGCGAATCCCTTGAATCCTTGTAAGTTGTATGCAGATTTTTTTTGTTTTTTTGTTTTTTTTTTGAAGTGTAACACGTAATCTTCTATTAAATTTCTGAACAAATAAACGTGAAATAACTATCTTACTTTCATTTCTGAGCTGCACATGTTCGGTGTTTGAAACGGCTACAAGAGCTGAATATGAACTCAACCACTGTTCGGTGTTTGAAGGTAAAATAGTGGAGGATCCCCGTCCAACACACAAAGTTACTGATGCTGAGGAGACGAATAGAGTCCAGTCAAACAGATCGGCAAAAAAACCGAACAGAAACACCACCCCTGATCCTATCAGAAAGTGATCTGCCAAACCAGATTGGCCAAACAACAAATCGTGAGAACAGAAAATTACGTTGTAATAGGTAGCAACGTAATTTTTTATTTCTTTAGATAATCTGCTCTGATACCATGTCAAAATATTATGATTGTATTTCTGTAATTTTTCTGTTCTCTATTTTCTGTACAGATGTATAGTATTTGTATACAAAAAAGAAATGGAAAGTAAACAAATTATATGCCATAATTCCTGCATTGATGTCTTCTTGTTGTCTGCCATATTACTCACATGCCAACAATAAGAACAGTGTACAATAATGATAAGTGTATTAAACAAGCTAAGATAAAGAACCCATTAAAATGAATTCAGTTTTATTCTTATAATTAAGGCACAACACAAACACGAATATTTAATTACTTGGACTCTTTAGAGCTTTCATAACGAGTCCTGTAAAAGGCAAGTAATTCTTCTTTAGGAGGCGTATTTTCCTTAACAACACCATGGTTCAAAAACTCATGACTCCACTGGCACAACTTTGGGAATTTATCTTTAGTCAGAAGCTCCAAGCCAACAGCTTCTTGAACAATCGGAACCCAAAAGGCTATAAAATTACCCACAATATCTACAAACCCAATTGAAGACTCTCCTCCAAAGAATTTACCTTTCACCTCATTTTCTAGTATTTTCAGAAGTTCACACGCTTCTTCTGTAGCCTTCTCACGCTCTTCTTCACTATTGCTCCAAAAGGCTTTCCATATTGTCGGAACGCACTAATTGATTAAACACAAAATGATAACATCATATAATCAGAGCATATTTAATATCATATATAGAAATATTTTCATTTTTAAAAACCTTATGGTATAAATTATGAGATAAAAACAATTAATTATATTGTTTCAACATTAATTTTTTCTAATTTAAAAATATCAATTTTTCATTATATATAACAATAAAATTAAGTTAATAAATTTATAATTGATTTTACCTTATCATCAATAAACTTAGCCCAAAAACGAGCCTTGGCTCTTTGATAAGGGTCTTGGGGCAAGATAGGATTATGTGTCCAAGTCTCATCAATGTATTCAAGGATAACTAGAGATTCCACAATTGGTTTTTCATTGTGTACGAAAACAGGTATTTTCTGGTGAATTGGGTTATATTTAAGAAGTAAAGGACTCTTGTTGGACAGATCTTCTTCTAAATATTTGTAATCCACACCTTTCAATTTCAGTGCAATCTCTATTCTCTTACTAAAAGGACTTGCCCATGCTCCCAATAGCTTCACTTCTTCAGCACCCGTATTCATTATACAGATTTATTATTATTATTATTATTATTTGCTTTCTAAGCCCAGCTTTTAATCCAGCTTTTAGTTCTGTGTATTTCGTTAGTGGGGCTATTTATACAACACTTGGCGTGATAAACAAGTCGAAGTTGATGGTGAACATACGTAAGCTATAGCTCATTCATGATCTATTCATTTCATTCGCCACGTTAATTAAGGCAGGGTGAAATTTCAAATCTTATCTCTGTTTACTTTATTTTTTTTTTCAATTTTTTTAATATTTGTTTTATTTGGAACACTCTCGAATCTGTAAATTTATAGATCGACCGAACCTTTTAAATTCTAAGTCAAACTTTCTTCGGAAAAGAAAGACCAAATCGCACAATGATCTAAAATACTATTCTAACTAATATATTAATCATTTTTTTAAATCTTTATATTATATTATAATTTTCATTATCTTCAAATCCAGTTGAATAATAATACATAAACTTTACAAGCATGTGATATATGTTTGAACTTTTGGATTAACCTAGTACTTGATAAATTCAAATCGTTCAAGCAAAATCAACAACTTGAGATAGAAGACGAAACACCCTATATGTATTACCTGTATGGAAGCCTGAGTTAGGATCGATTTTAACTTATGATATGTTGTACTTTATACCAATTATATCCCTCATATAACTAGATTGTCTCTTATTAGATTGATTATTCTGTTAACATTTTTTTTTAGGAATTTTTTTCAATTTTCGTGCGAACAATACTAATGACTCATTATTCATATCCTCATCATTATTAGAGATGTTCGTTTTGGAGCTTTTGAATGCCACATACTTGATTTTCTTGAGATGATCAAGAGTAAGCTTATAGGTTTGGATTGACCTAACAAGTTCATCAATGTTTAGTGTGTCCACATTCTTACTTTTCTCTAACGCTGTAACTTTCATCTTATAGTCTATTGTTAAGGAGCTTAAGAGTTTGCATACTTGTATTGGTTGTGAAATTTTCTCAACAAGGTTAGAATAATCATTCATGATATCACAAAAGTGAGCATAAAATTGACCAAAAGTTTCAGTGTTGCTCATTTTAATGGAATCAAACTAAGATGTTAACAATCTAAATTTTGTTTGTTTCGCTTGGAAGGTTCCTTCATGAGGAAGAGCAAGTGCATTCCAGGCATCTTTAGCAATCTTACAGTCGGAGATACAATGGAACTCATCCATTGACACTGCAACAAATATTGAGCTTAGACCTTTTTGGTTTGCCCCATTAAGGGTGTGTTCTTCAATGGTCCAGTCTTCTTTTGGCTTTATGATTATTACATCATCTTTCATTATCAAAGATGGTTCCCAACCATCAAGAATATGATCCCAGACTTTTTCATATTGTTTGAGAAAGACTTGCATATGAGCCTTCCAGTAAGGGTAATTAAACCCATCCAAGAGTGAGAGTCTAACAAATCACCTTACTTCTTTCATTTGGTCCATAAGTAGAAGTGTGTGTCCCTAAGAATCAATCTCACTAAGTGTGTCTAGTGTCGATTCTGATACCAATTGAAAGTTTATAAGATATGAATCTAATTATCTTAGAGGGAGGTGAATAAGTTATTTTTAATTTTCCAAATTATAACTTAATACTAATATTAACAAAGCAGTCAGACATGTAATTATGAGTAAAAATAAAATACAAAAATAAAATAATAACACACAATATTTTTAGGTGGAAACAACTTAGGCTACAACTATAACCTAAGAGGAAAACCATCGATCCACTAGACCACCTAAATTTTTACTATGAAAATCAAATGTTCAAGTACAAACTCGATCTTATGCTACTCTCCCTAGGATATTATCCCAATGTATTTTACTTACGAGTTCCTGCTCTGTTTTCACAGTTTCTAATATTGGCATGAGCGGTTTTTAGATTAATGTTCCAATAAGCACCCTGCTAACCAAATACGTTCACTAATCAACTACAAAAAAAGTTAGCACAAAAACACAAGTACCTATGTGTGTTCTAGAACAGATTTAACAATGAATAATTCTAATTAGATGATTCAAAATATATATCACTTAAATCAAATTAACTAGCAAATTTTAGAACAAATATTACAATTGTCAAATCATTAAACTCTTCTATTAAAAGGTTTTTGACACTAACCACGGAGAATTAAATCTCCTTAACTTTACTACCCCACTCTCACGTTCCATGTTCATCACTAAGCAATTTGTAGTAGAAATTAAAGTCCAACAAACAACCCAAAATCTAACAAAAAGCATGCAACATTCAAATTAACAAGATTAAATAACCCAAAAGAACCAAAACCATAAAGTATAATCTATACGAAGATAAAATATTAAATGAATAGAATGATGAATATAAGAATTTAAAAATAAAATATTAATTAATTATCTTCACTTTAATTCATGACCTTCAAAAAAACAAACAACCATATATTTATTACCTTTGATCAATAGCTTCATTCACCTGTCAATATCAACAACTTCCAGTAGTTTTCAAAAGATCGATAGATTGAACGTTTTTTTTAAACCCTATTCGACAACTTCAACAATTTTTTTCCTATTCATATTCTCACCCTACCCATTAACCCTAGTGTATTTATATATCTACATAATAATAATAATAATCCCTAATAGTATTAGGGTTAAATATATTTTAGACTTAATTTTTCAAAGTCTATAAAAAAACCTTAATATTATAAAAAAAATATTTTTTAAAACACATCTTAAAAATATTAAGACACATCTAAACAATATTTAAACACATCTATCTAAAAGATAACTAATTGATAATTTCATAAATTGATTCAAGTTTAAATAAATATTTTAGCACCAATTTTTTTATTTATTTATGAAAATTTGCTATTAAATGCAAAAATGTAATCCTATGTGTCATAGTTATCAATGATATACCTAAAATACAATTATTTGAAAGTCGAGAATTTGTTCATATTTTCTTGATAGACTCGATAACAAGCTTAAAAACAAATTTATAGGTAAATATTTTGTCCACGAAAATAGTCAACACTCATAGTCCTTACACTTTTCTTCATGTGAAGGCATAAGCCTCATTGAAATAGGCTTTCTCTAAGTCCACTCGTTAGGCATCAAATCCTCTAGTGCGAGCTGCGTTCTAACCAAGAATATCCTAATGAGAGGGTATAAGGGAACTTTACCCCCAACCATAGGGTCTTTTCATGAAAGATAGTTCAACTAGATGGAGGTTGATCACTATCATAGGCTCCCTCTAGAGGAATCATTATCTAAACTGAGGAAATTATATTGTAGGTTTTTCTTAATCTTTCTTCATCTTGGGACACCAACCCATAAGTCTTAGACATAGCCGACCAACCCTTGGTGTGACCTGTTGGTTCCCTAGATCCAATATTCCTCATTTTCTTTCTTCACGTCCAAGCCACTGAGATTTGAGTCTAGGGTACACTCAATCTAATGTTGGGAGTGGTCTGAGGGTGAGGGGTGGAGGTAGAGGACTGAGGTAGAGATTGATTAATCTCACTAGAAGAGTTTGAGCCAAAAGACCTCGAGTCATCACTAGCACTAGGATATTGAGGGCTCTCCCAAGAGCCTGAGCCGGAGGCTAAGGTCTCTTATATATACATTATGTAAAAAGCTACAATAATATAAATACAAAAAAATCGATAGGTAAGGTATGAGAATAAGCGATTACCTAGGGTCGAGTTTGAAAATAAAAGTGATCCTTTAAAAACCGACCTGAAAAGAAAACAAAAAATTGTTAGGTTCTCGATGCTTGAACTCTAAAAACTTGAACAAATAAAACTATATTCCAAGCTAAATTTTTATCACTGAACTAAAAACCTTTTACAAGCTCGAGGTGATGTGACAAAGTATTTTTCTTCACTATTTCTCAATTGTGTAGGTAATGATGATAAGTCCCGATCCAAGCATTTCCTTATATAAAGGCATTTGGTTTCTCTCTCTAATCAACTAACACACATTTTTAGGGAGCTAAACGATTCGTATTCTATGCTCGGTAATTACTCTTTCACTTTAAGCCAGAGCTCGAGCTAAAATAGTAAGGGGACTAGATGTTTGGGCATCTAGACCGGCCTGATGCTTAAGTTGTTTAAATCGCTCAAGCAAGGTCACCAACCTGAGATGGAAGGCGAAACACCCTAGATGTCCTACCTATAGGCCAGCCCAAGCTCATTAATCAACTTGAGCTCAATGATAAACCCGAGCTAGGGTCAACTTTAATCCATGATATGTTATACTTTATACCAATTATACATTTCTAACATGTAAATATATGTACATATTATGTAACTGATATCTATATCTATAATGTTCTAAATAACAAATTCAACTAATTGTTTTAACTTCTCTCTAAGTTCTCTCTCTGAAAATAGTTTAAATCTTAACAATGTAGATTATTGTAAATAAATACTTAGATGAAAAAAGATCACATTTGAACCAACTAAATGAACAAGCAATACAAATATGTGTTTTTATTTAAAGCGATTAATAAAAAAAGATAAATACATATAAAAAAGAAGGAGACGAGGCTCTTTTAGGAAAAAAATTCATCCATGATAAAAAGCAAATAACTTCTTAAATTTTTTTTTAAAAGAAAAAAATAATTAAATTATTTTATCTTATATAGATTGTATTTTTTTATTTTTATCGAAATTTATTTTTAAAAAAATACATATATCATTAACCATCAACAATAAATTGAAAGTAGAAGGAAATTAAAATTAAAATTTATTAATATTTGATTGATATATATAAAATGATATATTGACAATAAGTGAATTTGGTTATTGATCTACTTGCCCCATATGTCACCATTATTAATACGATCCCTAATCGGAAATGTCGGTACGCAAAGCTAATCACATATTTAATTACTATGATTATAAAATATTATATATATATAATACACCTGTTAATCAAAATAATTAGTCTAGACGAAAACTCAATCTCAATGAGTTCAATAGTTGTTGTTGGGCTTTCTGATGCGTCCATCAATAATAAGCAGGCCCGAATTTTCTTCTTAGTTGCCCACCTTAAATGATTATAAAATATCATTTTTATTTGAAAAAAAAGGAAAAAGAAGACTTAAGTTTAGTCTAATAATTATACTTTAATCATATAATTATATTTAAATTGATTGTATCCAGTAATTTAATAAAAATTATAATATTAAATTACAAAATTAATTCAATTAAACATTATATGTAACAAAAAAAAAAATTTGTTAACCACCTATCTAAGCAAGGTTAATTTACTAATTTCAAGCTAATAAAATTTAGAAAAAAAGGACCATATGTAACAAAAAAAACTGAAAACCCTTTAATCATGGTAAAAAAAAACTTAGATACAAAAATGATAAAATTTAAAGATATTATTATAACTTCATTTAAAGTATAAATAGTTAAAATATATCTAATAACAATGAAGAAGAAAATCATGAGCTCTCACATGTATTTTCTATTTTATTTATCCGAAAAATCATAAATTGAATTGAAGTTTTAAAAAAATTAATATCAATTAGTTACAACTAAAAACAACCTTAATAAATTATTTATTTTTAAAATAATATGACTAATTTAACCTCTCATCGAATAAAAAAAATACTTTTAACGTTATATATAATTTATTTTTAGGTTAATATTTTAAATATTTTGTAATGTCAAAATGCATCTTCAGCGTTAACATTTAAAAGTTTTGGCACGATTTACTGTTAACATTAAATTTTTTTAAAATTAATCGGTGATTAGAAATGGATATTAAAATATTTAACGGATATTTATCTAAAATTCCCATGAAATTTAATATAACTTCACTTATGTCCTTGAGATTTATAAAAAATATTATAATGTTCCTAGATTTTATGGTTAATACAATTGATATTCTTAAATCTAACAATGTTAACTTTTTCATCCATATTATGTTAATATTTCTATGATTCTAATAGCAGGGTTAGTTGTTAATTTATGTAATTTTTAAAGATAATTTAATTTGTTATTTTTTTAATTAATGTAATTATTAAAGATAATTTAATTTTTTTTCTTATCATAATATTAAGTTATTTTTATCTCTATATTTATCTTTATGTTTATCAGTATTATAATTTGATATAAACAAATATCTAAACATTCAAAATTCTTAATAGACTTAAAAGTTATAATTATTATACATAAACTTAATAGGTCTACCACAATCTTCCCTTCTATTCATCTTCTCTTGTTACACCAATTATGCATAAGCTTTGATTAAACTTTAATAGTGATCCTGATAATGGTGAGTCTTCTGCATCTATACATACACAGTGTCCAATTTAGACTTAATAGAAAAGAATAACTCAATTTTATTTTATTCATAATATAATAACTATTACAAACTTAAGATTAATTAAGAACTTTGAAGTGATTCTTAGCCGCTTATAATTATTGGTTGAAATTTCTAGATAGAATGGGTTACTATGCTAGAGGTTGTGTGCTTTGGTTTTTTTTCGTATCCTCTCAAATCAAAATAAGAGTTCCTTTTATAGCACAAAAAAGTTCTATTTATAAGATGAAAATTACTATTTTATCCTTACTTTAATAATTCATTTGCTTTACTACTTTAAATATCATCCATTGCTTTTTCCTTGGCATATGATTCCAACTAAAGATGTTGGTCTACATTTTTATTTTTCTTTGTCGTCTTCTACCTAAGGTTCATCTTTTTATTTTTCCTTATCATTTTCTATCGATAGTCCTTTGAATGACGTCGATGATGATGCATCTTCGTCTTCTTGATCATTGATGTAGTAAATGTATCTGTGATCTTTGATGACTTTTCTAGCATAAAAGCATAATACCTTTCTTATTTCTTAACCAATTTCTAGGTTGTTATTGTTATTGTTAAAATTTGTCTCATCTTTGTTGATTTTTTCACTATCCTCTTATGAGAGAACCATGCTATTATGAGAAGTGATGATGATTTTACTAATAGAGTAATTTACTTTGATCTCAGTAGAGTTATCATTTTTCTTGAGTTTATAGTAAATTTGTCTTTAACATTTTACCTCTTAATGCACAGAGTTCTTATGTGTTGAATTCTTTTTCTGAAAGTTACCTTGGTTTGGAAACTTCTTTGTTTGTGTTGAAAATCCTTAGCTTGATAAAGTAGTAGGGACCGATACATCCTTCCTCATTCCAATCCATTAGTGAACTAAAAAATCTGAGATAAGTAGGCTTGTCACCTGTTCTTATCTTATTTCTGAAGTTTTTGATTTCTTTTTTGAATTTTTTTGAAAAATAATTTAATTCACTTAAATGAATTCCTCGATACATGTTTTCTATTAGTCTTGCATGAAAATATTTGTAAACAAATATTCAATCAGTTAATTCCAAGATATTGAATTTACTTCCCACAAAGAATTTCTTTTTTGTAGTGTAGAACTTCATATCTTCTATATGTTCCTAGGTAGATTTTTCTGGCCAAGTTATAGAGGCTTAACCATTGTGATTTGTTGAAATTTCTATGTTGGTTCTTTTCATCTTTAATGACTAATGGATTTCTAGGGGATGTTATCCTAAATAGACCTAAATGCCTTACTATCTTTGATGTCTTTAGGAGATATACTTCTTTAAATTGTACTAGAGGCCTTACTATTTTCCTTATGGTTGTCAATCTACTTGGTGTTACCGGTTGTTGTTGTAGTGCTACAGAGTTATTCCTTACTATCTCTTTTATAGTTATTAGTTTTGGTATTTTATAATTGGCATAATTGCATTCAACCTCCATTTTATTAATGAAGGCTCTATGAGTTACTCCACTAAACCCTAGAATAAATTTACTAGCTTATGTCCAATTGTTATAGATTCATGGTTTTAGGTTATTATAGACTACATAAGTCTTTTTCTATTTCTCCCTTTCTACCTCATTAGCTCAATTCAACTTTCTTATTTCAGAGATGTTACTCTCATTTGAACTGTTAAGTTCTTTCTTTAGATTGAATTTTTGTTGAAGATTCCTCTTTGAGTTTTTGGACTCTTAAGAGTTGTTTTGAACAATCAAGTTCTTCATGTTTATTTCTTGTCTCTATAAGGTACTTCTTGAGGTATAATAGCCTGAGTTGTTTCTGTAGGATTCTTATATCATTTTCTTTTATCTTGATCTTGATATTGAGATGTTCCATTCCTGTAAGCATAAAAATAGTTAGAGTTGCTAATTCTGTAATAAGAGCCTTTGCTAAACTATTCTTATTTTTGAGGAGATATTCGACATCAAAATTGTAGCGGTTGAACCATTGTTTCCATCTAAATAATCTTCCTTGTTTATAATCACCTACAATATTAGTTCTTAAGAAATAACCAAAATTCTTGTTATCGATTCTAATAATAAATCTAAAACTTATGACATATATTGCAGAATTCTTAATAGTATTTTTAACAATTAGATATTCTTTTTCATTACTAGAATAATTTAACTCTGAACCATAAAAAAATCTTAATGTATATCTACAAAGATATTCACCTTTGTCGTCTATTTTTCCTTCCAAAATTTCTCCCCAATATTTTTGTGAAGCATCTGTTTCAATTATCATTTTATCATCTAGTCCTAGATGCTATAAAATTGGTAAATTTTTTACCTGTGCTTTTACTTTACCCATATATAGTATATAATTTTTTCTATTTCTAGATATATCTTTGAAAGATACATGAGGTTGGTTTTAATCCAAATGGTACAACAATCCATTGGAATTTTCGTTAGGGGTAGCTAAATGCCATTAATTTTTGAGTTTCTTCATCCAGTCTTATTTACCAAAATTCATTTTCGTAACCAAAACTTGATAAGTACCTCTTTCATTTTATTATTGATAATAATTCTTCTTTATTTGGAATAAAGTATCCATCATTAATGGTTTCTTTATTCAATGTTTTGAAGTTTATTACCATTCTCTTTTTTTTCTTTTCTTTTTTCAGCTTTTTTTACTAAGAATGCCAAAAAAGATTGAAGTGAATTATTTGATATTTTAACTTTTAGTTCCAAAAGTTGTTGAATTTGTTTTTTAGATTCAATCTTGTCTTCTAGAGTATAAATCATTTTTGTACTCTAATAACCTTGTCGTAGACTCTTAATTTTACATTGGCAATCATTTTAGATGTATTATTTTTGGATCCAAAGGATTATATGAGATTACTCTTTTTAATAAATTTTTGATACCTGTTAGAGAGTTATCTTCCTGTATTTCATTAAGGAAATTTTTTTTGTTTCTCTTATATATTTAATGAAATATTTTCTAAATAAGGTTTTTGTTACTTTGTGTTTATCTCACCATATTTTCATTTTTTATGTTGTTGTATAAAAGTTGGGTTTGATACAACCAAATTTTTTTATCTTTGATATATAAATGATATCACCCTTTAATATTGTTAGACTTATTTTGTCTAAATATTGTGTAAAAGATTGATATAGGTTTAGGAAATTATTTCTTATTAGTAGGAATATGAAATTTTTATCCTACTATCATTATATCAATATCTTTTAAAACCTTATTAAGATTTATTATAATATTATTAGTAATTCTTACAATTAAATCTTTAGTGCCTATTTTTAGTGCTCTTCTAGAAACACATATTTACTTACTACATATATACTAACTCTTGTATCTATATATGCATGTAAATGATAACTAGCATAACCTTTAAATTTAAGTCCTACCTTAATATAGGTATAAATAATTTATCTTATGATGAATAGTACTTATATTCTAAGTGTTCATATTCTGATTTAATTATTTATACCTCTGTTTCTTCTAATAGATAAATATTGTAAGTATAATCTATATTTGATTCTTTGATTGGTTCTAATTCTATCTTAAAATCTTATTCTAAGATTTTTGTTTTTTGTGAAAATTTATTTTTAAATTATTTCCTATAATGAAGCCTCTTAGGGCATTCATTGGCATAACACCCTTCTTCATTTTAGTTCTAACATCTGCATTTCTTTTTCCCTATAGGTCAACAATTCTTATTAAATATTCTTTTATATTTTTGAAAATCTTATTTTCTGAATTTGTTTCTTTTAAATTTCTTGTATTTTTTATATTTCTGTTTGTAAGATTTTATGTTATATACATATTTTTCTGGTATTCTAAATCTCTTGTATCATAATAAATTTTATCATTTTCTCTTATTTTCTTATATTTCTTATATTTCTTTCTTTCTTGACATTTATTGATTATCTAGCTTTTAAGGCTTCTTATTCTTCCTCCAAGGGTGTCTAATATGGTTTCCATATTTCTCTGATTCCAACTTTCTATTAAGGTCTTATGTAATGTTCCAAGTAATTTTTGAAAAAAATATTTTCTTATAAGTTGTTCTCATAGAGGGTGGTAATTTATGATACATTTCATATTCACAAATAAAAGAATCTATGTAACATATGTTACATATTTTCATATTTTTTAAATGTCATTTGGCTTCATTGATTTCATTTTCATTGGATTCGGTGATAGTTTTTTCTTTATCTTTTCTAATAAATTCTTTATATATTTCATTTACTACTATATCTAAATATTCTTTTCCTGTAGGTGTATTCCCTTGTATTAATAAACGTTAATGATTTGCTAAATTTGAGAACAAACTTTAACATTTCCTATCATTTTATGAGCTACTAATATCTTATAAATTAAAGTGTTTGTTTGTGTAGTTTAAGAGATTTGTATGATCATACTTATACCACTAGCCCATTAATCTAAGCTTTTCCCCTATCCTTTATACAATCTACATCTAAGATATCAGATATATAATTTTCATCAAACCTGAATTTTGGTAGGATACTACCTATAGTCACCCAATGCAACCCTACCACCTATTTTAGGTGGTTGTCTTCTTTTATTGGTAGTATCAGGCTCTAATGACTTTTGTTATTTCTTTCTCCCCAATGTGGGTGAGATGTTTTTTCTTGGTAAGAAATCGGTAATAAAATTGGTCTTATATGACCTTTTAGGATATAATTTCTGGTTCAGAATTAGTCTCGTTTATTATTATTATTATATCATATTCCTCTTTGTTTGTACAAATTTTTTCACTATAATGTTTTTCTAATTCGTCATCAATTAGTGTTAACAAACTAATTAATTTTTCTATATCCTTATTTTCGGGATTTATGAATTGTTCTTCTAATTCTTTTCTATATTTCGTTAAATTGGAATTATATATTTTTCTCCATTTTTTCTTCTCTCATTTCTAGATATCAGGGTGTCTAATTTCCTATGTGGTTCTACTTTTGATCATTCTAAGGGAACATATTATGACCTAAAATGTCATCATTTCTATGTATGTTATATATATATTTTCTTAATTCTGTAAATTTCATATGTATATCTTGTTGTAGTTTATTTTGACCATAGTCTTTTATTTCTTTTAATAGTTCTTTTTTGTGTTTCAATTATACCTTGTAAGTATTTTGTATTTAATTTTTGGACTAAATCTATTTTCTCTATTAAAAGTCTAAAATCTTTCATTAATATTGCTTGATTTTTTGCCACGTCTACTAGGCTTTCATCTATTTCTAATTGTATATTTTTTAATTTTTTCTTAAACATTGTTGTCTTCCTAGTATGACATCATGAATTAGTGCTTTCATTACTTAAACTTCACTTTTTAGTTTTTTTTTAACTTGTTTAGAAGTTTCTCCTTTGTAGTTTATAAAAGTAAATCTTGATGTATTATTGTTTTTAACCACATTAATTTTCTTTCTAGTATTAGAGGTTTTTCCTTGATATCTAAGTGTCATTCATCTAATATTTCAAAGTTTGTTAATATTTTTGGTATTATTATTTATCTAAGTTTTTGAAACGTTTTATCTATTTTTATAAATTCATTTTGTTCATATATTAAATTTTTATGACTGTTTATCAATGAATACCCTACTATGTTGTGTATTGAAAATGAATGATTTTATTCTTTCAAATTCATAGGCTAAAATTAATAATTGGTTTAAGTTTTTATCACGAAAATTAATAATAAACCTAGGATATGGTGTAAATTTTAACTTTTGATAACCTAAATTATCATATATCATTCATAGTAAAACATATTTCTTGTTTATTATTTTATTATTTAGTAATGTTATTTTTATTGGTGTATCTATTCATTTTATAAAATGAACTTGTATTAATATTTTGATTTCTCCTAAATAAATGTATCCAATTTTTTCTTTATTATTTTGAGGGATTTTATGTAGTTTATTCAATATAATTTTCTTGTTAATTAATGGTATATTATACATTCTTTTTGCATATGTAATATTAGTGCTTATTTATTTACTACTTATTCCATAATAAATTATGTTTTTTCTTGAGAATAATTTTCTTAAAGATAAAAATGATGGATTTTTTAAATTCATCTATTTCTTTAAAATTTAATTTTACATTTTAAATTTTATCAAATTTTTATTTATTTATTTTCATTTCTTGTGAAAAACATCATGAGATGGTCTTTTATTTTTAATTATACTATTCCTTGATTTCCTATTATTTCTTTCATTTTTATTTATGAAATGTTAATATTAACTTCTATTATGTTTGGAGATATTTTTAAAACCTTAAAGATATTTTTAAAAATACTACAAAACTTAGAATATTTTTAATGTTATATATTCCACTATTTAAGTATTTCATTTCATAGTTTGTAGTTGCTAGTTGCCTTATGATAGAACCAATAAAATAAATAGTTGTTTTACATTAAACCATATAACTCTATCATTTCATAATCTATTGCCTCTAGGTGCTGTTGCAAGCCCAACAAACAGAATAGATAGTCATGTTACATAAATTAAATAAAATTATAATTATAATTTTTATGGATCATGCGTAAGACTCGTAACCAAATTAATTGCATGCTTTGAAATTAGGCCAAATCATGGTCTATATATTAGCCTTACGTACAGACCTAAAAACTTTAAACGATTCTCCATATAACAAATTGTCAAAGCTAATTAAAGATAGGAGAGTCATGATAATACACGACCTTTACAAAAAGAAAAACAGTTTGAAGTTTGAACAAATATTGAAAAAAGAAGAAGAAGAAGAAGAAAGTAACGTGCTATTTATATATATATAAGCGCCAAAACTTGATGAGTATATAGCTTGAAGATAAAGCCATGCTTTTGTTTCCCTCTAAAAGATTTTCAAATTAGCAGTCACAATCAGAAAACCAGATTGCTGGCCGTTGAGATTTCAGTTGGAACAACCGGCATTATAAACAAACACATGTACACTGAAGAGTTTAAAATTAACTCACTTTAATTATCTCTTCAAGTTTATTACTTATTAATTATATTATTTTTTCTTTCTATCCAATATCCAATATCCAATATCCATTTTTTTTAAATTATATTAATTTTAAATTTTATTAATATGAAATATTATAAGTTATTACATATTTTGAAAATAAAAGATATTTTTTTTAACTAAATAGCTTGCAAGGAAAGTCACCTAAATTTAAGAGATCCCAACTGCATTTGCTTTCTTAAAGTCACTATGTGTCTCATGCCACTTTCATTCGTTTATTTTAGTATACGTTTCTCTTTAACTTCATTTATTTTAGTTTGGTGAGAATTGAGAAGGTTTATTTGGTGCTCTGTTTACTGCACAAAACTATGGATATTCACTGTATAATTTTTTGTGTAATCATATATATTTAGTTCTGAATTGAAAATGTATTGTATAGTATAAAAATGGTATAAATTTATCACAACAAAAAATCTACATTTAAATAGATATTTAATTTAATCTATTTAAATTTAAATTCTAAAATTATGAATCTTTATTTTTTCTTTTATCTAAAATTAAAATAATAATTTTCTAAAAATTGTAAGAAAATATAAAATAATAAACTTTTATAATAAAATTATTTTGATAGGTAATACAATTATATAAAACAAATTACAAATTATTTTAAATATAAATATTTTTTAATTTTATTCTATTATATTATACATATTACTACCTAATGTTCATTATCTTAATAAATGATAGACGTGATCGATTTGATTGATTTTTTTAATTGTTTTATAAGTCAATTTTACCTTAATAATTTTAAAAATTCACTTTCAAGTCAACTTATAATGCTCTTACGGGGTGATTGGTGCGATGGTTTTGGGTCTATAATATTTTTTAACTTTGTTAAAAAATAAAGTTACTTAAGAAAGACTTTAAAATATGTATAAATCTAAATTAATATATAGTGAAAAGCCACTATAAAGATTGTGAAATTTATGAAAAAATAACAAATAAATCTATGGTAGAACTGTTAAGAAAAATTTATTAAAACATGTATATCTTCTTATTCCAAAAATATAAAAATATATTTGTTTTTCATGCACACAATTAAATTTAGAGATTAAAATTTATAAAAAATAAAATATATATAATTAATATACTTAAATATTATAAATATAATAAAGAGAATTAATTCAATTCAATTTTTATCAATTTTATAAAATAAAAACTTAGTCGATCCTTTAAAGTCAGTTTTTAAAATTTTTAAAACTTATATTGAAGATGAACAAACTTATAAAAAAATAGGTTGATAGACTGTAAGATTTATTTAAAAAATATGTACACTCTTAATCTTAATCTATATTTGGGATTACTAATTAATATGTATCTAATATTAAAATATGGCAAGTATTTAAGAACTAAGGATGCCATTTTTATCATTAGAGTAGATTTTGTTATTATTTTTATTTTTATTTTTTAAAATTTAAAATTATTAAATTAAGAGATAAAATATTAAATTATTTTAATATTAATATTTTTTACTTTAAAAATATCGATTCTTTATTTTAATGTATATAATATAAAAATAAAATTTTGCATTCATTTCTTGTTCCCTACTACTGTTCTATGCTTTTCTGTCACATCCATCGAAGACAAAACTTGGTTTTAAGTTATCCTCAACGTTATCAATTCTGAGTCTTCTGAGAGCCAATCAATATTCTCTTCTACCCATTTCATTCCTGTCAAAAGATCAAGGTTACCATATCTATATGTCAAAAGACCAAGATTACTAATTCATATATATATATTAAATTGTCTTTTGGTGGTTAAGGAATGTAGCCAAATGCATATAAAAACATAAGCGGGAAAAAAAAACAAAAACTTATACCTTGATGTTCCACTTGTATAGGATCGACACACATGTAAAGGGAATACAAATTTTCTTACATTTTGCCTTTTAAAAAAAAAATACTATTTATACTTTATCACATGTGAATAATATTTAAATAAATAAATAATTTTTTAAAATAATTGTAATATATCATATAATATAAAAAATGAATGTAAAGATATATATAAATTAATAAAAAAATATATAATATATCTAATTAATTTAGAGAAATATAATCTATAAAATTAACATCAAACTCAAGTTACGTACCAAAATTTATAGATAATAATATTATCATATATAAAATTATTATTATTATGATAAAGATTAGTAGCGTATGTTTGTTTATATTAGTATTTTTTTTCTTAAATTAATTTATCTTTTAATGTTATGAAAAAATTAATTTATTTTTAATTAATATATATTTATATTAATAATTTTTTTGTTATTTTTATAAGTATAAAAAATTTAATAATTAATTTTAAATAAAAAATAATTTATATAGTAATATATTAAATTTGTATTTTAAATAGTAGTCTAAATTACCATTATTAATAAAAATATATGAGAAGTAAATCTATTGAATAATACAATTCTCTGCGAAGTAATATTCGGGAAAAACTGGTAGACATCGTTGACAGATTCGTTGCGTACACGATTCCCATAACTATTGTTTATTATAATTTCGAAAACAACTTCAAAGTAATTAATACACTTATCATTTAAGTGCATTTTTAAAGCAAAGCATAAGAAATGTTTCAGAGAGAGATAGAGACCCAACAAATTCACTGGCCTTTTACCGTCTGCTTAAAGAAAAGGGGATGGTTAAGAAGGCAATCTTAAATTAAATACAATAGGGGTTCAAGAATAGGCTTCTCATGTGTACTTCTTCAATTCTTCATGTGTTTCAACAAGCTTTAGTAACCTTCGCAAAGCTCTCGCATTTATAAAGAAGGCTCCTCCCACTGTTTTGTCCCTATCATTTTCTTGCTATATCTATTTCCTTTGGATAGCCTTCAATGTCAGACATGGTTGATAATTATGGACAAAGAATTTAGTCACGAAGGGGAAAGGAGAGAAACCCAACTACAAAATCAACAACTTAAGCTTTGTCTGCCACTGGAGAGGCTCAGAGGTTTGGTTAATCCTAACCCATTTTCTGTTTTGGGTTTTCGGATGTCAAAGTACCTTAGAAACTTGAATCATGAAGCTGGTTTCTCGAAAGATTGTAGCTTGGGAAGTTTTGAGTACAATGGAATGGTAATAAACAACTCTGTTTTCTTTTCTTCGTCTGGTTTTTTAGAGGAAGTGAAAGCTGAAATGGAGGGTTTTGTTGAGAAGATTGAAGTAGTTGAAGAGAAAGGTGCAATCTTTGCGGAAAATAAGGGTGAAATCGGGACACTTGCTGATTTGTTTGAAGAAAAGGGTCGTGAAAGCAATTCGAGTTCTGATTTTCTTACATCTGAGACGACAGGGCATGAGGAACAGAGTCATAGTAGCTCTGAAGAATCATCTCCACAACCCACATTAGGCTGGCCTGTTCAAAATGCTAAGGCAAAGGACTCTTCTAATCTTGATTATAAAGAACCAAAGAAGAAAACCCATTTGGATGATACGAAATTAGAGAAACAACGTTCAACAATATCAGGTAATAACTCAAATGTCTCCCCCTCTCTTTTATGCACAAATATGGTTCATTTGATAATTTATGTTTAATGATTTGGTCTTGTTGATGGGTTTCTAGAGATTGAGATGATGAAGGAAAGATTTGCAAAATTGCTACTTGGAGAAGATATGTCTGGTTGTGGAAATGGAGTCTCAACAGCATTGGCTATATCAAATGCCATCACCAACCTTTGTGGTATTTGTTTTAACATCCATTTATGTTTTTCAGTTTAATTGGGTTTATGTACAATTTTAGTTAATGCACTCGCTTGGTTCTTATGTTGGTCTCTTTCACTCTTTCATTTGGTAGCTACTCTATTTGGGCAACTTTGGAGACTAGAACCACTACCTCCTGAGAAGAAATTGAAGTGGAGGAGAGAGATGGAATGTCTTCTTTGTGTGAGTGACCACATTGTTGAGTTAGTACCTACCTGGCAGACATTTCCTGACGGAACCAAACTTGAGGTATATTTCAATTTGCATTATTGGAGAATTTGATACTGCATGTGTCTTAAATTTTTTCTTGAATTGTAATTATAGACTCTTCATGTTTCTTTGATGCAATATCTCATATTCACATTGCTTTATTATCACTATTTACTTGTCAATTTAAATTAGTCACGTGCTTGGCTGCAAATTCTTTGATTTATATGCTTATGTTATACTTATTATACTCTCTACTGGAGTTTGTATACAAACGATAGTAGCTGTACCCTTTCAGTAAAGGGAACGGTGACGACTTTACTGAAATCAAAAGCCATTTTAGATGTTAGGATGACTGATTCTTTATGTTTAGGATCAAAAGGGGACTTCTTAATCATGTTCAAAAATATATGTGACGCAGGATGGAAGCACGAATGTACCAATAATATGAATGCACTTAGAAAAGAAACAATATGAATAAAGTTTAGACTAGTCAGACTCACTTTCTAGCAAGAGGTCCTCATATTTGTATTATGAAATAAACACAAGAAAACTATTATTTTGGCAAACACTCTAGAAAATCTAGAATAGGACAAGCCTAGTTATGTTATTTATCTTTAGACAAAAATTCTAACAACTCTAGAGTAGGACTATCTTAAAAATATTCATCTATCTCATGAAAAAGAGGACTTTAACTTCCAAACGGAAGAAAAAAAACTATTCCTGAAAATTAGAAATAAGAGAAAAAAAGAAAGAGAATTTCTTTAATATTACTAAGTTAGATTATTTTCTAGGATATCATATATAAGTATATTACCTAGTTATTTATAGTTGAAAAGTCTCTAAAATAGTTTATAATGTTTTTATGTGAGACTTTAGTAACAAAAAAAAAAAAAAGAACTCTAAATAAAATAAGCTATTACTTTAGTAGAAATCTAAACATATTAAACTATTTTCTCTTTTCTAATCTTGTTTTGTATTATTTTCCTTCACTTATTTAAAACTCGTCTTCGAGTTTTCTTAAAATAAAGATGATAATACTTGTAGCATCCATAGATCTTCAAAATCGATTTTTCTTCTTGTTTCACTTCCTTGAATAATATTAGTCAAATATTGTTTACATGCTCACCTTTAACATTAATATTTTCAGTAAGTTTTGGAATAATGAAATATGATTTGGTATTTTGAATAAGATTTAACAACTCTTGTTGCTTTGGAAAATAACTTGTGATATCAAATAATTGATTGTATTTGAAAGTAGTGAAGACACTTGATTCTTTAAGTTCAGGAACATCTATAAGTGTCATGATATTTAAATCTTCTTTTATGGAGATAATTTTGAGATTTGAGACTAACTCATCTTGTAGAGATATTTTTTTTTTCAAATTCTTCTTTCTGAATTTGTATGATCCCTAATATAGATTTATTTACTTCAGTAATACGATCATTTTTGTCTTCGATCAAAGCTATCTTAGAAACTTTATTTTCAAAAGATTACTCTTTCACATTTAAAGTTTTAGGTGAGTCTTCTTTTTTTGGCAACTCATATTTAACGTCATGTTGGATAATCTTTTCCACTCGAGCAAGATCTTGATTTTGAGTTTTTTCATAATCTTTTTGAATAGGAACTTGATTCATATTTTTGTTTAATAACGCCAATGATGCAAATCGTTTATTAAGAGATTGATTAACCTCTTGACGAAATTCTTAAAATTCTTTTCGTAAAATACTTTTATTATGTTCCATTGGATCCACATGAACCTCGTTCTGATGCTGCCACCTGGAGCAAGACGGAAGCACAAATGCACCAATAATATGAAAGCACTTAGAAAATAAGAAAAATATGAGCAAATTTTAGACTAATCAGACTCACTCTTTGGCAAGAGGTTCTCGTAGTTGTGTTATGAAACAAACACAAGAAAATTATTATCTAAGTAAGCACTCTAACAAATCTAAAATAGGACAAACCTAGTTATATTATTTATTTTTAGATGAGCACTCTAACAACTCTAAAGTAGAACTAGCCTAAAGATATTCTTCTATCTCACGAATAAGAAGATTTTAACTTTCAAACGGAAGAAATACTAGTTATCCTTAAAAAATAGGAAAAAGAGAAAAAAAAAAGAACTTATTTAATATTACTAAGTTGATTATTTTATAGGATGTCATACACAAGCTTATAGCGTAGTTATTTATAGTTGAAAAGTTTTTAGAATAATTCATAAAATTTCCACGTGAGACTTTAGTAACAAAAAAAAAAGAATTCTAAATAAAATAAGCTATTACTTTAGTATGTTACCGATTTTAATCAATTGCTTAGTGTTTGTTGTTTGCGGTCTCATGATTTAGGTATTTGTTGTTTGTGGTCTCATGATTGCGGTCTCATGATTTAGACTCTTTCCCCCTTCAAATGATGAATTTGAACCATATTACCTAAAAATTTACTTTGGATTAAGACATAATTTAGTTAAGTGACTAAGTTTTTCAAATTTTTTTTCCTTAACTTCTATGCTTTAGGTCATGACTTGCAGACCGCGCTCAGATCTCTATGTTAACCTCCCTGCTCTGCGCAAACTGGATAACTTGTTGCTAGTAAGACTCTCCAACTGTTGTTATTTTGCATTTAACTTTCAGAGTTGAGAGTCCTTTTTAATTATGAAACAAATATTTTCAGGAACTATTGGATGGTTTTGACAGCACAGAGTTTTGGTATATTGATGAAGGGATTTTGGCTCCAGATGGTGCCAACGGATCATCCTCCTTCCAAAAAGTGCTTCAACGCCAAGAGGAGAAATGGTGGCTACCTGTACCACGAGTTCCTTCTGGTGGCCTCCACGAAAATACAACAAAGCAATTGCAGCATAAGCGTGATTGTGCTACTCAAATACTAAAAGCAGCCATGGCTATCAACAGCATTACTTTAACTGATATGGAAGTACCTGAATCGTACCTTGAAGCTCTTCCAAAGGTACAAGTCATCTTTTGTATATTTAGTTTTATATATTCAAGTAATTTTAGGTGTGTTGACTTGTTTATATGACATGGTTTCAGAATGGAAAAGCCAGCTTAGGCGATTTCATATATCGATATATTTCATCTGATCAATTCAATCCTGAATGTCTTCTGGATTGCCTTGATTTGTCCTCTGAACATCAAGCTATAGAGATTGTCAATCGAGTAGAGGCCTCCATCTATATATGGCGCAAAAGGGTCAACTCAAAATCTGTTGGTAACACTAGCAGGTCTAGCTCATGGTCATCATGGGAAATGGTCAAGGAATTAATGGTTGATGTTGAGAAACGGGAACTACTAGCAGAAAGAGCAGAAAGTCTCCTGTTTTCCTTGAAGCAACGCTTCCCGGGTCTTCCACAGACAGCGTTAGATATGAGCAAGATCCAATACAATAAGGTAAGCAGTGTTTTGTGCAATTATAACTGTTTTGTTGTAGTTAACATTTTATGCATAACTTGTGTAGTTCATAAAATGAATCTTAATCAGGATATTGGGAAATCCATTTTGGAGAGCTATTCAAGAGTCTTAGAGAGCCTAGCATTTAATATTGTGGCACGCGTTGATGATCTCCTTTATGTTGATGATTTGATCAAGCACTCTGATCAGTTCTCATCAATTTCGAAAGTTGGTGTCATGACACACAAGGGTGCACAAGTGTCATACTCAGTACCCTTCCCAAGGTCTCCGTACAGAACAGCTTTCAATACACCTACATTTTCGCCCGTACAGCAGCTACTTAGCCCTGCAATGGTTGAGCGGTCTCCATTTATCTCTCGTATGAAGATTCCTCCTCTAGGGTTTGGCATAAAGAAGGTTTTGACAGATAACATTAATATTGATGTAAAAGTAAAAGACTTTGAAAAGCATGTTGAGACACCGGTTTTGAAATCAAAGTCCGTAGATGAAGTGCTACCACTTGCATCTCATACAGGAATGGAGTCCTTGGATTGCACAGAACCTGCTCCGAGCCCCCAATCAAGGAACTCGGTATTCAAAGAATGAAATATTAGTATCATATTCTGAGATAGCTTTTGGATTCATATGTTGTAGGTGGCTTTTAAAAATATAGCTAGAATAGCTCTTTCCTTTTCTGCTAGAAATAGAATAATATTTGAAATTTGCAAGGCTGGTTAGGTTGTATATTTGATGTTATAAATTTATAATGAGATGTTGTCACAGTGATGAGTTGATTGGCTCATGCTTTTCTATGAGCATCCTCTATATGATAGATAATTTACATTTCCTTGTCCTTGAACGAGTTCTAGTTTTTGCAGTGGTATTGCAGATTTATCTTTGGAGGTTGTGGGAGCAAGTTGGTCAAAGAAGCTTTAGAATAGATAAATTGTTCAATATTTTATGCAACTCTTGGACTCAGAGCAAAAAAAAAAGTACTAATAATAACAAAAAATGCTTTTTATCTTTTATGGAATTCTTAGGGTCTATTTTACTTATGTTGTATGATAAAAGTAATTTTGGAAGAAACAACTTTATTCTGAAAGAAAGACATGATTTGTGCTTCTATTGGAAGTAAAAAAAGGGTTATGAATCTTGGAAGCACTTCCTAAAAAAATGTATTTGGTTCATAAGTGCTTTTTGCTGTCAGAAGCAATTTTATGTCTCAAAAGCATAAGCAAACTGATCCAAGACTCCTAGCAAAAATAAATAAATTAAAAAAAAGGAGAGGATTTACTAACATCACAATTCAAATATTTCAATCTTGTTATGTAAATTTAAGTTACTATCTGTGATGTTTGGATAAAAGATAAATCTACTGACTAACGGCAACTAAAAATCATGTTATGTTTGATGACAAAACTAATGGCCAGTGATTAAATTATAAAGAGAGGTTGAGTTGTCTAAACAACAAGCTCTTTCAGCTTCTTCACTCAACTAAAATCTACATCTGTTAAGAAGTGAAGAACAAATGTTGGTGAGTCCAACCCTGAGTGGCTGAACCACACTCATAAATCATAATGCTCACTCCAGTGTTTTTATTTTAGTGCTGCATTATGGAATTTGTCTTTTATTATAGTGCTAAACCCATTACTACTCAGTGGATTAATTAGAAAAGTCACTTAATAATAAGCTTAATTATTTTTCAGTATAAATACTCATCACTCACATCCCAAAAATTTGCAACATCACTAGAGTATCTAATTTGCTACCATCATATATTGTAAAACTTGTGACCTTGAGATAAGATAGGAAGAGAAATGAAGAGTACAAAGAAGTTGATGATATGCCTTGTGAGTTTGATCGTTATTGTGGGCAATTCTGACCTCAAAACAGCTGAAGGGGCAAGTGCTTGTGGGAAATCAACACCAGACAATGAGGCCTTCAAGCTAGCTCCTTGTGCAACAGCTGCACAAGATGAGAAAGCACCAGTTTCAGACAGTTGCTGTAAACAAGTGAAGAGAATAGGACAAAACCCAAGCTGTCTCTGTGCTGTTATGCTCTCTGACACTGTTAAGAACTTTGGTGTTAAGCCTGATATTGCTCTCACCATTCCCAAGCGCTGCAACTTTGCTAACCGTCCAGTTGGTTACAAGTGTGGACGTAAGTATATTTATTTACCGGGTGCCTAACCGCACAAGTTCTTCATTTATTACGTTTTTTTTACAAGTTTAATAAAAAAAATGAAAAGTTTATTATTTTATATTTAATTTTATCTTATATTTTTTTAATTGTTATTGAGATATTAATTTCATAGATTATCTTTATTAATATATAATAATAACTATAAAATTGATAAATATAAAAATTAAGTTATTCATTTATCTGTCTTATCCATTTTTCTTAACACATGTATATATTTTTGAAGTAATATAAAAATGCTTTTGAATTAAATGAAAAAAATATATAATAAGTGATTTTTGAACTCAAAAAAACATATTTTTCTTTTACTTTATGCCAGAAGCATAAATCATGTTATTATTTGAGAAAATACTTTCTTATGAAGCCATTTTCAATAAAAACATATATGCAAAACAACCCTATAAGTAATGTTACTTGGATTTTTTACATTTCGTAAATCAATACCCATATTTGAACCAACATGACATGAAAATGGGTACGGGTATTTGACACTCTTATTTGATATAAATTTATAAATTTATATCAAATGAGTATCAAACACTCGAATATCTATCTAAAATTTACAATTCTCGGTGTTTTAAAAGAATTGGAGTAATATAACGTATAAGTCAATTACTTAAGTAAGATATTTCTCTGTTTTTATTGCTTGCTTTGTTTTTGGGGTTGTGATGAAAGTAATTATCCTCAAAACGCTTCATTTGATATTTGTTTATGCAGCATACACATTGCCATGAAGATGTCATGGAGGAAAAGATCATAGCTGTCAACTTACTAGTAGTTTTAATCCGTGACTGTTACTTTGTACTCACTGGAAAATAAAAGCTAGCTGCTGATGTGTATCCTTCTTGGATAATAAAATTATTTTCATATTTAGTGTCAATTTTGTCTGCATAACTTTGCTATTTTTGTTACCTTCTTGACTTAAGACTTCCAATTTTACAAAAAACGTAATAATTTAATTTAAAAGCAAAAAGCCACTGGTTGAAAACAAGAAGACATTCTGTTAAGCCAAAATAATAATAATAAAACCACTTCCCAAAATTTTGTAACCACTTCTCAAGTAAATTGTCAAACATTTTTAGAAGTGCTTTAAGTCATATAAAACTACTTTCAATCAAAAACAGAAGTTGTTAGGAGCAATCTCTCAAACAAATATCCAACAGAATTTGGAAATTCAAATTCTACATCACTGAAATGTGGCTGGAGAGAATTTATTTACACCTAGAATCTTCTTTTAACGACCAAGAAAAGAAGCAAGCGACTAACCAACCACAAAACAAAATGGATTAAGAATGCTTCATTGGGTTGGATGGGTCACATATTGGGAATTTCAGGGGAATAACATGAAACTGAATATGTAAAGGCACAGATAAGATAATGAAAAGGACAGTTGTTAGACAAGGTTGGACACTTCCCAACATAATTGTGCATATCTGGGTCACACACCTTTGATGTGTGACTAACAATCTTCTACTTTTTTGTTCTCTATTGGATAATCTTATCAACAGCAAACCCTTTTAAGGATAAATTTAAGAGCAAACAATACCCAGTCTATAATCTACATAGTAAATTATTGATAAGCATATAGAAATGAGGACATAACTATAAGGTGGCTTAATATTCAACAGTTTATAGTAACTCCTGCTAGATTAAGTATCTAAACCAAGCAACTTAAACTTATACATTAAAAAGTATCAACTTCTATATTCTTTACAGAGTAATAAAAGAAGTTTCTTTAGGTTATTTCTTCATACAAGAGTTCCCTTGTTTGGCTGAGAAAAACAATCAGCTGCAACGACTTCACTACGTTCATCTACCTTATTCTTTATATATTGTCTGATATGTTTCCTATCTACCTGCACATACAATTCCTTGTTAGAGAAATATAACATGACGGAATCAATCGCTGAGTTTATCAATAGCCTACTATTCATGTAATATATTCCATGAAAGTTCCGTTTGGATGTGCTTATTTTAAGAGAAGTGGTTTGAAATAAAATGTTAAGGTGTTTGGCAAAAAATGACTAGAAGTGATTTAGTGTAACAATTTAGTAAATGAGTATGCATTTTAAACTATTCTCAAAAGTAAGGATTACTTTTCCTAAAAGCACATAAAATATTTCTCAAAAAAATTTGAAACTACTTCTCATGGTAAACACTTTTAAAAGTGCTTTAAGCCATTTGAAACCACCTTAAACCAAAAAAAGAAGTGGTTCCAAATGGGCTTGATGTTATTCATGAAGCCTTCAGGAAAAGGAAAAGAACAATGAGCAAATGGGGCAACTTCTCTTAAAATTACTTATAAAACAAGCGCATTCAAAGGAGTCCATAGTCTACCAATATCTAGTAAATGCTTTTCGAATATACCTAGGTGGTCTATCTGCCTTAGACAAGTGAGCACTTAATAATAAAGAGATCCTGCAGATAGAAAAGTTAAAAAAACAATAAATGAGCAACTAGGCAAGTATGGTACCAGGGAAAAAAAAGAAGAAAAGATTTAAACAGTACAAAGTAATTCATGTGTAATACCTTGCCACCAGTTTCCGCTTGAAGCAAACCCAGAATCATCTTCTCCCCCATCTTTCATGATCTGCCAATTACATAGCAAATTTCATTCCTCACGTACAGAGCAAACAGGAAACCTTCTGGCTTTGAGCAAGTTGTTAGGTTGGTCTACAAACTCCATAAAGCCTTTTATGGTCTTGAACAATCATCTCGTGCTTTGGTTCTCTAAACTCAGTAAATGTCTTCTTAGTTTTTGGATTTATTTCTGCAAAGTCTTATTTCTCATTGTTTGTACAAGATACTACTAAGGTTTATCTAGTCTTGTGTATGTCAATGATATTATCATCACAAGAACTCCCACGACTACTATTGAATCACTCATCGCTAAGTTGCACACAACATTTGCCTTAAAGGACCTCCAACTACTCAATTATTTGTTAGGAATTGAGGTAGTTTTTAATAAGAACATTTTGCATCTCAATCAATAAAAGTATGTAAGGAAACTGTTGAACATATGTGGCTTATTGGACACTAAAAAGTGTGATGCTCCTATGACATCTGGTAAGAGGCTAAGCAAGGTTGATGAAATTTCCTTGTCTCATACTGAAGCAAGAATGTACAGAAGCATGGAAGGTGAATTGCAATACTGTTCTATTACCAAACCTAGCATCTCTTTTTCCATCAACAAACTCTGTCAATTTATGACATTACCATTAGATATCCATTGGATTGCGGTCAAGCATTTGTTGAGATATCTCAAGGACACTAGCTCTCATGGTCTAACTTTCCTTCCTGTTTCTCCATTGTTCGTCACAACATATAGTGATGCTGATTGGACTCTTCCATTGATGATGATGATAGACAATAAACATGCGACTATTGTGTGTCTTTGATTACTCTTCTGATTTCTTGGTAAACTGCTAAGCAAAAGACATTAGCTCTCATGGTCTAACTTTCCTTCCAGTTTCTCCATTGTTTGTCACAACATATAGTGATGTTGATTGGACTCTTCCATTGATGATGATGACAGACAATAAACATGCGGCTATTGTTTGTTTTTGGTTACTCTTCTAATTTCTTGGCAAACTACTAAGCAAAAGATATTATCACGCTCTAGCATTGAATTAGAATAACATGTTATTGTTAGTGCAACTGCTGAGTTACTATGACCAAGACCTCTCTTCTCTTAACTATACTTGCCTATTGTAACTCCTATTACTTTTTTTGTGATAATTAGGGTATCTCGTGCTTAGTTAAGAATCTAATTCAACATGTTCTTACCAAGCATATTGAATTGAATAAGCATTTCATTAAGGATCAAGTGCTGCAACACTAACTTCTTATTGAACATGTCTCATCTAATGATCAAATTGTCGATTTTCTCACTACGTCATTACCCTCACCTCAATTTCATTCTCTTAAAACCAAACTAATATTCTTGCCTCGCACATTGGTTGGAGGGGGATGTTAGATTATAGGTATATAGCTCATAGCCCATATTAGTTACATAGATGTTACAAATCAATTAGAATATATGTTATTGGTTGATAATAGCTTAGGCATGTACCAACTCACTATAAATAGGTGTTAGTCATGTTTGTAGCTTTTGTATGAATGAATTCAGTACAATACTTTCTTCGTGTGATTCATTTTTCTGCTTCTTCTATTTCTTTCAGTTACTCAAACAACAAATTTTAGTACAAAATTTTTTAGTAATTATTTTACCAATTTTATTTTATTTTAGGCTGAGATGCTGGTTTAGAGTTTCATAGCCAGCCTTCTTTGAATATGGATGTGTTATGTTCTAATTTGAGTTCCACGTCTTTGGCTGCAGAGTGCAGACTATATCTACTCTTTTGGGGTTCAAGTAGCCACGTTGGGTGTAGGGGAGATCTGAAGTTTTGTAGTTTAATTCATAAATGCCCAATTGAATTAACTTGACACTGCCATATATTCACCAAGTCACTTAAATTCTACCTCCTTCAAACCCATAACTATAATAAATATATAACTATAATTCGAACTATAGATATTCTAGATATGCAAGTGAGTTACAAACCAAACCATTGCATCACAAGCTCAAACAAAGTGGCGATTAGAATAAAAGGAAGTTCGCTGGGATTGTATTCATTTCCATGACACAATAGTGCATTTCAAAAATATTGAAGTTGCTATAGAACAAGCCAGCCACTTTAATATCACAGGTATATATACAAGGTCTAACTTTATAATAGTTAAAAGGCAAAATAAGAGAGAGAAAGAGGGGATAATTAGGAGTATCACTGAAAATGCTGTTTCCAAGGAAAACATTGAAGCTTAGAACAAGACTCTGTCCAAGTAGTAGAACATTCACCTTCAATTCCATCACAACATTTGCAAATCATTCCAAGACTTGCAAAAGCATTTGAGTTATCTCCTACATAACCAAAACATGATATTTAATTAACACCATTAGCTTTACATAAGAAAAAAAAATTGTTAAGAAGTCGTCGTTAAAAGATTACATACTTTGTTTTTGTGATGGTAAGGAAAGAGGCCTAGCTTCTGCAGCTATAGATCTCTCTGATTCAGAAACAATCACTAAAACCAGCATCAAGATGAAAAGAGAAGACTTGATAATACCCATGTCTTCTTTTTTATTTTTTCTTCTAGTTACAAACTAAGAAGATGGAAGAATTTTAAGGAGCTCAGAAAAAAAGAAGCAGAGGTCAACGGCTAATGGGCAACACAACTGAATTGTAAAATCTACGATGGTATTGCATACATATATATGATTAAATTATTTAAATTTAATATTTATAAAATTTAATTTAATGAATAGTTTTCAAAATAAGTAATAAAATCACATAAAAATATATATATTTATTATTGTATGTTCGATGAACTTAAATCAATAAATAATAATTTTTTATCTAAATTATTCATACCTGAAACTTTGATAAACTAGTCTTATTAACTAATAAATCTATCATCTTAATTATATACTAATTTATAAAATTAAATATATTTATTTTATATATAGGGCAATGTGTGCATTATCTAGAAGGGGACTGGGTTTTTCTATTTGAAATGTAGGCTTTAATTTAGAGAAAAAATAAGAGAGGTTAGTTAAGTCGGTCTTCTAGAAAAACAAAATTTAGAAGATAGATAGATAGATAGAGATATGTGGTACAACAACCTACACGTTTACTACTTGTTTACGTTTCTTATAAGAAGGTGTGAATTGTTTGGAGGTTTCCGATCTGAGTGTGACAAGTGACAACCCCAGTGGATCGCGGGACCTTCCCTTTACCTTCGTTATGCAAACTGACTTACTTTATGCCATCTTTTTGGCCGCTTCTTATTTGTTTATCTTTTTAATAAATATTACAAAAACAGGGATCTACATTTTTAAAATGTGGTGTGGATCATCTTCTATTAATTTTTTTTTTCTTTTTATTAATTTTTATTTTTATTTTTATTTTTTTATTTAATAGTATAAAATAATATAGGTTATTTAAAATTTAAGATTTAAAATGTTTTGATAAATTTTAATATAAAAAAGATTAGTAGATGATTATGAAATTTTTGGTGCTGAATTTTCTTTAAATAAATGTATTAGATTATAAGTTAATCGTCGCTTGTTATTCATGCATCTAGAATACTTTCATTTCTGATTTCTTTAGATAAATCAAACTGGACTTTTTAATATTCTTAAATCTGCCTTGTATTTTTTTTCCTAATAAAAAGAGCTATGTTTTTTATTTGTACAATTAAAAATATATATAATATTATTTTAAAATTTATAATAATAAAAATATTATTTAAATATATTAAATAGAATTTAATTAATCAAAATTTAAGATTGAATATACGTAATTGATTACAATGAATAAATGATATTAAATGTAAAAACTTTAGTCTAATATTTTTAAGTAAAAATGTGAATTAAAGATAATAAATATTATTTTTAGAATTATAAATTTAAAAAATCATTATAAATATTGACTATAATTTTATAACAATAATCACTATTATAAGAATAAAATTTTCATTAAAAACAAATATTTTTAAAAATAGATAATTTACTATTGTAATAATAATAGTATTTATTTGTTATAGTAATAAAAATAACATTTAAATAATATTAAATAGGAATTTATAAAGTCCTACTAATCAACTTTTTTCTCTCTTCTTACTATTTTTTTCTCTTTTTTTCCTTCCTTTTGTATGTTTTCTTCATTTTCGTGCCTTTTTCCATGGTTTTCTTTTCTTTCTCTTTTTGATGAGTATGCCAATTAGGTTTCCATTGTTTCCTTATCAGTGGATTCGTGTGGTGATTATATGTTTTCTCAAGTTAGTTTTTGGTGTTTGTTCTATGTTCTCGAGGGTAAAAAGGGAAGAATTTGGTATTAAAGTAATAGAAATTATGGATTCATACTCAAAATAGGAAATCATTTTTTATTGTAGCCTTATTAGGAGGAGTTTTGTTGGAAAACATACGAGTATATCAACTATGATGGATGTTCTTAAGATAATTTGGAAATGTAAATCCAAGCCTAATGCTAGGGTAATAGGGCACAATCTCTTCATTTTTTTATTTTAGTGATGAGGAGAACAAATAATGGGTGCTCGAAAGGAGACCTTAGAATTTTGATGGAGCTTTTTTGAATTTAAAGAAGTATTGCTCGGGGATGATTTCAAGAGAAGTAAGTTTCTCTGAATGCCTTTTCTATGTACACTTGAGAGACTTGCCTCATAGTTCTTTAACAAAGAAAAAATCTTGAAGTATTGGGAGGTTCTTGGAAATGTTCTTGATGTTGATCTTTCTCCATCTAGTGGTTTGGTTCTAAGAGGTGAAAGGGTGAGGATTGTGTTGCATGTGACAATGCAAATCTTACCTAGTTTTTGGAAGTATAGGAAGGAAGCTAAACCTTTTTGGATATATCTAAGGTATGAAAGATTACCTATGTTGTGCTTTTAGATGTGGTGTGTTAGATCATGACTCAAGAAGGTGCAAGAAAAAGGGATGAAATGGGTGAGAGTGTTGTGTTGTTTGGTGTTTAACTTAGGTTTGAAGAAAGGAAAAATAGTCTTGAAGTTGTTAAACTTTCCTTTTATTAGAATTTTATTTCAAAAAATGAAGTAGTACGGGGTAAAAGTTGGTGAATCATAATTTAGAGGTGAATTGTGATCATAATGTTTGCATCGCGACTGTTTCTAATGATCTTATAACTTGTGTTGATAATGGAAATGTGAATTGTGGCTTGATGTGGTCAAATAGACATGAGATGGTGTGAATGGGAAGCTCTTCTGGTGATAAGAATCTAGCCTTAGTGGCTAGTCCCTTGTCCCAAAAAGAAAATGTGATGCCTGTGAAGTTTGATGATGTGGTGTTTGGCTCTCAAAGAAGGAAGGAGAAGGAATCGTATTCTTAGGTTTGATGATAGCTAGATTTTGGAAATTGCTCAAGAGAAGATTTAGGAAATATTTTTAGGGTTTTTTAAGAAGCTTTTTAAGAGTTAAGGCTACGTTGGTTTGGAGGTTGGGATGAGAATGTTTCACCAAAGATGACTAGTGAGATGAATTGTGCACTTTTTAAACCTTTTTGTACGAATGATGTAGAGGTGGCTATAGCTCTAATGCATCATGTTAAGGCTCCTGGCTTGATGGCATGCCAACACTGTTCTATCAAAAGTTTTGGAGGTTAATTGGTAATGATGTTTCTCAAGGTTTTCTTGATGTCCTTAGCAACAATGTTTCCCTTAAATGTAAAAGCCATACTTTCATCTCTCTAATTCCTAAGGTGGATGTTCCTAAGCTTGTTTCTTAGTTTAGGCCTATAAGTTTTTATAATGTGCTTTACAAGCTTGTGGTCAAGTGCACGATTAAGGTGTACTCTCTGAGGTCATTTCTGACTCTCAAAGAGCTTTTATGCCTAGAAGGTGCATTATTGATAATATCTTCATTACCTTTGAGACAATTCATTCTATGAAAAGATGCCTAAAAGGGAAGTGTTTCAAGGTTGCTATAAAGTTAGACATTTGCAAAACTTATGATAGAATTGAGTGGAATTTCATAGAGTGTATCATAAGAAAAATGGGGTTTGATGTTAGGTGGGTCAATCTAGTAATTAATTGTGCTAATCTGTGTCCTACTCTTTGTTAGTGAATAAAGCTCAAGTTGGTTTGTTTAAATCTTCTAGGGGCTTGAGGAAAGAAAACCTTTGTCTCCTTACCTTTTTATCCTAAGTATTGAGGGTCTTTTTTGGGTTGATAAGGAAGGTTGGGAAGGATCATGGGATCAAGGGTATTATTGTGGCAAGAAAAAGTCCTAGGGTACTCAATTTTTTTGTAGACGATAACTTTATTTTCTTGGAAGTTAATGAGGGCTCTTGTAGTAGGCCAAAGCAAGTTTTGGGGGAGTATGAGTGTGCCTTTGGTCAAAAAGAGAACTTAGAGAAATCTACTGTGTGCTTTAGCCCTAACATAAATGTACAAGCTAAAAATTTGATGCAAAGGGTGGTAGGAATCTCTGTGATGAACTATCATGAGAAGTATCTTGGTTTGTCAAATATGGTTGGAAGAAACAAGAAAAGAATGTTTAGACAGCTTAATAAGAGAGCTTGTAGAAAGCTTAAGACATAGAAGGAAAGGTATTTGTCTAAAGTTGCAAATGAGGTGCTTTTGAAGGCTGTTATTCAATCAATCCTATTTACATTATGAGCTGCTTCAAGTTGCATATCAGTTTGTTTGGAAAAATTCATTAACTTATGGCTAGGTTCTGATGGGCAAAGGATATGGAGACAAGGACCTTACATTTTATTTCTTGGGATCAACTATGCATACCTAAGGCTTTTAGAGGCTTGGGTTTCAGGAATTTGGAATCCTTCAACTGATCTTTGCTTGGAAAACAAGTTTGGAAATGATTACTGAAACCCTCTTCTCTTGTGGCATGTATACTTAAGTGGAAATATTTTCTTAATGATTGCATCTTAGAGATTAAATGTTCAAGATTTGTTTCTTATCTTTGGAGGAATTTAATGCGGGGAAATGATCTTCTCAAAAATGGTGTTAGATAAAGGGTGGGATGTAGTAGTAAGGTGAGTGTTTATATACATAAGTGGCTACTTAGACCTATGCATTGGGATTTATCACCTAAGGTGCTAAATATGGATTGCAAGGTGATTAAGCTTGTGGATTATGATGGTGGTTGGGATGAAGGGTTGGTAAGTAGTTGTTTTATGGAATGTGAGGTTGATTTGATTTTAAGTATCCCTTTGGGGCATGGTATGTATGGAGATAAATGTATTTGGCCTAGATAATCTAGTGGTGTTTTCTCTGTTAAAAGTGAATATTTGCTGGTTGAGGAGCATAGGTTGTTAGGTGTTAAACGCGACTATAATGTTGGGGCTAGCTATGGTGAGGATCAAACTTTGTGGTCTCGAATTTGGGGTTTAAAGTGCCTAACAAAGTGAAAATCCTTATTTGGAGGGCCTACAACAATATGCTTCTTACTATGGCCAATCTTTTCAAAAAAAGGAATTGTTGGTGTTGCCTAGTATGCTCTATGCAATGGACCTTATTAATATATTCCTCACTGTCTTTGGGTTTTTGGCATGGCTAAAGGGTGTGGAAGGAGTCTATTTTTTGACCAAGGATATGTGAGTTTGGTTATGGAAGTTGTACTAAAACTTTCAATACAATGTGGAAACTCGACACTAGGGATGAAATGAGTCACTTTTGCTACCTGGTATGAAGAGTTTGGCATAACATGAATGAGGTTTTACATGGAAAAAGGAAAAGAATTGTGGAGGACTTGTTTGACTGGTGCAATTTTTTGGTGGTTGATTTCTTTAAGGCAAATGGGAAGTAGGTTATGGTGGCTAGGGGTGAGGATGTTAAGATGGGTTGGGTAAGGCCATGTGATGGCACTATCAAGTTAAACACAGATGTTGTAATTGGTGGCAACAATATAGGGTTGGGGTGTGTGTTTAGGGATGAAAATGGATGTGTTCTCTTAACTGGTATGGATTGAAAAATTGGGTGCCTATCTATGGTGGTTGCTGAGTTGTAGGCCATCATTTTTTCTTTGCAACTAGTTGATGAGCATAGCTTCAAGGGATTAGTAGTGGAGTTTTGTTCTTTGGTGGTTGTGGGAGAGGATAAACCAGGTAGGAGAATGTTAGGTAATGGAAGGTGTGTTGGTGGATGAGGCTCAATTTTGACTGAAAAAGTATAGATTGTAGTGGCTTTTTAGGCATAGGGAGGCTAGCAAAGTGACATATTATGTGAATGCTTTGGTTCTTAAGGGAGTGGGAAGGCATGAATGGATAGGGATGCGGGTATGTGAGAGTTGATTTGTTTGGATATAATTAATGGGTTTGTGGAATCCTTTTGATTTGTTAATAAAAAGTTTTATATTTTAAAAAATAAATGATATTGAATATTGAATAGGTATAATTGAAAGTATATTTAATATTAAAATTTGAATTGGATTTTTTTTTAGTAAAAATATAAGTTAAAGATAATAAATATTATTTTTATAGTTATAAATTTTAAAAATTCTAATCAACATATTAATAAGGGTTTTTGTCTAAAATAACCATATTTCATATAATACTTTAAAACAATGAGTATTTGTGTTATAGTTTAAAAGGAAGCAAAACTTAACTTTTAACTTGAGAATTGATTTTTTAACATGTTTTTTAGCTTTTAATATTTTTAAATTTATTTATCAACTTGAATAATATAGTTTTATATCTATATAAATTGTTAAAACAATTTAAAAATTAAACAATATAAATTAATAAATACATAAAAATAAGATTATAAGAATATTAAATATATAGTATACATAACAGCGAATATTTATATATTTATACATGGTATAATAAAGAATAACTAAATTACATAAAAATTATAATTTACGTAACTATTTTACAAAATTTTATAACATTAATTTTTTTATCTTATTATAATAAAAACAACCTAAATAATATAATACATTATTATTATTGTTATTAAATATAATTATAATTATGATATAAAAAATAATATTCATAAAAAAATTGTAAAGCCCCTCTCTCCAACTTTTTACAATATACAATACAAATATAGAATATTATATCACAAATTTTGTGTGAAAATATTATCTAATATAATATTATTATAATTATTTTTATTATTAATATAATAAATTATATCTAATTAATTATATTTTAATACTTAAATTAAATTATTATTAATAAATATTTATTATCTTAATAATAATTAAAATTATAATAATATTAAAGATATGTGTTATAATGTAATCTATTTTTTAATTTCTTTAATCTTAAATAATTTATTTTAGTAAAGTTTTTAATAATTTAAAATTTTATAATAAAATTTTGATAAATTATTTGTTATTAAAAAATATATTTTTTATTATATAAATATAAATTATTATTTATTAAAAATTGATGGAAGAGAATATTTTATTTTTGATTTTTTTAAAAATAAATAAGAAGATGAAAAAAATGGTAATTAAAGAAAGAGAGAAAAATAAAATTGGATGAAAAGTTAGAAAAAGATAAAAAAAAAATAAACTGATAATTGTTGAATGGATCATAAAGAGTTTATTTTTAAACTAAAATATAAATAATTCTATTTTTAAACTATTAAATAGGAGATGTACATTATAGACAAAAACCCTGATGATTACCGAAAATCAAATTAAACGAAAGACCAACATTGCACCCTCCCTCTGAACACGATTATTGCTTTTAATCTAAGAATTCAACAGCTACATACTATTGAAGTATATTATTAAGATTAAATCTTACACGTTTTACACATAACACTCTGTTAATGGCTGCTGAAAAATACTTTTCTTTTTAGGAATTAGTCTAGCATTTGCCATTTGCGGTACTTTTTGATTATGATATAGGTGGATGGGTTTCCCAAACCACATAACTACTAGACTAGTTAGATTTATTTGTACTGAATAGTTTTTTTATTGAAAAATTATTATGAATCTCTTTAGCTTTTCTAAAATTACAACAGTACTCTTCAAGTTTGAAAAATATACAATTACACCCATTTTACTTTTAATTTTATTGAAAATAACTCCCTTAAAAAGTTATAAAAATATTGACAATAAAACATATAGTTATTATTCTTCAAATTTATGGGATGTTTTATTTTTCAAAAAATTCAGATGAAGGTATTTGTAATTAACGCATTTTTTTAACAAGGAGATTATCATTGGACTCTACTTTTTCTTCCAAATAGTTAAACAAACGCGAATTTGAATAATATATATTTGATACATATTATTATTTTATTTAGTAATGTTATAAATCATTTTAATTATATATTTGTATCAACCCTTATGCTTTCTTTCTTTTCTTATTTTTTTTTATTTTGAAGTTGCAAAGATTTTATGTATGTTATAAATACATGACATTATGTCGAACGTGTTCACGCTGTTTCATTCTTTTTGGGCAAAATGTTAATGCAGTGTTAGTTGAAACATGAAAGTTTAACAAATATAAAAAGGGTGGTTGACTGTTCGAAATCATTGTACAACCAAATTTTAACAAATAATGAATGAAGGTGAAAAAATTAGTTTTAAAATAATTATTTTAATCCAATAATTATTAAATTAGTTTAATTAAATCTATAATTTAATAAAAATAATTTAATTTATTTATTAAAATTAAACATTAATATATTTATTAAATACATATTTAATTAACTAAAACTTAATCGTATTGGTAAAATGAAGAGATATTTATCACTAATTTAACTTTCAAGTCACATAATCAAATAATGTCAAAAGCATTTGTATACATTTTTAGTCCATACTTAATAATTTCAAACTACAATAAATAAAATATTTAAAAAAAAATCATATGTACCAGAAAAACTTAAAATCTCTTTAAGCCAAGATACAAAGATGTAAACTTTGATTTAAAAATGACTACATTTAACGTTAAAATGATTAAAATTCATCCAACAAATTAATACCCATAAAGAAGAAAATCACATCTCTATGAACTGTATTTTTTTATTTTATTTGAACATAAAATCATTCTTTAAATTTAATTTAAATTTATATGACTATTAAAAAATTTAATATCAATCAAGTCCCAACTTAAAAATAACAGGTAAAATGCTAATAATTTTATTTACATAAGGTAGAACAAAAGACCGTACAACATTCTACGTCCAGTCAACAATCCTCAAAGTCAGAAGGAACCAGAAACATTAAAACAAAAGAGTCTACATGCTTCAAAACAAGGAAAAAAATAATTTAAGATCATATTTGAACCCATTACATGTCTCTAAATGAAATCTGAATCGTCCCTGAATGGTTCAAGATCCGGGTGAGTCCTACCCCCTGGCCTCCTAGGATTCCTGCACGTAAAATGGAAATATGAACCACTTTAATGACCAAAAGTTTAATACTAGAAAAAAAGTACAACTAGTGTCAATTTAGTATCATAAATTGAATATAATGGTCATTTTGTTTTAAATTGATACACTTTAATCATTTTATCGTTACATTTGTAGATAATTTAATCATTGTAATCACTTTATATTCTACTTTTTTCAACTTTTTGAAATATTTTACTCTTCAAACATCTACTAGTCGCTGCTAATAAGTTTTGAATTCGATATAACTTAAGTTTTTCCACTAAAAAATAACTAAAGTATAAAAAAACAGTAACTAAAATGCACCAATTTTGAGATGACTAATATACCCAAAGTAAAGTGACTAAAATATCATACTATCTAATACTAACACTTCATTTAACTTGTCACTTTTACACAGTTGAGTACTCATATAGATTCACTAACACAAATGATGAAATCTATTACATATAATGCACTTTCCTCCTTGTAATCCACTTGTAATATATTTCCATAGATAAAATTGAGTTTTAAAAAGAAATCAGAAAAACTAGAACCTGTACATCACAAGTCTTGAGACAAAGAAACAAATTTTAGAGAAAAATACCAGTTTCACTGTCTATCTTCTGAAATCAGTATGGCATTAAGTGCAACCCGCATGACAGTTAAACAAAAGAACTTTAGGCTCCCTAATGCTTAAAAGAAAGTATAAAGTAGAAACAGCATATCAATTATCAGCTGTTAGACATTTACCTAATAAATCGATCGGGCTCAAAACCAGGGACATCAGGTGGTCCATAGGGATCAAAACGAGCACCAGGAGGTACATTTCTGTTCCCAATCAAACAAACAAAATTAATAATTCTATAAAGAAATATACCAATCTACGTGAAAGACATAGATATTCAAAAACAACTCACGGTAGTCCTCCTCCATGTGGACCGCGATGGATTCCAGTTCCAGCAAACAGAGGATGATCAGGTCCTGCTCATGCATCAAGAATTATTTGTTAGTACTTAGTCCAAGGAAGTCACAAGTTTCCTGCTAAACAAACTAAATAAAACATCAAAATGCACTTACTAACCTACAAGCATACTCCCACCACCAAAACCACTCCTGATTGACAGAAAAAGAAAAGTTAAAAGAATGTTGACAACACGACAGCCATATCATAATTCAAATTCAAAGCAATGTGTGCGAAAGATACCTAGGAGGATACATTCCAGCACCAGGGCCGGGAAAGAGATCACTACCGCCAAAAGGGAACATGGGAGGACTAACAATTCTGAAAAGCAGGACAAGAAGAAATAAATTTCATAAAACCACTAGACAACATTAGCGGGATTGAAGAATCATAAACCTTAATGCCAGACGCATACCCTGGAGGGATTCCTTGAGGGCCTGAAGACTCGAGATATTCAGGTATAAAAGTTCTTGATCTTTCACTTGTTTCTGAGCTACAAATCACAAAGGCCATAAAAACACATTGAAAAAACATTTGAGTATAATTTAACTATAGAGCTTCAAAATGCAAAGACAGACAAACCCTTTTTAAGGAACTTCAAGATACTGCAACATACTACTATATTAAGTTTCTTATACTTTTCCAAGTCTTCTCCATGCTAACTAGATGTTCTTGGAAAACTGGAAAATATAGGGACAACGCAAAAGGAATACTACCTTGCTATTCCCAATTATAAAAGGGAGGAACATTTGATGAACAAGCAACAGCAATAACCTTACTTTCAATTTCTTCAGCTTATAATAAGCATGTAAAAAAAAGACAAAACTAAGCTCCAATCCCACTAACTTTACAATTATTTAAAAGAAGTTACCTCTGACGATTACTGGAGGAGCCAGTTCCTGTAGACCCATCCAACTTGGACAAGATTTCAGAGTTCAGACTACTCACCAACTTATCCAAATTCTTGAACTGGCTAGAATAATTATTGTCACTATTCTGTGCAACGTAGTCGGCAACACTACAATTAAAAATTCCCAAAAACCCATTTAGGGCAATCAAAGTCAGAACAAAGTAGATAACTCGAAATTTAAAAATACCCAAATGAAAAGAGACAAGATATTAGAAAGAAACCCTACTTAATTTCAAGATGAATGGGAGTAGAAGCCCCATCAGCCAAAGCATCAACCATTAACTTGTCGTGCAAAACAAGACACTTAACCAAAACTTTCTTCGAACCCTTTTCAGGTTTTACGTAAACGAACGAGTACTCATCTTCTGCTTCGTTCCAGTGCTCGTGACTCACCTCATCTTCATCCCCAAATTAAACATTCAAAATAAACATCTAATAAAAAATATAAAAAATGCAATCAAAATTGAAATATACCGGTGGACGGGGAGGACAGAGCAGACTCGGAAAAAGCAGGAGGACCAGTGGCGGTGAGGGCGAAACCTGAAGAAATGAAAAAGGCGTGAACGGCAAAGGCAACCTTGTCATGATCGTTGCGAAAGGATGGCCTTGCGGCTCTGATCACGGCTATCACTATATTGTCACTCGCCATTGATTGCTCGGAGGATGATCGGTGATTCAAGAGACAAAAGTCTTAACCGACAGTGTGGAAAACAATAGAGTAACTCGCAAGATATAAAAGTTTAGGGCATGTATCGCCGATATAATATAAATAATATCCTAAATTTTGATGTAATATTATAGATATATTAAGATTTTAAAAATCTTACAAATATTTTAGAGTTAAATGAATAATAATTTTTATATAAAAAAATTAAAAAATAATTGGAGTAAAAAATAAGGCATGTATAATATTTTTCCTAATAAAAAAATTAAAAAAAATACAAAAGGTAAAATTAAATCTTAAAAATGAGATAAATTCAAAGATATTTTAAGAGAATATATAATTTATTATAAAATAAGTAATAAAAAATTAGTATTAATATTACATAATTAAAATAAATTATCAAAAATCTTTAATAAAAAAAAAATGGATACATCTATTTAAAATGAATCCAATATTAATAAAACATATTCCAAGCGATAATTTATATACTAATAAAACTAATAATATTAGATAATATAATAATAAATAAGAAGGATGTTTTATTAAGTATAATCAATGAAAATTTAAGATATCATAAATTAAAATTCATAATATATCTTAGGTTTATCATTAATATTAAAAATAATATTAATTATAAGAACTTAAATCAAATATCAATTTTAACACATGAATTTGAAAGATAAGATTTAATGAAATAAGTAAATCATTTATTTTCAGTACACTATAAAGTAGGATATTAATTAACAAAAAATCATAATAATTCAATATATAAACAAAATAAATTCATAAAAATAGATAAAAAAAAATTTCAAAAACCGAACAAGTAATAAAATCATAAATATTAATACACTTTAAAATACTCACTATTTTATGAATTATTTAGAGGACAAAATTGTAATTTAACTTTAATTTAGCATTAAGGCTTCAATCTTTCCTATATAAAAAAAAAACTAATGCTCTATATGTTAATTAACTACAAGAACATCAAGTTTTTCATCTTAAGCTCTCTATTTCAAATTACTTTACAAAAACAAGATCATATTTCTTTAAGTTTCTTTTTTTCATTAATTTTTCAAACATTAGTGAATATATTTGATTGATTAATAAGTCTAATTATTTTATAATATTTTGATTAAATGTTCATATAGCTTATTATTTATTTTATTTTTGAATTATTGCAACAAATAATTATGTGTAATATCATAATTATGATGGTTTGATTATTTATCTTTAAATAAGTTATCTTTATTGAACTTGTACTTAATCTGTTTATTTTAGGGCTTGTTAGTGATTTTATTTTTATATGGAAATTTATTAAATCATCTAGTTAGGTTTGTTTATTGTTTAATTCGTTCTATGACACATCTTGCACTTGTGTTATTGTACTATATTTTTAAGTGTTAGTTGAACATATTTGATAACTCGTGTGATTAAGTTTATCAAAACATTAGTCTGATTCTAAACACCTTTCTTGTGATGATTGTAAAGAAAAGTAATAACTTGTAGATAGATTACATGAGAGCATTATCTTAGAGGGTAGTTTAAGTCTTGGTCTTATAATTGGACTTTATTTTCATAGTAAATAGTTAAGTAGTTCGATGGATCGGTGGTCTTCATCTTAGGTCATTGGGTTGACCTAGGTTGTTTCCACCTTAAAATCTCATGTGTCATTTCATCTTTTCATATTATCATTTATACTTGATTGCATGTCTGACCATATGTGAATTTTAATTTAGCATATTTCTGTTAATTATCTATTCATTCCCTTTAATTAACTTGATCTGTAACATAAAGAAATTTAATTGGTATCAGAGCGGGTTACTAGATATATTCAGTGTGTGCCTAGAACCTTGTTATGGATCATTTGAGAGAAGTTTCGTCTAACAATTATGTTCCCTTCTTTAATGAGTCTAGATATCCATACTAGAAGACTCGTATGAAAGCCTTTCTACAGTCTATGGATAAGTGTATTTAAAACTCTGTTATTTATGGTTGGAAACCACCTAAGGTTACCAAAGATAATGTAATCACTCTTAAACCTAGGAACGAATGGACTATTGAAGATAAAACTACAAGTTACTAGAACCAAAAAGGTATTAATGCTATTTTATTGCTATGTCTATTGATGAGTTCTGCATATTGTTTATCTTGACATTGCTAAGCATGTTGGATATATTTTAAAAGTTGCCCATAAGGGCACTACACAAGTTAAATGAACTAAATTTCACATGCTTGGTACTCAATTTGAAAATCTTATGATAAATGTGAAATCTAAAGGTAAGTCCAAGAAAATGTCTATGATAAATAAGGTAATTAATTTCCATCCCAAAGGTATAGAGAAACTAAAATTCAAAAAAGTTGTGGTTAGAGAATATTGTCTTTTTTCAATTGTTTGATCGTCCATTTTATATTCACCTAGGTACTTTTGTTTAATTGCTTATTTAACCTTAGATGAGCATGTTTAGTTTGTTTATTTGTTTCTTCTTCTTTTATTGATGTTTTTTTAGTTTTTTTAAAGGAAGGAAGTAGACATGCTTTAACTTTGACATGAACATTACATACTATTTTCATGTTTATTGACTATACATTATGTAAATGGATATTGTGACTTGTGCATTTACATATTTTTCCAATCTAGTGATCGATTTTAATATGAGCTTACTCACACACTTAATGGACACATATGTATGTCATGTTTGATGTTTATGATTAGTTATGTGAGATTTTAGGACATAACCTAACCTTGGCTACACAGTTTTTCTTTTAGCTCTATCTTTTACTTTATAAAATGTTATTATAGAGAGGTTTTAGTTTTAAGAGGACTACATATTGTGATATGTGAAGCTATTATAATAAGCAGAAATAGTTACCTCACAATTAGTGTGAAAGTCATCATACTATGTTTTTTGGTTCATACATATTTTCTTAAAAATATATTAAAAAAAAAGAAAAAAAATACAAAAGTTTTTGCACCCATAAAAAGAAAGAGTTACAAATGGTTATACACAAAGAAAATAAATTACGAATCTTTCACAAAAATACAAGAGGGTAATACAAAAGAAAAAAAAGTTAATTAAGTTATCTCTTGATAAGTAAAATTTTATTATGTGTAAGTATGTATTTAATTTCAATTTTTTCATGATAAGTGATACATCTTTTTTTAAATCTTTAATTATTAATCATAAATAAAATAATTGACATTCTATTACAATTTTAACACATATTTTACTTTTAGTGATTGTTAATATGTTACCATATGTGTAAGTATGTTTGCATGTCTTATCTACGTATATTTTTATTATTAATGAATAGTCATACTTTTAATAAAATTAATTTTATTTTTTGTGTGTATTATTATAATCATATTTAACTAAATCTAAATAAATTATATATATTAATTTTAAGAGAAAAGTGTTAATGAAATCAGCACGGTAAATTTTAATGTGTATTTTAATTTCAAAGATTAAACAATTTAGTCCCTCTAACTTTGAGAAAAATACTTAACGATAAATAATATTATTTTAATTATTTTTTAATAAAATATTATTTTTATATCAAACAATTAAAATAAGATTAAAATTTAATTATTTAACAATGGTATAAAATTATAGTTATTATAAAATAATTTCATATTAAATTTTATTTTAATTCTTGTTAATAATTAATATTTTATTATATTTTAATTACTTTAAAGTAAAATTAATATTTTAATATATAAATTATTAAAATAATATTTTTTATTATTAATTAATTATTTTTATTAAAGGTCTAAAACTGAAAAAATTATTTAAAATCTAAATGATTAAATTTTATAAATTTTATAATCTGGTTACTTCTGAATCCTGTTTCAATGGATGTTTAAGTTTGGGCTTTAGAAGTGTGCTTGATTATTTTTTGTGGATGTAGATAAATATACTGCCTCTCGATTCCAAAGTCTTAGTCAATGAGGATTAAACCACGTTAACCTCACAAAGCCGTCTGTCTAAAGCTCTCTCTGCGACTCTCCCCTTTCTAACAAATTGTCTGCAATTGAAGTTTTTCGCCTCATCCAATTCCAAATGTCTCTCACAATCCAAAACTATCGTCAAAATCTTACATTTTCCAATTCTTTAACAAATTCTAATCCTCTCTTTCTTCAATCCAAGCTCTCTCAGTTATCCCTTCACAACCCCAAGACCACAATTATTCGAATGGGTGGAGGACCCAGAACCTTCCCAGGTGGCGTATCGAAGTGGCAATGGAAGCGAATGCAAGACAAGAAAGCCAAACAACTTCTCAAAGCCAGACTTAGTCGCGAGCGCCAAATTTACGAAATGCGCAAAAGGGCTGAGCTTAAAGCCGCAGTGTCTGAGCTCGAGAGACCCTGGGAAGTGGTTGAAAAATCACCCAACTTGTTCTCTTTTCGCGCCGATGAGCAATTGAAGGTCTTGGCCGATAGATTTCAGAAACCAGGTGGATTTGATATGTGGACCGAAAAAGATGGACCACAATTGTTTCAAACCCCTGAAGAGTTACCATCTGCTAGATTTTTCCCCAAAGGGGTTGTTCATAGTGTGAAACCTTATCAAAGAATTTCTGGGTCCGATGAATTGAACAGTGGCGATGAAGATTTAAACTCGAAAACTGGAAATGATAGGAGGTCTTCTGGTGAGAAATTGATAGATAGGTTTGGTTCGAGTAAAATGGATTCAGGGGTTTCGGAATTAAAGAACAATTCTGATTCATTGGGTGCAAATCGTAGAATGAGGAATAGGAGGAGGTTAGAGTCTCCGAATTTGAATACTTCAGTTGGATTTGATGCAGAGCAAGTGGGCTTTGATAGGAAACAAAGAAGGAATAAACCAGTTGTGCGAAATGGTCATACTCAATATAATAAGGGCAACGATTCAATGAAATTGAATGAAACAGAGTCTGATGTTTATGATATGGGTTTACAGCAGGATGGTACTTACGGCTTTCAATCAAAAAATGGCAGCTTTGACTCGGGTTCTGGTACTATAAATGAATTAGATTGAGGACCATCCGCTATTTTGAATTTGCAGCCATGATTCGTATATAAAGAAACTGGACCTATAAGAGATGCTAAGGTCTTTCAATCACATTAGCACTGTTTCAGTGGCTGGTAAGGGTTGTGTTCAAGAATGGGTCGGAGAAAAGCTTCTATGTTTCTTCAATGTTCGTAGTGTATTTGGATTTCATTCTCCCTAATCCCTTCTAGTGTCTGAGTTGTGAAGAACAGTTTTATTAGTTATTGTATGTTGGAACTTTGAATTTAAAAATATTAGTTGTTATTGTATAAGCTGGTAACACTACATAATACCAATAGAATAATCTGGCATCTAGAAAAATAAGTTGTGGATGAAATACTCTGAACATGTGGAGAGGCCTTCAAAATTAGATTACTTTGTCATCATAGACACTTGGAACTTTTTCCTTTTTTTCCCTCACTTTGTTATAGCTGATATATCTTTCCTGGTTGGATTGGTGAATCCTTTTTGGGATTTGTTACTTTAAGTCACAATTCAAATTACATTAAAATTAGAGTATAGTTTTATCTTAAAAATTATCATATATTGAATATGGAATCATAATTCACAGAGGTTCAAATACTCACAAGTCACAGCAAGATGATTGGCTTTTCCGTTAGCAAAAAATGAAAATATGTGTGGCTTTCACGGTGACATATTCTGAACTTGCCAACATTTTCTAATACTTTTGCCTCCAAACATTGCAACCTTTACTACCTATATATATGTTTATTCTTTAGAGAGGAAAAAATTAGACCTAATTGTTTGGAGATAAGGATCGACCTGTAGTTCGACGTAAGACAATGTAGTCCAGTCTGAGCCTAAGTGAGCAGCACGTCCCGAGCCGAAGTAAGAAGATCGGCATATCTCATCTGATAGAGCTTGAAACACACCAAGTAGGAGGTTGGTTCCAGAAGACCACTACCCCTGTAAGGTCGACCATTGACTCGAGCTAAAGTCGATCTCAATACATAGAAAGTTTTACATCTTATACCAATTGTATCTCTCTGACACCCATATATGTGTACCTATTGTATGATCGATATATGTATATGTAATGTTCTATAAATAGAGGAACCTCTTAAAAAATCCATGCATTCAACCAATTAGTTTTAACTTCTTTCTAAGTTTTCTCTCTGTAAATTAGATCAATCTCAAACATTTTGACACCCACTATAGGGCTCAGATTTTTAGGTCAAACTTAAGTTTTTGACCTCGTATGAGAAGAGCTTAAGAAATCTATCGTTCTCTATTAAAAAAATTGCACCTAAGACGTAAGCCATTTTACACACATCAATATAGTGAGAACTTGTACTAGTAGACATTCAAAATTGGCAAACAAAGGAACGTGAGCAGCCTAGGAAGACGCAGAACCACACTTCGATGAGGTTGGGACATAAGAGAATCTGCATCACCAAGAAATGGCTCGCCAGCTCCTGGAATTGAGAAAGGAACTCGAGGAAACTAGAAGAGAAAACATGGCATTACGACCCCAATCAGGGGGAAGGGTCCTGGACGACCAAGTAATAGACCTAATTGACAGAAACATAGTAGGATAGGACCAGCTCGAGCCATACCACTCAGAGCAAGAAGATGAAAGGAACCACATTTCTAGCCCGGTGAGACTTAATGAGGAGCGATGATTTCAGGAAAGGAAGAACAGAGAGGCACCATTTTAAGCGTTGGAGGAAGTCAATAAGAAACGAGACCAAGCCTTAAAGGTATCTCAGGAGAAAAATGAGAAAGGTAAAACTTCTTATGATGTGGACATTGATTGTAAATAATAGTGTATCTCCCCCTTTTCTAATAATATAGAAAATGACAAACCATCAGCCAAGTTCAATGCCCCTAAATAACCTGATTATTTTTGTGATAAAGGACCCGATGATGCACGTACAACACTTCAAAACAACCATGACTCCCATGAGCTTGACCCAGGGAAAAAGAGATTCTAGGATGTGGAAGCTATTCACAACCACTCTCTATGAGGGCACCCAAAAATGGTTCAATAACTTGGCACCCCAATCCATAACTTTTTTTTCCACAGTTCGTTAGGCTCTTTATCACAAACTACACCTGCAACAAGCTCTTGAGAAAAAAATCACACCATTTTCTCCACTGTTCAAGAGAGAGGAGAATCCACCGAGTAGTATATGAAACGATTCTGGGAGGAAAAATTGGAAATCTTTGATTGTCCTAACTCTAAACTATAGAAGTCTTCCGGAGAGGTCTCCCAAAGAATTCTAATATATTTATAGAATTAACCAAGATAGTGCCTCGCACTTTGGAAGAAGCTTATGACAAGCCCATAAAGTTCATCAACCTAGAGAAAGAGTTAGGCCCAGTCAAAGATTAGAAAACTAACATGGAGGTAGTGCCCAAAAAAGAGAAAATGAGGATAAGCCCAAAAGGGCACATCAAAATAGCAAGAATAAACATTTTACACCAAATAAAAAGTCGGCCAGACAGTGGTAAAGAAATAGAGCACCTTAGGAGAGGTCACTTTCTCCTTTCAAGGGTCCTCCACTAAGAGTAAATCTAACTCAAGTTGTGATGGTAATAGAGGAAGAACCTAATATCAGGTGGCCACCTAAGATGAAATCCCCACTTAAGGACACATTCAAATGGTATGCCTTCCATAAAGATGTGGGTCACGGTACAAAAGATTACAGACACCTCAAGAAAGAGATAAGAAAATTTATTAGCAAGGAGATATTTGAATAACCTCGTCGCAGAAAATAAAGATCATAGAAATCGCAAAAATAGGTGAGAAGTACCAAAAATAACAAACCGAACAAGCGGCGGAAGAAATCCCTACAAAGAAACCAATATCAAAACTATACACACCATACATGGAGGACTAGGGATTAGTGGAAACACCAATAACTTGTGCAAAAGGTTTGCTAGAGAGTTGTGCAGTGCCCCATGTATACACCTTAGACAATAGGAGACCTACCATTGGAATTGTTTTCAGTGAGAAGGATGAGACCTCATCTCATTATGAGGATCCTTTGGTGATCACCTTAAGGAATGGATCTTATGATGTTTGTAGAATAATGATTGATACAAGAAGTTCATAAGACCTCTTTTTTATGACCACTGCAAGAGCTCTAGGTATAAAGGACCCTGACATTGTCAAGATAGAGCTCCTCCATATCGGGTTCAATAGCAATACTACCTATGCTAAAGGAACGGTAGTGCTACCTGTTATGGAAAAAAGAATGATAGTAATGACCACTTTTGTTTATGGAAAAAAGAATGATAGTAATGACCACTTTTGTTTATGGAAAAAAGAATGATAGTAATGACCACTTTTGTAATCATCGATGTCCTAACTCATTACAATGCTATCCTAGGAAGACCTTGGATACATAAGATGATGGCAGTCCCATCCATCCTCCACCAAGGAATAAAATTTCCCACTAATGAAGGGTGAGAGGAGATTAGGGGAGACCAGAAGAAGGCCAAAAACTATTATAACATTACTATGAAGGAGATGTCCCGTAAATATAAATTACCAAGAGATCTCCCTTAGAGAAAGCTAGGGAGCAAAGGCCTTATAAAATCAATCAACTTAAATAAAGTAAAGGACCTCCCCATGAAGGTAAAAGGTAGAAGCCAACACTTAAATTTGGGTGATGACTTGACGATGGAGCTAGAGGCACAACTCTCACAGTTCCTCGGGAATAACTCGGATATCTTTGCATGGACTCCAACTGACATGCCCGTAATTGATCCAAAAGTCATATCACGTCAACTAAATGTTGATGCAAAGGCTAGACCCATACAACAATGAAAAAAAAATTCTCAAGAGAAAAGGATGAGGGCATAAAACATCATATGGCTTCTGTAAAGAAACAGGGGTTATAAGAGAGGTAAACTATCCCTCATGGCTATCAAATGTGGTCCTAGTCAAGAAAGCATGTGGGCCATCTCGTATATATGTCGCTTTCACAGATTTAAATTAGGCATGTCCTAAGGATTTCTTCCCCCTTCCAAGTATTGATCAATTGGTAGATGTCTCTGGTAGCTTTAGGATGATGACTTTCTTGGATGCATACTCATGGTACCACTAGATTATGATGCACACAAAAGATGAGGACAAAACATCTTTTATTACAGAAGAATAAAGTATTTGAAGAATAGTTGGGGAGGAACTTAGAGGCTTATGTGAATGATATGGTGGTTAGGTCAGCTCAACCCATGGACCATGTTACATACCTAGATGAAGTATTCTTGGTAATATGAAAATATGGTATGAGGCTTAACCCCAAAAAATGCATATTTGGTATCGTTGTAGGAAAATTCTTAGGATACATTGTGTTAGTCAGAAGGATTGTGGCCAATTCAGACAAGATACAGGCCCTGATAAATATGAGACCACCTTCTAGCCTTAAAGGAATTCAGTAATTAAATGGAAGATTAATATCATTGAATAAGTTCATTTCTAAATGCATTGATAAGTGTCTACTCTTCTTCAAAATGTAGAAAAAAGCACATCATTCTTTTGGGATGAGAGCTGTGATTGTGCCTTTGAAGAAATCGAGAAGTACCTAAGTAATCCCTTTATCTTAACTAAACCTCGTCCTGGTGAGGTTCTTTATTTTTCTTTGGTTGTGAAATTTCATACATGTAGCGATGTGCTCCTAGTTGAGAGAAATAAAATTCAACATCGTGTCTACTACATCAACCAGGTTTTGATGAATGCCCTGAGTAGGTATCCAACCATTGAGAAATTAGCATTTGCCCTCAAAGTCAGTGCATAAAAGCTTAGACACTACTTTGGCCCACACAAAATTGTGGTACTCACTTCTCATCCACTCAAGAATTTCCTAACGAGACCAGATGTAACAGGGAGGTTGGCACAAATAGCCATAGAATTGAGGGAATATGACATTAAATGCATGGCTAGAATGACCATCAAAGGGCAAACAATCGTCAAGTTTGTGGCTAAGTTTAGTGAAAAGACAAAGGTTGTTATCGACAAAGAGCACAAGAGGATATGTGGGGTCGATCAAAAAGAAGAGGCAATTCAGTAGGTGTTTGTTGATAGAGCACATAACTTTAATGGTGCAAGGTTGGGGGTAGTCTTAGTAGACCCCAATAACAACTGTTTTGAGTATGCAATTAGACTTGATTTCCCAGTGACCAACAATGTTGTAGAATATGAGGCAACTATATTTGAGGCCCTGACCGCTAATAAACTAGGAGCAAATAAGGTCACCTTATATAGCGATTCGAGGCTCATGGTCAATCAGTTCTTAGGGACATTTGAAGCTAGAGATGGAAAAATGAAAAAGGTAACTTGAAAGGTTAAAAAAAATGAGTGTTCTAAATTCTCTAAGTTTAAGTTCAAGCAAATACCTCGAAAGGATAATAGTCACAATGATGCCTTAGCCACTTTGGCATCGGTACAAGAGCTTAACAATCTTGTCAAAAGCATCCTTAGAGAAGGCTGAAAAAATAGTTGGATGTGTAGTAGACACTCCCACAATCCCATAGTACACCTTGATTTATAAGTTTCTGGAAAAGGGAATAGCTACAAGAGTATAGCAATTTTGCAAAAGAAATCAAATCTAAGATAGTTCAGTATATGATACAAACAGGGAAAACTCCACTCGATCTAGGGCTCATATTCAAGAGGGAAAAAATTATCACAATGAATCATAAGACAAGTTTATTACTGGCCCACTATATTAGCAGATTGCACAAAGTACACCCAAACATGCCACAAATTTCAAAGGTTTTCCCCATTGTCACACACTCTCTAAAATACCATGAAGAGAGTGGTGAATAATTGGCCTTTTTATAAGTGCGGGCTTGACATAGTAGAACCTCTACATATAGGAAAAGGTCAAAATAAGTTTCTACTTGTGGCTACTGATTATTTTTTAAAATGGATCGAAGTAGAACCTCCTAGTAGAATACGGGAAGAAAAGGTTATTAAATTTATATGGAAATCTATAATTTGTTATTTCAGCCTACCCAGAGAACTCGTCATAGATAATGAGAGATAATTCACAGAACGAAATATCATAGAGCTCCCCTTAAGTACAACATTAAGATGTACCACTTTATGTCATATTATCCTCAAGCCAATGGTCAAGCGAAATCCCCCAACAAGCTCATCATCAACTTAAAGAAAAGACAGGAAAATGTAAAAGGAAGGTGGGTAGAAAAGCTGCCTGGAAAATTGTGAGCCGTCAAGACTAGTTCTCGATAAAGTACTAACGAGACCATTTTTCCCTGGTACGGAACGAAGGTACTAATACCAACCAAAGTCATGATACCCACTACCAAATCGATTTTAACGAAGGAATAAAAGGACATAAGTAGAGCAAACTAACTGACCCTTGTAGAAGAGAAAAGAAATGAGGCCCTAAGAAGGATAATTGAGCAAAAAAGGAGAATATTATATTATTAAAACAAAATTGTGCACTTCAAAGCATTTTCTAGCGGTGATTGGATCCTCTGGAGGGTCTTCCCTAACAAGAAAGAACGGATGGTCAAAAAATTGGGCGCTAATTGGGAAAGACCTTATCAAATAATTAAAATGACATTAGGAGGGGCCTAGTTACTAAAAAAACATAGAAGGAACTGAAAAAGGCACAAGTTCAAATGCCAAGCAATTGAAGAAATATCCCTTCTAATGTATAAAAGTTCACTACTTTTATGTAATGTTGGCATAGACATATCGATAGAATTACATCACCCAATACAAATGGATTTTTCTTTTTAGAATTCTCTATTGTTTTATGTCACATGATTATCACTTTGGTTAAGATTCATGTAGAGCGCCCTGACACTTACAAAAGTCACGAGTTGTCCACCTCGATCAGGAACCAGGTTGGTACTTTGACATTGAAAAGAGAGAAGAGCACCTCAATCAGGAACTAGATAGAGCTCTTTCTCCTACTATTTTATGTCACAAGCTAATCACCTCGGTTAAGAACCAAGTAGAGCGCCCTAACACTTTTAAAAGTCACGAGTTGGTCATCTCGGTCAAGAACCAAGTCGGTACTATGACTTTAAAAGGAGAGAGGAACACCTCTGTTAGGAACCAAGTAGAGCTCCTTCTCCCACTATTTTATGTCACAGGCTAATTACCTTGATCAAGAACCCGATAGAGTTCCTTGACACTTGCAAAAGTCATGAGTTGTCTACCTCGATCACGAACTAGGTTGGTGCTCTAACATTGAAGGGAGAGAAGAAACCTTGATCTGAAACCAAGTAGAGCTCCCTCTCCCACTGATACATGTCACCAACTAATCATCTTGATTAAGTCGGACATGGCTCAAGAAGCTAAAAAGTTATTCATATCCGACTTAATCATCTTGATTAAGTCGAATGTGAATAATGTTTTTCTATAAGGTAAGCAATTTTTTTATATATAAATTAACACCATGTGAAATATAAAAGGATGAATGAAACTACGAGTCATATAGCTTTCAATAAAAATATATAAAAATCTTATAATTATCAAAACATTCATAAAAATCTTATATTATTTTTAAAAAAAGATACACATAATTCTTAAGTTGATCATTAACTGCTGAGTTTTATTGAAATTATAAATTAATTGATTTTTTTTATTAATTTATAATTCATAAATGTCTCTTAAAACGTAATCAAGTACATGATTACTTGAAAAAATATTGAATTATCAATTTTAGACGATATATATTTTTTGAAAATTATAAAACTTTTACGCATAATTTAATAATTATAAGTTATGTGATTTTTTATTAAAAGCTATATTACATCTAAGATCTAATATAAAACAACTTAGTTTTGGTTAGAAGGTTTGGATATTATTCATGGAATCTACTTCAACCTTTTGAATCTTTCATTGTCCTCGTAGGCTTTTCGATTCTATTTCTTCCAACCTTGATGGGCTAAATTGTACATATCAATTTACAACCACCCAATAATCTATAATATACGAGTTTACAACAAAGCACTCATCTCTTTGAGCATTTTGATAAGTGCTTTTTAAACAATCCATTTATAGCCTTTTCAATTTCAAGTAGTCAACTTTTTTTTAATCTGACCTTCAACATCTTCTATTCACAAGCATAATTAGTTTAGTGGGAAGCTGCATTCACAATTTTTTTTTCCCTTCGCCCACTCAAATCCATTATTACAGTGGACTTTATCTTCAATACTCACCCAGTGTTCATGTCATTAGTCACAAAACCATGATTAAAAAACTGCCCGGTTATTTCCATGCATCAAAATATAGATTATCTATTTTTATTAATGACACAAGTAATTTAATGTTAATTATATTAAAATAACAATGTTAACCGCTAGAAATCAATGAGTTCTTTATGAAATTAATGTATCCAGAGGACAACATTGTCATTTTACTAAAACTGTTATTAAAAAATTGTGGCATTAACAAAATAAGTTGTAAGTGTTGTGGAGGCAACATTACCTTAGGTTAGAGTGATCCACAATATGGTGGTGTGGTGCTAAGAAACCTGCAAGATAGAAAACGGGTCAGGGAATAGTGCTTGGAGGGGATACTCTATCCGATGCCTTAGTTAGACATAGAAAAAGAAGAAGATAAATATAAGAGAAGAGGAAGAAGATGAGCTAGTCACGAAGGTGGTGGCTGATGAAGAAGATAAAGCCTAGCATGAGAGAGATGCTTCCCCTTTCTTCCATAGAACCTGATGCTATGTATCCCTCAGGGAAAATGTGATGGGTTGGACTTTAATGATGGCTATGCTTTAGGCCCAATGCATGAGACACCCCAATATTGTCCCTTGTACATTCCCAAAGTCCCATCAATAACAATATTGTCATCTTATATTCAATATATTTGCCATATTTTCTCTTTCAAAATCATAACAATATGAAAGACGGAAAAAACTTGTATGCCAAAATACCTTAAAAGTACATAAAAAAAATTGTGATGAAATTGTGAAAATGTTCAAAAATATTAAGTGATTTTCTTACTCAATTATATTTAGTTCAATAAGTACATACCCAATTTTTAGTACAGGAAAATGAAATGTGATACACATTTTATTAGTGGATAATGGAAGCTATAATTCTTTATAAAGATTTGATGGTTCTTTCTTAAAAATAATAAGAATTAATTATACCTACAAAGATAATGATTATTATACTTTTAAAATAATAATTAATCAAAATTTAATATATAAAGATATTATATTTTTTTATATACATATAATTAGGTAATAAAATATAATTTTAATTTACATGTACAAGCATTAAAATAATTAGATTGAGATTTTTTTTTATTCTTACGTGTGTGTATATATATATATATTCATTTTATTTAAAAAATATTTAAATAATAAAAAATAATGTCAAAATTTTTACAAAATTAAGTAGAATTAGTATTATTTTTTTGTAAAGTAAGTATATTTTTATTAAATTTAAAAAATAAAAAAATTAATTAAACAAACTATTACCACATAATTAACGGTTGAAACTATTAAAAACTTTTGTGATACAGTTATAGTTATATAGTTATAGCATATTGCATAACCATCCTCATACACACTCTATTAAGATTGATGGTATCATGTCATGATGATTTAATTTCTTTACTTGTATCATATAATTATATCATGAAGCTTTAATTTTCAATAAATTTTATAACTTTTATATATTTTACTAAATTTAATTCGAAATCGATAATATGTTCAAAAAACAAATTAATAATTCTCTAAAATTAAAGTATCCATATCTTTGTAATTTATATGATTTTGTTATTTCTCTGCACCCATATGATTGATAATTAAGGAAGACAAAAATAACTTGGGAAGGAGAGTTGGACGGAAAAAGGATCAAATGCGTGACAACTGATTAATGACAGATCCTTTCACACATCAGGAAGACTCTTCTATAGTTTCCCAAAGACAATCCACATTGGATTTTGTTTCATTCAACAATAGTATGATTCACAGAAAGAAAACTAAAGCATACGTGATATACTTGACTAGATATGATTTTCTTTACAATCTTTGATGATAAGGAACAAACTAATATAATCATGATGCCGACCAACAAGGTGAAAGTGAAGAGTAATTAATTTTATTAGTATGCTATTTAAAAGAAATTATGATAAAATAATAATTAATTTAATAAATATTTATTAATTAAATAAAAAATTTAATCTATCACTAACTAAAGCATAACTTATTGTTATATGATAGGTAGTGAAAAATACATTTATCCCATTTTGAAAAAACAAAAAATAAATAATATGTTTAAAATTTGTAACTATAAAACTAAATCTAAGTATATTTTTATTATTAAAAAAATTTTATATTATCTTTCATTTTCAACATCATTTAAATAAATTATAAATATTTAAATTTATTTAATATTAAATATTATTTAATTAAATTATATATTTATTATTATAAATTGTTATTTAAAAAAAATTTCTTTTATGTTTCGCTATACTATTCTTAAAGTCTTTTGAGGCAACAGGACGAAATAAAGGATAAAGTCAAATCCAATTTGAGCGAGTTCCAATCTCAAGTTGCTAGCTTCCCAATTTTCATCTCATATCTTTCGATTGACACTCGTTATATATTGAATGGAAAAAGTACGTATTATCCAATTTAATTAATTCTCATTATTAAATAGATATAATTAACATATTCATCTTAGATTTAATTTATATTAAGTTGTTAAGTTTTTATAATTTATATTCTAATTTATATAAAGTTGTTAAGTTTTTATATTTTATTTTAAAATTAATTATATTTTATATTCACAACGTATTTTATAAAAATATTCAAAACGTTTTTTTTATAATTATACCAACAATATATAAGTAACGATAAAAATATTTCCAGAACATTCATTTTTAAAATTATAATTATGTATACAACATATGAATAATAATGTAATTAATTTTAAATTTTGACATATTTTTAATATTATTCATACATTATATGCATAATTATAATAAAATAAATATTTTAAATATTTTTACAAATTATCCCGACATAAAACATAATTAACTCAAATATATATTAATGTCTCAAATTCATATTTATAAAATATCATTAATATATTAAATAAATTATATAAATTATTTAATATTTAAATTATTATATAAATTTAAAAATTAATCAATAAATATAAATTATTTAAAAATTAATCTATAAATAAGTCATATTTATTTCAAAAAGGTACTCATACAACATCTTGACAAGTCCTTCAACCGTCCTCAGTTAAGTCCCCGCTTTTATGTCTGGAACCATCTATACTCCATTCATCAACTTCCATTATACCTAGGGTCTTGTGTGTGGTTTTTACTATCATGCTTGTTGTTCTTAGAGTCAAATTTATGAAATTCAATACAAAAAGATAAGGCATTTTTGGATCCTTAAAAAAAAGCTAGTGTTTTCATGTTCTTGGTGTTCATGAAAATATTCAAGTCAATTTGAAGAAAAAAATAAATAAAAAAAGATTTTGATTCACTTACCAAGGGTAGATTGCTACAAAATTCTAGTTTTAGTATCCTTCATTCCAATGCTTTAACCTTTGATCGTAAAGAATGAGATTAGTGAAGTTAAGAATGATCAAGTCTATATATAAACCACCGAGTTCAATCTAAACCCAACAAATCCAATGATCCAAATAAGGACATTTGGTAGCCAAGAAATTATTACATTTAAGAAGTCAAATTTTCAAATCATGTTAACTTTTTTTCTCAAACATTGATCGTTTGTAACTTTCTGACAAGACTTTGATGTCCGAAACTCCAATTAAGACACATAAATAAAGATTAGAAAGCTTATAATCCCAAGATTGACATATTATAAAGAAAATTAGGATACTAACCACAGTCAAGACATCTAAGATCAGATGTCATTATATCGTCATAACCAGGTGATCTGTTTAACCACCTATCGCATCAAAGACCGTCCAAACGATCAAGTGGACTTGTGTTGGATGAAAAAATACCTAATACATATCACCTCATTTGATTAGTCCACGTCACTATTAAAAAGTCAAATAGTTAGAGTCATCAAACAATTATCTCAAATTTAATTTAAGTTTATAATAAATTCCTTAAATTTATTTCAAAATATATATTAATGATAAATCCATATTTATGAAAGATCATTAATATATTAAATTATTTAATATTTAAATTAATATATTAATTAATAAGTATATTAATTTAAATATTAACTAATAAATTATTTACAAGACCATAATTATCCTAAGTTTATAAATAGTTCATCTCCACTTGAATGTACACGTAAGAAAACACTCATACTTTTCAAATCATTTTTCATCTAAACTCATTCCTATAGAAGAATCTACTTGATAAGAACATGATAAATACAAAAAATGACTTCAACATATATATATTATTCTCTAGCCACTAACCATATGAAAATGCTTCCAATTATTAATACTATACATTCATAGTTTCAATAACAAGTTACAAAACATATTTAAAAGATAATGAATTTGTATAAATAAAATTAAAATATATGTAAGAGATTATAATCTTTTTTCATGAATATTGGATAAATCTCAATAATTTTGGTATAAAATAAAATTAAGAAATAAATGTCATCAATATATTATACTTATTACTAGCTTATTTTTTGTAATAATTTAACCATATTGTCATTAAAAAGTGACAATATAAGAAAAAAGTAAAATTTTATTTTATTTTATGATTTTTTTAACTTCATTAAATATAGATTATTTTAACTTGAATAAACTATAATTGAAAAAATAAAAAATAAAATAAAATATAAAAAATAATCATTTATCTTTATACAATCACTTTTTTATAACAATAAGATTAAATTGTTCTAAAAAATAAATATACGATATAAATATTATTTTTAAAATAAGTATACAACATATAGAGTTATCTTTCTTAAAATTAAAATATATTTAAAAATTTCATAAAGTTTTTTTATATTGTGAGAAAATAGAAACTTTAACTCTTTTTTTGTTACGTATAATTTTTTTTAAAAAGAAATTATATATTTTAACTTAAAATTACTAAATTATCATTATTAAATTATATATATTTTTAATAAATTTACATTTCATTATATATATATATATAATACATAGTTTAAGTACATAGTTTATGTATGAAATTTTGTTGGTATTATATTAATTTAATAAATATAATTTTTTTATTAAATTATAATATCTAATCATCTAACTCAACAGTTGCATAATTAAAATATTTATTGTGAAAAGACTAAATCTACTTTTTAATAATATATATTATAAGCTTCAATAACAAGTCACAAAACACATGTATTTCAGTTGCTATATATTCCTTCGTTAGTTTCCAAATCTTATGGAATATATTCTTTTAAATACATGGCCATATTAACCAATAAAAATAAGCAAAACTATTTTTACGAAACATGCAAAATATGCAAAATTGCGGCTGATTATGCCAAAACTATACTTGGAAAAGAACGTAACTATTTGTGATCGGATTGAAAGACAGATGGAATTTCTTTTTAAAATAATATATATAAATTTTATAATAATAAAAATAATATTTATTTTTATATTGATAAAAATAAATATATTTTAATTTAAATTATGTAAAATTAGATAATATTTAATACTAAATAATATATATAATTTTGTAATAATAAATATTTATAAATTAAAAATAATAAATATTATTTTTACTGTATTCCAAAATTAAATCTAGCATTAATGGATTAATATAAAGATTTTTGAAGAGAAAAGTTACTTTCTATACGTGATATTCCTTTTTTTTTTCTTTTTGTTATTATCATTATATTGCATAGCTTAATTCACAAAGTTTTATTTTTAGTTATACATATGCACTCTATAAATATCCCTTTAATAACATAAAATAATATATATATTTTTAGATGATATTAAAAATGAGATAATATGAATAATTACATCATATAAAATTTAAATAATTTTAGCATGGTAATAACTTGAATCATCATCCTAATTAATGTAGACGGAATGAAATTTAAATAATATTTTTGAAGCATATAAATATAAAGAAAAACATAATGAAGAAATATTCTTAGCTAGTTTGAAGATCAGGTCATTTTCATAACTCGTAGAGTTGAGTTAAAAAGTTACATGCAAGCTCAAAACTTTTATAGTGGCAAGTACCTGGCCTGTTGTTGCAACTTGCAGGCTCTCTCTAGTCTCTATATAAAGGGAATCAAAACTTCCTATTAATCCACCAAATCAACTTCATCGCATAAGCTGAAGCCAAAAAGATCATAAAACACATTATAATATTATTATTATAATATCTTTCTTTACTGATCAATTTATAAGATTATTTTCAACAACAACAAAAAAACAGTTTTGTAATCATTGAGTTAATTTGCTGAAGAAGATGGTAGAGGAAAGAAACGGAGGTGTGGAAACAAGAGAGAGAGAGGCAGAGAAATGGGTTCTGGATTCTTCGGTGGATCATAAAGGAGAGGTTCCTCTTCGAGCTTCAACTGGTGTTTGGAAAGCTTCACTCTTTATTATCGGTACGTACGTTATTAATTAAGGATTAATTAATCCCAATAATTTAATTTAATTATTTTACATTTTATATTTAAGTAATCATCACTTTCACTGCCTGTTGTCGCTTTGCCATGCGCTATCTACATACTAATGCTCGCTTTGCCATGCAAAAGAGCTTGTGGTTCAACGTAGCACACTTAAATATATACAAATTGGATTTGAGTATAATTAAAATGTTTGATTAACATAGTTATTTTAAAAAATAATTATTATTCGTATTCTGTTTCTCTTAATGCTTTCTCTCTCTCAAGCGAGAAAGATGATAAAGTTAATTAAACTAATCATAAGTTAAAGATTTAAGTGAATAACATAGTTTTTTAGGAGTGAAATTTTATTTTTAACTTCCTTTGAGTATTGTATATATATGTTTTTTAATAGGTAAAATATTTTATTTTTTTGTATATTTAAAAAACCAATATGTATATATATTTTTTAAAAAACCATAAAAGTGAAATAGATGGTATAAATAAGTCATAAAATTAAGAAGGTAGGTTAAATAAGCATGTTAATTAGAAAAGCTTACGGGGTTAATCATTTTTACTTTAAAGGTTCAATGATTAATTTTTTTAATAAAAATATTACCCATATATCTATTAAAATTTAATACAAAGTTTCAACTAAAGAATTTGCTTGCCACTAGGTTGCATATGCCCAAACAGGTGCAATGCGTATTGTAAATTTAGTTGTTTTTTTAGTATGTTATCTATATATATTAATATATAGTGTTTTTTAGAAGAAGGAAAAAAATCCATTTAAAAACAGGATTTTAAGTTTAAAAAATTGAATAATTACGTTGAATAATAAAAATCACATAATTTTTAAAAAAGATCTCAATAATTTTATTATTACCTTCAAATAAACACTTTGAGTTGGGAATATATATTTCTGTTATTTATGAAAGTTAAGTGTTATAAGTATTCGATTTTAATATTTTTATTGAATTAAAAATATTTATTTTTCATAATAATATGATTAATAGTATCTGATTTATAAATTACTGGACAAAAATATTCATTTTAAAAAATATAAAAAATCTAAAACTTAATAATTATAAGGTTAATAAGTTTATTTGAAAAAAAATTATAAGATAAACCTTCTACCGTTTAAAAAAAATTCATTTTTATTTGCCTCATCATCAAAAGCAAAATAATGATTCTTTATTAAGGCAAGTATTTATGAAAATTTAAAGTCCTTGTATACAAAATTCATCAAAAGCTGGAAACTAGATATCCTAAATAATAGAGGTGTGTATTTGATACTTTCAACCATCAATTTTGGGAACATTTTGATGCGAAAGGTACTCCATATCTTCACCACTTAATGATTGTCCTCTTTCAAGAATTTTTTTAAAAGCATTTATCTATTATTTTAGTATCAATTATATATATGTTACAATTCGTATCAATAGTGACATTTTCGGCATCTTAGCCAATGCTGTGTTTCCTTCTATATGTGCAAGTTGCCAACCCACCATTCACTCCCTAGTCACTATTTGTAACACTAACGTTCCATCCATAAGATGAGAAAATTGAAATTGTCAAGATTAAAAAATATATATTTGAATATTTTTTTAATTTTACTTCTTTCTAGTAGTTGAAAAAAGATGAAAAAACAGAGATATAGCAATAATATATCCACAAGAAAGAATTTCTAAACCTATATATTTTTTCAACTTATATAGTATATATATATATATAAACAATAGAAATAACTTAGATAAGTAAATCAAGATCTCATAATAAACAGGATATATATATATAATACAATATTAATCAAATTTCTTAAATCTCTCTATTAAAATAATCATATTCAAGTTAATATAAAGATATCTTTAGTACCAACATGTCAAGTGAGTTATGTAAGTTTTTGCTCGAGATAAACTTCGTAAATATAACAATAAGTTAATCTTTTGTTTTTTTAATAGAAAATAAATCACTCATTTGAGATTTTGTTTAATAAAATATTGATTTACTTTTATATGTTTAGTACGACCATATTGAATAAGATTATGTGATATTTCAATGGTAACTTTATTATCATAATATGAGTTCAATTTTAATTTGAGAGCAAAACCAATCTCTAACATTAATTTCCTAAGCCAAAGAAGTTCACATAAATATTCTTAGAAACTCAACCTTTACATTTGATAAAGTTATCATTTTTTTGTTTCTTGTTTCTCCACGTACCTAAGTTACTACTAATAAAAGTTAAGTATTCGGATGTAGATTTTCTGTAAGAAATATTTTCTATCCAATCAACACATCCATATAACCCTCAACATCTAAATGATCGTTCTTGGAGAACATAAGCCCTCTTCTAGTGGTTGATTTCAAATAATGGAGTATTTAAACTACATTATCTATATGGTCTTCACTAGAACAATTCATAAATTGACTAACTATACTTACATCAGAAATGTCTTGATGTTTTTGAGATAGATAAATCAATTTACTGGCTAATTGTTGATAACTCTCTTTATTGGTTGATATTAATCTAGAAATTCCCCAAGTTTTTTATTCTGAACCATTAGAGTGTCAGCTAGCTTGCACTCAAGCATTCCTACTTTAGTTAGTAGGTCTATTACATATTTTCTTTGTGAAAAAAATATATCTCGTTTTGATCCAACCACTTCAATTATTAGGAGACTTATTATTTTGAATTGAGATAATGAAAAGGTATTTTACATTTTAGTTGAAACTTTAGTCAGTTCTCAAAGATGACAAACAAAAATTATTCCTCAAGTTGAGATTAAGAGGAATGTATAAACCAATGCTTCCATAGATTCAATTATGATTTAACAATTATAACTTCATCACTGTTTATTAGGAATCTTCAAAGCTCAAAAGAAGAGACCATTAAATTAATTAACCATCCCTTAACAATAGAGTTTTTTGTCCTCCATTTTTTGAACGTAGGATCATTCAATGCCGGTTGTAAAAGGTCATCATTTATATATCTCAATTTGTCTTTACTTGAGGTATACATCTCAACAATCCATTAACATAAAGCGTAATTAGTTCCATCAAGTTTGATATCAATTTGTGTAGAAATAGCATCATAAATCATTACTAAAATCTAGATCTGGTTTTGAGTTAAACCTGAATCATTCTTTTTAGTTAAATCTTCAAGTATAACAGTAGTATCTAATTGAACTTGTTCCACCAAATCGGTTGGTGTTGACATCGTCTACAGTTTGTATTACTCTTGTTGCAACAATAACTTCTAATATACTGAAGATCAAATAAATTTTAAGGACCTCTGTTCTGATATCATATTAAACAAGAAAAAATTTCTAAATAATGATATTTTTTTAATTTTATTTCTTCAACATACAGAGTAGATATATATATATATGCACAAACAATAGCGTTAACTTAGACAAATAAATAAAGATCTCATGACAAACGAGATAAACAGAGCTACAGAGCTACAATATCAATCAAACTTCTTAAATCTCTCAACTAAATTAATATATAACTCATCTTTTATAATAATTAATTTGAACATTTTGTCAAAGAAATCCAAAAATCTAATGACTGTTAGTCAAAGTTTCAAATCATGGTTACTTAAGATTTTCTCACATAAGACATATGTAGAGCAAAATTAAGAATTAATAAACAAAAATTAACAGAACAAAGGAATTGTTTGGTTTATTTTTATACGATTTTTTTTCCTTCTATATTTGACTTGTAACTATGAATTGTGTGAACCTTTTTACAGCAATTGAGTTCAGTGAGAGGCTGAGTTACTTTGGGATAGCAATGAATTTAATTCTATACTTGACCAAAGTAATTCATGAAGACCTCAAAACGGCAGCAAAGAGTGTAAACTATTGGATTGGTGTTACTACATTGATGCCTTTATTTGGAGGATTTATAGCTGATGCTTTCTTGGGTCGTTTCAATACAGTTGTTGCTGCATCTGTTATCTACCTCTTGGTAATTAAACGCATTTCTAATTATAACATACTTTAACTCAATATTAATCTTTGTCCTAATTATCTACTTTTTAGCTTAAACATTGACTCTTTTTCACATATGTCAATTTTAAACACACGTAGCTAATCATGTTATTTTTGGAATAGTCACAATTTTTTTGAAAAATACACAATAAATCTAAATTGTAAATTTTGGTTTCAATAAAATAGAAGAATATATATGAGAGATGCGTAATTTTCTTCTTCATAGATATTGGATGGATTTTAACATCAAATGAAGCTATAATATTCTTAAATTTTATTATTTTTTAAACCAAAGTTTTTTCTATGTATTATGAGAAAAGAAGATTTCAAGTTTTTTTTGTTACATATTAAAAAAAAATTCAAAAATTTTTAATTGTTATAATATGAAATTAATACGTTAATCTTAGGTATGAATGTACTTAAAAAAATATATTTTTATTATATATATATAAGTTTAATTTTGATAAAATTATATTAATTACGCAAATTTAACTATTTTTATTAAATTATGAGATCAAATTGAACCAACTCAATAATTATAATTACAGTATTAAAATAACTATTTTGCAAAAGATAACTTTTTTCCAATACTGTTAAAGCTATAAAAATAGATATAAAGTGGGAGTACGTAGAAACTATAATGTATTTGTTAAAATGTGAATATATAAGTCAATGTAAAATATAATTTTTTTCCTAATTAACAAACAAATCTTGCACTTGATGGGGAAAAATACAGGGTTTGGTTCTGCTTACAATGTCATGGTTCATTCCAAGCTTAAAAGCGTGTGACACTAAAATGTGTCAAGAACCAAAGAAAATACATGAGGTGGTTTTCTTCATTGCAATCTACTTGATCTCCATTGGAACTGGAGGGCATAAACCCGCCCTCCAAAGCTTTGGGGCCGATCAATTCGACGGTGATCACCCCAAAGAAAGAAAGCAGAAGATGTCCTATTTCAACTGGTGGAATTTTGGTCTTTGTTGTGGACTGCTTCTTGGTGTAACTTTGATTGTTTATGTACAAGATCATGTGAATTGGGGTACTGCTGATATTGTTCTCACAGTAGTTATGGTTGTTTCCCTTGGTATATTCATCATTGGAAGGCCATTTTACCGCTATAGGAAGAGTACAGGAAGCCCCTTTACACCTATGCTTCAAGTTCTTGTAGCAGCCTTTAAAAAGAGAAATTTTCCACACCCTTCAGATCCTACTCAATTGCATGAACTTAACAAGTCAGAGATGGACAGGGGGAGACTGTTATGTCATACCAAGAAACTCAAGTATGTTATATAATTACTTAGCATGGTTTTAGACATTTTAGTTAAATAATTTTGTTTAGTGGATCAAGTTTGAAAAAATAAGACAATAGAAATCTATCTTGTTTAAAAAATGGGATGTAATTAGTACTACTACATCTAATGGTTTAACTGACATTGACTTTTAAACTACAAATTAGATGGTAGATTTATTGTTAGCGAGGTATGTAAATGTAAGATTAATGGTTCATCGTTAATCTTACAATAGCAAAGATTGACCACCACCCTTTGTTCAATCATTAGAAGACTTCCTTGTCAACAAACCGACCATCATCAAACTCTTCTTTTCGCGAGGTTTTCAATACTACTAATATCACCAGTACCATATGAGTTGTTCAAAATTCAATACTGACAAACTACCGAATAGATTTTTAGTATCCTAATTTTTAAACTTTAATAGATTTGTAGTGTATGCTCCTAAAGCAATGGGCTAAAGTGTCCATATAATTTAACGTAACAGAGTAGACTCTAGTATCTTATCCCATTATTATGACATGAACATATTCTGATCCATTCTGTTTCAGGTTTCTTGACAAGGCAGCTATCATAAATTGCAATAAAACATCAATTGACAAACAAAGTCCATGGACACTAGCAACAGTTACAAAAGTGGAGGAAATGAAGCTTGTTCTCAACATAATTCCCATATGGGTAGTCACTTTACCATTTGGAATTACAGCAGCACAAGCCTCAACATTCTTCATCAAACAGAGTTCTACACTAAATAGAAAAGTTGGAAACTTTGAGATTCCACCAGCTTCAATATACTCACTAGCAGCTATTGGGATGATCATATCAGTTACAATGTATGAGAAACTCTTAATCCCAATGTTAAGAAGGACCACAAAAAATGAAAGAGGAATAAGTATTCTCCAAAGAATTGGAATTGGAATGCTTTTCTCAATTGCAACTATGGTTATTGCTGCATTGGTAGAGAAAAAGAGACTAGAAGTCGTGGGAAAAAACCCAATAAATGGGTCACTGTCAATGAGTGTGTTTTGGTTGGCACCACAATTTGTGATAATTGGGTTTGGAGAAGGGTTTGCTTTAGTGGGTTTGCAAGAATATTTTTATGACCAAGTTCCTGATTCTATGAGAAGTTTAGGAATTGCTTTATACCTAAGTGTGACCGGAGCTGCAAATTTTCTAAGTAGTTTTTTGATAACTTTAATTGACCATATTACTGAGAGTGGTAGTGGGGAGAGTTGGTTTGGTAAAGATTTGAATAGTAGCCACTTGGACAAGTTCTATTGGCTATTAGCAGCTATAACTGCAGTGAACTTGTGCTTTTATGTGTTCGTGGCTAGAAAATACTCTTACAAGAATGTGCACAAGGTTGATGTAGCTGATTGCTATGAAGGTGATGGTGATGTTGTCGGCTCAATGGCTTGAGTACATGTACAAGTTGTTTACTATTTTTTTTCAGAAATAATTCTATGTTATTAGGTGCTTTTGAAAATTGTTATTTAAGCAATTATTATTTTTTTAAATTTCATCTCATTTTTATATTATTTAATTATTTATAAGATTTCACTTTTAATCATTATCTAAAACAATGTATATTTTCTACTTTATAAAAAAAAATATGTATTATATTTTTAAATACGTTTTTCGTTTTTTTATGTTAGGTAAAGAAATATGTACATCATATTAAAAAAATTAAAAAATATTTTTATTTATTAAAAAAATTATGTTATATAATTAAATCTTTAAAATTTTAAATAGAATTAGAAACTTGAGGTATGTAAAAAAAGAAATTACGTCGGGAGAAATTATATATTGATACTAATAATAATAAAAATAAATAAATTTGAATACGTAAACAAATGAAAAATGAAGTACGTTTTAAGTCATCTTATACTCTTTCTATAATTATAGCACATTGGTTCAATAACTCCTCTAGGATTGATGTGCATACAAACAAACAATGGCCTTAAAATAAGAACTATAAAAAGAAAAGAAGATAAGAAGATCGTGGTTTTGTCGTGCAAAAGTATATATTTAAGAGGGCCTGAGCCCTCAAAGAGACTTTCTTTATTATCCCCAACTGCCTAATTCGATTCCTTTCCTTCGGCCTTGGTTGAGTAAACAGCCAAGAAAAAATATTTTAATTAAATAAAATTTAAAATTAATATATATATATATATATATATATTATAAGAAATAAAAAGAAAAAATAATATGATTAATAAAAAAAATAATAAATAACACATGTATTTTGAGTTGCAATAAAAAGTTATTCTTGGAACCACAACATATTACCTTTTTTTCCATTCATAGTGCACCAATAGTAAAAAAACTATTCTCTATTACTGCTGAGAATAAATGCAAAACCCAATTATATAATTCATTCTAACAAAATCTAAAACTAATTCACTTTTAAACATTTTCAAAACTCAACAACACTTAAAAGGTGATGTCCAGATACCAGCAGAAACAACATTCCATTGCCTATGTTAAGAAGGCTTTACTGCCTTCACCTTTGTTGTTTACTTTTTTTTTTCTTAATAATAAAATATTATTTTAATTTTAATTTTCAGTTTTATTAAATAAATAAATAAATAACATATAAATTAATTGTCATGGTATATATAAAAAAACCTTGTGATAATTAGAGGTAGGAGTTTGATGTCCTGTTTGTGAATGAAAAAGTCTTTTAATTATAAATAATAATTCTTTTTATTATAATATCAAACCAAACTAAACTAAGTTTTCCACGAACCAAGCCTACTCTAGAATCATTAGTCATTGTCATTCTCATTCTCAAACTATCACTTCTCAATTCCATAATATAGTATAAGTTTTTCATATACACAGTTGCGGAATTGATCAAAAACAGATTACAACATCAGATGTAACCACCGAGCGACACTTGGCACACCCTGATTAACAGCAAAAGCCATGTAATAACCCGGCGGAGCAACCATCGCATTCGGCGGTGTCGTACAACTTATCTTATATCTGCCATCACCATCAGGATGGGCAGGCGTAACGGCTAATTTGACTAGCCGTTGACCCTGGGAAAACGAGTGGGTCGCAAACGGTGCGTTGCATAAATTAATCTCCACAATCCCAACAACTGGCAACGAAACCGATACCATCACATCAAAAATCTCGCCGTAACGTAAAGTATCCGGAATTTCCTCAATTGCAGGTCGGAGATTGGCCCGATCCGCCGACAAGTACTCCGGCGAAAACGCCTCGATTCGAAGCTCTGTTGGAAACTCGACATTGAACTTGTAGAAATAATGAGGATTACTACCCGCCAAAAGTACCCGACCGTCCGGCAACAAGTTCGCCGTCGAGTGATACATTCTTGCCACAGTACCTGGGTTTAAAGTCATGAATCGTAACCCAACCGGTTCATCGGGTCGGTAAAGAACTGGAAATAAACACGCGCTGGAACCCAACTCAAACCCCTGAGTCCCAGCTTGAGCACCATTAATAATCAAAATCTCACCAGTCGGAAGCATGACCATATCACCCATGATCCGCCCAAATGGCATGTCTTCCATTTGCCAAACCGGGTCGGATTCAGTGGCCACGATACGACCACAACTACCATGAGCCGGAGTATCAGTGCTCCTTTCGATAAACGCACCGTATTGCGCTCCACCACAAACAACAATCACAGCCGTCGAATAGTCCCCTTGAAGTGTAAGCATAGCCGATGATCCCGCCGATGGATAATTTCTGGGTCCACCATCTAAAATTGGATATTGTTTCACAACTACGTTAGTTTCGTAATCATACATCACAGCTCTGTTATTAGCGAATATGAAAACGTGACCGTTAGGGAGAAGATGAACGTAAGGGTATAAATTGTCCATCTGAGTGTCTTCCACTTGGGCGAGAAACGGAAGTGAAAAGGCACCATTTTTTCTCGGTGGGTAAAATTCGACGGTGTTAGAAGCTCTTCCACCGACAATAATAACAGAACCGTCAGGTAGTATCTGATTAGTGGAATACCATCTTCCATATGTCAATTCAACGTCGTTTAACTCGACCCAGTCACAAGACCCATTGAAATCGCAAGGCTCGAATTTACGGATCTTCTTGAATCCGTCTAAATCTCCACCGGTTTGTAACAAAGTACCGTCAGGTAAGAATTGACCGGATGAGCACCAGGTGTCGGTAAGGATCATGAGTGGTCGAATTTGATTGGTCTGAAGGTCGAAGAGGGCTGAGTGAGCGTAACAATCGTGTTTAAGAACGGCGTCTTTTGGGTCAATTCTACAGTGACCTTTGCGGAGCATTTTGCGTGAGGGACCGATGTTGGTTCGGTCAAGGAGTACGACTGTGTTGTAGTGAGTAACAGCCGTGTGCATAGAGGCTATGCCTGCGTTCTCAACGATGAGCTCCCACGTGCCTGGGAGTTGAGCACACGTGTGAATAATGAGAGGTGATGACAAGAGGAAAGAGAGAACGAGGAAGGGAAGCCATTGGAGAATAACATGAGCCATGAGAAAAAGGAAACTAGAAAGACAGTGGGGCTTAGTGGAGTAGTAAATTAGATGAAATCTGTTAAAAAGAATGTTTCGCTTGCACTTATTAAAAGAGTTTTGATGGAGGGAGATGCAAGGTAGGGTAGGTTAGTGAAAAAGCTGACGTGGGTGACTTTTATTGGGCAAATATATGAGAGGTAACGGTTAATAGAAAAAATCATGTATTAATCTTGAGATATACAATATAAATATAATAAAATATATAAATTTAAAAAATGCGATTGATGGTCAAATTTGCAATCATACAGAGTCATGTTACCTTTAAAAAAATTATTCATTTAATTTATAAAAAAATAAATAGATATATTTTTTATGCTGTTAAAAATAAAACTTTTATATATAAATAATTATTATTTTATATAATTAAATCAAATTACATTTAGATAATAAAATATACAATTTTTCACTCTCTTACACAACTATTCTCTTTTTTTCAATGATATAAATTATAACTTAATATCTTATGTTTTAATGAAATTTAATTACAAATATTTTTGTTTATCCAATTATACCAATGTGTTTAGTTAGTTCTCATGCATAAAACTTGTTATGAAATTTATAGTAGTTAATTAAATATTTAATTTATTTTTAAGTTAATATATAATAAGGATGAGAATATAATAAACGCCATAAACATTAAATCCATAAATTAGAGCGTAACATTTGTCAAATTTTCCTTAAATAAGGAATAATGTTTTTTAATTTTAAAATTATTTAATATGTGCTATTATTATAAGTGAAAATATATTTGTAAATAAGTATTTTTAGCATTATATTCAATAAATATATAATTTTATTTTAATTAATGATTAGAAAAATATATATTTTAACTTAAAAAGTTACGGTAAAAAGGGATTAAAAAAATGAGTGATATTAGGATTTTACGTTGCTTACCGACGCTATATTGAATTTCTTCATCGTTAGAGGTGTATGATGTAAACAAAAAGAGGGTGGTTTGGATACAAATGTAGAGCCGCCACGTGCGGTTATTCAATTCTTTAGTTTCGGTGTTTGCATACTTTGTTGAAAGTTGAAACGGATGGAGAAATCATTTTCTCTGAATATATATTTTTTCCTGTGTTTTTGGGACTGGTGGTACTCCCCAACTTTTTCTTTCTATCCTTATATTTTTACACGTTGTTTTAATTATAATAATGATATTATTATAGTATAAATTTTTAATCTTATAAAAATATTTTATCAATAATAAATAATCGTACTAATATACAATTAATTATTAATAAAATAAATATTTCATATAATTTTATTTTTATAATAATAAAAATTATTATGATAATATTATTATTTTTTAATAAAATATATAAATTATTTATAACATAATTATAATTAATTATATTTATATTTAATATTATTTTTATTAAATGAACGTTCATATTGACATAAAAACATTATTTTTTATATTATAAATATGTAAAAATCACAACTAAAGTGGTGCTATGATTCATGAGCTAAATATTCATTATAGGTTTATAGTAAAATTTGGGGGTGATTAACCTAAATGAATAAAATTAATTCGATCTTTTGAATTAAAATCAGATTGGATTGATAAATTTTATAAAAAAATTGTATTTGGATTAAAAATTATACAAATTTATTCAAATTTAGATTGATAGATTTTAGAATCTGTTATATTCGATCCAGATTTAATTATTATTAAATTATAAAAAAAAATTATTTTATAATATTTAAATATTATTATATTATATTATTATTTTAACTTAAAAATAAAAATAAATATGTATGATAATTTAATAATTGTATAAGAACACTTTTTATTCTTTTTAATTTTTTAGATGCGATTATAAATAATATTATTTGTTATAAAAACATCAATTTAAAATTAAAATTTATATATGTCGTGTTTTATATATAATAATAATTCATAAATAAATTTCAATCTAAATATGAACTTATCCGATTCAAAAAATTTGAAATGTTTAAATTCAAATTGATTAAGATTGATTATAATATTGAATCGAATTCAAATTAAAAATATTCAAAACTATTCGTATCAGATAAGATTCAAATAAGTAAATCTTATATAAAACAAAATAATTAAATTATTTCACATTTGATATTATTATAATAGAAGAATATATTTTTTTCAAACTAAAAAAGAAGAAGCTCTTGTCCTGTTATTTTTCAATTTTGGAGTTTATTAATCAGTGTTAGTAAATATATTGTGACTCAATGAAAACATATTATCATCATTAAAATTTGAATTGATTACCTCCCTGTCAAAAGACTACAATGACACCTAACATTCGACTCAATTTTTCAATTAAGAAACATTCAATTGTTACATTTCATAAATATTAAAGATTCAATTTTATATTTAAATTTTCATTGATATTAAGTTATAGTATGCCAAGTATCCAAACATTTTTTAAAATTATAACATTTATTTGACAAAAATTCTCACATATTATATTATAATTAATATAAATATAAATTTGCATGCATCTAAACAAAATTGTGAAATATAGAGTAATAGCTAACAGATCAACCTATCATTCTCTTTTTGCTGGATAATGTTTCAACTTCTGAACTGAGCGTTACGTTTTGACCATCATAATGTAATAATTGAATCGTTATCGGTACGGTTTTATTTTCATAAAAACTAGCATGGTATTTTTCATCATTAAATTTTTATAAATTAAATATATTAATTACTTTAAAAAAAATTATACCTTTTAATTATATTATATCTACATTTTAAATAAATTTTAGTTATTTTTTATATAAAATAACCTAAGTACTATCAAATTAAATCTTAATAAAACGGGATCTTAGATTTCGATGAGAGAGACATCTAAATTGAAAAAAAAATGATTAAAATAATTATAATTATCAAAATATAATAATGTAATTAAAATAAAATGATAAATATAATTAATTTGTAAAAATAAAATGATTATATATACATTTTTTTCACAAAATTACATATAATAATACACTAAAAATTTATAAAAATAAAAATAATATCGAGTAAAATCGAACTCGATGAAATTTGATATTGAATGAGTTCAAATTATCATAATTTAATTTTAATAATTATTAATATAAAATAACGAGTCGTAGTTTTTTAATATTAAGAATATAAGATGTATTATTCTTATGATTATAAATTTTAAAAATATCATTTTTATTATTAAAAAAATATAAAAACTCTTTAGTTATTTGTTGTTAAATAAATTATTTGTAAGCGGTAACGGGAAGCTTCATGATTGAAATACGATTTGGAAGTTTCCAATATTGTCTCCAATCGAACTAGTTGGTAGTAATAATGGTCCACAACTATTAAAAACAAATGAAATGGCTTCCGTTTTTGAGTGGCCAAACATTGGATGATTCATGGATAGTGGTTTCAGGCGTAATCAATCAATGCCTCCAGGCCAAAATTAATTAATCTCTCCCATTTTTATATAATTCCTTTAATCATATAATTTTACTCCAATTTTTTTACATTAAAATATATATATATATATATATATATATATATATATATATATATACATAAAGTTTAATTTGCTAATTATAAGTTACATTTAAAATTTACCAACTAACTTTTAAAACAAGCAAACTTTTAAAGTAATGTTAAATATTTATTCTAACGAAGTGTAGAGAATAAATATATAGATTATTTGTATCGATAAATGTTAATAGTATAAATTTTCTTATATTATATTTTTACAATAACCTTCAAATTTAAGAATTTAAAGAGTTAGTGAACATATCAATTCAATCAAATAATCTTATTTAATAACATATAAAAAAAATAAGAAAAGAAATGACAGATACCAATTTTTCTAATATTTCAAGATTATAAAAGGGGTGACTTACAGTTTTTATGGATACTCTTAAAAAAAATGCTATTAATCATGATTCAAGAAAACGCACAAATAGCTCATTGGTATTGCTGGTTTTTAGCCAATTTATTACTCACGGAAATTTAGATGGTGGTTTAAGTGGTTGAAAATATCCCATATTTGGGTGAAAATTTTGATAAATAAAATAAATATCTTTTTTTAATATAGATAATAACAATAAATATTGATGTAAATACCTTCAAATCCATTTTAATCGATTTTTTTAAAATATAATTAAAAATTCGATAATATTAATAATATTGAATAAAAATATCACGTAAATACAAAATATATTTATAAAAATTATTTAAATAAAAAAAAATTAAAATTGTCAAGATTTTTTACCGTAATATTCTTACAATGTCAAGAATATAAATGTTATACATTTATTCTTTTTCATCCATTTATTTTCAACTCAATTAAAATATCATTTTTATTACTTCCTACTCCTCAAAGTCATCAAACACACATATTTAACTTCAATATATATATACTATTGAGTTTGTCCAAAAATAATTTGAGTTTTAAATTATTCAATACTACTTTATGTCCCATTTTAAAAACAAGGTGCTCAATTCTTTTATCATGACATATTTTTATTTTTTTTTATTTTTTTTGTTATTCTTATAAATATGTCGTCGTAATTAACCTAATTTATGTATTTGTAGTGTCTTTTTCACTTATCTATTAGACTATGTCGCTTGTCCACTTGATTGGAGATAGTAGAGTAAAAAGTGTTAGGTCAACCTTGGTAGCCTTTTAATAGGTGGTTTGAGCTTAGATCATATCTACAAACTCTTCGTAACAACATTAAGTATGCACGTGGGAGATAATTTATACAATCAATAATATCAATCATAGATTTCATGCTTTCAAAATTAAAATAGATTGAATTACTTTTTGATGAGTTTACTTCATTGTTCACATCATCACATGTAATAGTCTTGAGTATGATATGAGTTGTTGTTCACATCATCATGCACCATTATTGTTCACATTTATGAGCCATTATACACAATTTTATTGCAAAGAACATTGAAGTTTTTCCAACAATGTTTTTTTGTTTATGAGTTAATGAATAATGCAAAAGAGATATTGATCAACCAAAAGAAAATGGGATGGGTTGGTGATATTATAAATAATCATTAGAATAACATGCTTTACTATCCATTGCATGCAACATGTATGCAATAATATTTGGTATATTACTTTAGTAAATATATATGTACGTATATGTGGTGATTTATTATGTTATTAATACAATGCTTCATAAGTTAAATCCAAACTTTGATGAAATATTTCAAATTGACAATGAAATAAGAATTATATACGTAATATTTTATTATAAATATATTTAAAAAAAATTATGATAAAATGATTATTTTTAGGTCTTTTATAGATGATATCTTTCAAAGATGCAAAAAAGAGTTTGGGGGATAAAGCAATCATTGTAGTAAGGATAACAATGACTCTAATTTAATAATTTTATTTAATAATTTGCTTGATTTTATTCGATAAGCTTTAAATGAAATTTAACTTGTTTCTTATATTTTAGTTGCTTGGTGAGTGATGTATGGGAATAGTACGCTTATATTGAGAAAACTTGCAATGTGAATCTTTTCAAAAAATGCATTATCTTCAATATGTGAACAAAATTGGAATACATTAGTCCTTACACACATAAAGTAATGCAACAGACTTGCTTACAACAGATTGTAGCAACCTGAATTTTGCACCAATAATATGAAGTTGCAAGTAAGAGAGATGAAAGCACAAAAGGGATATGTCTCCTAAATTGATTTTCTTGAATTGTTAAATATTTTTATGAAAGCAAGAGAGGAAGAAAATGATCAATTATATCGATGGCTCAAGCCAATTTTTCTTGATGCTGAAAAAGGGAACCCAAATCCACAAATTACTAAAAAAGCTCGTAGTATTGGTATTGATTTTGATAGAATAATGACTAAAGAGTTACAAAGTGATGACAACACTAAAGATGATCCTTTGAGGTTTTAATGTAAGGTTTATGTGAAAAATCTAGTATATAATCATTTACTTCCAGATGCAATAGCTCCATAACCCTATCGAAAAGTGAAGAAGAAGATGATAATGGGCAAGGAAATGATGATGATGTTGGTGGTGGTACTATATAACAATACGAGAGTGAAAGAATGATGGATTATCTTAGTCCATTCATAGGTGAGGAATACTTCACACATGCTACCTAAGATGAAGATCATGGCTGTAGAGTTGCTAGTCCAGATATCGAAGCCATTGAAAAAGATTACACTATAAGACATGGAAAAGGACATGCAAGTATGAATAATTATGATCATGAGTCTCTATCTAGTGATTTTTCATCTATGAGCATTATTATTAATAGTTATGATTATCCAAATAAACAATCTATGTATTACCCACTTAATTGTGAAAGTAAACATGATGACTTTCAACAGACACATCAACATTCATTTTGGAATGAATATATTTGGTATTATCAAAATTGAATCAATCTTGAATTTTCTTTATATGGATTTAGGATAGATCAAGTAACCTATACATTGGTATATTAATAACTAAAGACAAAATTATTATTACTTAATGTCATGATATGATTATTATGTCTCTATTAATGTTAATGTTTTCACACATTTAAGAGTTTAGCCTACCAAAAAAATCTGTTTTAATTAAGTGTGTATGTATATATATATATATATATATATTTGTATTACATGTAACTTAATATATTTAATTTGTCTCATATAACATATATTTATATTATTACAAAAATATTTAACTTGTATTTCAGTATTATTACATGTATAATAATATATATGTTATATATGTCATTTAAATGATAAAATTTACTAAATTAGTATATCATTATTTATTTTAATATTTATTAAAATTTTGTAAAATATTTTAAAAATTTACAATAATTTTCACAATTTTCATAAAAAAAATTCAAATATCCATCGATCTCGATAATATCCACAATATTTTCATAAAATTAAAGTCTCAATATTTTCATCGATATCGATATATTCATCCATGGATTTAACACAATATATACTCTATTAGGGGTTAATTGCACAAAAGTATCATATTCAATGTATTGGTATCACAAATGTCTCATGTTATTAAAATATTTCGTTTTAATACCTCTAATTTAAGTATTAATACTCTTTTTTATTGTTTTTGAATAGTAACAAATATTTTTGTCCAAAATACCCTTTTGGCCTTTAAGTGAAGGTTTTTTTTCTTTTTTTTCTTTTTGTAAATTAACTAGAGCTGAAAAAAGTAAAATAAATTGTTAATTTTTAGAATTTTTTTAACAATATTATTCATGAAAATTGACCATTTTATAATTTAAGGGTATACACCATATATATTGTTCATTTATGTGACATTATTTATTTAAAAATTTACAATAATTTTTACAATTTTCATAAAAAAATTTCAAATATCCATCGATATCGATAATATACATGATATTTTCATAAAATTGAAGTCTCAAAATTTTCATTGATATTGATATTTTCATCATGACTTTAATGCAATATATACTCTATTAGGGGTTTGGTAGCATAAAAGTATCCTAGTCAATGTGTTTTGGAATCACAAATGTTCCATTTTAGTACCCCTAATTCAAGTATTAGTATCATTTTTATTTTTTTTGAATAGTAACAAAATATTTTAAAAAAAATACCCTTTTGGCCTTTTAGTGAAGGTTTTTTATTTTCTTCTTTTTGTAAATTAACTAGAGCCGAAAAAAAGTAAAATAAATTGTTAATTTTTAGAATTGTTTTACAACATTATTTATGCAATTTGATCATTTTATGAGTTAATGGTATACATTGTATATATTTTTCATTTATGATTTATTTATAGGTAGTTAGATTTTGAGATTTTTTCTTGTAAAAAATGGGTTTTGACACTTCTTATTGAGAAATTAATGAATATTATATGATAAATTCTTTGTAAGAAGAAAAAATTAATAAACAAAAATTACAACTTTTATGTACCTTCCTAATTTATACCTATCAATTAGTCATGCAAATTATTTTTATTATACCCAAATAAAATTGTTAGATTGTTATGGGTTTTTTATACTTATTTATATTATTTATTTTTTAATGCGCAAAGTTAATAATTTTTTTTGGTAAATTTTACTTAGAAAGTGTTCCAATATCTAGCAAGTAAAAAAGTCATTTTTTCAATTCTAATTCATTTTCAAAAATTGAAGAAAAAAAATCCTTCACAAGGCCAAATTTTGGGCAAAAATAAATTGATTCCTATTCAAAAATGATATATAGGATACCAATACTTCAATTAAGGTACTAAAACAAAATATTTTAATAACATAAGATATTTGAGTATCAATATATTAAATGTGGTACCTTTAAGGTACCAATCTACTCAATGAGTATAAAACATAAACTCCAAATAGAGAGAACAAATTGGTGTGTTATATTATTAGTGTACGAAAAGAATATTATATATTAATTAAGAAAAATATTAGTATAATATTTATAAGTAGTATGAGACTTATTTTTCTTTGAAACTAACATTTTAGAATTAAATATCTCATATTATTTTATATAAAAATTTACATGATATGGGAACTTCAATCAATAAATAGACTAAGAAAAAAATAAATGAACCTTCTAGAAAAAAAATACACGGAATTTGTAAAATAGAAGAAAAAAATGATTTAAATAGAATTATAATATATAAAAATATGTTAAAAGTACAAATTATTAGGTTAAATAACCCACATTTTGAGAGACGTGTTAGTTTATAAAATGATTATCTTACATTAATTAAGAAAGATATTAATATCATGTTTATGAATAGTATGATACTTATTTTCTTTTATATGTATCTAATATTACTCGAATTCTTTTACATATCGAACAAATTTGGATACATTAATATTTTTTTAAAAATTTACACTATATTAAATTTTTTGAGTACCTGCATCCATATCTATATCATGTTGTTATACATTCCTTTGATAAAAATATTAACTTATGTCAACAGACGTATAAACACAATACAAACATCCCCAAATTTCAAATTTTTGCTTATTATTTGACCCCATATATTAATAATTAATAAGGGCAATTTCAACTTACGTGTTTTATAAGTTAGATCCAACTCATTTAAACTTTTGAATTTTCTTTAATAAAATTGATCCATTCAAATTATTTAAAAAAAATACTTATTTTAATAACAGCCTAATAATAAATGAAGAGAACTTAAGTTTGAACCTGCCATACTTTGAGCCCAAATTTTATAACCTTGGACCTCCGTATTGTTAGCCACATAGGGTATTATTAGATAAAAGTAGGCTAATTCTACATACATTCTTTAAAATCTCAAAATACATATTTTTGATTTTTAAAATTATGAGAGAATGTCATTAAAGGTCACGCAACTTTAGGTAAATAGGTATTTTAATTTCATATTTTTCAATTAGAATATTTTTGTCTCATATTTAAAAAATACATAAATTAATTCTATAACTTTGGTGTAAAATATACATTTTAATCTTTTTTTCTCCAATTTTTAAGACTACAATGCAATTTTTTAAAAAATTTATAAAACTAAAGCGTTATAGTTATAGGTTATTAGATTAAAATGTTTATTTTGTAAAAATTATAGGAGCTCTCGTACCCCTAAGTCAATAATTATAACGGATAAAAGATAATTGAAGTTCACAATCTTTGACAAAATTGCACTTTTATTCGCTATTTACTAGTTAATGTAGTACAATTTCGTTATTTTTTTTGAAATAGCTATTAAAATCTATCTAAAAGATTTACACTATATTTTCAAGAGTAAAATTACATTTAATAAAAAACTTTATTCTCTTTTACTAAAAATAAAGAAAATAATTATTTTTCAAAAATGAATAATTTATGGTTTAATGTAATAAATAAATAAATAATATTAAAAAGATATAATTTAGACTATTCATTCTAATAATATGGATTACAATGTAGTTGTGAATAAAAAATATTTATTTTTCGTTATTTTCGATAAAAGAAAATAGATTTTTTACAAAATATTAAGTTTATCTTTGAAAATTTAGTTTAAATCATTCATATGAATTTCATTAACCATTTAAAAGAGAGAATAATCTTATACTGTTTTAACAAATAATTAACAGACTAAATTATATTTTTATAAAAAATAATATATTATTATTCCATTTTATTCTCTAAGAAATATATTTATTAAAAATATATATGAAACTTTTCATAAATATATTTAGAATTGCACGATAAAATAATATGAGGTAAGTTTGTAAATCTTATGCACAAAATATTGTAAGGTTGTAAACATCATGATGGAAATATTTTATATAAAAATATAAATTTTAAAAAGGATGAAAAGTGTATTATGAGTTTACAATTTTTATATGAATTGTTCTTCATTATTTAGAAATATCTTTTTGAATGTGTTTATAAGATAGTTAAATTGAGATTTGAGATTGAGTGTCATAGGGATACCCATTTTTGTGAAGGGAAGAAAAGATGGGCAATTATTGATCTACCTCTCACACGCGCTTGTCGACGTTGTCCGATTAAGTTGAGTGTAGTGTGGTTAGATGATTATTTTTTAAATATGTTTTATATCATTATTTTTTAATTCAAAATTAAATATTTTCTTAAACTAGTCTAAGAAGACTCAATTTGTTATATCATATTTTTCTCTACCCTTAAAAATTTATTTTATGGTTGTTACCTCTCCAATAGCTTCAATTTTTCACCTATAAATTGAGGTAGTGACCTCAGTCATTTCAACAACATATCTCTCTCTTCATTTCAACAACATATCTCTCTCTGCCTTTACCTCTCTAATAACTTCAATCTTTCACCTATAAATTGAGGAAGTGACCTCAATCATTTCAACAACAACACATTTATCTCTGCTTTTTTTCTCTACACAAGCTTTGTTCAATATATTATTAGCTTCTATTTTTGTTCTTAGTTTCAAGCAATATAATATTAGTAGGTTTAGTATTTCAATATTCTACAGTGTAGTAGAGGTTTGAGATAGAGAAAGTTTTCTAGATTGTTTTATTTTGGGAACGACAGGGTTGTAGACTACTTACACATTTAAGTTTCATCAAGTGCATGAGATAGTTTCTCAATACATTATGCCATGTTCACCGAATCATAATAGTGTAGTAGAAAAGAGAAACTAAACATTATTGGACATGGTATGAAGTATGCTTAGCTACTTCAATCTTCCTAAAATACTTATGGATAAAGACGATTATATATATACTAAACCGAGTTCCAACCAAGGTTGTCTCAAAGATGCCATTTGAATTATAGAAAGGTTGGAAACCGAGTTTGCGACATATGTGCGTTTGAGGATGCCCGTCTGATGTGAGGATTAATAATCCACAAGAGAAGAAGCTATACCCAATGGCCATCAGTGGGTATTTCTTTGGATATGTCGAACGATCTAAGGGCTATAGATTTTATTGTTCATTTCATAGCACTAAGTTTATGGCATTAATAACCGAGTATGATCTAATTAGTAGGAGCTATCAAATTAGGAACATAGTTTCTAACACTGATAATTTAGAGTCTCAACCTTCTAGTTCAGGAGATGGATTGATTGTTGTTCATAACACCCCTCAAGTACAAGCTGGTGTTGAGCAATCAATCATTGAAATTCTACAAGTTGTTGACAACATTGCAAAAGATTAGACTGTTCATGAGACTCATGAAACTATTAAACAAAAGTTGAACCTTATAATTCCCTAGAAAATGATGGTGCGACATTAAGAAGATCTACTAGAACTAAAAGGTCAACAATTTCTAGTGATTATATTGTATATCTATAAGAATTTAATTGGAGATGAAAATAATCCTGAATCCTTTTCACAAGCCATAAGTTGCAAACAATCTAAATTATGGTACAATGCTATGTAGGATGAGATGAGTTCCATGAAGAATAATGAAGTTTGGAATCTTATTGAGATGCCTAATGGTGCAAAATTTATTGGATATAAATGGGTCTTTAAAACAAAGAAACACTTGTTAGGGAACATTGAGAGATACAAGGCCAGATTAGTTGCTAAAGGATTCGTTCAAAAAAAAGGAATTGATTATACAGAGAATTTTTTCTCTGGAATCTAAGAAAGATTCCTTACGCATTATATTGGCATTAATAACCGATTTTGACCTTGAGATGTAACAAATGGATATGAAAACGACTTTTCTCAACGGAGATATAAAATAATAGGTATATATGAAATAACTTGAAGGATTTCTTTCTAATGATGGTGAGCATTTGGTTTGTAAGCTTAATAAATCCATATACAAACTAAAAAAATCATCCTGCCAATGGTATTATAAATTCTATGGAGTAATTTCTTCGTTCGGATTTGTTGAAAACCCCATAGATCAATGGATATACCAAAAGGTTAGTGAGAGTAAGATATGTTTTATGATTTTATACGTGGATGGCATTTTGCTTGCAACTAATGATAAGGGTTTGCTACACTATGTAAAATAATTTCTCTCTAAAAGAATTGATATGAAAGATATGAGGCATATTATGTCATTAGCATTAAGATCCGTAGAGATAAATTTTAAGGTGTCTTGGGTTTATCTCAAGAAACCTATATCAATAAACTTTTAGAGAGATTTCGAATGAAATATTGTTCACCAAGTGTTACTCTCATTGTGAAGGGTGATAAGTTCAATTTGGACGAATTCCCAATGAATTATTTTGAAAGAGAACAAAGGAAGAATATTATATATGCTTTTATTTTCGGAAGCCTGGTATATGCTCAGGTTTGCACAAGGCATGAAATTGAATTTGTTGTTGTAATATGTAACATTGGGATGATATTAGTTAAATCCAGGTTTGGACCACTAGAGAACTACTAAGAAAGTGATGAGGTACCTTCAAGGAACCAAGGACTATATGGTAATGTATAGACGAATTGACTACCTGAAAGTAATTGGCTACTCCGATGTGGAATTTGTTAGTTGTATTGATTCACGCAAATCAACATCTGGTTACATTTTTATGCTTGTCGGTGGAGCTGTGTCTTGGAGGAGTGTGAATCAATCCTTGTCTTTACTTCCATGTTTTGAGGCTACATCACATGATGTATAATTGAAGAGTTTTATTTCCAGGCTTAAGTAGTTGACTCTATTTTTAAGCCATTGAGATTATATTATGACAACTCAATTGTTGTGTTTATGGCTAAGAACAACAAGAGTGGTAGTCATAGTAAGCACATCGATATCAAATACTTGGCTATAAAAGAACGTGTTAAGGAAAATAAAATGGTCATTTAGAACGTTAACATTGAGTTGATAATTGCTGATTCTTTGACTAAGGTCATGTCACCACTAAAATTTAAGGATCATGTAAAGAAAATGAGAATTTGTTTCATTTTGTAAAGGTATATATACAGTTTATTACTGAAACTCTTATATGATTTATTCATTAAATTTTGTTACCACCTATATTGTAACTTGAAGAACTAAATACATTATAATATGGAAGACAATCCTCATTCTTTGAGAACCTATCTCTATGATTCATGTGTTTATTTCTTAAGATAAATAATCGGCGAGATTAAGTTAACGTTTAAACCAAGTGGAAGAATGTAACTGATCCATTCGTTCTCTATTTTCAATTTTCGTTTTCATTTTTTTTAAAGAGATCATTTAGTAATCAAAACGTTTCTATCAATAAAGAGCCCATCGGTTATGACTGAAGCTGGTAACAGATGCTAATGCTTTGGCAAAGAGATGGTGAATTTTCATATTTTATGAGAGTAAATATAGAAATTATTCATACTAGTGTTGAACCATCCATATTTAGCAATTTGGACTAAAAAGAAGTAGTATTGTATTCACGGAGGTTAATGGGTATATTCTACGAGTCCTTTTGTTAACATGGCGAGTGTAGGTTGGAAGCTGCACTAATTAACCTATTTAGTTTACCCTGTGATTGAGATATTTCAAGGGAAAACAGTTGTTTTTTCAATCAATTTCAATTTTAGTAAAGAAAATTAAATTAAATGGGATGCAACCAAAAAATATGAAAAATATGTTGAAGTTATTACCAACCCTGACTCACTGTCAGTGATTTTGATTTTAATAGATTTGCTTAACATTTGTTAAGAGTTAGGGGTATTTTTAATAAATAACTTAATCTTTGTGGTATTAGAGTTATTTTTATAAAGATTAGGGATTTTCTTGAAAAAAAGGTAAAATATTAAAGGTATTATTGATATTTTTTTTCTTTTATAGTTAGTCAAAGATTTTAATTTACTTTATAATTATTAATTAATTAATCATTTTTTTCTTTTAAAACTTTTTGGGTAAAGCCTTTCAAATCCGAATCTGACTATTGCTGAGCAGCGATGTGAGTACAGTGCATGAGATCCATGCATCCATAAACGCTGATATTATTATTACACTTGAAGACCTCCTTTCTCGTGAATAGAATTAATTCAGGGAGAAAAAAAAAATCATTGATTAAATGCAATTTTCAATTTACTTGAAACTTTGTCAAAACATATTACAGCCTTACAAATTAAATTATCCAGACATGGTAAAGAAAAAAAAATGCACTTGTTAATGAAAGTTCCAATATTTTTATATAAATTTTTCATAATTTTATTTTTTAAATATTTTAGTATAGTTAGTAAATAGTTAATATTTATCAAAAAAATTCTTAATTCAAATATCTCATCTCATAAATATACCATTTAGTTAAAAAATATATTAATCAATATGACACATTAATTTCAATTGAAATATATGTTATACTAGCATGTACATTACAAGAAAAAAGTAAGTAAATACAATTATGGAAAAGAAACTGATGCATTATATGAATTATGAAAAGAAAATTATAAAGAGTTCGATAATCACTTTGAACTTTTCAAAATTTCAATCATTGAACCAATGCAATGTACTGTTATTTTGGTAACACTTACAATTACATTGTTTTTTTTAAAAATCCTAAATTATCATACATAATCTTCACAAAACAAACATAAAGCTTTAAAATATCATTTTTTTTACTCAATTATAAAGCTTTAATATTATCACAATGTATAATTACAATGCTAGTAAATAACAAAAAACCTACAAGCAAATAAGGTTTTTTAATTGGTACAATATACTGCATCATTAAATATTAAAATGCTTTTATAATAAATATATTTATTATAAATAATTATTTTAATTGCTTTATTGTATATTAATTTTTCTTTCTTACTATGTATAATTTTTTTCTTTCTTAAATACAATAATTCAAATATTTCATACTTACTCATTTAATAAATAGATATAATCTAAACAATTCATTTATTAAATTATCGTATTTGTGATGAATTAATCATGAATTTTTTTATCAACATAATGTCATATTACATATTAATTAAATAATAATAAACTAACATAAAATACTTCTAAAAAAAGGATCATTAATTTCTACCATCTCGGATCATCTATTTATCCTATCAAGTTAATTATCATTTTATATTTAATTTATCTATTAAATAAAATTATACAAATTTTACCAATTCATATTAAATCACTCAGGTTTAAATTGGATGTTAGTGTTGAAACTATTACTTATATCTTTTACAAAATTATTATTATTATTATATATTTATTGTTAAATAAATATCACATCCATCTAATATTGCTTTTATTTAATAGAAAATTGAGGTTTAGTTACTCTTTGGAATGAAAAAATATATATTTTAAAAATTTATTTTTTCACTTTTTTTCCCTTAAATAAACAATTTCAAAATAATAGCAATTATTTCTCGTCAAACTGATATTCCTTTATATATATATATATATATATATATATATATATATATATATATATTTCTGGTAGTCAGTAATGGGCCGGATTTTAATTTTTTTTAAAAACTAATGAACGGCCTATATTTAAAATGGATCGGTCTAAATCTAAAGTGGATCGTGTTGGGTCAGGACTATTTTAAGAGTTTTTTTTAACAAAAATTATACTTACTTTCAACAGAAGAAGAATCTTCCAAATAAATACTTCTAAAACCCATATTTTTAATAATTTTAGATATTAAAATAACACATTCTCTCAATAATTTTAAATATTATAATATGTATTTAGATTACTCATGGGATATCATTAGAATCGATATTTTTTTAGTGTGAGAAAATACAAAATGTCTTCAGGCGGCAGATGAGTGGAGTGGAGAGTTTGCAGTATCAAGTCACATCACAATCTAGCAGCAGAAAAAACACTGTACGGATTTAAGATACAGCCAAACGACAACTTAAAAAAATTAATAATTAATATTATATATTTTCTTAAATATATTATTTAATTATTAGTATATTTATAATTTATCATAAATTTATAACTAAAAGTTTATTTCTAATAAATTATTACTTAATAATAAGTAACAATGCATGTAATAATTGATTAAAAAAATTAAAACTCTCAATTTTTTTTAATCCATTTGTAATATATAACTAATGACGTATAATATAATTATTCTACCAATTATTCCATAACACATAAATTGTGTTAACATTATAACTTTAGTTATAAAGCGTTGTTAAATTATATATTATGGCTACTGAATAACACATAAATTATGTAATATTAATTTATACTAAATAATAAATTAATATATATATATATATATATAATATTAAAGTAATAATATATCATTAAAAAATTAATAAATATATCATTTAATTTTATTGAATTATAAATATAACATTAATATTATAAATATTATAAAAATATCATATCAATATAATTTATGATATTTTGATATTATATTTATAAAAGAAAATATTACAAAAATATTATCTAAGTTATTGTAATATGTTTTTGAAATATTTACGAAACTTTTATATTTATTACCGGAGAAAGTGGAATGATATTTTTATAATTTTAATAATATTTTTATTAATTTATCCTAAATCTAATAAAATGTTGCAATATATAATATAAATAATAACTAGCATTTTACGACCAAAAAATATAAAATATAAGTAAAAAATATATCACATTTGTTTTTTATTTTCTTTTGCTACTGGCTATAAGCCTATAATTGAGTTCACAGTTTTGACGTAATAAATAACTAAAATTTTATTATAAAATAAAAAACTGAAAAGGCACTACTTGAAGATAAAAGCCTGCAATGAGTAGTCTGATATCTGAAACTCCCTGGCTTCCTTGGCTCCACGGCAAACCCGCGCTCTCTTTGTATCTAACTGTTCTCTCCACGAAACACAAGTATTCTATCTAATATATAGTACTAAAAATTATCAATTATATATATATATATATTGTGTTTGTTTATAAAATCAATATATTATACAAAATAAAAACATGATTATTTAAAAATTTAATATTAATAGCGTGTAGATTTAAAATGTATTTATTACTTTATTTACATGGCTAAAATTTTAATTTTTAAATTATATGTCTTTATTTTTTTAATCTCAAATTAATTTTTTTAATTTTTAAAGTATATGAAAAATATAAAAATAGATTAAATATTAATTTAAATAAATTTTTATAATAAAATCATTTTAATATCTAAGAAAATTAATTAAATAAATCATTTTATTAAAATATTTATCATTAATTTTATTAAATTATAATATACGACAAATATTATACATAATAATTATAATATATTTTAATTTAATATAATTATACTTAGCATATTTAATAAGATACAACAAAAATAAATATTTGACAACTTTTATATATCTATATTCACCCTGCAAAAAATTATCTTAAATTTGAAAATTTATTAATCTCCATGCATTGATTATCATATGAAACAAAATCTGAACATACATAATTAAATTTTTAATACATATAATTTTTTTTAATGAAAGTCTATACAATAATTATCAAGTTAATTTGTATTTTAATAAAAACCTTAATACAAGTGTTATACAATTTAGAACACATTATTATTTTATTATATATTTATATTCGTTTAAATCATAAAAAATTTAAATTTAAATTTTTAAATCATCGTGACAAATGATCATAAATCTACTCTTATCCATTTGTATTTAAATTTCCATAAATATAATTTTTAATACATAAAAAATATCATGTTAATATATGCTAATAATATGGATTATATTAGCTTCTTTTTTTTCAATAAATAGGTTATATTAAAAAAAGTTAAAGTGAATATTTATGATAAAAATAAAAATTATTAATTATTTTATAATATAATGATATATATTTTTTGTGAGTACGAATTTAATGTGCTAATTGTTGTGAAATTACGCCAATTCTCAATAAACTAAATATTACAAAATTTATTTTATAATTTTTAGATTTTAAAAAAATTCATAATTTCTTCACCTAAATTTTATTTATGATAATGTTAATTAGGTATATTTTATTATATTTTATCAATTTTTTCTCCTATGTAAACTTAAATATATAATATTATTATTATTTTATAAGTTTGGGTTTCTACCTGTTTTTCCTTTTCATATCACAATTTAATAGTACCAATATTTTTTTCTAATATAATCTCTAATAATATTATTATATAAAGAAATAATATAAAGAAAAATATTGCAGTTTAATTTTTAATTTCTATTTAATTCCTTTATTTAAAAAGATATTTTTTAAAGTATTAATTTTAAAAAATTAATTAATTAATAATAAATGTTATTATTTTAATAAATTTTTATTAATTTTTTTTTTATTGAATGATTAAAATGTGATTAATAATTAATTATTTAATAATAATGAAATGAAAGTTAATATAAATTTTATTTTTACAAAATATTTATTTATTATTGTTATTTTATTTTAATATTTTATTCATTTTTATTATTAAAAAAATATTTATTTAAATTTTACTTTTATATTATTAATGATTGATATTTTATCAATATTTTAATAAAAAATTATTATTTATTTTTATTGAACTTATTTATTATCTAAAGTTAGAGATTAAAAAATATTTTTTAAAATATAAGTTAAATACTAACATTATAATTAAAATTTATAATAATAGAAATAATAATATTTTATTATTATTATAAAAATATTTAGCGTATTATTTTAGTATTATCATAACTAATTTTATTATTATTACATCAAAAATTATAAAATATTTATTTTAATTTTATTCTTATTAATATTATTGGATTAATTTTTATTATGATAATAATTATTCAATTTATATCAATAAATATAATATGAAATATTTTTTCTCATATTTTTATTAAATATTTATTTTAAAAAATAAATATACTAATATTAAATTTGTCTGTCCGATATCCAGTAGATATTGAAACAAAAGATTTTAATAGCAGAGGTAATAATTTTAAGTCTGATTCTGGAAAGAGAGAACGTTATCATGACGATGTCACCTGGCTGAGTCTCCAGTCCTAAATATGCAGTGCATGTCTTCTTACAAACTTACGTACAGCTACCATAGTCAAGTAGACATCGTCCTGTTCTTTTTATAAATTAGATTTATGTGTTCATTTTTTAAAACTTATTTTTTAAAAAATAAAAAAAAATAATAATAATAGAATTACATAAATAATTTTATTTTTTATCTTTCAATAAAAATATATATTTACTTTTTATAATATTAAAAAAAATATTTATTTATTTTATTAAAAACAAAATTAAAAATTAAATTTTATATATAAAATAATTATATCATATAATTAAAAAATTTCCCTCATAAGTTATATTAAAATCAATTACAAATCATAATTAATATATTAGATAACTATTAATTAAAATATTAATATTTTTTTAATTTATAATTAATTAATATATTAATTATAATATCCTTTTTAAAAATAATTTTTTCTCTTTAAATTAATACAGTTAAACACTTTATTATAACATTTATTACTAATTTAATTATTTTAAATTAATTTCACATAATTTAATAATTTTATTTTCTACTTTTAAGATATTATTCTTCAAAATATCTACTAACTCTTTTTCTAATAAATTTTAATTAAGTTTATCTTATGTTTTTTTTATAAAAATATAAAAATTAAAAATTAAATAATTATCCCTCATCATCTCCTCTGTTTTTCTCGGTATTTTTTAATTTCCAATCAGTAAGAGATTTAATATCCAACACTTAAAAGTTTTAAATAAAATTATAGTATCAAATTTAATTTAAATGATACCAAATGATGACATACAAAATAATCAATGAGTTTTTTTAATCAAATATATTTTTAAAAAATAGTTTTCAAACCAAAATTTTTATGTTGTTTATATTTACATTCATTGTTGAGTTGAAATTCAATCATAATTTTACAACAGTTTTATTAATTTTAAAATTTAAATTTAAAAAAATATATATATTATAAGTTTATTTTTTATTTCATTAATCAACTCCACTTATTTATTATTCTCAAAGAAGAAAAAGAAACATTTTGACAAACAATATTTGTTTTTTTCCTAAATTAATTAGATTACTGAAAACTCGTATCAAATAATAATAAAAAATATATCTAACTAGTGATAAACCTAGCCCTTATATATTTACTTGATATAAAAAATTAAATATATTTCATTATTTAAAAATAAGATATTTCATAATTCTATTGGTATGAAATTACAGTTTATATGATCATTTATAATTTAAATTTTTTATTTTTATATTATTTAATTATGTACATTATTTTATTTTTAGTCTTCTTCTAAACACTACTTATATTTTTTACATTGTATAAAAATATTGTATGCATTTTTAAACATGAATTTTTTTTTATGTTATATAAAAAATATATATACATAACATGAAAAGAATTAAAAATAAATTTTTATTTATAAAAAAATATTATCATATATAATTAAGCCTAACATAAATCTAGAACGAAATTAAAAATTATTATCTTCATAATAAGTTGAAGATGAACTAAACGCTCCTCTAGCATCGAACATCAGTAAGAGAGAGGCTCCTCCTTTTCTCTACAGTTTTTTTCTTCTGTTTTTTTATTTCTTACTTTTCATGTATGCTTTTTATTTTGAGCTTCCTTTATGGGACGGGAAATTTTCTCTTTTAGGAACTCTGTTTGCTGTAGATTTCTCTGTTATATTTATTCATAATTAATCTATTATTTATTATTTTAAATATTTATTTTATTAAATTAATTTTATAAAAATAAAATCGAATATTACGATTTTTTTTGTATAATTTTTTATTTTTAAATATATAAAATTTAATCAAAATACAGATATTTTATTCTTTATATATATATATTCAAACAGTTTTAAGAGCTACTTTGTTAAATTACTTCAATTTTGTCACGTGTATAGTAAATTTAATTTTATAAAAAAATATGTAATTATATTAATCGATACGATTAAATATTAAATTAAAAAATAATATAAAATAAATAGTAAAGATTAAATTTTTTTTTATAAATTTTGTTAAATGTCTTAATAATTATTATTTTTAATTTTTAATTTAATGACTTAATATATCTAAAAATCTAATTTTTATTATATGTTTTTTTTAACTATTAATGAAATTCTCTATAATTTTTATAGAAAGAAAATAGATAGGAACTAAATAGTATGGGTTTCTTTTTTCAAAGAGAGAAAATCATGACATGTAGTTTGATTATTCCTTTATTCTAGTAGCTTTAGGAGCCTCGTGAGTCGTGAGTGGTGACCAAGATTCTATGTCAAATTTTACAAAAGTTATAAAATATTTAATTTTAATAAATTTAATTATAATATTATTTTTAAATAATGGGAGACTTATGTTTTATCTAAGAGTAACCTCTAATATTTATTTATATATGGATAGCGTTATTTTCTCCTTGCTGCTATTCAAATGCCATGCAAAACTTTGCCGAACCGCCTAAGTAATAAAGTAACATCTCAAAGTTGATATTTTTTTTAGAGATGATTATTACGTTTCCTAGAAAGAAAGAAAGAAAGAAAGAAGAAAATAAAGTTGATTTTTACCTGTAATCATAATTAAATTGACATGCAAAAACCAGCAACTTTAATCACTTAATGTGCTTTATAAATCCTTTTAATACACCTTTGATTTCTCCTATGAATATAGTTTTTGTCAGTGATAGAATATCTGACACGATGAGAAAAATTTTAATAAAAATTTATCAATATCTTTTTACATATATAATTTTTTTTACTATATATAATCAATAAAAATAATAATTTTTTTTATGTATGTTACAATATAAAAATTTGACATAATTAATAAAAAAATATAATACAAATAATACAAAACAAATACCAAGAATTATTTAATTACGAATACATGTTTTTCAATAAACTAAATTCGATTTGAATTTGAATTTTTTAAATCTAAATAACTTTAATTTTTTAAATAAAATAAGATCTAATTGATATCAAAATTTAATTATAAGTTATTATCATAGGTAAAATATTGTATACATAATATTTAAATTTTAAATTAATGTATATATTTTTAATAAATTTATTATTTATAAGAAAAAAATACTTCGATAATATTAAATGATTATAAAAAAATTAACATTTATATTTATTTTAAAACTAAAATAATAATTTAATATATATTTTTTATGTGTATATGTTATAACATAAAATATATATTTATTTATAAATTTAAAAATAATTTGATTCAGATTATAAAATCTTTTTTATCTAAATTTAATTTAAATTCAAATAAATTATACACATTCAATGTAAATATGATCTAACTATATAATTTTTAATCCAATTAAATTTGAATCTAATACATAAAAAAATAATTAAGTTAAATTATTTCTTCATCTTTATCAAAGATCACGTAAATACCATGATACCATTTAACTGTTTCTCTTTATTGCCATATTTATTAATTAGGATGGATCACATCACATTTTTCTTACATCAACAAAAGTAATTTAATATCCTTTTATTTTTATAATAATGTAATATTTTTATTTCAAAAAATCATAACACAAATATAAATAAATAAATTTTATTTTTATTTTATTTATAATTATTATTAAAATATCAATTTTATAAATTATATTTAATAATAAAAAATAATTATTATAAAAATAACAAATAAATTAAATTCCTCTCACTCACGTAACTAAAATATTTGTAGCTGGTATATATATATATAAAGGTCTCAACTCTTTAAAATAAAAATCGGTAAATAAGACTACTTTTTGTACTATCAGCACCAGCATTTACTAAAAAATATCTCAATACCAAAAACTCGAAAAAGACAAACCATAAACAGTACTTAGGTAGATAAATGATGGATTAAAAGAGTAATCAAGATAAAAATGGACCCACCGAATAAAAAGCGATGATAAAGGTTTTTTTTCATAAATAATGATATTAATATAATAATTTTTATAATAAAAATATGTAAAATATTTTTTATTTTTAATATCAATATAATAAATAAAACTATTATTAATAAAATAATCGTATTAATAATTTATATTATTGCACTAAAGTTATTTTTTTATAGGTCATTATAAGCAGGACGTTCGCTTATTTTAAAATTACTAATTTGATGGCATTTTAAATAGAATAACAAATAACCACTGATATTGTAATAAATATATATATATCAGGATTATATAAAATATAAGGTAAGAATTTCAAATTTAAAAATATAGATATTAGAAAGAAAAAAAATAAAAGAAAAACCTCGTAAAGCGAGAAGCAGAAATACAAACAAGGAAAGTTACTTTTGGCGGATGAGTGTCGAGTAGGCCAAACTCTGACCTTTCATTCATCGCTCTGTTCCTTTGTACTCACGTGCGTCATCATCACCCAGTCTATTTTTGCTCATTACGGTAATAAAAATTCTATATATCAGAATATAAAAATCATAGATTTCACGGTTCTTCGTGAAATATAATTATTATATTAAATTATATTTATGAATAATCTTAAATTATATTACAATTAAATTTTTATCATAATAAAAATATATAAAATATTAATCACATCTTAATATATTAAAATTATATAAAATTATTATTATGATATTTATAAATTATATTATTATTATTTATTAAAATAATAAATTTCAGTCCAATTAAAATCAATTTTATTTTTAACTCTATTTATGTATTGTATATATATTGTTCTTAGTAAAAAAATATATAAATTTTTACATATTTTATGATATATAATAATGTTATTAAAATTAAGATAAATCCTTTAAAATAAAAGGGACAGATCCACCAAAATCTACATTAAATTTATGAAAAATAATATTTAGTACTTCTACGACCATAATAGAAATTATTTAATACTAACGTGGTCCTGGAGAGCGTTAAATCCACGCTATTTAAAAACTTGGTAAAATATTTGTCATTTTGCCCTCTTTATTGAAGTAATTTGCTCCTTTTTCAAGAGTGTCCTAATTCACCCTCCTCATAAAATAAAATAAAATGTTCTATTAAAATAATATATTTATTTGTATCGTCTCTTTCTTTCTTTAAGTATCATACTCTCTCTTATCCGGCTATCATGCTGGTAGTTAATGGGACGACTAAGGTGACCAAAGATGTATAACAAAAGTTGATGGCAAATTCATCTATTTAGAGAGATTCGTCACCGATAACTTATCTAAAACATCTAACACAATAGTGTTTCAAAAAATGTTCTATTCATACACAATAAAATTTTAAACTTAGACCTTATAATTTTTACAACTCTAGAGAGCTTGGTTTGCTCCATGAGCATCAATATTCATACTATCCGGCTATTCATACCCTATATAATTTTTTTTTGAATATATTAAGACTATTTAGTAGAAAATAAAGAGCTTGGTTTGCTCCATGAGCATCAATATTGAACTTCAGATCAAATAAGTTGATGCCTAAAACAACTCTAGAGAGACCTAAAAGAGTAAATGCATTATGACTCTTGTACTATCCTGGTCTATCTTTGTTGTAATCTTTGTTGCAATAATGGGGAAAATTTTATATGCTAAGGGCTTAAAAAGAAAAATGGCTAAGTTTATTTTGCTTAGTTTGCTTTGATATAAAATGTACTAACCTTCTTGTGATTTCTTGGTATGTGTTTGCTATAACAAAATCAATTGCATTTATAAAAATAGTATCTGTTATAAACTGACATAAGAAGTAATACTTAGAATCTAAACTTTTCCATTTGAGGTCAGATCTTCATACTTGGTGTTTTCTAAATCATGTGCAATAGTTCTCTACATTTAAACAACTTAGAATATTTAGATAAAAACAAGATTATAAACAACTATAGTTTTATGCATAAACTGATGAGCAATATAAACCTGTGTTATCCCAAGTTTGTTGGCTATGAGAGATGCTACCAAATTCTCATCAGTGTAGTTTCCAATAAGAAGATTAGGCTTTGCATCCATAAGGTCATTAATCTTGATAGTTGCATCTTAATGATTCAAATGAGTTATGAAATAAATAATTGGTGAAGTACTAAGGAACAAAACATTAAGGATTTAAGGGTCATGCTAAACTTGCCTATTTAGCTAAGTAGAGTTATTATCTCACGCTAATGCATTACTTGTAGGAAGGATCGCGGCATCCATAAGCTGAGGGCCTAAAGAGTTCTAATGGAACCGAGTAGAATTCACTATATATTATTCCAGTGTATATAAAGGATAAATCCATAATCAAAATTACATAAAGGATCACCAAATGTCATTTTTACAATTTTCTCTAGTTTTTGTCATCAATAAAATCAAGTAAAAGAGTTGAGAAATAAGTACAAATGTACGATAAACATAAATTCGTGTCAATAATTGCCAATATATATTATAGAAATTATCTGATAGGAAATTTTTTCTCTAATTATGAAATAAAGAGTTGCAAGCAACAAGGATATTCCATGATCTCAATCATTGAATATAACCGTAAAAAAGAAAGAGATATTATATTTGAAAGTTTTTATACCATTTAGGAGTTTGTAACATTTAATATGATACAATAATAAACATTGTCTTTAATGTAATACTGAAATATAAAAAAAATGTTTGAATGTAAACTCTAATTATACAATCCTCCCAAATATCACATTTTAATGATTTAGGGAATAATAGAAGCTCAATGGTTGCTAAAAGAATGGGACATGCATATAAGAAAAGACACACATGCAAAAAATAGGAATTAATGTCTACTTGGAAACTTATATGTCTGAATTACTCATATAAATAAGCATATGCATGGTGCTTTTGTTGAGGATGTGTATATGACTCAACCAACAAGTTTGAAGATGGCTTATGCATGGTGTTCAAACTAAGGAAGCCACCATATGACCTTTAATAGGCTTCATGAGTTCGATATAAAAAATTGTGCACCTATTTGTTGTCTTTGGGGTTTAAGCGCACAAAATCAAATAATTCTTTGTTTACTAATCTATGTCACTATCCTTTTTAGTGGTGTTGGTATATATAAATGATATTCTTTGCTTATTGATTTTGTTGTTGATTTAGTGAACAAATTGAATAGAGAGTTGCATTTTAGGTTTGCATTGAAAGATTTGGGTTTCTTACACTACTTCTTAGGAATGAAAGTTTAATATCTTCTTGATTATGTGAACTTATCCTAATAGAATTACATTAGGGACTTATTGCATAACATAAGACTATCAGACTCCAAACATGTTTTAACACCAATGAGCTCATGCACCATTCTAAACAATACTAATGGTTCTAAACAATACTAATGGTTCTTGTTTAACTGATAATACTACCTTTTGAAAGCTAATGAGTTCCTTACAATATCTCATATCGATTAGACTTGATGTCTTCCTTATTATTAACAAATTATGTCAATTCATGGCATTTCCAACTCCAACTAATTCTACGAGCATCTTAAGAGGCTTTTTAGATACCTTAAGGGCACCATTCATTTTGATGTCACCTTCATTAAATATGATAGGTTTGATATGGTGGCTTTTTGTGATGCTAACTATGCAAGTTGCTCTGATGATAAATACATCACACGTGATCTTTGTGTTTGTGTTGGTGGCTATTTTAGTAATCCTTTAAACAGTTGGTTATTTCTCCTAGTAGTAATGAAAGTGATTACTATCACTACTACAAAGAGGGGCATTAAAGTCGGTTAAAAATTGACTTTAAATTAAATGACTTAAAGTTTAAAGTCGGTTCACGCGATGAACCGACTTTACGTTTAAAGTCGGTTCACACGGTAAACCGACTTTAATTTTTTTTTTTAAATTTATTCATTCAAACGTGTATTCGAGCAGAAAAAAAACCAAAATCAGTTTAGCAAATAGTTCAAATAATACAAATATTTGAAAAATAAAATATTAATTAATAACAGAAAAATTATCATGGTTTTGTTCTATTTTATTCAAGATCGTCATATTCTTCTCCTTATGTTATAATACAAACCTACATATATAATACAAGAATCTATACACATAAATAATAACACATAATAACAGAAAAAAATATGAATAATAAGGGATCTAAAAGATTAGTTAGAGAGGAAGAAAACTCACTAACCGATGCTGGAAATGGTAGTCGTAGGTGGCCGGAAAATGAGAAAGAGTGGAGGAGAAGTGGAGTAGGAGATTTTCGGTTTTTTAGAGTTCTGCAACGCTGAAAATAGTTTCTGTTTGAGAAGAAGGAAGAGAAAATATTTATCTACGTGTGTAGCGTCGGTTGACGTGTCGAACCGATGCTATGTTACGTGGATAGCGTTGGTTCTAGGTGTCAACTGACGCTATGCTATGTGGATAGCGTCGGTTCTAGGTGTCAACCGACGCTACGTTACGTGGATAGTGTCGGTTCACCACGTCAACCGACGCTACGTTACGTGGATAGTGTCGGTTCACCACGTCAACCGACTATACGTCCATGTGTAGCGTCGGTTCGCCACGTCAACCGACGCTCCGACGCTACGTCCACGCATAGCATCGATTTGACACATCAACCGATGCTACATCCTACCTGGATAGCATTGGTTCTATACCGAACTGACTTTAAACCAATTTAAAGTCAATTTTTGAAAAAAACCGACTTTACGTATCGACTTAAATACCTATTTTTGTAGTAGTGTATGGAATGAAAAATGTTCTCGTAGAGCTTATTTGATTAGAATCCTTATAAATAGATTTGATGATTATGTGTGCAACTCTACTCTTATTTACTTATAGTATTAGTGCTAAAATTTTAGTTTATAATTATGTGTTTTATGCATGTGAAGTTTGTTATGGTTGTTATTAGTGTAATTAGTAGTATAATTAATTAAAGGATAATGATCACCTGTAAGATTCGTTTACTCTCAATTCATTTGAATATATATTTTCTCATCTTTCCTATTTCTCTGCAATATATCTTTAATAATTTAATTAACATCAATAATTTTTATCCTCATCGCAAAATTAAACAAACACAAATTTTTCTTTCAATTTATAGAAGTGGTAGATGTTTAAAAAGAACAGAGATGGGATCAGTGTAGAAGGAGATACATAGCTATTATTTTACACAAAAGAAGAAAAATAATTTAGTAATGGGGTAAAAATGACAAATACTTTACAATGTTATGAAATATGTGTACAAGCAACTTTGTTAACGTGGATTTAATGTTGCCTTATTTTTAGCAGCATAAAATGTTTCGAGTATTTAATTTAATTTTAATAATTAAATATATTTTAGTATGTTCTCATTAGTTAAATTATTATTAATATAAAATAATTATTTTCATACTATTTAAATGTTACAATATTATACACCACTAATTATTATAATGCAATTTTCCTGTTTAATTCATTATATATTTGTTTTTGTTTTTATTAGTAGTTCATTTATATTTAAAATTTAATGTGTTAAATAAAAGCTTTATTAAGGATATGAATATTTTATACATAGTAATCACTTTTTTCGTTTATATTTTTATATTTTAATATCATTAATTATAATTTTATATTAAAAATAAAATATTTTATTGAAGTTAATTTTTGCATTAATAACATTATACACGTTTTTTTCAATTAAATATTAAAAAATATAAATAAATTTTCAGAATAAATATGTTAATAATTAAAATTATTTGAAATCGATTTAATTAAAATAATAAAAATAATTAAAAAGGTTATATTTTGTAGGTATTATTTATAATGATTAAAATAATATACATAAATTTTAAAAAATACTCAAATAATATATAATTAATAATTTAGATAATTATAAGAAATATTTTTTTAAAATATATTTAAATTCAAATATATTTACTGAAAATATAATTTATCAATCATAACATACACTAATAAAAAAATGTCACAAATATTTAATGAAATTTATAACTAGTATATTTTGGATTTGATATTCTAATAGTATTCTTATCAAACAAAAAATATATATTTAGATCTATATTATCAAACTAGTATATTAATAATATATCTATTTAACGAAAAGTGTAATAATGTTTCTGTTTTGGCATAAAGAATGAGTTGTTGCGTAACTTTTGTAGAGTTCGAGTCTTGAGACATCATCTTGAATCATGTAGTGGTCAACCTTAAGTTTTAAATATATTTTACTTTACTCTTATATCTTTCTGATATATTGTGACATGTATCATGTATGTCATAAGATACATGTACATTTAAAACTATATATATATATATACTCTCTAAGAGATCCATACATTTCATCAATTGTTTTGACTTATCTCTACTTTCTCTATCTTTAAATCAGACAAATCCAAACAGTTTCAATTTTGAAAAAGATTAATTTATTAAATTTTTTATTTTATTTTATGCATTCTTTCATTTTTGTCCATTTCATTTGAAAACAACTATTATATCCTAACAACCATATCCACTCTGAACATCTTCTTTGCTATATTTTTAACAATATCAAATTATTTAGCTCACCAATCACCCTTTGTTTGTTGTAAATTAATCTAAGAGTACATTTATTAAGAGTACATTTATTTTTATCCAAACTAAAGTTAGAAAATCATTAACTTATTTGAAGAATCATTCTTATTAATAGACTTTTACCTCATTCTTTTTAATCTTTTTAAACCCTTATTATTTTTCGACAATTTTGTGTTATATTAAAGGTATTTTTATTTTAGATTTGATTGAATATAAGATAGTAAAAAAAAAATTTGTCAATAAAATCAAAGGAAATAAATTAGTGGTAATGACAATCAGAGATAGAGATAAATACTACAAATAAATTGGTGGTAACCTAGCTATAAAATACATTTTTGAATTATTTTGTACCAAATAGTGAAAATTAATTATACGATAAAGAAATAAAACAATTTCAAGATAAAAAAAAAAAATAATAAAAGTTGACGATAATTAATAGTGATATGATATGTTTTTTAGTATTAATAAAAAATACATAATATAATAAAAGTTTTGATAAAAAAAATTATATTTTTAAATATTATGTTTTTTTAAATTAAATTATTGGTGTATTTTTTATTAAATAGAAAATTATTACTATATTAATTTAATAATATAAATTTAAATATATTTTTTAATAAGGATAAACTACCAAATCCGTATATTTTTATACATAAAATTTATGTTTCTTAATTTAGAATATAATGTCAGTGACAAACGGGATGAAGTCATAACTTTACACTATTATCCATGAAAAATAAACTATAAAGCTCATTTTAAGACCCATAAAACATAAATTTAATTTCATTTACAAAGTAAAAATTACGTTAACTACATTAATTTATTTTTATTTATTTTAGAAATAGTAGGATGCTCATCATTTTTTTTCATACGGATGTACATCATAGTGAAAGTTTGAAGTTTTACGGATCAAAATGTAGAAAACGACAAAAACTCAAAGACTGTCAGAAGTATCTGCCACCACATAGTTTAGGTTAACTCAATATGAAGCGGACATAGCCGGTAACCGTCCGGTTTCTCGTAACCCTATGCTCCCTAGTAGAACCTCTTTATTTACTGTAGACTCAGACTCCTCCAGTGTGAGAGAGAAGATAGGGATAAGATTTTGTTTTTGTGTGTGAAAATGGCTTCGGTAATTTAATAATAATTACATATTTATATTTAATTATATTAGATATATTCGTGTTAAAAAATTAAAATTTAATAGAATATTTTTTAAAAAATAGGTATATGGTCTAAAAATAAATGATAAATTTATCTTTAAAATTATTTTTCTTGAAATACCTTTTAATCTCAGAACTATTATTTTAAAAAATATTAAAAATTATTTAAGTGTTTATTTGAGACAAAATCCACTAATTCAAATTTTTATAACAAAATGTTATTTTTAATATGATTTGATAAAAAAAATTTATATGTTTTTAATTTTTTGTAATATTACTTCTTTAGGAGATTAAACTGATTTTTTTAGTTAATAATAATTAAATAAATTTATTTTATTCTATAGTTACTTCAAGCACACAATGAAATCTAAATCTAAATTATAATTTTATAATATTAATTTATTTAAATTTAAATACAAAAATTATTAATACATTGTTATAAAAATATAAATTTATAAGTATATATTTTATTAAATAAAGATAACGTTAAATCAAAGAATTCATGATATTATGATAATTAATTTTGTTATTTATAAAATAAAACGTATAAATTATCTATTATATTAATATAATTAATTATATTTTAATAAATTATTATTATAATAATTTATATTAATATCATTGTACTATATTTGTTTTAAATTTTAAAATATGTTAGTCACCCTTTTTACTATGATTATTATAAGGTAAATCCCATTTGTACATTTAAATCGAAGGTTTCGTGATCCACAAAATCATAGAAAAAAAAAGAAAGAAAGAAGAAGGCCCAAGTTAAAAAAAGTTTTACACTTTTGTTCTATGTTATGAAAAGTTAACATTTAAGTCATTTTTTCTATTTTGTGTTTGCCATGTTAAATTTTTTAACGTTAACTTCTCACATGCTTGAACACTACTTTAACACTGATTAACCTCAAAAGATATACCAATGTTGGACATAAAGGCTATAAAATTCAATAATTATTAATGAAAGATAATTGGCTTAATCAAAATTAAAGTGATAATTTGGAACAGAAATATTAACTTATTTAATTTCAAAGTCTCTTTGTGACATTTCAACCATTAAAATGAGACGAGTGAGTATGATTATTTTGGCCTATTTCCTTGAAATTTTAATCACAACTATCGAGAAATCCATAGCTAAATGGGTAGATGATATCATGTTTAATTTTATTTCATAAATTAGTTATTTTAGTTATATTTTTTAAAATTAATCAATTATTTTAATATTAAATTTAGTAATATTTTTTAAATATTTTTATTATAAAAATTAAGTTTGATTGGATTAAAATTTATTAATTAAGATGTGTAGATATATGAATAAAAAATCTCAAAATATTAAAAAAAATAAAAGTAATTAAATAATAAAATAGTATATAATGATTAAATTATTTTTAAATATAATAATAAAATTTATTAATTTAAAATAAATTAATCATATTTTTTTACATTTAATTAGATGTAAAGAATTATGAGAAATTTTAATTTTTTTTCTCCCCCAGTCTAGTACACTTATTTCTAGCCAAATTCACAATCTTGAAAATAATAATAATAATAATAATAATAATAATAATAATAATAATAATAATGATAATCACAATCAACCATCCCGTTTATATGTTTTGCTTGTTCTTGTTAACCATGACTCATTAGCTATCTATCTATTTATCAAGTGTCTGCTAAATTAGAAAGCAAAAACCATGATAGCCTTTCATTCTTTAATCACGAAAACCAACCCATCTCTTTCACTGTTCTCACATCAGCTTTACTTAGTCCAAATATCGTCATCCTCTTGATCATCAGCAGCAAAGGGCTTTTCATTACTCTCTTCTTCAAAGTCTCAAGGTAAGACCTTACTTTGGTATTTGGCTTTTATGGCCGAAAAATTTGATTTTGAGTCATGCCATGTCCCACAACAAAGCAGAAGAGATAAGCTCAGAGCTATAGCTTCTCAGTACTCAACCCATAGTCCTAATTTTGTAGAAATTGTAGCTAACCTTCATAGTTGTGCAGGCTTGTACGATCCAGGCAGCTCTTTCATATCGTCGTCTGATTTGCTTGCTCCTGTCCAACGATTTCACTGTCAGAGCAACACAAATAGTACTGTCGATCAGTCCTGCAAAGAAATGCCAACATCAACTTGTGCTGTAGATTTAATGGGTTTTGTTGGAGATATTGTTAATGGCAACTCTTCTTCCACTACGTCTTCTTCTTACTTGGATCCACACTCTTCTAATTTTCCTCTGAATCCCAGCTCTGTTCACGACATTTCTACTAACCCATTTATTTATCAAACACATGGTGCGCATAACCTTCGAGATTTTAACCAATACCAGCAACACTATAATGATGGTCATGAAATGGTACCGTTTAAGCCAGAACCGTTATCTTTATCTCTCTCTTCTCACACATTTCACACGGCATCTAACCAAAATAGTGTTCCGTTAGAACTAAATCTTCAAAGATATGAATACGAGTCTTCGATTTATGCTCCAAGCTTTGTTGGATCGGTCTCTAGGAGTTCAGGACCACTAGGGCCATTTACTGGCTATGCTTCGATTCTTAAAGGGTCGAGGTTTTTGAAGCCTGCCCAACAATTGCTTGAAGAGTTTTGCGATGTGGGTCATCGTGAAATTTACGCCGAGAAAATAACTTCCGATTCGTCTTTAATGGGTTCTCAAATAGAGTCCTTTAAAGCTAGTGGAGTCATTGATGATGAGCTTAGTGTTATGGATGGAAGTGAGAGTCGGATAAAGAAGTATAGGCTAGTCTCTATGCTTGATGAGGTAAAACTTTATGGATTTTGTTTTATTTTTATATTATTTTCATGTCATCAAATTATATGTGAAGCTCAAGTGTGATTATTGGTTACTTTATTTATTTTTTCTTAGTACGTCGCTCGGATTTATGTTTAAAATACAAAACCTTTAAGTTTTTAGTCATTAGACGTGTTTTATTGTCTACATCTTCTCTGGAGAAGAGTTCGATGAAATCCTGATGTTTTGACAGTGTTGGAGCTTCATATGTTAAGTTTACAATTAAATGCTATTATTAATTATGAATTCCTATTTTCGTTGCTATATAAATGCAGGATTCAACAAAGTTTTGAGTTATTCAAACGAGTTGCATCAAAATAAAGGGTGGTTTTTAAATGGTTAATTGCATTGCAAAACTCTTTTATACATGTAGTTTTATTTTTAACTCTATAAAAAAATATATGTTTATTTTTATTACACCGTAAATATACCTATGTGTTTTTATTAAGGATCAAAAGTAAAATGTGTAGCTGAGTCATTTATGTACATGAGTGTTTTTAAATTTGTTTTAATTGGATTCTTAATATGTATTATTATTAACGTGATAAAACATGATAATGACACGTTATTTAAAATAACATTCATTACATATATGATCAATTTTTTAAAAAAATATTAAAAATCATATGTTCACTTATGTTATAAAAAATAATATATATTTTTTCTTAACCGAGTTATTAATGAATTTTGATATATTAACATGTTTAGTTGTATTATAGATTAGAAATGGAATTGAATCCATTACTAAAAGAAAAGAAATAACAATTCCATTACCTCTCTTTGGTAATATTTATTCCATTCTCATCTCAATTTTTTTATTCTATTTTTTCCCTTAAAAACACCACAATAAACCCTAATCTAACAATATTATCAAAAATATTTTTTTGTTTTTAATATTTTTATAAGATTAAATAATATTTTTAAGTAATAATTATTCAGAAAAATAATAATTTTAATAATATATTTTATCTGAATTAGAAATTAACAATTAAATAATATTATTAAAATTTTATTGAACAAGAGAGATATTGTGGTAATATATAGTATTTTCTATTCTATTTTATTTATAAACTAAACAATGATTCATTTTTTGATTCCATTGATCAAAACAAACACTAATAATAATAGTTTCTTTTACATTAAATTTCATTATCATTTCCATTCCTATTTCTTTTCTATTTTGTGAATCAAATGTACCCTGAGTGTTTATGCGTGTAATTAAACATTTAAAAGAGTTACTCAAAATGCTATTAACCATAATTCCACATACTTTTACACTTGTATTAGAATTATTTTATAAAGTAGAAATTAATTCGTTTTTCTGGATAATATTTATCTATAAAATACAAACATTAAAAATCCAGCAAATATTTATTCAAATTTGTGTAACTTTAGCATTTCTCTTGGATATAGATTAGCTTGCTAGGCTTGCGTTCTTTATACAATAGATTCTTAATTATTAAAAAAAGGGATTCTTTGCAAAATAGTGGTTTTGGAAAAGGTAAGATAGGGAGGAATATATGCAGTGAGATTGGTGCTACTATTAATAAAAGTGTCTGACAGTTATAGAATTAGATCCAATAGGCGATGAAATCAGAGTTATTTGCTTAAGCTAGTATGCATTAAAGTGGAATGTACGAGGGAGTCCGTTTCAAAACACATGTATAAGCCCTATACTAAGGTGTGGGGGATTTGGAGAATGGGATGTATAAAGTAGCCACTCAAAACTGCAACAGATGTGCACTTATATAGTATTAGTAAGACTTTGAATCCATGCCATTTGGCATAGGCACCACAAAATTACTATGGACTACGGGGTTGTTTGCAAATGCTATGGTATTTATCTAAGTTTTGTAATGTTAAAAGGGCTCTTTGGACATTTTAGACTGGGGCTTATGTCTTAGTTTGAGATAATTTATAAATTTAATTGCATAGCATAATTTTTTTATAGTTTTAAGTTTCATTTTTAACTAACTCCATGTTGTGCATGTATGTTTTTTTTCTTCTTTGCAACGTAAAAAACACATTTTTTTCGCATGTTTAAAAATGCAGATCACTTATGTTTTTTTTATAACAGAAAAAACATGTTTTATTTTAGGGGTAAGTAAAACTAGTTGAATAGGTCATTTATAATTCCAGTATTTGCTTATATAGCAAATACCCCTATGATTTTGAAAAATAACACGAAGATTATTCATAAGTTTCTTTTTCAAGGGAGTTGATAGAAAATAATTAACAAAAAAAGAAGAGAGAAGTTTATGGTTTAATATTGTTGTGTAACGGCAATATTTTTGAGGTCATTTTCAATGTTTCAAAGTTATGAGATTGCTTGTTAATTCATCAAAACTTTGTTGGCATCAGGAATTTTTTCCATTTTATGTAATTTTCCAGATCTTGAGCTTGCTGTAGTGTGCTTCACGGTCACTCAGCTTCCAATGTTTCATGCATATCTTACTACAAGCTGAGTGATCCCATTGTATGGATATCTATTTCTTATTTTGTTATCTATGCATGTTTGAACTGACTTGCACTCATTTCTTTCTGCATAGCTCAAAACAAATATGCAATTGATGTTTTTCTCTGATCCATTTTTGTAGTGCATAACAAACTCCATGACTTGGATGCTTAAACACGATAGTGCATGTAAATTATTAATCATCTTATTGTTGTTATTCTACCTTAAATGACTGGCTTTGCATGATATTTTTGTGTTTATTGTTTTTGTTAGAATTCTCCATGTTGAAAATCAGTTATGGTTAGAACTTATAATAGTTGGGTATTTGTTCACTCTCTTCATATGTGGTTCGAAGATCTGTTGATATGAGTCTTAAAAGGGGAGTTCCCCATAAGTTTAGGAGACGAGATGCTTCATATGTGGTTCTTAGATCTGTTGATATGAGTCTTAAAAGAGGAGTTCCCCATAAGTTTAGGAGACGAGATGAAATGTAGTTATTTAGATTCATTTGGACAATGGTGTACGCACACATACTTCACTGGCATTCTAGGTCTGGGTTGATAGTCAAGGAAATGCAATTCACTCTTATAGTGCAGTATTTGTTTTTCAACTATCTAGTCATTAAAAATTGGTATTGGATTGAAGTGTTGATTGTATGCTTGCTTTTCATGCTAGATCAAATGGTTCTGCTGTTAGTTGATATATAAGAGGCAGAGAGGTCGGTCATAATGTAGCATGAGCCTTGATGTACACACATCATGAGTGCCTGTTAAAATGTAAAACTGCTACTGATCATTGGCTACATATTTATTAATTTGGCACGATAGGATGAAAATGATAAGAGCGGCATATTGGTATGATTTAGATATAAAGATGTTGGCTAGTTTTCTTATGTATATGATATGATAAATCATTACGACAATATTGTTGGTTGCTTAGATTTTCATTTGTACTTTGGACTAGGTTTACAGGAGGTACCAACAATACTACCAGCAGTTGCAAGTGGTGGTAATGTCATTTGAGTGTATTGCTGGTCTTAACAATGCAGCTCCGTATGCAAATTCGGCAGTTAAAGCAATGACTAAGCATTTTAGAAGTTTAAAGAATGTTATCACTGACCAGATTCGGTGTACTAACAAGGATAACTCTAATTTAAGTCAAGCAAAAGAAGATGCTTCTATGTATCGGAGCATCAATAGAGATTTATATAGTCAAAGACCAATTCAGTACTCAGGATTGCAGGATCACCAGCCTGTCTGGCGTCCTCAAAGAGGTCTTCCTGAACGTGCTGTTACGGTTCTAAGGGCTTGGTTATTTGAACACTTCTTGCATCCGTAAGTATAAATACAATTGGGAAATGTTCGAGCTTGTTAATTTAGTCTTTGTTGGTATGAATCAATCAGTTAGAGTATGACAGCTAATTTGGTCTGTATTTTGTTTTTCAGTTATCCTACTGATACGGACAAAATGATGTTGGCCAAGCAGACGGGTCTGTCTCGAAGCCAGGTGATCTGCTCCCAGCATTTGATTTGAAGTAGTCATTTACATGCCATGTTGCTTTGGTTGAAATGCTCAATTAATTTTCTTGGTTTTGTTCACGTATGTAGGTTTCCAATTGGTTTATCAATGCAAGAGTAAGGCTTTGGAAACCAATGGTTGAAGAAATACATATGCTTGAAACACGGCAAGTGCAGAAGGAAACTTCACATAGGGAGGATCAAAATGTGAATGTTTCAAGCAGTCATATACCATTATCAAACTCATTTGCCTCAGAAAATCCATCGACCTCTTCCCATAGGACTCATGATAGTTCTTTCAAGTGCACCAGGGATGAAGTTCCTGATATACCTATGGAAAACAATGAGCAAATGAACTTATCTTATAACCACTTGCCTAGTCATATGCAAGTTGGTGTTGGAATGAATGTGGCAGGTGGTAGTAGCAGTGGTGTTTCTCTAACGCTTGGACTTCATCAAAATAATGTTATCGGTATGTCGGATCCCTTTCCTGTAACCACAGATCAACGATTTGACCTTGGCGTAGAAGGAAGTCAAGAGGGATACATGATGGGCGGTTTCCAAGCACAAAATCGACATTTTGGAAGGCATATAATTGGGGGGCAATATTTGCATGATTTTGTGGGTTGAAGGAAGTACATTTTAGAATGTACTTGGAGATGAAACGTGAGTGGTTGATTTGTCTGTGGGGGTTTAAAAGGTATGTTCACCGCCATTGTACATTTATCTGATGGAAATAGCCCATTGGTGTTAAATCATTGTGTAAATTTATATGATAACTGGAAATGTTATACTTATGTGGAAAGACCAAAGTAAATCTGGGCAAGGCATGGTTTGTTAGGACATGCTTTCTAGATTCTTATGTTTCACTCTGCCTTGTGAGAACGAAAATCCTGGGGTTGCCTAAAAGTTAAACTGGAACTAGATCTCCATTCTGAAAATATCTTGTGTGACATAATTGGATTTGATTTCTTTTGATTTTTTTTAAGAGAATGGTTCATAATTTCGCCATTAGTTGTATAATCTTTGTTTATCTAACTTGCTATTATTATTGTTTTCCCTATATTTTTGAAAGAACATTTGCATGACTCACATACTCTGAGGATTGAAACCAATCGTTACATTTACATGCCTAAGACTTTGGTGCAAGTTATGGACAAGTTTATGCATTAATTGAAATTATGTCTACCATTAACAACTTTTAACGTATTTTATTCTCCATTACATTCATTATGGACTCTGGAGAATTGACACTCCAATTAACCTTGGGGTTGGTTTTATAATACTAGTTAAATAAGTCGTTTTTTGCATTCTTTTAATATGTGATTTGCGTACAACTGGAGTATTAAGTTACTTCAATGGCAAGTAATTTATAATTAATGCTCAAATGATAAATTTGCATTTACCTAAAGTTTATTTGTAATTTAGCAACAAAAATTTGGGGTTAGTAAAAGTAGAATTCCATAATTTGAGTCGTATTGTTTCAGGATAATTATACTTGTAAAATGGATAATATCAGAAATATTTTAAATTTTGTAGTAATATCAATAGTACTTTTTAACATTTAATAGTAATTTTATACATAAAAAAAATAAAAAAATAAAAATTATGGAATATAATAAGTATAAATATAAGATATTTTATGATGTTTTTTTTTAATAAAATATAGCAATTTGTAAAAAGAAATTTAAATTTAAAAAGTAAAGTTAAATCTTAAATAAATAAAAATATAGATTTAAAGATTCATTATTTTTAAAATCAAGAAAAATGTGTTTTTTTAAAAATATAATTTATTTTGTAATAAGTAATAAAGAAATGAATATTAATATTATAAATGTAAATGTATAATATTATCATTAATTAATAAAGAAATTGTAATAAATAAATTATCAAAAATCTCTAGATACATTTAATTTAGAATGAATTTAAATATTAATGAAAATTTATTTTAGAGAATGAATTAATACACAAATAAAATTAATGATGTTAAATAATATAATAATATATGAAAAATATGTTTTATTAAGAATAATTTATGATAATTTAGGATATCATAAATTAAAATTTATCTCATATTTATTACATTTTTTTAATATTTATGATAAAAGATAGAAGCAAATTGGACGACATATTTGTTAAAGAAATAAATTGCTGTCACCCTTCTGTTATGGCGAACAAGATCTCTACTTTTTTATGTTACCCCTTTTAAGTTTCTAATTGCATATAGAAGCGTGATTTGGAAACATTTTTGTTAAAGAAAAAAATTTGTGTGGTTCACGTTAGTGTTTTGACGAATAAGACACACTCATATCAAATACTATTTGATCAATAAATAATAAAAAAAATACTTTTAAATTATTTGTTAATAAATCTATAATAAATTAATTATATGATATAATTCATTTCATAAGTAGTTTTACTTTTAATCCTTTTATTAAAAAGTAATATATGTAATAACATATACTTTTTTTTCCGAGAAACATGTATTATTTTACGTCGTAAGATAAATAAATAAAAATATTTTATTTATCACAATGGGATTAATTAAAAATAAAATAATCTAAATAAATATATCATATTTTATTATTTATCGTAAGATTCCTTACGAGAATATTATATCTTCTTCTTACTAGTCCATTTACTTGTAATCTGTAGGCTTTCAAAAGAATACCATTGTTCAGTGTTAGAAACTACAAAGTAATGACATTTTCTTTCCTTCATCTTTTACACAATGGCAAGTAATTTGATTAAGAATAAAATGAAGAGCTTTAAGACTACCACAAAGCTACAATACTTAGCAATACACATGTAGATAGTAGGGAGTCTTTTAGTTTGACTATCATCATTATTTATGTTAAAATTTAAGCATGTGAATTAAATAAAAAATATTTTTATGTATAATAAAATTATGAAATGATAATTAAATAATTTAGATTAAAATTTTTAAATTTTTAAATTTTTAAATTTTTAAATTCTTAATTAATTCATTATTTTTTATGTTTATTATTGTAAGTAATTATTTTTAATTTAAAATATTGATATAAATAAAAATTATGAAATCATAATTAAATATTTTGAAATTTTAGTTTTCAAGGATGATTATTAATTATTCTAAAAAGAATTAAAATTAAGCTTATTAAAGTTTTGAATGGACATGACCAAAATAATTATATATAATATATAACTTTTTAAATTTTATAAAAAATTTAAAAGTAGTGATTAAATAATTATAATTAATTTTTTTTTTAAATTTTCGTTTTTAATTTCTAATTAAGTCATTATATTTGTTATTTATTATTTAAAAAGAATTAATTTTAATTAATATTAAAGTTTTGAATAAATATGATTAAAATAATTATATGTAATTTATAATTTTTTTTATTAAAAAAAAATTGTGAAAGGATGATTAAATAATTTTAACTAGAATCCTTTAAAATTTTAATTTTTAATTAAATAATTATATATGTTATTTATTATTTTAAATAATTAATTTCAATTAAAAATATTGACAAAGAAAGTCATGAATGTGCATTAAATAATTCCAACTGAAGCTTTTTAAAATTTTAATTCTTAATTCTTAATTAAGTTATTATGTCTATTTTAATTAAAAATATTAAAAATATATATAAAAATGTGTGGTTAAATAATCAAAGCTAAAATCTTTAATAATTTTAGTTTTTAAATTAGTCATATTTTCTATTTCTTATTATTTTAAAAATAATTAATTTTAATTAAAATATATTATTAAAATAATTAAATACAATCTGGATTTTTTTTAATTTTATAAAAAATACTATTAAGAAAAAAATATTAAATAATTCTATAACTAAAGTATTTTAACATTTTAGTTTTTAATTCTTAATTAAATAATCAGGTTTGTAATTTATTATTCTAAAAATAATTAATTATAATTAAAAATATTAAAATTGTTAAGAATTTCAAATTGTATGATATAATTAAATATTTATTTTAAAAATAATTAGATAAAATTATATACGAAAATATTTTGGTACACTCGTAAATCAAAATATGTATGTCATTTTTGAGATTATGATATTTATTTTTGCATGTGAAATTACATATTCTTTCGTTATAGTAATTATTAGATTAGGAAAGGGAAGGGTTGTGCTTGCATTGCAGTGGTAGAGAATAGAGATGCGATATCACTTCTCTTTTTTGACTGTTCAAGAGCAAATTAGTTTCAATAGATGCTCCTTAACATCTGGAAGATAGAAGTATAATGTGGTTTTTGACACTTTTACAACATTGTAATATGAACTTCCTATTAAGTCTGAATGGTACTTGTTATGTGACTTAAAATTGGGAGAAAAATATTAACCAACAGCTATCAGGTGAACCACAAATTTCTTATCAGTAAAATCCACGATATATCTGCAAAGCAAGATCTTTCTCTTCCTGGGGACCTAAGTGAATAAAGTAATTGGTGGCATCAATTCCCTGTTGCAAGAGTTGCAGGTTCTGGGCATTCTTCCAAGTGATCATCATTAAGAGGACCCCCCCGTGCCCTTCAAATTTACTACTTTCTCATCAAATTTATTATCTGGGATTTTGCTCTCATTCTATTTTCCACTTCCAAGCAATTTGTATAATTTAAAAAGAACCAAATTATGATTGTAAATCCCATTTTGACAGTGACATACTGAGATTCGTACTCTTAATGTGATTTTTCCTTTATATTTCAAGTAATGTATTCAAACTATTTTTACCCTATTCAAGAAATAGAAAGGCTTTTTATTTCTGGTCATTCTTTCATTTGATCATGCAATTTGAAAAAAGCATTGTTGGATGTGACAATCAATCTTACATGGGATAAATATGGAGAGTAAATTAAATATACACTTAATATGTACAACTCATCTTATAACTTTTTGGGTTGAAAATTAGACTCAACGAAACAATAAATGACATATAGTGATCATTATTTTAACCGTAGATAATTAAAATTATGATTATTTGTAAAAATCTAACGAAATTTTTTCAAAAATAACCATAACTAATAGGGCCTAAAGTAGAAGTAATTACTGCAATACCGAAACTTTCATTAAACAAAACCAAACATATATTAATATTATTATTTTATATACATATAATTACATAAAAAAATACAATTTTATTAATAAAATATACAATACTTTATATAATTAGATTGAATTTTATTTATTCTTATTATATATTTTTTATTTTACTTAAAAACATGTACTAAATAGTTAAAAAATTAAAATTAATATTAATATTAATATTTTAAATAATATAGTAAATAAGAATTAAGTTAACATTTAATTTTTTTAAATTAAATATATTTTTAAATAATGTTAAAAAATAATAAACGTGGTTAAAACATGAAAAAATTACTAATGAGTTATAACTGAATTTATTAACAAAATGTATTAAAAACTATTGCGAGATGGTTATGGTTATTGACATAAATGTCTTCGTTTACCTCCACATCCATTCATACTAACATCAGTTACTACCTTTTTTGCATTGCATGGAAGTATGTAAGGTAGATTTTCCAAATGAAAGTGGACCTGTGGGCGATATACGTGGCCCAAATACGAACAAATGATGAGCCCCATGTTGAATTGTAATGATGTTTTAGATTCATTGAATTCTCAAAGTGTGATTAAGGTGATATATCTTGTTTAATACTTTCTTAACACACTAGTAAACTCTATAAAATATGAATAACTAGTTAAACAGAATGCAGTGATATAATTGATTCTTGATACAGGGTATTGTTTGAATCTTAGTGGGTTATATGTGTTCTCTTTCAAGTAATCAATGAACGTTCGAACGAGTTTTATATTAAAAATATATACATATACAACAAATTGGGTACTCCTAACAAGCATACTTTTAACTGAAACATAATTTTATGCACCTTTGAATAGCCGAGGAATAGAATAAGTGTGTGCCTAAAAGAAGATAGAGACCATGAACCAAATACAACATGTAAATGTGTGGCACCTCGATCCTTTTCAATTCATCATCTTTGAATGAGAGAGCTAAAGAATCCTATATACCAAACGTGTTCTAAAAGCTTAACTAAGAATCAATGTTTAGAACACAAGCTTTAGCAACAATGTAACACTCAGCTTTTCATCTAAAGACACTGTAGTATCAAGGTGCTTATAGGATTCGAGTTTCTCAAGGTTAAAAATGCTTAAGTACGAAGTTTTGAAGAAATTATTGTCCATATTTTTATAAAAATCAATGGATGATTAAAAAATGAATATTAAATAATTTAATTTATTCTTCAATGATTTTAGGTGTTTATTGCCTTATTATGATAAGCCAAACAAATTATAAATAATAATAATAATAATAATAATAATAATAATAAATGATTGTTAATAATACTAAAGCAACTAGGTATGTTATAAATTTCTCATAATAACTCTCAAAATTAATTAAAATTTTAAAGTTAATCGATGAACATGTCTTACAAAAAGAAAATAAAAAAAAAAGAAAATTCACCACCAAAAAAATACAAATAATGGACGTTTATAAAAACAAAGTAACTCATATTTAAAGAAAGTTAAAAAGTATAAATGATTATCATATGTATCTCTTATAATCATAAGTTTTTTTAGAGAATTAATACCTCGTAATACTTGTCAAGAAGACACAAACATCAATGTCATCTTAAAGCCATGTCCCTACCATATAATTGGTTAAGAAAGGATCATTTTAGAATCTGGTCAGAGAATCTTATATTTGCCATCTACTTTATTAACTTAATTACAGAATATATATCATAGTAGCTTTAAGAAGCATTATAAATACCTGCCCAATGACGAATATGGAACTCAACAACCTAGCTTAGTATAAAGCTCTTAGTTATCAAACTAAATAGTTGTTCCAAATTTTTCTACTGCTTCAGATTGTTCTATTCCAAGTGTTGATATTGGGTCAGGATTGGGTAATCTGCATCCTGAGGTTTAGATCACTATTTTTTGTTGAATCTAATCCTTATGATGCAGATTACCTCTTCCTTTCCAACAATGCAAATAGTTTAAAACCAGTACCTTCCTTCATCCTCATTCAGCTTGCTTTCTCCTAAGAGTTGATATATATTGGGTTAGGATTGGGTAATCTGCATCCTGAGGTTTAGATCACTTTGTTTCTTTGTTGAATCTAATCCTTGGGATGCAGATTACCTCTTCCTTGCCAACAATTCAAATAGTTGATTAGTTCCAATCTAAGTAAAAAATGGCAAGTTCTTTGTTTCGTATTCAGAAATTGAATGACTTCAAACTTGAAGGAATCAAGTGTATTGGGTGCAAACGAGTTCTACCTTCAAAAAATATATGATATATAATTTAGGTATATAATTAAGATGATTATTACTCCTTAAATATATGTTAACTTTTTTGGTTTCAACCCATACTCCAAATAATATGTACAAAGATGTAACGTGATTCATCTAATTTCATCTCATATCTTGTTTATGAATTAATGATGCAATATTTTTTTATTTTATTTAAATATTATCTCATTTAATTTCGTACCATTTAGAATGTAATACTAATGTGTTTAATTTTAAAAATATATTATATCATATTTTTTTATTAAATTTACATTATAAGTTATCATTTATCATATTTTTTATTATTTTTGTATTCTTATTTCTCTTATTTAGATTCATTAAAAACAAATGACATATCTTAATTAATACCGTTTCATTATCAACTCATTTCAAAATAAGATAAATATGAAATAGATTTTTAAAATTAATGAATTATTTCGTAAATCTCATTAATATTTTATAATATATATTAAATTTTTGGCTCGTAACCGAAACCCAATAAAATGTTATTTCTAAGCCTTAATTCTAGATCGATAAAAATATATCTTTAAAACGGAGGCTAAGATTGCACATTATAGGGAACAATGGTAAAAATATTTTATTGAGATGATATTATGAATACTACTACTAGTAGTGTTTTTGCTTCTACAATTACTACAAACAACAGGAAAAAGAGAGTATAAAATAGAAAAAGATAAAGATAATCTTAATCACACTTGTTATTGGTTTTTTGCAGCACCCCAATGGACTCTTCCTTGCAGGTTTGAGGGAAGTGATCTTTGCCATCCTTGAAGATGAGAAACTCTATCATCTCGACATGGAAAAAGATGAAACTTCCACAGAGATGAGTAACGCAAGATCCAAAATCTTTGCCAACCACACAGTGCCATGCAGGTCCATATGTTTCATCAAGCTTCTGTTTTGCAAAACAATATTTCACAATGAGACAGAGCAGTTATAGTAAGTAGATCTCAATAATACTTGCAGCCATTTTACCCACCGAGAGATGTATATAATTACATTGATCATCTTTACAATGACTAAATTTTGGATGGAATTGATTTTTTAACAACTTTTAATATGATATCAAAAACATAAGTTTTATTTTTAATAACTAATAATCAAATCTTTAGATTATAAGTATTTGAATAATATTATACATCAAACCGATATTTATAGAGGAACGATGAATATATAAAAATATAATTAATACTTTTTCTAATAATTTAAGTTTGTAAGAGAATTATTTTCTAACATCTTCTAACACTCAAAGTTATTGAAGATAATACTTTTATGACAATCATGCATTTATTTAACATTATTTTTGTTTTTTTAATTATTTATAAAAAAAATCTTTTAGTATAAAAATTATTAAAATAATATAATTTTTTTTAAATTTATATCTTTTATTAAATATAAAGGACTAAAAAACACAATTTAGAATCTAGCTACAAAAATAACATTAAAATTTAATCTTAGCTACTTGTGCAAACTTTTCTCTATCTTTATCTTTTATTGCTTATTTATCATTGCATTTGTTACATTAGGGCTAGGTAACAAGATTCAGTGTATTACTATATCATCCTTGTGCCTATGTTCCTACCAAACATGAAAAGTCTTAATGCGTACACAAAAAAAAAGATGAAAGCTATAAAGGGACGACACCAGATAAACCTTAACATTACTTATTAAACTGTTTCCCAATAAATTATTAGCAAACCTTTTGTTTCCTTTCCGCAAAATGTAAATATATTCTTTCTTCTCTTCAAATTGTTCTAATTCAGATACAAACAAAAAGATCAGAATTCATATGGATGTTATTGATATTCTATTCTAGCATTTGGATCTCTCTCTTCTCTTCAAATTACTCTAATTCAGATACTAACAAAAATATCAGAATTTATAAGGGTGTTATTGATATTCTATTTCTATCTTAGTTTGTTGGTATTTTTTTTCCTTATATTAAAATTAGTCTCTTATTTCTATTATATTAAAAAAAAATTAAGAATAAAATATATTATTTTAATAATTATTTATTAAAATATTAACTTTTAATCTAATATAAAAATATTTTAAAAAAATAAACAATAATAATATTCTGACAAAAATTATTTGAATACATTTTTAACTTTTTTAAACAATAATAATAATATTTGATTAAAATATTAAAAAATATATTATGTAACTATTTTTTATATTAATTGTCAGTTTATCATTATCAAGAATCTTATTTTAATTGCGTTTTAATTATTTAATAAAAAAATATATTTTAATATTTTAATATTAAAATATTAAAATAATTTATTTATTTAAAATAATAATTAAATAAAATTATTTATAAAATAATACAAATCACTTAATCTAATAAACTCGATAAAGATTTTTCAAAAAACACAAAATAAAAAAGTTTTAAAAAAATTAGTTTCATATTAATTGATGATTTAAAAAATAAATTAATAAGAGTTAAGACGAACCTGCTTTATAAAATGAGCAAGAGACTGAGAATGGGAAACTTCACGTAAATCAAGAGCCTTGTAAGCCAACCCCAAGACGTGGCTCTGCATCGTTTCAGACATATCTGTCTCACGCACCACTCCTTTGCCTTCTAACATTTTTGAAATCTCCTCCAGAGAATATATGTCTCTCCTTTGCTCATATTGCATAATATATATAGTAAGTAGTAACAAAATGAAAAATGAAATATCTAGGTAAGGATTGAGACTTAGGTGGTGGAGGTTTAACGATGTACATATATGTGTATATTCATGCCTTGCATTTTTATAGAATTATTATTGTTTTGTTTGCACCAGATAGTAGAGTTAAAATAATCACAACACTAATACAAGATAGGGGTATTGATATATATATATATATATATATATATATACTATCACTTACATATAAATAAAATTATTGTTAAGAATTATGTAATTACAATTTTATTCTCAATATTATCAAAATATCTTCACTTTTAAAAATATTGAAATTATTAGACAAAATTATATTTATCTTTTAATTGATAATTTTTTTAAGTTCGTGGTGTCACCCTCTTACTTTTAAGAAGACACATGTCTTATATCGTGACTAATCTAAAAAAATGAATGTATTTCTAAGAGATAGTCACATACCTACGTGTCCTACTCATCTTTTATGCATATTTTAGTAGTACAAGCTTCTGGCACAAAATGAACATAAAATAAATAAAAAGAAAGAGAAAGAGGAAGGAAAAAAGGAAATAAAGATGAAGTCAAAGAAGAAAGAAGTTTTAATATGAATCATAACTAGGTAACTATTTTTACAATAAATTCAAATTAAAGCTGAGAAAACTTCAAAAATAATTAGACTTTATTTAATATATCTTTATAAAGGTATAAATGTCTATTTTATAATACAATTTATAATTTTTTATTTTGGATTTTATACACAAAGTTATACACTTTTAATTGAAGGTGATTCTATGGAAATCACGCCAAAAACCCTGTTCGAAACCAATCTTTATTTTTATTATTTAAAATGGTTTTATCATGAATTGCATCTTATTTTAAACCTTAAAATGTCTAATTTTATAAATATTTTATAGTTTGTTATTATTAATCTTTTAGACAAAGTTATAGTGATTTAATTTAGGGTATGTTTTGTGAAGTTATACCGAAAATCATGTTTTAAACTGAACAGTATTCTATATTTTTGAAAAGGTTTTACATATGATAATTGAGTATGTACTATCATGTTTTAAAGATTGAAATATCTAATTTTGTTATCATTTTACAGAGATCTTTTTACATAATTACATTTGGACATCTCTGTAAAAAGTTATACCTATTTTTGTGATGATAGATCGAAGTGTTTTAGAATTGTTCATAATGAGATCACACCAAATGAAATTTCAATTTAAAAAACAGATTTGGTGATCTAAAATGAGCATATGTTCAGCTCTCTAGAAAGACAAAAATGTCAACTTTTTAGAGTTTTTTGACATATTATAATTTGAACATTTTCACTTAGAGTTACGTATGTTTGAATAATGAAACTATTTTTGGTAATTTTAGAAGATATTTCACTCATGTTCATTGCTAAAGAGCTGGGTTCAAAAAATGATTTTAAAAGAATATTAAATAATTTTAGATCTATTTTACTTGTAAGTTTAATGAATTTCAGAGTATGACTTTTTAATTTGAAACTACGAATATAATAATATCAAAACTATAAGTAAGAATATGATTTTTCCATTTTGATTTGGAACTAGTAACATAATAATATCAAAACTATAAGTAAGAATATGATTTTTACTTAAGTATTAAAGAGGGTATTGGGTTATATTTTAACATACCATGGTTTAACATTTTTAGAGTGCTATTAAATTTTAAATTAGTCAAACTAGTTATAGTGTTATTCTTGTTTTCTGACACAAGTATGATCATATAAGATGGGTTGATCTAGAAGATGTTTCAATGCAACTAGAGTAATAATTATGATTTTTAATATTTTTAAAACTAGATCACGTGAGTTTTCATTCTTATTTAACTATTTCGCTTTAGCGGTTAATTTATTCAAATATTTAGTAAAGTTTACACATATGGATATGATATTTCCGATGCAATAAAATGGATTTCCAAAAGCACATATTATTTAGTTCTAATAGCATGACTTTCATGCCAAAAATTTATTACCAAAGTTAATCATATTTAGTTTTAAAATGCATATTTCATATCAATTATTTTATGTGTCTATCAACAAGTCATGTTATGAAAACGTATTTGTCTTTTAGCACTTGAACTAACTAGTACATAATTAGCAGCATTAGAACAAGAAAATTGTGTTTTACAATCTATGCTTATGTTAAATGAAAGTTTGTAAAGTGATATTGAGTTTGCTTTTCTAAAGTTTTCATAGTATCATTGAGAACACCATTCATATTCAAATAAATTCAGTTGATTTTATTAGTATATTTTTGAGCATTAAAGTTTAAAGTGCATTCACTTAATTTAACAAAAAATTGAAGAACATATTATTTGTTAGTTTCAATGCATTTCTAATATGAAAGTACTATGATGATATATTTTATTATCTTAACTGGGAAGTTAAACGTAAGATAATTTGTAAGCAATTTCAACTTGAAATTAAGTCAATTTTATTATATATATATTTTATACAAGTTTTTAAATTAAGTAAATATTTTTAAAATGTCATAATACTTTCACTTCAGTATTCAGAGTTTTTAGTTTTATTCAATAAGACATCTTGACCAATAAATTTGGTTCAATTCAACTCAATATGATATCAAATCAATTCAATATAATATGATCATATTAGTATAATATTTATCAATTTAGTTTAGTTCAATACGATATTAAACCAATTGAATTTGAGGTTATCAGATCAGTATGATATTTATCACTTCCGTTCAGTATAATGTTACCAAATTAGTACGATATTTTTATTAGTCTAGTTCAGTATGATATGTATGAATTCATTTAGGTCAGCATGCACATAACATATGTATATGCGGAGTTAATTGAGCCATTTTAATGATTTTATCAAGTAAGTTGTCAACATGTGTAGTTGAAAATTAGCGTTAATGCTAAATATCTCTTCGCGTGTGACCAGATCTGCATAACAAATTCAAAGTACATATCTCATATGTAGTTGAGAGCTAATGACAATACTAAATATCTCCTTTGTGTACGACCATATTTTCAAATACTCTTAGCATAATAAATTCAAAATATATATCTCATGGTTGTACTTTGTATTTGTATCTTATAATGACATGTTATTTTATAAAAAATCATAAGATAGTATGTTATTATATTTTAAAGATTATACATAAATTATTTTCTAAGAGAATGTTATTTCATGGTAACTCATAAATAATATGTTATTATATTTTAAAGATTAGATAGAAATTATTTTTAAAGAATGTTATTTCGTGATAACTTATATATTACTTTATTATATTTTGAAGATCACACATAAATCATTTTTATGAGTATGTTATCTTATGGTAAGTCATAAGTATTTTATTCATAATTTTTGAGTTTGTAATTACATATATTTATGAAACTCATTCACTCACAGAACTTTCAAGCACGCTTTTTATATTTTCCTCCTTCAAATAGCAACTTTGAGAACATACAACATGATATCAAGTTTGAGAGTATAGAATCAATATTTTTTTTTACACTTTAGATGGTTTGATCTCTCTACTCTTTTGTATATTTATTGTTAGTTAGTGTATGAATGGACTAGTAACCAAGATTAAAAAATCTTATGATTTGATGTATAATATGTATATCATGATTTCTAACCATGTTTATATAATATGTATATCAAGATTATAACATTTATTAGTATGTGCAAAAATATTATATGAAAATTGTTGTAATTTTACAACAAAATTGTTTGTCCTAATTTAAAAAAAAAACTTTGTCAAATTTTTTATAAAAATTTATACATTAATGGTTTTGGTGCAATCTTGAATAAAAAAAATATACAAATTATCAATTTTACTATCTCAAGATGAGTCCCATGATATTAGGATAGTTTATGGACACACAGTAACAATAAGAATATCTGCTCTCCTCTCAATGAATTGTTCCTAATATTAGAATTTTAATACACACAAGTATTAATTCTATATATCATATAAATCAAATACTCATAATTTAATAATTAAAGTTATTGAAGTTTTAAAGCATAATAAATAAGCATAACAAATAATCACTTTTAAGTACTTTTCACTGGCACCATAAGCCGGCTTCTGTTAACTTGATTGATTATTGCTTTGTTGATTGCCAGTGGTCCACATTTAAATATAAGGACCTTTTGGTGGGAAGATTCGAATATTTTATTGTTGATTATGTGGATGGAATTGTTTCATAACTGAGACCAACATTGTATACTATAATATATAAGCTATAATGAATAATTAATGCAATTATATTAATTTTCTTTTTTGGCTCAAACAAGGAATTATATATCCTATTGAGTATTAAGAGATCATATGAATTTAACATTCATTAAGAGTACAAGTACGGAACCTGTAATTTGTTGTATATAATCTGATATGTACATATATAGTACTAGTCATACATAACAGTACTGATCTGTCAAACATCTTCAGAACATTCATTATTTGATGAAGAGGTGTTTATTTCTCTACCTTTAACAGCAGAACTAGACAAGGAATGACGTGCATAAAATTGAAAATACAATAAGTTCAACACTCCAAGAACAGTTATAATGTAAAAGTAATAATCTAATCTATTGTTGTTTAGATCATTACCACCCAACCAAGGTGAATTGCCATTCATCTTACTAATTTTAATCACAATTTTTATGAGAATTGATGACATGTAACTTGCAATTGAAGCACTTAAAAAGAACACTGCACCAGCCATTGTTCTTAAACTTATTGGCCATATAGTTGTCAAAAACTCCATCAAAGCAATTGCACCAAAAGCTTCTATTAAACCAGACAAAGCAAACTCTGGCATTAACATTGTAAAACTTATAGGTGACTCAAATGACTCATTTTTCAATGCTGATTCTCTTCTTACCATCTCAGTTAAACCAGCAACTACCATACACAAAATTGACATAACAATCCCAAGTCTAATTCTTGTCTCCAATGACAATCTCTTCTCTTTTCTGCTCCTTTTTGACATTTGAGGAACATGAATTTTCTCATAAAACAAAACCCAAATTGAAAGTGAAAACATTGGTATCAATCCTAACCAAGCTGGTGGAACTTTGAAATTTTTCTTCCCAATTGATCTATCGGCTTGAATTGCTTGTAAAATCCCAAAAGAGTTCAATTGTTGCATACCTATAAAACACCCAATTCCGGTTATCCAAACAGGAATAGCACCAATAACACATTTAAGTTGTTCCACTTGTTGAACATTACATAATCTCCATCCATTTTTGGGTTTTCCAACATTGTCCAATTCCTTATCTGGGTCAGTAATTATAGCTGCTTTATCAAAGAAACAGAGTCTTTGAGTCCTAGCAAGCTTTCTTTCGAGCAATTGATCATCAGGGTCATAAAATGAAAAGTGCCCAGACGGTGATTGTTGGTCAATAACAATACTACGTTTCACAAAAGCAGCTGGAATCACTTTTAACAAGTCTGTGAAGATACTACCTTGAGGCTTAACAAGTATGTAAGTGGTGTGACCAAATAAGAAAAGTGCTATAGAGATGGCAAAACAAGCTGTTGGGATTATGAAACCAGCAACCCAACTGACATTGGTTTGAACATAGACAACTCCAGTTAGAGCAACTAATAATGAAATTGTGAATAAAAAGTACCACCAATTACAGAAGCTTTCAAGTTGTGTTTTTCCTTTCTCTGTTCTGGTGTCAAATTGATCTGCACCAAAGGCTATATTGCATGGTCTAACTCCACCTGCTCCTAAGGCTATTAAGCCAAGGCCTGTGTATAAGACAGCTAGTTGCCAAGCTAGTGGTTGTTGGCAATTGGAATGCCCATTACAGCTTGAGGGCCTTAATTCAGGTAGTCCTGCTGTTAGGGTCATAGTTGTTATCCCCTGTATATTGAAATCAAATTTGTGCATTGTTAATAGCAGGTTTAGAATTTATTTATTTTTTAGAGATAAATCTTATAGTTAGATCACATATGAACCATTTAATGCTTAGAATTCGTTTTTATATTTGCATTATTACTTTGGAGTTGATCTATTTACTTCTATTGTGTGAAAAATAGTTTAAAAAGAAAATGATTTTAGAAAAAAGCAAATTGTTTATGCTTTAATATGTGTTTTTTGAATCACGTACGACTTACGACATTTTTTTATTTTGATAAGAAGAAATTTTTTTCCTGTATGAAGGGATTTAAGGATTTTAGTAAAAGAAAATAGAACCCTAAGCATTGAATTCTATATATTATGTCAATTTGTACACTTTATTCTCATCAATTAGCACTTTAGTCATATTAATCTTATACTTTTATACATTTTAATATTTTTTATTAATTTTTTTTGTTTTTAAAATTTAAATCGAATCGAATCAAATTTTACTAACAGAATTTTAATAAATGTTTGAATAAATAATGTTTTAAAATATTAAAAAATAAATAAATTAAATTATCAAAATTAACCTAAAATAATTAAAACTTTTACATATGTGATAATAATGGGATTAAAGTGTAATAATGTATCCAATTTATGAAATTAAATTTACAATAATTATACTTTTTTTTCTTTTCTATATATATATATATATATCTTTAACATTGAAAAAAATATTATAATATGAAGAAAAGAAGAGGTAGATGAATTACCAGAAAGGAAGCTATGGAGCCAAAAAGGAGAATGTAGAATTTGCCAACATAAGCATCAGCAAGAAAAGCACCAAGTAGAGGTGCAAGGTTGCTAGTACCGGACCAAATGTTGAAAACATCAGCAGAAACTACATTATCTAAATTGTACATGGTATGAAGATACATTACTAGATTTGATATTAAACTCATTGAAGCCACCTTCTCGAATGTCTCGTTTCCTATGCACACAATTAAAAACATAAAATCATGAGCTATCTTATTACAACATATATAATATTTAGTTCACAAAATTAAATTAAAAAAGAAAAAAGAAAGAGAAAATGCATAAGATTTTCATAAATGTACCAAGGATATATCTGACTGCTCTCCATCCTCCAACAGATCTATTGATTGGTGGGTTCTGGGAGTCTTCTTCTTCTTCTTCTTCTTCTTCTTCTTCAACAAATACATGATTTGCGTTCTCCATAATCTTTGTGTTTCTCTTTGGAAAATGGTTTCTCTTAATTGAAACTGTAAAACTTAAGTATAATGTACTACAGCATCGAGATGGGCTAGGTGGGCCTGATTTTTTCCGTGTTAGTTATATAGATTGATGTGATTCTGGTTTTTTGAAGAGATTTTCCAAAAAAAGGATAACATCGGAATAATTCTCTTTTGTCATTGTAAAATATCCTTATTTATTTATTAAAGAGTAATTAATATTTTGTGTGATTTAAACATTACTTAGAACAAATAAAATGATAATAATAAGTTTGTACATGATTAAATTTATCTCAAAATAACATATTAATTTTTATATAAATTACACATATTTAATTTATGTATTATGTAAAACTTAGTATTATGGTAAATAACAATTTAGCTAGCATTACGTAGACAGAAACACTAATTTTATTTATTAGAAAAACGTTATTATATGAATATGGTCATTTACAATATTATTCCATCACAACAATAAATGTTAAAGGGGATGTTTTTCTTTTTCAATAAATAATAAATAAATAAATAATGACATGGGTTAACTAGTAAACAGAATTTAAGATCTATAAAACTTATTTTCTTCCCATCAACTGATAATACTCAAAGACCTTTTCTATTGGAAAAATTCTATAAACTTAACTAATTCACATTCACATTTGTAAAATTTGCCATCTTTTTCTCCAAGAAAGACGAAGGTTTCTTTTTCTCACGAGTTGTTTTTACAAATAATCCAAAATTAAAAGGATAAGAACTATCTGTTATATAAAGTTTTATGAAAGAGAAATTTTGGAGATAACCTACTAATTTTAAAGAAAAATAAAATTACATAAAAAATTAATGAATTTTACCTATATATTCTTTAGACATCCACTAACATCTTACAATAAAAAAAAATATAAGACAAACATGTTTTAATTAATTATTAACTTAATTTTTTTTTTCGAGATTTTCCTCTTCTATCGTACCTTTGATATAAACCTCTTTAATTTTTAACACTAAGTTTCTAAGGATCAAAATATTAAGTGTTAATACTTAATAAAATGATAGGAGAGATGTAAGTTTGAGATGAAAAATAAAGAATGAGATGTATTAAGTTGGAAAAAAAAATTGAAGGAATTTTTTTTAAAAAAGAAATAGTGCTAGGTCTTGATTATGTTAGAATAAAATAATAAATTTTTTACAATTTTAATTAATTAAAAATATTTTATAATTAACAGGATATCTGGTAATAAATTTTGGAATTTTTTTCTTCCCATTTTCTCAATAACCCAACATTCAAAGACTATAATCCAAGTGACAAAAGGCTTTTAGTAGCTTCTTTTTTTCAAAAAAATAAAAATAAAAAGAATAATTAATAGATATATAAAAGTATAACCATTCACCCAATAATTCAAGATTCTTCTTGAAAGAGTTTATTTTTTAATAACTTTTAATATGATATCAAACCTTAAAATCTTGTATTCAAAGTCCATATCCTAACTGTTAAATTGCAACAATTTAACATGCATAATGCATAAAACTAATAATTACACGAGAGTGATACGTGTATAAAAACAATATTAATACTTCTTTTAATAACTTAAGTTTTTTAGAAATTTGTTTCCTCCAACAACTTCTAACAATAATAAAATAAGCGAAATTTGGAACATTGTTGGCAAATAGCATGCCAACTGTGAAAGCCAGAGCTACTGGTGGGAATTGTTTGGCCATGGGTGACCCTTCTACCAGGTGCTCCAGTCCATTGACAATCTGATACCGGGTATTGGAAGATACTGCAAGGAAAACACCTGCGAGTTTGGCAACCATCAATGTATCGCGTGTCTGTATAGAAACATATGAACCATAAACCATGTACACTAGTTGACCAAAGGAAAAACAAAACAGATAGCAACTAGATTGGTATACCTATTTTTACTCACGAAAATCAAAGAATAGTCTCTTCCAATTTATTGATCTACAGTAAGTTGCCCTTGCTCAACAAGAAGCATATAGTCATATCAGCTCAAAAACATTAAACATAACATTGCGCAACCTTACGGGATGGTGGTTAAAGTCTTCCCAGCATGAGTCCTAGGTTTGAACCAGTAACCAATAATAATACTAATGAAAAGAAAAATAAATAAAATATAAGTTCACTTCAAGTTTTGTAACACTGAAGTCTCCTCGTTGAAGTGCAACATGATCCCAAGTGGATAATGTAGATCGTAAACCATCAGTGAAAAAAACACATGCATCCAATGTTAAGTACACATTGGTGGTCAAAGTGCAAATAAATTATTTTGGCATTTTAAACTACATTGACCAAATCTAGTAATATATGAACATAATCAACGAATGAAAATTTTCACCAAAAACAATGATTGGGTATGTGTTATACACAACCTACAACAAAGTCTAAAGAAAAAAATGTAGTTTACCCCAAATAGCAGTCTTGATTAGTGGAGGCACAGGTATGTCCTCATCAAATTTTTGTATGCTCCTGTAATTTAGAAACAATTCAATGAGAAGTCTAAGAAAAAAAAAGACTAAAAAAGTATGAATTTGACTAGCTAAATTTCGGACAAAGTTGCTCTCGGACATACAACTATCCATAATATTGGATTATAAGTAAAGAATGTTGTACACGGAAACAATAAATAGCGGTATAAGAATATATTAAATCGATAAAAAAACACAAAATTTACGTGGTTCGATAATTTTCTACGTCTATTGGAGGCAATAGATATAAAACTGAGTAGAAAATATACTGAATACAGATACAAATTTACTTACCAATAATATTTCTCAGGTATTTCTTCAAACTCACAGAAAACTCTCATCTTCACGGAATATTTTCTCCTTGAGTTTACCTATACTCTCTTTAATTTTCCCTAAGCCTTCTCTGATTTTTGTTGATGCACTCAATGCATAAACTTCTCCATATTTATAGATGAAACAAGACTCCTTTTTTCTTTCATTCAATGAATAAAGGCAAGAATCAAGATCAACAATCGATGGAAATTAAAACAAAAATTAAGTGCCTAATATAATTGACTTTAAAGCCAATTATTCAACAATCTACACCTTGGCGAAAAAGTTCACAACTCTACCTTCAAATATGCCCTAAGCACTCTAAGCTCGAGAAATATCGATCAAGTTCAAACATTGTTGAAACTTGATCCTATAACCACCTTTGAAAGCATATCTACAGGATTATCTCTAGTCCCGACTTTCTGGAGATAACATTCCCTTCATCGACGATTTCCCAAACAAAATGAAATTGAACATCGATGTACTTGGTGCGACCATGATAAACTTGGTTCTTTGCCAAACAAATGACACTCTAGTTATCGTAGAAAACCTCCATGTTCTTCTGAACAATACCCAAATCCTTGGTCAACCCAAGAAGCCAAATAGCTTCTTTGAATGCTTCTGTTACAACCATATACTGGTCCTTCTGCCATTGTGAACACATAATCAGTTAAAGATCGACGCTTATCCAAATCTCCAGTATAGTCAGAATCTACATATCTGACTAGGTGCTTACCTTCAGTCTTGTCTCTCTCAAACTTCAAACCAATATCCACAATACCATAGATGTATCGTAGAATCCACTTTACTACTTGTCAGTGTTCTTTACCGAGTGCATGTAGCGACTCACCATACTAATAGCATGGAAAATATCAAGTTTGGTGCATATCATTGCATACATCAAGACACCAACAACATTTGCAAATGGAACACACTCCATTTGCTTCTTCTCATCGACAGTGCTAAGTGACATCAATGCACTCAACTGAAAATGAGGAGCAAACAGTGTACTTATTGATTTAGTTTTCTCATCAATGTTAAACATTTGAAGTACTTTCTTCAGATACTGAATCTGTGTTAGACAGACTGTGCTTGCAACTCTATCTCTTGTGATCTTCATCCTAAGAATTTTCTTAGCTTCTCAAAGATCTTTCATTTCAAATTCTAAACTCAACATAGCCTTCAGTCTGTCGATATTCACTTTGCTCTTAGATGCAGTCAACATATTATCAACGTATAAGAGCAAATAAATGAAAGCACCATCTTGGAGTTTACAAAAGTATACACAGTGATCAAACTGGTTGCGTGTGTACTTATGCTCTCTAATGAAGCTATCAAAGCGTTTGTACCACTGTCGCAATGATTACTTCAAACCATAAAGTGACTTGCTCAGCTTACAAGCCCAATTTTCATGTCCTGGAACTTCGAAGCCATCCGGTTAAGACATGTAGATCTCTTTGTTCAAAGTACCACGGAGAAAAGATGTTTTGACATCGAGTTGAGCTAACTCGAGATCAAATTGTGCTCCCAAAGCCAATAGTATACGAATAGATGAATGCTTAACAAGTGAGAATACCTCATTGTAGTCTATTTCTTTTTTCTGAGCATAGTCTTTTGCTATCAATCTAGCTTTGTATTTGATGTTGTTACAAGGAACACCTTCCTTATTGGCATATACCCATTTGCAGCCAATGGTTTTCTTTCCCTTGGGAAGTTAAACCAACTCCCAAGTCTGATTCTGGTGTAGAGACTTTATCTCCTCATCCATTACCATCTTTTACTTCATACTATCAACTCTCTGCACGGCTTCTCTATAAGTGCATGGGACACATCATCGTCCATTATTGAAAGTACGAATGCTACCATGTCTATGTATCTGGCAGGCTTCCTAATCTCCCTTCTCGGTCGAGTAGTGGCTAATAGATTTTAGTTGTTGATTGATCGATGGTGATAGTGAGGGAACCTCCACCTCAACTGAGATCTCTTCCTGATCATTAATTTCATTTTCACCACGATAACAGTCGGTGCAATCTTTTTTGAATTTTCTAGAGTCTTAAGCATCACTTTAGAAAGAGTATTTGGACTTCATTCTCTTTCTATGAATTTGTCTATCTTAGCATAACAGACTCGTCAAATGTGACATCTCGACTTAGACAATCTTTTTCGATTCGTCACACCAAAGTCGAAATCCTCTAACTTCATTAAAGCTTAAGAAAACAACCTTCTTTGCTTTAGGATCCAGTTTGGATTCACTAACATGAAAATGTACAAGACATCCAAATATTCGCAATGAATCATAATAAGTAGGTTGTCCAAACCATACCTCTTTAGAAGTTTTTCCATCTAATGCAGTCGCAGGAAGTCTGCTGACTATATGAGTTACATATGACAAAACCTCAGCCCAAAATGCCTTGCTCAATTTGGATTGAGATAACATATATTGAATTTTCTCAACCAAAGTACGATTCATTCGTTCTGTAACTCCATTCTGTTGTGGTGTATGAGTAACTGAAAAATGTCTAATTATCCCTTCATTTTGTCAATTTTTTAAGGGATCTGATTTGTACTCGTCATCATTATCATATATGAGCCTCTTAATTTTCTTGCATGTCTGAATCTTGATTTTTTCTTCCATTTAAGAAAGATATCCAAAATTTCATCTTTATGACTCATGGGATATATCCAGACATATCTAGGAAAATCATCAATAAAGGTCACAAACTAACGTTTACCTGTGAAGCATTTTTGGAAGGTTCCCAGACGTCCGTGTGAATATAATCTAGAATTCCCTTAGTACGATAAATGGTAGTGTTGAACTTCACTCTTGTTTTTTTTACACTATACAATGCTCGCAAAAATCAAACTTTCTAATCTTGGCACCTTTTAGTAGACCTTAATTCATTAAGCCTTGCAAAGCTTTTTCATCGACATGCCTTAAACGCATATGCCACAGGCGAGAAGAATCATGTATCTTCTTCAAAACTACTTGAGACAATTGCTCTTCCTATAACTGTACTCCCATCTAAGAAATACAGGTTCGCCTTCTACATATCCTTCATCGCTACAAATGCACCTTGCACAACAAAGCTGTGGTTAAATGCTCATAGCTCTCAGGTAACGAATTCAGTAACAAAGTTTTATCTTCATCAATAATTTTAATATCTAAATTTTGCAAATCAGTCAAAATTTTATGGAAATTATCTAAGGGCTCAATCGTAGAAGTACCTTTCTTGTACTAGAAATAAAAAAGTTTCTTCTTTGGGTAGTCAACTCTCTATGTTTTTCATCATGTACTTTTCCTCGAGCTTCTTCCAGAGAATTGAGGCTACATTGTCTTTCATGGCAAAATACTTCTGATCTATTCTCAACCACAATCGAATTGTACTACAAACTTGTCGGTTGATATAATTCCAATCTTAATTAGAATAATCTTTTGGCCTGGTCTCCAAGACAATATTACATCCATCTTGGAACAATAGATCTAATACTTCATATTGTCACATGACAAAGTTATTAGTCCCGTCGAATTTCTCCACCTCAAACTTTGCGTTGAATAACATAATTTTTTGAGTAAAACAACTTGATTTGTCAGAACTTCTAAGGTGAACTTGTTCACCTTTAGAACTTCTAATATCAACTTGTGCACCTTCTTCAACCTCTCTTGTATCAATCATAAGTACAAACGGATAATATAATTTTTGCACTTATAACTTAAAATAGTGTTTTTCAAAATTTTATACCTTATTTGAAAAAAACAGAGTCTGCGGTTGAATCAAGAACAATCCAATTTGCTAGGAATAAGTCCAACTCAGTTAAAAAAATGTGAAAAACGGACCAACACGATCCAAAATTCATTAATGACTAAATTGATTCAATTGCTAGTAGCAACACTCTGATGACTCCTGACGGTACATCCGACCTCCGATTTGAGCGATTCTTTCATCATTGTGTTTGTCTCGTTGAGAGCTTCAATTTGGTATATAATACCACTATATTTGCTTCTAATACAAATTTGTTGTGTGCGAAAATAATAAATAGCAGAATAGGAATATATCAAATCGATAAAAGAAAACACAGAATTTATATGGTTTAGCAATTTTCTACATCCATAGGAGGCGACAGATATTATAGAACTAAATAGGAAATATACAAAATACATACAGATTTCTTCAACAATAATATCTCTTAGGTGTTTCCTAAGTACACAAAAAACTCTTATCCTCACGAAGTATTTTCTCTTTGAGTTTGCTATGCTCTCTTTAATTTTCCTTAAGCCTTCTCTAATTTTTCTGATTTTTGTTGGTGAATCACAATCAGGCTTAGCTTCTTTCTCTCGTACAATGAATAAGGGCAAGAATCAAGGTCAACAATTGAAGAAATTTCGGCCAAAAATTAGGTGCCTAATATAAATGACTTTAGAGCATTCAAAGAATACGGTTCAAAATGCACATTCCATGTAATTTAAATATTTAATATCAGATTGTATGAAGGAATTTCATTTAATTGAATTAACATATCTTATAGTTTTCGTTTTTCTTTGTTCGAGCAGAAAGCAAAATCAAAATGGTCCATGACAAAATAACTGCAGATCTTCTTTGAATTAAGACTATATTAATATTAGCAGCCTACAATGCCGCATCCAAAGCCAACTGAAGCATACAAGACACCCTGAGAAGTACAAATCCCATTAACAACAAAAAGTACAAAGAAAGAATGTTTTAGTTGTGTATTTAAATATTAATATATTACCTTAAGAAAATATGTAGCAATTCTTTGTTGTACAGAAACCTACGTCCTGGCCTTTCAGCTTCAAATACACTGCAAAAGATGACAGCTTAGTGGCATTAATAAATAAAAATCAAAAGGATGCATCCCAGTCTCATCAAGCAAAGTGGCATGATATTAGTTTTTTTCCTCAGGTTTTTTATTTTTATTTTTTTATTTAAGCACGATGTTTGATTAGAAAGGAAAAAGAAAGGAACCCTAGAAAAACTACAAAACCTAGAAACCTAAAGTCAACAACATGCTAGGAAGAGCTCCATAAGCATGCTGCTAACGCCCAAGAAATCCTTTCAACAAAGATGGTTGTCCAAAGTGAGCATAGGGTGCCAACATACCAACCAGAGCAACATTTACCACCACCCCAACCAAAAGATCAGCCACAAACAACTCAAATTCTTTCCGAAAATCTTTGCCCCTCTTTTGGACATTGGCCAAAGTGGCACAACAAGAATCAATGACAAATATTTATACATGAAATATGGGAAAAGCTAAAACCATCTTAAAGATTCTGGGCCATCCTTGCAGCAGCTACCTGGCAGATTATGAAACCAGTACAAATTTGCTTGCAAACCCCATTTTTTGAGTTCCGGAACTCACCTTAAGAATGTCCCTTATAGCTATTAGCATTTAAGATAAACAATCGCTTAATATCCATATTTTCAAGGAATTCAATTTCTACTTGATGAACATATAAGCTTATGGCACCACTTCATCCAACATTGAAGAATAACTTGGTAGTTGGTACCACATCATCTTTACATTAAATTAAAAGGAGAATAAAAATTTGCAATGAATCCAGAAAGAAACCTCTGTTCCAATTTTGAAAAGAAAAGGATGGATCTGCCAACATTCGGCTGCGAAACATAGAACAATATTTCAAGCCAAAGCCTAAAGGCCAAGCCGATCCCTACAACAAAAATCATTGCAAAGAAAACACCAATGGTTATGCCAATGAAAATTGAATAAGGTAGTAGTCAAATGTACACAATACAACGAGAGAATCACTTATAGCACAACACTAACCATAAGAAAGATCAGAGATATAATAAGAAAATCAACCTGAAAATCCAAATATCTATGGAGAAGCAGTTTACGAATCCCCACATTCTTGGCAGCCTCTAACATATCAGAGGGAAGACTAGCCCCATGAGCTTCAGTTTCTTTCATCACCTCTTCAAATTTCATTATTGGTCCGAGCTCATCTTCTTCATTATCATCCCCACCATTGTTATCACCACCTCCTCTGCCATTTGTAAACTTCCCATTACCACCACTGCCATCAAACACATCCTCTTCATAACCACTACCACCTTCATATTTGGTTACAAATCCAGCATCCAAATCCTCGTTGTCCTTACCCACGGTACTCTCAACTCCATATTTCAGAATTGTAACACATATTTCAGAATTGTAACAGAAGCTAAGCCTGATTGTGATTCACAATGTGGCTGAGACATACTCATCAGTACAAGGTTCTTTTTTTCTTCAAACCCACCCTTCTGGAGCCCTCATTTGTACAAAGTAATGGCAAAGATACATCTTTTACAATATTTCTAAACCTCAGGCTTTCAAGTACCAAGCTCTGTCCTTTTATCCTCATAGAAACAACCTCACTTCGCAAGTTAACAACTTGGGTTAGCCCGAAGCTCGATGAACACCCAGCCATTTTCAAAAGATGAGAAGTCGACAAATTAGAAAGCCCTAGATAAACAGAAAACATAATCTAAGGGAAACATTGAAAAAAAAAATCACAAAGCTAGCATAGTAAAAAAGCTCGGTTACCAAGTTATTAGTTTGTAAAATGTGCCCCCAAGTGCGAAATGCGAAGGACTTGTAAGTTGTAACAGCTTCGACAGAGCTCGTACAACAGAACAAGAGAACGAGAATGAGCGAAATAAATGAAAAGGAACACTATTTGGCTGGAGAGAAAATAAAAGTGATAGTGGAGAGAGTAATAAATGTCAAGCTCTGAAAGCAATTGCTGGGTTTGGTACAGCGAAGATAACGAGGCGGAGCACGACAGAGAAAATGTGGGGAAAAATCGAAGATTAAATTGTTTAAAATAATACCTTCATTAATTGTAGGTTATATGTGAAACGGTGTCGCTTAACTTTTTTATTACCATTATTCTCTCACTAATACCATTTTTTCTTGATTTATTATATATCATAATGATACGCATATTCCGGACAAATATGATTTTTGATATAATTATTGTCTCATCGAATTATAAAAATTGTATTCAAAATTATTCACAAACTGTAATGATTTGGAAGCTATTTTTATCCATTAGTAACGATGTAGGATGATTATTAAAAATATATGAAAAAATCGTTTTCCAAATTTTAATTTTTTTTAATAAACTCAAATTATTAATTAATATATAATTTAATTTAATAAATGTATAAATTAAATACATAAATATAATTAATTTTAGGTATAGATTCATTGTTTTATTTTTTATTTTTATTTGAAATTATAGTTATCTATAAAATTTATCAGATAAAAATTAAATCGATAGTAGGGATAACTAAACCCACAAATTTTTTTACCTATTTTTAGATATAATAAATTATGATAAATATAATTTTTTTAAAAATTTAGGATGAAATGTAAAAATGATAGGCTTCTTAAGTCTAAGATGTATAATACATTATATAAGAAAATATGTTTTTATCTCTTTATTTGTAAAAAAATTATAAAACTCAAAATAAAATTTTATTGGTTTAACATTGAAAAACATACGTTAAATAATAAAAAAATTATTTAAGTTTTGTTGATTGATTTTGTTAAAAAAAATTAATAAATTCTTTAAATAAAAATTATTTATTAAATATACATCTATAAAATAATAAAAATATATGATAATTTATTATTTTATTATATTTAATTAAAAATTATTTATTAAATATATATATCTATAAAAAATATAAAAATATATAATAATTTGCTACTTCATTGTATATAATAATAAAATTTAACTTCATATCATATATTTTTTATAAATAAATACACTTTATAATATATTTTTAAATAATATAGTAAAAATACTGTACCGCCATTATGATCTTAAAAGAAGACTTTTACCAATACTTTTTCCTAAAAATTTATTCAATTTGAAAACTAATTATTTTAAAATAATCTTTATAAATGATAATATCAATTGTTCGGGTGGTGCAGTGAGTTACCCCATGGTCTTACTTACCAGAGGTCCCCGGTTTCACTCGCCCATTCAGTTTCACTTATATAAGAAGAGCCGGACCTTTAAAAAAAAAAAACAATCAATCAACTCAAGTTTAATATCAAATAAAGTTTAAAATTTTAAAAAAAAATAGTTGATATAAATAGATGTAAAAAATATTAAAATTAACATTATTAATTTAGTTAAAAGTCAAAAATATTAAAATTAACATTATTAATTAGTTAAAAGTCAAAAATTTAAGAAATCGAATGAAATTAACCAATACATATAATATTAATATATCTTGATTTTTAAAAATATATTTTTAATTATAATTTTAAATTTAAATCTATTTAAAATTATAAAATCTAAAACTAATCTATAAATATTATATAAAAAAACGTACGCAGCATACTTGATCGAATGTAATAATATATATATATATAACATAAGCTTCAATGTCAAAAACCAAATGGTATTAAGCTCCTATCTATCCATTACTGTTCACATATGTAATTGTTATAAGTTATAAATATTCTTATAAGAGATAAAACAAGAACTTAAATATTAAATGTTTCGTGTATAATTTATTTAAAATAATTTATAACTCAAATTTTTATTATTTATATTATATATGTTGCTTGTTATGAATAGATTGCAATTTATTTGTTAAGAAACTTATTTACCATGCAATACATGTTATATTTATGATTAGTTTTATCCATATTGTTTACAAATTTTATTTAAATTTTAAACTTAAATATATCAAAACAAAGTTTTTTAGCATCATCACCATTATTAAACAAAACTTCATCATCTTCTTTTAAGAAGTCTTACATTACCAATAATAACGAAGTTATTATTGAAAATTTTGAAAAATCTATTGATCGTTGGAAGATTTTAAAGATCAATAAAAATCAAATTTATCAATCAAAGATGATGAATCTTTTTAAAATTGATTACATCATTAAAATTGAAGAAATAGATCTTCAACTTTTATTACCTTTTGAATCAATACAACTTCTTTCAAAAGAATCGTTATAAAAACATTTTGATAAACAATTCAAACATGTTCATTTCGGTTTGGTCCAGATTGGATTAAGACCTTTAACCCAATTAGGGTTAAGCTCATCAATTCTAACAGTCTTAAAGGATGCTCGATTAATAGATTTCAAGAAATCTTTATTAGGAATGGTGGAAACAGGTTTAGGTTTAGGACCTATATCCTTTAACTGTTTCCCAAACATCATAGTATCTTTAACATATCCTTTAATATTAAAAAATTTAACAATATTAATTAAAACTCATAATATTAATGTGTTACCAAGAACAATTCCAGTAGTCTTATTATATAGAGTTCATTACAAAATTATGACGTCCACTTGGGACACTAGGAACATTCATAACTCTGATAAAAGAGAAACTATTTTATTACAGACAAACTTGTCTAGATCAAATATTACCATCCCTAGACCAATAAGTTGAGATAACGTAGAATATCCAGATAGGTGGCTTTTAGAAAGAATTTCCCGACCAACATCTGAAACTCATCAACCAGAAGAACCTGTCCAAAACATAGAGCTTTCTGAAATTATAAAATTTAAAAATGAAAATATTGAAATAGGATTCAATAGATCTTCATCAATGAAATGCTCTTCGAGCACCTCTGACTTTACATCAATGGATTTACCACTCAAAACAAAACTCAAAGCAATAGATTGTAGTACTAGAGTACCCAGACCAGTTTACATTGTTGATAATTCTGAGATGAACGAATCACCTCAGTTATCACCTATCTTTCCTTTATCACCAACTCAATCCAAAGCCCCTAGCGAACAAATTAGGATTAATGAGTTAAACGTATTAACTGTAGATAGAGAAGAACCTTGGGATGCAAAAGTCCTTAGGATAGATCTAAATCTACCACATAATAAAAAAAATCAAAAATTGGTTCTATAACACACACTTAGAAAAAAAAAACTAGGGCAAGTTGCTTTAGGAAACATGAGCGTTACGTTAAAGAACATAACAAAAACATAGATTTCATATATTGGCTAAAAATCTATAGGAAATCAAAAGGATTAACCTTTATAACCATAGATCAAGTAAGATCTTCCTTTGTTAATAAAATTAATAAAGTAGAATCACCATCAGTAGTTAACCCTTAACCAGTTAGCTCAGTATCACCAATGGTCCAACCATTAAAAGAATTACAGGATGACATTGTTACCTCAGCCCAAGATAGCATAGTAGAATCATCATCATCAATAGTTAGCCTTGAACATGTTAGCGAAATATCACCAGTTGACCTTAAGTCAAACCAAATAGTACAACCTGTTAACTTAGTCAAACCATCAACAGTCTTAATAGGTAACCTACCAGTTACTATAACATATCCAAAACCTGAACCAATAGTAAAACCTATAGTTCAAATTGACCTTAAACCAGTCAACATTATGTAGAACCCATAGCCATAGAACCTATAGTTATAGTTCCACATTATAAGATATTCCCTTTAATTAGTGTTTCAGATGTCACAGAAGCTGACTTCGATATGCTTTTAGAAGGTGAACCTGTAGAGTCTTTGGCTAAAGAACCAATAGCTTTAACTCCACAACTCAAAACCTTTTCAGTCAATAGTTCTAGTGAAGTCACAGAAGCAGACTTTGATAGGTTATTAGAAGAAACTGATAAACCAATTAATTCACTTAACATGGTTAATATTAAAAAGAAGTTACTTGTATAGGAAACTCCAGATGGTTCAGTTGAAGCTGAACATACTTCATTAAGACCTATTACCATCCCTTATCAGGATAGTCAGGTAGAAGCCTTCCCTCTTAAGAACCCTCAAGAGAACCAGGTAACAAACCTTAAAAAAATTATTACCTAGAATAATTATACAAACATCAACCTAAATACTTTAGGTAAGCAACTCATAAGGATAGAGAAAAATCTAAGAATAGATATTCCCTCTACCTTGTATCAAAAATTAGATAGTCAGGTTAAGAACCCTATCTTCAAACTCTTTCAAGTCTCCAAACCAGCCCAGGAGGAAATAACATCAAAATTTGAAAAACTTCAAAATTGGAATAGTATCCTTAGATCCCAATTAGAAGACCAATTTTCAAACAAAATGGGACTAGTTGTTCTTGAGTCACCAGTGACTTCAAAATCAATCCATAAACCATTATAAGATCTTAGTATTCTTAGTAAACTAGGATATGATATATCATCATCATCTAAATATAGTTCCTAGAAAACCCTTCTTGAACCTACCCTTCATATTCAAAAGTTAGCTTGGCAAGAACCTAGCCCAATTAGGTACCCATATACCATAGGTACCCAGCCTAGTCAAATAGTCCAAACTAAGTATAACGTGTCTTCTATCTATGTTTGGAACATTGATGGAATGACTGATCTTGATATATTAAATATCTTACAACAGATGACTATGGCGTCAAATTCTTATAAAACCCAAATTGGTACAACTGATAAAACAGTTGTTGAATTATTAATAGCTGACTTCTCAGGCCAACTAAAAGGATGGTGAGATCATCATCTTTCAAAACAACAACACTCAGATATCTGCAATGCGATATTGACTGATGAGTGTGGCATACCCATACTTTCCCATCAAGGAGCTCATATACAAGATGCAGTCTCCATATTACTCTTTACCATATCACACCATTTTATGAGGGATCCATCCCATTTAAATGATTAAAACGCTGATCTTCTTTCCAATATAAAATGTAGGAAGATGAGCAATTTTCAAAATTATAAAACTACATTCATGTCTAGAGTTATGTTAAAAGATGACTCTATTCAACCTTTTTGGAAGGAGAAATTCCTAGTAGGTCTTTCTCCACTCTTAGGTGAGAAAACCAGAAACAAAATCCGCGAAACTTATGGGAATTACATCATCTCATATGATCAACTAACCTACGGTCAATTGATCAGTTTTGCTCAAAATTAGGGTCTTCAAATATGTCAAGATTTGAAAATCCAAAAACAAATGAAATTGGAACTAAAAATTTCCAAAAGAGAAATTGGATCATTCTGCAAACAGTTTGATGACAATCTCTCTATTGATAAAACCTGCGAGGGAACTTGCAGTAAAACTAAATCAAAACCTTATAAGGAATTACATAAAACTTATAAGAAATCAAGAAAACCATTCTTTGAGAAGAGAGTGAATTTTTATAACAAACCTTATAAAAGAAATTTTAATAAGGATTCAAAACATCATAAAAACCCCTTGAAAAACTTTAAAGAGTTTAAATGTTATAAATGTGGCAAGAAATGTCACATTGCCAATTTCTGCAAAATGTCTAAAAAACTTCACGAATTAAAACTTGAAGAAGACACATTTTCCAAAATATCTGCCCTAATGGTATATACATCCTCATCATCTTAGTTTGGACAATGGACAGAAGAAGAATCAAATCCCCATGATGATAAATTTGCAACCAACAATTTAGATTCCTCTAATAAAAACATTAATGTATTAACTAAGGAAGAAGATGAATAACTTCAAGATAAAATCCTTAAGTTAACTAACCCATCAATAACCAAATTGTATGTAGATCACCTAACTACAACGTGGGAAAAATCAACAAAGAGAAATTCTGAACTTCCAAATACCAGCACAGACTATTATAACTTCACTGTTGTTCTGGAACGAAAGAACAAAAACATTAAACCAAAAAGTCAAATACAAGACTTAAAATTGGAAATCAAAACTATTAAACTAGAACTCCACGAGTTGAAAGAAAAACTAAAAGAACGTGATATTAAGTTTCAACTACTTAATAATGGAGATAAAATATCAACTTACGTGAGTGACTCTGACGATGATCTTGCTCAAAATCATCAAGAAATCCAAAACTTGAGGAAAATCACCACCAAGAAATATAAAATTAAAATAAACTTAATAATCCCTAATGATTCAAAACTAGAGACCATTGCCCTGTTTGGCACAGGAATCGATTTCAATTGTATTAACCCATCAATTGTTCCCATAAAGTTTTACAAACCAATTGAAGAACATCTCAATTCAGCCAATAAATCTCATATGAGTATTATTGGAAAAACTGAGGTATCTATCCTAAAAGGATCATACCTTATCAAAACTCCATTATTTATAGTATCTGATATAGGCTATTCTGTCATATTAAGTACTCCCTTTTATGGATATCATTACCCCATATTCTGTTAAACATGACAGAATTTCTTTCAAAATTGAAAGAAAAGCCTTCAGCTTCCCTTTCATAGGAGAATAAAAAACTAGAGATCTTTATCTCATCAAAACTCAGGCAATATCTCCAAAAGAGATACCTCTTCATATCATACAAAACATTCATTCTGAACCTAGAAAGATTTGTTTATCAAAAAAGTCTTTTAAAAGTTTTCAAAAGAATTTTTAATAAAAAAATTATAAAAGCATTACATCAAAAGATTTTGATATTAAAATTATCAGAACAAAAGGTAATTCATTATCATATTTTCTAACTAGAGAATTTTATCCAAAACAGGTTTTTATGATGAGTAAGAAAAAGAAAGGCAAGGAAAAGAGTGAACCTCCAAACCTTACCATCACTAGCCTCCCATCGGCCAAACCTATTATGACCTGGTCCCAGGCCACATAAAACCAAGCATCATCTTCCCAACCTAATTTGAAAGAAACATCTCTTTAGTTAACCCCTGAGGATACTAGGTTAAATAAATGCATCCAACAATGGTTGCAAAACATGGATTTTGAGAAAATCATAACTGTATTTTGTTGTATCCCAGAATTCGGGGGTCCAACTTATTCATCAAATTTGGAAATAATTCCTTCCAAATCAAAATCAATTTCCTAAAAATCATCTGGAATAATTTCTATTCTAGAAAGAAGAGTAACATCTTCAACTTATTTCCCTCCAAAAGGAGAAAGAGAATTTGTTCCCAAAGCAAAAATTACCTCTGAGTATTTTAAGAAACAACCAACTCAGATGGTTACTATTTTGAAAAAAACAATTTTTCAATCAAAACCCTTACTTGGGCACCCAAACACATGTTTGGAAAAAAGAGGCCAAAATTAAACTCAAAAACACCCCAATACTATCAGAGTATTTTGGAAATTACTAGTAGTGTGGAAATGAATTATCAAAAGAGTTGACTTTTTCAGTCAGCTTAACCTCCTCCATCCCACATTGTACAATGTATAACTATTGGGATTATTACCATGCATGGTTTAATGCATATCTCATTCAAAATAAAGATAACCAACATTCTTGGTTGTTTTTCTTTGTTAATAAATCAATTAATCCGTCTCGATTTCCATCTTGGTTTTTCAGAATGGTGGAAATTATTCGGAAACCTTAGTGGAATTCTGATATCACCTGTGAAAAAGATTTATGAATCTTTCCAGCTACATTATAAACCATCCACATAGGAAGCTAGATTCCCTCCCCTGTGTATTTTTTTGTTCAAAATTTTACCTTCATTGGGTATGTCAATGGGTATTAAACCCTGTGGCAACTGAGGTAATAACCATTGTCCATTCATTTCATATCAAATGGTGGTTGTCTTTTACGATCCCAAAAACACTCTTATTACCAATTGTTGAAAAATGGCTAACACATAAGGGTCACAAGGATCCTCTAGTGAATGATATACATGCTTCCTCACTTTTATTAGCACAAAAGGCACACACTAATGCCTTAATATCTCAAGCCAAAATCCAGGAGGAACTCTTGGAAATTATCAAACAACTATCATCTAAACAAACAACCCGAGTTCAGAAAGAATAGCTACCAGACTAGGATGAAACCCAATCATCTGATAAAACAGTAACTCTATCACAAAACTCAGAAGATGACCTAATAGATTTAAAGACTTCTACTTTAGACATGAACATTTGGACACCCAAAAAATAATGTCCATTGCTATTCATTATTGGGCATGCGTGTCCATTTTTATTTTGGGCCTGCGTGTCCATTACTATTCAACATTGGGCCTACGAGTCCATTTATATTTATCATTGGACCTGTGTGTCCATTCATCATTGGGCCTATGAGTCCACTACTATTCATATGCCCTATAATATGGCCCATATTAAATGTCAGAAATCAACCAAAGGTTGAGTTCAAAAACAGACAATACTATAAACGATGCTAACAAGGTCATTGTTTAAATACCCAAACAGTACCCAACAAAGTACTATTCTATTTCCTGTCTGGAATGATGAAGCATCTACTGTTCACACACTATAGGCAAAGCATCTCTACAGTGCCATCACTCGGTCATATATATATTTGCATTAATTTAGTAGATGGTGTCGAAAACTTTTTACTAAAAGAGTTTAATGATTTGACAATAATAATATTTGTTCTAAGATTTATTAATTAATTTAATTTAAGTGACATATATTTTGAATTATTTAATTAGGATTATTCATTGTTAAATCTATTTTAGAACACACATAACTATTGATTTTTTTGTACTAATTATTTTACAATTAATTCATAAACGTATCTAATTGGCAGGAAGTTTATTAGAATGTTGGTCTGAAAATCGCTCACGCTAATTTTAGAAACTGCAAAAACATAAAAAGGGCTCGTAAGTAAGGTATATTGGAACAGTTTCCTATGAAGGGTAGCATAAGACCGAGTTTGTACTTGAACATTTGATTTTCACAGTGGAAAGTTAGGTAGTTCAGTGGATCAGTGATTTTCCTCTTAGGTCATGGTTGTGGCTTAGGTTGTTTCCACCTAAAAATATATTATGTATTTCTTTATTTCCGCATTTTATTCTTACATACGATTGCAAATCTGTCCGTTTTGTTTAAGTTATTAAATTATTAATTGATAAAAATTAAAAATAACATATTCTTGATGGACCAAATGAAAAAAAGTGGATCATCTGTTAGACCTCACTCTTTGATGGGTATAATAACCCTTATAGGAAGGCTCGTATGCAAGTATTTCTCAGACAATATGAAAAAGTCTGGGATGCTATTCTTGATGGTTGGGAACCACCTTCGGTAACAAAAGATGATGTACCAATCATAAAGCTAAGAAGAAACTGGACCACTGAAGAACTCACCCTTAGTGAGACAAACCAAAAAGGTCTAAGCTCAATCTTTGTTGATGTGTCGATGGACGAGTTTCGTTGCATCTCTGACTGTGAGACTGCTAAAGATGCATGGAATGCACTTGTTCTTGTTCTTGTTCTTGCTCACGAGGGAACTTTCCAAGTGAAACAAACAAAATTAAGATTGCTAATATGAAAGTTATAACGATGACTGCAAAAACTTTTGGTCAATTCTATGCTCGTTTTTGTGATATCACTAATGCTTGTTCTAATCTTGGTGAGAAAATTCTACAACCTATACAAGTACGCAAACTCCTAAGCTTCTTAACAATAGACTATAAGATGAAAGTTACAGCGATAGAGGAAAGCAAGTATGTAGACATACTAAACATTGATGAACTTGTTGGGTCAATCCAAACTTGAGCATACTTTTGATCCATAAAAAAACAAGGATATGGCATTCAAAAGTTCTAAAAAGGAAATCTTTGATTGTGATGAGAATATTAATGATGAGTCACTAGGGACAAAGATTAAAAGTTAAGGGACAATCCAATCATTCAAAGGATTGAAAGTTAAGGGAAACCAAGCCTCATAGCTTTGATGGTAAGAAAAGTAAGCCCATAAATCCTTAATATTTTACTTGTGGGGACTTTGGCCATATTTTTGCAAAATGTGCTAACAATAAAAATAAAGTTGGAAAAGCCTTTAATGCTACACTCAATGACATAGAAAGTGAGCAGGAAAATGCTAATAACTCAGAGGATGATAACAATAATTATTGTGCCTTCACCTCAACTGTCAAAGCATACCACAATGACTTCGACTTTAGCTTGGATGAAAAAAATAAAGAGGTAAACTCTTATCTCTTACTATCTATGTTTAATGTATTAAATTATGAAGAACTATTTATGGATTTTTTAGGTTCTAGGGAAGAAAGAGATAAATTACTTATGAAAGTAACTAAACTTAACGATATCATCAATATTCATAAAACAAATTTCTCTAGCCTAGAGAAAGATAAAAAAGAATTATCTGAACATATTAATACCTTGAATCTAAGACTTGTAGAAACCACTAAGGTAAACAAAAATCTTAGGCAAAAACTTAGTATTGCTAAAGAAATGGTAAGGAATTTGATAATCGGTGTTGAAAAATTGACCAAGGTCCTAAACTATGAAAAACCACATGGAGATAAGAGAGGTCTTAGATACATAGATGAACAATCAACACCTTCATCATCCAAAGCTCAATTTGTAAAACCTATTGTTGTTCAAGTAGGGAAGGTAATTTCTGCACCTTATCACTCAAGCAAATTAGTTTGTTTACATTTGCCATCATTACGGTAGGAAAGGACACATTAGAACTAAGTGTAGATATTTTTATGCTTATGATTCTATCATGAGTACAAATGTTTCTAAGATACCTAAAAAAAATTCAAAACGTAAAGTTTTTACTACAAGAACTACACAAAAAAAGGAACCTAAGAAACCAGTAACTCAAATATCCAAAATTAAAAGATGATGGGTTAAGAAATCAGAGTTGCACTACTTTATGGCCCATATAACATTTAAAGTTAAATCAAATACCGCCTGGTATTTTGATAGTGGATGCTCTAGACACATGATTGGGAACCGTTCTTTGTTTAAAACCTTTGAGGAATACAATAAAGAGATAGTTACCTTTAGTGATGGTAAAACATCTAAAATTGTTGAAAAAAACTCTATTCAAATATAGGGTATCCCTAAACTTGATGAAGTTTTATATGTGGAAGGACTCAAGGCAAACTTCATTAGCATAAGTCAATACATGACAATGATTTTAATGTGCAATTTACAAACAATCATTGTATTATAACAAGTCAAAAGGATGAATGTATGTATGGTTAAGGGAATCATATCACATAATAATTGTTATTGTATTGATACATCACTCACAGTAACATGTAACTTAGCTAGCAATGACTTAACTACCTTGTGGTACAAAAAGTTAGATCATATGAATTTTAAAGATCTGGTTAGAATAAATAAAATTGAGACTGTGTGTGGTTTATCTGTTCTCCCAAAATTGAAACACCTATATGTGAACCATGTCAATTGGGTAAACAAACTAGGATCACTCATAAGAAGATCAAAAGTATCAATACATATAAAGTATTAGAATTGATGCATATTGACCACATGGGTTCTATGAGAACAGAAAGTATTGGAGGTAAGAAATATATCATAGTTGTAGTAGATGACTTTTCTCGCTACACATGGATAGACTTCCTTAAAGATAAGTCAAATGCTTTTAATTTTTTCATCTCATATATGAGTGTTAGTTATTTTCGTGGATAAAATATTTAAATATAAACTTATTTTTAGGCTTGATATCAAGTCTATCAAGGAAAGTCGAAAAAATGCTCTAGTTCTAAATAGTTGTACTTTAGATATATCTTTTATAACTACGACACATATGATTGCATTCATGCATTTGATAACACATATTCATAAATCTAAAATTATTTTTGGTGCTAAAATATTTATCTAAATTTAAATAAATTTATATAATTATTAATTAAATATTTTTAAGATGCAAAGCTGTTAAAAGAAGAAGAAGAAAAAAGAAAAGAAAAAAAAAGAGAAAAATGATGACAAAAGTAAAAGTAAAACATCATTATCATCTCCCGAGAACATGGCAACAATACAGACTTGATCAAAGGTAATAATATATATATATATATTACTGCAAAAACCAAATGGTATTAAGCTACAATCGGTTAAAAAAAAGGAGAGTTGTTAAGACTCTCGAGTTGCATCTACCGAAGAAGCGGCTACTGTTGCCAAAAAAATTTGAGAAAAGATTATGTATGCATACATACCAAAGAAGTAACATATGATATAGGCAATATATATTAATTTGCATTAGTTTGGTGGATGGTGTCGAAAACCTTTTATTGAAAGAGTTTAATGATTTGATAATTATAATATTTATTCTAGGATTTGCTAGTTGATTTGATTTAAATGATATATATTTTGAATCATCTAGTTATGATTATTCGTTGTTAAATCCGTTCTAAAACACATGCAAACACTTGTGTTTTTTGTGCTAATCATTTTACAGTTAATTTAGGAAAGTATCTGATTAGTGGAACAATTATTGAAACGTTGGTATAGAAACCGCCCACGCTAATTTTAGAAACTATGAAAACAGAGCAATGACTCATAATTAAAGTACACTGAGACAATTTCTTAGGATTAGTAACATAAGACCAAATTTGTATTTGAACATTAGATTTTCATAGTAGAAAATTAGATGGTTAAGTGGTTTTTCTCTTAAATTATGGTTGTGTCTTATGTTGTTTTCACTTAAAAATATCGTGTGTATTCCTTTATTTTCGCATTTTATTGTTATACGTAATTTCATTTGTTCACTTTGTTTAGGTTATAAAATTATAAATTGATAAAAATTAAAAATAATATTTTTAGATTAATTAGATCCATATCTTATAAAATTTCACTAAATAACAAAAAAATTAACATAAATATTTATTATTTAATTTTATATTAATTTTTATTTAAACATATATAACATGTATAAACAATAAATATGTGATTAAATAAATTATATTTATATGAAATTATGAATAAATATTAGATAATTTTAAAAAATAATTAGAAAATAATAACCATAAAATTTGTAATATTATTATTATTATTTTATTAGCTTTTTACCATGAAATAATTATATTTAAAGTATATAATAAAAAATAAATATAGATTAGATTTAATCTATCATTCATAGCTTTTATAATTTATTAATCCAAATTAATCTAAAAAATTGAAAAAACACGAATAATCGTATAAATTGAATCGAATCAGTATAATTTTAAACACATTCGTAGCTCGTAGTACCAATTTATAATCCAAAATTCACTTTTTTCTCAGACGAGAAGACGGCTTTACTCCATACTCTAAACATTACATTAGCCCTCCATTTTCACTTTATATTATTTTCTTTTCTGGCCCTCAAATCTTGATTACTTCGTCTTAGGGTTTCGTGTTTGCTTCATCCAATCAATATCCGGACGGCAAAATATAGTACAACTCTCGATCGGAGTATTCTAGGGTTTCGAAGCACCATCGATAACAAGGATAGCCATGGATTGGGGCAATGTGACAGCGGAAGATCTCTTGGATGCCCTTCGTGAGGTTGACTGGTCATCCCCACCGCGTCCTTTCTCTGAATTTTTCTCAAGATTCACCATCCCCAGATCCTACGCCAAATGGAATAGTCGTCTCAAATGCAATCTCTACTAGTACCTTCTTCTATCTCTTTAATTCTATTTTCTATACGTTCTGTTTCTATTCGATAGTGTTTTTTTTCTCTTTAATTTTATTGGGAGTATTGGATTTATATCTCCTCGGTTCCTGATCCATCTAATTTTCTCTGTTTTTGCTCCTGATAAACTTTTGGCAATCGAAATGAATTTCTAAAATTAGTTCAGTAGCATAACGTTGTATGTTGCAAGCAGAGACAATGTTTTATAACCAATTGTTTGGATCCATATTTGGTGCTTTGCTTGCATTTTAAAAGCTATCTGCTGCTTCATTGGCCTGGAAAATTTATGTTTCATATTTAGATGCAAATCCAACAAAAAATAAGAATATTTTTTTCTGCAGCAACTGACCTTGCCCACATAGCTTGAATTTGATATACGTTACGATTTTGAATTCCTTGTTATTATTTTAGTAATTGTGGTTCTCTAAATTTTAACTTATGTGCAGTTACCGCACGAACTACTTCATCATGATCATTTTCGTTCTTGGTAAGTTGAGATTCATCACCCGTCAATTTATATTATTTGGTATGGCCATGCGTGGTATAATTTGCTATGTTTACTGCAGGATTGGGCTTCCTCCGAAGGCCACTGGCTATTGTAGCTGCATTTCTCACAGCACTTACCATTGCTTTTCTGAATGACAGGTAAGCAATCTACTGTTGCCCATTTTATGTTGACAGGGTGGTGGTTTGTATAGGTTCTCGTTGAGAATTGATTTTGGCTATTATTTCGATCTGCATTATATTTTTCTTTAAAGGATATTGGCATGATTGGATCCCTTGTCTTCAAAACACAAATGAATCCCGATGAATGCTACAGTTTCATCTGCTTAAATCAGTGTATTTTTACTAAGCAATTAAGCACTATTGCTACAGCTTTGCAGGTACTTTCAATGAGAAGGTATCTAGAACTGTGAGGCAATTCTCTCCACATTTAGCTGCAAAGATGAGACCTCCTCTTACGTAAGTGTGTCGTGCTTATTATTGTCAACTGTGCATCAACTATTTTTTCATCTTTAATTTTTAATTATTTCCAGGCCTGTTATCCGTGGACGCCCATCAGCTAAAAGATCAATATATATTTGTGGTCAACCTCGCTGGGTGTTTGTGTTCATATTTTCTTCTGGTATAGGAATTACAGAATTGTTATCAGCTTTCCTGTATTTTGCTAAGAGCAAACTAGTTTCTGTCTTAGACTCTTGGTCACATCTAGCTGTTTTATGAGCATGTGTTCTCTTTTTGTGCAGTGAGCATGATCTTATGGTTTGTTTCTGCTGGTCTCCTAACACTTCTATGGACATTGGCCTTTGCTCTTCTAGGTACACTAAGTTTTTTTTTTTGGGTAGTAATACATGTACAGAAAAATAAAGAATCTAATTTTACATGTATATTTCTTAATTGGTTTTCCTCTCATCTTTACCTATCCGTATCTCTCAGTCACAATTCTGCATGCAAGCTTCAGAACACCTAATCTAAAGGCTCGATTGAACACATTCCGGGAGGAATTTCGTGCAGTATGGCGCAACTATAGTGAGCTGTAGCTTACATAGAGTCTGTAATGTGAGTAAATTTCCTCTTGTTTGTTTTTGAAAAAAAAAAATTCTTCCCTTTATTGATTTGCTGTACTAGTTTTAAATTATTTGTATGCCTAGTAAGTTGTTATGTTCAACAATCATTTGTTAATTAGCTAGAGCTAGGGTAAGTTGAAGTTAACATTTCGTTGGTGCTAAAGATATTTAAAATTGAGGCTTAGGTTAGGTTGTCAAGGAAATTCTGATCTTATATATAAACTAGTAGAGTTGAAGATGTATTCTATGTAATACAGTTGGATTAATTGGTTGTTGAAGGAAATATACATGAGAACTAGTCAGACTAGTATTTGACGATAGTTCTGCCTCTTTAGGATGCCAAAGGGAATTGATGGGTGGGTTTTTGTTATCTCCTAAGGTACACATGCAGGTCTATACCTTTTTCCTCTATCGTTACATATTGATTTGTTAACTTATCTGTGGCTTGTTGGGTACATATTTTTGCGTATGATTATTTTATTTGTCCTTTCGAAGTTCCTTTCAATATGACATGCATTTATTGACCAGATGGATAGATATCTTGTTAACTTCTTTTTCGTAGGAAACTCTGATCTTAATTTCTGACCATTACAGTTGTCTTTTGCTTTTGGGTCAGGAATTTTGTGTTGATTGTGAATTTGATACAAGCAGTTAGTCTAAATTCGGGCAAGGCTACTGCTGCAAAATAATTGCTTTTGGCTGGATAGAACTCTGAAGTTAAGGTTGTAAAAAGTCTGAAATACTTGTTTCTGTAAAGCTACTTGTTTTCATTGATTATCCAAGTTCATTAAAAATCTTGGACTTTTCTATGAAGTAGTTGCTGACAGTGTACGGGGATGCTCTTATATGTTTATTCTGTCTGTAAGAGAACTTTGACTGTAGTAGATATTAATAGTTCAGCTGTTCAATTCTTGGGATGAAATGGTTTGAACTGTCATCCACTCTTTTCTTCTAGTTATTTGCTTGTGTAATTTTGATTTCCAGTTTGACAAGGCCAGGGTTTATGGAAACATCTATAAACTGCACCGGACTAGGAACTCTTAATATGCACTCCTATCCGGATGTTTCCTGTGCTTATGGTTTCAAGCTGTAAACTTAACATCATCAGTGGTTTTGTTGTAATGCTTATGTTCATCACTTTGTTGCGGACGTCTAATACTAACTTGTTTCAAGGCTTTACCAAAGCTTATATAAACTGCAATCCTGTGTTCTGCTCGTTAGATATGTCACATTTCTAAAAGTTGTGAATGACTTGTATTATTCACTTTTTCACAAAATGCCCACTATTTTCACATATGAACACTTTATACTTAGTTGTCTTGCTTTACAACTAGTTGTGCAAAAAATTGAGTTCTTGTTAAAATTGGGTATGTAAAGTAATTTTCTCAAATGAATACATGCAATGAATGTGTTAGCTTATAGCTCGGTGTGGATTTCATAACTTTTATTGATAATTTTAAAAATTTAACAAAAATATCTATCTTTAATACATTGGAAAAAGTGTAATTTAAGTTTATTTTTAATAAAAATGTATTTTAATTCTCTATTTATTAAGTGAGATAGTACATATTCACTTTAGTTTATCTTTAATGAATGGACATTTTAATTCTCTACCTATTAAATGAGATAACTTAAATCCATTTACCTTTATAAAATCAACTATTGTCATTTTTTTTTGTAAAGATAATTGTTTAGATATATGGATTGACTTGGAGTATGATCTATTTAACGGTATGAGTTTAGCAGACAACTAGAACCATAAGATAAGTCACCTCTAAAGACCTAGAGCCGTAAGATGAGTCACCCTTAAAGACCTTTTTGTGTCTACCCTCATGAATACATTTGTGGGAGAGACTTGACTTGTGGAACCTGGGTATGTGGAGGGTTGATTACCAATTCGAGCTATGTGGTGGTCATCTTTAGATTATAAATATATTTGCTTTTATTTAATGTCCCACTAACATGTTTAGATGTGTTTATCTTATGTAATTAACACATGTACATGTAATATTCTATATACACATAGATTCTATAAGAGATCTACACATTTCATAAATTGTTTTGATTTTTTTTTTCTAGTTTCTCTTTGTGTAAATCAGATCAATCCCAATATTTTGGCGTCCATTGTGAGGCTTAGATTCTAAGGTCAAGTTTTGGCTTCTGATCCCATACTTTCAATCAAAGATTCACCCCAAAATTTGAGAGAGACTTAAGATACTAAACATATGTTCTATGTGCCCTCAGGATCATGACCATCATGGTAGGGGCACGAATTGAAGGACGAATGAGACTAGCAAACGAAGAAACGATAATAGCGTTAGATAACGTCTCGCCAACCCGTGACGAAGCCAGAATAGGGACCGACTCCTTTCAAAAGCTGGCTCATCAACTTCTTGAGTTAAGAAGAGAACTCGAGGAGACCAGACTAGAAAACAAGACATTTGAGGAGTAGTTGTCGTATGTTTTCCTCAACCCTTCCTCATCCTGAGGGGACATACCACTGGTCTTGACCTTGGCCGCTCAACCTTCGGTACAGCCTGTGGGTTCCCCAATCCCTAGGCTCCTTATTTTCTTCCTCCACAATCTAGTGACTGATATCTAAGTTTGAGGCACGTTCAACCTAATAGTCGATATGACTTATGGATGAGAGGTGGAGACAGAAGGTTTAGGTAGGGGAAAATCCCCTTTGCTTGAAAAACTCGTCTCGTTGGAGGATCCTGTGTCATCACTCTTTGGTTGGCCCGAGTAAATGAGATGTTGTGGGCTCTCCCAGGAGGTCGAGTTTGAGGTTTCTTCTTTGTGCATGACTTTTACAAAATATCACAAAACATAAAAAAGGGTAAGGCATGAGAAGAAAAGATTACGTAGGGATGAGTTTGAAATAAAAAAAAGAAAATGATTTTTTAAACCAACTTGAAAAGAAAGTAGAAAGGTGTTAGATTTGAAGAATTTTTACTTTAAAAACCCAAGCAAGTAATCTATGTGCCGAGTTGGTTTCTTACCATTGAACTAAAAACTTTTTATGGCTCGAGCTAAGGCAACATAGTGTTTTTTCTCTTGATTTTTGTATGATGTGCAGGAAATGATAAAATGAGGCTCAACCCAAGCTCTTCCTTATATAAGAACATACATTTCTTTCTCCAATCTACTGACACACATTTATTAGGGGAGTTGAACAGTTCAAATCTGTTGCTTGGGTACTACTCTTCCATCACAGTTTATAACTCGAGCCGAAAGAGTAGGAGAATTAGATGTTTGGACATATAGATCGACTTGGAGCCCGACTCATCTAACAACCCGAGTCTAATAGACAGCTTAAGCCATAAGATGAGTCACCCCCAAAGACTTGCCTATGTCCGCACCCACGAATACATTCATGGGAGAGACTTGTCCAGAGGGTCGAACATCAGCTTGAGCTATGTGGTGGTCATCTTTAGACTATAAATATGTTTGCATTTACTTTTATGTCTTCTTGATACGTTTAGATGTGTTTAACTTATGTAATCGACACTTGTACATGGACTCTCTACAAGTTTCACACATTCTTTAAATTGTTCTGATTTTTTTCTAGTTTTGATTTTTTTTTTTATAAATTGGATTAATTCTAACAATAACAGATTTGTGTTATCTCACAGGTATAAATTTAAAATAATTTTTCTTAAAAGTAATAAAAAAGTAACGAATTTGAAATATCTTTTTATTATCTTCTTTTTTCATTATGTTCATAATGATGGGCCCTTGTTGACAAGGACAGATGGATTACAGTGACGCTTGGCCATGGTGTGACATTTCAGTTCTTGAAGCTCTTTTAGTCTGTGATTGGCTGGCAAGATACAAGCATTCTATTTTTCCGTCCGTCGGAATAAAGTTTCAACATTCAATAATGTTGGAAAAGAGCAACTTCGTGTATTTCTTGCATTTTTATCTCCCTCTCTCGCGCGCGCTCTATCTCTCTCTCTCTCTCTCTTTTGGGTGCCAATATTAACTGAAAACCTCATATTATGAATAACCAAATAATATTTGTTCTGTTATGATGATGTAATTAGGCTGGAAAGTGCAGAATCAACGAGATGTACTGTAATGGCGTGAGCTAGGTAGCATCTTATGAAAGTAATAAAAACAGAGTATTTGGATATATTAGTTTGAAATGCGAATTACTTATACCTGTAATTGTCTGCTTTTATATATAAACATATAAAAGCAAGTTAGGTGGGATTGGAGTTAAATTACTTACTGTATCAAGATATTTCATTTCGCGTATCTTGAAATTGAAAAGAAAAGGTGCATGCTTTAAATAAATTAACGTGGAATGTGAGGGATATAATCACCTTGCAACTTTGTAATCGTATCCATGCTTTTGTATCTTTTTGACATGCTTACCTTACCTTATACCGTAAGTTTTCTAAAACTTTTTCTATTTAAAACCATTTTAACACAAAGTAGAACCTTAAGTTGTAAATTTTGTATTAGTTTTTAAACCCGAGTCTAGTTATTAAATAAGATGTGATTTACATTAATATTTATAAAATATATAGTTTATTTTTAAATGTTAATATAAGGAAGATCAAATTTCAGTGGAAATATATAATATTTTTAACAATAATAACATGCCATTGTTTCACAACAACTTAACGAAAAAAACTCTTTTTTGATTAATTAAAAGTATCAGCCAACTAAGACAAGTAGATAGCATTCTAATTTAACTTCCGTTACTTGAAATAATAATAATAATAATAATTGACTTTTGTTTTAAAGCATTGATATACGAAGGATTTAAAGAGGAAGTTGGAGATCTCAATTAAAATTCACAGCCTGGACCATGTTATTTTGGCCCTTTTCAAGCTCAGCCTCACGTGCACAGTGCAATAGTAGTGCATCACAACAATAATTAGTAACACTGTATCATACCTGAGCTACCTCTTACCAAATCTTCCTCTGTTTTCTTCTAAAGAGCTAGATAAGCAGAACAGATACCAATATTTCTGGGTCTTTGATTTATCAAATACCAAGAGATATTGGTGTCGTGAAATTAGGTAGTAAGATCAAGATCGATGAAGCATGATCTGAATTGGGCACAAGCATTGGCTTCAGCTTGGGGTTTTATGTTACTTGTGGGTCTCATGTGTTGCTGTCTTAGAACCAAACCTCACCAACATGGTGATTCCAATTCTGCCAATAGTAGCTGCACTTGTGATGGAGGCTATACTGGTGTTTAGTTTTTATTATATATATTTTAATATTTGGTTTGATTGGAATATGTAATTTGGAAGGAGTATTAATTTTCGTATGCATGTCTTTTTTTTTACTTTCTAATTAGATATTTACCTTAGCCACTATACTGAGTTTTATCACCTGATTAATTTTCCCTTTTGTTTTGTTTCTAATTTGGTTCCTGATTCAGGTATAGGAGTTTGGTCAAGGATTACTCTAACTAGGTATATTTTTACCATTCTATTATCAAGCTATAGTTTAATTATATATATTTTCTTTATTTTTTTTAAAATAACATATATAAATTTAAATTTAATTTTAATTTCAACTTATTTAAATTTTAATGACCTAACGAGTTAAAAGAAAATATAAGCCATGAACAATTCCTGAACTTATTTAACAAAATACATATTATTAATGATAATATTTTTATAATTATAATAAAATCATTATAAAAAAATATAATTAAAATATTTTTTTAATAAAATATAATATTTATACTATTATTCTTTTATTTTTAAAATATAATTTTTTTTATTTTTTTTAAATAAATAAACGAATTAATAAGTTAACACTGTAACTAATTTAAAAGTACCTTAAATAGACTTAATTCATATAAAAAATTTATAACTCATTTAAGGTTAACTAAATTTAATTATATCTTATATAAGTTGAACAAAATTGATTTATAGTTTATTTATGATAAATTAAATCTAATCGTGTTAATTCAATTTATTTGATAATTCTACGTGTAATTTAATTATTATTATTTTTTAATAAAAAATCTTTATTGTTAAAATCAATGATTATGATGTCATATATATATGAATTCTAGTATCAAATCAAACAAATAAATTCTCATTCTTTAACGTTTTTTTAATTTTTTTTTTCTAAATCGAATCATCTCGATATTATTCTTGAATTTTAAATAATAATTTGGGAATCTATGCACTAGTTAGATGATATATAAAATCTTGATATTCAAATTTTGTAGTTTATAAATTATTTATAATAAATGATAAGTATATACTTAAGTTCAATCTAAGAAAGAAATTTGTAGTTTTAAATAATTTTTTAATTTTTTAAAAAATAGACATAATAATTAAACCTAAACATTATAACCTAATATTTTAGGTATCGAAAAGAACAAATTAATGGCATAAATACTAAAACAATAAAAGATAGAATTTACTATGATAACTATACAGGGAACTTATTAAATTAAGAACAGTGGTGGTTTAACTTAAATGGTATAATGGTAAGCAAGTTACAGGTTAAGATTAGCTTTTGCCTTTTGGAATAATTGATATTGAGGCGCAGTGTTTAGGTTGTCAGGGGTATTGTATCCATTATCCAACTCCAACCTGAGTTTTTGATGAGTGTACTGTTAATTAGCTAGCTGGTTGTACTTGTATCATGTTGCAGTTCTTGTTTCCCATAGGCAAATTTAATATTAGTTACTAACTTACTACCAGGCCGGTGCCAGGAAAATATATTGCGGGGTTTAAAATATAAATTTTTTTATACAAAACAAAAAATTATATTTAAATATTTAAAATTAAAATATATATCATGATATAGATCTATTAAGATATTAAGAGTTATAATAGATTATTTTTTATTAAAGACAAAATTTAAGTATTATGTTATAAGAGAGATATATAACTACCATATTATAACTTATAATAAAAATTATATAATATAAATAAAAATAAAAAATATATAATAATTTAATAAATATTAATATTATAAGTATAAGTATAAGTATTAAAAAATAAAATATATTAAAATATAAATAATAAGATTGATTTAAGATTTTAAATTAAAAGTATATTTAAAAATATATATAGTTAAAAAAATAATCGTCTGATAATTCTAAAAATGAATAGAAAATTATTGAAAAAAAATTAAAAATTTTATAATAAAATTTTTTAAATAAAATAAAATATGAAATAATATAATATTAAAGATAATAAAAATTTAAAATTAAACCAAATATGAAAAACTTTGAAGATATGAATAAAAAATATTAAAAACTTTAATTTTAAGTTTATTATCGTGATTTTTTATTTTATTTTAATTTTTATAATAATTGATATTTTCATTTTATTATCATGAATTAAATTTAAATAAATAAAATATTTTTAAATTATATTATATTAAATTAATAAATATTTGTATATAGCATATATCATTATAATTCTATGAGTAACTACTTAATATTTATTAAATATTTGAATAAAAATAATTATATTTAACCATTATACTCACGATTTATTTATATTATTTTGGTTCACATATCTATTAAATATTACTGATATATATAACAATATATCAAAATATACATACATAAAATTAGACACCATTTATAAATAAAATACTTAATGTTAAAAATATACATATAATTAATTTTTTATAATTTTTTTGAACGAAGTTATAGCACCACCTCGCCCCATGAAGCTCTTCGCCCAAGGTTGCTATCCCTCTGTTTTTCCTTCAAAATTGCAAATGAACTGCTGCTTCTTCCCCAGGACCTCTAAATTTTATATGTTCTATCAGAAGGTTAACTCCAAAAAAATATTCACAGAAGGTTAACTACAAAAATAAAAAATAAAATAAATAAATAAATAAAAGAGAATGAAATATATTATTCATGAACATTTCTATGATTCTCATATTAACAAATAAGAGCCTCTCTCTTTTTATTCCTAACAGGACCTACTTGACGCATGTATTAGCATTAAACGTTAGCGTAATAAGTGGGGTCGTAAATGTATCTAATCATATTTTATAAAATTTGTATTTTATAAGATGATTTGGGTTAAGAATAAAGATTCTATTTCTCACTCAATTTCTTAAATTTATATACTTTATTTTAATAAGTATATAAAATTTAAATATTTTTAAATTTAATTATATTTAAATTTAAATTAATAATAAATATGATTGACTTTTCGTATTTATTATAAAGTGGTTAAAACAACAATGTAATCATTCTCATTTCAAGCAATTTGCTTGATCTCAAACTTTGAAAATTTTGAACATTTTTACTTTAACCTCTTCAAATAATCTTTTCATCCCTAGTTTTAAATGTCCTCGAGAACTAATTGACCACTAGTCTAGAATCATTATGCAAGATGATCTTATTTGTCCTAAGCTTTTTCGATGTCATGGTCCCAAATATGACCACCCCTAACGCGACACCATTGAAGTTGTGTGCTCCATCAATGAATGCTTGCCAGGTTTGCCTTTCCTTTTGATCCACCCCATATGCTTTCTTTTTCCATTCATTGCTGACGACTTCTAGTGTCTCACTAAATTCAACCACAAGCTTGGCCACAACTTGTCCCTTAATGACTATTCTAGCCATGTATTTAATGTCATATGCTCTCAATTCTATGGCGATCTGTGCCAACCTTCTTGCTATTTTTGGTCTCGTCAGTATGCTTTTCAGTGGTAGGGAGGTAAGTACTATCACTGTGTAGGAGCTGAAGTAATGTTTGAGCTTCTGCATGCTAACTTTGAGGGCAAAGGCCAACTTGTTAAGAGTTGGGTCTCTACTTTGAGCATCCGTTAGGATTTTATTGATGTAGTAAATGGGATGCTAAACCTTGTATCTTTTGGCTAGGAGTGCGACACTGCAAGTCTGGAGAGCCATTGCCAAATATAAGTAAAGTGTCTCACTAGGGAGAGGTTGACCAAGGCATGGGGTTGTTTAGGTATCGTTTAATTTCTTCAAATACCATGTCATAGTTCTCGTTCCAAAAAACTAACGTGTTTTTCCTTAGCATTTTGAAGAATGGTAAACACTTGTCTGTGCATTTAGAGATGAACCTGTTTAGTGCCACTATTCTTCCATTGAGTTATTAGATCCCTTTCAAGTTAGTGGGTGGCCTCATGTTGACCAGGGCCTGTATCTTTTCTGGGTTGGCCTCAATCCCTCGAGCAGATACAAGATATTCTAAGAACTTTCCTGCAGTAACATCAAAGACACACTTCTTGGGGTTAAGCCTCATACTATACCTACAAATTATCGAGAACACCTCCTCTAGGTCTTTGACATGAGTCAGGGGTTATGTTGATTTCACTATCATGTCATTCACGTATGCCTTCAGGTTTCTCCCTAGCTGTTCTACAAAAATTTTGTTGACGAGGCACTGATATATAGCACCCGCATTCTTCAACCTAAATGAAATTCAAGTATAGCAAAAGGTCCCTTCCTCGATGATGAAGGATGTTTTTTCCTCGTCCTCAATGTGCATTTTGATACGATGGTATCCTAGAAATATACCTCCAAGAAACTCATCAGTCCAAAGCCAACGACAACATCAACTAGCTGATAAATGCTTGGAAGGGAGAAGCAATCTTTGGGACATGCCTCATTTAAGTCTGTGAAAGCCACACACATACGGGATGAACCACATGCTTTTTTTTACCAAAGCCATATTTGACAACTAAGTAGGGTAGTTGCTTCCCTTATAACTCTTGTTTTTCCAAGGGTGGCAACCTAATTTATTATCACCTCATTCTCATCCCTCGAGAATTTTCTCTTCCTTTGTTGGATAGGTCTAGCCTTTGGTTGACATTTAACCTATAAGTTATGACCTCTAGGTCAATTATAGGCATGTCTTTCGAAGTCCATGCAAAGACGTCAGAATTAGCTTTGAGGAAATGTGAAATTTTCTCCTCCACCTCTGGTGTTAAGTTCGTACTTAGTTTCAAAGGATGGTTCTCACCCTTACCTTCTATTGGCAGGTTTCACACCTCATTTAAATTGATAGACCATGCCATAATTTTAATCCTCGACTTCCTTTAAGGGAGGCCCTATGGTGATTGCTACTTATGGGTGAGCTCTTTCATGGTGGCGTTGTAACAACTTTTGGCCTTCTCTTGAGCTCTTTTTATCTCCTTCGTGCCCTTATCAGTAGGAAATTTGATCACTTGGTGGAAGGTAGATGAGATTGCCTTCATTTTGTGTATCCATGACCTGCCTATAATGAAATTGTAGTGAGATAGGACATTAATAATCATAAAATTAGTCATCACATTTACCATCTTTCCGTGACGTGCAACACCACGATCCCTACAACTAGGTGGTGTTGTTGTTGAATCCTACCAAGGGTAGTTCTGTCCTTATAATGTCAATCTCTTTCATTCCTAGGGCTTTTGCGATAGGAAAAAAGAAGAAGATCCATTGAGCTTCATGTGTCAATCATGATCCAACATACATCGCAAAACCCAATTCTCAAAGTGATCACTAAAGGGTCTTCATGATGGGATAAGGTCTCGTCCTCCTCAGTGAAAATGAGCTTCCCAGAAGACCTCGCTTTTTCCAAGGCATACACATGTGGGGTATGATGTAGCTCCCTAACGAACCTTTTACGTGATTTTTTTGAGACCCCACTGATTCCAGGCCTTCTATGTATGGTATGGATAGTTCTGACGGTAGGCTTGTTGTGATAGTCTCTCATGTTGTTTGATGGAGTGGGCGGTTTAGATGCCTCTTGCCTATTTTGATTTACTCCTTTTTCACCATTTCCTTCTACAAGGTCCTTCAAATGCCCTCTGGCTAATAGCTTATCTATCTCTTTTTTGAGGTATCTACACACAATTTATTGTCTCATGACACAAATATTTATGAAAGGTGCACCATTTAGTTGTGTCCCTAAGAGGAGACTTCATCTTTGGTGGCCATCTAACATTTGGCTCCTCCTTCATCCTTAATATAGCCTGAGCCAAACTCACTCTTAATGAAGGCCTTCTAAAAGGTGAGAGTGATCTCCTCCAAAGCCCTATATTATTTAACCATTGTCCACTTCTTTTGTTTTTTTGGTACAAAACGTTTGTTTCTATTGATCCCACTACTCTGATTTCCCCTGTTAGGACTTATCCTTCTTTTTTCTTTCTCTAACGTATCCTACACATCGGCCTGATGGCCTTGATAAGGCCTAACTCTCTTTCCAAATTGAAATTTTTTCTCACCTCTCCATATGCTTCTTCCAAAGTATGAGGAACTGTCTTTGTAAGCTCTACAAATAGGTCAAATTTCTTTAATAGGCCAAGCCTAAAGGCTTTTATAGTGATAGAGCCAGGATAGTCAGAGATTTCTAACTTTTCCTCCCTTAATCGTTTCATATACTCCTTGCTAGACTCACCTCTCTCTTAAATAATTGAGAAGAAATGGTGTGATTCATTCCTTAAAGGCTTGTTACAGGAGTAATTGGTGATAAACAACTTGATAAACTGTGAGAAAGAGGTTATGGTGTGAGGTGCACATCATGTCATCTCTTTTTTCCTGTGTAAGACTCATACGAGCCATGGTCATCTTAAAATGTTATACATGCATGACATGTCTTTAGTTCCCAAGTAATTAGAGCATTTGAGAGCATTGAACTTAGTTGGCGGTTCATCATTTTTTATCTTATCGGAGATTGGGGGAGACACAAAGCTGCTCATAGTCCTTATTTACATCATAGAGGGCCTTACTCTTCTCATGTCTTTCATTGGCCACTCTTAATGCCTCGTCTTGCTTTTTGTTACCTTACTTCAATGCCTTAAATCGCACCTCCCATTTTTTCCTCTCCTATAACCATTGCTTGTTGCTAGGTATCGTCGAGCTAGAAAAAGGGTTCCCTTCAACTTCTTGTTTGCCCTGATTTGACTTAGGCACGATGCATTCTGACCTTTTTCTGTCAATTAGGCTAGGGGTTCGATCCTTAGTGGCCCCTATCTAATTATGAGCATATAGACCTATTTTCTTGCCTAATCTTCTTGAGTTCTCTTCTTAACTCGAGGAGTTGACGAGCCAACTCTTACTAAGTGTTAGTCTCTACTTTGGTCTTGTTATGGATAGGCGAGGCATTGTCTGTTGATGTTGCGGCCTTCTCGTTTGTTATTCTTAATTGTTCTTCAACACACGTTCCTACCATAGTGATAAGTAATAGGGGATGCTTAGTCTCTTAAATCTCTCTCAAAATTCAAGATGAATCCTATAAGGTATAAGGGGGTTAAAAGTTAAAGCTCAACCTCAGAATCTGAACCTTACAGTGAGTTTTAAAATGTTAGGATTGATCCAATTTTCAAAGAGAGAATTTGAAAAAAAGTCAAAATAATTGATTGAATATGTAAATTATTTAAGAGATTATCTATTTATAGAACATTAGTACAGATATCGATTATATATAATGTACACATAAATAGGATGTAAGAAGGGTGCAAACAGTAAAAAATGATAAATTTTATGGTTTAATGTCAATGATAGCTCGAATTGGTGATCGATTTTATAAATCCCTTAAATAAGTCTCTCTTTTGTTAGTGCATTGTGAGTGCGTTGTATTAACGCTCGGGTTGTTAGATGGAACAAACTACTAATAGGTACATATTTCCGTAACCAACTTTTCCAAGAAACTCTAAAAATGAAACGTAACTAGTACTCAATCCCGAATTAATAAGAAGCATTCTTCATGTGAAAAAGAAAGAAAGAATAAGCTTGGACTATTCTTCATTTGACCTTTTATTCTTATACATATCTGTTCAAAATTATATATTTGAAGCGTCAAAGTTAGTAAAGACATTGAATTTTCCCCGCAAAACTAATTGAAGCGTCAAAGTTAACAAGTACTATATATTAGAATTAAACCCCGGAGATTCGTCAACTAAATTCTGAGGTGTTATTCATTCGCGCGGCCCCCCTGAGAAGAAAGAGAAGAAGGCTAGTTTAATTGGTAGCTAGATTGGGAAGAAATTAAAAGATGGAAATATGGAAAATTATGATCATAGCGTTCGTTTGTACAGTCGTCTTATTTACTGCTGTAAGTTTCTGTTGTCGTGGCGGTGGGGGCGGGGGCGGAAGCGGTGGGGGCGGAGGCGGGAGTGGTGGGGGCGGGGGCGGGAGCGATTGGGGCGGAAGCGGTGGTGGTATTGATCATCATGATCTTCATCGTCATCATCATCATGATCATCATCATCATGATCATCATCATCATGATCATCATCATCATAATCATCAACATGATGCTGGAGGGATAGGTGGCATTGTGGGTGGCGATCATGGAGTCGGTGGTAATTTTGGAGGTGGCGATCATGGAGTCGGTGGTAATATTTGTTAAGCAATGTTTATCGTGTGACCGATTATTATTGTTGCTATTTATTTTAATATATTTTGGGTAGGGTTGGATTCTGTAGATATTTTGAAGAAATGTCAACCTTTTGCATCCATAATTGCTGTGGTTTTAAAAGGTGTTACAATTTATTAACACATCTTTAAAATGTTAATTTTACATAGTATATCAATGTGAATTATTCTTGATGTAACATTGAACATTCTCTTAGGAACTATATTTGTAGTAGTGTTATAACTTTTCGTTAGATCGTATATTTAAATTTGAATCCAATTCTTCTTTTATTTAATAAAAAAATAAATTTTAGTAATTTTAACAAAAAATTATGTTTAATTTATATTTTTAAGGTAGTAAATTACATATGATCAACAGAGGTAGGAGGGCTTTCAAGGGAAATTAAATAAACAACGAAAATAAAGTATAATAAAGAGAACCTTAACTGCAGTTATTATAGCTAGACCAATGGATCGGATTTCAAAGTTCCAAGACCGACAGATGTCAATTTTGGTACTGCGTTTAGATCAAAATGTAAAGGCCCTTATTTTGCTTCCTTCTCCATGTTTTGTTGAATATTAATCTTCTTAATTTCTTGCCGAACAAAATTGGACCCATTATTGAGTATATCAAATGTGAAACAAACAAAATGAAAATTACAAGATTCATCGAAAAGTACTAGACTACCTGTTTCTATCAGATGTTAAAAACGTAATGTCATGCTTTGCTTTTGTTAGCCTTAACCCTCAGAGGCAAAATTGATCACAATCAAACTTGGATCTTGATAGAAGTTACCCAACCATATTTTAATCACTTCTATTCCTCCTCAAAGAAATTTTTAAAGACCAGGGGTCTGTAAATTATAAAGGTAAGAGTAGTGCCAGCAACATTTTTCATTACTCTCATTTCCACTTGCACCATTCATCCTTAAATGAACAATCTCCTTGCATTTGACATACATTACCAGATGGAATTATGAGAATCTCAAATCATATCAGCTCCTATCGGATAATAACACAAATATTATTATTCTCAACGCAAAAGATTTTGAACAATATATATGTAGTTGCATTCCCGAATGAATATTAAAAGGGTGTGTGTAACAGTAAGTCAAGGCACCCAAATAGCTTGAAAATGTTTGATGAAATAAAATCAAAATCAAAATCAACTTAGCTTAAATTATTTCTTTAACTATCAATTACGTTCTATCATGAAGCATGATACAAATCCATAAAATGGACAATCAACAACAAGCCTACCACCTTACCGAAGGTTTTTGTCATGTTTAATGCTCAATGAAATTTTTGAGGTTCTTCAACCACTGAAAGTACTCCTTGTTGTCTTTGTTAATCATGTACTCGAGCAAGAAATTGGTTGTGCTTGGTTTGACCCCTCGAACCTCAAGATATTTGTGAAAAGCCTTTTGCAAGTTCTCATCCAGATCGCTGAGGAAAAAAGAGTCGTAAGAGGAAACACATGACAAACAACAATCATCAAACATCTCAAGTTCCCAACAGAGTTAAAGATTGTAAAACTATAAGCTTACTTGAAATCGGGCCCTTCATATGCTAGTTCATCTTCAGAACCTTCCGTTTGCTTAATTGATAAGCTATCAATGGTAATCTCATCAGGAAAGGCAGTGATACCAAACTCAAGTTGCGGTCCATTTTCTTTAGAAATACTCACAACCATAGGGATGCTGCTATCATCACTCTTCTTCTTATCGTCGCCGTCGTCATCATCATCATCATTCTCATCTTCCACATCGATATTGGGTATGTCCACTTGAACTTTAATGGTTTCATTGTGGTATTCTCTAGTGAGTAAAACAGTTCTTTCTCCAGTATTATCTTGAATTTCAAAAGGAAAACTATCTGGAAGCTCCACTTCCTAAATTTACAAAAAACACATCCAAGTAATTGAAAAAAAAAACATTCATTACAATTAAATTTACGAAAAGCATGTCAAGAATTTAAAGAACCTGCTAAAGAAATATACGAAGATATGCAAATGCGGTTCTCTAATGTAGGAATATAGGTAACCGAACCAGGTATCATAACAAAGTATTTGTGCTCATTACAAAGCTTGTTTCCAAGCACAGATTTTTTAACATCCATGCACCAGTTAAAATTTGATAAAGCAAAAAGATGTAAAAGATATAAATATCTATCTAGGAGCTCATGTCAGATCACAGGTTATCATCAGATGCCAAAGGAGATGATCATGTAAATTAAAAACTAAAGATTTTTCCTTTCAGCGAAATTTGAGGTTCTGGTTTCATTTTCAATAGTAACAACCAATGCAGCCAAAGTGCCAAACACATCACTAGACCATCCAAAAAGAGCATAGAAAAAAAAAAGATCTCCAGCAAACATAGAAATATCATATCATGTAATAATGAACATATTCAGATTAGACCCGATTTGTTTTCCGCCATAAGTCCAGAACCATAAAGGGTCAATGAAATTATTACGTATATAAATATCAGTCAACAAATAAAATCAGTTCAGGGATAAACCTCATCTAAACTAAACCAAAAATCATATTAGTTTTAGAAAAATTAAGATAAACATAAGAGAAAATAAATTTAGGAACTAACAAGGTTTTGATCTTCCTGAGCACACTGGATCTCGGATTCAAGGACTACTATCAGATTCTCATCGGCACTTCGTTTGGAATTCGTCTCCGTAGAGAATGGCATAAATTGAACGGAGCTTTGGCGAAAGACATCGCAACCGAGACTTGCCTTCCCAGTCGTGAGGACGGCATATATTGCACCGTGGAAGGTTCTAGAGGATCCAGCGGAGCGAATTGCAAGGGGCAGGACGGAAAAAGACGCTCTGCGAAGCAGGGAGTGGAAAGCCATGGTATTGATTCTTGAAAGAGATCCGGATGGCTGAGGAAATGGAATAATGTCGGTTTCGCTCCAAGGGGTTTAGCCGTTTAGGGTTTTTGGAGCTTTCGCGGTTTTTATTTATATCAAGTTATCAACATTCTTTAGCCCCCAAAATTTTTTTTTGCGTCATCCTCTTTATTAATTATTCTTAATTTATTTTGAGTAAAGATATTTAATAAATAATTTATTATATCTTTATTAATATTATTATTATATAAAATTATCATTAATAACAAATTTAATTAAAACAATATCATCATCCTTTATATTTTCTAGGATGATTTATAAACATTAGCTCATTTTTAATCTTATGTATTTGACGAAAATATTTTAAGTACTCATTAAGAAGTGAATATTGAAGAAATCAATATTTGAAGAAATAATTAGAAGAAAAAATCAATGTTTTCTGAGTATATTTTTCTTAATTTGTATCGGAAATTTATATTGTTTATATAGACAAATATCAATTACTATTTCACCCACCACCATGATTGAATTGCATGGTTTATAGCTGCTTGGTAGGCGCGGTGTATATTGGAAAAAATGTTTGGCGTCGGTGCAGTGTTTGTTGAATTGTGTTGCAGTGTTTGTTGAATTCAACACTCCCTCTCAAGTTGGTGCATAGATGTCTTTCATGCCCAACTTGACTAAAACTTCTGTGAATACTCGATATGAGACTGCTTTAGTGAGGATGTCAGCCAATTGATCTTCTGACTTAATTTTTGGTAATTCTAATGAATTTTCTTCTAACTTTTCCTTAATAAAGAACCGATCAACTTCAAAATGTTTTGTACGATAGTGTTGAACTAGATTATGAGCAATATCACATGTTGCTTTATTGTCACAAAATAACTTAATTGATTCTTTAGAAGGATATCCCAAATCTTTCAAGAGAGATTGTAACCACAAGGCCTCACAAAGCCCAAGTGTCATGCCTCTGTATTCAGCCTCTACGCTTGAACGGGCAACAACATGTTGTTTCTTACTTCTCCATGTTACAAGGTTTCCCCTACTAAAGTGAAGTAGCCTGATGTAGATCGCCTATCATTTATTGATCCAGCCCAATCAGCATCAGTATATACTTCTATTCTTTGGAACTCTGAGTTTTTAGTAAACAATACTCCTTTTCCAGGAGCAGACTTTAAATACCTCAAAATACGAATAACTGCATTCATATATTGTTCTCCAGGATTATGCATAAATTGGCTGACAATACTTAAAGCATAGGCAAGATCTGGTCTTGTGTGTGCCAAATACATCAACCTTCCAACAAGCCTTTGGTATCTTTCTTTATTTGTTGGAACTTGATCAACCTTGATACATAACTTTAATCCTTCCTCTATTGGTGTATTAGCTGGTTGACATGCCGACATACCAGTTTCTTTTAATAAATCTAAGGCATACTTTCTTTGAGATAAGAAGATTCCTTCTTTTGATCGAGAAACCTCAATCCCAAGAAAATATTTTAAGGAACCAAGGTCTTTCATTTCAAATTCCTTGGACAAATAACTTTGGTGAGCTTTCCTTTCTTCAAGATCATTTCCTGTTACTATCATATCATCAACATATACAATAAGTGCAGTGATCTTACCATACCCTTTTTTCAGAAATAAAGTATGGTCTGAATTGCTTTGCTTGTAGCCAAATGCCTTCATTGATTTTGTGAACCTACCAAACCATGCTCTTGGGGATTGTTTCAATCCATATAGTGATTTTTTTAATTTACACACCTTTTCATCATGGATTTTGGATTTCTTGATTCATAGTGGTAAATCCATGTAGACTTCTTCAATTAAATCTCCATGTAGAAAGGCATTTTTTACATGAAACAGTTATAATGGCCAATCTAAATTTGCAGCTAGAGATACCAAGACTCGAACAATGTTAATTTTGGCTACAGGCGCAAATGTTTCTGTATAGTCGATCCCATATGTCTGAGTGTATCCTTTTGCCACCAATCTTGCTTTATAACATTCAATCATACCATCTGCTTGATACTTTACTGAAAAAATCCATCGACATCCAACAATTTTCTTTGTTGGTGGACGATCGACAAGTTCCCAAGTTCTATTTATTTCTAAGGATCTTAGTTCTTCATTCATAGGAATGGGCACGGGGACGGGCGGGGACGGTTTTTGATATAACCGTCCCCGAACCGAATTATATAACCTATAACCGAAACCGCCCGAAAACCGTTACGGTTCGGGGACGGTTTTTTACCCGCGGGTAACGGTTCGGGACGGTTATGAAAAAAACCCCGAAAAAAAACCGAAATATATATATAATTTAATTTATTAAATATATATAATTAATTTTTTATTTATAATTTAATATATAATTTAATTAATTAAATATAATTAATTTCGGGTACGGGCGGGTACGGTTTTTAGTATAACCGTAACCGAACCGTAACCGTTGTTTCATATTCGGTTTTTACCCGAAACCGTCCCCGTCCCCGAATTTTACCGGTTAAAAACCGAACCGCCGGTTCGGATAACCGCGGATAACCGAACCCGCGGTTTTTTTGCCCATCCCCATTCATTCATAGTATCTTTCCATTTTGGGTCAGCTAAAGCTTCCTGCACACTGTTAGGAATAGATACGGCAGATAATTGATTCACAAATGATATGTTTGATTTTGACAAACGATGTTTAGACATATAGTTACTCATGGGATATTTGACTTTACTAGAAATCTCAGGTTTATACATGGCTTTAGGAATACCTCTATTAGGACGTGATGGAAGTATTTTTCTGGCTGGTTCAATAGTTGGAACATTCTCTACAAACGATTGGTTAGGTATATCAGCAACTTGTGGAGAAGGAAACTCGTACTCACTTTGTGGTAGAAAGGAACTTGCTTGATGATCTTGAAATTGATGAGGACTTGATTCCATTTCCCTTGAGTCTTTTTCTATATTGAGAGTTATTACCATCTGAATTCAAGTTATTTTTATTTTCCTCACATATAATTTGTCTTTCTTCATAAGGAAACAATTTATGTCTTTCTTCATAAGGAAACAATTTATATGTAAGGGTGATAACTGTATTTTATATAGTCATTTTCACCTCTTTTATTAATTATAATTGCTATGTTTGTAATGTTTTTAGTTAATTTTAGTTTAATAAATTAGTATTTACTTCTTTTTTATATATTTTAATAAAATTAAATAATTTGTATAGAAAAACTTAATTAATTGCAAATTTATGTCTAAAAATATAATTTCAAATAATATAGTTCTTAATTACAATTTATAAAAGTCAAAAATATAATTTAAATTAAAATCGGGCTTAATTTTAATTATTAAAAGTTTAAAAATTTAATTTAAATTAGAAAAGGGCTAAATTGTAATTAAAAAAAGTTGAAAATGCAATTTGAAATAAATTTGTGGGTCAAAATGCAATTAATAAAGTTTAATTTTTTGCGCAGGTGAGAAGAATCACGCGCCAATATGCACCCGCGAAACGTGGACCGTCCGATCAAAGAAGAAACGGCTGAGATTCGCGCGTGCCATTCACACCCGACCAACTCGCGTGGGTTCAGATTCTTTCACATGGCTTGGCGCCCTAGTGGGGCCCACTGCCGCGCAGGCCGGCGTGTAGGTGGGACCCACTCTCTGACGCGTTCAGCCGTTGTCCCCCACGTACACGCGCCTCTGATCCCGTGCGCTGATCTCCGCGTGCAGCCAGATTTTTCTCCAATAAGAAGCTGGCACGTGTCCACTCTGAATCCTAACCTAGAATCAGCAACTCCCACGTGTCCCGTTCTATTTTTTAGCCAATCAGGTGATGACACGTGGCATGTTATGATGAGCGCGGAAGCACAGGATCAAGGCCGTGTGTAGCTGTTTTCTCCGTGCTTTGTTGTCTCCTACGTTGTTTTCCGCATCCAATGAGAATCTGCCACGTGTCCGCGTTAATTCCTTTCAGCGAATCAGACGTTGGCACGTGGCACGAAATATGAATTTAAAAAATGCAGAATCGACGCCCCTATCTCACGCGTAATTTATTTAATATTTTCGATTCGATTTTCGATTCAATTTTGTCCCCCACGCATTTTAATTTATTATTTTTCCCACACTTCTCTGTCCCCCGCGTGTATTAAATTTTAATATTTTTTGATGTATTATTTTGGGTATAAATAAGAGATAAGATGATAGTGTTTAATAGTTTTTTTTAGTTTGTAATTTTTGTGGTGTTTGTGTGTTGGCTGTGGAACACGCAGAAGCCATTTTTGGCTTTTGTTGTGTTCTGCATGTGCCAAATATTTGCTCTAATTGATGTTTTAATTTTCCATCTTCTTCATCTTATTTTTCTGTATCTGTTATAATTTTTATTTTTATTTTATGAAGTAATTTAATTTTTCTAGGGTTGCATTTGATCTAAATATATGATGCTTTATTTTAATTATTTTTGATAGATTTATAAGACATTCGATTTGTTTGTTCTATTTTATGCTTATTGCTTTTTGATTATTTACAAATCTTATCGAAATGATTCGTGACACATGAATAAACTTGGAAGAGGCATTTGTGTGTATATTGCTCGTAAATAGAATGACATGTATGATGAAGGATAGGAATATACCCTAATTGTATGTGTGGCCATTTGAAAACTTAAAACGTAATGAATCTTGGCGAATTTAATTCTCATAGAGATATAGTGAATTAATTTGACGAGGTGTGTTTGTACGGAGCTCGGAAGAGATGTATGAATAAAATTAGAAGTTTTCAGTTGACAAATTAAATGTACTAAAAAATATAAATCAAAAGAAAATAAAATGATTTGAGTTGATTAATCTGGTGAAAAATTGCAATCCTAGATTTCTTTTATTTTGTTTTTAAACTCTTTTCTTAAATTTGCTACAATCAACGTGCGTTTTGAATAAAATCAGAGAGAGATAATTTTAGTACTCAACAAACTATAGTAACAAATATCCGTGGGAACGATAACTTACTTATCAAATTTTATTACTTGTGACCGTGTATACTTGCACGTTTTTTGTGTGTTGAAAAACACGCAACAAAGGGTCTGAATTTCAGCATGGTTGTACTCCCCTTGAAATTCAGGTGTAGATGAGAAATACATTATATCTTCATGAAAAATAACATCCATGGTGGTAATCATTTGTTTTATAAGAGGATGATAACATCGATACCCCTTTTGTTGTATGGCATATCCCATAAAAACACAACGTATTGCTCGTGGATCCAACTTGCTACGTTGTTGTTTATGTAGGTGTACAAATGCCACACAACCAAAGACATGAGGAGGTAAATTGGGAACACTTGGTGCAACAATTGCTTCAGTGATGGCTTGTAGTGGTGTTTCGAAGTTAATGGGACTAAAAGGTACCCGATTGATCAAATATGCAGCAGAACTAATTACTTCTCCCCAATAAGATAATGACATATTAGGTTCGATCAATGAGGCACGGACAACTTCCAACAAGTGTCAATTTTTTCTTTCTGCAACTCTTTTTTGTTGAGGTGTATCAACACAATTAGTTTGATGAATAATCCCTTCTGTTTTAAGATATTCTTGAAGCTTAGAACTTTTATATTCTCCTCCATTGTCATTTCGTAGAACTTTAATCTGTGTTTTATATTGATTACGAATCATTTTATGAAATTTTCTAAATAATACATTTACCTCACTTTTAGATTTCATTAAACAGACCCAAGTCATTCTACTAAAATCATCAATAAATGTAACAAACCAACGTGATCCTCCCAAAGTAGAGACTTTGGAAGGACCCCATACATCAGAATGTATAACCATAAACGGAAATGGACTTTTATTTAAGGTTACAGGAAATGAGGAACGATGACTTTTTGCTAGTTCACAAACATCACATTTTAAAGTAGAAATATCGAAGCTCAAAAATAAACTTGGAAATAATTTCTTTAAATTTCCAAAAGAAGCATGACCCAATCTCCTATGCCATAGCCATATATTTGATTCATCCTTTTTAGATCCAGTTACTACCAATGCATGATTTGTTGAATCCAAGTCCAAATAATACAGGTTTCCTTGCCTAACACCACGACCAATCGTTTGCTTTGTTTGAATGTCCTTGAACACACAAAAATCAGGCCAAAAAATAACAAAACAAGATAAAGAGTGGTTATTTGAGAAATAGATATAAGGTTATACTTTAAAGAGGGAACAACTAGTACTGAGTCTAAATTCAGAGTACTAGTGAGAGACAAAGATCTTTCCCCAATGACTGGGGTTGTGTTACCATTGGCAGTGCAAACAGTTTTGTGTGAGGATGGTTTTGAGATTTGTCTAGAATCGAATGTCATATGATCAGTTGCACCTGAATTAATTATCCATGTATTATTAAAAACAGGAGAAAAAGCTTTAAGTATCTTACCAACATTTGCTGAGGAGTTTGCAACATGATCTTTTGTTGTTTCAGCAATGGTGGCAGTAGATATCTGTCGTGGATTTTTCTTCCGAGAGTCACGGTTGTGATCCCACCGGTCAGGATATCCCACAAGTTCAAAACATCGTTCTTTAGTATGACCCTTTTGATGACAATGGGTACATTTAAATGATGATTTATCAGTCACCCTTCGTTCTTGCTGATTGGAAAAAGAACGATTTTTAGATATCATGGCGGAAGCGTCAACGTCTCCAGATTTTTCCTTCAATGATGTTCGACGTACTACCTCCCGTCGAATCAAGGAATAAAAACCTTCTAAATCTGGGATAGTTTCTTTTTGCAAAATTTCTCCACGAACCTGCTCAAATTCATCATCTAATCCAACAAGAAAAATATGTATCCTTAGTCTTTCAACAGACTCTTGATAGGATATTAGATCATTAGGGCCTTTCATGACCACCTTATCACGATGGTCTAGCTCTTGGAAAATTCCAGTCAACTCTTCATAATACTCTGAAAGTGATTTTCTATTTTGTTTGAAAGTAAATGCTTTTTGGTTTAAGACAAATACCTGTAATTCGTCACTTCCATCATAGAATGCTTTTGCCAAAGCACCCCAAATTTCAAGAGAAGTAGGTATGCGTAAATATCGCTTCATGATTTCTGGACTCATTGATATAAGGATCCATCTCTTCACTTTTTGATTTTCTGCATACCACCTGTTATAATTGTTCGATGTTTTTTCTAGTTGCAAATTTTTGTCATGAATATAAGAGAGTTTTTCTCTCTCTGCAATATGCATTTCCATTATTTGAGACCAAACATCATAATCAGTCTCAGTAAGAACAATTCCAGCATTAAACACACCTTCAGACTGAACCGATTGTACAACAACTGAATTTGATTGCTCCATAGGTAATGAAATTATACCCTCTGTCATGATATTATGGTAACCAAACTAGAAAATGGTGTAATAATTTTAGGATTAAATTTTTTTTTTCCTGTTTTTTTTAATATATATATTTATACTAAATCGGATAAAAAAACACAAACTCGGTTCAAAATTGGTTTAAAAACTTGAAAAACTGAACCAAACCGATTTTAGAAATCCAGAACCAGTGAAAAAACCGAGTTCAAATCATTAAAATGGACCAAACCGATCAAAAATAGAAAAACTGTGAAAAACTGAGAAAACCGGGTTCAGACCGAATCGCCGGTTGAACCAATCTGAGCCGAATCGAGTCGCGCCGAATCGAGCCGTGCCAAACCGAGCCACGCCAGCTGAATCGAGCCACGCCGAATCGAGCCATGCCAAACCGAGCCACGCCAGCCGAATTGAGCCGTGCCGAATTAGTCGAGCCGAGCCGGATGACACGTCATCGTCTTCAACCTCCAGACGGCGTGTGAAGGCGCGTGAAAAATGGTGCCTTAACTTCAGGCGGCGCGTGGGGGCACGTGCTTCACTTTTCTTCTACTCTATTTTTACCAAAATGTTCAAAATTGTGTTTAGAGTAATCTGGTAAAATTAGGTGAGAGAAATAACGCTTCAAAAATGATGTTTGTAATTAATATTTGTATGGGTGTTTGAATAAATTTTTTTTTTCGTAGAATAAATTTTTTCAGAGAAAGAAATCTTTGTTTTAGAAAACAAGAGTTTCAAATTTGTGTAAAGCAACGACTTGGCTCTAATACCATGAAGAAATCAATATTTGAAGAAATAATCAGAAGAGAAAATCAATGTTTTCTGAGTATATTTTTCTTAATTTGTATCGGAAATTTACATTGTTTATATAGACAAATATCAATTACTATTTCACCAACCACCATGATTGAATTGCATGGTTTACAGCTGCTTGGTAGGCGCCGTGTATATTGGAAAAAATGTTTGGCGTTGGTGTAGTGTTTGTTGAATTGTGTTGCAGTGTTTGTTGAATTGTGTTGAAGTGTTTGTTGAATTCAACAAATACTCGTTAAGATCTTATTAAAGGACTACATACCCGTAAAATACAGAAAAAATTCTTGTATTGCACATGGCTTTAAAAGCATTTGTATTTACAATTTTGTCGACGTCTCATTATAAGTACTTAAATAGTGGTAATTAATATTCTGAGGAATATTGAGGATATATAAATTTTTATATTAAATCTTTTATATTGTTATACTTGTTAATATAATATAAAAAAATTAATTTTTAAAATAATTTTTTACATAGTACGATACAAAATGTATGGTATAAATTTGTATAATATTAATATTTATCTTAAAATTCAATAATGATAAGTGCATGTATAAGCATGTTAAAGTTTATTTTTAATTAAAAAATGTCATTAAGATCCCTTAGGATATGTTGGTAGTGTCTATTTGGGATTAATCGAGTTTAGAGAGAAGTTAGGTTGATTGATTAAATATGTGGATCTTATAGAAGGTCCATATATTTATAGAACATTACCTATATATATGTCAATTACATAATGAGTATACATATTTACATGTCAGAGGGATATAATTGGCATAAAGTACAACATATCAGGGATTGAGGTCGATCCCAACTCGGGTTGATCGTTAAGCTCGGGCTGGTTATTGAACTCGGGCTAATCAATGAGCTCGAGCTAACCATTGAGCTCAAGTTGATCATTGAGCTTAGGTTGATCATTGAGCTCGAGTTAATCATTAAGATTGGGTTGATCATTGAGCTAAAGCTGTCCTACGGGTAGTACATCTGGGGTACTTCACCTTCCATCTTGGCTTGAGTGACTTGAATGTGTCGAGCACCAGGCCTGTTTGGATATCCAAACATTTAGTCCCCTTACTCTTTCAGCTCGGGCTTTGGTCTGAGGTGGAATTAATTACCGAGCATGTAATACGAATTGTTCAAATCCCCTAATAAATGTGTGTAAGTTGATTGAAGAGAGAAACCGAATGTCTTTATATAAAAGGGCGCTTGGGCTGGGACTTATCATCATTACCTGCACAATTGAGAAATAGTGAAGAAAAATGCTCGATCGCATCACCTCGAGTTTGTAAAAGGTTTTCAATTCGGTGGTAAGGATTCAACTCCGACTGTAGTTTTCTTTGTTTGAGTTTTTAGAGTTCAAGTGATGATAACCTAACAATTTTCTACTTTCTTTTCAAGTCTATTTTAAAATGATCATTTTCTTTTATATTCAAACTCGACCTTAGGTAACCTATTCTTCACGTACCTTACCCGTCGGGTTTCTTTTTATTTTTTATGTTTTTGTAGCTTTTATAGAATGCATAGAGAAGAGACCTCGACCTCTATCTCGGGCTCCTAGGAGAGCCCCCAATATTCTAACTTGGGCTTTTCCAACGAGGAGAGCTGATCTTCGCCTCAACCTTTTACCTCTACCCATAATCCTTAGACCACTCCTATTGTTAGATTGAGCATGCCTCAGACTTAAATCTTAGTAACTAGGACATGGAGAAAGAAAAGGAGGAATATAGGATGTGGAGAACCCACAGGTCGTACCAAGGGTTGGTTGGTTGTGTTTAAGACTTGTGAGTTGGTGTCTAAGGATGAAGAAAGATTAAAAAAACCTACAACATTCCGTCCTCAGTTCATATAATGATTCCTCTAGAGGGAGCCTATGATAATGATCAACCTCTCTCTGGTTGGGGGTAAGGTTCCCCATATACCCTATGATTAGGAAATTCTTGATTAGGACGTAGCTCACGCCAGGATAGTTGATTCCTAACGAGTGGAGGTCTGCTCTGCCTGACGTTGATTTGTCAAGAACTTGGAGTGGATTTAGAGATGATCGAGTTTAAATGAGGCCTATGTTTTGAAGCAAAACCCCATGAATCCTAAGAGGGTATATATTTCGATGAAGTAGGATTGGAGGATGAACGTGTCACTTCTTAAAAAAGAGTAAAACTAGAAATAATATTTTTTCTATGTTTCAGTTCGGTAGAAGTCTCCTACTAGTGACACTAGGTTGATAAGGAGCATCTGAAACGACACTAAGGTCGTAATAAGTAATATGGATTCCTAAATCATGACCTTGAGTCTTCACGTGAAGCAAATGTTGGCTGATATAAAAAACTATCTTCCTGAAAAGGCAAACTCGAGGACCTTATTAAACACCTCACACTTTGTCGTATATAGGTTGATGAGGCATAGTGCAATGAAGGCTCTCCTAAGGATCAATTGTAAACCCTGAACTCCTTCTAAATGCAGAAATCCTTCTACAGACTTCAGGGACCCATTTGAGGTGGTGGTCCATTATGGTTAACTAGTCCTATGAAGATTAAGGTCGCACCTGTATGGGGGAGCACTCCAATGAGTACACCTTTGGCTTTTGAAGAGGGTTCTTTTAGGGGAAAGAAAAGGGGAAATTCTTCTCATGAAGGTTGTCCTTCTTCGCTAAAGAAGAAGAAGAATAAGGTGGTAGTCGACGAGCCTATCCTCAAGCCTTTGAATCTTTGGCCCCACGATGGGTGCAAAAATGTTTGGGATTGATCTGGTTTACAGAGAAAAAGCTTAGAGAGAAGTTAAGCTGATTAGCTGAATATGTAGATCTCATAGGAGGTCCATATATTTATAAAAAACTATTTATACAGGTGTCAATTAGATAATGAGTACACATATTTAGATGTCATAGAGGTATAATTGGCATAAAGTACAACATATCAGGGGTTGAGGTTGACCCTAGCTTAAGTTGATTGCTGAGCTCGGGTTGGTCATTGAATTTGGACTGATCATTGAGCTCGGACTGATCATTGAGTTTAGGCTGTCCTACGGGTAGGATATCTAGAATGCTTCACCTTTCATCTTGGGGTTGGTGACTTGGCTTGAACAGCTTGTGTGGGTCAAGCATTGGGTCGGTCTGGATATCCAAACAATGTCATTTAGTCTCTTTATTTGTAAATAGTATTGTTTAATTCCCATAATTTTGTAAAAGATACAAACTAAGGATATAAATTATTATTTAAATATATTAAGTAAAGAGAAATATTATTTTAGATTAAAGTGATTTGGTGAAAGTAAACTTAGAATGAACATATTTAAGAAAAAAAGAGTCATTCACGGTTTTCTTCATTTTCAAAGTAATAATAAAATATTAAAATATTAAATATTAAAACAGTACACCATTTGGAACATTTTGAAAATATAAACAAACTACAAAAACTATAAATAAAAAGATTAAATAATACTACTTGCATAATTTAAGAGATATTATTGCACTATTTCTCGAAAAAAGTAGAGTAAATTAAAAAAATAAAACATTGAAGTATCAAGACAATTGTAAATATATGATCTAATTTTATCTCATTACAAAAATAGATAACACTGAACTATCATTAGTGTTGTAAAAGTATTATCCATCAAAGATTTCGTTAAAAATTAATATCCAAATAGAAATTGAGAATTAGTGCTTATCAAAATAGAATTGTTTGTAATCCCTATTGTCCTATTTGAATTATCCTTTGAAATTAGTAAGTGTTTGGAGCCATGAGTTGATGGAATGAGTGAAACTAGAGGCAATGAGTTAACTCTATATGCTTATTCTCGTTATTTTCTAATGGTATACAAATCATATTAAATAATATAATTAAATTAAAATTATAATTGAGATAAAAAATTAATCATCATATGGTAAAAATTGGGTTCATAAGATCCCTAGATTAATAAATTAAATACACATAACTGTGTTCATAAAACTCATATTTTTTATAAATAAAGACATAAAAATTGATAAAGAAAAGAGTAGAAAAAAAAATACAATCAATCTCTTGAATTGTAGTATTAATCTTCTCTTGAATCTCTACCAAAATTGTGTCGTCTCTTGAATTTTTCTGCATTTTTTTCTTTTTTTAGCTCCAAAAATTGACCAAAATTATGCTAATAGAGGTTAAATAGGGTTTATGGAGTGATCAGGGGCATAAATAAAACTCAGGTGCGATCTGGACAGTCAGATCATTTTTAGATCAAGGGTTACGATCAAAACAAGCAAAATTGATATTTTTAGCCAATAAAAACGGACACGTGGTAGGGGAAATTTATTGAGCGAATTAGGGAGCGACGCGTGGGAAGGGGAGACTAATCAGAGTCAACGCTTGCTGAGTTAGTGACACGTGGCGTGGCGTGATTCGTGAAAAGGAATGGCATGGCACACGGGTAGAACATGTGGAGCAATGTCGTAGTGACATGTGGCATGACGCGTTGACCAATTTTCGAACTCGGATTGAATGTTATGTTGACACGTGGCACACATTTCATCCTTCTCACACACGACATAACATGATTTGTTTGATCATAAAAAGTTTATATTTTAATTTTTTTGATAATAAAAATATTATTTATTAAATAAAAAAAATAAATATTAAGTAAAAAAGTGCGCTTATGACTCTACCTTTATAGAGTCATCAGTTGTCAAGATTCAAGCAAATATGGCTTCACCTGATTATATGATAATACCACTATGTAAGATTTTTATTTGTTCTACAAATGTTATACATCGAGAGATGTTTTGTGACACGAATATACTAAAAGAGAAGATTGTAAGGCATTTGAGTGTTTGCGATATTTATGAAAAAATGTTTAAATGTAAACTAACTTCAAGGCACGTTTTCATGTCCACTATTCAAGTCGAAGAAACATCTATGCTTCAAATCAATTTGTTTTAGGTATATATTCATTCTTATGCATGTTAAAATACATGTTATACCCTTAGAAACATTTGGTATATACATTGGTCGATCGATCGAATAGGTTGGATTGAATTTGTATGATCTATGTCCTCTCTGGTTGATTTTAAATTGGGGTAAATCGATCATGTTAGGTTCGATCGATCATGTCCGATCTATCTAGTCTCGGGTTTATTTTAATCGTTGCTAAATTAATTGAAAAATATTTTGATCGATCGACCTTATATGTTTAATCGATCTAGCAAGTAAGGTTTCAACTTGTAACATATTTGTTTACTCGAACTAAATTGTTCTTTTATCATATTATCCATATTAATTATTACTCTGAATTATTTAGTGAACATAATGGTAATTTGTCCTTAACTTAGTATTAGGGTTTCATCTTTACTATATAAACAACCTAATATTCAATATTTCAATCAACCACATTTATTATATTTTCCTAATTGTTTTTGCTCTTTTGCTCTTTTTCTCTGAAATTGTTTTACAAAAATCGAATCATACTTGATTTAGGCTTTTTCTATAATTAATCTATCAAATATTGTGTGATTATGTTTAATTGATTAATGAGTGTATTTATTTTATGATCATATGCTTCAATTTTTGTTCTAGGGTTTGCTTGTTGGTTTTGATTTAACTGATTATTTATTAAGTCATCTAGTTAAAGTTTTTGTTATTAATCTGTTCTAAGACACATTTTGAACTTGTGTTATTTATGTTAACTTTTCAAGTGATAGCTCAAGAGTTTCAATTACTTGTCTGACTCGAGTTTATCGAAATTTTGATCAGGATCCGTACGCTTATCTTGTGAAGATTATAAAAAAATGAAAACTTAGAAATAAATTTCTTGAGGACATTATCTGTGACAAGTAATTTAAGTTTTGATCTTATAATTGAATATTAATTTTCATAATAAATAATTAAATAGTTTGATGAATTGTTAGTTTTTATGTAAGTTAGTATTATAACCTAATTTTTTTTTACATAATTATATGTTTGTATACGTATGAATTTTTAATTTAATATAATTTAATTAATTGTCTATTTACAGTTATTTTAAAAAAATTGATTAACTCACACTCTAATCGGTAGAAAACTATCACCTCACCCAAACAAAACATGTTGCAAGCCTACCATCTTTTATCAGATTTGGAGAGCTAATTAGGTAAACATGTAATCTCACCTCGCTAGCCAAATACTACATCACGAAACTACATTCTCATACAGGTCATATTTACTGTTACAAAATAGCAAATTACGGAGACAAAACTAACTTTAATTTCATCAAATTTATCAATAAGCAAACCCAATATTGAAAAACAAAGACAATTTCTCAGTCCTAAGGGTAATAATACAAATGATCGTCTTCGAAATACACCACTTGTTGGTGGCATAATTAATTATGTGCATAACAAGTAACAATTACTGCAGTAATCATGAGATGTTGAACAATATTAATAAAGAGCGATGACAGCAACTCAACAAGCCATGACAGAGAAAAACTTTGATTTATAGATACTTCTTAAGATGTTCACAAATGACCATCCCAGAGTTCTTCAATGGTGTAGAAGCCTAGAGTCTCATGTACAAATAAGGAACCTTTTATGAGCCTCTCCTGCATTTCCCAGAGAAGACACATTTAATCGTCTATGAACAAACTTTTTAAAGCAGTTGAGTACTCCATCCCTTATGTTTAACAATTATAGAGAAAAAATAATTAAAAAATTAAATTGATAATTTTTTAATAACAATGAGACTAAATTGTAACTAAAAACTAATATATAAATTAAGTGTAACTTTTAATATGAGACTTGACAGTATTTTCACCTAGCAATATATATATATATAGTAATGATGGAAGCAAGCACAAAACTAAAATTAACTTCAATATTTCGACGGAAAAGAAACTGACAAAAGAAATAGGATGAGAACAGATAGGGAAAGAAGAAAAGGTACTTGCCTGCACAACTTCAGAAAACATAGTAATCAATTCATCTGGTAGTGACCAATCAAAGATATCAAAATTTTATTTAATCCTAACATCATTTGTGCTCTTAGGAAGTACACTCTGACCCATTTCTAGACCCCAACGAAGAGCCACTTGTGCCGGAGTCCTGCCCAATGTTTCTGCTACAAAGGTCACAATTGGGTCCTCTAGCACCCTATTCTTGAATGTTGGGGATCCTAACGCTGAATAACACTGAAAATAACGAGAATTACAAACATGTTTAGCAGGAAAGAAAACTATTGTATATTCCAAAAATCAAATGGTAGTGAAATTTTGGTTCAGACATTCCAAGGCTCTTACCCAATTAGTCTAAACCATTAATTTGGAATGTTTAAGTTAAATTGTATATATGTTATGTATCAATTGTTTGAATATTTTTATTTATTTATTTCCTTAATTAGGATCTATATTTTTGTACAAATAACAAATTTGGGTCAATGAGAAAACTATATTTTTCATACATTGATTGTATTTTGATATCAGAGTTAGAAGGCTTCTATTCAAGATCTAATAACCCTAATTATTGAATTGTAAATGTTTTTCATATATAATATATAGACTCAATACTTATAGAAAATGATAAGGGTTATTGGATATGTAGCCACTGTAGAAGTATGCTTGCATGTGTTTTGATTAAAGTGATTTTTTTAAAAGCATTTTTTTAGAAAGTGCTTTTAGGAAGAGGCACATAGCTTGTGCTACACAATATTTGATTTCTATTCGCTTGAAACACCTCTCACTAATTTTTTTTTCCTGTTTAATTAGGAAGAACTTTGTTGTTGTTAGAAGCTCTATTATAAGTCTAAAAAACAATACCCAACGGGGTTGTATGTTTATGCGCATAAGAGCATGTAAAAGTAATTCTAACTGTAAAAAATGCTTTAGGGCTAAATAGAAAAATATTGTGTATCCTACCTGTAACACAAATAAGGTTTTTATTTTTGATTTTTTTAAGTTGGTCCATTAACTTTAACAAGTTGGATACTTTAATCCAAATTAATCCCTAGAAATAGAACTCCAATGGGTTAACCAAGTAGGACATTAAAAGTCTATAGGGTGATTTGACCTATATTTATTTTTAAAATATATTTTTAATGATTACGATATATCGGTAGAATTAAAAAACCCTTGACGAAGAGAATATAATAGTAATAAATTTGCTTACTGCGAACCTCTAAATGATAAAATTGATTGTGAAAAGGATAGTGTTAAAAAAAATTCGTAACTTTCGTTTAGTTGTTTGAAGAATCACATATAAATAAATCGATCGTCATTGAATTTTTATCGTTGAAAACTTTCTAACGACATCGATATCTTCAATTTTGGATGAATATTTTAAAACTTAACATCAATCAAATCATTAAATAGATTTCTAAAGTCTAATTTATAACCTATTTGACATTTAAAATATAACCTTAAAATACTATTAAAAAGTTATTGAAATAAAGTGTACAAACCATCAAAACAAGTGAAATTATGATTTTCCACTTTTTAACACTTTTAGCATAATCACAAACAAACAAATATACTCTAAATCCCTTTTGGTGAATCACACTTACCGACAAACGAACTCCCATAGATTTGCAACAAGAATGAAGAATTGGCTGCTGCCATATAGGGTGGCATTCCACCTGATTAACAGCAGGAGGTATGCGAGCAATTTCTAGTAAATCTTGAAGCTTCTTTACAGAGAAATTAGAAACTCCAATAGACCGAGCCTTACCAGAGTCATAGAGTGGCTCCATTGCTTTCCATGTACTAGGTATGTTGGGTTGGGTAAGGTCTTCTGGTTCAGGTCTATAGCCATCTAAACGTTTTTTCATGCTAACTGGCCAGTGGATCTACACAGATTATGACTAGTTGAAAGCCCGTGTTCTATTACACAACATAAAGCAAAGAAAAACACCCCTAACTTATTTGCTTTATTGAGGGACTGCTTGCTTTTACTTATGAGACTCTATAAAAGTAAATATGATAGAAAAAAAGTGCTTTTAAATCAAATAATTTTTTATTTTTTGCCAAATATACTTGTTTCTTGACAAAATGTTTCTTCACAAAACAGAGTTCGATTGAAATCACTTTTTTTTTACCTTGTGAGGATCAATAAAATACTTGGATATATATATTCTTTTTGATCTCACTCCTTGGAATTTAATGACCAAATTGCATATAAGAGAAAAAAATATATATTTGAAAGTAGCCAGAAACAGGTACAGTTGATTAATGATCAATAGATAGATAATATAAATGCATAATCATTATGATATAGCGCTTTGGCCACATCGTAAACTTTGATCATCCAACCATTTCAATCATATTTACATTTGACACACAGCAACACAAGTAAGCACGTGGATCCCTTTGGTTATCCACGTGCCCTATATTATCCAAAAGTAAAAACAAATCACAATACACAAATCGATACCAGATACAGTTATCATCGACTTCTGTAATTTACAAATTGAGCGCTTTTTTTAATTTTTCTGAAAAGCACTTTCACTTAATTTTCACATTTATAATGCCATTTGAATTGAACCCAATTCATGTAGCGACTCTACGACTACGACGAAATGGGGCATGAACTCCAGAAGATGAACCCCTTATTTGGGAATTAGTAGAAGGAGTTGAATTATATGGTTGTGGTGAAGACGAAGAAAAGCCATAATCTGATTTGAAAAGCTGAAATTCGGAATTAGTTTGAAATCTTCCAGAATCAGCATCCGGAAGTCTGATATAGGAAGCAGAAGGTGAGTCGTTGAGTAATGATCCCAATAAAAGGCTTCGATTTCCTCCACGCTTGTACTTGTGTTCCATTATGGCTCTGTAAACAAATGGAATCAGACCCTCCATTATTATTCTTCTTAAATTCGAATTCGTCTTCTGTTCTTCCTCTTCTTTTTCTTTATATATAATGAGAAACGGGGGGTTGTTGAGGTTTAATTAATTTTGGGGAGTAATTTCGTACAAGGTTTGTTTTGTTATGGTTAACTCAAATTGGATAATTGGGCATTGCTTTTAAGGTGTCGGAGTATGGTGACGTGGCTTAAAGGTTTGGAGTCCAGCTATTCACGCCAAGCCACGCAGACTTCAAAGCAAACCCAAATCAAGACCTTTCAAAGCTCTATCTAAATAAGGCTCAATCTTTGTAGTCACTGTATCCCATAAGGAGTCAATTAAAACAAGTAATATGTTATATTCAATATTTGTTACGTATTAAAATTTTATAAATTCTTATTTCTTGTATATCAATCATATTTCATACCTTGAAAAAATATATCTTATTGTAAAGCATATATAACACTACTCTTAAAACAAATCATAATATAGTATTTGATTATTAGAATAAAAATGTAAAGAAACTAAAAATAATGATAAGAATTTAATTTAATTTAATAGAAATGGTATTATTATATTTATTTTAATAGTATAATTAAAATAATAATAAATATTAAATTAAAATTTATAAAATTAAAAAAAAATCTTATTAGTTTTTAAATAAGATAAAATAATAAAAAAAAAATTCAAATATCAAAGAAAAATAAAATAATTTCGCATATTTTTATAGAGTGTAAAAATAACACGGATTTTTGTTATTACAATAATACTTTATATTTGGTTATAAATTAACACAATGCTATCTAAAAACCACTCCATTCCTGAACTTTCACTTAAATTATCTAGATCCACCTTCATTAAAGTCGTCACCCTTATTTTCGTCCAACCCAATCCAATTTTAGAAACAATTTATACTAAATCCAAAAACAAGGGAAACAAAATCTTTACGGATAATATTAATTAAAAAAATATTGACATTGGTTGATTTGAACAAAATGTTTATACTCTTGCTTAAGGAAAAAAAAGTCATTACAAGTAACCCCAGACCTTTGAGAAACTTGGGTAGTATTCTCATAGAAAACTAGTTCCAGATTAGCTTTTTCTACATGGTCCACAAAACAGAGCATTTTGAGGTTTTTTTCTATTCAGGTAGAAAACGCTATAGAGGAAGATATATAAGAAGGTAAACTTGAAGAAGCAAAATTGAAAGAAGAATTATTTTCTTCAACACCCTTCAAAGCATTATCCTTAGCGAACAGTAACTAAGAGACATTAATCCCTCTTGTAATTGCAATCTCTTCTCTGTTAAAACTCTTATTTTTAATCATTCAAAACTTTTTTAGATAGAATAGAACACCACTGAGAAAGTAACGAAAAGGAAAGAAGCAAAAATAAACTGAAGAAATATTTGAGTTTTTAGGAGAAAGCAACGAAAGAATAGTTGTTTTTGGTTGCGTTCGCACGAGGGGTAGTTGGTGTGGGTAGGTATAGAGTATTTTGAGTTTTTTATATATATAAATATTAATTTTCTTTAAAATTAACCGATGATAATATATGTATAATAAATTAAAAATTTGATAATATAAAAATAACAAATAAAAATTTGATGGTATATTTATAATAATACACAAAATTTAGTGGTATAAAAATCTGTTTACTCATGCATCTATTTTACATTATTCTTTAAAAAATCGAATTTCGTTAAAGATTAAAAGTTGTATTTTAGATAAAAATATCACTCTAAATACATTAAAAATCAAAATTATTAAATCAAAACTAAAAGCATTCTTAACCACTCAAATAAAAACTTAACTTTAATTTTGACCTTTTTTCTATTTTAAGGTTTTTTGAACAACTATTTGTCAACTCAAATTGATATATTAATTGTTTTTTTTAAATAAAATCTTGATATTATATTGTAATTTTTATGATCTTCGAAATTACGAATCTAGATAAATATCTAGATTGATAGTAAAACATAATATCACATGTATAAACATGATATAATTCATTCTAGAGGAATATTTAAATGAGAAAAATACTATCTAGGTAAATAAACAACACAATTATGTATTTTTATTTAAAATAATTAATAAGATTAAGATAGCTATAAATAAAACAAATATATCGAAAAAGAGTTTATATATAAAAAGATCTTTCACCATCAAAAAGTAAATTAACTTCTTAAAAAGTATACACTAATACAATACATGTATATGGCCATGATTTTTAACCGTGATCGTAGGTCTATGTCACGGTTATAAGAACCGTGATCTAAGTGAGAGAAACTATAAACTATTATCTATGGTCTCAGTTTATTAACCAAGGTCATAGGGTATATATATAGCCTCAGTTTTTAAATAACTAAGATCATATGATATGTTCAGTTTGAAAACCAAGGTCATAGACATACCATTTAACCTTATTTTTCAATATAAATTAAAATAAATTGATAAATTAAGAAAATTAAAAGTTGTTATATTAAAATTAAGAATGATATTACATTTGAGAGTTTTTATATGCACTAAAATATAATAAAGCCTTATTATAGTTAGCTAATTAAAGTTCCAAAATATGAAATATATGCAAAAAAAAACTTGAATATACTAAGACTATTCAATAGAAAGACATGTTACATAACTTGCTGGTATTGGTGCTAGCGTGCTAGTGTTGGTATTGGTGTTGGCGTACTGGTGCTGACGTTAGTGTTAGTGTTGGTGCTGGTGCTAGAGTGTTGGTGCTAGTATTGGTACTGGTGTTGGCGTTGGTATTGACACTAGTGTTGGTGCTGGCGTGTTGGTACTGGTACTGGTGCTGACACAGACACATGCATACAACTTGCTACTTCCACATCCACAACATTTGACTATTGAGACATGTTTTATGGATTATTGTGAATTTGTGATACAACTGAAAATCCATTAAAATAGTTACATACATACAGTTGCCTAATAGAGTATGTGTATCAAATCAGGACTAGTAGGTGAAACATGCTACCATGGTAAAATGTTTCTTTATGTCCACATTCCTATATTATAACAAAGGATTACTCAAGAAAACATTATTGAGAAATAAATCTAACTTTAAATTTACGCATGGCACAAAGGAAAGTATTAAAGCACATATTTTAACCTCAAACTAAAATTTTAAAAAAGCTTTAGAAATCACAACTTGATAATCTAGTCTAAAATCATGCCCTCACTAACTCAAGCAATCAGCTTCATTGATAACAATCCTTGCAAGCAACTCACATGCATATAAGGTCTCTAGTTGTCACAAAAGAACATCACTTTTACATAAAAAAAAGGATCTTTGATGGATATATTAAATAAGCAACGATTTATATTGTCATTGCCACTTAACAAGGATATGGACTAAATACTTAATGTAAAAAGACTCAAGAGAAACAACCATAACCAAGAAACCAAAACTGCTCAGACTTAGCTATAGTAGGATATAGTAATCTGTCAACTTCATGTTCACTAAAAATATCAAGAAACTTTCTTATTAGTCCTGACTTATATATAAAACATAAAACACTTTATCACCTACCCAATTATTCTAAACTATATAATATAGCAAAGAAACGCTGTTAAATAATGTTGAAAACTTACTTGGAAACTTTTTTTAATGTGACATATAACATATTTTACAATGGTCAGAATTCAATTCCCTGAAAGTCTCATGTTGCTCAGTCCATTCCATATTGACACTTAAGTATGAAGCAAGTATGTTTGCCTAGCATGATAACAACTAGAAAAATAAATGGGTGCTCCCAGTTGCAAACTAAGCTACAAGGATTAAAAAATATTGATGTTGAAAATGTTTCTCATACCTACAACAAATGCATGATTTGATATTAAATAAGTGACACAAGGGGAGATATAACCAATGTTATGCCTAAACAAACAAGAGCATGGAGCTACAAGATAACAAAATCTATAATTTTAGCAAAATTCATGTTTAAAAGTTATATTTCATAGTAAAAGGAAAACCAATCAAGAAAATATTCTAAAAAGGAAATTAATTGATTAGAAACCAGGAAATAAGCATGTATAAACAACCATAATTTTAAGCAAATTAAAGATGGCATAACAAAATGGATATAAAAGGTTTTAGGGACCAAAAAATTATGTTTTACCTAATATGTCAAGATTTTACCTCCTCCAGTTGGCATTAAAATGAAAACATCATAGCCACTCATTGTAGCATTAATAATCTCTCTTTGGTTGGGATAGAAGGAGTGGTTTCTAAACATTTTTTTGTTATTGGCCAAACACTTTTTTCACAAGTGATATTAATAGAAACATTTACAATAATTGAGGCATATACCTCAAGTCATGACTACCATATAATAATATTTACATGAAAAGAAACACATAAGTCACTAAGTACAACATTACTTAATTGGGATAAGTTGCCAGTTTCTAGTAGCCACCGTGTCCAAACAAGCAGATGGAATTATCCGGTGACCTGTAGAAAAATCATAAAGACAACACACATGACATGGTTTGCTAACTCCAATATTAGCAAATGGTATGAAGCAAAAGTGAAAACCTAACTTAAAGAGCTAACAAAAACATGAAAGTAGACATACTCGGTTGCAAGTATAACATTCAAAAAACAAGAATCTTGTTTACATCACAAATATAATATCATGAAATGCATAACCCTTAATAGAAATTATAATAAAAAATATAAAGACATATATGAAATGCATAACCCCTAATTCAACAACTTTTGCGTATAGACTTAATTTCACTAATAATCAACACATACATGAAATGATATGATAAAAAAGGTATCACATATACCCAGAGTTGGGTCACTAGTGATAACAAAAACAAACAATCGACCAACGAGGTGTGAACTAGGAAAAAGGAATAGAAAAAAACAGAGAGAAAAGGAAGAAGAGAGGGAAAATGAAGTTGTTGGGGAAAAGGAAAAGGAAATAAAAAAGAGAGAGAAGACGTGATTGAGCTATTGGGGGAAATAGGGAAAATCGCAAAAGACGTGAGGGAGCTGGCTTAGAGAGAGAAGGAAAAATGCGAAGGAGATGAGGGAAAAGGAAAAGAGAAGAGAAAAGAGAGAGAGAGGGAAAAGAAAAGAAAAGAAAAGGAGCGAGGGAAAAAGAAAAAAAAACAAAGAGGGAAAAAGGAAAAAAAGAAAGGAAACAAGGAAACAAGAAAAAAATTGATAGAAAAATTTGATGTTTAGTATAAAAGAGAGAAAATTGATAAGGTATGTCTATGACTTCGGTTTTTAACCGAGGCTATAAGGTATGTCTATAATCTATGTTTTTTTAAATTTCTAAGATCATATATATGTACTGTAGTAGTGATATAAAAAAAACAAAAACTATTAACATTTGGATGCACGTCTATATTATACTTTAAAACTCAAAAATCGTTACTCTTACAACTTTATTGAAAAATGTCATAAGATTATATATGCCTTGAAAATCTAAATTTGATTTTTGTGTTTGATATAAGTGGAAAAAATAAGCTTGGTCTGGTTGTAATAAATTTAATATATAGAAATATATCGTAATCAATAGAAAATAATAATAATAATAATAAATAACGGTTATTGATTAATACTTTTTTTCTAATTATTAGTTTAATTTACTATAATTTGCTTTTATATATTTGTTTAGAACGTGTTTGGATATATATTATTTTATTATTTTTTGATAAAATATTAAAAAAATATTATAAATTACCAAAAAAAAGTGGTTCTCTAAGAGGTATTTTTCACTAAAATGATTTTATTGGGTAGTTACACATTTGTCAAAACAATTATTAAGAGACTTACATTTGTTATACAACACTAATTATTAACCAATTTGTGACTCAAAGATATATAAAATATTTAATGTTCGAATTCTAATTATAAATGTATGAATAATATAGTTATTTTAAAAAAAATGAGTATTCTTAATGCAATGGAAAAATGAGTTCCCTTTTATTAGAGATCCTTTGCTATTCCTCTTAGCTATCATGGCCTCTAATGGGTTTTGAATCCTTATGGTTTATATTATGTCAAAAGTGACTATAATGTGGTGCATAATAATCAATTGTTGTTGAATGCAATAAATTCTTTGGTTCGTGATGACCTAAGGTTGTCTTTTGACTTTTGTTGGTACAAGCTCTTTGTTTGAAGATTTTCTTGTTTTGGTAATTTGCATAAGAGACGGGTCTTTATCTCTTTGGCTGCAAATGGCGTGAAGAGTCTAAGGAAACAATCATTCGTATTATACTAAAAAATTGGAGAAATTATATAAAATATATACAACACTTGTAACTAACAATCAAATTATACCAAAAAAAATTCTCTAATTTTTTTTTTTTAATTTGATGATTCAAAATATCTATTAAAGTATTTTACTTATAGATGTAGAAGTTCACTTTCTACATGTTTTAACAATTAATTTTTAATTAAATTTTTTTTTTCAACAAAATGATTCAAAGTAACTATTGAGTTCATGAAGTTAGTTTTGTAGCAGCACTACCTATATAGTTTTTCATGTTTTGAGCCCTACTACTGTTAAGTTGCTTGCCTTGTAGGAAGGGGCGAAGCTAGTATTTAAAATGAATGCTCAACATGTAATACTTTCTAGTGATTCATTGAATGTCGTCCTCATAATGCAATTTATTTATGTGGATTATTTGCAGTTGGGTCTATTGTGGATGATGTTCTATGTTATTTACACTATATGAATTGTTTTTGCTGCCAGGAGTACTAATTTAGTAACTCATGTTGTTGCTACTTTGGCTAAGTATTATTTGGTGTAACTTTTTTCTCATTTGATATATTGTAATTAAATAATTAATTGGGTAATTTATTTTGATTAGAATCTTTGTACTAACTTAATTTTACTAATGAATGCATTATTAATTAATTTGTAATAAGTTGATTTAACTAATGAATGTATTATTAATTAATAAAATTTACAAGATTTACTTTAAAGAATACTTTAAAAACTAAATATGATCATTAATAATCAAAAACTCTTAACGAGTTTTATAATTTATTAGCACATATTATTCTTAAATATTTAAAGATACTTAGTTCAAATTTTAGTTACAAATGTATGAGTAGTATAGTTATTTAAAAAAAAAATCAATTATAACATTCTAAAGCAAACTAAATCATGACTTTACCTTGTGAGACATGCAACTTAAACCGCAGGACTTCAAATCTTTTATCAATATTATTTTTGTCTTATCCCCTATTCTATTAGTTAAATTGCAAACGCTTAGATACATAGATAATTATATTTTACTTTAGATTCACCTTAATTTAATTTGCATCTCTATACTTCACTTATTTTGTATTAGGTGTTACAATTTTACTTCACTTATTTTGTATTAGGTGTTACAATTTTACTAAAATGACATATAATAAGATAGAAAAATAAGACATGTCATCCAAAGCCAAACCGCAGACATACATGCCGCCTTACGGTTTAAATAATAACCGGCTAAGTATTACTTCATATGCAAATTTTTATTAGTCTTTCATTAAAATAAAAGGTCTTTTAAGCATCACTTCATGGTTAATGAGTTTCACATTTAAAAAGAAAAAATATTGTGTATTCAAAACTGTAAAACATGTGGTAAAAAGTATATAAGCTTGTATTATTAGAAAATTGTTATCTGCCAAACTATGAATTCTAAAAAAAATGAAAAACTATATAATGAGAAAATTCGTTGCAAATTGTCAAAACTCCCTTGAATTTATTGTGTGGATATGGATGAGATCATTTTCAATTAGCCCACCACATCAGGTCAGTAGGATAAGGTCAATTTCAAGCCGCGTTACAAAAATTAAAAATTATATATCAATCAGCCTCCACAGTTCTTAACCTATAACTTACTGCAATTTCAGACAATGATTTCTAGAATATAAAAATACAAAAAAAAAAAGAGCATGATTGCTTTCTCACACTAACAACTCCACCGTCTCTATCGTTGATGAAGTCATTGCGTTCATCATCTGACTTCATCAAACGGCCAGAAATAAGTCATCGTGTCCTTGTCCTCTTCAAAGCATTCTAATTTCTAAGCAAAAGCCAAAAAGACTAAAAACTGGGTGCGCGTGCGCCTTAGTTTTTGAGAGGGTCATTAGGTTAATGAAAAACGAAGCCGCATGTCCCGTCACGGTTTCAATTTTGTATCATTTTCCCTTTTGAACTTCCCATATTCAAATGCTATACAAATTTGTTTCTAGAATATCCATCATACGATTAGCATTCATTTACACCTAACTTGATTTTCAATTAATTAATTTCAGTTTTTTTTTTATTAAATCCAATTTTAGAATTATTATCTTATTCATTGTTTAAAATATATGTGCATATAATACAGCTTGTGCAAACTCCGGCAGAATTATATATGAATTATATTTTGGACGAGGGGCACAAAAGATTTAGTAGTTTTTATAAAACGAGGGATTTAATTTCATTATTTTTAGGTGTATTATTTTAATCTCATAATTTTAGAAAATATACAATTTATTCCTAAAAACTTAAAATTATAAGATTTATGTGCATCCATTAATTAAAGGAGAATATTTTTAGATAATTAATTAATTGTAATTGATTATTTAAATATCATGTATTATTATATATGTTAAAAAATTAAATTATATCAAATTTTATATCAAATTGATATATATTTTAAATAAAATATCACTAAAATATTAAGTAAAAAATAGAATCATATTACTGTTAAAGATAACGAATGCACTTAAGTTCATAAACGAACGGAACATGCTACCGCCCAATGTGGAAGCTTATTAGATAGGGTTGTAGCCCGTTCAGAAGTTTAGCTCGTATGATTGTGATCCATGTGCGATTTCTAATAGTTTTATATAGATCATAAAGCCCATATGTGAACATGACCAAAGTCCATCCCAGCCCGTAATTGATATATTGATTATATGCGAGAGCACTATTTCAACAATCAATTTAAATTAAAAGTTTGATATAATTCATCCAATTTGAATTAGTTATGATCATATTAAGAATGAATTAATATTAAAATTATATATATATATTTTTTATTTTTATAATGTATTATATTTAAATATTATATATATCACAATTATATTAAAATTTTATTTTAATTTAAAAAATAAATATAAATTTTATATTTCAATAATAATTTAATAATTGTTCAAATATACTTCTTATTTGTTTGATTTTTTTAATTGTGATTATAAATAATAAATTTTGTAAAAATTCATTAATTTAAAATCAAAATATTATGTATATTGTGTTTGATGTATGATAATGTGTTTCACTTTCATGTTTTATTTTATTATGTATATATGGAGAGAGCATATTTAGAGTAAGAATATTTTCCATCATTTTATCATATGTTAAACTTGATTGGTACGAATGCATGTAGTATATAATTATTTTTTACACTTTGCTTATTTTTATACAAATTGAACTAATGTACGATAATGCATGTAGTATATAATTATTTTTTACACTTTGCATGTAGTATTTATAAGCATGTCAAGTGACAATGAAGATGAATTCACCATATCATATGATAGTTCCACTATAGATTGTAGGACATTATTATATTTTTATCTTATTCTTATAAGTGTCATGCAGTAGTGATAGAAAGATTTTATCACACGAAAATGTCAAAGAGCTTGTAAGGATTATAAGTGTTAGTTATTTTTGTAGATAAAATATTTATATATAAACTTGTTTTTTATCTTATTATTATAAGTGTCATGTAGTGATAGAAAGATTTTATCACACGGAAATGTCAAAGGAGAAGTTTGTAAGAATTATAAGTGTTACTTATTTTTATGGATAAAATATTTACATATAAGTTTGTTTTTAAGCTCACGGTTAAGTCTATCAATTAAAGTAAAAAAAAACATCAGAATTTTAGATAATCATACTTCAAATATATATTTTACAACTACGATACATATGATTGTATTCATATATTTAATATTATATGTTCATAAATTGAAATTATTTTTACTGCTAAGATATTTATTTAAATTTGAATAAATTTATAAAATTGTCAATTAATCATTTCTTAAATGTATTTCAATATTTTTAAGATGTGTCATAAAAATAATTTTTTTATATTATTAATACTTTTAATGAATTTTTGAATAATAAAGTTTAAAATAATATTAGGTTATCATTATCATTATCGTTATCATATATAACGATAAAGGATAAAGAGATGTAGCCAAAATAAGGGTGAAATAAGTTGCTGAAAGCTGCGGCCGAACTGTTGCAATTTCCTAGTTGCTGAATTGTTGTTCTATTGAAAAAAATTGAAAAAAAAAGGTATCAAAGAAGTGGCGCTGGATGATATAGGTACTATATATATATATATATATATATATATATATATATTGATTTGCAAAGTGTCGCAGAAAACATCTTATTGTAATAGTTTAATAATTTAGTAATTATAATATTTTTTATTAATAAATCTTTAATAATTAGAGCAAAAAATATTAAATAAGTTGATTAATATCATAGTTATATTGTATCAGTAATATTTATTAGTAATTTTTTTTTATGTTTTTATCTTTATATAGCTTTTTCTTTATTATAGTTTTATATATTTAGATTAAATAATTTTATGTGTTATCATAATTATTTGATTTGATTATTAAATTTTAAATAAGTTATTTTTATTAAATTTGTGCTTAATTTTTTGTTCTAGAATTTACTAATTGTTGATCTAGATATCACTCACGCTAATATTAAAAATTATGAAAATAAAACAGAAGCTCATAAGTAAGGTACGTTGGGGTAATATCCTTCGAAAGGTAGCTTAAGATCGAGTTTGTACTTAAAAATTTGACTTTTATAGTGGAAATTTAGGTGGTTCGATGGACTGATGATTTTTCTCTTAGATCATGATTGTGGCCTAAATTGTTTCCACCTAAAAATATCATGTGCTATTATTTCATTTTCGTACTTTATTCTTACACACGATTGCATATCTTGACGCTTTATTTAAGTTATTAAATTATAAGTTAATAAATATTAAAAATAACTTATTCATCCTTTCTAAGTTAATTAGGTCTGTATCTTATAAACTTTCAATTGGTATCAGAGCTAATATTAGACACACTTGGTGAGTTTGATCCTTAAGGAAACACATTCCTACCAAATGAAAGAAAATGGGTCATCTATTAGACCACACTCTTTGATAGGTACAATTACCCTTATTGAAAGGCTCGCATACAAGTCTTTCTCAGATAAGATGAAAAAGTCTGAGATACTATTCTTGATAGTTTAGAACCACCTTCGATAACGAAAGATAGTGTAACAATCATAAAGCCAAGAAAAGACTAGACCACTAAAGAATGAACCCTTAGTGAAACAAACCAAAAAGGTCTAAGCTCATTTTTTGTTAAAGTGTCAATCGATGAGTTCCATCGCATATCTGAGTGTGAGATTTCTAAAGATGCATGGAATGCACTTACTCTTACTTATGCTCATGAAAATACTTCCTAAGTGAAACAAACAAAATTTAGATTACTAACATCTCAATTTGATTCCATTAAAATGAGTAACATTGAAACTTTTGGTCAATTTTATACTCGATTTTGTGATGTCACTAATGCTCGTTCCAACCTTATTGAGAAAGTTTCACAATCTATACAAGTATGTAAATCTTAAGCTTCTTAACAACACACTACAAGATGAAATTTATAACGATAAAGGCAAACAAGAATATGGACACACTAAACATTGATGAACTTGTCAAGTCAATTCAAACCTATGAGCTTACTTTTGATCCACCCAAGAAAAATAACGATGCGGCATTCAAAACTTCCAAAAAGGACATCTTTGATAGTGATGAGGATATAAATGATGAGTCACTAGTCTTGTTAGCACAAAGATTTAAGATTTTTTTTTTGAAAAAGAAGGGTCAATAGAATAATCAATCTAACAAGGGACAATCAAGTCATTTGAGGGACCAAAAGTCAAGGGAAATCAAGCCCCTTAACCCTGATGGTAAGGAAACTAAGCCAACTAGTTCTTAATGGTTTGCTTATAGAGGATTTTGTCAATTTTCTATAGAATGTGTGAACAATAAAAAAAAGGTTGAAAAATCCTTTAATGCTACACTCAATAACACAAAAAGTGATTAGGATAATGGTAATGAATCAGAGGATGATGATACTACCTATTGTGACTTCACTACATCAACCAAAGCACACCACAATGACTCTAACTCTAACTCGGTTCAAGAAAATAAGGAAGTAAGCTCTTCTTTCTTACTATCTAAGTTCAATGTATTGAACTACGATGAACTATTCATAGGTTGTCTGAGTGCCAAGAAAGAGAGAGATAAACTACTTGTTGAAGTAAGTAAACTTAATGATATCATTAATGTTCACACAAAATATTCTTTTAACCTAAAGAAAGATAAAAAGGAATTGTCTGAATATAATTATGCCTTGAATATGAGTCTTGTAGAAAACAATGAGGAAAACAAAAATCCTAAGCAAGAATTTAATATTGCTAAAGAGACAATGAGAAATTTGACCATAAGTGCTAAAAAGTTGACCAAAATCTTAAATATGGAAAGTCATATGGAGATAAGAGAGGTCTTGGATAAATATATGAACAGTCAACACCTTCAATATCAAATACCACATTTGTAAGGCCAACTCTACTGCTATTGTTACTACTATTGCACTTATAGTAGAAAAAATTGTTAAAGTTTATTCATGCATGTCATCATTGTGATAGCAAATATCATATAAGATCAAAATGTAGATTTTTGATGAATTCTCCTAAATTCAATCATTCTTTCTATGTTTCACATAGTAAGACTCGTAAATATCATATATCTATGCATGTTACATCATATTCAAGGATTAATGGAAATTATAATAACGTATTCAAGAATTCTACTAGGAAACATGAAAATTTTAGATTCAAAGAGACAAGTAAAATTTAATATTTTTAATGTTAGGTCCCATTATCATCATCATATTATATATATTACATTTTCATTTGGGATGAATGAGAAAATTACAATTAAGTTCAAAAATACGTCTATAAAACCTAAGGTAGTTGAGTCTCAATTCAATGATATAAAGAAACCAAAATGTAAAAAAATTTGGGTTAGAAAAGATTATTTTTTTTTCAGATCACCTAACCGTCTTTTATTCTTTTATCTAAGTATTTTTATTAAAGTACTTAAATAACCATAGGTGAGCAATCTATATTGTCTTTATTTTATTTATTAGTTAAATTTAAGAAAAAAAAAGAGATAAAGAAGTAGAATATTTAACTGATAAATAAAGTATTGGACTTATTCCACACTTATTTTTAGTGACTCATTTTGATATTTATTTTATAAATTATTTTATAATTTTGACTCATGCACATATATTTTCTTATACATGTGATGAACAACGTTAACATGAACTCATTTACCGACCCACAAACACACATATATGTTAAACAAAGCGATTATACATGTAATAATCTGTAAAATTGAAAAGAAAAAAAGATAATGGAAAATGACGGGAGAATCTTAGAATCTAAATATTGGATATGAAATAGTTTTAGCCTTTGATAGGATTTTTATTTGAATTTAAAAATGACAAGTTATTTTGTATTTTACAACGTAAAACATGAAATTACATAGTGACATTACAGGCTGTTTATTGAGAAATAAGAAATAGAGAATATATGAAGTGGTTAGAAAGCAGACACAGTGAAACCGGAATCAATGGTAATAACTTGGCCGTTGATGTAAGAAGCAGCTGGTAGGCAAAGAAATGCAACCACTGATGAAATCTCATTAGGCTCTGCTAGCCTCCCTTTTGGTGTTCTCATCAACAATGGTAGATAGTCTCCCGCAGCAGCTGGAGCATCCTGTTAATTAATTATACGTATAATAAACAAATCAATCTCTATCAGTTTCTACAAATGCATATTTATTTTTCATCAAATAAATACAAAAAAAAAAAAGAAGAAGCAAAGCATGTAAATTTAGCTTGCCCTATCAATGTGCGAATGACTTTCGAATAAGTTCGACTCAGTTCTATGAAAATAATTTTAAGGTCGGATTTTGGGTTAAATGTTAACAATCGAGCCTTATAAGAAATGAAATTTAAATTTTATAAAATATAAATACACTTTAATATTTTATGGTATTATTGTATAATTTAAACTTAGACGCTGACTTAATTAATCAATTCAAAGTTGGAAAACTACAGCTTTTATTTATTTTGAAAAATCAAATTTGGCCCGGCCAAAAAAAAATGCTAATGGCTTTATTCTCTACGTCATGTAGAGCCTAGAGACTATTAACAAGGAAATAATTAAGAAGGCAAGTAAGGTTGAAGAAGGGAGGGTTGTGAATGTGACTGTGAAAGTGAATATTACGTACAGCTTGTGAGATTCCAGTGTTGACACCCCATGGTGCTACACTGTTCGTGCGAATTTGGTCCTTTGCCCATTCTCTTGCTAAATTCTTGGTCAGCTGGTTAATTGCTCCTGCAAGCCATTTGATATATATATAATAGCATATTAATTCATTTTTTTAAAATAAAAATAAAAATAAAAATAAAAATAAAAATTAAACTATTGAATAATTAGAATAATGATGTTGACCTTTAGAGGCGGCATAAACAGTGACTTTGGGGATAGCAATGATGCCAGCAATAGAAGAGAGGAATACAATACTTCCATTTGCAGAAGCCTTCAAAAGAGGGTAACACAACTGACACAGATGATAAGGTGCCTCCACGTTTATGCACATTGTTTCTGCATAATCTTCAAGCGTATATTCCATTGCTCCTTTCAGTGTTATCGACGCTGCATTATTTACCTTTATACACCGCACAATTACCCCCTTCTCAATTAATAACTACTACTTTTCTTTCCAATAATAACAAATTGCTCAATCATCTTAACTTACAACTCTCTAATCCAGTAAATGCTGAATTACGGAATGATTATATTAATAATCAGTTCACATTTCTTTAAAAATATATGTACTTTTAAAAAAAATTAAAATATTAAGATAATAATACTTATTCTACTATGTTAGGACAAACTCTTATCTTTTAATACAAGTACTCTCTCATCTTACTGTCTTACGTAGTTAACTAGTTAAGTATCGGTTTGTTTAAAACGTTTAATTTGATATTTTTAGTTTTAAATTTTTATATATTTAGTCTTAAATTTAAGATTAACTTCGTATAAAATTTTAAATGCATAAAAAACTAAGAAGATCAAAATATAAAATTTAAAATAATAATTAAATTATAAGAAAAGAAGCAGACTAAAGTGTGAACAAAAATAAATTAATAAAATCATAAAAAATAATAAAAGTATCAAAATATTAAATATATAAAAATATATTGATGTATAATTCAATAATATAAACATGAAGAGAAAAGCAATTATATATTTGGCTAGTTGTGTTATTGTACTCTTTCAATTATTTAACTTTTTTCTGTTGCAACTTAAATTTTAACAATTGGTATCAGATTAAGAAAAATTTGGAATTCTTCAAATACAAATACATATATATTTTTATAGCTATATATATATTTTAAGAATATTAAACCTGAAATCAGTTCTAACTTTGCATATTTTTTTTATAGCTTAAAAAATATATATATTTTTAAGAATATTAAACTTGAAATCAGTTCTAACATAATAATCATATAAAGGGAGTGACAATTTTACGTTGATAATTATGGGATGTTGGGGGCGGAAACTTACAAGGATATTGAGTTTGCCATCAAAAACAGAGGACACTGTCTTTATCAATTGCTCTCTTTGTTCTTTAGATTTAAGATCACAAACTGAACCACTGACATTAAACCCTTTGGCTTGCCAATCTCGTATCCTCTCATCTACTTGTGCTTGGTTACGAGCACAAGTATGAACTTTTGCCCCAAGCCCTACCAATTCTTCCACTATTGCATATCTAGTGAAACCATCCATTAATTAATTTACTTAAATAATTATCAAATTAGCAAATAATAATAAAGATAGTTAATTAAATAATTTAAAATAAATAGAGAGCTAACCCGATGCCTCTGGTTCCACCAGTAACAAGGGCGGTCATACCCTTGAGAGACCATCTTTGATTTATCAAACTGGGCTCTGCTTCAGCCATTGTTTCTTCTGTTTTTAAGATCGAAATGGGTTGTGGTTCATGATAAAACATGACTGACATTGTTGCATTTATTTAATCTAATCTGATTATATGAGGTTGTTGACATTATTATATTGGCAACAACAACCAGCCCAGCCCATGACCTAGTTATTCTTCAACATTAGCTCATAAACAAAATACATTTTCATATGCGACGTATGTATTAATATTAAAATATAAAATGTGAGAGTTTGTGATTTTCAAATACAATTTTATTAAGTATTATTGTCACATCACTCAATAGTTTAATTGACTTTGAATTTTGGGTTTAAATGTATGATTACTAAAAGGACCGTTCTAAATAAATATAAGTGTAAATTAAAATGAAATAATAATAAAATTTTTGATAAAATTTATTAAATTTTTTTAATTTATCTTATTTTTTATCATTTTATTTTTCATGAGATAAAATGGTACTAATTAAAATATCATATCTGTTTTAAATGAGTGTAAATGAGATAAATGAAAATACAAAATCAATAAAAAATATAATACATGATTATTTATAATTTGAAAAATTAATAAAAAAAATGATGAAACATTTTATTTAAAATTATGCACATTAGTTCTACAATATAAATAAAATAAGGTTATAGTTAAATGAGATAATAGAATAATATACTTTTGACTTTACATCTTATAATACATCAACCAATTAATGTAGTTTAATAAATGATATTTTTCATATTTTATGCAAATGAAATTTGGCTCAATGACATGAAATTTACTTGGGTATATTGAAAGTATAAGGTTACTTTGTATACAAGATTCTAATCCAAAAGATTTACATATTATGAGGAGTAATTTAACCCAATTTTATACTCAATTTTCTTTTTATATTTTTTCAATGTGAAATTCAAATTACATACTCAATTATCTCTCTTGAACGAGAACACATTACACCTTTTTACTCGAATTGTGCCTCTATACCAAGGACCAATTATTTAGTTGTATCCTCTTTAACTATGTCAACTTAATCATACCTCAAGAGTCCAATGAGTCTACAATAATATTACAGAATTTCCATCAGGAGCCAACAAGAGGTTAGCCACTAGTTCAAACTTGGGCCACATGTGCTATCTATAAGGTCAAATTTCCCTTTAACGATCTACCTTATTCAATGCAAATTAGGTTATGACTTTAATAACACTTATTGGGCTTGAGGTTTCAACCCCAAATTTTAACTTATTATAAGGAATGATTCATCCTACTTTAGGTGTGTTTGGATATGCTTCTCGTTTTGTTGAAAGTGATTTCAAATGGAACAAAGCATATACAAAAGTGTTTGACAATTTCTATGAGAAATACTTGTAAAAATTTTAGGAACAATATTTGTGATTTTAAGATAAATAAAGAAAAAATGTCATGAAAATCACTTTATTTTGACCTTAAGGGCTGTTTAGTATAATTGTTTAGAAAATTATTTTTAAATTCACTTGTTTATAAAAAAGGTACCAAATAATGATAAAATTAACTATACATTCATATTTTTGTTAAATACAATGAAATAAAATATGTGATATATATGTTTGCATATTTCGATAAACATATATCTAAAGACTTATTTTTTTATTTAAAAAATTACTCAAAATATTTTAACAAAATTATTTCAATCAAACTTGATTAAAATTTTTATTGTCTAATGTGTGATTTTGTATACTATCTAATAACTTTTTTAAGTTTTAAATAAAAAAAATTCTTAAAAATTTTGAATAATTTTTTAAGTAAATATTAATTTTTAACTTGTATAGATATTAAAAATATATAAATATGTATGTATTACATGTATTATTCCATTATGTTTAATAAAATATTTAGTGAAAATTAATTTTATTGGTACCTGACACTTTTTTATAAATAAATAAATTTAAAGGATATTATTTTTGTAAATAAAAAGACTTAAAAATAGATTTTTTAAATTAGAATACTAAATATCATATTTGACTTAGGAAAAAAATATCATTATCACTCATTAACTACTTTTGAGAATAATAATTAAAAAAAATTCATCATCTAACCCATGCATGTGAGAAAAACAAATTGCTAACAAAAAATAAAAATACTATTGGTTAAAATATTAAAAAAAAAATCGTGAACATATGTTTACGAGTCTTATAAAGATGATTTTGTGTGCCTTGACTATTATATATATATAGCTGGAATAAAGCCATTGAGTTTTAAAGATAATCTTATCACCGACATGTCTCACCTAAATACGTACATGACATATACACTTCTGAGCTAGCAAGTTGGAATTAGAATATATAAGTAGGATAGATATGCTTCCCTTTCTTAATTATTAATTAATTTATTAATAGAAGAAATTTACCATACACCAAAGACTTTGTCCTCAAAAAAGTCCCGAGAGCAACTTAATACATAAAAAAACTATTATTATCATAATTAATATGATAATTAATTATAAGATAAAAAATTAATAATTTTAATTAATAATTATCTAAAATATCAATTATAATTATTTCATAATTTATGTCATAAAAAATACGTTAATACATAACATTTCTCTCTTTATATGTTGAGAAAGAAAATAAATAATAATAATAATAATTAAATAAAAAATTATAATATTCTCTATATATATCTTTTTAAACGTTTGTGTAATTAAAATGAATTAACAAAATATATAATATATTTCACTATATATTAACTAATAAAAGAAAATACAAAACAATCTCACAAAAAATATGACTTACACTATGTTAGATTTTTATCTAAAGTGTATATCTCTCTCCCATGCAATGATGATTTCTTAAACTCTTAAGCTCTTAGGCTTTGCTTTTTTTATTTTTATTTTCAATATTGATTATCTTCTCAATATTGTTTTTATAAGGAATGATGATATTAGATTCTAAAGAGTAATATTTTATAATTAGTTTTTATTAATATTGTAAATATTTACCATCAATTAAGAAGAGAAAACCTATCCTTGCCTTTCTCTTTCTAAATTGTTCATTTCTTCTATACATTATTTATTTTTCTCTCATTACCTCTACAAAAGGAGGGGTTGCATTATCAATCCCACTCCCGACATATATAAAGGGCTCCATTATGCTGTTATTTGTTTATATAGTTCAAACTTGTCTTTAGGTAAAAACTTGGTCATCATATTTGAGTTGTTGTCTTCAGTATAGATCTTCTCAAGATGTTATTGCTTGGATTCCAATATATCACATATCCAGTGATATCTAACAACAATGTGCTTCGACCTCAAGTGGAAACTCAAATTCTTTCTTAAGAATATATCACTTTGATTATCACAATTCAAAACATATTTTTGTTGTTACTGTCCTAATTCTTCTAAGAATCTTTTCATCTAGATCGTTTCTTTACATGCTTTAGTAGTTGTAGTAAACTTTGTTTCTATAGTTGACAAAACAATACACTTTTGTAGCTTTGATTTCCACGGGATAACTCCCTTTGCATTTGTGTATCCAATCAATTCAAGTTTACCACTTCTAAAGTTTAAACTTATTTTGGAAGTACCCCTAAGATATCTCAGTATCTACTTCACTACATTCTAATCTCCTTGCCTAGATTTGACAAGTGTCTGCTAACAATATTGATTGTATGTGTTATGTTTGGTCTTGTACACACCATAGCATACATTAGACTACCAACAGTTGAAGAATATAGTACCACTGCTTTAAGCTTAGCATGAAGTGACTAGCAAGTGGAGTAGCAAATGTCTTTGCTTTGCCTATGTTAAACCATACCAACACCTTTTCAATATACTTTTCTTGTGATAACCACAACTTCTCTTTCTTTCAATCAAGGGAGATTTTCATACTAAAAATATGCTTTGCATATCCCAAGTCTTTTATGGGAAAAGACTTATTAAGTTCCTTCTTTAGCTTGCCACTCTTATCTATTTGGCCTTATAATCAAAGTACCATCTAAGTAAAAAGGAAGTATGATAAATTCACCATTATTGAATATTTTTACAAATACACAATGGTCAAACGTTATCCTTTGATATCCATGCTCAATCATAAAGAAGTCAAAATGGTGCTTACTTTAGTCTATATAGATTATTTTTCACCTAACATACCAAATGTTCTTTACCTTTGACTTTGAACCCTTCTAATTGTTCCATGTAGATATCTTATTCTAATTTTCCATGAAGAAAAGAAGTCTTCACATATAGTTGTTCAACTTCTAGATTCAAACTTGCAGCAAAACCAAGTACTATCCTGATGGATGGCATCTTGACCACATGTGAGAAAATTTCGTGAAAATCAATTTCTTTTTTCTGATTGAACCCTTTCACGAATAACCTTGCCTTGTATCTAGGTTGAAAGCTATTTTCTTCAATCTTCAATTTGTACATCTATTTATTATAGAGTATCTTTATACCTTTAGGTAGTACCACCAATTCATAAGTGTGGTTCTCATGTAAGCATTTCACTTCCTCTTGCATAGCTTTCAACAACTCCCTCTTGTGTTTATTTGTTAAAGCTTCTTCATAGAAATCTGATTCTCCCTTGTCAGTGAGTAATACAAACTCAATTGGAGAGTATCTCATATAGAGTTTAGGTATCTAGTTGATCTTCCTTGATGTCGTCCAACAAATGGTTCTTGAAGGGTTGGTGCTTCATCCACTTCATCATCAGCTTAGTTATCAATAGTACCATTACTTCTAAAATCTTTAGCTGGATCATCAATCAGATCATCACTAATCAGAGGATTATTTACTACATCTCCAATATATTCTACTGAATCTCTACCATTACCTTGCTCTATAAGAGGAAGAAATTGATCTTCTTTTAGGCGATCGAGTTTATCACCTCTTTGAATATATTTAATATTTGGCTTTTCAAAGGAATCTATATAACATTTTTACTAGATCTAGTGATATGTCTACCTTTATCTTTTCCAACAAATTATTTATATATTTCATCTACTATAGTATTTAAGTACTCCCTACCTATGAGAGTGTTCCCCTACATTTGTAAATATTATTGTTCTGTTTAAATTTGTAAATTAAGTTTTAACATTTTCTATCATGTTATGGCTACTAAGACTCTATAAGTAGAAGGATTTGATTTCATGGTTTGAGATTTTTTTATGAAAATGCTTATACCATTAGACCATTTATTTAAGGATTTTTTTTATCTCTTATACAATCTAAATCTAAAAGATTATATCTATAATTTTAATGAAGTTTGAATTCTATAAGGATACAACATTTGGTTCTCCAATGTAATTCTTCTTTCATTTTGGCTTGTTGTTTTCTTCTATAAGAAATGTTAGGTTTTCTTGATCTTTGTCTATTTGTTTCTTCCCTATGTGAATTAGATGTAGATTTTCTTTCTTGATAAGAAACTAGTAATGAAATTGGTTTCATATGATTTTTTTGGATCATATTTTCTAGTTTAAAATCAGTTTCATTGATTACGGTCATATCATCTTTCTTTTTATTTGTACAATTTTTTATAATAATGTTTTCCTAGTACTTCATTTGTTAGGGTTAACAAACTAACTAATTTTTTCGTGCTCCTATTCTTAGGATTCATAATTTATTCTTCTAATTCTTTTACATATTCCATTAAATTGTGATTATATCATCTTCTTTATCTTTAAATTTTTTCTCATTATTTATTTTCTCATTCTTAGGTATCAATGCATCTGATCTTTTAAGTGGTTCTTCTTTTAATCCCACAAATTGATCAAACTTACAACCTATAATTTCATTATTTCTAGGTATGTTTTTTACATCACCTCTTAATTATGTAAAATACTTGTGTATGTCTTGTTGTAATTTCTTATTATAACTATATTCTCTTATTTCTTCTAGATGTTCTTTTATGTTTCATTTATATCTTGTAAGAACTTGATGTTTGATTTTTGTGTTATATCAATTTCTTTTGCTAGAAGAATTAAAGCTTTCATTATTGTTATTTGTTTTTTTACATGTTTGTTAGACTTCTATTAAAATCTAATTTTATATCATGTAGTTTGTTTTTTAATATTATTGAGATAATAACGCTTTCATTATTTTAATTTTTTATTTTACATCACATCACCTCTCTTTCTTTATTATAGATGTCTTCTTCAAGATTTACAAACGTAAATTTTAATACATTATATTTTCTTGTTATATTACTTTTTCCTTCTAGTACCAAAGATTTTTGTTAACATTTAAGTTTATTCTTCTAGTATTTTAAAGTCCACAAATATTTCTTATTTTGTTATTTTTCCTATTTTTTGAAAAGTTTTATCTATTTCTATGAATTTATTTTGATCATATATCAAACTATTATGATTATTTGTTAATGAATATCCTACAATATAATATACTGAAAATGTATGATTTTTTTTTATTAAATCTCCTCTTTCAAATTCACATATTAAGATTAATATTTTATTTAAGTTCTTATTATTAATATTAATGGCACACCACCGGGATATCTTATGAATTTTAATTTATAGTAACATAGGTTTACATAGATAATTACTAATAAAGTATCATTTATATTTATTATTCTATTATATGATCGTATTAGTTGTATTGGTGTTTTAATTCATTTTCTATAATGTGTTTTTGATAATATTTAGATTCTTTTTAAATAAATGTATCTAATTTTTTATTATTATTTCTTATGGATTTATAATACTTTATTTATAATAATGTTTTGTTAATTAATGATATATTATAACTTTCTTATGTCTATAATATTAATACTCATTTCTTTATTACTTATTTTATAATAAATTATATAATATTTTAAAAATATTATTTATTCTTAAAAATTATAAATCTTTAAATTCATCTCTTTTTTAAGACTTATTCTTATTTTTTATATTTTTTTAAATTTATTTTTACTAATTATCATGTTTTTATAAAAAATAATCTGATAAATATTGTGTTTCTATTTTATTATTTTTGTTATTATTTTATTATTTATAATATTTTATAAATTTTTATAGATTTTATATCAAATTTAAATTTAGAAGATGAAATAATACTTTTTTAAGGATTAAAACCCCGCAAAAATTCAGTCTTTTCCATTTATGATCTATTTTGGATAAATAAGTCCAGCCCATGTCATTTTATTGTTTAAACTTCGTATGAGAAGAAGGCCTTTGACTTGGTAGATATTGGAATGCCATCCTTTATTTGATAAACCTAATTGCGTTTTATTTACCATTAATGCATCTCCCGGCTTTTTGTCTAAATTATGCCGTCTTTTCTTAATGATACTTCTTTCACTTAATTAATGTCACATCCACGTCATAAAAAATAATTAATTCCATATGTTAATGGTAATGCATATTTAGATTTAATTTAATTAATCTCATCATTATATAAGCAAACAGTCCTTGTACGGTAAGTACTTTAGATTCATTGAGTTTTTATTTTTTACTTATCTATATAAAATGAAATATCTTATTTTATTCTATATTTTTAATAAAATTATTACGTAATATTATTTTATTTTATTTAAATATCATGTTAATTAATTTAGATTGGAGTATTGATGACATAACTTTAAATATATTATTATTTTTATATTATTACTTGTCTCAATATATTATATACAAATAAAATATATTAATTAATATTATTATATTATCTTATTAAAAAATTATTCAAAATAACATAAAATAAAATTTCATTAATATTTCACAAAAATTAACATCCTTCAAAGCATATATAGAAAAGCAAAACTAAAGCTTGTTATCTGCTCTAAATCTAAGTACAATATGCCTTTGTGGCCCAATAACAGACAATGTGCACCGGCCCATCGGGTTTTACATAAAAGCTTAAGTGATTTGAGTTGATGACTAGTATAACAACAGCACGACACAAATATTAAAAATTAATATCAAAACATACAGTTTTACTCTAGTATAAAAGATAATTTTATAAAGTTACCCTTATTAATCTCATGTTTTTAAAATTATTTTTAACAAGATAAATTTATACCTTAAATATCAAATATTTTAGATCTTTTTAACTTGAGTGATTTTGTAAAATCAAAAGAATACATGAAATGAGGAAAAAAGAAGAAAAAGAAGAGTATATTTGAGGGATTGTTGACAATCAATCTGACATGTATAGGGATGAACACGGGATGGGCGGGGACAAATTTTAATATAATCATCCCTGAATCGAATTATAAAATTTGTCCTCAAAATCGTCCGAAAACTGTTGCAGTTTGGGGATGGTTTTTTACCCAAGGATAGCAGTTCGGGACAGTTATTAAAAAAACAAAAAAAAAACCGTTTTTCAAAATTCTATTCAATTCACCTACTTTTAGCTATGCAATATACCTAAAATAAATGGTTAATATTGAAATTGTTATCTAAATATGTTATTTTGAATTTATGATAAAAAAATTTAACATTTAATAATATATATTTCTATAAATCTAGATAAAATTAAATAAATATAAATAAGAAATATAAGATATAAATAAAATATTATAAACTAATACAAATATTTAAAACTAATTAAATAAATTTAAGAAAACTTCGAGTACAATAAATCAAAACTTATTTCTTCTAATTATTCATCAGTAGCACACGTATCCTTTAAAAATCAAAATATAAAATCACTTTTATAAACCAAAATAATAAATTAATTAATCAATAATGTAAATTTTTTTATCTCAACATCATCTTCTGCAATATTAATAGTAGAAACGGATGAACTAGGAGAAACATATATGAATAAATTATAAAATATTTAAATACACAATTAAATAATTGATATATAATACAAAAAAACAAGTGTTAATAAAATATAATATGTTAAATATATAGACTTATACCTTGTTTATGAATATTAGCCCATAACCAATCTTGAATACACATCAAAGCTTCCAATGTGTTTTCTTTGAGTCTACTACAATGTTTGCTCACTACTCTACCACTTGTGCTAAATGCAGATTCTGAAGCAAATGTGGTGACCGGAATAGCTAAGATATCTCTAGTCATATCATGCATTATTGGATACTTATGTTTATTACACTTCTACCAAGATAATATATCAAACTCTTCATCCAAAATTTCTACATCAACCTCCTCTAAATAAGAGTCTAACTCAGATTTCAAATATCCAGCTTTATTTTGCATTAATTTCCATTATTTATACTCATTTATATCACTAGGATTAAGAATACTAGTACCTTTTGAACTTTGAGATGTATTGGAACATGTTGAAAATTCCATTTGTCGACTCTTTTCTAAAATTCGTTTATTTTGATACATATTTATCAAATCATAACACTTTCTTCTCACCTTTTCAATTTCAAAAATGGCATTATCTCCATATATTCTTGGAAAATAGAATTCAAGATAATTCATCTTAAATCTAGGATCCAAAACAACTCCTATAGCCATGACAATATTAGCTTCTTGCCAATACTTATCAAATTTTACAAGCATGTTCAAGGTCATTCCCTTGACCAAATCATCATCATCGTTAATCCAATTATATAATGACAATTTGATGTCACAAATATGAGGAAATACTATGTTTATGGTGGGATAGTTGGAACCAGAAATCAATTCAATAACCTTGTAAAATACTTCTAACTTATCACAAATTATACTTGCCATTTTCCAATTCAATGCATCAGGAAGACTATTATAATTCTTATCCAATTGTTTTAAACGAGTAAACACTTTCTCATAAAATAATGCATTTTTAAGCATTAAAAAAGTAGAATTCCAACGAGTTTTACAATCAAGAGATAAATTCTTACAAGAAGACTTTATCTCTTGAGATGCAATTTTTTAAAATTTTTCCTCCCTCTTTTGTGTTACTGTCCAATATGTAACACTATCTCTAACTTTAACAATGCATTGAGAAATTAGATTTAACTCATCTTTCACTACCAAGTTTAATATGTGAGCAGCCCAACGCATGGGAAAAATATCTCCATACAATAACATTGAAGTTCTATCTAATGAATCTAGCAGATCGGGTAGCATTGCATCATTAGTAGAACAATTATCTAAAGTTAATGTTGAAATCTTACGATCAATGTTCCAATCCAAAAAGAAATTTATTAATTTTTGACCAATAACTGCAGTATTGTGTGGAGCAAGAACATATATAAACCTACAAAAAATTATATAGTAACAATAAAATTGTTATATACAATCATTTAATATATCAAATCTCTAAAAAAATATTTAATAGGAATTGTATAAATTTCAACAATAAACTTAAAAATTACCTTATTATTTTACTATGCAAATACCAATTGTCATAAATGAAACGACAAGTTATAGCAATGAATCCTTTGTTCTGATTTCCAGACTTCCACATATCACTCGTGATTGCAACACGACTTTTGTTGTTCTCTAACATATCCATCATTTTTTTCTCAACATCATAAATCTTTATAATGTCTCTCTTAACTGTCGCCCAAGAAATAGGCTTCCATATTGGTTGTAATGAATGTGAATACTCCCTAAATCCATGATGCTCTACAATACTAAGAGGATACTCGTGTAAAATTATCATCTTTGCACATTTATCACGAGAAACTTGAGAATCAAAATTTCAATGTCCTAATTCAATTCTATCCCTTTTCTTGTTAGGATTTAACATTGATTGACTGATACCCCTTTCTTAACATTTGAATGGACAACCTTTTGTATGTGCTTTCAAATGAGATGTCTCATTCCTTGTATCACCTCCTAACCGTTTTCCGCAATAATTACATATTGCTTTCCATATCCCATTAATTTTCTTCCTATCAAAATGAACCCATGCTTCAGACTTTAATTTAACCTTCTCATCTTCTTCCTTACTACATTCATTTGATGGTTGACTTTGTGTATTTTCAGGTGAAGAGGTTGATGTAAGGAAAGGAACATTTGTATGTTGATCGACACTTCAAGTTCTGCCACTTGTTACCTCCACATTAGGTTCAATGTCATTTACTCCTTGAGATGATTGTGGTGAAAAATTCTGAAAAAATAACTTTCAAAATTTAAATTCATATATAAAAAATATATACTTATACTTTCTATTATCTCACGTTACATTTTCAACATATTCACTTGTCATGATATTTAAAGTCTCTGTCTTCTTCACAAATCTCTAACTCTACAAGACATGATAAACAATTATCATCATACTATATTTCATATTCAATATGAATCGATAATAAGATTTCAATATATACACTATGAATCGATAAAAGAGTAGCACTAATCTCACAACAGGGAGGTCCATACACAAAATAGAGTAATCACTTTATTTCATATACTAAATTTTCTCAACAGATCATGCTACTTTACATACAGAAAATTGAAAAAGAAAATTTGCTACACAAGATATTCAAATATAAATCTTCATCACACAAACCTCCTTAATTAAGCCTATAATTCAAGTGTCGTCGCTGGATAGTCTTGATATGATAACCTCTAATGCCAGTGATCCTTATCCTGGTACGTGGTTGCATGATTGGATCATAATCATTACCAAACCAAATCATAAGAAGTAGGACTAGATGACATGTGTGGAGATGTTTAAAGCTAAAAACCTAAAATCTCAAACCTCCATTACTACGATGATACACAGCTAACTATAAATTACAGTTTTTCATGTTTTATGTGAGAAGTCATAAGTTCTATTTTGTAAAATATGCATTCTGTAAAAGAAGTACTCCATGAAAATAGATGAACCAACTTTTGAACCTATAGAAGAAAGAGAATGTTACCATGCAGCGAGTAAAGCTAATGAACAAGCTCAAATTCTAAAATACATGATGGTGCATAATATATAAAAGAATATATCAGTAAAGTGATTATCAATAGAAAAGCAATATCAATAATTACTTCAGCAATCAGATATAAGTTAACCATATTTCAACATCTACAAATAGATGTTCATGTTTCAGAAACAATACTGAAATGAAAAAAGCATAGTTTTTTACATGTTCCGTAAAGACTTCCACCATAACAATAGCACTTTTATACACTTTTGTGCACACAAAGTACACACATTTCCACATCATACATATTACACACGCATTGTCACACCTACCACCACACACAGTTTTAGCACACTAAATAGCACACACACTTTTACACATTGGTTAACCATTTACAGAACACATGTCACTACATTTTTACACACTTTCTGTGAGCACACAACACACATTGCACACACACTGTCACAACTACCAGCATATATTTTTTGTCCACACACATAACATGCACACTTTTACACATTTACACATTGGTTTATAGTTTACACAGTACACATCATTTCACTTTTATACATTTTCTGTGCACACACATTTCACCCAAGTTCATCAATAATCTCTTTTTCCTCAACAACATAAATGTTGATGGTCTTGAAATAATTTATTGGTAAGTAGTAGACTAACATTCTAACAGTTTCATCTCCTATTATTTCATGTAATCATCCCATACTCTTGAAACTCTATAATAAAACTTTAAGGAAAAGAAATAAACTCCTAAATTAATTGAGAATTTTATAAATATTTTATAACTCATTTTTTAACATTACATAAATCATAATACAAGTTTATTCTCCATACATAAGGTTTTTATTATCTATGTTACATTTCTCGTCTTCTCCACGACGTGGTGTTGTGATTGGACTGGTGACGACTGGCGAAGACGCAGCGACTGCTATTGGTGACGACACGATGCTGTGAGAGAACTGAGCTGATCTACAGATGGAAAAAAAATGAGAGAAAATGAGAGTAGGGATGGCCGGATCAGGATGTGCTCTGAGAGTAAGAAAAAAAAGAGGTGCTGAGACTTGAGAGAGTAGGGAATAAGATGGGCATAAATTAGGTTCATATATTAGGTTAAAAATAAATAAATTTTAATTAATATATAATTTATTTAAATAAATATAATTAATTTCGAGTACGAGCGGGTATGGTTTTGAATATAACCGTAATCGAACCGTACCTATTCCTTTATGTTCCATTTTTACCCGAAATTGAACCCGTCCCGAAATTACACGGTTAAAAACCGAACCATCGGTGCGGTTATCCGCGGATAACCGAACCCGTGGTTTTTTTGCGCATGTATCATGATTAGAGTAATATTTTATTGTTACTATTCTTTCTTGTTCATTCATTTTTATTTTTTTAACTCATAATTGATGTTAATATAATAGTTGTATGAAATATGATTTTAAAATTATAATCTCTAATATTATATATTCTTATATAAATGATATATTTTTTTAAATAACTACTATATATATATATATATCTTAAATTCATTCTTTTTACCTATCCAAATGAAATTTATTGTTTTGATTCGCATGGAATATTACGTTACGAATTGCAACAAAAGTACAAAACTATCTATTTTGGTGAAAAAGAAAAAAAGATTACATTTTTTTTTGTATTTTTACTAAAATGATATTTTATCAATAATGTTTTGGTATTCTTGATATTCTATCAACAAATTATTTTTTATAAATGATTTATCAAATTATCTAAAATCTATATAATATTGTAACAATATCAATGCTACGGAGGATGATTGAATGATTGGATATATATTAGTTACGAATCAAACTTTGCTTCTAGATTTTATTGGTTTCAGAAATCAACTCCATCAATAATATTCTTGATAATTAATATAATTATCATCACCAGTGTTTCTTTCTTTTTATCAGTTAACTAGGTTGCTTCAATATAATTTTTCTATTAATAATAAGATGTGATTGCCAACATCGAACTCAATTAACCCACGTGCAAACCTTATTTAGATTAAAAAATATTTTTATATACTTAGAAACTCATGTCTAATTTTAAAATAAAAAACTAACTTGTAAGTTAGAAGATTACCGAAACTTATAAACAACACTGTTACTTTACTTTTAACTGATGTGATACTTAACACATATGATCGAATATATAACTTGGAGTAGAAATACGAAAATTATTCGTAATGTAAAAGTTGAAAAAGAATGAAAATGACAATTAACTATGAATTTGATTATTTAAGTTGTGATTCTTTTTGTTCCTAACTTTAAAAGAGTGTATTTGTTTGTCATCTCGAATTTATTTATCAATCTTTTTTCTTAAAATATTAATTATTGAATTAATTATGACACCACACCTTATTAATTTATTGAATATTTTTATACGTGATGTTGAGCACCAAAGTTCATGTATTATTTAATGTAAATAGTTTAATTTCGTAATTATTAAGTGAAGTACTAAAGGTTCTATAATTTTTTTAAAATGAATACTTTAGAATTTTTTTAAAATGAATACTTTAGACTTGTAATTATTAAGTTGTACACATATCGTCATGTTATTTGTGAAAGTTAGTCATTATAAATCTTCATTTTTTATATTTTTGTTGAATTATAAGTATTTATTTTAATAAATTGTAGAACTAAAATTACTTATTTTTCATAATAACAAGACTAGTAATACTTAAATCATAAATTACGCTATTAAAGTACTCATTTATGAAAAACTATGGGACACTCAGTACTTATAATTATGAGACTAATGTGCTTATTTTATAACAATTACATGACCTTTTTGTTTATTTTTACATTTTCGTTCAAGGTAAATGATCAAAGTATACTTTTATAACCTTAAATGCAGGGGTGTGCAAAATGCATCATAACCAATTCAATCCAACATACTCAAAATCAATATTTTTGGTTTTAGGATTTTATTGGGTTGGGTTGGTTATTCTTTTTACGAAACTGATTAATATTTAGTTAATTTAGTTATCACTTTTTTAAATTGACAAAAAACCTAACCAATACAATCATTTATTTATTTTATTCTTATTTAGGGTTTATAAATTTCATATAATTCTCTATCATTTTCTTCCATAAGTTTTCAATTTTCTCACTCATTGGCTGTTTCATCTCCTTAGTTCTCACCCACGATCATAAGACCTAATGTAATCTTCTCAATTCTACTTAGTTTGGGAAATGTGTTTTTTTTAGTAATGTCAAAACCCTATACACAAAAAATACTATGTAAAATTTATAGGGTAATTATAGTTTATATTCTTTTTCATACTAAAAGAAAATGTGTTTAGAGTGTATAGGGCATCTGCATCATTGTTTATTTAAATGGGTAAATCTCAATAATCTACTTTTTTTTTCATATCTTGCGTTATTTTAACTGAAATATATGGCTACCATTTAACATAGTATTTCTTCAAAAAGATAATTAGAATTAATTTTTAGCTTATTTATAAATACAAGAAAAAAATTGTTCACATTTTTATTATTTCTTATTTTATTTTTTTGCTCAAGACTTTAGTTACCACTAACATGATTCTATATTTTTTGTTCCGTAAAAATATAAATTTTTGGTAGAGTGAAATTTTTATTTATTAGAATTTTTTTACAATCCATATATACTACATGTTTTATGCAGGGTCAAAGTTAAATTCATATATAAAAAGTAAAAAATAACTTGGTGAAAACCAGAATATATTAGGATAGTGAAATTTTCATTAGTTTGAAAATGAATTATATATTATAGGTGGTGGTTGTTTTATGTGTTACATCATATTTAAATTCAATTGTAAAAAGTATATAATTTGATATAGAAAATTAATATTATAAAGAATTAGTCACATGTTCTACTTAATGTAACTTCATTTTGAAATACACTTAATTTGGTTTTCATTTTTATGTTTTGCGTAACTTTTGTTTCCTTCTTTTATCTCAATGCTTTGTTTTAGTTTCTTTAATAATTTAAATTGATGCATGTTAATCAATAATCTCTTTGTTTATAAGTAATATATTTTCTTGATAAATAACATTATTAATTTTACTGTTATTTCAATAAATAATGAGACCATGCTTAATTAAGAAGATACATCATAACCACTTGCTCAAGAGATAATACCATAAATTCAACCAATACCTATTAAAAATAATTTATCACCAAAAATGTCAACAATAATATCAAAAAAGAACAAATCTAAAAGACCACCATTTGATATATGAAAACACTTCGCACCTCTTGATTTCAAATGTGAAGGAAGTTCTTGCAATTATTATAAGAGAAAATAATGCACTAACAATACAAAAGTCAGACAAGGCTCTATCTTGGATTATTATTATGGATGAACTTTCATTTAATTTTGTTGAATGTATTAGTTTTAAAAATTATGTGAAATTAGTATGTCTAAATTTCAAATACAATCTCGTACTATAATTACTCGAGATGTTTATGAGATTTTTTTAGAAGAAAAGTCATCATTGATAAACCTTTTATCACCCTCTAAGAAAAAAGGTTTATATCATTATTGATTTATATATTTCTTACCAAAATATCAATGTGGTTGAAAACTAGGTTAACGTGTATAATTTTTTTTTATAGTTTCCATCTTTATCTACATAATGAGCATTTATATAGATGATATGGATCAACTTGCAAGGTACATTGATCCTTTAGCCTGTGATTATGGTATTGAAGATGTTAACTATGACTATTGAAGATGTTAACTATGACTATTGATAATGCAAATTCAAATGACACTAGTATAAGTAGTTTAAAAAAGGGGTAGAAGACTTGGAATGGTTTAGTCTTGGATAGCGAGTTTTTACATATATATATATATATATATATATATATATATTCCTTCTTATCCAAATGAGACTCTAATTTTATATATTATAATTTATAAGTACATTATATTTCATACTTTTATCATTTGAGTTTGCATCAGCACTATTAATGATTTAAATATGAGAATTATTAAATTTTACCGTATACGTCTTGACTATTCATCATTGACTACTTATCTTACTTTTAAATCTTTCTTGCAATTTATGATTGATATGAATAATGATATTAAGCAAATGATTGGTATCTATATCTTAAAATTTAAAGATTATAATAAAATTAATATTAAAAATTTAGAAATTATTATACAAGAATTAAAAAAATATATTAATAAATAAATTCTATTAGCAAAAAGAGAGAAATTTTCTTGACCCAACCAAAATCAAACCAATTATTGATTTGATTTAAATTAATTTTTTAAATTTATTGGTTTGAATTGGTTATCATTTTTTAAAAACCAATCATATTAAATCGATTTCTATTTTAATTTAAATCTAAATCAACTCATATATGCACTAACTAATGCATAACCATAAGAAAGATTTACTACACAAAAATTTGAGAGAGATGTAAATCCATAAACTTATAAAAAATGTTATTTATTCTTTAAAATTTTAAATATAAATTCTTAAATTTTTAAATCATATAATTTATTTCTTAAATTTTTAAAATTTAAAATTATATGATATAATATTTTTACTTTTAAAACTTTATACATAGGTTTCAAAAATTTGAATCACAGATATGATATAATCTTTTTACTTTTAAAATTTTACACATAGATTTGAAGAATTTGAATCACAAATATGTATTTGTATAATTAAATTTAAATATATGTATAAATTTTTAAAAAATTGATTATCAAATCATATATTTTAAAAAAATTAAAAACTATACGTGAATATAATTAAAATTTAAGATCAATGATGTAATTTAATCTTTTTTTAATTAGTTGACAAGTTAATTAATTAATATTAATTAATTTATTAATCATAATTTAATTATAAAAAGTATTGTGTAAATTGAACAAAAATCTATGTATTAATATGTAGAGAAAAATAAGATTTAAATAGCTTTACTTAAAATATATCAAAATTTAGGCAAGTTAAAGAGGTATACCAGAACTAGGTGATTAGTAATAAGAATATCACAGTATCAACATGGATCACAATTATAAAATGAAAAACGCTAAAAATCACGAATGAGTCATGAACTCAATCCACCTTGAATCACATAATTGGCTTGTAAACCCCACCCCTTCTTTTTTGTCTCCTTTGATGGGAGTTTTTTCCAGTTAAATGTTGACAAGTGGACTTTTTGCTCTTATAAAGTAAAGCACTTTTAATTGTAATAAGTTATGGTGGAAAAAAATAAAAAGTTAATAGTGTAAATTATGTAAGATAAATGGGATTATTTTTTCTTGGCATACTATCATCTGACACATAACCAAGTTGTAAATAATTCTTTTTATAAACAGATTTATTTTGAAAATAAATAATATTAGAAAATTAATGATATAAATATTTTATATTTTAAAATTTAAATTTAATAAGTAGTATTTAAAATTAAAATTTTTAAATAAAAATATATATTCACTCTTAAATATTTAAGAAATAATTTTTTAAACTGTTTATTAAAATCATTTATATTTCTTACGATCACCTTCTATAAAATACCGAGTTAATCATAAAAAAACCCTAAGATTTTGGGATGATGTCAGCTTCAAAGTTATATCAACGGCTCAAATTGGCATGTATTTGCTAGAAATATAACGGAGATTACCTTATTATTTAATATCTCATTTAAATTGTAATTTTAATGAATTTAATTTTAAATATATATTATATTATTTTTTATTAAATTTATATTATAAATAATTATATGTCATATTTTTATTATTTTGTATTCTTATTTATATTATGTAAATTCATTAGAAATAAATAATATATTTTAATTAATACTATTTTATTATCATCTTATTTTACTAAAAATTAATTAAGACAAAAAGAGATAGATTTTTAAAATTAATAGATTGTATCCTGAATTTTATTAATAACTCATTGATTTACGTCACTAAGTATGTATGCATGAATGCATGATAAATTATATAATAATTTTTTTAATTAATTATCTTAATAATTGTTAAAAAATATAAAATAATAATTTTAAAATTTATAATTATAAAGATATTATTCATATATTTACTATTAAATATTTTTGATCTCATCAATATTATTAAAATATTATTTTTATTATTATAATTTTTTAAAATTATTCAACTTTATTTCAGTGCTGTTTTCCTTAAAAAAATCCTTAATTATATACGATGAAGGAAATTATTCGGAAGGAAGGTAAAAGTGTGAAACAGGCTATAACTTTATAAACTCTTCCTCACTCATTTCATTTCTCCAAGTGTCTTTTCTTCTGCATCTTATCTTTATCTTTTCTTGTTTTTCCCCAAAATATATATATACATTTTGGATAAACACTTTTTTTTCAATACTTTTCTCATAAATAATTATTTATTTTTTGATTACCAATAAACATTACAATAATTATTATATAATTTATTTTATTTTATATAGATTTAAATTGAACTGGTATTTCTTTACAGTAAATTTAATTTAAGGTTACATTAATCACATTTGGTAACATTTTTATAAAAAAAATTCTCATACCTAAATCTAAATATTATAATTTTAATGGAAATTTTGCTATGATTTAAAAATTATAAAACTTAAATCATCATATCAAATTTTATTAAAGATTTATCAAATAAAATATCTAGATGTAACCAAAGAAGAATGGTTGAAAAAAACTCATCATTACATTGCATATTTATTTTTAAGATTTTAAGATGATTTGATATATTTTTAATTTTAGTATATATTTATTTTAAATTAATAAAATTTATTTTAAAAAAAAATAATGAATCTATCTAGCTATTTCATAATTCAACATTACTCAATATGAACGCAAGCTTTTAATAAATTATTTAATTTTTGTAAATTGATCCTTCCGCCAAAAGAAATTAACCCCTTTAATTATTAAGTAATAAAAAGTTTGAAAAAAACTAGCATAACCTTTCGGTGCCAATGAAGAGCTTAACGTGTTAAGTACACATTAACCAATAGATGTGTTTAATGTTCAAAATGAACTTTCACATTCCAAAGTAGCTTTCTGATGTACATTACAAATCAATAACTTTACATGCCGAGTAAAAATCGGTTTTAACTTTTTGAAAAGTCTGAAATTTATCGTATATACGAACAAACAAAATACGTATAAAATTATATAAATTTAAATTAAGAGTTAATTTTTCAATAATTTCTAATGTATTGAATAATTTTTAACATATATAATATCAAAGATGATAATCCAATATTCAAAACTCAAAAAACTAATTATTAAAATATAAATGTATAATTTTTAATATGTATAGAATATTAAATATATAAAAATATTATTGCTTTTTTTTTAAAGAATTTGTTTTCTAATAATTTCTATTATTAGGTTATATGAGAAACGAAATATTATTTATAAAATGAGATTACTTTGTGTAATTAAATTTTTTTAATACATATTTATACGTTATTACGTTTTCCACCATCATTTTCACCTATAAATTGGTACTTGAGATTATAATTTTGTTAATCGATAGAATTTTCGCTATATACGCCTACCTACAAATTAACTACAGAGCAAAACTAAAATTATTATTCATCACCATTAAGTTCCTGGATTTGTTAAATATTATTGCTACTTTATACAGAGAGTGTCTAATATATTTCTCAAACAGATCATTAAGCAAAGTTTCCAAAACTTGATTTTTAATAAAATTATTTTTTCAAAAAAAAAAAAAAACTTAAAAGTGACTTAAATATTTAAATATAGTTGATTTGGGACAATTTAAGAAGAGATTTTCCAAATTCCAAATAAATAAATATAGCTGACTGACTCTCTCTCTCTCTCTCTCTCTATTTGTCCTTCTCTAATTGATCTCTCATTATAGATATAGCTTGGAAGATTTGATGCAACTAATAATAAAAAGTAATGGAAAAGGCACTAGATCATCAACAAGTTAGTAAATGGAGCTCAGATGATGATCATCCAAGTGGTTCAAGCCAAACAAGGTCTTATACTTGTGCTTTCTGCAAAAGAGGCTTCTCAAATGCACAAGCACTTGGTGGTCATATGAATATTCATAGAAGAGACAGAGCCAGAATCAGACAACAATTGTCTGAAGAAAATCAGTTGTCTAGTTGGGAAGCAACAGCTACGAAGACTACAACTCTTGCTGCAGATTCTGATAATGTTATTAATAATACTCCCAAAATTGCTTTGGAAGAAAATAAGGCTATCTTTGATCAGTTAGAACAACAACCAAGCGAACTACGACAAATTAATCACATCACTAAAACTTCATTTTCTCTTCATATCAAAGATAATGAGGAACACATTATTTGTACTACCCTTAAAGACAAAATTGGCATGCGTAGTACTATTGAGGAACTTCAACAACTTCCTCTGTTTGCTGAAGAACCACCGATTAGTGAGGACAAGAAGGTTTGTGTTTATGGCGAAAATGTAACTGAGGAATTGGACCTCGAGCTCCGGTTAGGGCTGGGAAGTCGACGGAACATTTCATTCACCTTGAGTAACACAGATTTCTTTTGAATTATATATATATATTGGTTTTTAATGGATGTCATTTGAAGAGAGGTTATCTTTTCAAATTACCTCTCTTTTCAATTTTATACTTCAACCTGCATTTTTCCAACTAGATATATATCATTTTAATATCACTTTATTTTATTTAAAGGAGGAATGCTAATTGCACACAATCGTACACACACATCAATCAATACATATACATATATGTGTGTGTACAATTAGCATCCCTCTTATATATATATATTGATATTGAGTATTGCGGGTGTTTTTAGAATATATTTGATTCTAGGTGTGTTTGTGATTCTCTCTCTCTCTCTCTCTATATATATATATTTGTAATACAATATGTATACATTCTATTCTATTCTATTTAAGGAGGAGTAGAAATTTAAAAGTGAAGAGTGATTATTTGTAATTGTATTTGTATAAAACTTTTGTTAAATATCATCATTATATATAATTAATTGGGTATGTTTTCGATAATAAATAATTTAGATAAATAATATTAATAATTGGATGAAATTATTTAAATATATATATGTGATAATAAATATAAAAATTTAAATTAATAAATGTTTTTTAAAATATTTAATTGTAATTAGAAATATATGTATGGTTAAATTATATTTATTTAAAAGTTAGTATTATTTATAAAATTATTTTTATTAAAAACAATCATCGTAATTAATTACATGTATCTTCCGAAACTTAAGGATATGTATGAACTAATCTATTTTGAAGAAGAAGTAAGCAAGTAAGCAAAAGAAAAGAAAGAAAGAAGGGTGGAAAAGGAAAAAAAAAAGGAAAGAAGAAAAAGAATGATCATCTTCTAAATAAAATTAAGTACCCTAGCTAAGGATTGAAATATACAATACAAATGCATGTTCTTTCAATTTACATAAGAGTCTCTTATAAAGTTTTTACACATGAATCATAAAGGTTATGTTTTGTGTATAAAATTAATACTATAATTATAATTGGACGATTGATTAAAAAATTTCAAATTCAGTTATTTATTAGTTATTTGAAGTGAGGATATTTTTAAAATAATAAATTTATTGAAGTTATTAATATTATTATTTAATTATATATTAAATTAAATAAATAGTTAAATATAAATTTATAAATTTAATCATACGATCGAACACATGATAAAAATATAGCTTAATTTTTTAGTTTAATGGTTAAAATAAAATTTTTGTGTTAATTTTATAAAAAGAATATAATATATGTGATTCATTAAATAATTACGAGGTTCGTATAAGTTGCATCACCTTTTTTAATCAAACTCTACAACCAGTTCATAACAGGCGGGCCTAGACTAAAGAGTAGAGTTACGCAGACGCATTGGGCTCGACTTAACTGGCCCCTATCCAGGGATTAAATCATTAAAGTTCATTTTTTTTAATTATGTATGTATTCTATTGATTTTATCATAATTAATTATATTGTTTTATCCACATTTATTTCCATTATATATACTATTAATAAATTATGGATAATATCAATATTTTAAAATAAAAATAATATATATTCTAATTTATAATTATTTTTCTTATAAATTAAATTTAAATAAGATCGATAAATATAAAAAAATTAATGTATTAAATTTGAAATTATAAATAAGATGTATTATCAATGTACAAAAACTAATATACTATATTTGTACTTATACAATTGTAAATTTATTATTATTATTTTGAATAGATAGTTTCATATACAAATATACTTAATATTAAAAGATGTTCAAATCCATGTCATTTCAATACTTATTTGAATCACATATCAATCAATAATACAAGATAATTAACATGGTAAAACTATACTATTAAATATAAAGTAAACATGTTAGAAAAAATAATAAATTTATCATAAGTGAATTTGTTATTCAATATCTCAAAATATATACATATGTATTTGTTAGTGATGCTTCGATTTATATAGAAAAATTAGAGAAAATTTATAAATGAGTAAATATGTTTTTTAGTACCATGTTTATATATATATAAAGCATTACATATATATATGTGTCGATTATATAAGAAAGGTGCACATCAATATACATTAGAAGGTTACAATAGTAAAAACATTAACTAATCTAAATACGACCATATGGTAAGTTTGAGTAGGATTTTACGTGTTAAATTTGAGATGGTGCTTTGAATATTGAGGTGTAATATGTGTGCATGATCCAAGGCTCGAGCACTTATATAAGAGCTCGGGTCCTACAAAAGGCTAGATAGTAGGTTAAAACTTATGCTCAAACATTAAGTCTTCTATTATATCCTCTTCGAATCTGTGACTTGTCCTTAAGTGCATAGATTCAACAAAGTTGGTACCATCGGGATCCCACTCACTCAGGGCCCACACGTGGATATCCTGCGTACAAAGATTAAATTTAGGCACATGGCTAGAATATGCCTAACATCCTTTAGAAATAGTTTGGTTCCTTCTCTATTTTCAAGCAAACATCTCATTTGCCAACAACATTTGACATGTCTTCATTTCTTATTCTAATAACACCAAAAATTTTAGGTGTGTATGATGAGAAAAATTCTCCATGCGATGTAGCCTAAATTGTAGAACCATTATCAATCACCCAACAAAATTTCTTGATATAGTCTTTCCTCGTATAGTGATGGCATTCAACATTGGCATATTTGTTTGAGTTTCCTCTATTCTTGCCTCTAGGTTTATGTTCTCTATATTGTCTCCTTCCTCTAGACTATGATAATGGCTTGTGCTTCTGAATCTATCTCATTGTTCTATTTCTCATATGACAACAAGGTTTCTACAATAACTTCAAACTCTATTTTATCTTTCGCATAAGTTATAGTTGTTATGAGATGATTATATGATAAGGGTAGTGATGTCAGTAACATCACAACTTTCTCTTTATCGACGAAACTCACATTGAATCTTGCTAAGTGAGAAAGCTTGATATTGAAATCATTAACGTGTTGCATCATGCTCATGTTATCTTCCTTCTTTATCTGATATAACTCATTCCACAAATAAAATTTATCGGCAAGGTTCTTTGACATTTACATGTTTTTTAGAGCCTTACATGTTTCTTTTGCAGTCTTGCAATTTTTTGATTCAATATTTTACAAGAAAATATCTAAGAGATTTAGACGGATTGTACTGGCTGCAATCTCATTTATCTCTTCCTATTGTTTCTTGATGAAGGTTGTTGCCTTCTTCTTTTTCCCATCAACACCTTATGAATTTTTTGTTGAATAAGAATATCATTTATCCTCATATGCCATAAAGATAAATTATTATTTCCATTAAATTTCTAAATAACTATCTTCTAGCTTGACATTTTTTCGATGTGTTTCTTTTTCTACAAATAAATATGCCCTGGATCTAATAAAATCTTTTTTGATATGACAAATTGGTCTATGCTACAACTACAGATCATATTGAGAATTTTACTAGACCAGCTCTTATACCAGTTGTTGAGGCACATCGAATAAAAATAAAATAAATTTAAAAGAGTAAAATAATGATATCTGTAATTTAGCGTAGTTCAACCTTTAATTTGGAATAAATCCACAAGATAAACTCCTAAAAATATTTCTTCTACTAATAAAATTAATGGGTACAAAATGAGAGATAATACAACAAATTGAGATAAATATAATATAATGACACAAGTATTTCCCAAACTCATTATTTTGTTACTCACTTTCAAAAAAAAATCTCAAATATTTTTCTAAAATATTCTCTCCCAATCTCTCACATATAACACTATTTTTCATCAAAGTAAATTATTTCTTTGGATTTATTTTGCTTCTCTTCTTTTGGTATGTCTTTCTAAGTCAAAAAAAAATTAATTATCTCTTATGTGAATAGAAATTGACCACGTAACTGGCCAAATTTTAGCTACAAGAATTTTTTTTTTATTTAATGAATTTTTCAAATGTGTATGCACTTAAAAATTTATTTTATTTTCATTTCATGTGAACGAGACCTACATTTACTGCTAGTAGAGAATGCTAGGCGATCATACCAATTCAAGGACTAAGGGGATTCATGTAGCACCAATGAAAGTAAGAAATGGATGAGTTATGTTTGGTCCTTATCTCTACCTAATAAGATCAAGATATTCACGTGTGAGAGCTTGTAATCCAAATTACTTTAATCTTTTCCTTAAGAATGTAATTACATCCCAGATGTATATTATGTAATGCTAGTTATGATATACTATGTATGCATTATGAAATTGCAAGATACTTGGCAATATCTTAAAGTTGTCTTATTTTTTTTTTTTTTTTTGAATTTCTTTTAAAAAGGAATCATAGGGTGAAATTTTCTGACGTAGTTCAGTGTCATCTTGACAAACGCTCTCTAATAATTGAACATTTTTAGTTATATCGGTTGGGAAATTTGGCACGATTAAAATCAATTACTTCATAGAAAGCAGGGAAAATGTACGAATGAGATTAATTGGGTGCTAATGTTAGAAGATGAATATGAAAGGAATTTTGAAATTAAGAAGTGTATTGTTAGAGAAAATAGTTATGAGGTTGTACAATGGGAAAGACCAGGAAATAGTGTAATCAAACTCAATTTTGATGCTTCTCTCAATGAAAAGGAAAGGTTAATAGGTATTTGTGTTGTAACAAGATATTATAAGGGTAAAGCTTTGGTTATTAAGGCTCTTCCTATGAAGTCTTTAATAACCCTTTTTTTTCAAAATTCCTTACAATTTTAACAACATGAAAAATAGTAGATGAACTATAACTGGGTATGGTGGTGGTAAAAAATGATTGCCTGCAAGCTATATATAAGGGTAAATCCTAATGAAAAATGTTGTCATGCACTTAAAGGTATATTGGTAGATGATATCAAGGAATTGTTAGATTCTTTAAACATTAATGTGCAATATAAGAATAGAAAGTGTAATAGGGTTGCCTAGACAATACCAAAGTTTGTTAGAGAAAGTGTAAATATTATTGAGTTGTGGAGACAAGAATTTGCTCTTGTGTTTCAAGAAGCTCTAGATAAGGATATGTAATCATCGCTTTAGTTGAATTGAACGGGGTTTATATAATTTCAAGAAGCTCTAGATAAGGTTGTAATCATCGCTTTAGTTTAATTTCAGGTCTAATTTGGTCGTATAAATATATAATTATGAGTAATACCAAAATAATAAGTACTGAGAAAAATAAATTACATATAATGATTTAAGTGTTCAATCTTTCAATGTGAAAAGTTAACTCTACTAACGACGACATATCAAAAAAAAATTCACAATAATCAAATGGAGATATAAATATCAATCTTCTTAAGAGCTTCACAAAATACACCAAAAAATTTAACACACCCAAAAAACATCTCTTTCTAATTTACTGGTAATATACAAAAAGATATATTAACAAATATTACTATTAAATCAAATATTACCATACAAATGAGAGAAATTCCACTAACAGTGGTAGAAATGGAAAACTTGTCCTTGGGGGTTGATCACCATTTTCTTTCTTTTGTTTCAGCTCTGGCTATTGCTTTATATATATATATATATATATATATTCTCACACCAATGGTCGAGGAAAAAAGGAAATATATATAAAAGGTAAGATATGGTTTAAGTGTTATATGAGTTTTGGGCTTGAATTGTTTTGGGCCACATTTAACAAATGTGATTCTCGAATTCAAATGTAGATACATCTATGCTCATTTATTACAAAAATGGTGTGGTTATTATTTTCCTAGTTTATGTAGATAATTTCTTAGTGCAAATGAAATTCAAGCTATCATAAACAAGTTGCATGATTGCTTTGATTTGAAAGATCTTGGTGAGTTAGGTTACTTCTTGGGCTTGAAAGAGTTGAGTTGCAGGATATTAAACCTACTTTCACTTCTTCCCAAGCAAGGAATATGTTATCCAAATACAATGGGAAAATGTTGGATGATGTTACAATTTATAGAAAATTGTTTAAGCCTTGCATTAGTGCATTTTAATACGACCATATATTGCATATTATGTCAATTTCTTCACTATTTTACCACTGAACATTGGAATGCAGCCAAAATACTTCTCAGGTATTTGCGTGGAACCAAAAACTAGGGACTCATGTTACAAAAATTTGACAATTTGGATGTAATTACATACATTGATGTTGATTGGGTATCTTCACCAAACGATAGGAGAAACATTGGTGGGAATTGTGTCTACCTTGATGATTCACTAATTTCATAATGTTTAGGTAAGCAAAAGGTTATATAAAGGTCATCCATAGAAGTTGAATTTTGAACATTTACTTCCATAATAATAGAAATCATTTGGATCTAGAAGCTCTTGAAAGCACCTGTGTCTTTGCCTCAATCACCAGTAGTGTTTTGTTATAACATCAATGTTGGTTTCCTAGCTAAAAATCTTACGTTTCACTCATTACCAAGCACTTAACGTGAAGTATACATCATCACAAGAGAAAATTGAAAATGTTATGACCAAACCTCTCGAAACTCAACGTTTTGAAGAGTTAAGAACTAAGCTCATAATCTTACCTAGATCATAAGTTTAAATGGGATGTTAAACATAAATAAAACAGTTCAAATGATGGTCCCATTGTTTTGTTGTGTGATTTAGTGAGTTTAATGTTTATTTAGTTTGTTATTTTAAAGATTCTATAAACTTCCATTTAGTGTTAGTTTGTTATATCCATATACTTGCCTTGATTTATGAGTGAGTTGTTATGCTAACAAAGTTCTCAATTTGTTACAATAGCACATGGAGTTAGGCTACATAAACCACTTATATGTGATAACAAAATACACAATGAAATCTTCTTCTTCATTTCTATAGCTATCTCATATGATCTCTCAATAAATCCTTGATTAAATTATGATAATTTTCTTGCTTGTATTATAAAAATTATTACACTTCATCATATTTTTTTATAATTCTATTATAGTTCATCCTTATAATGCATCAATTAATTATCTTATAATGAAAATAACAAACATTAGGATGATGGGTATGTTGCTACGGGCATCAAAACTTTGGATGATCTGATATGATTTAAAATTCAATTTTGACGTTGGTTTTTGAAATGTAATTATTGATCTGATTGTGCACAAGTTGTCCAAATGGTAAATGGTAATTGAAGTTCTTTTTCTACTTAATGACACCTTGTTAAGTTTCTTTTGATTCAACATCGATTAGGAGTTCGACAACAGTGTTTTTTATAAGCTTGAGCAAACTCAATAAGATCTTATTAAGTTAAATTAAACGTGAATTTCTAACATGTTATTAGAACTGAACCTAACTTGATCGGTGACTTGGGCTTTATCCTTAACAGTTTCACCGTGGTTTTGTGATATCATATCTATCCGTGTAGAGGTAGACTGTTAAGTTTCCTTCAATTTCATATCGGTCAGGAGTTCGACAACACTGTTGCTTATAAGCTTAGAAATTTTTTAACTCAATAAGATTTTATTGAATTCAGTTAAAATTGAGTTTCTAATACACCTAATTGATGTTATAAAAAATTTAAATAGTCACACTATTTTTTATAATTGTTATTTTTGTCTCATGAAGGCAAATTTTACCGCTAATAAACTAGTCAAATTTGAAATCAATTGTGAAAATTATGTAACTTGATGGAGGAAGAGCCATCTCAGTTTCGCCCCCGTTCTAGAAAAATAATTTGTAGCTTTAAATTAATAAATAAAATTCCTATATTTCTTTATAAAAAAAAATACGTTATGTTGTATGAGAAAGCTTCGATATGATTTCAAACTCTGCTGATTTCATATATATACGTGAATTTATAGTTGTTTATATTTATTAAAAAAAATTAATAAAATCAGTTACAATGCATCCAACACTTTCAAAATTAAGTCCGACCTAAAAGCACCGTACAAAACAATGGATGATTTAGGAGAAAATTTCTCAATGCTGATTACCAAATCCAGTCTTATAAAGAAAAAAGAAAAAAAAAACTGATTACCAAAATCTAAACTACTCAAGATCCTCACTTGAGTGTTGTAGATGAGAATTTGAATATTTCTGACCGTTTCAATTCTATAAATTCAGTTGTTAATTCTTCATGAAAACATTATTAATGCACATAAAAGGCATTGCTCACTTAATTATTTTAAAAATAATATTTATGTTATATATTTATTTGTTGAAAATTTAATCCTCTTGTTATTAAAAATTGTAAAATAATAAATAATTATATATATATATATATATTTATTTAATTTCTTCAATTATTTTAATTATAATTTATTTAAATTAAAAACAATCTTAAAATAATAATAATAATTAAATTTATCATTTTACAATCATTTTTTTAATGATAATAAAAACAAACTATTGCAAAAATAAGTTGAGAATCTAAATATTATTTATGTAATAAATAAAGAAACTTAACAATATTTTTCTCAATTTCAAAATGTATCAAACTTTTTGTGATTGATATTTACATAAAAAAAAATACATTAATTTTAGTAAATTAAATTTTAAAAAAATATATTTGAAAAGTTCATAGGTTAGATAAATTAAATACTTAAATTTACTAACTTTTTAATACTATGCTTGAAAAATTAAATACTTAAATTCACTAATTTTTTAATAATATGCTTGAAATCCCTTAAGTTTGAAAAGTAGGTCACTAACATCCTTAGTATCTACTTTTCAAACTTAATTTACATGTAATATCTCATTTTTTTAACCAAGATAAATCTTTTGTTTATTACTTGTGATATATTAAATATCTATTGTGTTTGAAAACTAAAACACTATAAATTCATCAAGAACTTATTGTGTCCTAGACTTTAAAGTTACTACCTAAAAGTTAATGAATTAAAATATAAAATTTAATAAAATTAATAAACCACCCTAAATTTCATACAAAGTAACTTAATAGTCTAGTTTTTAATTATATTATCTTTTAAACATGTGCCTTTATTCAAATTTGATAAATATATAATAGTATATGTTGAGTAATAATTGTTATTGTTCTAAATTATTTATTTAAAAAATAAATTAAAAAATAAGTCTTTAAATATAAAATTTTTAAGTTATTTTTATTATAATTAAAAAACTAGTATTAAATTTTTTTATAAAGTGGTTTACAAAAATACATTTAAAATAAATAGTTACTTAATTTGTTACTTTATTAATAAATAAATATATAATAGTAATTATTTTATAAACAATAGAATGAAAATACAATATAAATATGAATGATTTATCGTGATATTGATAATAATTACATAACTTTATTTAATAAATAATTCAAATATAAAAAAAAATATTAACTTATGTAATTAATATTTTTATTATTTATAAAGTTAATGATATATGAATTATAGATTTGACTTAACTAAATTTAATAATCATTTACTTAAAAATAATTTATATAAGTTGATTTTTCTTTTTTAATTGATATGAAATTTGATATAATCTCAACATATAAATTATTAATTCAATAAAAATATAATTAATAATAATTGAATTGATCAAACATTCATTAAATGTATATTAATGAATTGTATAAATTTTCACCCTTAATGTAATAAAAATAATTAAATTATATAGAATAATTATTTATAAAAATATTTTGGTATTTATTGACATAAAAAACTAACAAAAAATTAAAAAAAACGTAAAAATGTATGTATTATATGATTTTTTTAATATTTATTGGTATAAAAAAATAAAAAAATAAAAAAAATTTGATTTATAAGTAAATTAATTGAACATTCATTAAATGAATAACGATGAATTGTATATATCATCACACTTAATGTAATAAAAATAATTATTTTATATAAAATATATTTATTTTATAGATTTTTTAATAATTATTGATTTATAAAAATTAGAAAGTTAAAAATAATAAAAATTATATGTATTAAAAATATTTTAATATTTATTAATATAAAATATTTATAAAAAAATTGATCATTAACCAAACGTATATATATATAGAAGTATCACCGGGTAAAAAGTAGAAAAAATAAAAATTACATCTTTCTTCATATTTTCCCAATAAAATTTTAAAAGGTGAAGAGAATTTTATGTGATTGATATTAACAAAGCAAAATACATTATTGTAAGCTCACTTATTTGATTTAAAAAAAACAAATTTTGAAATTTGTGATGTTACAGTGGTCACATCAGTTTCTAGTTGACCAATAAAATACTAGCACTTCATTTTTGGAAAACTACTCTGAGTGTCGATTAAGATACAAACACATATCAATAGCATTCAATTATTAGAGTCTGCGCCAAACATGAGACTGATATTTATGTGTGACAAGCGCATTAATCTAAACGTTTTCTTAAAAAATATTTTACTCTAAATTTTTATTGTTAGTATCAAATGTATTATTAAAATATTAAAAAAATTAACAAATATATTATTTAAATTTATTAAATTATAAATATAATACTAAATTATCAAAATATTACAACAACAAAAAAATAAAAATATAATATAATGTTATAGGATTACAAGTATAACATATTATAAGTTAAGAAAAGATAATACTTTAATATTATATTTATAATTTAATGAAATAATATATTTATAATTACTTAAAATTTTAATAAAACTAGACATCCAAACACAAACTATCATATAATAATATAATATAATTATAATATATAATATTATATATATAATATTATATATATTATATATATATAATATTATATATATATATATATATAATTTTAATTAAAAATATTTATTTTTATAACATAAATAAACATATAATTTTAAAAAAAACATAACAAAATTTCATTATTTTTATAAAATAACATAAATTAATTGACTTTAAAAAATAAATTTTTACAATTATTTTTATAAAAATTAATACATTTATACTATTTCATATAATAAATATGATTTTAAAGTATATTTTCATTAAAAGATAATAAATTTTAACAAACTTTTATCTTTTTTTTATTATAAATTTTAAAAATAAAATTAATTGAATAATTGAATTTTATGTAAGATAACAATATCGAAAATAAAATAAAATAATTTATTTATCATAAATTTAAGAGTAATATAATGTTATATTATTAATAAATATAATTAGATTTATATATCTACATTTAGTAAAAAAAATTATTACTTTAATTATAATTATAATATATAAAAGTTTAAAAATAAAATACCTAACTACTTAATTCATTTATATTTTAACTTCTTAAATATATACGCGCGTGGAAGGATTTAAAATAAAAACCCATCTTTACGTATGTACAAAAAAAGGAGTATGAATACAAATAGAAATATCTTTCGAATGCCTCAAATACAAACACCATAGTCAGGCTCATAAATTCTGTTAATCAAAACCTTAACTTTTCTTCTTTCCACTAATTTCTCGTTTCATCCTTCTACGAAAAATCACATATCTATTTTCTTTTCCCTGAGAAAATCACAGAACTGAAGCAAAGCTAATTGATTAAACCCAGAGAAATGTCTTCTACAAGAGACGAACACATTCAAGATCCCTTCAAATCCTTGAAATTTCTAGTCAAAATCACGGATATCTTAACTACTATCATCAAAACAATAATAGTAGTTTTTATTATAGCTTCAATATCCATAATCTTCTTTTTTGCTTTCTCAAACCAACCACTTTGCTTTCCGGAATACAAATTAGTTCTTGGAAACTTCAATCGCCTCCAAAAAATTAGCACCACTCCTAATCATAACCCCATCGAAGTCAATAATTACCAAAAAACCAACATAACCCACATCTTATTCGGCATCGGAGCCTCAGCCAAAACTTGGAACCAACGCAGTCACTACTCTGAGCTATGGTGGAAACCTAACATCACTAGAGGCTTCGTTTGGCTCGATCATAACCCACCAAAAAATCAAACCTGGTCTAACTCCTCACCTCCTTACAAGATATCAGAAGACACGTCACGGTTCAAGTACTCGTGTTGGTACGGTACACGATCAGCTATTCGAATGGCGAGAATCGTGAAGGAGAGCTTCGAATTGGGTTTAAATGATGTGAGATGGTTCGTGATGGGAGACGATGACACGGTTTTCTTTACTGAGAATTTGGTAACGGTTTTAGGAAAGTATGATCACAATCAGATGTACTACATTGGTGGGAATTCAGAGAGCGTTGAGCAAGATTTGATACATTCATATACAATGGCTTATGGCGGTGGTGGGTTTGCGATAAGCTATCCTTTAGCTGCTCAGCTTGTTAACATTTTGGACGGTTGTATTAATAGGTATGATAAATTCTACGGCTCTGATCAAAAGATTCAGGGTTGTCTCAGCGAGATTGGTGTTCCTTTAACCAAAGAACTTGGCTTCCACCAGGTAACTATTATTATTTTAAAATAGTCCGTAATAATTAATCTCTTATTTTTTTTTACACTTTAAATTATTCAAAATTTTAATTATTAAAATAAATATTTTTTATCTCATATATTTTTATTAATTTAATTATATTGAATATTTAAAAATGATATTTTTAACCTAATAAATAAATACTATTGAAAAGATAAAGTTTATTTTAAAAAAAAATCATATTGAGAAGATGAAAATATTTATTTTAAAAAGTGAAAACTTTACTCTATCAATGATAATATTAACATATTTTTATCATAATAAATTTTAAAAATGTTATTTCTTCTAATTAATATTTTAAATTTGATGGGTTTTTTTTATCTTGTAGATTGATATAAGAGGAGACCCATATGGTTTACTGGCAGCTCATCCAGTAGCACCATTGGTATCACTTCATCACCTAGATTACGTACAACCCATGTTTCCAACTCTAAACCAATTCGACTCGGTCAAGAAACTTAATCGGGTCTCCCAAATGGACCCGAGTCGGACTTTGCAGCAGAGTTTATGCTACGATTTGAAGCGTAAATGGTCAATTTCGGTCTCTTGGGGTTATACCGTACAATTGTATCCGTCTTTAGTGACGGCAAAGCAACTCGAAACGGCGTTGCAGACTTTCAGAACGTGGAAAACTCTGGGCCCCGATCCATTTACTTTCAATACGCAAACTGTGAATCCAAACCCGTGTGATAGACCGCTTGTGTATTTTTTGGATCTGATTGAGATGGATGGTACGGGTCGGACTTTAACTACTTATAAAAGGTATAAGCCCAGGGGTGAGGAAGACTGTGAACGAGTTGAGTTTTCTTCTGCTTTGGATGTTGAATATTTCAAAGTCACGGCTACTCAATTCAACACTGAATTGTGGAATAAGGTCAGTTTTCACTTTTCTTATTTTCCAGTCCCATTTAAATCCCATTGACGTCAATTCTTACTTTTTATTTGATTAAGATGGTTCGTTTCAAATTCAATTATTAGAAAAAGAAAATAAAAAAAGTAAGCATTATCTAATAATAATGCGTGGTAAATATTATATTTTAATTTTATACCATGTAAAAAATTGTAACAGATCATTATTATTATTATTTGGCTGTTTTTAAAAGGTTAGAGAGGGCGGTTTAAAAGGTAATTAACTAATGTAATTTTAATCCGGCTCATTTTTTTTAAAAAAAGATCAAATTTGTTAACATAGGATTTTTGTATTAAAAAAATAAAAGAAAATGAAAAGAATCAATAGATTTTTAACAATATCTATTCTTATATGGGTGTATTTTTTTTTATAATTTTAATATGAAAATATAAATTTTGAAGTGATTTTTTTTTAAAATAAAGTGACTGATGAGACACTCAAAAGAAAAGAAAATTTGTAAGAAAGAGTTATGATGCATTTCATCCTTTAACCAATTATAATGTATTTTTGGGTAAAAATAGAGAAAAAAATAAAAGTGTATATTTGAAACTTGTAATTATAAAAGTAATATTATTTATGTTCATATTATATATTTTTAATATAAAAAAATTTGATATATTATTTTGTTTTAAAAAATATTTAAATTAAATTACGATTATTTAGATTTAATTAATTAAATTTTGATTAATATTATTGAATATTATTTTTGTTATAAATTTTATTGTATAATTTTTTTTTTGTAATTTTCAAAATACTCTTCTTTTTGAGATATCAGGCTCCAACTTCTCCTACAACTCTTAATAGAAAGGGACCCAAATTGTCATATATAAGGGTACTTTAGTTAATTTTTAAGTTTGTTAAGTTTAATCATTTAATTTTTTAGATATTTAGATAGAGTCAATCTGTTTATATTTTTTTAAAATTGAATGGTAAAATTGAATTTTTATTAAAAATACTATTTTATTTATAATATTTTTAAGAACAACATTAAAAATTCAAAAGAAACACTTTCTCTTCTTTTGTTCATAAATTAAAATAATTTCTCTTTTATTTACGTATCTTTCAGTTTTTTTTTTCTTTATTAAAATTAATATTTATTTATTTTTTGTTTTGATTTTATTTTTAAGAAAAAATTAATTTAATATTTGAAAAAATATCATTTAAAAAAACAGTTTAGATTGATTCTATCGTTAAAAGAAACAGTTTAGATTGATTCTATCGTTAAAAGAAACATGATAAAGTATCCTTACTAAGAGTTATCGGATCATTTGAAACTCGCCCTCTTTTTGACGTATCTTTTGAGAAAATAGTTAAAACAGTGTTTTTCTTAGGAATTTAATTATATGAGAATTTTTTAAACTAATATTAAATAAAAAATTATACACAAAATAATTTATAAATATTATAATTTTTATCATAAAATATGATATTAAAATTATGAAGATAATAGAAGTACAGTTAAATGTTATCAAAGCTGTTTATACAATCTTTCAAACCATAAAATATTTATTTATTGTGATAAAAGTACTAACAAATTTATATACCAATTATAAAAAGAAAAAGTTATAAAGATAAAGAGTTCACATGTTTGTACGAGTTAAGAAATGATAGAAAAAAAAATAGTAATGAAATAATAAAAATAAGGGAGATTTGTTTTTTTACTTGAATAGGTTAAAAAATATAAGAACAATTAATAAAATAAAGAATAAAAAAAAAGTAAAAGATGAGCATGATAGAAAAAGACAAGATGAGATTTTGTTTGATATTTATTGTTAATTTAGAGGAAGTTTTTATTTTATACTTTCATATATTTTATTTTAATATTTTGATTTAATATATATATATATATATATATATTTAAATAACTATATTATTTAATTAAAACTTACATGTTATTAAGTTCCAATTTTGTTTGCTTTTTAATTTCTTCTTTTAAATAGTAATTAGGGCTCTTGCATTTAATTTTTAGTTAGTTTAAATAATAATTTCTTTATACATAATATAAAAAACAATTGTTTAATCCTCAATGTGATCTCCCCCCTATACACATGTTACTCTTAATCTCAATTCGTTTCATTGGAATGTTTTGTTTAGATTATTGATGCTTATTTTGATTAATTTTAATAAATTATGATATTTTAGAAATATTATTACCAATGCGAGTATTATCAATCTAATAAAAGGGTAAAAAAAAACGTACAAAAACAAGAATAAGAATATATTAAAGATAACAATCCTCTCGTTCTTTATGTATCTTAAACCATTTATCAAAAGTATGTTTTTTTCTGTTTCGATAACATATAATTAATTTATTTATGTAAAAATCTGCAATTTGAATTATAATTATATATTCGTAAATGGATTAGTTATTTCAACAAAAGATTTTTTTTTTAGGTCTCATCTGGGAAAATTTACAATAACTATTATCAGAGTATTGTAGATTATTTTTTTATATAAGAATAATTTTGTAGGTATTCCTATTCTGAAGTTCAAAAAAAGCTTTATCCACATAAAAAAAATTACATAAAAGTTAAGAATAAACCTGTTATTTTAATAATTAAAGTTGAAATAATTAATTTTTTAATAGGGGTTTTAAGCTGATAGATTTACTAAAGTAATTTAGTTAAAAATTATTTATTTAAAATCATGTGAAGCATATGCGTAAATAGGGGTAGATAAGGGAAAAAAGATAAATGCTTGAACAGTAAGTGTTTTGTTTTGTTTTGATAATGTGAAATATTTGAACGTTAAAGTTATCTTTGGAATGAGCAGGCACCACGTAGGCAATGTTGCGAGATAATCAACGGCAGTGATGGAAAAGAGGGAATAATGGAGGTCCAAATTAGAGGCTGCAATAGTTTTGAAAGTGTGACACCTCCTTAGAATATGCCAACAAACCAGAAGCATCCTATACAGTCACCTACTTTTTTGGTTTGGAATTCTTGAGTCATTTTAATCTGAACCTGCCACGTTGCCACTTCTAATATGCTTCTTCGCTAACATAATCTAATAAATTATGATAAATTATAATTCTCTATTATTTATACATCGGATCTAATTATTTAATTTCTCCAATTTTTTAGAATCTATTTTAAATTATATACGTTAAATATGAAAAATTAATGGATGAAAGTTATCCAAATTTTGTTAGTAGATTGAAATATTAAAATTAATAAGTCTAGTGGATGAAAAATATAATTTAACTTAAATATATATCTTTTTATATTATAAAATAAGTATATATTTTAATTCGCATATTGGGATTAAAAATGATTTGTTTATGCACCATCCATTTTTCTTTGCCGAAGTAAATTGCTTTTTTTCTTCTTCATTTTAATAGTTGGATATTGTTTTCGTGGTTTCAGAAATAATGACCATTTTTAATTTAGAGTTTTATTTCACGTTTTTCTTTAATGGGTTATCTTACATCTCATGGTATTTTACATAGAATTGTAAATCTAACAATTTTTTTTATCGAAAATAACGGATAATGTATAAAACGATAACGGGTGGTGTATGATTAATTAAATTAAATATATATTTTTTTGATAATATTTGAAATAATTAGATGAAATTTTATTTATTTTAAAGTTAAATATAAAAATAAAAATTAATTTTAATATTTTAAATAATAGTATAGTATAAGAATAATATTAATATTTTATTTTTTAAAATTAAATATATTTGTAAATAAATATTAAAAAAATCTAAATAAGTTGTAGGAAAATTATTATTTGTTTATAATTAATAATTATTATTTAAATATATTTAAAATTAATATAAAATAATTATAATTATTAGTGTATTCGTACACATTAGACGATTAGATAACATCGATTTTAGTATACACATCGTCACTACTGCTATAATTGGACATAACTTCCAATGTAACTAATAAAATTATCCTTATAAATAAATTGACCAAAATAATAAGCAAAACAAATCATAGTAAAATTTAAAGTGAAGGGATACTATTAAAATGATCATTTATTTTAAATTTTGAGAGTGATTAAAGTGAAGGGATACTATTAAAATGATCATTTATTTTAAACTTTGAGAGTGTTCGTTAAAGTGAAGGAATTTTTATTCCCTAATTTACTTTCTAGAAATATGATAAAATGAAAATAAAGATATCACAAATTTAATTGTTATCTTTCCTAAATTCATAAGATTGAGTTACAAAAATATTCTTTATTAATATTTTTATAATGATATATAAATAAATTATTGAAAAATTATAAAAAAATAACATATAAAACTTAAAACAATAAAAAATAACATTTTAATAATATTGAACAGAATTTAATTAAATAATATTCAACATTAAATAAGTCAAAATGAGTTACAATTTATGATTATAAATTTCAAAGTTATTTTTATGATTTTTCTTAAATTATTTTATTCTCGTTCATTCTTTAATAAACACCAAAAAAAAAAACTTAATAAGTTTTACATTTCCATTTTTTTATGTTGATACATGCTTAGTCTAATTTCTATTAATTCAAGATATGGATTAATATTATTTTTAAAAATATATTTTATTTTAATATTAAATATAATAATTTTACAATAATTTATTAATAAATAATAATTATATACATCTTATTAAAATTTGTGTCACAATTATTATTTGATATATATTTTTATCAATAATAATTTTATACATAAATAATAATACATATTTTTTGTTTATTTAAATAATAATACTTATGTTTTAACATATGGATCGACCTAAAATTTCATCTATCGACATCCCAATTCAACTTATAGATCAAGCCACTAGGCTAATCATCCTAGAAAAACCTATATCTATCTACGCTCATAACAATACTAGCATTATGAGTTTACTTTCACACGAGGCATTTGGTGTTATAAGACAAACCTCTAAGTCGAGCCATGGTGTGATCAACCTTGAGATCTTAAGACCTCGAGATTCGAATGTGTTTTTTTACTCTCGTGCCCTTCTTGCACGATGTGACGTGTAATCCTAGAATCATCATAGTAGAAACGCGAGTTTAGGGACGATTGAGACTAGCAAATGAGAAGGCAACGGTAGCACATGAAAACATCTTACCAACCCGTGATGGTGGCAGAATAGAAACCATCCCCATCATGGGCAGACTAATCAACTTCTTAAACTAAGAAGAGAACTCGAGTAGACCAGACAAGAAAACAAAACACTACGATCACAATAAAGTTTAGGAACCTCTAAAGGTCGAATTGCTAACTTGGTTGGTGGAATAGATCAGATTAGATTGTGTCCAAGCCTACCCAGGGTAAATACGAAGCTGAGAATGACCCTCCTTTCGTTTCAATAGAACTTGGTAATGAGTAGTGGTTACAAGAAAGAGAAGGCTAAAAATGCAATTTTTGGCATTGAAAGAAGCCAACAAAAAATAAAACTAAGCCTTAAAAAGTGTCAATGAAAGACAAGAAAAAGATAAGACACCATATGATATGGATAGAGATCATGAACAATTATGTTTGTCTCTATTTATAATTTTTATAAAATTCACATCTTAGTTACAATTCGTCTAATATTCTCTAATCATAATTCATAAATTAGAGGTTAAAATGATAATCAAAATTTATAAAACAAAAACAATAATAAACATTAAACTTTTTTTTCAACAAGATGTAGAGTTTTTTCCCCAAACAATATAGCATTTAAATTGAAAATCATGCAAATAAAAATGGTATCGAAGTTTAGTATTCATCTCGTGAAGCACAATAGATTGCTGCTACTGGCAAAAATGTATTATTATTTTTAATGAAAATTAAATTTCTAAATAGCAAAAATATAAGAAAAATACTTGAAAATACCAAAGAGTTACTCAATAGTCAATACCACTGACATGTTTTATATATAATAAAATTTTATTAATAATTAAATATAAATTACCCAAAATACAATAATTCACACAGTAACCATATACACTTATACATGTCTAAATTCCCTAAATAGCATGGTTATGTTTGGATTTATCTTTTTTTTCTTCCTTCAAATTTATATTATTTAATTATAAAAAAAATATATTTATAATTTAAATGATGGGTTTAAATTAAAATTACTACGTCCACTAATTATATTATTCAATTAAATCAAAATATAATCAAATCACATAGAAACCTATACATGGCAAAAATCTCTAAATAGCATGACATTAGCTGCTATGTTTGGATTTATCTTATTTTTCAAAAATTTCATTTTATATTTCTAAAGTATATAAAATAATAAGTTGCTAAATATGGAAGTTTGGGGTTGCCGTGGTTCATATGATTGTACCTTTCTCTGCCACCATTATGGCGGCCTGGTGCTCTTCAATCAAGAGCAACAATGGCGGTCACCGTCCCACCCTCGGCATTCTCTCTTTAGAGACAGCCAGCACCATGTCTCGCCTCCTCTGTCTCTATTATTCCTTCACCGATGATCAAATCCACCGACTTCGAAAACAAATTATGGGGTCCCGAGGCGTTACCTACTTGAATTCCATTGACGAAAGCTTTCTTCTCTACCTCGCTTGTTGTGAACGCTTAGAAGATCTCAATCAAGCCGCTGTTACTGTTTCTCGTCTCTGTCATAAATGCTCCAATTTCCGTCTCAATCGGTTTGATATAATGTACACCTATTTGAAACAAGGCATGATCGATTTGAGAAAGCTTGAATTCGGATCTAAAAAGGTTCAAAAAGTAATCAACAAGATGGAGAAATATGTTTCGGCGACTTCGAATTTGTATATGGCTTGGGAATCTCTATTTGAATTGGAAACAGCAGAGAGAAAGGCAAAGAGATGCAAGAACAATCTCGATTTCAAACAATCAGCGAAAATGAATATTGATTTATTGCAAGAAAAAATCACGCATCAGAAAAAACAGATTCAACATTATAAAGACATTTCGCTGTGGAGCCAAACCTTCGATAAAAGTGTTGAACTCATGGCGCGATTGATCTGTGTCCTTTACTCGAGAATCTGTACCGTTTTTGGACCTTATGTTTCGGGTCTACCACTCTTTAATTCTAAATCATGTATGCGATCTCTGAAACATAAACTACTACGACGACACCGTATCGAGACCAATCGTTGCCTTGTTGATTCAAATCCAAAGTTTCATCCTAAGAAAAACGATGTTGCTATAGAGATCAAATATCAGAAATCAATTTCAAAATCGAGTTCAATTTTTCAGATATCGCAGCAAAAGGAACGGGTTCATTTATCGAATCAGCAGAATCTGTTTTTGCCGGAACATATCGGATTCGCTTTACCTATTCGACGAGCTCAAAACTGTAGCTTGATAGTCGGTGAGATAAAAAGAAATAACAGAGTCCTAGAATTGGCCTCGCCGTCAACTGTGGGGGGATCAGGCCTGACGCTCCGTTACGCCAACGTGATCCTATTGGCAGAAAAGTGTTTACACCCTCCGGCAATTATTCCTGACGAGGTGCGTGACGGATTCTATGAGATGTTGCCGGCAAGGTTGAAGGAGAAAATGAAGACGAAGTTGAAGGGACTCTGTATGAGAATGGAAGATATTGAGGAGAAAGTAGGGGAAGACCAGTCGCAGCTAGCGAAGGGTTGGAGGGACGCACTTGAGGAGATGATGAGATGGTTAGGGCCAATGGCACATGATACGACGAAGTGGATGACAGAGAGGAATGTAGAGAGGAAGAAGATAATGGAAGCAAAACCAAGGATGTTGTTGTTGCAAACATTGCATTATTCTGATTTGGAGAAGACGGAGGCTGCCATTGTTGAAGTGTTGGTTGGGTTGAGTTGTATATATTGGTACGAGCGTCCAAAGTATTTGCGTTGATGAAGCTTTGATTATTATTTATTTTTTCAGTATTATTAATTTCGTATGATCGTTATTTTTATCATCCCCTCCCTGTATGATCATATAACCACATTTCATATATTAATACATTATTTATTAATAAATATTCGAGTACATTTTTATTTATCCATTTTTTATATTATGGTAATTTAGTTGCTATTAATAAGTTGAAAAAAAAAGTTATGAGACAAATGGCATAAAATGATATTATTACACTCATAAAAATAGTACATGAAATTTACAGACATGAAAACCTAGTTTTATTTATTATTTATGTATTTTTAAGAGAGAATTTATTCCATATACGGGTGTCAATCTTCCATAGAGTTGTTGGACCGCCGATGCCGATGAATATGTGTTAGAATCTTACAATCATCACATTTTATTAAAATTATAAAATGAACATATTTTAATATATATTTATTAAATAATTTCATATAAAAATGTAAATTTTAGTTTAAATTGTGGCTAATTAGACAAAAATTATAAATTTATTAAAAATAATTTTATTTAGACTAAAACCTAAAAATAAAATATTTTGTTTCATTCTTATCAATTTATTTCAGAATTTGTGATTAATATAAGCGTTATTTATAATTAAGAATAAAATATATAAAAAAAATTAAAAATTAAATTGTTCATATTTTATCAATAATAATAATATTTATTTATGGACAATAAATCTCAAATTTTAAAACCTAAATCAATCATAAATATTAAATTTTAAATTTTACGTCATAAATAGATTAAATTTAGAGTTATTGTATTAAAATTATATATTTTAATTATTAAATATGTTTTTATTTTTATTTTTTATATATTAAATATAATATTTTTATTATTAGTTACAAATATTATTATTGATATTTTATTCTTCCGCTTCGCCTATGGTTTTGTCAACCTGTTAGCCCGTTTCACTTCATAATTAAAAAGCCCTATTCAAGAATATCGTCCTATCCAATTCACTCACCAAGTATGATTTGTGGCTCACTTAATTTCAAAGTGTTGAGATTATCATGTTTTATTTCTATTTTTTTTTAGTTTTAATTTTTGAATACAAGTTTTTAAAACGGATTATATTTAGTAATTAATTTTATTTTCATATTAAAAATAGATTATAATTCAATTTCATATTTATGCATGCTTTTTATTATTTTTAAAACTTAAAAAAAAAGTTTTTGACAATTATATTTTAAGTTTACTTTTTATTTTATTTTAGTTGTTAACTTTTTATTTTCATGTGACTTAAGAAAAATAGAAATTTTTATTAAATGAGTTTTTTTAATAAATAAATTAAAAAACAAAAAGCTAATTTTAAATATAAAAGAAAAACAGACTGATCACATACTTCATGTTCATCTTAGAAAGTAGAAACCGATAATCTTTCCTTTAATCATAATTGTTAGGATGATAGTGAACGAATTCTTAGAATTGTTGGGTTGCTAGGTAAATCGTTATCAATAGGGGGGTTCCACTTAACTAACAAAAATGAAACACCAATATTTTATCTCACTTTAAATTAGCAAAGCGGATAAATTTATTGGGTTGATTTTAAATTACTGGTTATAACCAACGATGAAAATGTCTAAATATACTAGGTATTATCAGGATAATATAATTATTTTATATATTTTAAATTCAAAATATAATATTTATATATTTTGATTAAATAATCAAAAAAATTCATAAATTATCGCTTAAATATCATTATTATTATCGCTAAAATTTCAACAAAAATAAAATAAAATATAAATTCTTGATTTATTTTCCTCTTTTTTTTTCTTTTTTATTAATCCTTTCAATTAATATAATTAGATAGTTTATTTAATTATTTTAATTTTTTTAACTATTTATTCTATAATATATTTTTTAAAAAAATATTTATACAATATTTTAATTAATTGATCAACTTATTGATTAATATAAATATTATAAGTATTTAAAAATACATGTATTAAATAAAAAATTAATTTAAAATATAAATAATAGATTATTTTGATGTTTTATAAAGATTTCTAATTTTTATTTATTGTTGATAGAGTTTTCAGAGTTGTGTTTTATTCTAAAGTTTTTTTCGATAATAATAATATCTTCAATATTTTTATAAAAATTATATCTTAATATCTAGACCACGATGAAGACATAACAAATGAACATAACATATTATTTGGATTTGGCTTGTAATCTAGGTAGTATATTTAATATCTTATTTATTTAATTGAAAAAAAAATATTATTTGGGTTGGTTAAGTATTCTAGTAAACTAATATTAAATATTTTTTATTCAATAATAGAGAAAATTATTTTAAATGTCTCTTATATTAAATCATTTGTATTATTGGATCCTTTAAATTATAAATAATATAGTTTAGTTATTTAATTCTAAAAAGTGGATTAATTAAAAATAAAATAATATTTTTTTTATCTTTAATTGTCCATTTTTGTAATTAAGTGACACCACTTTTAATTTAAGAAACCAAATGATATCAATAACCTAATATAGATGACATGCTCCTTTAATAGTATTATATTTAGTTTATACATTATTTAGTGATAATGATAAACTATACAATATAGTTTGATAAAATTAAAAATATATATTTAAAAATCCAGATTAATTATAATATTGTTTAATTTATTTTATGTAATCTTTTTACATATCAATATAATTTTATTATAAAAATTTATAAAATTAACATTTCATTTTTTTTAATATTTTTTTTACATTTTAAAATAAAAATATTATTTTTAATATGAGATCAAATAAAATATTAAGACACATAATTTTAAAATTAAAATTAAGTAAATCTGTTTTGTAATCAATTATGTTTTCAAGTTCTAGTTTTTAAACCTAATTTTTTAAATGAGTGTTGATTGGTAATTAATTTCATTTATAAGTTCAAAATCAAGTTAAAACTCAGTTTCATTTTTACAAAAATTTTATTTATTTTTGAAACTAAAAAAATTTAAAAATTGTAAGTCATATAGCCTTTTGTGTTTTGTCCGCTTTCCATATGCAAAATACGAATTTTGATTATTTTACTTAGTATATTTATATTTTTCTATGTAATGCTAGTTACTGACGATAAATAATACACACGCATACACTTTATATGCAATTATGTTCACATAAATTATCGGGTTGGAGTGTTGTGGTTTTTAACAAGAAAGTGTGTAAGTGAGTCAATACTATCGTTCATGTTTTTATTTCATTTCGAACGCGGATATTTATGAAAATTATTCGGTAATTTTTGAATCAAAAAATGAAAGTTTTTGGCACCATGATGAGGTCTTTGACAAGGGTCTCGTTGGACCCCTAACGAGGTGGTTGGCGAGGACCTCAACATCATAAGCTTGGGCAAATTTTATAAATACCCATTTCTTTGTGTTTTTTCATCCAAAAATATATGTAATAAAGTTTTGTCAAATTGACATATCATTTTTTTTGTTTTTGAATCATTATTACCTTAAGTGTTGTTAGGTATTAATAATTTATGACTATGTGGGTAAAATTGTGCTCTTGAGTGGTGAATACTCGAGGGGGTGTTTGCAAATGAATTTATGTGAGAATCCTGTGTGGCTATGTGGCGTGTGTTGGCTTGTACTTGCCCTCATGCAACATTTTTCTTATGTGAGAGAAACTCTGTAAGAGTGGATTGAGTTGAATTGTTGAATTTTTGTTACCTTGGCTATGTGAGATAAGTGGTAGACTGTGTATCCCACTTTGGTTGTATATAATTCATGGATTAATTTTGTGTCTCATAGTGGTTATTAGTTTTTCATGATTTGGGGTGGTCTTCATAGTATATTATTCACATTACACTTTAATGATCGTTGGTAGCTAATCGCACTACATCAAGTGTTGTTGACCTTCGCCTTTTATCAACATACGAGTTTGGTGTAAGTCTCTAAGAAGTCAATATCTTCTTAACCTGGTTACGTACCAAGTGTCGGACTATTTTTTAATATTTGTTATGTTTTGTTTAAGCGCATACTATGAGTGTACATTTATCATTTATCAAATATGTTCATACATATGAAGTCTTAAAGTGATTGAACATAGTTAGTTGTTCTAGCATGCATTCTTGTTTCACATGTTGTTTGTCGTTTGCCATGTTTATGTCTTTTGCTAGTCTAGATAGGAGCCTGTAAGGCCCACCATCACTAGTGTGTTTATCGTACTTTGTTCTTTCTTATTATTGATTGTTCTTATTGTGTATTCAATTGAGCATATTATCTTGTAATTTTGTTGTGTTATTTGCTTAAATAACATTTATGGGGTCAATTTGGTCAAATTAGTAAAAAAATTGCAAAAAGATTCCATAGATTGACATCTCGACCTCTCATTTAGGTTTTAGTTACCTTTTTGAATCGGAAGAATAATTAACGTTTTTGTAATTTTTTCTACGTATAGAATTCTCAAAATTTATATTCTAAATTTACTTTTCTTTTTATTAGTTAACATTAAATTACTTTGTTACGACTTAAAATGGAGTAAATAAGAAAATAAAACATTTTACTGAACATAATTTTGACTAAACGATTTCTTTTTTTAAATAAATTAGAAAACAAAAAATTATTTGAAAATACAAAAAAAAGACCTTAAAAATTGAACTCATTAAGAAACGAGCTATAAGCTAAATGTCCAATATGATTTTGAATTTAGTGGGAAAAATTCTAGGTAATCATTGAATTTTATTATGTACAATACAATCTTATTTTACAAATAAATATATAATTGTAAAAAAAATTATAAAATCAAAGGCTTTAATATTGTATCCAAGGATGGACACGGGTATGGGTAGGAACAGATTTTAATATAACCGTCCCCAAACCGAATTATAAAATATGTCCTTGAAACTGCCCAAAAATCGTTACAGTTCGGAGACAACTTTTTACCTGCAGGTAACGGTTCAGGATGATTATTAAAAAATATATAAAAAAACTGTTTTTCAAAAATTTTAAAAAATTTCTATTAAACCATGGTGAGGTCTTTTTACCTTCTATGAACCTATTAATTCCATACAATCCCAAAACAACTAATGGGATTAAATGGTCGCACATCTTAACATTCAAGACAATCTCAGTGACTCGAAAAAATGCAAAAAAAAAGAGGCAGTGTAAGAGAAGAGTAGATACAATGAGGGAGTGTGGGAAAATCTCCTTTGTTTTTTATGAGTGACTTTTAATTAGAATATAATCTTCAAATAACTGTATTAGGAATCAAAAGACTCTTTTAAAGCTCCAATTTGACTAATGTAGGGTCATAAATCACAACAAGAAGAAGAAAAACAAGAAAGGTTGTCGCAAAAAAGTAAAAATGGATTGGAAAATTTATATTTGGGTACAATTCCTTAGCACCGAATGTGTTCAATCGATAGGATAAAAGCCTAATATATAACTTTTTAAAGACATTAAATCTTTAATTAGTGGAAATATGAACTCTAATTAAAAAATGTTTCTAAATGTACACTTCTTCAAGCCTCCACACTACAACTACACTGAATTCATTTCCACCTTTGTCAAGGAAACCCAAAATTCACACATAACCAAGTTTATTTGCCCTTTTATGAGCTCAAACATGAATTGAAAAATCATGCAATACTTGCAGATATTAACACCTTTACCAGCAATTGGAGTTCTAGGCTTCTAGCTACAGGCTATCAAAATGACAAACTAAAAAATAATTAAGAAATAGACAAGTAAGAGAGACTATGTATTAGAGTTGCACATTTCACCCTCCGAATAAACTAGTTGCTTCACCGTAAAAATTATTCTTGCTTCAAAACTTACTGAGGAGATTGCTAGAGACATCTACGACATGTAGAGTAACGGAGGGCAGAGCCAATAGTATTAGAACGGAGACGAGAACGGTAGAGCCGATCAGCGGAGATGAGAGTGACAAAGCGGATCATCAGAGACAAGAGCGATAGAGCGGATCAACGGAGATGAGAGCAGTAGAGCGGATCAGTGGAGACGAGAGCGGTAATGCAGATCAGCGAAGACGAGAACGGCTCAGGATTTCTAATTTTTGAATCTAATTTATGATAGTTTTGTTTATATACGGCTATAGTAATAGTAAAACCTAATTAATAAAATAATGTATAAATTAATTTAATAAATATATAAATTAATTAAATGAATATAATTAATTTCGGGTACGGAAAGATACAATTATCAGTATAACCGTAACCGAACCGAATCTGTTGCTTCATGTTTGATTTTTACCCGAAATCGAAACCATTTGTTGTTTCTTTTGGAGAACATAAAACATGCAAGCATACACGGTCACAAGTAATAAAATTTGATAAGTAAGTTATCGTTCCCAGGGAGATTTGTCACTACAGTTTTTTGAGTACTAAAATTATCTCTCTCTGATTTTATCCAAAACGATCGTTAATTGGAACAAATTTAAGAAAAAAGTTTAATAACAAAATAAAAGAAATCTAGGATTGTAATTTTTCTTCAAATTAATTTACTCGAATCATGTTATTTTCTTTTGATTTATATTTTTTTAGTACATTTAATTTGTCAACCGAAAACTTCTAATTTTATCCATATATCTCTTCCGAGCTCCGTATAAACACATCTCATTAAATTAATTCACTATATTTCTATGAGAATTAAATTCACCAGGATTCATTACGTTCTAAGTTCTCAAATGGTCACACATACAATTGAGGTATATTCCTATCCTTCATCATACATGTCATTCTATCTATGACCAATATAAACAAAAATGTCTCTTCCAAGTTTATTTAAGTACCACAGATTATTTGATAAAATTCGTAAATAATCAAAAGTATTAAGCACAAAATAGAATAAACAAATTGAACGTCTTATAAATCTTTCAAAAATAATTAAAATCAAAGTATCATAAATTTAGATAAAATGCAATCCTAGAAAAATTAAATTATTTCATAAATTAAAAACTAAAATTACAACAGTTAAGGAAAATGAGATGAAGAACAAAGAAAAATTAAATCATTTCGGATCGTAAATATTTGGCACACGCAGAACACAACAGAAGCCAAAAATGGCTTCTGCGTGTTCCACAGTCCACCCCCGAATACTACTAAAAATCTCAAACTCTAAACTCCTAAAAACTTTTTTACTCTATCATAATATCCCCTATTTATAACTAAAAAATACATCAAAAATATTACATTTTTTAAGAAACGTGTAAAAAAAATTGTATCGAAAATAAAACACACGCGTATCGATATTCGATATCAAAATTTGTATTTTAATCTACACGTGAGACAAAGTAGAGGACGTTGTTTCTGATTTTTTTTAATTCAAACTGCATGCTATGTGTCATCGCCTGATTCGTTGCAAGGATTAATACGGACACGTGGCAAAATTTCAATGGTGAGGGTGGTGATTGCACGAGATGTTCCCACACGAAATCATGGTGGACGGGACAAGTGGCAGACAACGGCATGCCTGGAAACGTGCACCGATTTCGTGCTTTTGGTTTACCCAACACGTGCCACGTGTATGCTTTTCATTCGTTGCCGAAATATTGGAGACACATGGCATTGTATCATTGCTTGGATGGATAAGTGCCCGAATATTATGTTGACCACGTCGCACGGGAGCACATCTTTTGGTAGCCGCGTAACACACACGTGGGACCCACCTTGCACGCCGCCCTTCGTGGTAGGTGGGCCCCACTTGGCACACCGAGCGGCGTGAATGAGAAACCTGCACCCATTCGCTTTGATCGGGTTTGAAGGACACATGCGCATCCTAGCTGTTTATTCTTTGATCTGATGGTCCACGTTGTGCGCATGGAAGATGTCGCGTGGACTTCTTCTCTCCTATGCGAAAATTCAACTTTAAATAATTGCATTTTGACCCACCAATTTAATTTAAATTACATTTTAAACTTTCTTTAATTACAATTAAACCCTTTTTAAATTTAAATTAAAATTTTAAACTTTTAATAATTAAAATTAAGCCCGATTTTAATATAAATTATATTTTAGAATTTTATAAATTGCAATTAAGAACTCTTTTATTTGAAATTATATTTGTGGACATAAATTTACAATTAAGTACGATTTCGATTCAAATTATTTAATTTTGTTAAAAATGTATTCCTTAACACATAAAAGGTAAATATTAATTTATTTAACTAAAATTAACCAAAAATGTCAAGAACATAACAATTATAATTGATAAAATAGATGAAAATAATTATATAAAATACAGTTATCACCATTCTTGAAATTTTTCAATAAAAAACCGAACCGTCGGTGCGGTTAACCGCGGATAACCAACCCCGCGATTTTTTTGCCCATTCCTAATTGTATCACAAACACGTACTTAATGGAAAATAATTAAGTATATAGTATGAACTTATGCTTTCGAGGTAAGGATTAAAAATACTAGTATTTAAGATAAGAAAATTTAATTTTGTAAAAAAGTATTAGAAATATTATTCATATTAGTAGAAGTTTTGGTTACTTATTTGAGTTTACAAAACAATTGACTTACTTATAATTGTTTTTTTAATAGAACTCTCAAAAATCATATTCTAAGTTTACTTTTCTTTTCATTAGTTAACATTAAATTTCTTTGTTACAACTTAAAATGAAATTAATAAGAAAATAAAATATTTTACTGTACATAATATTTTACTAAATGAGCTCTTTTTTAAAATAAATTAGAAAAATAAAATTAATTTTTAATGTAAAAGAAAAGACCTTAAAAATCTAACTCATTACAAACCAAGAATTAAATATCGAATATGATTTTGACTGATATCTCTAGTTGGAAAAAATTCTTGGTAATAGTTGAATTTTATTATGTATAATATAATCTTATTTTACAAATAAATATATAATTATATAAAAATTATACAATTAAAGCCTTTAATATTGTATCACAAATATATGCTTAATGATAAATAATTACGTATATACTATAAATTTATGGTTTATGATTGAAAATTAAAATATTAGTATTTATAATATGAAACTTTAATTTTACCAAAATATAAAAAAAGTATTAGAAATATAAGTTTTTTAAGGTTTGATTAACTATTTAAATTAGAATAATAATTTACATTTGTATAATTGTAATTCTCAAAAATCATATTTTAAGTTTACTTTTCTTTTCATTAGTTAAAATTAAATTTATTTGTTACAAATGAATAAGAACGTAAAATCTTTTATGGAACAAAATCTTTGACTAAAATAATATTTTTAAATGAATTAAAAAATTAAAAATTAATTTCAAATAAAAAAAACTTAAAATTTATTCTCATTATAAAACGAGTCATAAGTTAATTATTCAATACAATTTTAACGCATACATATGGTGTGGGAAAAAAATTCTAGATAATCCTTCATTTTTATTATATACAATACAATTTTATTTTATAAACAAAATATATAATTGTATAAAAATTATACAATTAAAATCTTTAATATTATATAACAAAAGTTTATTAGGCATAAATAATTAAGTATATAGTATGAACTTATAGTTTAGAGTTGAGAATTAAAATATAGTATTTATAATGAAAATTTAATAATATAAAAAATTAATAGAAATATTATTGATATCAGTAGAAGTTTTTGTAAAATATAAAATAATTAGAAAAGTATTAAATTTGTTGAACAACTTTTCACAACCTGCCAAACAGAAAAGAGAAGAAGATAGCTGATGTGGAATTGCCGACCACTGACTACGAGTCTACTACACATAAATTAATCAGAAAAATTCTTTGTAGATCCGTTATATTTTTATTAAAAAATAAGTTATATATTATATAAATTTTTATTTTTACGGTTCTATCTCATTTAATATTCAAATTATTTATAAAAATAATAAAAATTCATATATTAATAAAATTTATACACTACAAATAGAGTATAATTATTCTTAATATAAATAATTTAGACAAATTTTTTTAGCAAATGATCTTAATTTTTGAACAAGTATGATATAATTATAACTTTAATTAATATGTTTCATAATTATAAAAATAACTCATTAATTTAAATTTTTATATTTAAATAATTTGATTGAAAGATTAATATAATTTATCAATAATTTATTTTAATTATTTATCATCTAAATGAATGGTAAATAAAATTACTCAATTATTTTTATTTAATTGATTTGTCCAGCATTAAGCCAAATTGGATAATATACATAAAAATATTCTTACAAAAATGAGTCATGCTCTACTATGGCTCAAAAAAATTTCAATTTTACTCGATAAGCACCGATATAATAAATTTAAATAGTTGACATGAAGAGTTTTTTTTACTTATTAAAAAAATAAAAATAAAAATAAAAATAAAGAGTTTGATTACAACAATAGTGGGCAGTATGGATTTTGTTTTGGCACGTAAAGAAGATTAGAAGCCTACGACTCTCGTGATCAACGTGCTTTAAATTGTGAAATTTCACAATCTGAAAGGTGAGATGTCAAGTCGAGAATAGGTAATGCTCTATGGACTAATTATCCTACTGTATCATAAACAAATAGAGTTGTAGGGATAATTCCAATCTTCATGTTAATATTATATATATATTATCTATGTTAATGTGTATTTAGGTGGTTGAAAAAATAGATAAAGTTAAGAAAAAGGGAATAAATAAATGACTTATTTATTAAAATTTGATATAGATATAACTAAATCAACAATGCTCCTTTAAATATTTTGCTTTAGTTCCCACTTAAAGCACTTCTCTTGCTTATACCTAATTGACGGAAGCCTATGTTTTCCATTTCTTCCTAGTAAATCTAACCAACCCACTTTTCGAAATATTATACTTAGCTCCCTTAACATGGCCAGTATAGTCTCTGTCTTCTCTGTTCTAATATTTCTAGCAATCTCAGTTTCATCTCAGAACAGCAACCTCTTATTTCGCGGATTCTATGATGTGGGTACTAATCTATCCCTTTCAGGAGTCGCAGAAATTAAAAAAGATGGCATTTTGAAGTTAACAAACGACACCAGTAGGCTTTTGGGTCATGCAATTTACCCCTCTCCTATTAAACTCAAGAACTCCATAACTGGAATAGCTTTTTCGTTTTCTACTTCCTTTTCTTTTTCTATAACCCCTGAGTACCCCAAGCTTGGTGGTCATGGTTTGGCTTTTACCGTCTCACCCTCTAAATATCTTCAAGCTTTACCAAGTCAGTATCTTGGGTTACTTAATGCAAGTGACAATGGAAACTTCTCAAACCATCTATTTGCCGTTGAATTTGATACTGTACAAGACTTTGAGTTCGAAGATATTAACGATAACCATGTCGGAATCGACATCAATGGCTTGAAATCAAACAAGTCAGCTCCAGCTTCTTATTATGACGAAGATAAACTTAAAATAGATCTCAATCTCAAAGGTGGGAAACCAATTCAAGCTTGGATTGATTATGATTCTGGCCAAAAGGTTTTAAATGTAACCATATCACCTTTTTCTAAAAAACCCAAATTGCCACTCATGTCTTTTCATGTAGATCTCTCTCCGATTTTTCATGAATTTATGTATGTTGGTTTCTCTGCTTCAACGGGTTTGCTTGCAAGTTCCCATTACATTTTTGGTTGGAGCTTCGCTGTGAATTCACAATCTCAACCTCTTAATTTTGATTCTCTTCCCTCTCTTCCATCACCGACCCAGAGCAAGAAAAAGCACACAGCTTTAGTAATAGGAATTTCAGTTTCAGTTGTAGTGTTTTTATTATCTGCGATAGCTGTCGCTATCTATGTGTTTTTGAAGGTAAAAAACGCAGACCCAATTGAAGATTGGGAGCTCCACCTTGGTCCACATCGATATTCATACCAAGAACTCAAAAAGGCGACAAAAGGTTTTAGAGATACAGAGCTTCTGGGTTTTGGTGGTTTTGGTAAAGTATATAAAGGAACTTTACTAAATTCAAAAACCCAATTCGCAGTTAAGCGAATTTCACATGATTCGACACAGGGTATTCAAGAATTTGCTTCTGAAATTACTACTATTGGTCGACTTCGTCATAGGAATTTGACTCGATTACTTGGTTGGTGTCGCCGTAAAGCAGATCTTCTTATTGTTTATGAGTATATGGCAAATGGGAGCTTAGATCAATTTCTATTTAATAAACCCAAAGCAATTCTCAATTGGGTACAGAGGTTTAAGATCATTAAAGATGTTGCTTCTGCTCTTGTTTATTTACATGAAGGATATGAAAAAGTTGTGATACACAGAGATGTGAAAGCAAGTAACGTTTTATTAGACAGTGAACTAAATGCTAAGCTTGGGGATTTTGGACTAGCAAGGTTACATGAACATGGATCAAATTTGAACACAACTACAGTAGTTGGAACTTTCGGCTATTTAGCACCAGAGCTATCTAGAACTGGTAAAGCTACAACAAGGTCTGATGTGTATGCATTTGGTGCTCTATTGTTAGAAGTTGTTTGTGGAAGAAGACCAATTGAGCCAAAAGCTAAGTCTGAAGAGTTAGTCTTGGTGGATTGGGTTTGGGACATGTATAGAGAAGGAAAGTTACTTGAAGTTGTGGACTCCAGGTTTGATGGGCAATTTGACGAGGAAGAAATAGTTCTAGTTTTGAAATTGGGGTTAATGTGTACTTATAATTTGCCAAGTGCAAGGCCTAACATGAGACAAGTTGTGAGGTATTTGGATGCAGAGGTTAGTGTCCCAGAAGACTTGAAATCTTCAAGTTGTGGAATTGATGAAGAGAGAATTCTTGTGGATGATTTCCATGATTTTGAGCATTCATTTGCATCTTCGTCTATTGATAATATGAGTAGTTCACACTTTTTTGCTGGAAACAGAGAAGTGGATGATTCTATGTTTGCTTCTCCTCTTTATCTTGCTCGTGCTAGACATGAAACTAGATAGTTTAATTTGTTACTTTTGCTTCTCTTTCTCTTTCTCTCTTTGTTTTTTTTTTCAATTTTTTTAAATATATTAGAAAACATGAAAATACAAGTTCTGTCTTCATTTATCCTACTTAACGGGGATTCCTTATGTACATAAAACACAAGCTAACTCAGATGGGACTATACCGGAGAAAGATTGTTGATTCACCTTGGTGCAAATTGTGTAATTCAAGCTATGACTACATGAAGGGTTTTTTTGGAGGCAATCTTCTTTTTCTTATTTGCACTAATACTTTAGTGGTAAGCATTATATTGATTTAATCTATGAATTGTTTCGTTCCTCTTCTGATGATAAGATGCAAATGTTCTATTATATGTTCTGTGGGGTGTTTGGCATAATAAGAATGAAGTGCTGCATGAAAAGGTTGGTAGGTTTGCTGATGTACTTTTGGGATGGACTAGTTTTGGCATAATAAAAATGGTGTGGGAGTGTGTGTGTGTGTGTGTGTTAAAGAGATGGAAGAAACCTTTTGATGGGTGGTGGAAAATTAATACTAATGTTGCTTTGAGTGTAGCCGATAATGCAATGGGTACTGGCCTTGTGTGTAGGGATCATATAGGGTGTGTGTCGACTATGATGGTGGCTTATTTTAACCCACTGAGATCTTCTTTATGTGCTGCTGAACTAATGTCAATATTATTAGCTAGTAGATGGGTGGAAGAGCAAGGTTTCTCCTAAATGACCGCTCAATGATAAAGGAGTAAGGGGTGCAGAGACAGCTAGAAGGTTTGCAAGGTTTTGCCTCGAAGCAGCCAGGCTTGAAAGAATCAGTCATAATTGAGAGTTACTGTCTAGGTGCTATTCGATTAATTGATAGTTTAGAGTAATGCTTAGTAGCTGAGGGAGTTTTAGTGGATGAAATAAGGAATTTTGATTGTATCTTTTATCTTAAATTTTGCTGTACTTCTAAGAAGTATAATAAAGTAGCTGATAAACTAGCAAAACATGTTTTTAATTATAAACAAAGTTTGTATGATGCTCTGGTTTTTCTCGAAAGTTTACAAGGTTAGTTGATATGGACGTAAACATGCCTAATGGCTTGATTTAATAAAGCTACTTTTCCTATATAAAAAAATGAACACATAGTATCATTGATGGAATTAAAGGCGTCTATTTAGTTTTATATACTCATTTAATTTTTATATGATATTAGCAAGTATAATTTGTAAATATTCGTGTTCCTTTTGTTTTTTTTTTGGCCCAAACAAGTTCACGTTTCTTGGTTAATCATAGGGTTAAAATTATATTAAAAAACAAAGTTGAAAACAAAACAGTCTGTGTACTATATATAATTTCATTTTTAATAAATTAATTATTTTTTATTAATTAATAATAATTATTCTAAAACTTAAATTTCTATCATTTTATAACTTTAATAAAATGATAATAAAATCTATTTGGAATAATAATAACCATCATCATTAATCTTGTCAAAGTTTTTACTATCGTAATTAGTAGATTTGTCAAAATTTTAACTACTAATTTCGAAGTCATTAGATATAAGATCTCGGATTTAATCTAAAAATATGTAAAGACTTACATTTGTAGTACATGCAACATATTACGTATGTTTCATAAAAATATATAATGTCTTATATATGAAAACGATCACCAAAACTAAAATAGGTCATAAATATAGTAACTTACATTTGAATTAAAAATATTTAAGGTATGTAATGCATTATATATGTTCCAATGAGATGGTTAACGATTGTCTTTCAAACTCTATCGATGGTAGTTATCATAAATCTTGTTAGTCTAATTTTATTTTTATTTTATATAATTTGAGTAAGATTTGTTATGAGTTTTTGCTTTTGTTTTTGCTATTTATATATTTTCAATGTTAAATTTTTTTAAAGAACGGCTCATTTGAGAATCACATCCCCTTAATCAAATTGTAAGAAAGTGTCAATAGTATACTTCATCTTAATCAAAGTTCATAGTGAGAAGTCTAGAATATTATCATGAAAAATCCCTATTGTGATTTAACATTAGATCCACTATTCATTTAGATTTATTTCATGTCTACACAAATTTATTTTTATTTTGAGCCTTTTATTAGATCTTAATTTCTTAACTTAAATATTATTATATTAAAAAAATAATTTATCTCAATTATATACTTAATTTATTTTGTATATAAGACTCGTTTTCACGTTAAATAGAAAATTAATGTGAGACACTAACGACGAAACCAGGGATATAGTATTGTTGTTCCATGTTGTACATGTATGACCTGGACATAGAAGCATGCTTTAACTGATTTCTCACGTGAAAGCTTCAAAGATTCAAATAATTGATAGCAAAAGTCAGCGGTAATCAACCAAACAATAATAACGTGAAAGAAATGTTACATATTTTTATTATATTAAAATATAAGGTATAATTTAATTGATTTTTTATTAATATATATTTTTCATGATTTTTGTCGACATCAATGAGATATATTTATGCTTTATATTAGATGTTAGTATCATGGACCAACATAGGTGTATTGGCTTTTAATCCTTACATTTTAAGTAAATCAGTACACTAATATCTCTTCTTGTGATATAGAGATACATTTAGGGAAAGAGTATAAGTATTAGTATTTGTATTTGTATTTGTAGTTGAGAGAATAAGAAGTTATGTTATAATATTGAATAGTGTTACTATTTATAGAAGATAATATATCTATTGATAATCTTTACTCATAATGATAGACTTATATTTAATTATCGGAGTTTTATTTGTTTAATTATTTTATTATTGGATAATTAAGACTTTGAATATTGTTTAATTATCATGTTAGATATTTAAATGATATGGACGTTTATCTAATGGCTTAGCACTAATTGGGTTAACTAGCTAGTTATTTGCCGACTAAGACCTCTAATATTATGTCATATGACATGAACTGTTTTACACTTAACTTCAACTCCGTAGACTTGCTAGGCCTATGTACATGGGCTATAAGGTCTATTTTGCCATTCCATCAGAATCTAGCTTTAATTTTTTTTGAAACTCACTAGTGGTGTGAAGTCCATTCTTATGTGATCATTACTTGCCTAGGTGAAATTTTTTTTGGGCTTTCAAAATGTGTGCGATGATGTTCTCATTTCGGTGGTTTTTACAAATTCTCAATCGAACTCCCAATCAGGATATGTCAATGTTAAAAAGCACTACTCAATAGGTTCACTTTTCCATTGTTGGAGGGAGGACATGGATCCAAATGTGCGAGCTTTTAAGTTTATAGGCTTCATAATAGCCTGTAACCCTTGGATGGGTTCCTTGATGAATGGACGAAGTGAATGATGAACGAGATCAAACTTTTCCATCGTGGGGATGAGCGAACATGGATCAAGATGGGTTGTGTGAGGTGGTTGTTGAGTGGAAAACTAACGAAGGAATGGGGGGCCCATGTCTGGCCAACCATGGTGTGTCTGACTAAGGGAGGTCTGGCCATGGTCCAACCACCCATGATGTTGATCGACACGAATTTTGTGCAATGAATATGCAAGTATATGTATCATATCAAGTAATATAATGATAAAAAAGATTATTCACACGAAGATTATATTATTAGAATTTCTAAAACTAAAAAATAAAAATCAATTTTTTTTTTTGTTTTTATGTTTTAAGAAAGCAAAATTAAAAGATCTAAAAATAATTAGGAGTAATTAATAACTCAGATTTGGAAGCTAAGAAAAAATATGAAAAAATATTTAGAAATACTTAATCTCTCAATTTTCTAAACATGTGAATCACTAAAGTTTCATTATATAATTACCAAACAATTGCATGATCAATTAAATCTAACCTAGTATGTATTTCTCTTTCAAGTAAATTACACACCATATAGTAATTAACATAATCACACTCTCATGTCAATTAAATTGTATGCTACTTATTAAGTTCGTCAATTATGGATCACATACATAAGAATCATATGTCACTCTCTAGAAACTATGCATGTTATTTAATCAGTACAAAAAGTTAAAGTATTCTCTCAAATCTATTTAATTTTCTATATAGAATAATTATTGGCCAAACAGTAAACAAAATTAAATCATCACATGTTGAAGTAATTCTATAAAATAATTGTGTTTGAATTCTTTTGTTTTGTGACTCACTTTCTCTTTTTTTTCATGACCTCATATCTTGGCCTAACGTTATAACCTTGAAAGACCTATAGATCACAAGTAGCGACCATTATTGGAAAGTGAATTGAAAGGTAAGCCTACAGGGTTTGTGATTACCATGCACACACATCATATTTGGATAATATAGAGATAGTCTTTAATGAAGAATGAGACTTAGATAATCTATGTATTTAATGTTATGAACAATCTTTGTGACAAATATATAATTGATTCAATAGTTATTGTCTTTGTTTTTTTTATTTCTTTGAGTCATTTTAATATAATTTTATTGTGATGTTTATAGGTATTATCACTGAAAGCCATCATGAGACTGTAACTCATCCACTAAAGCACCTTAGGAGTTTAAATACTTCTGCATATGCTAAATGCAAACATGTTAATTTACATAAATGGTTTAGGTTAGGTTAGATTAGGATATGTTGATTTACTCTCCTTTTGAAAGCAATGATGATGGCTTATCTTACTAAGGACTAAGTAGAAGCTAGTTACGGGTAGTGATACGCACCTAAAAAGCATGCATAACTTGTGATTTATTGGGGATAAAATAATTAATTAGGTTTTAATAAAGCATTTTTACCTAAGTATTTTACAAATTTTATTTTCAAAATCATGGGGTATGTTTTGATGCATTTTAGGCACTTTTCAAAGTTAAAAGATGCAAATGACAAAGGATCAAACAAGTAATTGTCATATAATGAACAATCTAAATGTAAAAATTTGTACATAATACATTAAGAAGGGGTCAAAACATGAAAGTGGGAAAAATATTAGCGCATCACGACATGAGTTTATGTGCACTACGATACAACACTCTTGGATGAAGTTGAAAGAACTAGAAATTGTCTCACACTGTGGTTCGTACTCTCAAATGTGTACGAAATCATCAAATTATCAGCATATTTATCCCAATTATTCTAGATTTTTTAGCTTAGAATTCTAATTTTTTTAGACCTTTACGATCTTAATCGTAATCACATTGTATGTAACTTTTATACTATAAATATGTAATTGGGGTTAAATTCACAAGAGACATAGATTTAGACACATATTTTATAAAAAATATGCTTTGGTCTCTGGAAAATTTGGAGGCTAGAGGCAGGATAGGATTCAAAGAGGCAATTGAGAAGTGGAGATTGGTCATCAACATTATTCATTAGTTTCTTGTTCTTCTCCTTCTTTTTCTTCTTATGTTATATAATTTTAATTAGGATTCTTTCATAATTCATGAATAACTAATTTATTTATGTGATTTTGGGCAATTTTCAAGCCTTAAACTATGATTTAATTAATATAATGTTATGATAAATTTTTAGATTCAATCCTTAATTTTTATTATGTTTGACTCTCTGTTTAAATGTCATAACTATGTATGTATCAATTATAGTGATTAACTAGTTTACTGTATAAATATATTTAATTCTAGTATAAGATGTTAGTATATAATTGTTAATAGTCTTATTCAAATTGGTGCCTTGTGGTTATGTGTGACAAGTATAGTTGAATACCTTCTTTAAAGGTTTATCAATGGTTATAAACTTATGTTGTTTAGTTATCTCCAATGGATTCAATTTAGTATGTGTACCTTTAGGTTGTTCAACATTTAGATTGGTTAATAGATTGTATCTTTAATCGATAAAAAATTAGAGAATGTGAGAAGTCTTAATTTACTTAGATTTCTAAATCTAAAGTTAAGAATTCAAGGTTTATTCTAGGTTACAATAGTGATTTAGGACTAACAAACTAAATATTGATTTATAAGATAACTGGTTAACATATAGACTAGTAGTGAGGACAATCTTATAATCACATGTTTCTCATAATATGTGTATTTATTTTTATTTATTGTTTAAAGAATTATTTTTACTTAAAAACAATGTTAAAAACCCCTTTGGTTGATTAACTTCCAAGCTAATAAGTAGTGGTAGTTATTATTATAATCTTCGTGGGTTTCAACAATCTTTGTTTTTAATTTACTTATCACTTGTACAATTTGATAATGTATATTTGGGTATTTCCAAAGGTATCACCTGGGACCTTGTTGATACGTCAATGTTAGTTAGAAATGAATAAATTGTATTAGTGGTCTCCCTTTGTAGTTACGTGAGCATCACTCTTATACATTCTTAGAAATAGGTTCTATGAGACATGTAAAGGTTGTGATCAAATTAATGAAATTTAATGAAGGAATTTTCAATATTTTTCACATGCTTAATTTCTTTGTTGAATATGTGCTAATCTGTTAGAACAATTGCAATCAAGTGTTCAATTTTGCTTAACATTACAATCTCTTGAGTTTTGTGTTTTCTATTATAGTATCAGACTGTGCCTTAATGAGCTTGTTATCAGTAACAATGGAGAATCCACTACATGAAGCTTGAAATCCTAACTCTCCTTACATAGTAAATTCAACTTATCCATGACTAGAAACAAATGTATGATTCTTGAGTGCAGTATATCGAGAGATCTTTATATTTCACAATATACTTGTAATAATTAAGATAGATAACCATAATTATACAATTTGGAGGCATTAGATTCTTAAAAATTTAAGAAGCTTATAATTATAAATGTTTGTACTAGATGAATCTTATGTTCATTTGCTAGCTAATGGATATGTTAATATTGATTTCAAATTGTGGAAAAAGCAAGATGAAATTCTTGGATATTGGCTTATGCCATGCATGACTGATGAGGTTTTAAAGCAAGAATTAGGGTTTTATATTGCATGAGATATGTGGGTGAAATTAGAAAATCTTATGCTTCTAAGTCGAGAGCTAAGGCAATACAAGTGAAGGAATAAAGTCAAGTATTAAAAAATGAAGTATGAGCATAAATGACTATATGTTTAAAGTGAAGTTGTTGACTGGTGAATTAGAAGCTACATGTTATGGAGTTAAAGTATAAGAAAAGTTTATGAGTGTTCTAGAGGTCCTTAATGAGAAATATAACAATATGTTCTCTATACTAATATAGAGAGTGATGACTAATAAGGTGATGTTATATGATGCAAAGGCTCTTTTACAATTTCAAGAATACAGATTGGAAAGAAGCACAATAGTGACAGTGTCTCATTTGCCTTCTATGAATCTAAGTGTGAAAGACGATATTATATTAATGAATGGTTATCAAAGGTCAAGAGATAATAGTGCTCAAAAATGTTTCTCAAGTGCCTCATCTAGCCAAATTGTAGTTTAATATCTAGCTCAACCTAAGCAACAATAATTTAACAATAAACAATACTATGATTAGCCTTGACAAAATTAAGAACCAATGTTTTATCCGTAAGATGGGAAAGGAAAAAGAGGAGGATTTGGTCATGCTAAAGGAAATGATAGAGTATAATGTCAACTATGTGATAAACTAGGCCATATAGTGTGAGCCTATTGGTATAGATTTGACAAGAGCTATATACCAAACACTTAAAATATGATAAGACCTAGATAAATTGGAATGTCTCAGCAACAATAAATGCTCAGCTTCTTCCACTACCTCTTCAACAATATATATAAGCTATGGTTGCTTCTCCATACGATTATACTTAAATTTTCAAGAAATCCTCCAAGTAATCAAGTACATGTCTTGCCTTATGGAGCTAAGACAACTGCTACATCAGTTCTAGCTTTCCATGCACCATACTATTGGTCAAATTTACATGCACTAAATAGTACAATAAATTACAATAAAACAAAAGAGTGGTTGTCAAGCCAACAACCTAAGAGTGATTTTCAAGCTAACAACTCAAGAATAGTTGTCAATCCAAGAACCCACTAAAATTGAATGGATAGTGCATCATTTTGTTGAAAAAGTAGGAAAGCTAATTAAGAATTAGTTGGCATAACATGTAGATAGAGGGCTTCTATATCTATTAATAGAGCACCTCAATAGGTGTTTTTTATTATCCAATTGAGAAAAAAACTTAAAGAAAAAAAAAAGATTTAGTGAGAGAAAATTGAGAGCAATTTTCTTGGGTGTAATTGAGTTATAAGTTGTGATTGTTGTAAACACTTTGTATAATTTCTCCATTTTAGTAAAAAGATCTGTAAGAGGTTTGGAGACGTAGACAAAGTTGATTTATCTTCGTTATCAAATTTGTGTGTTATATTATTTATTTTTGTTTTCTCATAAATCTAGTTTATCGAAAATTTGTGTAATTTTCTATCAACTGGTATCAGAGCATTTTGTGGTGATTTTTGTCCATTTTCTATAAGGTTACTATTCATATAAATAGTAAAATTTGTCAGCGATATTGGTTTGTCAATAGAGGTGTTCTAATATAGGTGGTTTGTAGGAATAGTAAAAAAATGATCTAGAGGAAGTCAGATTTGAATGGGAGAAATGGCTGCATATGAAGGAAAGGTGAAACTCGAGAAATTCAATGACATATATTTTGGGTTTTTGAGAATGCAGATAGAGGATTATCTGTATTAAAGAAGTATGTGCCAACCTCTCTAAAGGGAGAAGCCAAAGGCTATGAAGGAAGAAGATTGGAATCTTTTAGACAGATAAGCCTTCAAATTTATTTGATTGAAATTATCCCCCAATGTTGCTTTCAACATAGCAAAGGAAAAGACCACAGAGGGTCTTGTGGTAGCTCTTTCCAATATGTATGAGAAGCTGTTAGCCTTAAACAAAGTACACCTGATGAGACATTTGTTCAATTTGCATATGATAAAAGGCATATCAGTAGCTCAACATCTTAATGAACTCAACACAGTTGAGTTCACTTGAAATTAATTCAATGAAGAAGTACGAGTATTAATACTTTTTTCTTCTCTACTAGAAAGCTAGAATGCTACTGTCATGGCTGTGAGTAGCTTGTCAGGAAGAGATCCGACGTAGAGAGTTGGGTGAATCATCAACCTTTTCAATTTTGCATATAGAGTCAAGAGGAAGAAATTCAACAAAGGGAATTGACATGGTAGAATAAGCTACTGAGGTCTAAATTCAAGAATCCTAATAATTCCGATAGCTCGACGATTATCAAGTGTTTGAATTTTGGGAGAACCGAGCAATACGAAAATCAATGCAAAAGTGCACTAAAGGAACTGGAAGCAAAGGCAGGGGAAAATGTTACTTCCATCTTAAGAGGAGATAATGCATTGATATGCTTTTTGGAGAGAAAGGAAGAATCTTAGGTGTTAGACTCTAGAGCATCATTCCATGCTAATTCACAGAAATAATTCTTCGAGAAATACGTCCTCGAAAACCTTGGAAAGGTATATCTTGGTGATGAAGTTGAATGGATTTGTTTAGAAGTTGAAGGATGTTAGACATATTCTCGACTTAAGAAAGAACTTAATCTCAGTAGGGTAGTTGACTAGTGAATGCTACACTATGATCTTCCATGGTGATGATTGGAAGATTTCAAAGGGTGTAATTACGGTTGCTTGAGGCAAGAAGAGTGACACTCTTTACATGACAATAAGGGCACATTGTTCGATCGCAGTTGCAGTAGGTAATGAAACACCAAATCTATGGCACCAGAGACTAGGCCATATGAGGAGGAAGAGGTTGATGATTATGCACTCAAAGGGAAAACTTCTAGGTCTACAGTCAACAGAGATAGACATATGCAAAGATTGCATACTTGGAAAGAATTAGAGAGTCAATTTTTAAAAAAAGTGGTAGAACCCCAAAGAAGGAAAGGCTAGAGCTTATTCACTTTGATGTTTTGGGACCAGTGATCATCTCATCCATTGGTGGGAAACACTATTTCATGACTTTACTCAATGATAACTCTCGGAAGGTATGAGTTTACTTTCTAAAGCATAATTCTAAAGTGTTTGAGGCTTTCAAGAAATGGATAGCTATGGATGAAAATGAGAAAGGTTTGAAGATCAAAAACCTCAAAATTGACAATGGTGGTGAATATAAAGACACCATAATCAAAAATTTCTTCTATGAATATGGGATCAAAAAGGAGAAAAACTATGCCAAGCATGTCTCAACAGAATGGTATAGCTGAGCGTATGAACTGAACATTGATAGAAAGAGTTAGAAACATTCGTATACAGTCAGGTCTACCGAAACAATTTTGGGCAGAAGTAGCCAACATGGAAACTTACTTGATCAATTGAGGCCTATCTGTTCCATTGGAGCTTAGAATACCATAAGAGATATAGAGTGAAAAAGAGGTAAAACTATCACATCTAAATTTTTTCGGTAGTGTAGAATTTGTGCAGATTAGTGATCAAGGTAGGAATAAGCTTGATAAAAAATCCAAGAAATGCACCTTCATCGACTATGGTGAGGATGAGTTTGGCTACCATATTTGGGATGAGGAAAACAAGAAACTGATTCATAGTAGAGATGTAATTTTCAATAAAAGGGTAATGTATAAGGACATGTATAAAATAGATGCCAAGAACTCAAAGAAGAATAAGTCAGTATTTGCAGATTCAGATGATGTCTTATATAGCTCCTTGATAGAACTAATTGTAACAAGTCCTTAGCCAGAGGAACTCGTTAGCTCTTGTATTGAGAAGGTCTTATCGACATCATATTCTTAATAGAAGATATATGAACTATATGTTGTTGTCTGATGGAAGGGAGCCTGAATGCTATGATGAAACTTGTCAGACTAGAGATTCCAACAAGTGAAAGCCTGTCATGAAAGAAGAAATGAAATCTTTCATCTCCAACCAGACATGGGAACTAGTTGAGTTACCCATGAGGAAGAAGACACTTCACAAAAATGGGTATATCGGGTGAAAGAGGAGCATGATGGTTCTAAGAGATACAAAGCCTGACCAGTTGTTAAAGGATTTCTACAAAAGGAAGGAGTTGACTACACCAATATTTTTTCTCCTGTTGTGAAGCTTAATACTATCAAATCAATGTTAAGTATTATAGTCATTGAAGATCTTCATCTTGAACAGTTAGATGTGAAGATTGTATTCCTTCATAGAGACTTAGATGAGGAGATATACATGTACCAGCCATAAGGTTTCTCAGAAAGAGGAAAGAAGGACATGGTGTACAGACTTAAGAAGAGTTTATATGGCTCGAAACAAGCACCGAGATAATGGTATAGAAAGTTTGATAGCTTCATGCACAAGGAAGGTTTCCAGAAGTGCAATGTTGATCACTGTTGCTACTTTAAGAGATATAGATCTAGTTACATCATTTTACTATTTTATGTTGATGATATGTTTGTAGTAGGTTTAGATATGGATGATATCAAAAGGTTTAAACAAAAATTATCAAAAGAGTTTGAAATGAAAGACTTAGGTTCAACAAAAAAGATTCTTGGAATGAAAATCACAAGAGATAAGAATAGAGAATCCTTGTAGTTATCGTAGGTAGAGTACATCAACCGTATTTTGTAGAGATTCAACATGGGCGATGTCATGCCAGTTGGCACACCCTTGACTAGTCACTTTTGCCTATCCAAGGACTAGTCCCTTGAGATGGAGGAAGAGAGAGAATTCATGGCTAAGGTTCCATATGCCTTAGCCATTGGAAGTTTTATGTACGTGATGGTCTAAATGAGACTAGACATTGGCTATGCAGTGGGAGTTGTAAGCAAGTTTATGTCAAATCCATAGAAAGCTTACTGAGAAGAAGTCGAGTGGATTTTAAGATATCTACGAGGCACAATAGAGAAGTGTTTATACTTTAGTAAAGGAAAGTGAAAAGTATAAGGCTATATAGACACATACTTTAGAGGTGAAGTTGATCACCAAAGAAGCATCACTGTTTATATATTTACTATTGGAACTACAATTGTAAGTTGGATATCACATATATAGAAGATTGTCACTCTATCCACTACAGATGCTAAGTATGTAATAGTAACTAAAGCTAGTAAAGAGATGATATGGCTTCAAAGTTTTTTAACTGAGTTGGGATTCAAACATGAGAAGAATGTTTTACATAGTAATAATCAAAGTGCGATACACTTAGCGAAGAATTTAGCATTTCATTCTAGAACTAAACATATTGGGCCTCGTTATCACTTCATCATATCTCTATTGGAAGATGATGTGTTAATATTGGAGAAGATTCAAGGAAGCAAAAATCCAGCAGATATGTTGACAAAGGCTGTAACTATTGATAAACTAAAGTTGTGTTTAACTTCAGTTGGTCTGCTAAAGTAATAAGACTAGAAAAGCTGATGCATTGATTGATGTGTGAAGACATATTGAAATCAGTCTTCAAGTGAGAGATTATTGGTCAAACTTACATGTGCCAAACGGTGCAATAAATGACAATAGAACAAAAGAGTGGTTGTTAAGCCAACAACCCAAGAGTGGTTTTCAAGCCAATAATACAAGAGTGGTTGTTAAGCCAACAACTTATAAAAATTGAATGAACGGTGCATCCTTTTGTTGAAACAGAAGGAAAGCCAATTAAGAATTAGTTAACAAAACATGTAGAATGTGGCTTCTGTATCTATAAATAGAATACCCTAATAGATAGTAATTTTCTTGGATGTAATTGAGTTATGAGTTGTGAGTGTTGTAAATACTTTGTATAATTTCTCCCTTTCAGTAAAAAAAATTGTATCAAGTTTAGAGACATAGGCAAAAGTGATTGAACTTTGTTATCAAATTTGTGTGTTATTTTATCTATTTTTGTTTTCTCATATACACAACCACATTTTCAAACAGTTCTATAACATGTGTCCTTCCCTCATATGAATGGTCAAATTCCTCAACAACAATTAGTAGTTACTTTTACTCAAACCCTAAAGGAACATCATTAATGTTCAGACTTACGTGTAAGTCATCATGTCATAGTAGATCTCAATAATTTGACTTTGACTCAACCTTATATTCGAATAGAAAAACTAATTATAGGGAATGGTAAGGGTATTACTATCATAAATATTAACTCTAACTAGTTTTCTAAAAATAATAAGACGCTGAATATGAATAGAATTTTATATGTGTCACTCATAGCCAAGAATTTGTTAAGTGTGGCACAATTTGCATGTGATAACCAATTATATTTTGAATTTCATCCTACATCTTGTTGTGTTAAGGATCTCGTGATGGGAGGTATCCTTCTTAAGGGAATTTTCCATAATGGCATTTACAATTTTGACATGCCAATGCTGCTACTACTCAATAGCACTAGGTATCAAGCTCAGTGAAAGCATCCACTATTCATACCATAACTTCACCTACAGGTTTTGCAGTTTCAATTTCTCCCTTGCTATTGTGGCATCAAAGGCTTGCACTTACCTCTCTTAATGTTGTTACAAATGACTTAAGAAACTTTCATATATAATTTAATAAGAATAAATATTTCTTAGACAGTTCATGTAATGCTTGTCAAACCAGTAAAAGTCATAAACTTCCATTTCTAGTTAAAGAAATGTATGCCTCAAAACTATTACACATTGTTCATTTAGATTTTTTGGGTTTCACCTATTATTTCATAGAATGGATTTTTTTCTTATATGCATTTTATATATGAGTATTCAAGATGCATATGGATTTACTTCTTGAAAACAAAAGCTTCAATTTATGAAGCTTTCATGTAATTTAAGGCTCAAGTTGAGCTTTAAACAATTTACAAGTCGAAAATTCTCGGAAGTGATTAGGGTGGAGACTTTCAAGGTACTAAATCTCTATTGGCTAAATTTGGTATTGTGCATCACACATCACGTCCTCACTCACATGAATAGAATAGATTGACAGATCATAAGTATATGCATATTGTTGAAATGGGTATACTATGCTTACGCATGCCTTGATTCCTTTAATGTTTTGGATTGAAACCTTTTATTCTTGTGTGTTTGTTATTAATCAATTGCATTCTAGCATTACTAGTCATAAAACTCCCCTTGAAATTCTTTTTAAACAAATTCTAGATCATTCATTCTTTAGTTTTTTGGTTGCCTTTGTTATCCTTGTGTAAGGCCTTTTAATGATCACAAACTAGAGCCTTGAGGAATGCCTTGTACCTTTAAGGGATACAATCTAGCAAGTAAAAGATACAAGTGCTTATCCAAAGAGGAAAATATGTATATCAATCGTAATATTATTTTTTATAAGACTTAGTTTCCATTTGTACCTTTTGTGCATAATAATAATGACATTCCTTCTATAAGGCCTTTCAAAAATGTGTTACCATAGGTACAGCTTCCAAAATCACATTCTAGTAATGTCATAACTTCTACACCAATCTCTATCTTTTCTTGTCCTCAAACTCCTAATATATCTAGTAGTCCTAGTCAACCTAATTTCTCTCATGATATTCTCATCATAGGCATTGTTCCTATTATTGTACCTATAAGTGTGTTACCTCTTAGTTCCATTGTTACTTCATTCTCACACACTTTACCTACATGTCATTTACCTATAGAGTACGATACTATTTATTTGTCAAATTTCATACCTACATGTAGGAATGGGCACGCGGACGGGCGGAGACGGTTTTTGATATAATCGTCCCCGAACCGAATTATAAAACCTATAACCGAAACCGCCCGAAAACCGTTACGGTTCGGAGACGGTTTTTTACCTGCGGGTAACGGTTTAATTTATTAAATATATATAATTAATTTTTTATTTATAATTTAATATATAATTTAATTAATTAAATATAATTAATTTCGGGTACGGGCGGGTACGGTTTTTAGTATAACCGTAACCGTTGTTTCATATTCGGTTTTTACCCGAAACCGTCCCCGTCCCCGAATTTTACCGGTTAAAAACCGAACCGCCAGTTCGGATAACTGCGGATAACCGAACCCGCGGTTTTTTTGCCCATCCCTACCTACATGTCTTTTATCTTTAAATTCTATTCTTATTTTTAACAATTCCTCTCAACTTCCAATTCCTTCTTCACTTATGACTAATAGCACAATCTTACCAGTTACTTCATTATGAAATATTCATCCTATTCTCACAAGGTCTCAATTAGTAATTCGTAAACCAAATAGCTATCTAGCTATTGCCAAACATTCTGTTATAGAACTAGCTATTGTTAAGGAGGCTTTAAATGATCACTGTGAAAGAATTCCATGAAACAAGAATCCAATGCACTTGTGAAAAAAAAATACCTGGACTCTTATTTCTACACCAATTGATAGAAAAGTACTAGCAAATAAATGGGTCTTTTGGGTTAAGGAACTAGCATATGGTTCTCTAGACTAGAAAAAAATCCCAGAGTTATTGCTTTTGGATATAAGCAAACCCTTGGGATGGAAAGGATGGACCTTTAACCCTATGGTTAAGTAGGTTACAATTAGAGTTATTCTCTTTGTTACACTTGCTAAGGGATGAAGTTTCATCAGCTTGAAATCACCAATAAATTTCATAATGGTATCATTCAAGATAAGGTTTACATGTCACAATCAAAGGGATTTGAAGACCCTCAATTTTCTAAATATGTTTGTAAGTTAAACAAGGCAATATATAAGCTAAAACAAACTCATAAAGCTTGGTTTGATACCTTAAGTTTAGCTCTTCTTCAAATGAGATTTACAAAGTCTAAAGTTGACAATTCCCTGTTAAGTTTTCCTCTACATCTACTATCTACTTACTTGTGTATGTAAATTATATTACCTTGACCAGCAATGATGACCAAGAAGTTCAACATCTTATTATTGTGTTGAATGCTCATTTTTTCATTAAAGTATCTTGGTCATCTCAACTACTTTCTAGGTATAGAAGTTACAAGGCTATCCAATGATGATTTATTTCTTTCTCAAACAAAATATGCAAGTGAAATTCTTAATAAAGAAAATATGTTATAAAGTAAAGCCAACTCTACTCAGATGTCTAATAATGATTCATTTTTTTGCTCATATTGGAGCTACTTATGATAATCCTAAATATTATAGAAATATTGTTGAAGTATTACATTACTTGACTATCACATGCCTTGATTTGTCGTATGTAATAAAAAAATGTAAATTTATGTAAAATCTCTACAACCTCATTAGCAAGCTGTAAAACGTGCTCTACCTTGAAAGGAACTTTATATCATAGCATTGTATTTAAGCCTTACTCTTACAAGGTTTTGATGATATAGATTGAGCATCTATGATTGATGATATAAGATTAACTTATGGTCTTATTGTCTATTTGGGTTCTAATCCCATTTTTTGGTCATTAAAGAAGCAAAGTATAGTATAAGGTTTTCAACTTAAGCTGAGTATTGACCTTAACTAGTGTTGCTACTAAATTAGTCTAAATTGAATCTTTATTTGGAGAACATCGTCTATCCTTATCAAGGCATCTTATATGTACAAAGCATGTAGAGTTAGATCTACATTTCGTACATGATCAGATGTTAGTTGGAAAGCTTTTGGTCAACCATCTTCCTTCCTCACAACAATCAATTGATATTCTTACTAAATCTCTCAACAATCCACCATTTTTGTTCCAAAAAAGCAAACTCAACATCATTTACATGCACATGAGTTTTTTTAGGGAGGGTAGAAGGAATTTGTTGGGAAAGTTCAGATATATTTTTTCTATTCTAACTAGTTATTATTCACTTATGATTTAAATTAATAAAACTCAAATTATTCCGATAAAATAATATTATTTAAAATATAATATTAAAATCAATCAAAGTAGATATTGAAGTAGAAAAATAAAAATACTAGAAATTCAACAAAGTTTGGTATAAAAATTACCTATGTGTTCGGACATCGTTGACTACTTTTACTATCTCCAAATAAATAAACTCTAAAATTACAACTAATTAGATAAAATTGAACTAATCAATTACCTTTAAAAAATAAATATTTATAAATTTTTGCAATATTTTAGAAATAAAAGATGAAGTTTTATTTATAACTTAAAATAAAACACACACATCCCTTACTCGTTAACGGTGAAAGTAGTTGATCAAGGTGGCGGTGTGAAAGTCACAAGCACTTTATTGTTAAGCAACAAAATGCTGATGTGTCAATGTTAGTTAGAAAATGAACAAATGGTATTAGTGGCCCCCTTTGTAATTGTGTGAACAACACTCTTGTACATTAATGTAAATAGATTGTATTAGACATGTAAAGGTTGTAATCAGATTAATGAAATTGATTGAGGGATTTTTAATATTTTTCACTTGCTCAATTTATCTTTTGAATGTGTGCTAATAATCTATTTTAGAACAATTGCAATCAAGTGTTCACTTCTGCTTAGCGTTACAATCTCTTGAGAGTTCATGATGTTTTCTGTCAAAAAAAGTCTCGAAAGAGTAATCATTTTATATTTCTATTTTAAATTATTTTAATTATATTTAAGTATACTTGTTTTTTTGTTTTGTTTTTACTCATGAAGACACGTTAATTTTTCTATTATTTTATATTTTATGTAGTTTTTTATTGGACTTAAAAGTTGTTTAATATTAAAATCATTATTTATGATAATTTATTAATATAAATCAAAGAGAATATTATTGTACATATATGACCTGGAAAAGTTTGCTTGTCTGATGTCACCCATGCAAGCTTCATAGGTTAAAATTATGGAAAGCTAATGTCAATGACAATCAATCAAACCACATGAACGTGAAAAAAATCTTCCATGGGGTGACCCAAATGTTTTTTTTATCACACATAGGATAGATTAATATAACATAAACACCTTGGTGGTTGGTAGTAGAAAACTAGAAATGATCTATGTTTCGGGTCATTCATGATATATCCCATATAAATTAACAATTACATTAACTTAAATTAATATAACCCATTAAAATTATTTATAAAAAAAATAATTTTGATAAACCCAACAATACATAAATAAAGGAGATCAAATGTAACATACAAATTAAAATTTTCTATTAAATTTATTTTCTTCCACTACTCCCACTAGACTTATTTTCACTAAACTTATTTTCTTCCAATCTCCCTCTAGATCCCTCTGTAAAATTATAGTGTAACATAGCTTCAGCAAATTGTGATACATGCAGTACATGTAATAATATTTAGGCTTTTTATAAATAATTTTTTTTAAAAAAACTTACTTGTTTGAGAAAAACTCATATTGCCAATTCTAGGCATATATGCTCAAACACTTTTTAAGTTTTAGACAGCATATTTTGAACATTCTTTTTAAAATGTCCCTATTTTTTGGCACTTTATTTTAAATACATGTTTGGTGCTCCTCAATTTCGAAGACATATTTTTAAGTTCTCCGGCTCCGAACAAATGTTCATGTGTTCCCCAATTTAATTTGGTCATCATATTTTGAATACATGTTCATCCATTTATTCTAAAAATAAATATGATAAATAAGCTCTACAATTTTGAATATATATCTTATTTTAAACACACATTTTGACGTTCTCTTATTTTGAACTCATGTTAATCACATTTTTTTTTTGTTATATCTTGAAAATGTGTTCATACACTCTTTTTTAAGATAAGTATGATAAATGAGCTATTTAGTTTTTAACAATCTCATCCCATCTCTAATTTATAAGAAATTAGATAACATATATTATTTAATATGTTATTTTATATATCATTAATAATTAAAAATACGTAAATATAATGTATTTTTTATGCAACAAATATATACAATTTTAATTATTTATATATAAATGTTTTGATGGGTATCAGTAAAAATGCCACAAAAAGAATTGGATTCCGAATAATCAAGTTGCTATGGGCCTTATCCTTTAAAATATGTTATGATATTTCCTTGGACCCTAAACCAATTAACTTTATTCGATTGCAAGAATAAAGGAAGATACACAAATCTGCTCACGTACTAGATTAACTTTATTTTATGATAAACAACGATACAGTTAGATTAAGACTCCTATTACTTCATACTTGAAGCAATTCCTTTAGTATTATCCTCCTTAACCTTTGCCTTTAATTACTCCTTAATATAATAACTAATGTGTCACTTTTAGGTTTTATCTTTATAATTTGTTATTACTTACTCTCCTGTCACCCCAACTGAATGTTATTGACACATTAAACTTTAAGCATAAGATCAATTGAAGTTGTACATTTTTTTTTATTGATTTCAGATAACATGCATAAAGTGATATTACTAAATTTAAGATGCTTCTACGGTGATCCTATCTGATATTCCTTTTTCCACGTACAATTAAGATAAATTTAATTTAATTTATTTAAAATTGATCCAATAAATTAAAAAACTCAATTTATTTAATTCGTTATCAACTCGATAGCTCATATAACAAAATATTTTTATTAATAATAGCATATTTTATAATTATAATATTATCATTGTGAAAAATTGTAATTAAAGAATGTTATTTTTTTTTATTTTATAAAAATATAATCAAAATGTAATATTTATAATAATAATTTTTGTTTTATAATAATAAGTTGAGTTATAATTAAGATCAACGGTAGCTGTACGGGCTCAACTCATTTATCAATTCTTATATATAGCTTTTGCGTTCGCATGTATCTTATTACAAAAATAGGTTATGTTTTTTAAGGCAAGTATATTGAAGCTCATTTTACAAGCTTTTTCTATTTTTATACTTGAAAAAAAGGAAGAAAAATAAAAAGGATTCAATGAAGTTCAGAGAGAAAAGTATTGAGAAGTAGTGGACGAAAGAAAGAAAGTCCCTATTGGAAGCAATGCATATATTCCCTTTAACATGAAAGTAAAAGTGAAATAAAGAGAGATAGAGAAAGAAAAGCAAAAGAGATTGGCAAGGCCCATTTGTTAAGAGAAGATGTTCCTGATACTATGATACGTACTAACTTGTTATATATAAAGCTTGCCCTTGTCTGAATTATCAACTCTCAATTCATCCCAGTGGCTATTGAACCCCACAATAAAAAGAGTTTCATAAAACAATGACAACTCACTCTTCAATTTTGCTCCTTTTACTCTTCTACATGTTAACTTATCTCCACATTACATGTAAGGATCATCTGTCTTACTTCTTAAATTTCACTCTAATGTCTTGTGTTTCTAAATTGGCCATGACCAAATAATGCTCCAAAGTTCCATTTGTTTTTGCTTCTTATGTCCTGTAAAAGCATTTCTCACGGTAAAAAAATGATTCTCTATCAAACACAAAAAAAGGGACATTTAGATGTTCTTCTCTTATAAGTAGTTTAAAATGAAGTAATTTGGTTAAAATTAGTTTTAATATAAATATTTAGTTATTTATAATGAAAATGTTAGAAGTGTTTTTGAGTAGCATTTGATAATTATTTTGAGACGGATGCATGCATTCAAAACTACTTCTAACAAAATTAAGTATTATTTCTCTTAAAATTATAAATAGTGTTTTTCAAACTTTTGAAATCACTTTTCATAGAGATTATCAAATATCTTGAAAGTGTTTTGATACATACGGAGACACTTTCAACTAAAAGGATAAACAATTCCAAACGGATTTAAAATTTACCATAAGTGCTTCTGTAACTTAGAAATCATATTCTTCTTAAATTGTATTTTCTTTAATTAAAAATGATTTCTATACAAGAAAGTGCTTTCAAGACTTTGAAAAAACTTATGATAAATTACATTCTTCTTAAACTACATGTGGATTTGTTTGTGCTTCTATCAAAAATAATTTCTCTCATAAGTGATTTAAATAAGAAAGTTTCGTGCTTTCACAAAGAAGCAAATAGTATCATGTGTTTTTTTCATAAAGTACAAAATGTGATTTCTGAGTTCTAATATCATTTATAATAAATTGTTTCTGTTTGGGTCGGAAGCCATTTAACATGGTCTAATTAACGTAAACACAACTAAACCAATCCTAAATTTCTCTGTTTTGAACTTTTATTTGTATTGTGATTGCAGATGGAGAGCAACTGATTATAGTAAATAACTGTGCAGAAAGTATTTGGCCTGGAATACTAGGGACTGCAGGCCAACCGACACCAGAGGATGGAGGGTTTCACTTAGGCAGTGGAGAGGAAGTAGTAATTGGTGTTCCTCCAAAATGGTCAGGGAGAATATGGGGTAGACAAGGCTGTAATTTCAACACAAATGGTAATAAAGGCTCATGTGAAACAGGAGATTGCTTAGGCCAATTACATTGTAAAGGAATGGGAGGTGTTCCACCAGCAACAGTGGTCGAAATGACACTTGGGACATCAAGTTCACCTTTGCATTTCTATGATGTTAGTTTGGTTGATGGTTTTAATTTGCCGGTTTCGATGAAACCTGTTGGAGGTGGAATTGGTTGTGGTATTGCTTCATGTGATGTTGATTTGAATGTATGTTGTCCTTCAGCATTGGAAGTTATAAGAGGGAACAAAGTTGTGGGATGTAAGAGTGCTTGTTTGGCTATGCAATCTGCTAAGTATTGCTGCACAGGACAATATTCGAATCCAAACACTTGCAAGCCAACACTTTTTGCTCATCTTTTTAAAGCTATATGTCCTAAGGCTTATAGTTATGCTTTTGATGATTCTAGTAGCCTTAATAGGTGCAGAGCTTCTCGGTATGTCATCACTTTTTGTCCTCCTCCAATATGAGAAGTGTGATTTGGGATTAGTCTTACCCTTACCACAAGTTTACAAAAGCATGGGCACAAAATGCCTCAGATTTTTACTATTTTGTTCTTGCACTCAATTATTATGTATATCTACAGGAAAAAAAAAGTTGTTGATGGGAATTTAACTCCTTTAAATTTTCTCAGAAGCCCATACTCTCCAAATGAAATGTATGGAATTGAAACATTTATAGGAAAATTTACCCTATTTAGCACTTTTTCATAAAATTATAGCATTTTAGTCTTTTGCCCACTTTTGTACCTCTTACATTGAAAAACCTTAAGTTTCTAATTAAAAGTATATGACAGATTGAAGGAATTCAATTCACTAGTGTCATTTTTGTTGTATTATTGTATATGTCACAAATACACAACAAACACATGATCAAAAGTGATTAAAAATGTATGTTTTATTGCATAAAAATGAGAATTTGTCCATGTATTTACAATTTATAAATAACACATAAAATAAAATAGATGAATTGATTCGTCTCTTTTTTCATTTTTATTAATTATCTTATAATATAATGATATATATACTTCTTATAAGCATTAACAAGACATGAATTTGAACATTATTAGTGAGTGTATTGCGTAATGTTATTAAAAACATATATATTTCATTCAATCAAGTTTCTAGCATTAATGAAAATACAAGCCTAAGAAAAATAGATGAATATCATACTATACAAAAATGAAAAACGAGATCGATTAAACAAAATTTAATAGAAGAAAAGTACAGGCCAATACAACGTTACATAATCAATTCTATTGATTTCTATCGGCCCTCTCTATGGCACTATAACTACTTTGCCCATTTATGCCGCCTCAGGGAGAGGATCAATACAAAGGAGCCTTATCAGCATACTAATTTGTGGCCCAAGCTGTAAGAGGAGGTTCAAAATGCTTGCTTGCTGACAACATCGGGTGGGAGTTCATTGTCCTTCCCAGGAAGAGCGTTAAGCCCTTTTTTCTCTCGTAGCGAAGATGGCTCATTGTAGCATGTACTCCATAGGGAGTCTACAAGCTGCCTCTCTTCTTTTGCTGCTACAAGATCTTCAGGTGACATCAAACTGATACTATGAATTCGATCTTGAAGAAGTTGTTTCAATTTTTCATCATCTTCAACTAGTCTACCACCGGAACCATCTGCTTTGTCCTTAACAATCTGGAGAAGGCCATGAAGAGCAGCGTCTCGTACATTAGAATATTCACTGGAGACGAGATTCAACATTAGGCGAGGAAATCCTAGGTCACGTACTTTATCGCAATCTGAAGTATTCTCACGCAGGAGGTAATGGATGATGGTTTTACTAAAGAAAGTAAAATAATTGGAACTGCACAGATACACAGGATTTTGCGATGCTCAACTCCCTGCATCATTTTCTGGTTTTCTTATATATATATAGAAGCAAATACAAAATCATAACTGTTATATGAAAGGTTACATCCACTAAATAAAAAAACTGGAATCTAAATAACTGCTCACTAAAAATAACCTCTACTCTATTCTTAGTAATCCGCTAGGATTACTCTAACAGCCTACCTTGACTGAACCGATACCAGAAACAAAATAAACTTTGCTGAAATAAACATAATAACCATTTACAACAAGATTAACTCTATCATTCTCCTCCTTAAGCTTGTTGTTCTTTATTGACGTTTTTCACACCAATCTTTCCTCTCATTTCTTGAAACTTTATCCTTGCTAGTGACTTTGTTAAAATATCAGCACACTGGTCTTCTGTGCAAACATGCCGAACTTCAATCAAACCCGACTCAACACTGTCTCTGATATAGTGGAATCGAGTATCGATATGTTTACTCCTTTCGTGATGAACTGAATTCTTGCTTAAAGCAATCGCGGACTGATTATCAATATTTAGAACCACTTTCTTAACCTCGGTCTTAAGCAAATCAGCCAACAATCGTCCCAACCATACTCCTTGACACACTGCTGCACATGCAGCGATGTACTCTGCTTCACATGAAGACAGTGCAACCACTTTCTGTTTCTGTGAACACCAACTAATAGGATTTGACCCAAAGAAAAACATCAAACCTGAGGTGCTTTTCCTGTCATTAGCATCACCAGCTAAATCGCTATCAGAATAACCAATCAGCTCCGGATTTTCTTCTTTCTTCTCATACACACAACCGAAGTTCAATGTTCCTTTCACGTACCTTAGTATGTGTTTTACTGCGGCCATGTGTTCCGTCATGGGTTTCTCCATAAATCTGCTCACCATACCAACAGAAAATGCCAAGTTTGGACGTGTGTGCAGTAGATATCTCAAACTACCCACCACACTTCGGTACAGAGTTACATCAACAGGAGGATTGGTGCTTTCCTTGTTCAATTTTAGACGAGGCTCCATCGGAATGTGCGTTGGATTGCAGTCCTTCATCCCACATTTCTCTAACACCTTCTTTGCATATGCTGCTTGGTTTAGTGTAGTTCTTGTAGGAGACTGAAACACTTCGATTCCCAGATAATAGCTGAGTGGTCCAATATCACTCATGCTAAACAACCCTTTCGTCTGAGACTTAAACTCGTCAATGTCTTGATTGCTTTCTCCGGTGATGATTAAATCATCCACGTATACCCCAACAATTATCCTTCTTCCTTGATATTTGCAGTATACTGCATGCTCTAAACTGCACCTCTGAAAACCGATTGTTTTTAATGTTTTATCCAGTTTTGAATTCCACGCTCTTGGTGCTTGCCGTAAACCATATAGAGCTTTGTGCAATTTCAGCACCTTATGTTCTTCCCCCTTTATCTCAAAACCCGGTGGTTGAATTACATAAACATCCTCTTCCAGATCACCATTAAGAAACGCTGATTTTACATCCATATGATGCACTTCCCATCCTTTCTGCGCAGCAATTGAAATCAGCAGCCTTACAGTTTCTAACCGTGCAACAGGAGCAAATACTTCGTCAAAATCTATGCCTTGCTTTTGAACATACCCCTTCGCTACCAATATCGCCTTGTGTTTCACTATTCTGCCTTGAGTATCTTTCTTCAATTTATAAATCCACTTCAAACCCACTGGCTTTTGATTTTCTGGTAATGCAACAGGTCTCCAAGTTCTGTTTTTCTGTATACTGGATATTTCTTCCTCCATAGCTTTTCTCCAAGCCGAATCTGTCTTGGCTTCTTCATAACTCGATGGCTCCTCCTCTCCCAAGAAACACAGCCCCGAGTATTCCAGTTCAACAGGGAAAGTTTCATCATACAGACTTTTGATATCTCGTTTTCCTCTTGGCCCTATTTCCGATGCCTCAAGTTGCAGATTTTCAGTTGACATATGTTCAACAGAAAAAGGAACTGGAGTTTGTGCTACACCAGAATCGGACACTCTTGCTCTCCCACTGCCTGCAGGGGTGATTTCTTGATCAAAATCGGGTTGTGGTGATACCATGTCAGTATGTTGTCTCTCTTCTTCAATCCGCTGCCTTGTTACATCAGTTGAACCGGTGATAGGAAAATAAATCACAGAGAAAATGTCACTTCTTGCTCTTGTTTCTACAGCAATTGTTTCAGACCAATTCCACTTATTTTCTTCATCAAACACGGCATCTCGTGTTACCACCACTTGTTTTGATTTAGGATCAAACATCCGGTAGCCTTTAGTGTTCACATCATATCCAATAAATACCATAGGCTTACTTCGGTCTGCTAGTTTTGGAAGATGAGAGGTAACAATCTTCACATGAGCAATACATCCGAAAACCTGCAAATTTCCTACTCTTGGTTTTCGATTGTAATAAGCTTCATAGGGAGTTTTATCGACAAGGCTCTTTGTTGGTGCTCTATTCAACAGATAAATTGCAGTTGACACTGCCTCTCCCCAAAATTCACCAGGAACCCCCTTACTCTTTAATAAACTTCTTGCCATGCCGACCACCGTTTGATTCCTTCGTTCAACTACACCGTTCTGTTGAGGGGAATAGGGTGCTGTGAGGTAGTGCTTGATTCCCTACAATTCACAAAAACTCCCGAACTCCTTCGATGTGAATTCACCACCACGATCACTTCGAAAAGCTTTCAGCTTGCAACCCTTCTCCATTTCGGCTGCAACTTTAATCTTCTTGAAGGCTTCGAATGTCTCGTCCTTATTTCGAATCAGCACCTGCCACATAAACCTCGTGCAATCATCAACGATCAACATAAAATAACGCTTCCCTCCATTTGTAATAGGTGTAATCGGCCCACACAAATCTATGTGCCACATTTCAAGTGGTAACTCGGCTCTGTATTGTGCTTCTGCTGGGAAAGGTATTCGATGTTGTTTTCCAATCAAACACCCGTCACAGATACGGTCTTCTTGCTCGATCATCGGCATTCCATGCACCATTTCCCTTTTAGCCAACTGCCTCAGCGCATGAAAATTAACATGCCCGTACCTTGCATGCCAGCGCCATGCTACTTCTTTGCCTTTTGCTAGTAGACATTCAGGAAAAACAGGGGTGATGCGCAACATGTATAGTTTGTTTCTTGAACGGCTGGCCTTTGCTAGCAGTCTTCTTGATGAGTCCAGTATTGACATTACTCCTTTCTCAATCTCAACCTTACATCCATTTTCATCTAATTGGCCAAGACTAATTATGTTGCTCTTCAACATAGGGATGTAATAGACGTTTGTTAGTATTCGGTGCTCACCAGTAAAGCACTCAAACATTACAGACCCATTCCCTTGTATTTCAATCACTGAACCATCACCAAATTTCACAGAGCCTCTAACTGTAGTATCAATCTTAGCAAATTTCTCAACCGAACCTATCATGTGGTTACTTGCTCCCGTATCAAGATACCAATCATTGTTTTATGTGTCATCAGGTTTCACTACCACTTCGTTTTTGTGCAGCACTTCCTCACTTGGTGCCGAGTGGAAAATTTCACAAATCTCAATCATCAACAGTGCCGGTTCATCTTCAGTTTGCGTTGTGACAAGGTTGGCTCTCTCTCTTCGGTTTGGTTTGGGGCACTCTTTTGCAAAATGACCATATTCATTGCAATTGAAACACTTAACCCTGGATTTGTCGAAGTTACGTGGCTTTCGGTCTTCGTTATTGCGTTCAATATTTCCTCGACCTCCACCATAACCACGCCCACGACCACGTCCTCTGCCGTGACGTCCTCCTCTTTTGGTACTGCCCGAGCCTTCATCCTTCTTCCCTTTTGAGTATTTAGCCTCCCATTCGGCTTGGGTGAATAGCAACTGCTCTCCTGTACTCTTTGTATGAGATCGCCCCTTCAATCCCTCTTCAAATGTTCTCAAACGCCCAATAGCTTCTGAAATCGACATTGTGTCTACATCTCCAAACTGCTCAATTGTCCCAATGATTTGAAGAAATCGATCTGGAACCGAACTGAATAGCTTTTCAACAACTTCGTTGTCTTCAAGTTTCACGCCAAGTGATCGGATCTCACCAACCAAGGCAGTCAACTTCATCGAATACTCATTTACAGTTTCTGAATCTTGCATATGCACCTTGTACAGTTGTCGTTTCAGTACTTGTACACGTGCCTTCTTAACACGATCTTCGCCAATTCGCATCTCCCTGAGTGCGTCCCAAGCCTCCTTTGTCGTCTGCTTCTCCGCGATTTCCATCATCACGTCATCTGGCACGGCTTGTGAAATGGCTACCATGGCGCCTTGATCTTTGTCGTCGTCTGTGTCTTCACCTTCGATCACTGACCATACTCCTAGCGAACGCAAGATTATCTTCATCTTGACAGCCCATATGTCGTAGTTCTTTTCGCTTAACATTGGATAATGGATCAGGATTGAGGCTCCTCTTGCCGTCGGCTTGACCACTGCAAGTGTCTTTGATTGATCTTCTGTATCACTGGCCATTGCTATTTCAACACGGCTCTGATACCAATTGATGGTTTTACTAAAGAAAGTAAAATAATTGGAACTGCACAGATACACAGGATTTTGCGATGCTCAACTCCCTGCATCATTTTCTGGTTTTCTTATATATATATAGAAGCAAATACAAAATAATAACTGTTATATGAAAGGTTGCATCCACTAAATAAAAAAACTGGAATCTAAATAACTGCTCACTAAAAATAACCTCTACTCTATTCTTAGCCATCCGCTAGGATTACTCTAACAGCCTACCTTGACTGAATCGATACCAGAAACAAAATAAACTTTGCTGAAATAAACATAATAACCATTTACAACAAGATTAACTCTATCAATGGATGAGGTTCAAAGCTTTCCTGTAAATTGGTAAAAAAGTGACATCAGAGAGACTAACAGAAGATAATACATACTTCATCCGTTTCTTATGTTTTTGCTTGTATTTCTGCTAATAGTATAAAAGGTGAAAAAAAACACTTTTTGAGCCTGATAGAGAGTTTGTTTGGAACCGCATAGCTACTACAAATCAGTTATAAACAAATTCTAAAGTAGATTTATAAGAAAATAAGAATAGAAAAATAACACAAAAATTTAATAACGGAATTCGACTAATCTTGTTTACGTTTTTAGACCTACTATAGATTTTTTTACCGAAAGAAAAGAAATTACATAAGGTAATTACATCCAAGAAAATTATTCTCAATTTTCTCTCACAAAGTTTTTCTCTCAATTGGAATGATTAATTTATTACAATTACAAATTTATTTATAAAAAAATTAACTTCTTAAATTACTCATTAAATTAATGATTCATTAAATTAAACTCTTTATTTTGTTTCATATTTTACTCCTTACTTTGCTTCTTAAATTAAGTAGTTTTATAACAATATCTAACAGGACAAACATCTTAATGTTATCTTCAAACCATTGCATTTCAAAGAATTTCTCTTAAAACTATTTCTAAAAAAGTACATCCAAATGGCTTAACATTTTTAACAATTTTTTTAGGATGGATGACACTATAAGTTCCTTAACTATGTTAAGAAGAATAATTTAATTTTTTTATTATTTTTTATAGCAATTTATTTCATTTAAAAAAAATCAGCACATACAAATGATCAATTAGTTCATTTTTTTTCTCATATTATTTTATCCATTATTAAAATATAAATTTTATAAATTATTTTTAATAATATATAATAAGGACTATAAAATACAAAAAAAAAATTAAAATTTAATTAATTGTAATTATGTTGTCGCTTTTTTGTAAAAAAAAAACTAAATTACTGTAAAAAAAAACCTGAGAATAAGTTGTTATAAGTATCATAACTAAGTAACCCATTATGCATTTGTATTTTTTTTTTAAATGTTTGATTTAGAAGAATTTTTTTTACCGTGATCAGCGTTTTTACAGGTCTCCCAAAAGCCTAAACAAACAAATTACTTAATTCAAACAACATAAAGACCCTTAATTTCATAAACTACTTGCAGTAAGAAAAAAGTGAAAAATAAAAACGCTGTAAATATTTGTACATGAGATTACCTCTGAAATCTCACGTTTTCGGAGGCTAAAGCATCTTTCAAGGCTGCATACCCATTTGCATGACGAAATACAGTAACACCTGGTTTGTTATGGCTTATTAAGGCTAATGAACCAAAAGCAAAAGGCATTCAGTATCTCTCAGAAAAGGAAAATAGGCAGGGAACTCAGATGACTCGCAACGCACACAATGATCACAAATTGAAACGAGTACTTACAAGATATAGCGCCTAGAGCTTGGGATCGAACAGTAACATCAAGGTCGGCTGGCTAGTTAGTATAGAGAGATTCAAGACCATTTGCTTCCATAACCAGCTGTTGACTCCGTGGATTGTTATCAATGGAGTGCAGGTCTATCAATATTATTTAGAAAGAAAGAAAAAAAGACTTTGAATAACAAAGCACAACCATTTCTGAATTCATAAAGAATGTAAGACAAACAAACATAATAACACCTCCGTCGTTTTCTACAAGAAAGCAGGGAAATAGACTAATGGTGGAAAACTAGAGACTAGAGAGCTTATTGTGTATAGTTTTTTGTTTACAATCTTTGTTTTTTTTTTTTTTGAAAAATAAATTTGCATTCATTTATTGAAATTATAGGAATTTAGACTATCCATGACACAAATAAATAAATTAGACAATCCATGACACAAATAAATATAAATAAATTAATACACAAATATCTTTCTCTATTATTATTATTATGGTAATAATTATAGCCTCTTTTATGAACTTATATTTGTTTGATTAGATTACTCTTAAGAATGTTTTCATGTATTCATTCAATCTATTTGAATACATGTATTCAATTTCTTGAAAGTAACAACTCCTATAAAAAAACCAATCTAGATTTGCCTAGATTTGAAAAAATCTACGAGAGAAATAAATATATCATGATCTATATGAGAGAAAAAACACCACAAATTATAATAAAAAATTAAACACCATAATATATTTTCAAAACCAATTTTACATAAACACAAATAAATCAATAATTTATTTATAAGGATTTATAAATTAATTTTTTTTTAATATGAAAATTTAAAATATATTCATATAAATAATAACATTCATTTTCAAAGATAATATATTATTATTGTTAATAAATAAATAATTAATATATGAATACAGAAAAATATTAATAAAATAATAAAAATATATAATACAATAATATGTAATAATAATTATAATTATTTTTATTTTCCAATTATCAAATTATCAAATTCGTTCGTTTTAATCCGATCATAACTTAATTATTATTATTTTTGATTATTCAAATGGACATAAATTTAATTTATATACAATTTATCTTTTAATTTACGTTGGAATTAGACTATAAAACTTTAACACAAATTTCCATCATAATGTTGACTGTCCTCGTAGGCATAAACGTGGGTAATACTATGGCTGTAATTTCGTTCCTCAAGAAATACACTTTGTTATTTTCTTTTTAATTTTTTTTAAGACTTGTGAGGGAGTTAACAAAGCGTATGTCCACGCTTTAATTAACGACTCGTATTCACCGTTGAAGCTTCCACGCTAACCCTTTCCTTCCTCGTTTTCCCATTTCTATCTTTATTTATTATTTAAATTTATACATAAAAATTCTAAATTCTTATTAAATTTTTCAAATTTTATACATTATAAAATTTATTATTAAAATACATATTTATCAATTAAAAATTAAAAATTATTAAAAAAATTTAAATTTTTTTATATTTATATTTAAAAATTAAAAATTTAATCATATATTTAAAAAATTTAATTTTATTATTTTTATTATTATTATTATTATTATTATTATTATTATTATTATTATTATTATTATCTATTTGGCTCTTAGTGCATTTCACTGCTCTATTACAGCGACTTAGGTTTTTAGGTGTTTGATTCTTACCGATATTCCTCAACTACAGCCGCCAGGGCTTCCAATTCAATAAATTCGTTTTTTTTTTTATTTTTTATGCAACAACTTTAGTTATTCGTTTTCAATTTTAATGTTTTCGTTTCGTTGATTTCCGATCTATAGGCGTTTTTCATTTCATCGACTTTCTTGATTCGGTAAGCTTCTTTTTCTTTGCCAATTTTCTGAGAATTTGAAGAGGTATATTTGGTGGATTCGAAGGGAAAGAAAGAGGGTGCCTTTGACGGTTTCTGAGGTGATAGTATTAATGGCTTCGGTGGGTTCGTATTGGTGTTACAGGTGCAGCCGATTTATAAGAGTTCGAGTTCGTGACCAAGAAGATGCAATCCTCTGCCCCGATTGTGGAAGTGGATTTGTCGAAGAAATTCGGACTCCGACCCGATTTTATCACCGTCGTGATCCGTCCCCAGCTCCAGCCATGTACGCTGACAGTGGGCCCAATTCTTTGGGTTCCAGCCCAACCCCAGCTCCAGTTCCAGGTCCAAGATTGCGCCGCAGTCGCGATCGGTCGCCATTTAATCCTGTAATTGTCCTACGTGGCTCAGACGGAGGCGGTGATGGCGACAACGAAGGCATCGGAGCTGATCGAGGCAACTTTGAGCTTTATTACGATGATGGAGCTGGGTCGGGTCTTCGACCAATACCATCCAGTATGTCGGAGTTCTTGATGGGTTCAGGGTTTGATCGCCTTCTGGATCAATTGTCACAATTGGAGGTCAACGGTGTTGGACGATTGGACCACCCACCAGCGTCTAAAACTGCAATTGAATCTATGCCAATTATTAAGATCGTTGCTAGCCACATTTCAATGGAATCCCACTGTGCGGTTTGTAAAGAGCCATTTGAGCTTGACGCGGAGGCTCGCGAAATGCCCTGCAAGCATATGTACCACTCTGAATGTATACTTCCATGGCTGTCTATTCGGAATTCTTGTCCAGTGTGCCGCCATCAGATGCCAACTGAGGTTCGTGGGAATGGTAGAAACTCACCGGAATCTAATGGGATTGTTGGGGATGAAGAGACAGTTGGATTGACAATATGGAGACTACCCGGTGGTGGATTTGCGGTGGGGAGATTTACTGGGGGTAGGAGAGCTGCCGAGCGTGAACTTCCTGTTGTGTTCACTGAAATGGATGGTGGATTCAATACCGCTGGTGCACCCAGGCGGATTTCTTGGGTATCGGGTGGAGGTAGAACAAGGGAAAGTAGTGGAATTGGACGTGTTTTCCGCAATGTTGTTTCGTATTTTGGAAGGATTAGAAGATCTTCGTCTCGTTCGAGCTCGGAAAATGGTTTGTTTCGAAGAAGTCACTACAGTAATGTGTTTGGTCGTTCTTCAAGGAGAAGGGGTCATAATTCGGCTTTGGATGATAATTGATGGTGAATCCTAGACAGGCTGAATTTTGTTCTTGTCATACATAGGGCTGTTGCTGAAATTAAAATTGTTGTAGTATTTTTGTTGTTGAAGGAATATTTTGTTTATCTGTATTGTTTATTTGTTGTAAATAGCAATACACTTTGATAATTCGATGTATCTCAATCGGAATTATGTTAAAAGGGAAGGAAAATTTTGAATTAGTAGTGAACTACTTTTTCCCTCACCTACTGTTTGCATTAATGTTTGTCCTTAAATTGCTGCAGTACCTGCTCTGTCATACGAACATACTAAATGCTTTGTTTTTTTCTAATATCTTATGTACCAGACTTGTTTTTGTATCTATAGAGTTGTTTGGGTTGTTAGATTGTCACCTTAACCTTATCCTTGCTGTGTTGCCTTCATATCGGAAAAGGTTACCGAAGATGTTTATCTCTGAATTAAGCCGGTCCACTTCAATGTAAGTCTGCATGTCTGTTTTATTGGTGCATATAACTGGTTTCTTAAATTTGGACTCTCTATATCTTTGTGAGAAATGGTGCCTTTTTCTTCTCTTAGAAATTGCCATTGTTGTTCAATATACTAACAGAATCTTGAGCATAAAGAATCCAAATGATGTTGAATTGAAAACGTACGAGTGACACACTGAAATTGCATAGTGAGTGGACTCTGGACCCTGGGTGAAGATTTAAATCGGTACAGTTGTTGCCATGGGAGTAACTTGATTCAGGGGTTTTTTGAACTGCAACAGGTTTGCAAAAGTGCAATTTTGAGAATGTGGCTGCAGATTTTTTTTTTATGCTTAGTCGAGATACATACAAAATTTTCACAGTTATGTTCTGTTATGATCTTGTACATTCTAGTATAAGTCAAGGTGTTCAGCTCCATGAATTCTCTTTCCTCTTCCAAATCTGTAAGTTGACCACCTTCAACCACCATGGATGAGAATTGCTTCAATTGAGTTGGCTTTTCTTTGAGAATAATGACGATGAATTATTGGTTGGTATTGTACTGAGATGTTGGTCCAAACCGAAAGCATAGGAAGGGGATAGGGAGTACTGAAAGTGTAAAAAAAAAAAAAAAAAAGACATTTTTTCTCCATTTAATATCTTTATCATACTTTTTACTCTCTGTTTTTAGACTAATATGTATTAATGAACAATTTTCCAGTTATAACATGCAATGTGGTTTTGAACATTGATGCAATCTAATAACATGTCACAATTACGGGAAAAAAAATAAGAAGATTTAAAATTAACTTCAATTTTTCTTTCATCTATAATTTAAATGTGTATTTTTTTAAATTATCTTTAAATTTTGAAAGTTTATAAATTACAAAACTAATTAACTTAGAGGAAATAAATAGATTATTTTTAATTTTATCAATTTATAATTTAATAACTTAAATAAATAAGTCAGACATTAATCTCATGTAAAAATATAATACAAAAATAAAATAATAATACACGATATTTTTAGGTAGAAACAATCTAGGTCATAACAATGACTTAAGAAAAACCACTAGTTTATCAGATTACCTAATTTTTTACTATGAAAAACAAATGTTGAAATACAAACTCAGTCTTATATTACCTTCCTTAGGATACTGTTCAAATATACCTTACTTACAAGCCTCTTATATGTTTTCACAGTTTTCAATATTAGCATGAGTGTATTTTAGACCAACGTTCCAATAAGCTTCATGTCAATTAGATACGTTTTCAAATTAACTGCAAAATGGTTAACACAAAACACAAGTGTCCGCGTGTGTTCTAGAATAGATTTTATAATGAATAATCTTAACTAGTTTATTCAAAACATATGTCACTTAAATCAAACCAATCATCAAATCTTGGAGCAAAAAGATCAAGTAAAAATTCAATAAAAATAGATTCTTTAAAGATTAATAATCAAATCAAATAATTATAATATAACAAATACATTTATTTGATCTAATAATTTAAGAACAAAAATAAAAAAGAAGTTATAAGAACATATTATCAAAATATCATAAACTAATTAAGTTTATTAATCAATCAAACATAACCACTAATATTTGATAGATTAACTAAATAAAGAAACTTAAAGAATTATGATATTATATTTGTAAAACAAGATAGACAAATTAAAAAGAAGATAATAATGATCTTGTGTAGTTGATTGAAATAATAAGCAATTAGTTTTATTTATTGAAAAAATTAAAACTCTTAATCATATATAATTAATAAATATGTTTTCTATTACAAATAAGATTAATAATTCTCACTAATTAACAACACTCCTATATAATTGATAAATATTTTTTTATTACAAATATGATTAGTAATACTCACTAATTAAGAAGATTTATATTTAAAGAATAGTTTTTTTTTCAAGTAGACTCGTTAATTAAGAAGAATCTTATTTAAATAAAAGTTTTTAAAGTAAACTTATTAATCAAGAAGATACTTATTTAAAAAAGATTTTTTTTAATGTATATTTTATGTTATTTTTTAGGTTAAAATTTAGGATATATCGTATATAATATTTTAACATATATCTTATTATATATTTTAGTAACAAAAATAATAATTACAGATTTATACATGTATATTATTAAATGTGTAAATGTAATCATATATATTATAATTATAACATATAAATAAATTATAATAATTTAAAATTACCGCATTTCTTCGACATTATTTAATAGATTTAATAATCATCTTAAAAATAAAATTACCTACAAGTATTTTTTCTACCGATTACAAATATATAATTTTTTAAAACAGGTTAGGCATTTATGAATCTTGTTTGTCATATTTAGAATCAGTGAGTTCATGGGACCCATCTTATCTGCAAATCGAAACGTCACTTATCCATTTAGAGAAGTGTTCATTTTCAACCAAAGAAAAACAAATACTTTCTTCTGTAATTTTCATTGTCCTGGCTGGCTGATTCCTTGTGTCCAACAGAAACTAAAATATTCCAGATTTCCACAAGATAGATGGCATCCATAATTTTCCTTCAAACACTAATCCCAGCTAAAACAGTGGACCAATTTTCATCAATCGGAAAATCATCATTCCATGACATGTGTGTTCTACCAAGATCATCAAGCTCAACGGCTCATTTGTTGAACCGTACTCAGCTTAGAATGAATAAGAAGAAATCATTCACCGTTGTTGCTGCAGTTGGAGATGTATCCTCTGAGGGCACTACCTACCTCATTGCTGGCGCTGCTGCTGTTGCTTTACTTGGAACTGCCTTCCCTATCCTATTCTCCCGGAGAGACACGTAATTCTTAATTACCCTTTTTTTTCTTTTATTATCTTCTTCAATTTGTTATATTGTGTAAAACAGAATATTGGAGATAAAATTAAGGAGTAAATTAAGGAGTGTTAACTTCTTAATTTAAGGAGTAAATCAAGAACCTTAATTCAAGGAGTAAATTAAGGAGTAAATCAAGGAGTAAATCAAGGAGTTATCATCCTTAATTTAAGGATTAATTCAAGGAAAAAAACAAGGAATCCTTAATTCAAGGAGTAAAACAAGGAATCCTTAATTCAATGAGCAAATCAAGGAATGTTTAATTCAAATAGTAATTCAATTAGTAAATCTTCTTATATATAGCTATAGAATTGTAATGAAAATATGAAAGAAAGAATACAACTTTGAGAGAGCTTGTTTTATTTGACAAGGCCTTTAGGCCTTTGGCCTTTAGCCTTGACGTTTTCAACACCAATTTTCAAAATGGTATCAGAGCAAGTCGATCTTCTTAAAAAAAATTGTTATTCATTTGCTCAAAGTGCGTTTGACACTCTATCAGAGCGATTTCTTATTCTATTTTTTTTCAAACCAAGCTCTTGGCGATGATGGATTAAATCTCTCCTGCAGCTTCTACCGACTTGATGTGGAGGAGGAGTATTGTGGTAAAAGGAAAGGTCCCACATTGAAACCAAGCTCTTGGCGATGATGGATTAAATCTCTCCTGCAGCTTCTACCGACTTGATGTGGAGGAGGAGTATTGTGGTAAAAGAAAAGGTCTCACATTGAAACCAAGCTCTTGGCGATGATGGATTAAATCTCTTTTGTAGCTTCTACCGACTTGATGTGGAGGAGGAGTATTGTGGTAAAAGGAAAGGTCCCACATTGAAACCAAGCTCTTGGCGATGATGGATTAAATCTCTCCTGCAGCTTCTACCTACCTGATGTGGAGGAGGAGTATTATGGTAAAAGGAAAGGTCCCACATTGAAACTAAACTCTTGGCGATGATGGATTAAATCTCTCCTGCAGCTCCTACCTGCCCAATGTAGAGGGGAAGTATTGTGGTAAAAGGAAAGGTCACATATCGACAACAATAATATTTTTTTTTTGCTATTATAATCAGCATTTTTTTATTAGTTTTACATTTGCTGCCTTGGCTTCTCATCAGTTTCAACGACTTCTGTGCAAGCTTAGATCCATAAACCTTATGGATCCAGCTTGAGGGGGAGTATTGGAGATAAAATTAAGGAGTAAATTAAGGAGTGTTAACTTCTTAATTTAAGGAGTAAATCAAGAACCTTAATTCAAGGAGTAAATTAAGGAGTAAATCAAGGAGTAAATCAAGGAGTTATCATCCTTAATTTAAGGATTAATTCAAGGAAAAAAAACAAGGAATCCTTAATTCAAGGAGTAAAACAAGGAATCCTTAATTCAATGAGCAAATCAAGGAATGTTTAATTCAAATAGTAATTCAATTAGTAAATCTTCTTATATATAGCTATAGAATTGTAATGAAAATATGAAAGAAAGAATACAACTTTGAGAGAGCTTGTTTTATTTGACAAGGCCTTTAGGCCTTTGGCCTTTAGCCTTGACGTTTTCAACACCAATTTTCAACACAGAAGAATACACGTGAGAGATTCATGATCTTCTTCTTCATGGATATTGGATAGATTTTAACTACTTGTACGTTTCTATTTGTTGTAGCTTGAAAATAATAAATTAAGCTTAATTAATTAAACACATATTTGATAAATGTATATTTCGTTATACATAGAATCTAATTTTAACGACGATATGATTAATTTAACCAATCTGATTATTTTTGTTAAATTATTGGACTTAACCGATACAATTCAATCCAATAATTTACTAGACTAAATTAAGTGCTTTACTAAGTGTGAGACTAAACCCATTTTTTTCCCCAGTAGTAGAGCTGAAGTGAAATGTGTAAAAAACACAATGGCTGTGATATTGCAGATGTCCTGAGTGTGATGGAGCGGGTTTTGTTAGGAAGGCAGGGTCGACCTTGAGAGCAAACGCAGCCAGAAAGGACCAGGCTCAGATTGTGTGTGCTCGCTGTAATGGCCTTGGCAAGCTCAACCAAATTGATAAATAGAATCAACTACTATATTCACTCATGTTTCGTGCTGTTAGAGCTGTCTGTTTACAATGCTTAGTTTTCTTCTTATGTTTTATACACATGCTGGTTGGTTTGTGTCATCTAAATGATCTTTGCCTTCCAAATTTCACATAATTTGTTGTTAGCTACCAAGTGTTAATGGCTACAATTGATGTTTATTATGTCAACTAATTTCTGTTCATTGAGAAATCAGTTTGGAGCTAGTTCCTTCAAAACAGATGCAAGGAAAAAAAAAACCTTATTTACTAGATTTTCTTTAGGAATACTAGTTTTGTGTCAATGGTACCCAGTCGAGTCTTATAGAAATATTTGTCGCCAATAGTCCACTTATAAATATTATCAAATTGTTAAGGGTAATATATGATAACAATTTTTGTTATTACGTCTCACAAAATAAATTTATAAATTATTTATTATATTCTTGTAATTAAATATATATATATATATATATATATTATTATATAAAATTATCACATCAATAAGAAAGTGAAATTATAAAATAATGAATGTATGAATTCAAATTGTTATTATTGTTATATTTTTTTATTAATAATAAATTTATTTAAAATAATAATACTAATAATCTGTAATATTATTGAAATATAATAATTTGTTTTATTTTTTTAATTAACCTCTTTGTATAAATAAAAGATAAAATAACACAAATGATCTAATATTTTACGATTTTATTCCCAATATAAAAAAACTATTATATTATAGTTTTATTAAAAAAATATTGTTAAGTTTATATAATTATATTTAATAAAAAAATATTATATTAATTATGATTATAATATATTTGCTTATATATTAATTCTTGTTATAAAATTATGGCATTTGCTTCGGAGAGAAGTGGAAATCACCTTGTACATATCAAGTCTGAGTTCGATAATTCTTTCGTAATTCACTGTTAAATTAAATTTAAAAAAAAAACCCACGTTTCGATACTTCTAAAGAAGAAGATAAAAAAGTTTCCTCTAGATCTAATAGTGAAGCATAGACTCATTTTACTCAGTAGGGGTTGGGCAACATAGTAAAACTATATGAAAATATTGTAAGAAACAATATAAATATGTGTTAAGTAAATCTAGCACGTCAAATTTGTTTGCACATATTTCCATTGGATGTGATAAGTTTCCTGGTAGAGTTCTTAAGAAGCAAAAAACTTTAGCTTTCCATAAGGAATGAAGTCTTGTACTTCACACTTTTAATATTGAAAGATGTAGAGAAAAATTGGTGAGAATGATAATAAAAGATGAATTGTCATTTATTATTGTAGAAGGTGAATGATTTAAGGATTTTATTAAAGAGCTATAACTTTTGTTTAAAATCCCTTCTCGGTGGACTATTGTAAGAGATTATTTGAATTTTTAAGTTACTGAAAGAGTAAAATTGAAAGAATTGTTGAATAAAACTAGTAAAAGAATATGTCTTACTACTGATACATGGATATCTTGTCAGAATTTATGTTATATGTGTTCAACTGCTCATTTTATTAATAGTGGTTAGAATTTACAAAAGAGAATCTTGAACTTTTGTCAAGTTCTAAATCATAAAGATGATACACTTGATAGAGCTATTGAAGTATGTTTGTTAGATTGGAGCATTGATAGGATATTTTGTATTACAGTTGATAATGCAAGTTCTAATGATACTACACTTATTTGGAAAAATGTGTTAATATGAGGATTACATTATAATGAAGATGACTAGTGAGATGAAGATAAAGTTAGACAAATATTGGGGAAAAGTAGTTAAGATAAATATGATGTTTTTGTGTCTGTTTTACTTGATCTTAGATATAAAAAGTGTTTTTTATATCTAAGTTTGCACTCAAAATTGGATTTCTTCCTCTTTAATCATTAATATCCAAAAATCACTTGATAAAATTGAGGCTCTAAAATCAGGTATATTAAATAAAACTTTCAAATATATAGTTTGAATATATATATATAGATTTATTTGTTATCATATTATGTGAAAATTAAAGTTGTTTACATATTATTATGTTTATTAGCTTATTATTTGTTTATGTATATTTTTAACTTGTTAATTTTTTATCATGTAAATGTGATTGATGATATTAGTGACTTAAATCTTGAATAATTATCTCAAAGAATTCGTGTTATTACTAATTAGGGAGAGTGAAGTTAAATTATGGAATTGATATTTAATTTTTTAGAGTTCAATTATTACTATGAATATTTTGAGTTAAATTATGTAATTGATATTAAATTTTTTATTTTTGATTATTTTTGTTAAATTATTTTTAATTATGTTGTCACCTATTTTTTAATTTATATGAAATTTTTTTTAATTTTATGTAATTTTTTATTTTATACGTTGAAATTATATTAGATTCAAATTTAAATTTATTCATATTAATATTTATAATGATTCGGATCAGATTAAATAATTTATAATTTAGTTATTTATGTAATTTTATTTTATTAATTTTAATTTTAATTTTAATTTTATCCAATCCTATAGATTCAGATTTAAATTTATTTGGTTTAATATTTATAATAAATTAGATTTAGATTGAATAATCTATAATTTATTTCAGATTTAAATTATAAGGATTGGTTTCCAGTCGATGCTATTTTCAGAAGCTCGGTGTTACTTATATCCTCTCAATTTTATATTCTTACCGATTTTATTAGTTCATTTGTGATTTTAACTCCAATCCGATCAATCCATTCTGTGCAAACAGTAAGTATATGAAGATGAAGCTAGATGGGCATTCTCGGATTTGCTCGAAGTAGAGGCCACTCCTACTCCATATCGCTTCTCAGCTTCATCGGCTTAATCTCAATTTCTTAATTCTGAATAACGATGGAGCAAAACAACGAAAACCCAACTCAAATTAACAGGTTTCAATTTCTGGGTTTCCTTTCTTTCACGCATTCTTCTGCTTAATTGTTCATTGTTTTGTTAACCCTACTAAATCTTTGATTTAGGAAAGTAGTTTTATTATTACCCAATGGCGTTTTATAATTTTTATCGTTTTACCAAGCTTTTAGCTGAAAGCGGTGATGTCTCTAATATTGAGTGATGATCAAACTTTTGAGCTGTAATGGATTGGTTGATTTATTTATTACTTGTTATTATCATGACATGTTGTTCCTCCTTTTTACATGTTCCTGCTATTTCAATTTGCCTTAGCAAGAACAAAAGAACTACTCAAGTAGTTTTGATTTATGATCAATCAGATTCACTTGCTTAAAATATTTGGGGGTTTTTGTTGTCTTTCACTAAAAATGCAACCATTGTTCTGGTTCTAGATTTGCTTACTTATATAGGTTAAGATTTAAAAGAAAATGGTTTCCAAGAGTTTTAACCATATAAAATCGAAAAGTTTAGAGCATGCTTTGTAACCAATTTTGTTTTCAAGTTTCAGTTTTTGAACAAGATTTCAAAAAGATTTCAAAATGAGTGTTGTTTAGTAATGAAATCTATTTTTAAGTTCAAAATTAAGTGGGAACCTTACTTTCATTTTTACACATTTTTTATTATTTTTGAAACTTAAAAAAATTAGATTTGAAAGTCATATTCAAAGTTTGTTTTTCCTGTCATTAATTAATTTTATTTCTTCTTTGGTACAACTTAGGAGGAAATGAAAGAAAAAAACAAAACTATTTACCAAACGAGTTTTTTTTTCCGAAGTGAATTAGAAAACAAAAACTAGTTTCAAACATAATAAAACATAACTCGTTACAAAATGATGCCCTAAATATCACAAAAAAATTATGATGTATGTATAGAATGCAATTAGATATTACAGTTGGACTGACAAAACTAAACCCAATAAGATTCAGTCATGTTAGCTATGATCGGGGTAAATTTGCAATGTATAATGATACTCATTAAATTGCTCAGCCCAGGGAACTTCTTATCATTTGGTAATATTTTAAATTTGTATAATGTTGTTCCATAATAGATTGTCATTGCCAAAAGCCAAAGCAATGTGATGTTGAACAAGGGCTATAATCACAAAGTTTGTACCTTGCTCTTGAAACAACCGTATTTTCTCTGGTTCCTAATTCTAATGCGTAAACTGTTAGCTGTCTCTGTTTTACGAGAAGGGGTGGACGAGTATTCAGATCTTTAAAATGAACATAAACTGGAAAGATACTGATCCTTTTTTTACACATGTTTGTGACTACAATGTATTATCACTGATTTATTTATGCCTAAATCATCTATTGAGTTTAAGATATAATGTCTTACTTGACCTTCTCATCATGTGCCCTTGTCAAGTAAGTTTAAATAGGATTTTCAATGAAATAGCCATGATTTGGGAATTCTTTAGCTAGCTAGGTTACTTAATGCAAAGGAAGGATGTGACAAGGAATCTCCTGTTCTAATTTGATCAACCTATTGAATTTTGCGTTCGTTTCTGTTAGAAATTTTAGCTTCATGCTGCCCTGACTGCTATACCGTCTCCTTGATCTAAAGATTCTAAACTATTTTTTTCCCCATGTCCAAGTTATTTCTGAGTTCAAGTCTCCTGACTAATTTTCCACCTATGATCGCAGCTATCACGTAATCAATACACTGATGGTAATCAAGAAAGGAAAATTTGAAGTAGATTAGTTAGGCTTGCCAACCCCGAAACATAAATGCTGTGATAGAACTTTTCTATCCAACACACCCATCTATATGTTGGATGGAAATGTAGAAGAAATTTCTGTTCCCACTAAGCTACTCAGGGTGCCAAGAGAGAGATCAACACTTGATTATGGATCAGAAGCTGAGTCTGTGAAAGATAACAATAGTTTTGTTGGAGATGATAGGCCTTCCACTTCCTCTGTCAATTGTGGAACTGACAGTTTTGTGGACACCGACTATTCTTATCACAGTCTAACTCTGGCAAACGGTAGTTCTGGTAAAGATGAAACAGAACATGGGGCGACAGGGCAACATTCTTCGGTACATGATAGTGGAGCAAGAACATTTGAGAACTTTGAAGATGGCTTCCTAGAATTTGAGAATCATCTAGATTACGTATTCTCGGGGATATGGAGATGACAGCACTGAACAATTTACTGATAAAGAACTCCAGGATATTCTCGGGTCCAATGGTTTGAACCACAATTTATGCATGCTTCCATCAGGAAGATGGAGTGTAAGTCAAGGTAATTTTTCATTTTGTTTGAAAACTTTAGATATGAAAATGATATTATAATTCATTTAGCTTCGGTACTAGGGATGTCAATAGGGTGGGACGGGATGGAGTGGAGATGGCTATTCTCATCCCTAATTAAATAATAGCGGGGGTGGGGGTTTTTCATTAGAGTTTCGGGTTTTTTACAGGGATTGGGGATTCCTCCCTAATGAAAAGCTTAATATCAATTGTATATTAAATAATCCAAATCAACATAAAATCTCAATTATTTATATTTATTATGTAATTAAATATAATAAACTTAAAATTTCGAATACAAATAATAGTTATAGTAAAAAAAAAATTGAATACCAATAATAGTTATAGTCAAAAAAATTTCAATACCAATAATAATTATAGTCAAATTCTTTGTTTTGTTATTTTAGCAATTATTAAAATAATTTTTATTTTATGCCCAATTATCTTGTATTTTACAATATAGAATTTATAGTGCTAATTTAATGATAAAATAATACTATTCAATAAAACTCATTGAATTTAACTATAAACTTATGCAAATATATAATATTTAAAAAAAATATAGGGAAGTAGGAATTTGGGAATGGGATGAGGAGGGAGAACCCCATATCCTCCCTGCTCCCCATGGGATCATTTCCCATTGCTGTTAAAATCGTGGTTTCCCCACAGATTCTTTCTCCTACACCATACTGGCATCCTTATTCAGAACTTATCCTCTCTGATGTGGCATCACTGGCATGTAATAAGTAGCATGTGTTTTGGAGTATATTTGTTCTATCATTTTCAAAATACGATAAACCCTTTTTGCCATTGTGAATGCAGATGTTGAATCAGAAGTTAAGAAACCGACCATTGATCAAGAGTTTGAGCAATACTTTTCCTCACTGATTCTGTAATGATGTTATTAGAAATTTGTAAGTTACCTCTTTATAATGATTAAATCAAGTGTAAGAAAGATTCTAGTCTAACGAATCTGAATTATGAAGTGTAGGTATGAGAGTAGTGGCTTATGGGAGTGCCATTTTAAGGAGGTAATACAATCAGTTGTTTATCAATTCTTCATAACATCAATATTGTTAAATCATTTCATTAGCATTGATAAAACAATGCTTGTTATTTGATCGATACAATTCCGTTACATCACTCAAACCAAAAACAAATTAAAAAAAAGAAGAGAAAAGTGTAGTTTGTTTTAATCAATAACACATGGAAACAATTCCAGTGGTAGTTAAGTTAAAAAAAGTGGACTAAAATGATAATTTAAATTCCATAAAGAAGAACAATAAAAAACAAAACAATATCGCTTGAGAAGAAAACTCCAACTCCGGTACAGAAATAGATTAAGCGTTCATTCGATATCAGCACATAGGAAGATCAGACGGTGGAGGTAAAAGCTTTTGATTAGGTTTTGGTCCATCCAAAACTACCCAAGCCATTCTTAGTCCCCAGCTTGTATGGATTTCTAAGTGACAGTGCATAAACCACACCCCTGAAATGAAAATATAGTAATGAACATATGAGTGATTAATTAACTAACTTTTTGTGTTATTTTAATACAGGAGAAGAGAGCTACCAACAAACCTGGATTATCAGCAAAGAATCGAATAGCAACCCAACCACCAGCAGGAACGGCAACTGTGTTCCTCTCAACAGGGTCAATCAGATTAAACCTTGAAGGGTCTTTGTTATTGTCAAAATTCCCAAAGCCTTGTCCAATAACAAAAAAATTAAATCCATGCAAATGGAGAGGGTGACTCTCTACACCATTTATACTAGTGTCCTGCAACACAAGCTCCACACTCGTGTTGAACGGTAACACAACCGTACGAGTTGCATTGGACACCATGGTGTTATTAGGTGGTGTTCCTGTGTAATTAAATGGGTTTTTAGGACTTGTAGGAAAGTCTGTAGTAAAAACTCCATTAGATTGTCCGAAATAGTGTGCTTGTAAAAGTGCTGTTGAAGGAAGTGCAAAAGATACATTGTTAATTGAAGCTGCAAATTTCAGACCATTAGGTCCTTGACATGTTGTGTTCTTAGGACAAGGGCTTGTCCCAAGTCCCACGGTAAACAAAAACTTCTTGTCTACAGTTTGTGGAACATTGGCTGGGAAGTTGTTATTATTCAAGCTTCGAAATTGTTTGGTAAAATTAGCAACAAACTGAGTGACATTAACAAATATGGTGGCATTGAATGGAGGGAGAGATGGTTTGAAAAGGGGTTTGTTTTTTATAGAGGTAGAGTGAGTGTAAGTAGAAGGGTGGTCATATTCTAGAATTCCAGCGGTGGTAGTGTTGTCGGTGGTGCCTTGGCCAGTGAAGTAGGGGCTTGCTTCAATGAGAAAGGTGGCATTGGGATAATGAGGTTTTGTTTTGAGGAGCACGTTTGTGGTTTGACCTGGAGTGATTAGGAGAATGTTAGTGTCAAAAGGTTTGACATAAATGGCATCAGCTTCAACTACAGTAAAGGTATGATCTGCTATGCTAAAGAAGAGCTCATCATCGAGTGCAGCATTGATTAGGCGTAAAAGGTACGTCTTTCCTGGTTTCACCTTTAGTCTAAATGTATCTGTAAAGACATGATAAGTATTGAAGTATTAGTTGAATCACCCGTAGTACGTTTAATCTTAAAATATATATATATATTAAATAGAAAAATATAAGAATGTAATTTTTTGTGCAATAATTTTTGTTGTACCTTTAGATGAACAATTGTACAATAATCCTGGGAGACCATTCATGGTGAAAGCATCTGAAACATTGGGTCCTCCTCCTGTCTGAAGTGCTTGGTTAATAATGGATTCTGTATTTGCATTATACCATTCTCCTATTGCCCCAAACCAAAGAAAAGAAAAGCTTATTAATTTTTCAATGTCAATAGGACAAACGATTCGAACATGGTTATAACTTGTAAATAGCTACATTAATATTTACCCAAAATAATAGGAACTTCTTTATAAGGTTTCTTAAATGGGTAGGTTTCATTTTGCTTTGGGAGGATAATGATGGGTCCATAAAGAGTAGCTCTTAGCCATGAGATATGACCATGATAAAACAAAGTTCCTCTCTGGCCTGTGATGGTGAAGTTGTAAATATATGTCTGCCCAGTTTGTATAGGGCATTGGGTAACATAAGCAGGTCCATCAGCCCAACCACTTCTAAGTTGCCGAATCCCATGCCTGTTCAGTTCATTCATGCATTAATTGTGTATTCGTAATTTAGAATGTTGTCTACTAATCACACTAAGTACTATTTGATTTTACTAATGAATTTTATAAGAAACTAGGTTACCTACCAATGAATTGTGACATTTTGTGAAACATGATTAACAACCTTAATGATTACTCGATCGCCATCTCTTGCCACTAGACGAGGTCCTGGAAACTGTTCATTTACACTTACAATGCTCTTTGTGCGGCACAATCTAGTGACATTATGTTGCTTAATCTAACATTAATAAGCAAAACTATATTAAAATCTAAAACCGATTAAAATAAGGGAAAAAGAAAAATATTTGTTTGAAAATTACATTGAAAGTGTAGTGCCTTGTTTTGCCTGCAGCAAATTCTGGCATCAATGACACAACAGAAAGAGCAAAGAACAAAGCTAGCAATGAAGCACATGAATGATGAGTTAAAAGTAACAAACCCATTGCTCTTAACTTTCTTTTCTTTTTTCTTTTGTTGCTGTTGTTGATGATCTGTTTAAAGAATAATATGTTTTGAAGTAGTAATGTTGATGTAGAGAGAGTCAAGTTGTGTTGGCTTATATAGAGAGTTATATTAGGTAAAGAGAAGTGTGTATTTTCATTAATTTCATCAAATGCTTTGTTTGAGAAAGATGGTCAGCTTGTTTGCTATAGCTGTTGGTCATGCTGAATTTTAGAGTGGCCATAAAGTAACATTGTTATTTATCTTCTTCTATATTCCTTCACCAAAATTAAGGGTATTTTGGATGTCCCAATAAATTTTTTTATGTGTATTTTGATTAATTAAAAAGTGGGTGAGGTTAATCACGTTCACGGAGAAAATAAGTAATGATTGTTAAATTGACAAAATGTCATATTTGTGTGGTTAATCAGTCAATAAATCTTACACTACCTTGCTTAATTAGGATTGTCAAGTGATTTGGAAAATTATCCACAATTACGTTCATGAGACTCATGATAATGAAAATAGCACTATTATCTTGTATTTAACTATGTATGAACTAGTGTTCAATATATTATTTTTGTAGTTATGAGTTTCAAGGGTTAGTTTTTATTGTTTTTTTTAGTAATTACAATATTTTTAACATTATCATTTTTATGTGATTCAATTATTCATATAGTTTTATTTTTGACTATTTTAAAAAATATATGTATTTTTTATCTTATGAAAAAAAAGCCATACATGTGCCACGTTTTTTAACATGTGAAAAAAATTATGTTATAGAAAAAACATATATATATTACGTGAATTAGGTTAAAAATAAAAGTTTATTTACGAGGGGTTATATATGTAATTAAATATTTTTTTAATACATTAAACGATATTTGCATCAAATAACTTGAAATGAGAGAACTAATAGGGAATTGTTTTGTAATGATTTTTTGAAACAAGTTATTTATTTATTCAAAGAAAACGGAAAAATGAATTATGTTTTATGTTTTTTAATATATGAACAAATAACACATAAAACTTGTTTACTAAAATTATGTTCCATTTTTTATTTTGTATTTTTATTTTTTATATAATACTCATGTTTGTTTTTTTATTCTAAATTTTTATTTTTTTTATTGAGAAAGACTATAAAATAAAGATGAGATTATCTTCTTAAAATATATTATTTGATATTTAATCATCAAAGTTTTAAAATATGAAAACATAAACAAGTTTTGAAAACTTTCTTCTTTTTTTCGAGTTCTAAAATTAAAAATTAATTATCAAATTCAAATATTGAAAAGAAATAACATAATAAATTACAAAAGGAGCCCGAGATAAACCACAAAATTTGTGCATAAATGAGTGTAATGTATATTATTATATTGTGGAGCAATATGCCCTGCGTGGTTTGCCCAGCTAGCTAATAATAAGCTGTCCAAGAATTGATTTGCACATTTGTTTTTCTAATTAACTTTAATTCATTATTAGCATTAAAGGGCACATTAAGTATATTAGACTTATTAGTCATTTATCGTCGAACTATATAGAAGGCACATTAAATTTATTAACCATTTATTGTACACAATAGACATTTTTGGAACCATAAATTAATAAAAATGACTTAATTCCTAATCTCAACAAAGTTAAAAATTTAATGGTTAATTTAATATCAATGTATATCTTTTTTAAAAAATATATAGAATTTTTGTATATTTTTATTGAAAATTATACAACTTGTAGTGTCATTCACCCAATTATATTCTTATTTAAGGCAGATTTTTTTTTTTTTTTGGTCTCAGGATCTCAGCTTACAACTTTTGTAATTTTGATATTTATTTATATTCTACCTTAAAAAAAAATGAGCATATAATATTTAATTACTCTTATATATAAGGTTTCTATTCAATTTATTTTGCTTTTGTTATGGAGGAACTGAAAAGAAACAAGTTAACTCGGTATGAGGTTTAGCAAACAAACAAAAAAAATCTCAGCTCGAGCTTAAAATAATAACAATACAAATAAGTATGAATTAAAAAGAAATGCATTATTTCGTGATTGAGTGACATATAGTATAATTAGATACTTAAAATGTTAAGTAAACAGTATTATAGTTATTAAAAAAAACACTAAATAAAAAGAGTCGCTATCTACATGCTTTCTAGAATGCTCAACATAAAATGGTAATCCTAGAAGCATCATCAATTCCTAACACTTTGAGTGCATGTTCAGATGTGTTTTATTTTAAAAGTGATTTCAAAAGAAATGATTTAAAATAAAGGGTTTAATTCAAAGTGATTTTAAGATAAATATTTAATTATTTGGGATGAAAATTTAAAAAATAATTTTAAGTGATACTTTAATAATTATTTAAAAAAAAATAAACATGAATTCAAAACTCTTCCTAAAACAATTATATTTCTCCAAATTCTGAAAGTAATTATTTCTTATTTGAAACCATTTTTTTAGGAAAATATAAATAAAATTACAAACCTACCTGACTTTGTATTTGTAGTATTTCTTCAATAACCATATAGCCAAAAGGTATATATATTAAAAGTATTGTATTTGAGGTTTGTAAATATAAATGTCAAAATCTAGTGAAAAAAAAAAGAAAAAAAAAACTTTTATGTGCTTCATTCGCTAGGTAGTAGGTACCACCATATATGTAAATTGGCGGTTATTGTCAATATTTAAATGTCACACAACCATCTTTTGACTAACAAATTTTGGTCTCCTAGTCATAAATTGCCAAATATTTAAACTAACCTGTTCTTTGGTGTAATAGTTTATGACAACATTTCTTATTTTTGGTGTACATGCTGCTACTCAATCTTATCAGTTTTTTTTCACATATTTATTTTTCTTCTTTTAATTTTCTTTTATTTTGGATCAATATTATAAAAAAAAGGCAAAAATATTTACACACTTGTACTTCAATGAGGCTTGAACTGATTACTTTTGTGAATTATAGCTTATTACCAATATATATATACTAATTATAGCTGGCTTGAGCAGCCTCAAACATTTAGAAAGAAAGAAAAAAATGCACATTTACTCTTTTATCTTTTAATGTCTATGAAGTTTCAATTATGGTTTGGCATTCTTTTTTCCAAAACCAAATTGAACCGAAATAAATATATTATGATTTGATTTTTCTAAAAGAAAAATGCAAATAATAGATTTGGTTTAAGTTTTAACATTTTAAAACCATCAAAACCTAACGGACCACAATACAATATACCTACATGTTTAAATCTTATTGACAATTTACAAATGTTTTATATTTTATTGCTCAAAGAAATTCAAGTATTATGTCTATAGCTATATAGCTTATTCTATCTTATATATTGAAGTTAAATTCAACAACAATTCAATCATCAACAAAGTGTATTTTGTGTAAATATATTAAGAGATATTAAGTCTCTATTTTAATTAAATATACGTTAGCTTAAGAATATCATAAATTAATTAAATTATTTAAGCATTAACTATACTTTTTATTTAGCGTTCTTAATTTTAATGTTTAAATTAATTTTAAATTTTTTATTTAATAAAAAAATATAGATTTAAATTGTTAAACCAATCAAACTAAAACAATTATATAAGTTAGTTTTACATTTTATATAAGTAGATTTTATAAAAAAAATTATAAGTCAATTTTGGTTCATAGAATTTTCGAAACTACCATTAGTTGATTGGACCAAACTCACTAAACACAACCCAACGAAGAATTATCAATAACAAATTTAAAAATTCTCATTTTTTTTTTCTTTTACACGTTTGAATTTATATTTTTAAATTATCATTTGTATGAGTCCAAAATCAATGTACAATTTTAATAAGGTTTTAAAATGCAATTAATATGAAGAGAAAAAAAAAGATGCAACTTTGTTACCTAACAAATTAAATTAAGTAAAGAACTTATAATTAAGGAAACTAAGCTTATTAGAGGAGGTAGGTACGTGGTTAAACAAACCAGCTGTTGGCCTTGGCTCTGAATTTTCCAGGTAGTTCCTACTTCATTTCCACTGGGCCTCGCAACTGTTTTGTCTTCTAAACTAAGGCACGTAAGTCTCTTTCTACCACTTTTGTAAAAGCAAGCAAATTCTTAAAGAAATATATTTATATTTATATAATTAATACATTAAACAACTTAATACATATATATATATATATATGATAGTATTTTATTTTAAGTTCATATCAAACAACCATGCATCCAGGAATTGATATTCATATCCCCGCCATTCCGTTGGAAGTTGTAATAATATTTTAATATGATTATTATTCAAATTCTTTGTTCAACCAATATAATTATATTTCTCCTGTTGTGATCATGATATTGTTTAAGTGAGTAAACTTACGACTAGCAAATCGAATATTGTTTGTTAGTAGGTAAGTTATGTTAATTAACTTGGATAATACTCAATGCGTTTATTGATAGTTTAATATACAATATGCTTAATAAGTGTATATAACTAATATGAAAAAATTGTTAGAAATTATTAGTAAATAAACTTTCTCGATATCATAAATGTTTATATATTTATTATTATATAGTGTAAATTAAACATTTATAAATTAATGAGTCTTGATTTACACAATATCTAACTCTATTACTTGATAAACTAAGAATCTTATAAGAAAATAAAACATTAGAAAAAGATTAATATTAATTTAACAAAGTTATTAATTAAGAAATCAAAAAAAGTCTACATTTATAGCTCTTTTTATCAGCATTACGCAATTAGTATCTTGTAAATGTTATAGACATGTGGGACATGATGGTGAAGCTGCAGGGAGACTTGTACTGTGACAACTCGTTGGAAGAGAGTGATGGATGACCTGAATAATTCCATACATGGAAAAAGACTGATATCTGATCTTAAAGACCAAACCCATTTGACAGAGCATTCAATTTTGTATGTTAGCTAGAAGGAGTTTGAAACAAGCTCAATCGTTGCTTGATGGAGTTGGCGATCATGGGTAGGATTATTGGTGACATGCAAATGAGATGTTAAATCCCATTTTAACTTATTTAGTATTAATCTAATAACTTGAAAAAAAAAATTAACTCTTATAAATTTATTCAACAAAATATTTTTATAATTATAATAACATTATTATAAAAAATACAATAATTTAATTTTTTTAAACAAAAATATAAATATTTGCTAAATTAAGCTATAATTAATTAAAACTAAAGGTGTTAAATAAATTCAACTGATTTGATGCACCAAATGTAAATATATAGTGGGTTATTAGGAGAACTTAGGATTCAGTAATGGTGAAAATTTGCCATCATTTGGTTGACCATTGACTACTCTTTCTTTGTCACCTATTCCCCATAACCACAAGTTTGGCATATTGATGGACTTAATATACATATTCATGGAATTCATAGAAATTTAATTTCCTTTTTAATCTCGCAATTGCAATTTGCACAGATATAAATTTAGAAAATTATATATTTAACGTACTGCAAAATGTGTCCCAACATTGTCACACTCAAAACCTCGTGAAATAAAATAGTTTATAACGAGGGAAAATTTTATGTTGCAAATTTTATATCACCATGTATATTATTAGGTCATTATCAAATTTTAATTTTAATCTCAATAATTTTTTTAATTGACTCATATAATATAATGACTACTTGACATCTTCATCACTTATATTGTTGACCAAGTTTAACAACCAAATTCTTAGCTGCTAAGTTGCATCGAAAAAATCCAGGATGCAGATGCATGCATGTATTTTAATATTTTCAATACAATATTATTTGTATGTAATTAAAATTAACCCCTTAAAAAAATTAAGAGCTTTTTTGGAAACATTACTCAAAAGTTATTTTTCTGTATTTAAAAAAGAAAAAATTACTTTTAAAAATAAATAAATATTTAACTATTATTTTTAAGTTATTATTATTATTTTTTAAATATTCATTGTATTTGTAAACAATGAAAACACGAAATTTTGTTTTATTATTTGTATAAGTTTTTTTTTATGACTATCGAATCGCCAAACAGCTCAACGGCTGTTTTTTTTAAGTATTTTTTTATTTCATGGATTGGATTTTATTTTTTTTACGATTTGAATTATTATTACTATAATTATATTACAATAATGATAATTTTATTTAGTAATTATGATATTAAAATAAAATTAACAATTTACATATTTTGTTAACATAATAATAAAAATAATTATGACGCATATAAAATGTGTAAAGAATCGTACTTAAACTTAACTATAATTAGGTGACACACTCTTTAAATTCAAGATATTTTTATTTTTATATAAAAATTATTTTCATTAAAGAAGACAGGATAATTAATGCATTATCCCTTAATCTTTATAAAATTTTGCATTTAATCACAACTAAAGTTATAATTTCTTATATCATTGTTTCAATGCGTTTCTAATTAATCATAATGCAATTTAAAAATAAATAATTTTATTTTAATAATTTTAATTATTTATGAAATTATTTGAAGATACTATTTTATCAAAATATTTTATTTTTTATCTAAATAATTCTTTCATGAATCCATTTATGTTTGTTGATTTTCTCATATTTAATTATTATAAAATATGAATAAATTGTTTAAATTATATTATAACACTAATTTTAAGATGAAAAAATACTTTTAAAAACAATTACAAACCCCATAACAAATATTTTTTTTCAATTTTTGAGGACAAATTTTAAAAACAATAACCAAACAGTTCATTATTTTTTTTAAAGGTGTTGAAAATTAATTTTTAATTATGATTTAAAAATAGACCCTAAATATTGATTAAAATGAATCTCTATATTATCAATACAATTGTTTCATATAAAACCTTTGCACCCTAGATATACGTGTGTGCCAAGTTTATGACTATGCCCTTTTAAAGATTCACAACTTCAACGCCTCCTATTCTACTCTTAAAACGGAACATTAATTGATTGAAAACCCAGTTAAAATTTGAAACAAATAAAGTACACTTCTTCGAGTTTTTGATTCCTTTACAGAACAAACTAGTGCAGTAGTGTGTACTGCTATCAACTTTGGGGTTGTTTTGTTTCAATGTACCACCGTCCGTAGAAAACATAAATCAAACACCTTTAAAATTTTATAAAATACAAAATTATTTTTAATTTTTATTAATTTATAATTTAATAACTTAAAAAACGACTAGTTATGTAATTACGTATAAAATAAAATAAAAAAATAACACACTATATTTTTAAGTATAAACAACCTAAGTCACAACAATGGCCTAAGAGAAATATAACTGATCCATCAAACTACCTAATTTTTCAATATAAAAAACAAATATTTAAATACAAACTCATTCTTATGTTACACTCACTAGGATATTACCCTAATATATCTTATTTATGAGCCTCTACTCTATTTTCACAATATATAATATTAGCGTTAACAATTTTCATACCAACGTTCTAATAAACTTCCTGTCAATCAAATATGTTCACGAATCAAATGCAAAAAAGGTTAACACAAAAACACAAGTGTTTGTGTGTATTCTAAAACAGTTTAATAATTAATAATCTTAACTAAATGATTCACAACATATGTCATTTAAATCAAATCAAGTAACAACTCATCGAACAAATAGAATAAACCGAAGTTCAATAAAAATAGCTTATTTAAATATTAATAATAAAATAAAATAATTATGATATGACACACAAAATTATTTGACCTAACAATTCAAAAACAAAAATAAAAAAGAAGCTATAAGAACATATTATCAAAATATCATAAAATAATTAAGCTTTCACAATCATCAATATTTAATAGATTAACTAAATAAAGAAAACCTAAAGAAATATAATATTATATTTGCAAAACAAGATATAGAAATTAAGAATAAAAAAATAATGTTCTTGTTTGATTGATTAAAATAATAAAAAATGAGTTTATTTATAGAAGAAATTAAAAAGTTTAATATTATATAATTGATAAATAGGTATTTTAAAGAGTTATTTTAAAATATATTTTAGATTGTCTTTTAGACTAAGATTTATCCTACAATTTAAGTTATATTTTATATAATATTTTAGCCTATATATTTTCTTATATTTTAGGCTAAAATTTAGAATATATATATTCAAAACAATGAAACGCATTAAAGGATAAACTAAATAGTAGTAAATTCATTCAAGTTTAAATAAATATTTTAACTATAAAAATAATTCCCGATTTATGGATATGCATTATTAAATACATAAGTGCAATCATATGTTTGATAGTTATAAAAGATATATATGAAGTACAATTATCTCAATTTCTAACGTTTTTTCGACTTTGCTTGATAGCAAGCTTAAAAATAAGTTAACATACAAATATTTTGTTCACGAAAATAGTTAACACTTATAATCCTTACAAACTCCCCTTTGACATTTTTATGTATTAAAACATCTCTCTCATTACATAAAACTTATAAAAATAAGATAAAAATACAATGATATCCTAGACTCTATAGTGGAACTATCCTATGGTCTAGTAAATCTATCTTCGTTGCAACTTAATAAGCTTGTAAATAGTTAAAATCACATAGACAAAACATATGACAAATTGACTTAAAAGCCTCATTATATATTAGCTCAATTTACATAGAAATAATCAAATTGTAAAAATAATGTAGTACATGCATTCATACCAATCAAGTTTAACATAAGACAAAATGATGAAAAATATTCTTATCTTAAATATGTTGTCCCCTGTATGCATAACAAAATAAAACATGAAAGTGAAACACATTCTCCTTCTTTTTGACATACGAAAAAGACAAAACATAGGACAAAACAATGAAGTTAAATTTCTCATAAAGATAGAGCAATATAAAATAAAATTAATGCAAAAATGCAATGTGATTCAAACTCCTCCTAAGTTCTATGACTATCTAACTTAAAAATTAACTAAAGAGTTAATAAATAAGATATAAATGAATAAAAATTTGATTTTTTTTAATTCTTAAATAGTTACATAAAGTATTAAACTCATTTAATCACAAAACCAACCGAGAACTCATCATTCGTTTTTTTAACTTAAATTTTGATTATCCATTGCATAAATAAGAAATTAGAATATAAGAGACACACTAACACATTTTGTACGTATATTGACATATTAACATTTACTTAAAAACAATATATATGTTTAAACTCCATAAATATGTTAATTAAGTCACTTATGATCAATCAAAAAAGACTCAAAATAAAAAAATATCCCCTATCATTTAAAATTATAATCGAGTTTTTAATTTTACAAAATAAAATATATCTATCAACTGATGACTTAAATTTTTTATCTTTATTTTATAAATGTAGTACATGATTTATTTTTTAACCTTTATTGGCACTTTCTTTCTGTGCATTCCAAGTATAAGTTTTATAAGCAGTAACTTTCTACACATTTTTTCCTTTTTTTTTGTATGAACCATAAATCTAGCATGATAATTTTCACACTAATTGTGAGATAACCCACTCCACTCACTACGGTAGCTTCATAAATCACAGTAGATAGCCTTCTCAATACTAAGTACATCCATAAGGTAAAATTTTAGAAAGTAAGAAATAAAACTCAACACAATTTTGCAGTTAAGATTAGTTAAAATCCTAGAGTCTTTCAAGAGAAATCGTAAACTTCAAGCATAGCATATATATGTGTTCGTGAGTATGTGAATAAGTTCATATCAACATCGATCATCACATGTATAAGAATATGTGTGTGCATAAGTCAAAATTGCAAAATAATTTATACAATAATTATTAAAATGAGTTAAGTCACTAAAAATATGGTTATATGTTTATAAGTGTTCAATACCTTATTGGTCAGATGACGATTTTACTTCTCTCCCACCCATTTTTTTTTTAAAATAAAATTTGGAATTCAATTTGAGAGATAGATTCTTAAGGCATTCCTAAGATACTTGGTAAATATATCAGTTAGTTGTCTTTCAGTAGGTACAAACTCAAGTATCTCTACTTTCTTTTCAACTAATTCTCAAATAAAGTGATACCTAATGTCAATGTGCTTAGTTCTTAGTTCTAAAATGTTGAACTGGGTTCTTATAAATACATAAAAACTAGAATGATCACAATAAGAGCATCACACCTTGTGGTTGATCATAATCCTTGAGTATGTTTTTCATCCAAAGTATTTGTATGCAAGAACTTCCTACAATAATGTAATGCATCTCAATTGTAGAGAGTAAGATAGAGTTATGCTTTTATTGTGCGAGGATACGAAGTTGTTCCAATGTAAAAGCAATCACTTGATGTGCTCTTCCGATCATCCTATTTTCTTTTCCAATCGGCATTTATATAACCATTTACTTCACAAGTAGTGTCAGTAGTAAAATATAGACCATAATTACTTATTCTTGAAATATACCTAATGATATTATCTAAATGTGATTCCTTAGGATCAGCTTGATAATGGACACACACATCAACACTAAAACATATGTCAGGCCTACTTGTAATGAAGTAAAGTAAACTGCATATCATACTTCTATAAAGGGTTTGATCAATACTTATATCTTAGTGTCTTTTGTAATTTTTGTAATTTTTGTGCTGGTATTAAAAGAGTCTTTAATGGCCTATTAATTTCAAGACCAAACATTTAAACAAAGTTGCAAGCATACTTTATTTGAGAAATAAATATATTATCATGAGATTGTTTGATTTGAAAACCAAGAAAGAAAATCATTTCACTTACCATGAACATTTCAAATTCATTTTTCATAACATGCACAAATTCATCCAATATTAGATATAGATCCAAAAAATATATCATCCACGTAAATTTGAGTAATGAAGATCTCATCACTACTTCTTTTAATGAATAGAGTATTACCAACTCAACTTCTAATAAATAACTTATTCAAGAGATAATTGGTAAATTATATTATTTGATTTAAAAGTCCAATTAATATAAATATTATTTAAGTTTAAAATTAAAATAAACAAAAATAAGAAATTAATAATTAAAAGGCTCATATGAAATAAGAAAAAAATATTACCTTATCAATAATATTTTTGTATTGGTAGATAAATTCTAGATTTTAAATTTCAAACTTTGAACATTAAATAGATTAGGTTTAGATTTATTTTAATATATATATTAAAAAAAATTAAAGTTACTTTTTTTATTCTTCGGATTCATGTTGCGCTGTGTCAGTTCCGTCATCTACCAGAGTTTCTAGGCTTGGGCTTGAACTTTGAAGGTTGTTTGTTTTATACTTTTTAAGGCCGAATATTTGAATATATATGTGAATTTGTAACCTATGGTCGAAGCCCAATACCAACTCTTCTATTGTTTCTTTCCTAATCTTTTATGTTTTTCTTAATATATATTTTCATATTCACAACAGTTTTTATTACGATAAAAATATTTTAATTGTCTATTTTTATTTTTATAATTAAATATATTTTAATATTATTATTAGATAAAGTTTATATTAATAAATAATTAACAAATTAATTTGTGACCATTAATTATCAATTTATTTTATTTCTTTTCTTTTGAAAATTGAAATGGAATTATCTTTATTTTGATGGAAAAATACCTATAATAAATTCTAGATAGAAGTGAATTTCCTAACATGATTAAGAAAAGTGAATTTGACAATGTAGTTTCGTTTTTTAAGTCATGGATCCCATGGTTGGTGAAAATGGGAAAGTAAAATATTTATGTAAGTGTTCGAAATTTTTACATGTATTTCAAATAGTTTACACACATTTATAATTTGTTACGGGTATAAAAGTTCTAAACGAATATTAAAAGAGTACATGTTTGAACTACATCATCATATTTGTGTTGATGTCTATTTTTGTCAATATCAATGAGAATTATTATTTATGAATATTCAAGATCAAATAACTCGTTAAGATTTTGGATTATCGTGATGGTGGTGTCTTTTGACACTCTAATATTTAAATCGATAATAAAATTTAATGAACGTATAGAAGATCTAGGTCTCACTTTGTGATGAAAAAGAAAAATAATATTTAGCTATAATTCATTCACTACTACAAAAATGGGTATTTAAATCGATACGTAAAGTTGGTTTTTTCCAAAAACCGACTTTAAATTGGTTTAAAGTCGGTTCGATATAAAACCGACGCTATCCACGTAGGACGTAGCGTCGGTTGATGTGTCAAACTGACGCTATGCATGGACGTAGCGTCGATTCTAGGTGTTAACCGACGCTATCCACGTAGCGTAGCGTCGGTTGATACCTAGAACCGACGCTATCCACGTAACATAGCGTCGGTTCGACACGTCAACCGACGCTACACACGTGGATAAATATTTTCTCTTCTTTCTTCCCAGACAGAAACTATTTTCAGCGTTACAGAACTCTAAAAAATCGAAAACCTCCTCCTCCACTCTTTCTCATTTTTCGGCCACCTACGACTACCATTTCCAACATCGGTTAGTGAGTTTTCTTCCTCTCTAACTAATCTTTTAGATCCCCTATTATTCATTTTTTTTTTGTTATTATGTGTTATTATTTATGTGTATAGATTGTTGTATTATATATGTAGGTTTGTATTATAACATAAGGAGAAGAATATGACGATCTTGAATAAAATAGAACAAAACCATGGTAATTTTTCTGTTATTAATTAATATTTTATTTTTCAAATATTTGTATTATTTGAATTGTTTGCTAAACTGATTTTTGTTTATTTTTCTGCTCGAATACAGGTTGAAAATGAATAAATTTAAAAAATAAAAAAAAAGTTAAAGTCGGTTCACCGCGTGAACCGACTTTACACTTTAAGTCATTTAATTTAAAGTCGGTTCGCTGAACCGACTTTAATGCTCCTTTTTGTAGTAGTGATTATTATAGGATACAAGTTGAGTTATGATCCAACTTATGTGTAAATGTATACAATATTGAATATATATACAAGAAGTATAGTTAACATAATACATATATCTTATTCATATAGATAGATTTATTGCAATCTCGTGATTATCTATCTAAAATTATATTTTTAGAATAATTAAGGAATAACTATTGATTATTTATCTCCTTATTGAGATTACCCTATACGCATACTTATCTAATAATGAAATGTTTATTGAGCTAACTCATAAGCCTTTGTGCTTATTTAGACCACACTTTATTCGTCATAAGAGATACACTCATATTGTGTCTTATATTGTCCTATAGACATATTCATCATAAGAGATACCATATTGGAGCTTCACGGATATTTACTCCATGTGATCCACTCTAAATTTGATCAAAATGAATTACTCTAGATATTATAATCCATACATAATATGAAAATATCGAATCAGTGTATCGATCAAAATCTGAATTTTTTAAAACCATAATTTTAGATTTAAATAAAATCACACATCCTTAACATACTTTTTAATTTTTACAACGATTAGAACAAATTGATCTATGAATCGGACCATATCGAATCGATTTAAATCTAAATATTTTAAAACTATAATTTTAGAACTAAAGGAATCACGAATTCTCAACATATTTTTCTAATTTTTACAACTATTTATTTGAAAAAAATTTACATTATGAATAATCATTTAAAATTTCTCTCTTATATTTTTATAAATCTAACTTTCTTTCTTTTCCAATTTTTATAAATATATTTATTATTGTTAAAAATTTGATAAACCAAAATTCTAATATTATAATTTTCAAATTTCTTCTTATAATTATTATAAATAATATTATTGCCACCTTTGTATTAAGTAGTATTGTATGGTTACATGACAATATACCAACGCTCTCTCTTCCTCTTGATAATACTCCTGCCTCTTTACTGTCGTTTTCTTATTAATCTTCTCAATTAAAAATGGGTGGCCCTTTTGTTGTGTAGCCTAAAGAATTGATTAGTTACACTGTCCCTTCTTGGATTCATAGCCTCATGAAAACTCAATGGGCAAACTTAGCCCACCCTCAGACATGAACAACTCTTACCACTCCATCGACCACTCATAACACGACTGAGCTACAAATTAATTCACTCACACACGTGCTCATCAGTCACCATTCACGGCCTCACTGCCTCCAATATAAAACATTAGCGTTGACTTATAATGGCTAACCCTAAACACCCACTCTCTCTGACAGTCAACTTCCCCCCTTGTCCTTAACCTTTAGTCGGGTCGATTTTCAAGGATTCAAAAGTCAAAGCCACGTACAGCCAAGACCTTCCCTCACTTTAAGGTAATCACATTCTCATCCTTATGTGATATGTTTTTCTTTTCTATATATTGCCCCTCGGTATTGTTACATGCATGTATAATTGTCTCAGTAAGTAGTGATAGATATAATCATATAAGCTATATATTTATGGTTTGGAAAAATTACAATTATAATCGAATACATTTATCATATTATTTTAAATTATTTAATTTATTCATCTTATTGTTTTAGTTATTTTAGAAAAAAAAATTATCATTTTAATCATTTTTTTCACTTTTTTTTTTTTTAAATTGAGACATTTCCTTATCTAAATTAATATCTACCAACTTTATGTTAATAAAGTTTGATTCAATTCAACTTATTTTTTAACAAAAAATTATCCCAAAAAACTAATATTGGTAAGAAATTATTAAAATTTACAAAGAAATATGACTACCTAATTTATAAAATTAAAATGACTAAAGTGTCATGCTATCTTTTATAGTTTAAGTGTATTGTATTGCATGATTTTCATAGAATAACTTTAGCTCCTTTTGGTCAAGTACTAAACATATGTTTATTTTTATTATTAACGTAATGAACATATATTCAAAGGAAAGATAAAACTACAAATGTTTTTTAAGGAGGGTTTAAGTTTAATCTTTTTTTATTAAAAAGTAACAGAGAATTAGTGTGTGATATTAGATCATTAACCTAAAGTTTTGATTGAGTGTATTATATAATTTATAAAAAAAATTATATAACATAAATAAAAAGACAAAAAATAATAAATTAACGGAATATGAAAAATTATATATGTAGTAATTAATTTGATGAACTAAAAGTTAATATAAAAAATGGAAAGTTCAATCAAACACATCAAGTTTATAAGTGTTAAAACTAAAACTAAAAAAATATCAAAAATCTAAAAGTAAGATATGATTTAAGATTTTAAACTTGAAACAATACTTAAAAACACATTTTGATAAGCAACATAATATTAAAAACTTTAAAAAAGTAAATGAAAAATAGAGTGACAATGAAATATTCAAATTTTATTATAAAAAAAACTTTGAATAAATTACAAATAGTAATAAAATACAATACTAAATAATGTAATATTATATAAAGTTAGAATTTAAAGTGAAATAAATTATAAAAAACTTTTACAATTTATAAATTATATTTTTTCTTATTTTTAGTTTTTATAATATTTGACAATAACATTCTATTGATATGAATTGAACAAAAATTAAATAATTGAAACATTTTTTATTTACAATATATCATAAATCAAGATTTAAGAAGTATTTTTATATAATATATATAAATACAATTATATGTATGCCACTAATGTTTGTCAAACGCGAGGACAAAAATGCTTATTTTTAGTTATTTTATTCACAATGCTATCACTGTTGGTACAATATTTTCTATTCATTAATGGTACATACAATAACATGTCAAAAATACACCAAAACATTAGATAATATATATTATTAAAATAAAATATATGTATTTAATGCTAAAAATATACATATATTAATTTTTTGTACAAATTTCAACCTACCTCAAGAAGTTTCAATCCTATTCAACCTATATTTATAAAATCTTTAAACATTTATATATTTTTATGATATTTTGAATATATATTTATTACATATTTTTAATATTTATATATAATATAGATATTTTTTAATCTTTATATTTATATTAAAAATATGCATTAAATATATATTTAAAATGTTTGAATATATTGAATCAGTTAAATAAAGTAGATTATATAAAAAAAAGAACTTATATATATATATATATTATTTTTCCTTCTTTACATTTATATTTATATATTTTTTCTATTACTATATATTACCAAAAATTATTAACTAATAAAAGTAATTAATTTTTCATGCTGGACCAGCTGATGCTTTGACCAATTTGAACTTGGAATGAAAATTAGAATAGAGATATTGACTTCGTTATCTCTAATTATTTTACATAGCAATTGAGTATTGACTATCGCACTGAGAACTGAGATGTAAGTCAAGGGCCAACACGGTATAAAATATAAATAATTAAAACTTATAGTTTAGGGGTCAAAAAGATACCTTTTACGTTAATATTTTAATAATAGTTTATATTTCATTCAAATTCCACCTTGAAATCTATTTAATTAAGTTATTAATAATAATAATTTATTCTAAAATATATGTATAGTGATCTTTTTAATATCCAACCAATAATGCAAGCTAAATTTTAATATTTATATTATATAAAATTAATTAATTATTTATTTTTTTATTATAATTGATTATTTATATTATAAAAATATCTTTTAATAAACTATTTTATAGAAAAAAAAATTAAAAAATAAATCTCTCGTTCTAATAAAAATATGAATTTTAAAAGAAATAATGGATTGAAGTATATTATAATAAAATAATAATTTAATTTAAAAAATAATAAATTAATTTTTTTAATCAAAATAAACACATAAAATATAATTAAGACTTTGATAAAAAATGCTAATAAGGTGTATGTCTATCATATTTTCTTAAGTGGTTGGCATTCACTTTAATTGAAATAGTAATGGGGCGGGTAGGTTTTGGTCCAACTTAATTCCACTATTTAGATATATATTTTATAAATATTATAATTAATATATTAATATCTTAAATATTTTATATTATTAAAATATTTGATTTTAGTATCTCAATTTAAATATAACTCTTTATATTTTTTTAATAATAAACAATTTTCTTATCCAAAATATTCTTTTAACATTTTTATAAAGGATTTCTTTTTCTTTTTCTCAATTAATTAGAGTTAAAAAAAGTGAAAAAATTATTAATTTTCATAAGATTTTATTTTTAAAACATTAATAACATAAATATTTTCAGTTAATTATTCATAAAAAAATATTTTTATTGTACCCAAATAAAATTATTAAAATGTTATCATTTTTAATACTTATTTATATTATTTGTTTTTTAAAGAAATAAATTTAATAATTTTTAAACCCAATCTTTAACAAAAAAATTATTTTTTCAACTTTAGTTATTTTTTATAAAGAAAAAATAAAAACCTTTCACTAAAAAGCCAATATGACATTTTGGGTAAAACAAATTGATTATTATTGAAAAATGATATAAATGATACAAATATTTAAATTAAAGTATTAAAAAAATTAATGACATGAAACATTTGAAGTAATAATGTATTAATTATGGTACCTCAGAACTCTAAGGTAACATTCCCCCTCTATCCCTTCAAAATCTATTTTATATTATATATAAAAATTTAAATTACATATTATAAATTTTCACATATTTTATAATAATATTTATTATTATCTTTAATTATTATATAATTTAACTAATACTTTTTTATGAACTAATTAATAGAATATTAATAACTAAAGTATTGAAAATTATTTATATTACAATTAGTTATTTTTTTATATAAGATTATTTATCTTAATTAATATAAATTATAATATATTTTTTATTAATTATCTTAAGTCTTATTTTTTATCAATTAAGTAATAAATTAGTATTAATTAAAATATTAATAATTTTTTAATTTATAATTATTTATTTTTCATACAAAGTTATTTAACTTAATTACAATAATTTTTTAAATTTATTATGTTAATTTTTTTATATAATTAAGTAATAATTTAATACACATAAAGTATGCAAGCTTTACTACTAATATAAAAACACAAAGACAATTGTAAATGAAAATTACAGGACAAACCAATTTTACATTATAAATTGTAAATGAAAATTACATATTTATGTTTAATATCCTAGTGGTGACAAATATGATATATCTTGGGTGTTATTTTTTTTTTATTTTGTTTGTTGATACATAAAATAAAAGAAATGGCAACATTTTGTTGTGTCAAGTTTATAATAAAAAAATGAATGGTAAATAATTTTGAAATTTTAAAAAAATTATAATTAAATTTTATTCATATATTACTTTATTTTATTTTAGGTAGTAAATAAGTGAAAATTGATATTTGTGTGCGTATTTAAATTACTTTTTATTTTTTATTTATTTTTAAAGAAAATAAAACTCAATATTTTAATGGACATAAAAAATTGATATTTAATTTTAAACAAAAATAATGAAATAATATATTCTTAAAAATCTATGTCAGAATTTCACAATAAAATTAATTAAACTGTAAGACATTTAACTTAAACTTCGATAAATTAAACTTGTTTAATAATTAACTATAATTAAGTAAATCTTATTAAATATTGTTGAAATATTATTTTTATTATAAATTTTAAAATATTATTTTATGTAATTTTTTAATACAATTTAAATGAGTTTAGATTAAGTTAGTGTTATGTGTTGCCACCCTAATTATAAATTTGAAAAAAATCTTAGTAACTCAATAAATTAAAAATTAGAATGTGAGAGAAAGACTTAAAAAAAATTTATTAAGTACATAATCGATATAAAACATTTCCCACCCTACTTACAAGTTATAACCAAGGAAATGAAGTTAGTGTGCAAACAAAATAAGTTCATATAAGATAAGGAAGTGGAGATCATTATTTGTTGTTCAAAGTTACCATCTGAAATCAAACCATGAAAATAATTTTGAAAAAGTCAAAGCCGAATAAAAACAAAACATAAACAATAAATCTCATATCTCTTACTTTAAAAGTCAAGAGGAAAACACGTAGACACGACAATTTCTTCATCTTCAATCTTCATCTGCTCCACTCTTACTTTATTTATTTATTTATTTCTCTTCTATATATTAAGCTCTGTTATTGCTCCTCTTAATATTTGGATAAGTTTAATTATAGTTTCTTTGTGGTTTAATGGAGGAAAGTACTTTAATGGGTACTTGGGCAGATGGGTCTGAAGAAGAGCTTGTGAGGGAACTTTTGGACGACGAGTCACCATTATTTGTTGTAACACAACAACTATCAGAAACAGAGTTCAAAATGAGTCCTCCAAATAAAGAAGCCATAAATAAACTCCTACCCAATGTTTATTCAGTACCTACAATTCAAGATATTGAAAACGCCATGTCGTTTACATCCCCAAGAATTCAATCTCAAGAATTTACACCGGCCAGGTTTGCTCATCATTTTATTCATTTCATCCAAGTGATTTATTTATCCATTTATTAGATATTATCGTATGATATATAACCTTTTAATTTATATGATTTATACTTTATGTTTTTAAATTTAACAAATTTAATTTAAAATTTAAACTTTTTTTAAATTTATTAAACCGCATTATATTAACTATAATAGACTTAATTTTTTAATTCATTTGGTCTCAATATATTTTAAAATACATAATTTGGTCATTAATTTATGATAAAATTTATAATTTAATTCTCAATTTTTCAATCATGTAATGATTAATTATAACACTATTGAATTAATTTAATAAAAATTAAATTTTTTGATAGAATTTTAAATTTAGAAACATAAAAAAATAAGTTGTGTGAATTGAAAAGTTAATAATTAAATTGTGATATCTTAAATATATTATAAACTAAACGAATAGATAAATTTTATATAAGAAAAATAACATTAAAAAACAGGAAAATTTGATTATGTAAAACTGTATAAAATTTTAATAATCCCTATGAATGTTCTTCCAATTTGACTAGTTTTTTTTATAGAAATAATTGATTGGAACCCTTTACAACAATTCAAATAGTAAATTATAACAAAAAAAATAAATATATTATAAATATATATATATATATATTGTTTTTACATTATATTAGTAGTTACATAAGCATTTATCCTATATAATAGTTATCTTTTATTACTCTGTTTTAATTCATATTTTTCTCTACCATTTAAATATATGGACTTATTTTATTGATCAGATTTTCTATATTAGAAAGAGGATGGAATAAGGTTCATGAACACAAGTACACAATGAAGATTAAAAGCTATGGCAATGGGATGGCTGATGATGGTTATAAATGGAGAAAGTATGGTCAAAAGTCCATTAAAAATAGCACTAATCCCAGGTAATTGAACTATTATAATTTTAAGGTGATAATGTTGCTTATACACGTGGGTGAGCAATTAATTCTTTTAAAATTCATTTTTTTAAATAAATTAACTATCTTCTTATATATTAACATTCATTTTCAGTGTTAGAAAATATACTATATAAATAGATAGATAAACTATATTTACATCCCACAAAATCTTCAAATACATAGTTTAATGTGTATTTAAGGGTACGTGACTTGGGATATGTATTCATAATTTTTTATGAATGTATTTAGAATTGCTTTATTAATTATTTTTTTTAAAGATTCAATATATACTTTAAATAATTTTTAAGAGAAATAAATATACATATTTAATATTAGTAAAAAAAATTAAATTTATAATGTCCAAATTTAAGACTTTAGGCTCTTATATGATATTTATAAAATGATAGTTGTATTCGATAACAAACCCAACTTTTTCTTTATTTTTTTGAAGAATTATTATACTGTCCACATATTTATCATAATAACTTGAGAATAAACAACATTATATTTTGGATTAAATATACATGTATATCTATATTATATGTAGATTTAAATTATATTTAAAATAATTTTAAATAAAATTACCATTATATTCAAAAATAATTACATATATTATTCTTTATATTTTATTATAAATTTATAAAAATAATAATAATCTAATAACTTTAATTAAAAAATTTACCTTCATATATCTTTTTTTAACTAACTAAAAATTTAATTAATAAAGTTTATCATATATTATATATATATATATATATACACGTGTGTTTTAATTAATTCAAAAATTATGATTAATTTATTATTATTTATTTATCATAATATTATATAGATTTTAAACATGTTTTAAAATTAAATAAATATAAAATTTTAAAAATATAACAATTTATGTGAAAATCATGTAAAATTTACTAACGAACTTCAAATCATAATGCAATGGCAAAGATCCCAAATCCTCTCAACCATGTTATGAGTCGTCTAAGGTGAATTACTGGTTTTAAAATAAGTTGTTTAAATTTTTTTAAAGTTATTTTATGATAAGCATTTATGTATTTGGAATGAAAATATTATAAATAGTTTTAAGTAACTTGATTGGATCGTACTGTTTAGTTATTAAAAATATTTAACTGAACGGTTTGATTTGATTAATAATACATAAATATAATACATTTTTTTATTAAAATATGAAAATTTTAATACGTTTTGTAAGAAGTGATATGAGATATTTAATATATTATTAAAATAAGTTTGATCTGGTCTAATCCGTTTAAATATTAATATAATTAGATCAAAACGTTTGATTTATAAAACTATTCGGATCGATTCAATACGATCAAAATTTGGTTTTTTAATTTAATTCGGTGTAGGTTTTAGAACTTCCTAATTTTAAGTGATAATTTGATAATTAATTTAAGATGTGATTATTTATTTAAAATTATTTCTCTAAAAATTAAGTATTACTTATTTCTTGTAAAAGAAAATTTATTTCTCTCAAAATTAATTATTTTAAGACGGGATATATTTTAGCCCTCTCTATTTTGGGCTCACCTGTTGCTCTCAACTTTTTGTGATGGTGGTTTTTTGATGTGGAAATAGGAGCTATTATAGGTGCACAAACCCAAGGTGTAGTGCAAGGAAGCAAGTAGAAAGGTCCAGCAGTGACCAAGACACACTCATCATCACCTATGAAGGGCTTCACCTACACTTTGCTTACCCACTTTCGGTCTTTGAGCAAACCCATCAAGACAGCCCACCAATCAAGAAGCCCAAGAATAAAAGCTCCGAAGCCCAAGAATCTGAAACCCAGCAAATGCTGCTAAAAGTCCAAAAGAACCCAAATAAGTTCAACAATGGGCTGGATCCTATTACTTATATGGAACATCAGCAAGACTTGGAGGAAAAAGATGAAAGAATCTCAGAAGGGTTGCTTCAAGATATGGTGCCATTGATGATTCTTAAACCCTCAAGCAATGATTCTACAAATTCTTCATGTTCCTCTAACCGTTCACCACCAACCTCCCCTCCATCTCAATCTTGGTCTTCAAATTATTATCCCACCTCATGTTTTGATATTGTTTTAGATGATTATATTATTAATTAGGTGATTAAATTCATATATTAGATGTCTAATGAACTTTATCAATATGAAAGTACTATATAATATAACAATGTAAGTTTTGACATGACGAGTATATTTGAATCTTAGGTAGACTTGTTTGTCTACAACATAACAACAATATATAATATTTTTCTTCTTAACTCAGGCTTTACATTTTTTTGAATAATTTTTTTATATATTTTAAAGTAATGATTACTATTATTATATAATTTATTTAAAAAAATTATTTTTATGTATTATTGACTAAAATATTTATAATTATCTAGATTATAATTAATTATCTTTTTTATACAATGTTATTTATCTTAAATAATATAAATAAATTATTTTTTGAAATTAATTATTTTTAATTTTAATTTTATTAATTAAGTAATAAATTATTGATAATTAAAATACAAATAATTATATGTCAGGATTAGAATTATTTTTTATTTATTATAAGTAATATAGTTAAATTAAAGTTAATAGTAGTATAATATTATCTCAAAAAAATTATTAAATATTTATATAAAAAATTTCATAACATCTTTTGTAATATTTTATTATAATTAGAGACATAAATAATAAAATGATGCTTATTTTTTTTAATGATAGATATATTTATATAAGTGGCATTTAAAATTTACTTTTAATTACAATAAATTATACTAATATAAGACAACATCTACAAAACTTTCTATTTAATTAAATGTGTCTCTCTTTTTGTTAGCAAATTCAATTACGTCTCTAATTATTTTTTTAATAGTAGCCTAGTTATTATTATTTTTTTCACATGATAATTTGTGTAGGAGATTTAAATAAGAATATTCCTTTAAAGAATAGATGATTGTAACTTTCCGAGTAAGTGTTGGACGCTAAAGCAAATACGGTACTCTGTTAAAGTAACAAACCAAAAAAAAAAATTAAAATTAAGAAAAATAAACGAATATAATGTTTTATAGTTATTTTTATTCTAAATTATACCCGAGTTATAATTTTATTATCATTTATATTATATCCTTAATAAACATATAATTGAATATATATTTAACTGAACACAACATAAATGAAGATATGTCATGAAAGTTAAAGTTAAAGTTATAGAACTAATTAACTTAAAAGGGTGTGAATAAATAATTTTATTCATAAAGTTTAATTAAAAATTATTAAGTTGTTAGATATGCAATTGTGTATAAATAATAGAATGCCAAAATAAAAATAATACAGAATATTTAACTGAACACAACATAAATGAAGATATGTCATGAAAGTTAAAGTTAAAGTTATAGAACTAATTAACTTAAAAGGTTGTGAATAAATAATTTTATTCATTAAGTTTAATTAAAAATTATTAAGTTGTTAGATATGCAATTGTGTATAAATAATAGAATGCCAAAATAAAAATAATACAGAATATTTTATATGTAAACAATATAGACTACAATAATAACTTAAGAAAAAAACTATCGATCAAACCCCACGTAATTATTTATTATGATAAACCAGTTCAATTATAATGCTAAATCTTAAATTACCATATATAGATAAAAGCCCCTAAAGTAATTTACTTACAATCCTTCACATTTTTACGATTTTTACAAGATAGGTGTATAGATCAAGACTAACGTTTCAATCTCTCGAGTTACACGAGCAATCACATGAAAATTTAACACAAATAGCACAAATGTAAAATGTGTTATAGAGTAGATTTAATAATGAAAAACACTAGCTAAAAAATTCAAGATGTAATTAAAAGTAAATTCAAATATTTGATTATATTTATGAGTTTGAAATTTTTTAAGTTCTTTAGTTCCATAAAATAATTTTGGAAGTGTATTACTTCTAAGACTATTCACACCATGTTGATAATTTATGTTTTCATCTATTTTGTCAAGTAATGATTCAATCTTGTTTTTAGTGTCTAATTTAAGATCAAGATTTTCAACGTGTTGTATATGGGTTAATTGGTTTTCAAATTTTCCCACTTTAAATCCTAGGACATCAAGTTTCTTTTCTAAGTAGTTTTGATTAATTACTTGATATTTTTCGAATCTTTTTAACCAACTTCCTAACATATCTAATATGGAATTTATACCTCCATTAATAATATTCAAATTATTTTTTGATTTTTTATCTATATGAAATATATGTCTAAATACAAATGGTTCTTTTTATATCCAGAAACTAATACACTCTTTCTATATATATACATCTACTAAAGTTCTATTAGAATTACGAGATATTATTCTAATATCATAGGAATAATGAACTTGCATAGAAATATAGAAACTAATTTTTTTATTGATATGCAAACTGAGTTGATATACATTAGAGTTATGTTAGAAAGAGAACTATTCTTCCAAGGTTTCCATTCTTTTCTTATAAGATTCCCTAGTTTCTTATATAGGACATCTTATCTTCTAATCTTCTTTTAAGATTCCATCACAACATTGTTGACCATATTTTATATTACTGATTTGATTTTTAACTTGCTTTTTTTCTTCAACTGGTAAACATTATTCATTTATTAATCTAAAGACATAGTTAATCATAAAACCTAAATTGTCTATTTTATTTAACTTTTTTATCCATTCTAGATAGCTTTTAATGGTTAATTGATCCCATAGGTTTGATAATTTATGAAAAAATTGATCTAAATAATATATGTCTTGAGGGGGTTCCACAAGAAAATAATACTTTTTAAATAATTTTACATATTCTTTAAACTAAAAAATATTACATAATTCTAATTTTGATAAAACATAGTTAGCATCTTCTGGAATTATTGGTTCCTTCTCATCTCTTATCAAATTTTCTTTAATTATTTTAGTTAATTCTCTTAATATATCATCATGTCTGAGAAAGTTTGATAACATGAGCGTTTTTTGCTCTCTACCTCTTGGATTCTTTTCCCATTGTTTTTACCATTGTAGAGCATCACCTTGCAAAGTTCTTGTAATATAATATAAGAATTGTTCAAGTGCTTCAATAGTTAAGTAGAATAAAGGACATGGAATGTGCTCATTCTTCTATAATTTTTCTTGGTCTTTAAATGGTACATTAGTAAGGTCTAAATAAGTATCATGTTGTGATATTAGTTGTTTACCTAAATCATCTCTCCTAATATAAAATGAAATTGGTTTATCTTTTGGTTTTGTTCCACTAGGTGAAACTTCATTAATATCAATATAGTTTTCATCTTGAGTTCTTTTTAAATATGTTTCAAATTCTTCTTGGTTTAAGAATTCTTTTAATGGTTTTTTAGGTTTTCTCTTTTTTTGAATATCTGAAGATGTTTCAAATTCAGTTTCGTGATCACTCACCATGTTGGATGTATAGGGAGTATCATATTCAAAGTCAGATTCAGATGTGGATTCATTACTAGAGGATAATAAGTTAATTTGATTATCAAAGTGTGAAAATAATTATTCATATTCAATATAGATTTTTTGAATTTGTTTTAGCAATTAGATCTTTATAAAGATGTGTCCAATAATCAAGAATTTTGATAACATTATTGTATTCTGTTTGATTATATTTATAAGTTTGAAAAGTTTTAAGTTCTTCAATTCCATAAAATAATCTTGGAGGTGTATTACTTCTAGGACTATTCATACCATATTAATGATTTATGTTTTCATTTTATTTTGTCAAGTAATGATTCAATCTTGTTTTTAGTGTCTAACTTAAGATCAATATTTTCAATGTGTTGTATATGGGTTAATTGGTTTTAAATTTTTCACATGTTAAATTCTAGCACATCAAGTTTCTTTTCTAAGTGATTTTGAATAATCACCTGATATTTTTCGAGTCTTTTTAACCAACTTCCTAATATATCTAATATAGAATTTATACCTCCACTAATAATATTCAGATTGTTTTATGATTTTTTATCTATATGAAAGAAATTCCTAAATTCAGATGGTTCTTTTTGTATCCTGGAACTAATGCACTCTATATTAGCTTGATGTTCATTATCTATAAAGTTTTTGATGGTACCTAAAACCCCCTACTACTCGAATGTTTATGGTGTCTAAAGCCAAAAGATTTCCCTTATAACAACCCTAACAAGGTTTAAAGATGAGAAAGTATAGGCTTTGAAACATTAATAGGTATATGTGTTTTTCAAAAACTTTTGAACAAAAACAAAAATATAATATAGTTTGTAAGTTCACTTATAATGTAACCAATTGAACCTACATCTATATTATATTGTTGTTCTTGTTCAAAAGTTTTTGAAAAACCAATATATCTATTACTGTTTAAGTAATAAGTATATTTGATTTAATGAGAGAAAATTTATTATACCTAAATATTATATTTTTCTAATATGCATAGACATTTTTCATAATCAACAATTTTATGACAAATTATTATCCCATGAAAATTAATCATAATTCTATATCGTTTACTTTATATAAAGAATTTGTTGAAATTTCACTTTTACAACAACACAAGGATAAGTGTGATAAATACTTTGCACCAAGAAAGTGTGGTGATCATACATTATATATCAACCAATTAGAAGAAACTCGTTGATTATATAAAATTTTGGAAGAAAATTTTAGTGAAGACCCATTAAAACTTTGGTTCAAAAGTCCAAAATATTGTACTTTAAAATTACGTGATCCCAATGTAATTATTTGAGTTAAACAAATAATCTATACTATATAGGATATAGATGAATTTGATATTCAAATAAATGAATTATTAGACAAAGCATTGATCGAAGAAAAAAAAGTTCACATTCTAGTCCATCTTTCATGGTAAAAAACTATAGTGAAATAAAAAGGGAAAAAACTCGAATGGTTATTAATTATAAAAGATTAAATGAGCATTTAGAGTTTTATAGATACTTTATTCCAAGAAAATATGTGTTAGTTAATCAAACTAAATGAGCCAAAAAATTTAGTAAGTTTGATTATAAATCTGGATTTTGGAAAATCAAATTAACAAAAGAGGCAAAACCATTGATATCTTTTAGCACACCAAGAGAACATTAATGCCTTTTGGATTAAATATATCCATACAAGTCTACCACAGATGAACAAATAGCATTTTTAAAGATCTAAAAGAATTTTGTGTGGTATATATTGATGATACTATTTTTTCCTCTAAAACAGTAGAAAAACACAAAAAAACATTTAAAATTATTATGTGAAAGTTCCAAAAATATGGAATAATTCTATTTCTAAATAAAATAGAAAAAGAAAAAACATCTATTGAATTTTTAGGGATAGTTTTAAATCAATCAGGAATAAAACTTAAAGTACATATTATATCAAAAGTAAGAAAATTAGCAAAGAAATTAGTGACAAAAAATAATTATAAGGATTATTAGGAATTCTTAATTATAAAGCAGATTTTATAAAAAAATTATCTCAAAAAGAGATTCATTTTGTCAATAAATTAAAGAAAGATGCTAAATTATCATGGAATGAAGAAGATAAACAAATCTTAAAAGAAATAAAAGAAGAAATACAACATCTTCCATAAGTTTATTTTCTTAATTCAAATGATAAATTTATTTTAGAAATAGATGCTTCAGATTTTTTTATGGGGGTGTGTGTTAAAAGATATACCAATAGAAAAGTGGGAAGAATAGTATTTTGTTTGTTTAAGACTTATGCCCACTAATCATTACAACTTTTTGGATAGAGAGTGGGAAAAATTACCATATGCAATAACATCCAAAATCTATGGATGTTGAAAACATAACTCATCATAGGATTAAATTGTCTACTAATAACCACCAATTTAGTTACGTTTTCTCCAAGCTCGTTATTGCTTTATGTGCAAAAACAAGGGTGATTTACTTAAAAGGTGAAGTTATGCTACAACCTAATGAACTATTAAATATGGAATATTACAATTAACACACCTCCGATACAAATATTTCCTAAGGAATAGAAGGGCCGCTTCTTCATCATTTTGGTGAAAAAATGATCTACATGAAAATTTTAACCAAGCCTATGATGCACAACACGTTGCTTTGGTAAATCAAAAATATCACGATCATATGAATTATAACTATTTGTTTTACGAAATGCATAAGTTACAACTTAACCAAATTGTAGTGGATACTATCCATTTAAAAGAACCCAAGGATCAAGATTATGATTTCACTTTTACACTACCTGAATAATCACAACCACATCATAAAAGACAAGGATCGAATAATATGGAGGGCTAAGTTCCAAACTTGTTCCAAGTTTTTATGATTTTTATTTTCATTTGTATTTTGTTTTAAGTTTGTTTTATAAACTTTATTTAATTATTTTAGATTTAATTGTTTTTTCCATGTTATTTTTCATTCATGTTATTTTTTTATTGTCATATAAATAATATTTATTATATTTAGAAATTTTGAGTTTTATAAATATTTTTTGAGTTGTGTAAGAAGTACACAACATTCTATTTATGTGGATTCAATTGTTAAAATCATGGATGTACCTACATTTTCACATCAATACTTGATCACAGACAACAAATGGGTAATTTTTATTTTCTTACTTTTTTGTCTTTAATTTACATTTGTTACATTGAGGTCAATGTAAATTTTAGAGTGAGTGAGTAAAGTCACATTACATAAATTTCATCAATTTTTTAATTTTTTTATAAAACATGTATTTTCACTTTCACTTATTTGTTTGCTTGTATTTGTTTTTATTTGTTTAGGGATAGCTAGATTAAATTAAAATTTTTTCTTACAAAATTATCATATTTTTAGTTGAATTTAAGTAAATGATTAAGTCTTTGCACTATTAGATTAGTTTATTGAACATATGATATAGTAATGTGATAATTAGTTAGTTTTTGTTATAATTTATGTTTTATGATTTAATATTGAGATTAAGATAAACCCGAATTGGTGTTTATGAATCAAATAGTAGAGACTATATTGTAAGAATATATTTTAAACCTTTATCTTTCTATTTTGAGTGATAATATTTTTTTACTCATTTAAATAATCTTCTTGATTATTCAAATTGTTAGATGATTTTTATATATGTTGCATTGAATGTTACGATTTTTACATATGATAAAGTATCATATATTTATTTCATTGTTTAAATTAAATTACTTAAAAACAAAATATATATATAGGGTTACCTAAGCCAATACAAAAGAAAAGGCCAAAATTATACAAAATATATACAAGTTGTACATGGGTCCTTCTTCTAGAAAAGAAAAAATATCTCTATAAAAATGAGAGAAAAATAAAGAATATAAATTAAATATTATGACCTACAAATCCTACAAAGTTACAATAAAAGGCTACATACAAAAGAAAAATAGAAAATAAATCTCCAATAAGTCATTGCATTTTCTTCAAAGGCATGTAACTTGAAATTTTTTATTTAATGATTTTAATTGATGCATGAAGTAGTATTTGATTTTTTTTATAAATAATTTCATTCGATTCCATTCATAAGATCGATGTTATGCACTATTTTGATCTTTTTTTCTTTTTTATATATATACAAACCTATTAGTTCATTTCTTTATATACTATGTTTGCATATACCTTTGATTGAATGCTAAACTTATAGTATCAGTGTAATATTGAGAGTATGATTTGTGAGGTTTAGAGTTGAAACGAATTAAGATTTTTAACACTAAAAATTTGGTAAATTAATATTGATGTGTTTTTATATGGATAATGAATTTATGTTTTCAACTAATTTTTGCAATAAAATATGAATATTTAGGACATTAATTCACTTATGCTTTGAATTTTAATTGTGTACTTAAAAGAGATTAAAAGTATGAGAAATTTTACTATTTTATTTTATTATTTTTCATTTTAATTTTTTACTTTGTTAAAATTAATCATGGTTATATTTTTTTATTTTTAGATATTTTTGGCTTCAAAATGATTCAATTGATAAACACGTGAAGAACTATACATAAAAACACTCAATTGCAAACAAGAAGAATACAAAGGATAACAAATGAAAAGCCTTACATATAAACCAATCAAGCTTGTAAGGGGGTGGAACAAAAAGGAGTTCTAGAAGCACAATTTAACGCTTGTCGTGGCGAAGTTTAATGTATGCTATGACTCCAGAGCTTCGGATCATATATAAAATGCAAGTCAAATCAACACATGTAGCGGCGGTGAAAATTGTGTGCCATAGCGCAAAACCCTTTCATCTACATTTCTCTCTTTTTTGCAACATTTTCTAAACTTATATAAACCCTCGTATCCACTCTTATTTGATATCCTTCTCATCTTTTTCTTAGATTTCTATTATATTTCTTAGTTTTTATAATCTTTCTTTAAAAAATTTCTTTCAATTTGAAAGTTGAACAAGTTTAATTTATGTAGTAGTTCTTTTAATTTAATAAATAGTATTAGTAAATATATTTAAGGTTTTTTAGATAACGAATTAATACTAAAATTCTTTACTTGGAAGAATACACTTGAGATACAAATCTTGAATGTATTCTTCCATTTTCAAATTAATTTCATATGTTATTCTAAATAATATTTTTAACATTCTGATCATTTATTAATTTTAAGTATGTTTGTTTGATAATACTATGAGATATTAATAATATTGTTATACTTATGAAATATTAACGTAGGTAAAATATGTTAATAAAATAAATTGATCTCTATTATTCGTTCAAGAATTCTACGAGTTTTGTTACAAAAAAACATAATGACGATATATTTTTCATAGTATACATCAAATGTAAAAGTTAGATTTAAGATTTGATTATTTGGATCTCATTTAAAATCAATGTTATATTTTAGATTTGATTGTTTGGATCTGAATTATACTCGATTTCAAAGATTTTTATAAGAAATACTATTTAAAAATATATTTACGATAAATTTTTGTAGTATATTTTAACATTTGAAAGTTAGTTCTCATATACATTAATCTTATATACAACATTTTGACACCTTGAACGAGAGTCTAATTATGTGTTCTACTTTAAACAGTGATTAAATTATTTATTATGTTTTAAAAAATAAATTATAATTTAATAATTAATTAATTAATAGATATAATCTAAGAATATTAATTATTTTTTATAATTTGAACACTACCTAAGATCATTTTCGTAAAAAAAATTAATAATATTAATTTATATATTTAATAATTTAATTACTACGAAACAATCCTGATTTATTAATTAAATTATCTCATAAATTTTTTAATAAATAGTAAATATTATTTATATAAGTTTTGTTAAATCTGTATTAAATTTATGTTATTATATAATTTAGATACTTTTTAAATCAAAACTTTGTAATAGAATGTTTAAGTTTAACCCTTTTGTAAAAACATAATGAGATTTTATAATCACTTTCCCAATATTCTAATAGTCGATAATAAAAGTGCCAACTCATATTCCCTGGATCCGTCTACATCACCTAAAACAAAAACCATCAACTAAAATATGTACGATGTCATAGGGAGGGGTTCGTGTTTTGATTTCTATTTCGAAGTGAGATAAATCAAATATTTTTATTTAAGTTAAACATTAATTTCAAAATATTAAATTAGAGGTATAATTATTATTATAATTAATAAAATAAATATTAATAATTTAAATAAAAATATGGATCAAAAAAATTATTTTTAACTATTTTGGTTAGAATAAAATGAAAATTTTAATTAATTATCAAGCTCCTATTTCACGCTGTTTATCATCATCAACCCAGAGTTCATTTACTGCTGGTGGTGGTGGTATTGATTATGGTCATGAACAAATAGTTGCTTATGTTAACGATCCGACTCCATTTCTTCCTTAATCTCCTTGCCTTCTTCATTTATCAGAACAATCAATGGCTTAGAAACTTTTCCACACAAATCCCAACTATTTATATTTAATCTAACCACATCACTAATTAATAGTATCCATACAAAACAACAAGCAGAGATAGGGATGATGATGATGATAATCAGCGTGAAAAGCGGGTTAGTAATTAATTAAATTAAAAATAGATTTTGTTTACTCAAAAAGAATTAAAATAGAAATTTTAAAAAAATATAGATATTAAATAAAAATATTTTTATATCATACGAAAAGAAAACCCGTTAAAATGAATCAACTTTTGAAACTTTTAATAAGTATATAAATACTAAAAAAATATTAAACTCAAATAGAGTTATGGTTAATAACTTAAAAATTATGTGATGAAGGGTGGTTTTGTTTTTATTTTTGAAATAATAAATAAAAGTTGTATGAGTAAACAAAAAAAATGTGAGAATCGTTTTCAAAACATAAAAATTAAAAAGTATATTTTTGTACTTGCATTACTTTCTTAAACAAATTATTCTTCTTGTTCTTTTTTATTTTTTTATTTTTAACTTTTACCGTTCCTAAGTCTAATTACCTGAACTGCTGGAGGTAACACTATGTATGACCCAGAGGAGTTAGATCTAGCTTCACCCATATTTTATTTAAAATAATTTATTAATTATTAATTTACATATAAATAATTTTTTTATTTTCAATAAATTTTAAAGTAAATTTATCAAAAATTACATTTAAAATTATTTTAATTTCATAAATTAGATATATTAATAAATTTACTTTAAATTGATACAATTTAATCATTTTTTTACCTTCATGAATATTTTAGTCATTTTTGATAAATAATAGTTATTTTAATTTATTTTTTACTTTTTCTAACTTTCCTATATATTCAAATTCATTTCGATGAAATTGGTCAGAAATAATTAAAGAATTTAAAATAAAACATTAATGTAATTAAATTGCATTAATTTTAAAAATTATGATTAATTTAATTAATTTATAAAAAGTAAAATCATTCTTAACAAGTACTGAACCTTGTACCGGATATGATAGATATTTTATTGTAGGTGTACACTTTTTATATAAGTTGATTATTGCTGTTAAGCGCTTGCGGCTGACCTGGTTAGCATATTCATATCAGACAAACAAACTCTCCTTTTTGAGCACATCATCTAAAAGCCTCTTGAGTACGTCTCAAAATATTACTTGATTTAAGGCACCCCCACAAAACACACAAAAACAAAACTTTTGGCCGGTGATGATCTCAAATATAGACACTGTAATTATTTAAACTCCAATAATTTGTGGGATTTTTGGCATTGCCCATTTCAATCTTTTCCCTAAAAGCAAAGCTATATAGAGTAATAGACTATTTCTCTAAGATAATGATGGATTTTGAAGGGCTCTTGAAGTATTGGCGGTTAATGACAATCAAAATTTACATTGCGTTACCTGTACAAATAATTAAATTTGTGGGATTTTTGGCATTGCCCATTTCAAATTTTTTTTTTTCTAAAAGCAAAGATATATAGAGTAATAGACTCTTTCTCTCGGATAATGATGGATTTTGAGGGGCTCCTGAAGCATTGGAGGTTAATGACAATCAAAATTTACATTGCATTACAGGTACAAATAATTAGCCTACTCGCATAAATAATAAATAGTAATATAAAAATATATCAAATTAATAAAAAATATATATAAAATTTACATAATTCGATAATTTATTTAGGTACACAGGAGACAACAGATATTATAAAATTGAATAAAAATTTAAATTATAAATACAGATTGTCTAGGATGTTTTTCTAAACTCACAAAAAAAATTTACACTTACAAAATATTTTATCTTTTTAAGTTTGACTATGCTCTCTTTAGGTTTTCCATATAGCTTCTTTGATTTTTCTAATTTTTGTTCATACACTCATAAACTCTTCTATATTTATAAATAAAATAAAGCTAAAAGTTAGACAAAAAAAATAGGTGACTAATATGATTGATTTTAGAGCCAATTATTCAACAACTTTCACCCAGATAGTGTTGAAACTTTGATCCATGTAACTATCTTTGTAAGTATATCTACAATGTTATCTCTAGTCTTAACTTTTTAGAATGCAACACTATTTTCTCCCAAACAAAATGAAATTAAATATCAATGTGCTTGGTACGACCATGATGAACTTAGTTCTTTGAAAAAAAATGACACTCTAACTATTGTAAAAAACCTCCACATTCTTTTGAACAATACTCAAATCTCTAGTTAACCTAAGAAGCCAAATAACTTCTTTAAATGCTTTTGTTACAGCCATATACTTTGCATTTATAGTAGAGAAAGCTACAATTGAATGCAATGTTAATCTCCAACAAACTGGTGCTCTTACCGTTGTGAACATATAACCAGTTGTAGATCGACGCTTATCCATATCTTCAACATAGTCAAGATCCACATATCCAACTACATTCTTACCTTCAGTCTTGCCTCTCTCAAACTTCAAACCAATATCTACAATACCACAGATGTATCATAGAATTCACTTCACTACTTGATAGTGTCCTTTATCCGGATTGTGCATGTAGCGACTCATCATACTAATAGCATGGGAAATATCAGGTTTGGTGCATACCATTGCATACATCAAGGCACCAACGATATTTGCATATAGAACACATTTCATTTGTTTTTTCTCATTGGTGGTGCTAGGTGACATCAATACACTCAACTAAAAATGAAGAACAAGCGATGTACTTACTAGTTTGGTCAAAATAAAGAATAAGCTATGAAAATATATTATCAAAATATCATTAACTAATTAGGCTTATTAATTAATTAAACATAACTACCAATGTTTGATAGATTAACCAAATAAAGAAACTTAAATAATTATGATTTTATATTTTCAAATTGTTAGGATATCTACATAGGCCCCGTATTCTATCGTGGGAGGGTTCGTAGACTTCATCTCTAATCCAAGATATGTTAACGCGTTCCTTTCATCTTCCCTAAGCCTCAAATCTAAGACCTGGTCATTAAGTACCTCAGGTTCATAGATGTTAGTACCAACTGAGACATGTCTTAGTCGGTACCAATTAACCTCTATGAACCTGAGATACTTGATAAATATATTTTTTATTACAAATAGGTTTAATAAACTTATTAATCAATAAGACTCCTATTTAAAGAAGATTTTTTTTAAATAGATTCATTAATAAAAAAAACTCTTATTTAAATAAGAGTTCTTTTAGAGTATATTTGAGGCTATCTTTTAAGTTAAGGTTTAACATATAATTTAGACTATATCTTATTTAATATTTTAGCATATATCTTATTCTATATTTTAGTAGTAAAATATAATTTTTAGATTTATTATGTGCTATTAAATGCATGAGTATAATTCTATGTGTTATAATTATAACAGATATACTTGAAGTATGATTATCTAAAATTCTGAAGTTTTTCGACTTTATTTGATAAACTTAATAGTGAACTTAAAAACAAGTTTACATGCAAATATTGTGTTCATAAAAGTAGCCAACACTTATAATTCTTAACGTCTTTAATTTCTTTTAAAACACATAATCATTGGTTTCTTTGGCAATAATATGACACATACTATGATCTAACACATCTTTTAAAACACACAACATATTTTTTATGTATTATGTTCCAATTATAATAGTCAATTTTATCACTTTGCTTTGCTAAATCACTTTTTATTGGCTCATATAAATTTTTCGAGTACAACAATCTTCTATCAAGAGTTTTTAAATATAATAATTATTTAATTTTAATTTAATCATTGAATTATACTCATTCGTTATCTTAAATCACATAAAAATTTAATACTAACTAACTAGTGTCTTGAAAACAATTTTGTAAGAAAGTATCAATTTTAAAGTAACAATAGAAGTGAAAAATTAAATCTTTCACCTTTGTGAGATTAAAATGACACAATTAAATAAATATAGAAAATAATAATAAAATCTATAAAATAAATTTTAACATGATTCAATAATGTATCTAATGTGCACCACCTTCATTTTCAAATTTTATTATATCAAAAATAGATATATCAAATTTTTTTCTAGAAAAACTAGAATAACACCACAATACATCAATTTCAAGAAAATATAATTCTTGAAAATATAAATAATTTTCATAAAAAATGATAGGAATGAAAATAGAATTTTAAATCTTACTAAAATATGACGGAAACTTTGTAGCACAATAAAATAAGATCTGTTTTGAAATATGAATAGATATAAACATAAATAGATAAATAAGTCTTAAAAGCCTTTTTGGATTCTTCCGTTCTGCCCAAAGACAAGCCTATTAATGCTTATAGACTTTAATGTATCAATTACAACCCAAACGTAAATCGTTTGATTCTTTTTGTTTTATTTATTTAGTCTTTTGAGCGAACCAAAAAGTAGAACTGAATAATAATAATAATAAAGTGATTATTTTGTATTAATCAGAGAAATGATAAATTGGTAAATTTATTAGACGAAAACAAGTACCTTTTTGGGCCTTTTCGATTTGGTACAAATCTGAAAAATTAAATTTTACGAAGGTACCAGTTGTCAATTGACACTTCTAGATACCCAGCTGGACTTTGTTATTTTATATACACAAAAGTGATTCCCGTGTTCGTATCTTTTGTTAGTTTCTCTGCAATTTTCAGGAAGAAAAAATAAACTTTTATCACATTGTTAAATTGAATTATAATAAATTTATAATATTTAGAAGTTTATAAATATATTATTTTTATGACTATATATGATTTATTATTATTTTTAAGAAAACTAGATTTTAATAATTAATATACACGTATATAAGATATCTTAGAGTAATATGTAAAATTAAACTTAACTAGTCTCCATATTAAAAAAAAAAATCAGTTATCTCAAACTTATCCTAACTAGATATGCATTAAAAAATTAAATAATATTTAGTATGATTTAAATATATAATTTAAAATAAAAAAAATATAAATATTATTACTACCACTAATTAAACCACAATATTTGTTTAATTACCTCTGTGACAATGTGTTGGCAAAATAGAAAAATTAGTAGGTAGAAAATTTATCTAATCTTAATCATATTTTAAGAGGATCATTGAAAAAGAAATATTAACTATTGAGAAATTTCCGCTGATGAACAAGTTAGGCATTCCACGTGATTTGGTCTCTTCCTTTTTAATTTCAAATGATAAGTTTTTATTTTAGGTTGGAGTCTGAAAATTCCAATTAATTAGTGTAATTTTTTGTTATTAAACTAACAAATAAAGTAAGTTTAACACAAATAAATATTAAGAAGAATATATACCAGAGTCATATTCAAAGCCAGCCTGAGCCTAGGGATCTTAGAAATTAATAATTGAGAGAAAGGGTCAGAAGTGGTCCTTTCAAGAGCAAGACGCCACCTCTTTTATACATTTTTTATTTATTTATGTGAATTACGTATCCATATGTTGCTCTTTATACATTTTAAGGAAAGGTCGTGAATAAATAACGATTAAACAATTAAAAGGAGTATCTTTACTCTTCAATTTAATTATTTTCATCTCATCTTTTTTTTATTCGATAAATTATTTATTATTTTTAAAATAAATAAAGATATGATATTTTATGTAAATAAAATTTAAGATTAATATAATTTTTTTAAAAAGTATAAATATTTAATATTTGATAGATAAAAAAAATATCATTATTAAATAATATATTTTAAAAATAAAAAATTAATTAATTTAACTTACGCTCCACAAATATTTGAAGGTCTGCTCTGTATTAAGAGAATTGGATGTATACTTATTCTTATTTTTATTTATTAAATTTAAAAGAAAATATTTTTATTAATAACCTTAAATTATCACATATATTAAATGTAAAATTAAAATTTTAAAAATATTTAAAAACAATCAAATGATACTAATTCTATATTAATTCCATCATTTTCGCTTAATTAATTGTGGCACAAGCTTCAATAAAATAATTATGGTTTTCCTTTTTTTGTTTTTTAATTGTAGATAATGAGTTACAAATTGGCTGATTTTTAATATCATCTAAACTATTAATTGAATAAAACTAAATGTAATCTTCTAATTATCATTGATATATTATTTTATTCTCACAACTCGCAACAAGCAAGCAACTTAATACTTCAATCATGTAGGTTATAAGCCACCTATGATATATATGAGAGTTATCCGAAGTAGTCCAATCATGTCTACATATATGTATATAAAAGATAAGGTGTTATTGTTTTTATAAATTATTTTTAATAATGAATATATATTTTTATTGATTTGATTTTCTTCTTAATTTTAAAAATTATTCTTTAAATTTAAATTTAAAATTATATATATATATATTCTTTTCATGCAATTATTTCATTTATTTTAATTCCTATTATATCAAAATTTCACTTTATTTAATTAAAATAGGTTAAAAATAATATTTTTAAAATATATAAACATAAAATAACACATTTTATGTATAATTTATATTTTTTTTATTAAAAAAATTTAATTTATTATTTTATATTAAACATAATTCAAATTAAAATACTAATATTTAAAACCGTTAAATATAAAATAAATGAATAACATATTTTATTATTGCTTTTTATCATAATATTAACCTTTATTAAGAATCATTACTACATAGATAGTCATTAAAGTCGGTTCGTTGAACCGACTTTACATTTTAAGTCTCTAAATTTAAAGTCTGTTCATTCCGTGAATCGACTTTACAACATGACTATATAAAAACCAATCACACACTTTGGTTGATTCTAATTTCTAAGCATGTTACTATATCATAATTAAAAAGTAATATTAATTATACGTATATAAATAAATTTGTCCACGCACAGTAAACCCACAACATTTCAGATATTATTTCCACGTAAAATAAGTCAAACATTATTATAAGTAAAATAAAAAACATATCTAAATCAAAAACAAAATATAAAACAAACTGAATAATAAGTTACAAAATTCTACGTAATAAAATATAATTAAATTTATCCACGCATAGTAACTATCAAACTCATAACATTTCAGATATTATTTTCACATAAAATAAGTCAAACATAATAACAAACAAAATAAAAAAACATACCTAAATCAAGAATTTATACAGAAAATGGGTACATTTTTTTTTAATATTTTACTCAAAAAAATAGAAGAATTGACAGATAATATGAGAAGATGAATAACTTACAAAACGACGTTACAAATGGTGGTCGGAGGTGGCCGAAAATTTAGAAAGAAGGTGGCGCACGATGTAGATTTTGGGAGAAAATAGAGAAGAGAGAGGAAGAAAATGGAGGGGAGAGAGGAAGAAAATTAGATTCTGCGTAAAAAATGACCCGAATGTGGATATATTAGGTGAATAGCGTCGGTTGACGTAGAGAACCGACGCTACGTCACATGGATAGCGTCGGTTCTCCACGTCAACTGACGCTACACGTTAGACGTAGCGTCGGTTTGCCACTTCAACCGACGCTACACGTTGGACGTAGCGTCGGTTCACCACGTTAACCGACGCTACACGTTGGACGTAGCGTCAGTTCACCACGTCAACCGACGCTACACGTTGGACGTAACGTCGGTTCGCCACGTCAACCGACGCTATGCACGTGGATAACATCGATTCTCCACGTCAATCGACGCTACGTCCAATGTGGATAGTGTCGGTTCTACACCGAACCGACTTTAAATTCATTATAAGTCGGTTTTTGTAAAAAACCGACTTTATACAGCGACTTATATACCCCTTTTTTATAGTAGTGAATTAACAAGGAATTACATTATTATGAAACATGCACCTCCCACAAGATACTTAAAAGTTTGATTCCCAGTATATGCATGTAATGTGAAAGTTTCAAAGTAAATTTGGCAGTCACGGAAGTTGCTCCATTTGCCTCTCTTAATCTAAATTGAATTTTATTCTCATTTTCTATTATACATTTTTTTATGTCATGTACTTAACTTCCTTCAGCTGCAAAGTATTCTTTATTTCCATTGATTAATACCTCGGCTTACTTTGAATCTATCTCAAAAATGACACCAATCAAACCCCTCTTCGAAGCCAATTTCCCTACAATTAAGATGGTATAAAACTCTGCACATAAGGAAGAAACAATCCTAAACTTTGGCATCGCAATATCCATTATCAACATTCATCATTCGTGATTTCTTACAACAATTCCTAAATCATTTTACCTGCTTCTGCTCATAAAGAGCAGCAGCATTAGTAATGATTTTTATACCCCTCACCTAGCTTCTATACCTCTCGTGCAGCCTTACAATACCACAAAATATGCATTACATCTTCTCCCATCTCATTGCACCTCAAACACCAAGAAAATTGCAATACTTTCTTTTGACAAAGCCTTGCTTGAGTAGGCATGAAATTATTACAAGTTCGCCCAAGGAAAGCTTCATTTTGTTAGAAACATTCAACGACCAAATTCTTGTCCACCATTATTCCTTTAGTTGATTACTACATTCAGCACGAAAATTACCTTTAAGCTGCATTTTCCTCAATTCCTCTACTAATCAATAATTTGACTTGATAGAGAGAAGACCATTGTTATTATATGCCTTAATCAATTTGTCTTCATTGCGAAGAACCACATAAAAGCAATGATAGAATCACATCAGCTTCATGCTCCAAAAAGACCTATCTAATTAAGCTTTCTTTCCAAAAACCTGCATCATCAATTAAATTAACAACACACACATTTGTAGATAGTTTTTGAGGGGAAACAACTTTGAAGCTATACGGAGTTGACAACTATAAATTTGATTCACATTTCTTATTTTCCACCTACCTTGTAGGCGACCCCTACAAAGGTTTGTAAAGTAATGTAACAATCATATTTCTTACTTTTCAATTTCTTTAAATCTAATCTTACTTTAATTTCATCATTAGTTTTTTCATATATATTGAATAATGTATTAATCAAATTTTCACTTACTTTTTTTCTCAATATACATTACATCTAAGAAGGAATGTGTTGGTTTTTTCAATAAAATAATTCTTAACATGTTGATTTTTATTTCATAAGTATTATGGAAAAGATATTGATAATACTAACATTTATAACTCAAAACAATATCATTACAGATAAGGTAATATTTAACCTCATCAAAATTATAAAAATTTTCATTTTTATATTTAATACATGGGTATCGAATCATATTAATTTCATTATTATTATTTCTACTAACAAATTTTAAGAAAATCTTAACTTCAAAAATATAATCTAGTTAAATTATACACTTTAACATCTAAGATTTATCCATTTTCTAATGATGACATTAAAATTATTGATTAAATATGTATCTAATAAAGTATAAATATATTAATCACTAATATATTTTAGCTATTATTATATATAAAATTATAAATGATTAAAATATCCATCAAAACACCGTATAAAAATAAATACATAGTTTTCAAATAATTAATAAACTCATTATAACATTAACAATATATAATATATAATAAATTATATATAAATGCATGTAATAATAATAAATTTTTAAAAAATTATTAACAATATTTATAATACACAACCTACATGACACATAAATACATAAAAACACATATAAAACTAACAATATATTAATAATATAGATATAATACTAACCATATATATTTCATGTATGTCATATATGCATGTAATAATAACATTTTAAAAATATTTTAAGTTTAAAATCAATTAATATATATATAACATAAAATACATAAAATTAATTAAAATAAATAAATAAAAATACATTATTCTCTTCTAAGTTTAAATAAAAATACACAACCTATATAACACAAATAATCAATAACATATAATATACATTAAAATAAAAATATAATTTTACAAAAATTATATAAAAATATAAAATATAAATAATAAGTGTAAAATAATTCATGTAAATATTTATAAGAGTGAAACAAGTGACAACGAAGAAAATAAAGAAAAATAGTATTTGATAAGTGAAAAATTGAAGGAAAATAGGTACGAAAAAAGTTGAGCATTATGCTTTAAAAATGATGGATTTGGATAAGAGATTAGAGATGAACAAAACACAATTAATAGGGTCGAAAATGGTGGTCGGAAGTGACCGAAAATGGAGAAAGTAAACTAGAGAAAACACACGATTTTGTGTGAGAAATGAAGAGAAAAAGTTGAAAATGTCGACATATGGAGGAAGAAGAAGAAAAAGAAAAAAAAAGACTATAGCGTGATCTTATGTGTCAACCGATGCTACACGTGACACATAGCGTTTGTTTTACGTGTCAACGGATGCGAGCTACGTGTAGCGTTAATTGACACGTAGAACTAACACTACTGCTTATGCGTCAGTTGACGTGAAAACTAATACTACATATGAAACATAGTGTCGATTGTACACATCAATCGATGCAAGTCCACGTGTAACGTTGATCTTACATGTCAATCGACTTAAAATTATAGATCAATTGAAGTGTACAACTAAAACTACGTCTCACATGTAGCGTCAATTGTCACATCAATTGATGCTATTTTTTATTTTTTTTTTGTAATTTTTTAAGTCAATTTTAAGAATAAATCAATTTTAAATTAGACTTAATTATTTTTTTAATAGTTATCCTTCTTTATTAATTCCTTCTCCAAATAAAACGGGAGTAAGAAGTCGTTTTAGCTTCTAAGATATTGGAGCTAGCAAAAAAAACTTCCTTTTAAAACTTTAGAAATCAAAGAATCAGGATTATTGATCAATACTCGTCAACAATGTTTCAACAACATTGCTTGAATGAAGGAATAAAGATTCTTAAAACAAGTCCACCTAATGCCTTAGGTTTGTATAGTTTGTTCCCTCCATCCAATTGGATGGATATTTTTCTAATATTTTCACCCCGCCAAAAATTTCCATTAGATTGTAAATCATTACACAAAATAAACGGCAATTTAAAACAAATCCTCATATATGTGAGGATAGATTGAATTACTGCTTTGAGTAATACTTCCTTACCAGCCTTTGAAAGTATCTTTTGCTTCTAAGACTTTAGCTTCCTCCACACTCTTTCTTTAATTTGACTAAACATTCTCCTTTGGTTTCTCCATGAAGTTGTAGGAAAATCTAAATATTTCTTTTGATAATTAACAATAAGGATACCAAAAACATTTTAAATCTTAACTTTGGTTGCAACTATAATACCATGATTAAAACATATAGCTAACTTTATAGATTAACCTTTTCTTCTAAAGCTGCCCTATACAAAACTAGGATCTCCCTTAGTTTCTTGCATGCAGTAGCTTTTAACTCCATAAAAATGAAGATATCATACAAGAAAAGGTGAGGGCTTCTTGGACTTTGACGTGCAACAACAATGCCTTTAATTTGTCTCATAGCCTCGGCATTAACTTTCAATATGTATGAAATAGAGAAAACACAATTCATGATAAACTTCACCCAATTCTCATTGAAACCATATATAAGTTTAATAGAAACATTTTCCTTTAAAATAAAATAAATATTATTTTAAATATAAATTATTTTATTAAAATATTTATTATAAATTTTATCGAATTTATCACTGAATATTATATAAAATAATTATAATATAACTTAATCTAATGTATTTATATTTAATTTATATAATACAATACATTAAATATCCACAGACAAAAAATGGTATATCCTCTCTCCTATTAATGGAACAAGGATATGCGTGTAGAGTTCTACTAATGACAATAACAATAACGTATTAATTTTAAGTATATTTAGTTAATAAAAATCAGTTATAAATTGATATTAGTTTTTTTTACGATTTAATCATGTTTTATATTTTTTAACATTTATTTAAAAACAAATTTAGTTTAAAAAAACTAAATGTTAATTTAATTTTTATTTTATTATATTATTTAAAATATTGATATTAATTTTTATTTTTTAACTATTTTTAATAAGAATAAAAAATTTAATCTAACTATACTAAAATTATATTTTTATATATAATTATATGTGAATAAAATAATAATATTAATATATATTTATTTTTGATTAACTATAATTTTAATATTATAATAATTATTCTCTTATTTTCGATTACGATTATTTTCTAAAATAAATAGTAATTTTTTTAAAAATAATTACAATTTTAATTATTTCCTATTAAAATTTACATTCTTACTCTCCCCTATCTCCGTAATAATAACAAAATAAGACAACTCACTGAATAGTTATTGAATTCTTTGTTACTTTTTACTCTTAAGATAAAGAGATAACCCGTAATTTCTTGAAACTTGAATAACAATGTAAAAGGAATGAATTTATATACAAATTTACTTTATCTATATATATATATATTACAATCACTTCAACATCTTATAATTTAAATTTTATATAATTTGAGTGCATAACATAACATCATTAATAAATATTGTTTCATTTTTAATATCATCTCAACTGCAAAATACATGTTAAATCTTTTTATAACATAATTAACATATATTTAATGTATTATGCTCATCATATTTTCCTAAATGCATTAAATATATATATTCAAAATGTATTAAACATATATTTACTTTATATAACATTTAAAATATTTTTCCTTAGGTGTATTTTATTATATAATTTTTTTATTTTATATTTATTAAACATATTTATATTAAAAAAATGAGAAATTGTAAAAAATAATATCTCTAAACTAATTATCATAATAAAATAATATTTTGATAATATTGAATGAAATCTAATTACACGATATTTAATATTAAATATATCTAAATAATATTAATTTAATTTGAATATTATTCAAACTTGTTAAGATTATGAGATAACTTTTTTAATAATAAAAATATATAAATTAATCGAAATTTTATTTTTAAAATTATAAATATATTATTTTAATTATTTTTAAAATAATTAAATATATATTCTTAACTTATAAAAAATTAAATATATACTTACTTTTTAATTGAATTAAAAGGAAAGTAATAAAATAAGTTTGAAATTATTTACTATCATACTTAAATAGTAATGCAGTCTAGAAAGTACAGGGCTACTCGGTATAATATATAAAAAAAATGATTGGCAAAGCAAAATGTTTTACATGAGGCCTCCGGAAATTACAAGGCTACTCGGTGCAATATATAAAAAAAAATTGTATTCTATATTTATTTTTATTTATTAAATTTAAATCATATATTTTTAATTAAATAATAAAATATTATTTTAATTAATAATTTTAAATCAATACATATATAAAATGAATAAGTTAAGATTTAAAAATAAATATATAAAAAAAATCGCAGTAATATTTTAGGATTGAATAGTCGGTGGAACTTCTAAACATTTCAAACCACCCTTTTTTAAACCCAAGCAGCTGATTCTGGCTTCAAGTCATATGTGGCTTCTCATTTTAAATATGCTTTAAAAAATAGAAAATATAAAGAACGTGAGTGTCGTGTGACAGGAACTCTAGGCAAAATGAAATAATAATAATAATAATAATAAATAAATTAAAATCTTAATATTATCTACTTTTATACATATTTTTATTCGTTGCAATATATATTAAAATTATTTTAAAAATTTTAAAAATAATATATTTTTATAATATTAAAATTTATTATAAAAAAAAATATATCCCACATATTTCTTACATTAAACTAAAGTCATCATTTAATCCTTTAAGAAAAAATACTTTAATTTTATAAAAAAATTAAAAATTGATAATTTTTATTAATATTTTAAATAAAATAATACTATTTTATCAATGCATTTTTATTAAAAAATAAGAAAATAATAAAAATGAATTGTTATGATATTTTATCATAAAAATTATTAAAATATTAAATAAATAATAAATTTTGGGAAAAAACTAATTAACTCATCTTATAATATAAATAATAAAAGTACAAATTTATTTAAATAAATTGTTTTTCTTTGAAAAAAATTGAGCTGTGAGGCAACGGGTCGCCTATATAAACTCACCAATTCCTCTTGTTCTTCCTCCCCCATCTCTTTTGTTCTTCGACTCTTCCTTTGCTTGCTTTGCCATCTTCAAACTTCTTTGCTTGCAAGAAATAAACTCTCTTTTCATTTTCGATTGCCCATTCTTCTTTGGTACGTTTGACCTTTTGACCCATTCATTCTTGTTTTCTCTAGCATTTCTATCTTCATCCTCTAATCGGCTAATCATTTAGATTTAATTACTCTATTCTTCAAATATATGAAAAGATGAAAGAACCGATTTCAAAAATTATCATAAAACTTGTTCATTTTCTGTAATTTAACAATAGAGTATCTCGTGGGTGATAGCTGTTTGATATTTGTTCTGAATGAACTGCTTCTGTTTCATAAAACGAATATAAAACGTGGAAAGGACTTTACAATCACATGAATTTTGTTTAATTGGATTTTCTAGATATTAGCCTTTTGCATTTATAAATATGGTTATAGAACTTTGCATACAGACAAGGAATTTTATTAATCAAGGAAACTTTGGGCTTTTGTTTGTGTTTTTTTTTTAAGTTTTGAACCTCGGGAAGTTGATCGGTGTTACTTCAAAATGTAGTTATGGTTATGACTTTTCCATTCAGAAACTTCTCATAATCTTATCCTGAGATTTGGAGATGGCCTCATATTACACAGTTAAAACTTACAGCCATGAAAACATACAGATTGAGACTTAAATTCAATATAAGACTTGGTGGGTTAAAGATATCTTGGAGCTTACTGTGCACTTGTTTCTGCAGTTTGTTGAACTTATTATAATCAAAAAATGGGACTTGATGATCGCTATGGACAAGCTCAGAGGCCAAAATTTGATTGCCTTCTGTTTGGTAAGCCTCTTTGTTTCTGTTCAAAGCATTTGTAATTTTGTATTGTCATTTTAGATCATGAAATAGAGAAAATGCTGACCATGTTTTTTTGAATTTACAGATCTTGACGATACCCTTTACCCTCTCAGCTCTGGTATTGCCACAGAAGTTCGCAAAAATATAGAAGGTACTACTTATTTTTACATATATTTTAATAGTTTTTTATTAAATATAATTACGTGAAATTAATAATATTTATCAATAAGATTAAGGATGTTATTTGAGATTAATCTCAAATTTAAAGTATACCTACTTTTCCCTGTATCACTAACATTTTATAGTATTGATGTCCTTTCACTAGACTATATGGTTGAAAAGCTGGGCATAGAGAAAAGCAAAATATTTGAGTTGGGTAACCTGCTTTACAAGAACTATGGGACTACATTGGCTGGCCTAAGGGTACGGTTTGATTTAATCTTTACCTTGTTATTCTTCTTTTCATAGCATGACATTTACTTATTGTTGGAATTTGAGCACATTGACTTAAGAATAATATGCTTATTGGGCTTCAAATTTGCAGGCAATTGGCTATGACTTTGACTATGATGAATACCACAGGTTAACACTTTTATCTTTTAATTTGTTTTGTCTCCTTTTTCGCTCAGTCGATCTAGAAGGATTATCAATTTTCATTAGGTTTTGTTTGTGGATTTGGTTCATTTCTGACTTAAGACTGTTCAATGTAACAGCTTTGTACATGGAAGATTGCCTTATGAGAACATCAAACCCGATCCTGTTTTGAGGAACCTTTTGCTTACTCTTCCTTATGGGAAAATTGTAAGTAAAGTAGTATTAGTTTACTAGAGACCAATAGAGATAAATATACAAAGAGATAAATGTAATAAATATCTCTTAATTATGTAATTTAGAGTAATTTGTATATTGTTAAAGACAATCTATGAAATTAATATCTCAATAAAAATTTGAAAAAAAATTGAAAAACTTGATCATCTATCTATATGCATTCATTTTTTCAAAACATAAAGATTAAATTGATATAAAAATAACAAATAGATTAAACTGCTATTTCTTGATATAACTAAAAGACTTACGTTCACCCACACATAATAGTATTATGAATCAAAACTAATGGTAATTATATGTTAAATTGCCTTCACATGACAACCCTTTTAATTATGTGTTATGATTAGATATTCACAAATGCGGACAAGGTTCATGCCGTTAAAGCACTAAGTAGACTCGGATTAGAAGACTGTTTTGAGGGAATTATATGCTTTGAGACCTTGAATCCCATTCACAAAACCACTGTTTCTAACGACGAAGATGACAATGAATTTGTGGGATTAAGCACTTCTACTACTGCAACCAAAGCTGATTTTCATACAGCAAAAACTCATGGAAACCAAACTCAAATTTTTGATATCATTGAGCATTTTGCCCAACCAAACCCATGTATAAGTTTACCAAAGACTCCTATTGTCTGCAAACCACAAGAATCTACTATAGAACAGGCTCTGAAGATAGCAAATCTTGACCCTCAAAGAACAGTAAGTTGGTCTTGTTTACAATGAGAATTACAAGATATATTAAATGAGTTATAATTATCAAAATTTGATTCAACTTCTTGATCTTAATTTCAGCTCTTCTTTGAGGATAGTGTCCGCAATATCCAAGCTGGAAAGCGTGTGGGTCTTCACACTGTGCTGGTAAGTATTTGCAAATTTTGCACCCCATTCTGTTTGCTTGTGTTTTTAAGAGGGGAGAGAAATTTTTGTTAGAAGTTATTGGAAACCAACTGCAAAAATTATTTGTAGAATAACCAATAATATTTTTATATATCTATCACTTCCATAAGTATTGATTTTATTTACGATAATGGAGAATTACATAAATATTCATTATGAGCTTGAAAGTACTTTTAATAATAATAATAAAAATGTTGCACTCAAAAGTGTATCACTTTTACAAGTTATAAAAGCAAAAGCAAACATACTTTAATAATTCATCTCAGCCTAATGGATGTACCATTATTTATGCCATTTCAGAGACTAATATGCTCTTGTCTTCATATAAACGTATAGGTTGGCAACTCCCAAAGAGTCAAAGGTGCAGATTATGCATTAGAAAGCATCCACAATATCAAAGAAGCATTGCCAGAGCTTTGGGAGACTGATAAGAAATCAGATGCTGCTAATTACTCTGAAAAACTAGCTGTTGAAACATCAGTCACTGCTTAAATCTATGTAATTAATGCTTAATTTGCGCAAGGAGATCTACAGAAGAGAAAATTAATTTATATGTTTACCTCAAGTTGTTGACATTGGCCATAAATTTAAATCTCACCCCGTTATTGGGTAATAATTGAGAAGAAAAATGTAACAACTTGAGATAAATAAAATTGTTCATAGAATTGAGATCTTGTTGTCTTTTATCTGTCTTTTTCCTTTGTGCATTTGATGCCAGAAAATAAACAAATAAATAAATAAGAAAAAGAAATTCTTTTAAAGATCTTCACTGACATGTTAATCACTTCCCTTTTTCTGTGATTTTTCCCCCTCTGTAAAATCATATAGTACAGTGTACGAATAATGAGACCACATTTATATACAAATATAATAAAAATGATTTTTATGTAAATATTAATATATTATAATTTAATTTATGGTTTCATAGTTATTTCATCGTTCTAAGTTCTTAAACTTAGACATTTTAGTCGTGAATAATACGTAGTTATTTACAAAAATCTGACTTTTTAATAGTAACCCGTCGGAATAATTATTGTAATATTAATCAAAATTAAATATATATTTTTGTTTATTTATGTATATATATCTTTTATTTTATTTAAAAATATAGACTAAATAGTTAAAGAATAAAAATCAATATCAATATTTTAAATAATATTATGTTAACATTTTATTTTTTTAATTAAATATATTTTTAAATAAATCTTAAAAAATAAGAATCGTCTTAACCGATCAATATTAACCAAAATAAGTGTGGTGTAGTTATTATTATTAGCATAATTATCTCGTAAATTCCCATGTCTATTTCGTTACTTGAAGCATACTTGCATATAATACTGCTCTAAATATAATTGAGGGACACAATTGACGTAAAGGCCAGTAGTAAAATAATAGTTTGTATGAAAGGGATATGAGAGGATATAACAGATGTGTAATTTAATAATATTTTCTGAATCATGCAATAATGTAATGTTGCTCTTGAAACAGTATCCATGTATAATAATATAGGCTTTTTTTCAATCAAACATTCTGATGATTGATTACCATAAAATGTATTTAAAGTTTACCAAGAATGATGATGTCAAAATAGGTCCCTCATTAACGAGTGATATACGTAAATAGAGAATCCATTACTACATTTGTGATATATATGTTGAAATTCATGTGTAAAAACATCCATCTATTTTCTTGAGATGGTGATAGGTGGGGTGGCAATCTTCATTACTTGATACGATAGGTTAACACAATATCAATATAAAACCAAATATGATTAAATTAGAATTTATGGTTAATTATTTTATAAATATAAATGTATTATTACTCTTTACCATTACAAATAAAAAGAATATGCCTACACAAATACAAACAAGAAACTATTCATACCGTAGTGACATGATGAGCCTCCCCCACAAATAATGATAACGTGAGTGGCAATAAAGATTTTTTAATAAATGATTGTGAGAAATAAGAGAGCTATCCATTCCATCAAAGCAGAAGGAACAACTACACTTGTTGTATGTAGAATAAAATAAATAAGAGCCACACACATCCTCAACCAGGTTACATCATAAACGCATCATCAAAAATTTGTCAATTCATCATAGTTTCCGATGATTTTGGACCACTTGCATGAAAAAAATATAAACAAATAAAAAGAAAACACATAACACAATTATTTTCATTCCCCCAAAAATAAGGCCTTTAATTTCCATAACAAAATTATTTACAATGTGTCAAACACATTACAGGGAAGTCAAGATTGCTATCTTCATATTTTTTTATCATATATATTTAATACATTTAATAAAGAAGAAATTAAACTATACAAATAATGATCCTCTTATTTTATTTTGTTCTCCTTATTATTTTTCAATTGATTTGGTCCCTTTATTCTTTAGTTTTCATACTTTTATCCCCATAAGTTTATTTTTTATAATTTGGTTCCTTTAATTTAATTTGTATACATTTAGTGCAAAATTTGAAACTAAAATTCTAAAGTATAAAAAAATTAATGCCCTGGAGTACAAAATTTAAAAATAAAAATAAAGGGACTGTATAAATTGTAAGGAAAAAAAGAAAAATAACGATATTAAATTATGAAAATTAAAAAGTAGATGAACCAAATCATGAGAAAAATAATAAAGGGACTAAAATTAAAATATATAAAAATATATGAATCATTTGTGTAATTCATCCTAAAAAAATAATTTATGTTTTTAATCTTTACACAGAAATAGCAACCCTTACACCCAAGTAAGAGTCCTTGTAAGCCTCACTTATATTCCCCGTGATAGTAGTAAAAAAAAAAAACTAGCCTTGACAATTGGTTACCTTTTGCTTTAGTTATCTTTTATAGAAAAAGCAAACACACAGAAGTCCTCATGCTGCTGATCTAGTTTGCTGCTTGGACTGCCTGTGAAACCAGTAGGCTTGTGCAGCCAAGACCCTGTCCAAAAGTTCCTGTGGAACAGGTTCACCTCTCCTTTGTTGAGGTGATATTCTTGCTGTGTGAACCAGAGTTTTCCACTTATCCTGTACAATTTGCGGCATAACACATCATTGGACTACTATCATAATTTGCTATAAAAAGCTCCTACTTTTGTTGGCCTCTTTCCATGTATTGGTGGTTTCTTACAACATGTTTGGTTATAAGGAATAGGGTATCTAGTAACCCTCGATTGTCCTTCCCTTAGACAAGGCATTTCATCAACTTTGGACCTCGACCCCACCCCTAAGTCAGGCACGTACTAGTTGTCCTTCTTTCCAAAACATGTACGGTGAATCAACCCCCTTGCTCTCCAAGCAACTCTTTACTAATAAGATAGTGCCACGTGTACAATATATGCATATGACCAAGTTTGTTACCATCAATCATTGTAACCCTCTATATAACACCCTCTCTAAACACAACATATACAAAGTCTCTCTTTGTTTATGATTCTAAAACCCCATAAAACCGATTTTGATGGTACAAAATACTTTTGAATCACAATTTTTTTTCTTTCTAAAAGTGCTTTTAGGAACCAGGAAAAACATTTTGTACTTCTTTCTTAAACCACTTTCAAATAAGTACAAACAAACCTACAATCTATCTTACCAACTAAGGTTGGTCCAGTAAATGAAGCTAAATTTTAACAAATAAAACAGAAGGATAAGATGAATCTCTCACCTTCAAATCAACATAAGTTCGATGTTTTGCAGAGTCAAAAGCACGCAATTTAACATCACGCCATCTGCAGACAAAAAAAAGGGGAAAATAAAACATAACTTCCCCATGTATTACTCAAAAAGAGGCAAAGAGGATATTAAGTGAACAAACCGTCCAGTTCCAATTTTCTCAACTGCCTGAACCAATGCTTCTACTTCTGAGACAGAGAAAGGTCTCCTAATACGACGTTGTACATATTCAGGATGCCTAAATTTTCGATGATAAGAAACCACAGCCAATGGTTGCATGCCAACAGCAGGAACTGCAACAAGAGCTTGTGACTTTGGTTTTTCATTTGAAGTATCAACAGGAGTAGAAATCAAACCAATGTCATCTCCAACAGAACAATCTAACTCTTTTTGTGGAAAGCGTTTGGAGACATTTGAAGTCCCACGCCCTAGCACCAATGATGTGGAATGCCTAATAACATAACATACATTTAGTAGAGTTTATTTTCCTAAAAGTGGTTTAAAAAGAGAGTTTCGAACAGAAGCGACAGAAGCACTTAAATTATTCAGCTCATAATAAAATCATCAACAGTGAAATAGTGTACCTGTTTAATGCCTGACTTTTGCTAACAGCTGGAAGAAAAGGGTTACTAGTACAAGAGGAAGGTATAGTGTTGACATGTTTAGGTTCCAAAACAAAGCTGAAACTATTATGCTTAACATCTTGAGAAATGCCAGTCTGAAGTAGAGTCTTATCATCATCTCTGATCTTTTTCCCCTGGCAAAGAATGCCAACATGTAGTCCATCTCCTAGTACAGTAGTGACTGCATCCATCACTGTCCTCTACAGACAACAATACTCCATGTCAGAATGATACATGTTGATAATGTCTCTCCCATCATATGTAATACTATGGGTCTATTTGGAACTGCTTCTCATTTTGGTTGAAAGTGTTTTCAAATGAATCAAAGCACTTTCAAGAGTATTTGACAATCTCTATGAAAAGTACTTTTAAAAGTTTGAAAAATGCTATTTGTGTTTTTAAGAGAAGTAAATAATACTTACTTTTGGGACAAATAATTTTAAATGCATGCATCCATTCCAAAATAATTATCAAAGTGTCACTCAAAACTACTTCCAACATTTTCATCCCAAACACCTAAAGGTTTTTTTAAAACTACTTTTAATCAAACCACTTCATTTAAAATCATTTCTAAGAGAAGCACATCCAAACGTGTCCTAAGACCTGTTTGGAACAACTTCTCATGTTATATGAAAATGCTTTCAAAAAACTTGGCAATTTCTAAGTGAAAATGCTAAAAAAAAAATTGATAAGCATTATTTGTGCTTGTCAAGGAAGTAAATACTTTTTATTTAACTTGTTATGGATGCATATTCCTATGTTAAAATAGTTGCCAAGTGTCAATTATCTTAATGCTTCTCTTGAAACTATTTTTGACCAAACTGCTTCTAATATAAACCCTTAATCAATGAAACATATACACACATAGAGAAAGATATTGTAAGATGAAAACGGAATTAGTTAACTGTAAAAGCTAGCTTTTTTTTGTTCTGCAACAAGGCATCAAATTGAAAATGCATATAACAAACATTCAAATTCATAACAAATCAAAAGAATAAAGCGTGAAGATAACATCACTAACCTTTAGTAAACCAATGGTTGCAGTTGTAGGGATTTCAATAAATAGTTCAGGAACTCTAAAGGATTTAATACTCAGCTTCACTGATCAACAAACAGAAAAATAATAATAAATAATAAACAAAAAGAAACACATAGGTAAGAACTCCCAAGTCAAGAGAATTTTTTCAATACTTGAGAAGTACGTACTCCTTAAGAGAGAGAGAGATAGGAACAAATTAAAACTAGAAGTAGGAGTGAGAAGAGGGTAAAGTCGGCAATACATGAGTAAATTTGGGTTATACGTCTATATATCTCCTGGAGAGTACGTACTTACTTCTTAGTACTTCGAGAGTTGATTTAATGAGGAAAGTTTCCTACCGTTACAATCTGTGGACTTGGTGCCTTGTAAACCTGACTTCAAAGAAGATGCTCCAATTCCTACATGTAAGAAGAAGACTTATTCAGTCTAAAAATTTAAACTCAAAATGTGAAAAACCTTATTATAAAAATAAAAATAAAAAAGAGCCCAATGCATTTTTGTACCTGAATTACGATTCTTGCTATTGATCCTCTTGGTAGGAGAATCATACATGCCCTCATAGTTAAAAAACTTCCTCTTTTTGAAAGGGTAGATTCTCTGAGATTTTTCATCAACGTAACAATCTTTCTCATTCTGGTTGAAGTCTTTTACTTTCCCTGCTGAAAAGGCTCATAACTATATAAATTTCTATCTTCTCGTACTAAGGATCGATTCGTTAATGTTTTAGAGACTTTGTGAAAGCACTTTTGATAGGAAAAAAAGGCTTCCAAATCAAACACAAAATGCTTCTAGGATCAGAAACCATATTTTGTGCTTCCATACAAAATCACAATTTATGCACTTTCTATAAGCACCTTTTTCTCTTGAAACAACTTTTCACAAAATTACTGGCAAGCAAACCATAAAAACTATCAAAATAAAGTTTTTTTTTCTTTCAAGTATTAAAGAAACGCGTTACCAGTTACATGTTTTTTCGCGACTCTGTGAAGCCCAACAGGTCAATGAGCCTCCCATAATTACTATGAGGTTCTAACCAAAAAAGTTAACTTTAATCCAAATACTTATAAACCCTTTAAGATTGTCATATTTTCTCGAATCTTGTTTGTCTTTACCGACAATTTTGAATCCTCTATTTTAAATCATATTTAAATCTCTTTTTTATTAACATAATCATGACATATCATTTAAAATATTACTTGGTGGCTTTTTAAAATTACGTGTCATGGATTAAAATAGACTTTTAACACAGAAGATCCAAAGTCTTACCCAACAGACTCAAAAAATAAGGTTACTAAAGATAATTACCAATTTTAGAATAGCTTCCATACTTCACATCTCCAGATACTTCCCAATTCTTAGTTGTAGGTGTCTTTACACTACTATTTTCAACATCTGGTTGTGTCTTGAAAGCTATTGTCCTGGTGCTGGATTGAACAGACCCTGGAGAATCTTCATCATTGTCTCTAGAAACTACTTGAGACAAGGTTTCTTTCCCATCATGTACAGAACATACTAAATTTGGTGACACCTTATCCAATTTCATTAAACCGTCAGAACAACATGTCACATGTACATTTTTGTCCTGTATATTTGTGTCTTCTCTGTTTGTTAATTCAGCTTCTAGTTTCCTTTCAAGCACACCATTAACATTTCTGTTATCAGACAATATACTTGTCATTCCTGAATGATTGGAATCTTTTGATGTTGAATTGGTCTGAAAACTAATCTTGTTATTAGCATTTAGTAATGAACCGGTGAGTGAATGTTTTTCATAGCCATGGCTTTGAAATCCAATCTCATTATAAATAGTCTTCTTCTTATCAAAACTTCCATCCTTGTAGGGATCTTCAACAATGTAATGTTCATCATTTTCCCAACATACACTGCTAACCAAAGAATGATCACAACTTTCCTGTAATAATTCACCGGCTACATTAGCCAAAATCTCAAAGGCATGAATCTGATTGCCCTCTTGTTTTTGCCTTATGAATCTCCTTCCCTGAAAACAAAAATCTAGATTCTCTTTACAATCTTGTTAGAATGATATAAGATGTAGGGTTAAATATGTTTTATGTCCCTAACGTTTGGGACTAGTAACAAAAATGCCCCCAAAATTTAATTTGTTGCAAAAATGTCACTAACACTTAGTTCTATTAACATTTATGCTCTTTTGTTCATTTCCGTTAACAAAATTACTTTTTTAATACCACTATAACTGTTAGTTTTTTAATGGAATTACATAAATAATACACAGAACTAAACATTGGGGGCATTTTTGCTACCAATTTAAAAAGTTAGGAATATAAAATATATTTACATCTAAAAAGTATTATTGGTTCTCTCCCATAAGCTTTTGAAATAATTAATGGCTTAAATAAAAAATCAAAGCATAAATTTATGTATTCAAGCCCCTATTACCCCCATAATGTTGAATTTTAATGATGTATCTACTTACTGTATAGGAAAAAAATTTCAACATTACTGTAGTACTGAAGGGTGAGTAGTAGTACATATTAGGAGAGAGATCGACTCAAATGATTCATAACCAACCTGTATTGTTGAGTGATCCCCACTTTTCTTACTCCTGCCTAAATTTAATTTGTATCTATCTCTTTCAATAAAGTAATACATACTATAGTAGTATTGAAATTATTCTATAGAATCAACTTAAACTTTTAAGAGAATTGTTTTTCTAACAAATTTAAATACATCACAAGCATTATTTGAAATGGAAATGTTTACTAACCCTAGCTGATCTAGATGCTCGAGGAACCTCAGGCATTTGGTAACCATTGAAGCCAAAGTCCAACTTCCTTTGCAATACCATGTCTTAGACATTTATTACAAGGAAAAAGAATCATCTGCCAGAAGTAACCAGCTCCTTCGAGTAAGCAAGTTAAGCAACTGTTAGCATAATGAAATTCAACATAATCAGTGTCTTTTGATCATCTAATTATGAAAGACAACAATTTAAAAATGGGGATGATATTGTCACAATTTACTATTGTTAGAACTTTATCCGATTATAATAATACTAAGATGTAATTAATAAAAGGTAAAATTGACTTTCATGCTCTAACAAAAGTAACGGTGCCAATATCGTTTCCTTACAAGAATAGGACAATGAAATAAGTTTCACATCTACAAAAATAATAATGTAAAAAAAAAGGGGGGGGAGAGAGACAGATATTGGCCTAAGGAAACATAAAATATGGAAACTTGAGTTTTTGATATCTGTTTGTGATGAAAGAGGAGAAAAGTAAAAAAATAAAATAAAATAAAAAACAAATAGAATATTAATTTCAAATTTCAAATTTAAAAATGAAAAATGAAATAGAAATCCAATTCTGAACCCTGATAGAACCCAAAACCACTTTTGCAGATAAACTGATTTATAGCTTAAACAATGAAATATTTTAGGATTCAAAAAACTCATTCAGCCCAAACTAACAGTTCCAAATATATATAAAAAAAAATACCAACCTAAATACACAGAAGGAGTTTTGAAAATTATTAAAATTAAAAATAATAATTAAAAAAAAACAATTGAATCACAATGTAGCATTGAGAAGAAGAAATAGCCTAAATTTTAAAAAGCAATGCAAACAAACACAAAATGGTTCAAACAAATATACAGAAGGAGGAGAAGAATATGATCTCCATTTCAATTGAAAGTGTACCCATAAAATTCACCAAAGACTACCATCAGAAAATAAGGATTTTGTCCAAAATTGAAACATCAAATATAGGAAAAAACCAGACCTATCAAATTGGGTTTGTGTCTGATCAGCATTAAAAAAAAAACCCTGAAAACCACAACTCTTGTTTTTCTCTTCTTTAAACCCCTTTATATTACTAACTGTTTCTGTCTTATAAACTACCTCTGTAGCAGCTCCCATAATTAAAGCTAACCGGTTACGTTACTATTTTTACCGGCTACAGAAGGTTAACCATAAACCACTTGGACCAGTTACTCCATTTGGGGTGATCCACTCCTCACTCCATATACGAGTACTCTACGCGCCACGTGGAAGACTCTCCAGAATTCTTGATTAAATCGTATCTCATTCACACGTTTACATTTACATTCCAACACTTTATTTACTTATGTGCAAGGAATAATCAACACGCTGTCGTTTCATATTCAGGCACTGCTGCATGATTACCACTTCGTTTTTGTTTTTTTTTAGTTTTTTACACAATGCATAGTGTTCGTGTCTTTGCTTTTGAGTCTCTTCAAGAAAATTGTTATGTCTAAGATAAGCAATTACCGAAGTTTTACTCGGTAAAATAGAAATAAATAAATTTCTTTTTCTTTTAAATAAATAATATTTAATCTAGATCCAATACATGATTTCAAATATAAAAAATTAAATGTTCGTAATTCCAATTTGTACTCCATTTCATTTTCTGTCATTTTTATATTACTAAGATATTCAGATAATGTTACTTTTGATCTCCTTTATAAAAAAAATTACATTATATACACTACATTTTCAAAGATAACAACAATAATGTTTCAATGTTATACGAAAAAAACATATTGTATTTTTAAAAGAGAATTAAAAATAAAACTTTATTTATAAAGAAATTTTATTATCTATTAAACCTTTTATTTTTCCTTTTTACTTGGGAAAATAAACACTTGGTTGAGACCACTTGAGTCAGGGCGATAGACATATAGATTACAGAAAACACTGTACAAAATATAAACAATACATTTCCTTGAAAGAAACATATTTATATTTCAATTGAATTTAATTATGAACTTTGAAAAAATGCAGAAAAATCATTTATTTAAAAGGACCCAAGATAAAAAAGAAGAGAAAAAGGATGAGACCTTTTTGTTCCTGTTAGTATGGAATAAAGCAAAAGAATATACCAAAATCCAAAATGGAACGGATGTGGTTTAGCAAAGGTGATAACAAAAGGGGGATAAGAGTTTATTTTTGTGGTCAGAGGCACGATGGAATAATAATGAAACCAAAGGAGCGCAGTTGGAATCGAAGATTGACAAAAACGGCATTCTGCCACATGGTCCACTGTCATGCTGCCATGTCAATCCCACCATAACTTAATAGATTCTTTTTTTTTTAAATAAAAAAACTCTATGCTTCCCCTATCTCAACTCAAAAATAAATTATTATTTTTATTAATTATTACGAATCTCTCCTAATTTAATAACAGACCCAATTTATTACTACCAATAAAAAATAAACTCGTTCTTAAGAATACAATATAAAATTACACTTTTTTGTAACATTGAATCTCATTCAGTTTGGGAACCATATGGCTCCTCCGCAGAAACTCGTACTTGAATGAAGACAAAATAAATAAATAAATAAATAAACACCAGAAATGGCTTCGCTAAAGAGCATCTAACAACCCGAGTACAATTATCTTGCTCTATTTAGAGATAGCAATAATAAACAAATGCGTAAAAATAAATAAGACAATATAAGATTGAATTAGTTTGTTTTATAATTTAATTGATGATACGTATAGCAAGGCACTAAAAATAGAAGGGATCCTTAAACTCAATTATAGAGGTGATAGAATTACAGTAGCCAATTTGGACTTCGAAATTGTGTTCTCGGCCCAATGCTACCTTGGCTGCTGAAGCAACATTTCAACTTCCCACATACAATATCCGCACAACCCAAAGTGGTTCATACAGTGGTCTGAAAATAAAACTCACATCTCTCCTCACACGTTCTAATCACATCATATATTGTTTGCTTTTTTCAAAAAAAAAAACCCAAAAATTGCTCTACTATGATTGCGAGGGATGAGATCCTGATTCTAAATTTAATAATATTAGTGAGAATGTTTATATAGAATTAAAATCCTATCAACTTTTAAAATATTCAGTCATATATTAACAACTCCACAAGAACACAAGCAACAACAAAAATTTAAAATAGAATTATACACAGCCAGACGTACATATTATATTATGACACACCTCATTCGTTAGCCAAGTTTTCATACTGCCAGGGGTTAAACTCTATTGATTTGATTTCAACCCCTTCATTGCTGTCTGAACTATCTACTGCAGCACGATGTTCTGCATATTTTCCATTGTAACTATAAATTTCCAAGTCATCCCACGGTGTTGGAGCAATTTCACTAGTTTTGTCAAACCATCTTGGAGTGAACTGATGGCCTTTAGCTTCTCGGTTCTTCTTCTCAGCCCGCTGCCTCTCCTCCAGGCTAATAAGATGACAGACACGCTTGTGAGCTAACAATTTCTATTTCTAGAATGTCATGTGAAATAGAACTTAGAAGAAGCAAAGCTGAGAAATACAATGCATTTTGAGTACCATGTATAAGCACAAGGAAAATCAAAAGTCTCTTTCGTTTGTTTTAAAAGGAATACTAAAGACAAGTTCTGTGTGCAGGAAATGTGTTCATGCCTTAACAGCATAGTATAATGGGAAAAGTTGATGAGAGGTACATATAAATATCTTTCCAATCTTAAAGATCTGTTTTTATCTGAGCATGGATGGAGAAGGAGGGGAAGGATGAAAGTGAAGAGGACAAACCTATTTTTTTCAAAACCAGATTTTGACAGATCACCCTGCTCCAGAGCATATCTATCAGGACGCAACCTGGAGTCCGAAGCCAACAACTTCTTTGGAGCAGTGTCAAAACTGTTTATTTTATGAGCAAAATACGTGTACTGAAATTTGTCATCCTTTGGAACATCGGCAACTCTCCAAGACTGCAATGGAACAACAAAATATTTATGATGAGCTCTGAAAGAAAAGGTTAAATAAATTAAGCGAGCAAGAAAGCAAATGATAAGAGGGAAAATTTGACTCCATCCAGAACAAGTAAAAACGAAGACTATGAAGTTCAGGACCATTACTCTTAAAGCTGTTGCTACTAGTTATATGAAAAACGTCACCCCTATTGATACTATGGTAATATTAGATCCAAATAATAAATGGACAAAATGCCGATTCTTCTACAGTTTACCCAGGATATGTATTGCACCACAGATTAAAAGGTACTAAAGAAAAACTATTGACAAATAAAGATTACAGATGAGTGCTGAAAATCCTGAGACAAAGATGACTCAGATAAGTGCTGAACATTCAAATGTTACATTGGCATCAAACTTTATCTGCAGAAAGAAAATTATGTAAAAAACTTGGCAATAATTAACTCTAGGGTTTGATTCAGACATGCCAAGAGAATCTTCCTTGGCAATCTTCCATGATAAATATATTTACAAATAATAAAGGATCGATTGCTGCAGGCTCAAAGAACAGAGGACACACCTCTTTCAACTCAGTGCCAGGAAGTGGTTCCCCTTCCGCATCACAAGGTTGAAAACTCATTGATTCATTCCACTTTCCAGTCATCAATATTTTGGGCTCCTCATCAGAACAATAAACATATCCATCTACTTCGTAGCGACCAGCCCTGCAAAGATAGACAAACACATGATGGAAAAAACTACATTATATAAATTGGTAAATACTCATAAGATTCCTTGAGCCTAGAATATGCTCTTATCCTGAAGATTTGAGTCCACCATACAAATCATTTTACTCAAACTCATTAGTTCCCCTTACCAATATATCAGATAATTCTTACAGATGTTTTACATCTCCTTCCATTTTATCCTCTTGAAAAATTATATTGTGATAATCATAATGTCTTGGGAATGTAAAATGCACAGTGCATAGATGACCTTGAAGTACATAAAGGTCAAAAAAATAAATTATTGCATCTTCCATTATTGTGTGCTCAAATGGTTACTAGGTTTAGGTAACTCATAAGCAAACCAATGCAGCCAAATGCATTCTCTTCCTTTCTTTCATTCTTTCCTTCTTTTTTATAACAGCAGTAAAAAGTAAGTTTACAATTGCAACTTCACCAATACACCTGTTACAGCTATAAGCATCAGGATGCACAAATATACAAGAAATATACAACATAAAGCCTTACCCAAACCAGCCACATGGTTGAAAATACAACACAACTTTGTCTCCAGTGGTCAAATTTGTAAGCACCATCTCCCCCGGTGAATCAACCCAAGTTCGGCCAAAAATTAAGTTGTTAACTTTCGTTGGTGGTGGCACCAAATCAAAGACTACACCAGATTTTTTAAGAGTCAAACGTGTCCTGCATTGACAATTGTTTTAAAGATTAAGCATGCATGAAGGACTACATAATTTCATTTCACTTTTTTTTTAATTAGCTGGAACAGTTGTCCAAATTTCATTTAGCCTTGAAATGAAGATATATACACTTTCTTCTTGCAGAAGAACCGTAAGAACCCAAAATTCAATTCAATTCCATCCCTAACACACCTATTTTTACTATGATGGTCCAAGAACCGAAAACAATTTCAACAAACTCGTGACTTCTCCACAGATTTAATATTCTGGGTTATCTGATGATATGAGAACTTAGATACAAAAGTCCTTATCTCGTTTAAACACAAAACACTTGATAGAAAATAACTCAGCACTTGTAATACAGAAGCTATCAAATTTGACATGAGTTCAAGCAAAGTCAAAAACAGAAATGGTGAATAGAAGTACGCTTTACCTTCCAACGGGATAAATATCAATTGAGTTTCCTAAGAACTTGGTCTTCACCTTTGATGTTATGTCATACATAAAATGCTCATTTTCAGCATGTGCAGCACTTATTGGAGGGTGATGACTAACCTGAAAAAATTAAATTAAATCAAAATCACACATTGGCACCACACATAATGTAAATATAACAGCATGCTGACTGTAGGTATCGGCTAACATAGCAAATCAGTTCATGAAAAAAGAGTTTGTATGTCTAACAAAATGTACCTGTTCTGCAATGAATGTAATGCCATCATGATTAACCATTTCATAAGTCTCACCAATAATTGGATTAAATGGCTTCCATGTCCTTTGGAAGGCATAGTAAACAGATATGAAAAAAGAAGCTACATGAATCAAACAGCAATAATTAGACAAAATTAATATGTATGCATAGACAAAGGAGATAATAATAGGAACAGAGTGAGATGCTAACCTACATGCACCAAACGCATATAGGGATCCTCACACTCATCTGCCCTATCTAATAGGTAGGAGTATTCCATCAGCTGTTCGAAGATTTGTTATAAGATTCAACATCAGTGCGAGACCACATTAATGAAATACAGTGTAATGCTTTTAATTGAAAGCAACAGTCACCTCTGCCATTTTCTGCAGCATGGTCATTGGCTCAAAAATAAGTACTGGAAGGGTCACCAAGGATGTTACATCAGATCCTATATACTTCTGCATCATCTTCCAGTAACTGTCCCGTTCCTAAAAAAATGGAAAAATTCTTGAAATAAGCATAAAAAGTAAAAACATATCACTATGTGCAAAAAGAGAGAAGAATTCTTAAACCATACATCATGTTTTTGTCATCAATAGAACTGAATCACAAGGGAAAGAGCATCTACTTGTTATTGAGACTATGACTTAAAGAATAAATATCAAACCATAAAATCAAATGTACAGGCCTAGTTTCTGTGGCATCCTAAATCAAGACATGCACCATGTCAACGTTCTTAATACCACAAATGAAATCACTAACAGATGATACAAAGAAACAAGTATATGACTTTTTTTGGCGAGTAGGTAGTAGGATAACCCTGATATGAAAAAATAATAACTCCTACTCAGGTCTTATAGGGTCACCTGGCCTTGTCATAAGACATGATGGCATGATATAGCTACTTTCACAGAGTATCTATTTAAGACATCTATGGTTTGAGGTTTTAATTCATACTTACATTAAGGGCAGATCAACTGAAAATTCTAAATAGCTATGCAAAGTCCTTGGTGTATGATTTTAATTGTCTTTGACATACCATACAAATGTTATATGTGATGCAATAGTTCATGACAAATACAACCAATTGCATGCCACAGAATCAGACTCCTTTATGAAATTTGAACAGCATACAAAAAGAAAACAATCCTACTAAATTTAAACGCTTAAAAGCTCTATAATCACAATCCCAGTAAAATAGTAACATACATCCTGTTTCCATCTTCCTTTTCTTGCTTCATCTTCGATATCATCTGTGCCTCCTTCTGGATTAATTATTTCCGGACCCTCAGATAAGCTATGGAACAAAGCAAACACAGATTATCGTAAATCAGATTTCTGAACAAATAAAACTAGTTCGTCCAGTAGAAATTGGATTCAGTTAAATGGGAAACAACCATTGGAGCGAAGCGAAAGCAAAATGGTACATAATAGCTAGTAAGAGTAACTGAAAAAAAAATCTAAAGCAATTGAACACCAAGAAAAGAAACGAAATCCTACCAACTTGGGCCTAATTATCACAAGCAAATTATTATTATTATTAAATTTTCAGAAGCAATTAACGCACAAAGTGTAACATGAAATAGCTCTACGCCTCTACTAAAGTAAACTATATAGCATCACAGTGGGCATTCCAATAAGATGGATTTATGGGATTCAAACTAAAAAAAAAAAATCTACAAAGACGTTGCTAAAAAGAAAAAGCACATCATAAGCTGATTTCAGCAATATTTGTGCTGGATTTGGAGCCAGAAGCAACAGAATTCAGTTAAAACAGACGAAGAGTACGAAATAAATAAATTATAAAAGTATATAGTTGGAATGAAACAAGAAAATGAAGACGAAATTAAATACCAGTTGTCAGATTTGGACGTGGAACCACCGAAATTGGACAAACTCGAAGCAATTGAAGCGAAAAAACCACCACTAGTTTGCTTGGTATCCTTAGGAGGCATCTCAGATAGATTTTAAGATTTGGAACCCTAATCTCGATCTCAATCAGCAGCTGTCGAAGAACTCAAAAAAGAGAGGGAGAGATGGGGGATGTAAAAGGGAAAGAGGAATAATTGCAAATGGGGGACCTTTTTTGAATTAAATTAATGGATATAACAACGCAGAGTAACAATGAGTCTCGCTGGCTGCCCTTGCGTCAAAGTTCTACAAACACAAAATTGGGATGGTAGTATAGTTTGAGCTAACACCGCATATCTTTTGAAGTCGCGTCCTCCTAAAAAGCGTGTAATAATTTTCTAAGTTAAAAAAAACAAATCTTTAATTATATCAATTTTCTTTTTTTTCAATTTAATTACTGGTTATATCTTTTAGCACTTTAATATTTTGTTTTAAAAAATTAATAATACAGTAATTAATAACTAATATTTTTAATATTTTTTAACAATTATTAAATTATTAATTTTATAGGTCGTTTTTAATGATAGAAAACAATAATTATAAAAAAAAAACTATTTACTATTTACTATTTTACTATATTTTTTAGGATAATTATATATTAAAAAATAAATCATTATTTTAACGAATAATTTTACGTATAGATTAAGTAATTAAGTAATGGACTAATTTACCCAAAAAAAAAAAAAGTAAAGGACTAATTGTACTGATTCTCAAAGGAGGTAGTCCCACGCGTTCAGGAAAGCGTGTGAAACTTTCAGAAGAGGCGGCTACATCGCTATAGATCATTTCGGGTATATGAACGTTAATATCATATATTAAAATGAATTATTTTTATAATTTTTAAAAATTATGACCGATGAAATAACATAAAAATATATATATAATAATATTATTATAATTATTTTGTCATTAATAAAATAAAAATATAATTAATATTTATTTAACTTATATTATCAATTATTAATTATTGTTATTATCTTTTGATGGATTGATTATTAATTAATTGTTATTATATTAATAATAATATAAATATATAAATATTAAAATAAATATAAATTTATTACTATTAATATCCAAAAGTTAAGAAATGATAAGCAATTATGTATTCTATTAATTTGTTATTAGAGTGAATAATCAAAATACATTATGATTGGAATAATCATCGATAATGATGAAGAAATTTGGTTACATATTTTCTATATTTTCTTTGTTTTTGTTTTCATAATTTTTTATAATATCAAAGTTATAATTCAATAAGTTTCTCAAGATCAACAAGTATCACAAGTGATTTTCATGTATTTCACTACTTTAACAATTGTGTCATCTCCTTACTACGAAATCTTCATTTTCTTTATAAAATATCTCATTTAAATCCAATTTTATTATCAAGTTCGATGAGACAAACTATTTGATTTGGAGGCAACAATTCAAATATGTTATTAAGGTGTATGGTCTTCTAAGACTTTATTGATTACTCTTTCTTTGCACCATTAAGATTCATTAAGAAAGCTATTCAAGTCAACAATAATGATAATGTATAAAATCTTAAAGCTCTTGAACTAAATCACGAGTTTTATGATTGGGATACACAAGATAAGATAGTGATGTAATGGATTAATAGTATTGTTATCTGAAACATCTCATTAAAAAGATAAAGACAGAACATGTTTATACTGACACTTCTCAAGCATAACTCATGCAATTATGCTTATAATTGTAGACGTTAAGAAAATGTATTATGTCTATGGAAAAATACATTGAAATTGCTAAAAATCTTATTAATCATATCATTGCAATTATAGATGATTTATCAAATATGGAACAAATTCTTTATATTCTTGATGAGATAAACTCGGAATACAACACTATAGCCACCATTATTGCTCAAAAGAAAGGAATACCTTCACTGGATGAGGTATTCACAACCTTAAAAATACATGAAAAGCAATTAGAGAGAATGAATGAAATTGATAATCAATTTTTTCAAACCAATCCAATCGATTCACAGTTTGATTTATCTTAAAACAACAATTAAGCTCCCTTTACACCTGATACAAAATTTAATAAGAATAATATTTTAGGACAAACTTCTTCTTAGAATCAAGGTAGAGAAAACTTCAAAAATGGTAGCTCTAAATACAAAGGAACATGCCAATTATGCAAAAAAAAAAAAAAATATTGCACATTTTCTTTTAGATACACTAAAAATGCCAATGGTTCTAATAATCAAATACCTCATCGTGCTTTCTTGTCTCAACTTGAGAATGCAAATATTGGTCAAGAATCTCATCAAGATTCTAGTTCTTTACAAAGTGATGATCATAATTAGTCTAGAAGTGATTTAGGCTTTCAATTTGGGTTTTTGTCATTATAAAATTCCACTTCAATCTCTAATAATTCAAGTGATTTTTTTTTTCACTTGTAACTTATGTTACATGTTCAACATCATGCTTCTTGGATACTAGTGCAAGTCACTATCTAACTAACAATGAGGTTATCATGTTGAATTTTGTTGCTTATAATGGTAAAGAATTTGTGTTGTTAAAAAATGAAAGTATTGATCCTACATTGAAGTCTGGAGCCAACACTTTACATACTTGTAGTAGTTGTCTAAAGCTTAATAATCTAATCTCAATAAAATGACTTTGTGCATACGTTAGAATTGAGTTTTTTCCTCAAAAAATTTGCATTAAAGAAGCATCTAATGAAAAAAAACTCGTACTTGGCAGAACTAATCAGGGACTATACAAGCTACTATGCAATTTGATTAAGGGTATTGGTAAGCTTTTTTACTCTTTATATTGTGTACAACTCTATGTTAATTTAGTTTTCAAGGTTTAATGTCATGCCAAAAATGTGGTTAATGGTGAACTTTGGCACGATAAGCTAGGTAATCCACATGTAGATATAGTGAAGCGTGTACTATGTGCTATTAATGTGGATTGTCAAACACGTTTATTGCTTGAATTCTGTTATGCCCATCAAATGAGAAAGTTTCATAAGCTTCCTTTGAAGCATATGAATGATAAATTTGTTAATGCCTTTGATATTATGTATGTGGATATTTGGAAACCTTTCCCAACTTCATCTATTTCTATATCTAGATTTTTTTATTGTTTGTTGATAACTTTAACATATTCTAATGGTTGTATGTCATGTGACAAAAAAATCATATTATATAATTGTTTCAACATTTTTTTGAAGCTCTTATTCAGAGACAATGTAATGTTATGATTAAAAAGTTATAATATGATGTAATAGGTGAGTTTATGGCTCTTAATTTTTTGTTATTTTAGAATGACTATGAGAAAAAAATTTCTTATCTTTTAATCTTGCTTAAAATAGTGTAATTGAGTGAAGAAATATACACATTTTGGAGTGTAGTTTTTCTATGCTAGTTTGAGTTGACTTATTTATTAAATATTAAGAATTTCTCTTCAAATGTGCAGTGCACTTCGTAAACAAGCTACTTACCAAAATCCTATTACACAAAAGCCATTTTGAATTGTTATTCAATCAAAAACCAATCTATGAACAACACAAAGTTTTTAGATTCCTATGTTATCTCTATCTTCATCCTTATAATTCAAACAAAATAGGACTTAAATATATCCCATATATTTTCTTGGGATATCCACCCAATTATAAAAAATCCTTATAATTCAAAGGCAATTTAATTTTGTTAACTATGAAAAAGCCTCCAAATATTTTCAAATATTAATATAAAGGTACTAAAGACAAGTATAAAGATCATAAGATTCAAATACTATTAGAGTCTTTATAATAATATTTATACTCATTGCAATTTATGTTACATTCATCAATACCTAAATTTTGATTTTCTTTACTTTACGCTTCATATTCGATATGATTTAAATACTAAAAAGTTAACAATTAATGAAATATTTATTCATAAAATATCTCTTAAATATAATCTTAAATAATTATTTAATATAAAATATAATAATTATAATTATGATATATTTTTCACTTAAATTTAAACTTAAAATATATATATATATATATATATATATATATATATATATATATATTGCAAGATGATGAGTATACAAAACAAATAACTCAGAAGTAAAAACATCAAATCACCTATAATTTAGTCACACAGACAATGCAATTGAATAATGTTTTTCTACAAATAAATCTCTTTAAATTAGAATTTATAGAAAAAATATCATTATAAATATAAATAGAGAAATAACAACTGATAATGCATAAAATAATGATAAGAAACTTGTAAAGAAAACAAGTAATTATAAAATTTGTTAGAAATACTTAATGATTGTATTCTATTCTGTGAATAAATGAATATACATGGTGCCTTTATATAGGAGTTACAAGTAAATTAGATATGTCTAAAGTAACTAACTATAGATATGCCAGAAATAAAGAGATATACATTAGCATATATATATATATATATATATTAATATATTACTAGATATACATTAACAGTCCCCCTCAAACTCAAGGTGGATGTGAGACCAACTTGAGGTTGTCAACCAAATTACGAGTGCGTCCTTTGGGAAGTGTCTTAGTGAAAATATCTGCAAGTTGATCGTTGGAGGAAACGGGGAAAAGCTTGAGAGCACCATGGATAAGATGAGAGCGAATAAAGTGACAATAAATCTCGATGTGTTTAGTCCGTTCATGGAAGACATCGTTGTGAGCAATATGAATGGCACTCTGATTATCACAATAAAGAGGAGTTGCAGAAGATGTGGACACACCCAAATCCTTAAGGAGCCATCTTAGCCAAAGGAGCTCAGATATGGTATCAGCAAGAGCACGATATTCTACTTCAGTACTGGAGCGGGCCACAAAGGTTTGTTTCTTACTTCGCCAAGAAATCAAAGAAGTACCAAGGAGAAAGCAATAACCTGTAGTGGACCTGCTATCAGTAGGATCTCCTGCCCAATCAGCATCAGAGAATGCACGAAGTACTAAAGTAGACTGAACTGAGTAGAAAAGGCCATGAAAGATAGTGCCTTTCAAGTATCGTAGAATACGTAGAACAACAGCATAATGAGTCGATCGTGGAGCAGACAGATACTGGCTCACCTAATGAACAACATAAGAGATGTCTGGACGAGTAACTGTAAGATAAACTAGACTGCCAACCAATCGTCTATAAAGAAAGGGATTAGACAATGGTTGCCCCTCTGATGGTGTCAGATGCGTATTAAGTTCAACTGGAGTGTCAACAGTCTTACTATCAGTAAGTCTAGCTTGAGATATGAGGTCAGATGCATACTTTGCTTGAGTAATGTAAAGACCATCTGTGGAACGAGTGATCTCAAGACTCAAGAAATAGCTTAAATGTCCAAGGTCTTTCATCTCAAACTGCTGACTAAGAAAATCCTTGAGTTCTTGAATGCCACTGAGGTCATCACCAGTTATGATCATATCATCCACATATAGAAGAAGCAAAATGGTGCCTTTATCATTGCGACGAAGAAATAAGGCAGAATCATAAGGATTGGCAGTGTAACCCAAGCGAAGAATGGTGGAACTGAATTTGGCAAACCATGCTCGTGGAGCTTGTTTAAGGCCATAAATTGCACGTCGAAGGAAACAAACCTTATTTGTTTCAACAGAAAGACCAGGAGGAGGTTGCATATAGACTTCTTCATGCAGATCCCCATTAAGGAATGCATTTTTAACATCCATCTGAAAAAGATCCTATTTACTAGCAGCGGCAACAGCTAAGAGGGTACGAACAGAGGAAATATGGGCAACTGGAGCAAAAGTCTCTTCATAATCAATCCCATACTCTTGTGTAAAACCTCTTGCTACAAGACGAGCCTTATAGCGATCGATAGACCCATCAGAGCGAGTCTTGATCTTATAGATCCACTTACTACCAACCACAGATTGACTAGGAGGGAGAGTAACAAGATCCCAAGTATGGTTTTTGGTTAATGCATCAATTTCTTCTTTCATTGCAATCTGCCAAGAAGGGTTAATAGATGCCTCACGATAGGTGTGAGGCTCATGGAGTGTAGCAAGGGCAGTGTAACAATGATAGTCAAGTAAATGTGTAGGAATGGATCTTACCCGGGTTGAGTGGCGAGGTGGAATGTCTTGTTGAGGATCTTCAGGCGTAGCAGGAGGAAGGGACCTATGTTCAAGGTGAGGTAGCTCATTATCAACCTGTTCTTCTACGACCTGTCTAGGAGAATCATCAAAAATATCTGAAGATTGAATAGTGAAGTCCAAAGATGGATTAGAAGTATCTGTAGAAGGAACAAGAGACTCATTTGGAAAAATTTCTAAAACATTGGAATTAGTTAGGGAAGAACGAAAGTGAGAAAGTTTAACAAATAAGTGGTGTTCCCAAAAGACAACATTACGGGAAACACGAAGATGATGTGAGACAGGATCATAGCATCAATACCCTTTTTGAGTTTCACCATAACCAAGAAAACAACAAAGTCTAGATCGAGGCTCAAGTTTGTTGTGTTCATGAGGCTAAAGAAGAACGAAACAAACAGATCCGAATGAGCGAAGGTAATGATAGTTAGGAGATGATCCAAAAAGGCGCTCATACGGAGTCTGATTATGAATGACAGCGCTTGGAATGCGATTAATGGCATAAACAGCATGAAGAGCAGCTTCACCCCAAAATGGGGCAGGAACTTTGGCAGAGAGAAGAAGAGCACGAACAGTGTCAAGAATATGACGAAGTTTTCTTTCGGCTCGACCATTTTGTTGAGAGGTTCCTGGACAGGTTAGATGATGTACAGTGCCATAGGAGTGTAATAGAGTTTGAAAAGCATTTTGAGTATATTCAAGAGCATTATCAGATCGAAAAGTTTTGATATGTTTGGAGAATTGTGTTTCAACCATTTTTGCAAAGTTACTGTATATTGATAAGATTTCAGAACGAGATTTCATTGGAAAGATCTAACTATAACGAGAATAATCATCAATAAAAACAACAAAATATCGAGATCCACCAATACTAGTAACAGGAGAAGGTCCCTAAACATCAGAATGAATTAACTCAAAAATACTATTAGAGATAGATGTACTATTATTGAAAGGTAAAGCTGGTTGTTTTCCTAACTGACATGAAGTACAATCAAAATTATCTTTGGACACAGAGCCCAATAGACCTTTAGAAGCTAACTGTTGTACTCGAGAGGATGGGGCATGACCAAGACGAGAATGCCAAAGTGCGAGAGAAGATAAGGAAGAAACTGCAACAGAGGCAGGAGCAACAAGTGGAAGATGAAGATTGTTTACGGGAAACATACGCCCGACCCTAGGACCGGTCCCAAGCTCTTGCCCCGTCCTCGGATCCTGCACAATACACCCAGAATAGTCAAAAATAAGGCGATATCCTAGTTCAGCTAATTGTCCCACAGAGCATAAATTATAGGATAGGTCAGGTATATGGAAAACCCCAGGAACAGAGAGGGTAGAGGTCGAAACAAAACCTAGACTATTCCCATGAATGGTGGAACCATCAGCTATATGAATATTAAGGGGATGTGGTGCAGGGTCAAGTTTGGAGAATAAAGATGAGTGAGGTGTCATGTGATTGCAACATGCAGAGTCAAAAAGCCAATTTTGAGACTTACCGGGCAAAACTGAGAGGGTAGTGGAAAGAGATGCATTACCATCCATTTGAACAGCCTGAGTTATGATCTTCTGTAGTTCAATGGAGGAGAGGTTGATAGTGGATTCAGAAGACTGGGACTCTGCTGAACTAGAAGGCATCAACGAAATAGGCTCAGTATTAGCAACAACAGTAGTAGATTTGTTGCGACGGTAACAAATCTCAATGATGTGGTCATGACGCTTGCAATAATTGCAGAACCTTTTATTGCTCTGCCTGCGATGATTGTAAAAGCCAGAGGAATCACCTGATTGTTGAGGTTGTTCAATGGCAGGAGCAGGAGGAGTAATAGCCAAAACATTGAGCTTATTTTGGGCTTGAAGGGTTGCAAGTCGAGCTTCTTCTCTAACCAACTCATTTACAGCAGTATCAAGAGAGGGAGGAGGACTACGATTAAGAAGCTGACCTCGGATTGGCTCAAAGTCCTTGTGGAGTGACATCAAGAACTCATAGAGATGAAATTCATCCTTAATTGTAGCATATTGCTGAGCATCTGTTGAGCATGACCAAATTGGATCACAAAGGTCAATTTGGTCCCAAAGGAAGCGAAGTTGATCAAAGTAGTCATTGATGGATTGCCCTGGTCCCTCTTGCAGTTTATGCAATTCAACTATTAGTTGATATTTCATGGATCCGTGAGTAGTGGAATACCTTTTAGTCAACATATCCCATGCTGATTTGGCATCATCAAAACTGCCTAACAGATTGGAGATAGATGGAATAGAAGTATTCCGAATCCATGTGAGAATCATGTGGTTGTGACTATCCCATTCAATCATGCGACGAAAAAAGATAGCATCTTCTTCACTTGCTCCTTTATCAGGAATAATAATTGCACCAGTACAATAATGCTAGAGCATACGACCCTTAAGAAAATTGCGCATAGCTTGAGACCATGACAAATAATTCTTAGTCCCCTCCAATATAGTATTGATAGGGCAAGAAACAAAATTATCCTTTTTATCCATTTGAAAACACAATATGCAAAAAAAGACTGCAAAAACGAGATCTACGCGAAAAACTGGGTAGGGTGAACCTGTAATGCAAAAATCCGGTCAACGGGCAGTTCGGTCAATGGTCAACAGTCAATGGGCAGTTCGGTCAACGGTCACGGTCAGCGGTCAGGGGCAGCGGTCGACGGAAGCCAGTTAGATTGGTTCGGTGACGTCAACTGCAGGGGAAGATGACGGCAGCCCTACGCAGGTACTGATGACGTCACGAGAATGGCGTGGCTGCTTGGCGCATGGATCTGACGCGCTGTGGCTGTTGGAGGCGCGTGAGGGCGCGTATGGAGTCTGATGACTGTGATACTTACACAGTTATGTAGATCCGGTTGAGACGATCATAGTGGTATCTGTTGATAGTTCGTCGGGTTAAGATTAACGGCGGCGGCGGCGGCGCGTGAACGACATGCAGATTGGTTGTGTGGCGCGTGAGGGAGCGTGTGGTGTTCGATGGTTACGATATTTCTACGGTTGTGTAGATCCGGTTGAGACGGTCACAGTGGTATATGCAGAAAAAATTTCGGAACAATATGCACGGCGGCGGTTGCAGTTGTTTGTATGGTGTAGAACTCCTTAACAACGACCACTGTAATTCCGGAACCTAAGGACAACGACTGAAAGACGTCGGAGGTTAAACGGTGAATGATTGCAACGGCTATTGTGACAGCAGAAGCTATAAAGGTTGAATAACACCAAAAAGAAAAACTGCTAGAAAGACAAAAATAGTGGCTCTGATACTATGTTAGAAATACTTAATGATTGTATTCTATTCTGTGAATAAATGAATATACATGGTGCCTTTATATAGGAGTTACAAGTAAATTAGATATGTCTAAAGTAACTAACTATAAACATGTCTAAAGTAACTAACTATAGATATGACAGGAATAAAGAGATATACATTAAAGATATACATTAGCATATATATATATATATATTAATATATTACTAGATATACATTAACAAAATTATTAAAATAATATTAATTAATTAAGGTTAATTATTAGAAAAATAAACCAAAATTAAAGTTAAAGAATTGAAAAAGTAAATAGTTTACAAATATAAAATGACAATAAGAAATTAAAAAGGAATATAATAACAAAAATTAGTTTTTATTAAAATAACCTAAGAAATTAGTTTCTTATTAAAATAACCTGAGAAATTAGTTTCTTACTAAAATAACTTCCAGTGAGGAGAAATGGAAACCAGAGTTGCAAAATTGATTTTTTTTTCTGCTAAGCTTTGCATCTGTGAAATTGATTTTGTTTTTTTGCTAATTGCTATGCCCGTGATTTTTTTTACTAAAGGCAAAAGAGATAGTTTTTTTTAATAACGACGAAATTGAGTAATTTGTTTATAATTGATATTTTTTACTGTATCCCTAGCTTGCACGCCACTTTTTAATTAAAAACTGATTAATTAATTTATAATATATATTCACTAATTATGCCACCCTTTTAATTGTATTATTATAATAGAGGTAATTATTTAATATTTGCTTTAAAGTTGGATGCTCGTGAATAAGATTTAAATGATTAAAAACACAAAAAACATTTAATATGAGTAGGATTTTATTTATTTATTAAGTTTATCTTTTTTTAAAAGGAATATATATTTTTATTTAATAAATAAATAATGATGAAGAGCCCAATAATAATAGTATTTTGTTAAATAAAAAATTCGAAATATTCTTATACATATGTTTTTTTTTTAAATTCGGAATCACTTGAGAGCAATTAAACAACTATTTAGTTATTGGAAAAACAGAACGATCTGGCGTTGACTATTTTCCTTTAAACATCAACATCACGTGTCGGATTTGTTTTTAAGGCACGGTTTGTTTTTCTTAAATATTCCACGAATGGTGGAGTACATCATTGTAAAGATGTACATTTGAAAATGATTTAATATTAATGTATAAGAATTAATCAGGTTGAATTTTTTATTATTATATTTCAATAATTATTATTTAATTATTAAATATGGTATATATATTTATCAAATATTTTAAATAATATTTATTTATTATGATATTAACTATAATAAATTAATTTTATTATCTTAATATAATATAAAATATATTTATTAGAAAAAATTAAAAAATTAAAAAAATTAATATAATAAAATTGTTATTATTATAAAAAATATTTAATTAATAATAATGACACTAAAATATAATTAATATTATTGATATAATAGATATTTTATGTATTTTTATTACGATAATAACAAAAAATATTATTATTTTAAAATTTATAATTACAAAATAAAATAATTTATACCTAATTCAAATATTTTTATATAAAATTATTTTTTAAATTTAATTTAATTATATAACATAATTTTTTTATTTTTAACTTTTTATACCTAATATATATATAATTTATAGTCTTAAAAAAGATGAATAATTTTAATGGTTAAAAGTATTTATTATAATAATTATAAAATTAAAAATATTTTATTTTTATAATAATAAGATTAATAGTAATTAATTTTTAAATTAAGAGAATATAACGAATTTGAGGGGTAAAACAATTGCTACGTTGCATCCAAATGGGAAAGCGTTTATAGTAAAGCCGGTAGAGTAGGTAGGCAAAGTTAGCCAACAAAGCTCGATTGGCAAGCGAACATTGACTGAAACCCGCGTTTTTCCATTCATATTCTGTGTCAGAACTTTATCAGCTCATCTGTTATCTTAATAATCATTCTCAGAACAACATATTAGGAAACCACACCCAATTTACTGTTGACCGAAGTTTTGGGTTTATTCCATGGCGAGTGACCCTTCATCGGAGATCCAAATTAGGGATAATTCCAAGCGAGGTAACAACGTGGTACATCCAGTTGCGGTAGTAACTCAAACACCTCCGTTAACATCTTCTAGTCCGATCGTTTACCAAGAAATCAAACATTTCAAGAAATGGGTTTCTTGGTTAATACCTCTGTTTGTTATTGCCAATGTTGTTATGTTCATTATCACTATGTACGTCAACGATTGCCCCAATAGTTCAGACTCTTGCATTGCCAAGTTTTTGGGTAGATTCTCTTTTCAGCCTTATAAGGAGAACCCTCTACTTGGTCCATCGTCATCAACGTAAGTTCTGATTTCTTTTTATTCACCAATTTGACCTAGATTTCAATCCCTCATAACTCTGCTTTTTTATATTGCTTCTTTGCTCATGTGGGATGTTTATACGAACAATTTTAGTGCTTCTTTTTTTCCTGATGGTTAGGGTCTGTTTGATTGTTGTGCTTCTCAGTAAAAAATGATTGAAGGAGAAATCACTTTACAAGCACATAATTATGTCAGAAGCACAAATGTGCTAAAAACACCTCTGATAAAAAAAGATTGTTTGGTTCAAAAGCTTATTCCTTGTCAAATGCCTTATATGACTCGAAGAAGCAAACATACCCTTAGTATTCTTAAGCAACTAATAATATGTTTATTGCTTTAGGCTGCAGAAGATGGGAGCTCTCGATGTCAGTAAAGTGGTTGACAGTCACCAGGGATGGCGTCTCCTATCTTGTAATTGGTTACACGGAGGGGTTTTCCATATTTTGGCTAATATGTTGAGTCTTTTAGTCATTGGAATTCGGCTTGAACGAGAATTTGGGTTCGGTATGTATCTATGATTATTCTTGTATCGATTTTTCTGTGTATTTTTTGAGAATTCTAACCATTAATATAATCTATTTTGTTTTGGATGGAGGGATCTTAGAACATATTAAACCTTGGGTTATTGCATCATAGTTAATGCATTTAAGAAGTTCTGAAGCATGTTCTTGTTGTCGAAGCTTTTCGTTTTGATGTTGTTTACCAAAACCTTTAGAACTGAAAATATTGTCTATTTGAACGTTCTTGGTCTATAATTATTGAAGCCCTTCAAAATATGTGCTCTTTTGTAGTCACTTCACTTTTAACAAGGAAATATGAGATAGAAAGTTTATGAGATACATAGTCTTGTGAAATTGTTTTATTATCTCCTATGTTCATGGGTCTATTAGCATCATCATAAACAATTCATGGAGTTCCATGCTGAATTAGCTGTTTGTTGGCATTTTCCATGAGTCATCGATGTATCAAAGAACCATTTTCTATAAGGGAGAATGGTGCTGGCAGTCCCATAACTTTGAACAAATGAGCACTTTAGTCTCATAACTTTGAAAAATATATATTTAGTCACATTAACTTTGGTGTAAAAGATGCACTTTAGTCTTATTTTTTTAGTTTTATAGATCTAAAGTCCACTTTTTTTCAAAATTATAGGACTAGAGTGCTCTGATTGAAAGTTATGAGACTAAAGCGCTCATTTTGTAAAAAACTATGAGATCTCTCCCGTCCCTTACCTATTCTATAATATGCCTATTCTATAATATGCATGATAATTTCAAAGTTGTTTATGTTAGACACTTAAGAATTGGTTATGCTTTCATAATTAATTGTGAAATTTTGTTCTAAAGCCTGCTTGAATATTACGCTTTTCAGTCCTGATTGGCTTGCTCTATGTCATTTCTGGTTTTGGTGGGAGTGTATTATCTGCACTGTTCATCCAGTCAAACATATCTGTTGGTGCTTCTGGGTCACTTTTTGGGTTGCTGGGTGGAATGCTTTCTGAACTTATCACCAACTGGTCAATATATGCTAATAAGGTAACTGTTGAATGTCATTTATTTGTTGAAATATTAATGTATATTTAGTTATGGCTCTTTAAGCACAAACTATTCATATGTGTTTTTGTTTTCAGTTCTCAGCCTTTTTCACGCTTGTTCTCATCATAGTTATCAATTTGGCTGTGGGAATTCTTCCACATGTGGACAATTTTGCTCATATTGGAGGATTTCTTTCCGGTTTTCTTCTCGGGTTTGTGTTTCTTATTCGTCCTCAATTTGGATGGGTCCGCCAAAGATTTGCTCCAACTGGATACACTTCAGCTTCTGATAAATCCAAATTCAAAACATATCAGTGCATATTGTGGCTAATTTCTCTTGTCCTTTTAATCGTGGGGTAAGTATGTGACTCCAGTCCTTTGTTTTGCACACTTCCTATTTCAATCATTAGAGAGTACAAGGATGAAAATTTCATTTGGCTTAGTACACGCGTCATGATGCTGTAAAAGTTTGTTTCATCAATGTGTTTATTCGAGTAAAACCGAATTGTGTTAGCTAGAGAAGCTTACTGAATCGTCAACTTTGACAGATTGACTGTTGGCATGGTCATGCTTCTTAGAGGTGTGGATGCAAATGATCATTGTTCTTGGTGTCATTACTTGTCTTGTGTGCCTACTTCTAGATGGAGCTGCAATACAGGACCCGCGTATTGCACGGTAAGAATTGCTTCTTTCTATTTATTTCCAATCTTATAAAGAAACAATATAGAGAGAGAAAGAGTGACTGAGTGAGTGATACTATGATAGGAACATTAGGGGAGGGAAGGAGGGAGATTGGATCACCTTCGTTTCCCAGCGACAATTTAATTTGGATTGTTGAAAGAGATTATCGTTTGCAGATTTTGAATTTAGATTCTTACATTTTCAGTTTTAATTTAACCGTAGGACATGGGATCGAACAGAGCACACATTTTCGTAGTAACATTTGCAACAATCTAACCCATGGGCTTGTTTTATTATTTTTCAGTCGAATCAGATAGGTGATCAGTTCACTTTAACATGCTCAAGGAATAACAAAACCAGCACTTATGTATTGCCGGATTCAAGCAGTTCACGAATTCAAGGATTATGCACACAGCTCTGCAGTTGAGTTACACAGTATATAGAATAAGAATTTGCTAGGTCACCCTAGTCTACTTAATTTATGTCTCCACTGTATTATAGATTGCTTTTCTATTTGGTTTTTTCTCTCCTTCTTTTGGGACACCTCACGTAGTCACATTTGTCGATGTATTTACCTTTTTCTATTTTTTTTTTAAATCATGTAAAAGTTTGGCTTCACGAGTGCAACTGAACTGATACAGTTTCTTTAATATTTATATATATATTTATTTGACAAAGAATTACTTTTAAGAATGGGAGTGAATAAGGTGGATTTATAATATAATATTATCTTATTTTATTTAAATATAATTTTATTTCATCTTTTGATTATGATCTTAGTAGATCTAATTTTAAACATATATTTTATTATTATTTATTAAACTTATATTATAAATTATCATTTATCATATATATTTTTTTATTTTTGTATATTTATTTGTCTTAGTTAGGCTCATTAGGGATAAATGAGATATATTAATTAGTATTATTTTATTATTACATCATATTATTAAAAATTAAGTAGGGTAAGATGATATGAATTTTGAAAATTAATATTTATTTTTTGAATTTTATTAAAATCTCATATGAATATGTGTATAATAACTTAATTCCTTGTCAAAATCATAATGGAAAAATAATAAAAAATCCGAATGGTCGTAGTTCAATTTAAATGATATTTAATTAATTTTTTTTAATAATAAAAATATATGAGTGAGAGATAATAAATTTTATTTTTATTATTACAAGTTTTAAATATATTATTTTTGTTATTTTTATTATATATAATTTAATCTCATAACAAACATTATATGTAAAAAATGTATAAATTTGTGTGTTTTTAGCATCATTATAAAATAATATTTTATTCATACGTTTTCTTTGTATTTTGATTTAGCATAATCAATAGACAAACAATCGATCATGCCTCGAATCTATTTATATTCTTATAAAAGAGTTTATAAATATTTTAAAATTTGATGGCAAAATAGACATCATTATCATGTCATCAAAATGAGAATGAAAATCAAAATAATTACATGATATATAATATTTTTTTTTTTGAAAAAGTAGTAAGCTCTTTATCTAAAGAGCAAATTAACTTTAGCATAAGTTTGATAAAATTGGAGATCAATTCCAAGTTGTTGAAAGCTATTAATGATTATTTTTACATCTCTTTCAAGATAAAGAGATTTTATTCTCTGTTTGGATATATGGATAGACCTATAGTCGGCCTGAGCCGACATGAGTAACCTGAGCCTAAGTGAAAAGCCTACCCCGAGCTCGAAGTAAGAAACCCGACCTATCTCATCAGATAGAGCCTACGTAAGATACCCTAGCCATCTGACTCTACAAGTTTGAAACACACCACCAAGTAGAAAGTGAGTCTTAGAAGACCATTCCCCTTATAAGGTCGACCACTAGCTTGAGCTACGGTCGATCTCATTACATGGAAAATTGTATGTTTTATACCAATTGTATCCTTCTAATGCTCATATATGTGTACCCATTATATTATCGACATCTATCTATGTGATACTCTAGAAATATAAGAGTTTTTCATAGAACTCACACATTTAATCAATTATCTTAACTTCTCTTTAAGTTTTCTCTCTGTAAATTAGATCAACCCCCAACATCTTGGTACTCATTGTAGGGCTCAGATTTTTAGGTCAAGCTTAATTTTTTGACTTTGTACTTCTTGTGATTTACTTCGAGTCTTGAGAGGAGCTTGGAAAATCTATCATGCTTTGTTCAAAAGTTGCAAATAAGACTCAAGCCATTTGACACATAGCAATATGGTGGGAACCCGCATTGGTAAACATTCAAAGTCAACTAACAAGGAAACTAGAACGAGTTAGAAAGACGTAGCACCACTCCTCAATGAGGTTAGAGTATAAGAGAACCTACATCACCAAGAGATGGCTTGCCAGCTCCTAGAATTGAGAAAGAAACTCGAGGAAACCAGAAGAGAAAATAGAGTACTACGGTCATAGTTAGGGGGATGGGCCTTAAACAACCAATTAATAGACCTAATTAACATAAACATAGCAAGACAGGGTCAGCCCGAGCCAACCTGCTCAAAGTAAGAGGATGAAATGAATTCCTTTTCTAGCTCGACAAGACCTAATAAAAAGAAATGGGTTTAGGAAAGAGAGAGTTGTGAGGCACGATTTCAAGCATTGGAGGAAGCAAATAAGAAGCAAGAGCAAGTTTTGAAGGTAGCCAATGAGAAAAATGAGAAGGGTAAAAATCCTTATGTTGTGGAGAAGGATTGTGATAAATTGTGTATCTCCCCATTTTATGATAATACAGAAAATGATGAGTCGCTAGCCAAGTTCAACGCCCTCAAATGCTCTGATTATTTTGGGACAAAGGACCTAATAACACACGTGTAACACTTCAAAACAACCATGACTTCCATGAGCTTAACCCAGGAAAAAAGAGATTCTATGATGTGTAAATTGTTCACAACTACTCTCTATGATGGTGCCTAAAATGGTTCAACAACTTGGCACCATGATCCATAACCTTTTTTCCATAGTTTTCCAGGGTTTTTATCACAAACTACGCCTACAACAAACCTTGGAGAGTACATGAAATGATTTCGAAGGAAAAAATTGGAAATCTTTGATTATTCTAACTCTATAGCTATAAAAGCCTTCTAGAAAGATCACCCAAAGAATTATGATCTATTTGAGAGAAAGCTAAGCCCGATTAAAGGTTAGTGAACTAACACGGAGGCAGTGCCAAACACAAATAAGAGGAGGATAAGTCCAAATAGGACACAACAAAACAACAAAAATAAACGCTTTACACCAAATAATAGGTCGGTCGGACAATGGTCAAGAAATAGAGGACCTTGGGAAAGGTTACTGTCTCCCTTCAAAGGTCATACCTTGAGAGTAAATCTAGCCCAAGCTATGATAAGAATGGAGGAATAACCCTACGTCAGGTGGGCATCAAAGATGAAATCCCTGCTTAGGGACACATTTAAATGATGTGTCTTCCATAAAGATGTGGACTACGATGCAAAAGATTGCAGACACCTCAAGAAGAAGATAGATGAGTTATTAGCAAGGGGATATCTAAAGGACCTCGTCGTAGAAAATAGAGATCAGATAAATCATAAAAACATGCAAAAATGTGCCAAAAACAATGAACCTAATAGGTAGTGGAAGAAAGTCCCACAAACACTACTACAAAAAGGGACATTAAATTCGGTTCGCTGAACCGACTTAAAATGAAATGACTTAAAGTTTAAAGTGACTTTAAATTTTTGTTTTTTTTAAATTTACTCATTTTCTACTATACTCAAATAAAAACTTGTATTCGAGCAGAAAAAAAACCAAAATCAGTTTAGCAATTAGTTCAAATAATACAAATATTTGAAAAATAAAATATTAATTAATAGTAGAAAAATTACCATGGTTTTGTTCTATTTTATTCAAGATCCTCATATTCTTCTCCTGATGTTATAATACAAACCTACATATATAATACAAACATTTATACACATAAATAATAACACATAATAACATGAAAGAAATATGAATAATAAGTTCGTGAACTTGATAGAAATACTTAAAAAAGTAAATGAAGTGACAAAATGAAAGAAATGAAGAAAAACGGTGTTTTATAAGTGAGAAATGGGTATAATTTTTTTTGAGTATTTTGCTAAAAAAAATAGGGTATCTAAAAGATTAATTAGAGAGGAAGACAGCCCATTAACCAGTGTTGGAAATGGTAGTCGTAGGTGGCCGAAAAATGAGAAAAAATGGAGAAGGTTTTGAGTTTTAGAGAGTTATGCAACGCTGAAAATAGTTTCTGTCTGAAAAGAAAGAAAAGAAAAGAATTTATCCACATGTGTAGCATCGGTTGACGTGTCGAACCGACGATATGTTACATGGATAGCGTCAGTTCTACATCGAACCGACTTTAAATTCATTATAAGTCGGTTTTTTTCAAAAACCGACTTTACATATCGACTTAAATACTCATTTTTGTAGTAGTGAAAGAAACCAATATCAGAACCATGCATACCATACATAGAGGGCCAAGGATTAATGGAAGTTCAAATAACTCACGCAAAAGGTTTGCTAGAGAGTTACGTAATGCCCTAATGTATACACCATGGACAAAAGGAGACCTATTGCTAAAATCGTTTTCAATGAAAAGGATGAGACCTCATCTCATCATGAGGACCCTTTGGTGATCACCTTGAGGATTGGGTCTTGTGACGTTTATAGAATAATGATTGATATGGGGAATTCGATAGACCTCTTTTTTATGACCATTGTAAGAATGAAGGAAGTGTTTCCAAAGTAACAATTACAATATAGGTCTCATAAAAAAAGACCAAGGGTAGATGCCTAGTGGAATTGGTCGATTCAAATGAAGTTTGAGATGTACAAATTGAAGATAAATGGGAAGACCATTTTTAAAATTGAGCTCCGACTTAGCAACAAAATTTGAGGAGCAACTATTACAATTCCTAAGGCAAACTCTAATGTCTTTGCATGGAAGCCTACAGATATGCTTGGAATTAACCCAAAGATTATAACTCATAGGTTGAATGTTGATCAAAAAACTAGAACTATCAAACAAAGGAAGAGAAAAGTTTCAAAGAGAAAAGAATAAGGTGATTAAAGATCATATCACCACACTTAAAAAGGCAAAGAATATTAAAGAAGTAGACTAGCTAGCTTGGTTATCAAATATGGTGCTAGTAAAAAAAGCTTGTTGATCACCTCGCATGTGTGTAGCCTTCATAGATTTGAATGATGCATGCCCAAATGACTACTTTCCCTTGCCAAGTATTGATCAATTAGTCGATACTACCTTCGGTTTTGGTGTGATGAGTTTTCTTGATGCATATTCTAGTTACCACCAAATTAGAATGCACCTAAAAGATAAAGAGAAAACATCTTTTATTATTGAGCAAGGGGCCTTCTGTTACACTTGAAGGCCTTTTGGTTTAAAGAATGCAGTAGCTAAGGACACTTTCATATCAAAAAGATAAAATCAACAACATCAATTTATATCTTTAATAAACTAAATAATATGAACAAGTATAATTAACTTAATTGTTATATTCATAAATACTCTACTATTATAAATTATAAAAATTTGTATTATAATTTATTGAATTCATATTTATGTTTATTTTGGACGCGTTTAGACAAACTGGCACACACATAGGGCATGAAAATTGTGAAAGATGTGTGTTTAGTGTGTGCGAGACACCGTGCGAGAGTGTACTGGTGCGCACAAAAATTGGCATAGTGTGGACGAGTGTCGACTACGTGTGGGCGTGTGCACATACTGGTTTGCGTTGGACTTGGCATGACTTTTCATCCTTTTTGACATTTTTGACATTTTGTTCAATTTTTTCATCCTTTTGACTTTTCCTCGTTTATTTTCTCAGCATATTTGTGATGTATTAACTTCATTATTTTTCTTCGAGTCTTTAAATTATTTTTGAACGAAAATACCTGAAAAATAATAAAAATACTTATGATTCCGAAAAGATAAATTTATATAAAAATATGTTAAAATCATACAAATATAAATCTACAATAAAAATACCCGTGATTCTGAAAAAATAAATTTATATAAAAACATATTAAAATGATATAAATATAAATCTATATAATTAATTAAAGTATATTAAATCATGATAATTTTAAGACTTTTTAAGCACTAATGAGTTTCCTACCAACCAGACACATAAAAAAAGTACTCATTCTACTTCTTTTCATTCTCAAGAAAGATCACATTTATGACTCAATCTTACTCTGAGATATAGACCCTCATCATGTTTATAACGTTTTTTTAATACACATACCTAATTGAATTAGGTATTTTCAATTTGATCCCGAGCTCTATATATATATATATGAGTAAATATTTTAAGTAAATATTTTATAATCCTATTAAAGAATAATTATATAAAAAATAGTTAATACTCGTAAGTTAGATTTAATAATTTTTGTTTTTTTATTAAAAAAGGAAAAACTCCTAAATGTTATTTTCTCTTCCGTCTATCATCGAGTACACATCTGATACTCTTACAGCCTCAGTCGCACTCACCTATCATCTCCACGGCTTGGTCTCTTCACACTTCACATTTCTCCGTATCGTCAAATTCATAATCACCCCATGAAACCCTAATAAGCCTCTTCTTTGATCAAATTATAATGGCGGTTCAGGCCGTTAACAGCTATTCCATCTTTCGTGCTTCGTGCCTTTCTCTTTGCTCCTTTAATTGCCGTCTCTGCCATTTTCAGACCTTTCAATTTCGTTCTGGTCCCCAATTAGGGCTTCGGTTCCCCACTTTTCTGTACGAGAAGCGATTTCTAGCTCATGGCGGTGTTCGGAGGTACTCCTCTTACAATTTGATCAATAGCGTCTTGGAAGAGCTTGAAGCCTTGCGTAAACGGAGGAAAATTCGCGCCACCTTCAAGTATTTACTCCAATTCTTCGAAATTCGTTGATTCTGATTGTTCATTTTTTTGTGTGCTATTTGATTGTTGTGAAAATCTTTTGCAAGGAAAATGGATTGATCTTTGAAGTTTTCCTTAGCGCTAATCCTAGGGAAAGCATGTTTGCTTCTTTTGAACATTATAGAACTATTTGGCATTTTTAGATGACTTATTTTTCTTGGATATTAAATGTTCTTATGTTTAATGGTTACAACATTCGAAATTATTGCTCATCCTTTGTTGTTATCTGCTTGTCAGTAGTCGCAATAGTAAGACTTTAGATTTTTCAAGTGTATCTGGTTTTAGTGATGAGAACAAGATGAATATAATTGCAAATACTTATTTCTCAGTCCTAGACAACATACAATATTAAAATAAACGTATGCCATAAAGGTAAAATTTTCCATTTTTCAATTGTACGTTGAAGTTATCTTCACCTGGTCCAGAACTAAGAAATAAAGACTTCTAGTGTATTTGTTAAGAAAAACCAGGCAACAGTGCACAATTTTTTCTTCTTTTAAATAACAAGATTACAAACTCGTGGTGTATAGTGTACTTGTTGTAAAATAAGGATCTTTGATAAAAGAAATTCATTGAATAATAAACAAAAGGTTATAGGCAATTTTCTATATTGAAAATAGAACACACAAATGTGTGTATATATATATAAGTTTTAAAACGCTTCTGTGCTTTTTCTTCCTGTTCTCTCTCTCTTTCCGCCTCTTTCTCCCGTCTCTCTTTCATAATTCTTTTTAATTCTTTATTTTCTGAATTACGATGACTACATACATATATACATAAACATAAACATGAAACTCTCTCCTTACTTATAGGTCTCTATAATAACACTACATTCATAATTATAGTAAACTTATTTATTTCCATAAATAATAATAGTAACTTCGAAATTCACTTTGTAATATAACTATTGACTAATTCAAACCAATTATATTGCAAATCTCCATCTTGTTTGAATTTTCAAAATCATTAAACGATTATTTTCCATCAATAACGCTTCACCTACTTCTAATGCTAGCTAACATTTGCATATGCTAGCTAAGTCCAAATAATGTTTGAACTTTATTGATGAGAGAGCTTTTATTATCATTTATGTTGGATTATTAGAAGTACCAATCTTCTTAACCAACACTTGCGTTGTACTGTGGCATCGTGAACAAAGTGCATTCTGTCATCAATGTGCTTTGTACTATCATGGTTCATCTGGTTCTTAGTTAAGTGAATTGTTTTTTGACTATCACAAAACATAAGAGTCCATTTGATGTATACCTCACTAACTAGACCTATAAGCTATAAAGCTTCTTTCACTATTTCTGTAGCATTCGTATACTCTACCTTTATCGTTGACAGGGCAATAGTGGATTGTGTAATGTCACATGCCAACTTAAAGCACTACCTTAAAGAGTGAAAATATAACATGTTAAGGATCTTTTACTATCAAGATTGCCAGCACAATCTGAGTCACACAATTCAATAACTCGATTTGTAGCTTCATTTGTTCCTCTGCCAAATACTAGGCCTATATCTGTTGAGCCTCTCAAATATCTAAGAATCCATTTCATAGCTTGCCAGTGAGTCTTCCTTAGGCATATATCAACTAATAACATTCACTGCATGAGCAATATATATATAGTATATATCATGGTATACATAAGATTTCTAGCTGCACTTGAGTAAGGTACTCAATACATGAACTCCTCTTCCTCCTCCATCTGTGGTGACATTTTTGTACGTAACTTGAAATGAGCAACAAAAAGAGTACTAACTGGATTTGCATTATGCATTCCAAATTTATCAAGAACTTTCTCAATGTAGTTCTTTTGTGATAAGCACAACCTTTCAGCCTTTTGATCTCGTATGATCTCCATACCAAGAATCCTCTTTGTAGGATCCAAATCTTGCATCTCAAATTCACCAGTCAATTGTGTGTTCACTTTGTTGATCTCGGCTACATACTTATAAGCAACTAACATGTCATCAACATAAAGAAGCAAGTAAATATAAGAGCTATAAAGAGTTGTCTGTAGTAGACACAACTGTCATACTCATTTCGTATGTATCCAATATTAATTATAAATGAGTCAAATCGTTTATACCATTGTCCATTGTCTTGATGATTGCTTCAAGCCATATAATGACTTCTTGAGCAGACAAACATGGTTTTATTTTCCTGATACAACAAACCTTTCAGGTTGTTGCATATAAAACCTTTCATCTAGATCACCATGGAGAAAGGCCGTATTTACATCTAATTGCTCCAACTCCAGATCATGCAGAGACACTAAAGCAAATAACACATGAATAGAACTATGTTTTACCATAGGAGAAAAAATTTCATTAAAGTCAATACCTTCTCGTTGTGTAAAGCCTTTTTCCTACAAGTCATGCTTTGAACCTTAGTCCATTTTTCAACTTCCCTTTCATAACGTCAAGACACCTCTAGAAACTTTTAAGAAGCCGTATTCTGCTTGATATGAACAACTAAGAGTGTCTAGAGTGCTGAACGAAATCAAGTTCTTTCGAACTTCTGGCACATGCCTCACATTGGTTAATTTTCTCACAATATCGTCATTTATCTTGATTTGCACCATACCTTTACTAGCTATGCTACAAGATCATTCATTTCCCATTAGAACTTTGCCATAACAACCTCTTGGAATGTAGCAAACCATATCTGTTGAGCATCATGTGGAAAGCACATGACGAATTAAGAATCTAGTCATTATTATCATCATCATTAGATAAGACAAAGAGAACATTAACACTGTTTGACTCTTTTGAGGCAATAACTGCTCCACCAAACTTTGAAGTACTAACCTTGTCTTTCTTGAGTTACGGGTAATTTCTTTTCCAATATCCTCCCTTTTAACAGTTATGACATCTGTTGTTATTCTTTCTGATGCAGTCAAAATCACTGCACATATCCCTCATTGCTTAGGAAGTTAAGTGGTAAGGTATTCATAAGGGGTGTGTCCTCTCTAATGATATGATGCATTTTGGGTTTATCTTAGAAGGAAAGTCGTGAGGGCATGTTAAACTGGTGAGTCATGGTCGTGGGTTCATTGAATTTGCAGTTTTGGTCTGAAGTGGATAATATCATACTGTAGAGTGAGGCCTCCTCACATCAGATGGTATCAGAGTCATGATCCAACTAGGTCATGTAGGCTTAGGTTCTTATGAGGACGTAAGGCTCCCTAAGGTGGGTTGTATGACGTAGTCAAAACCATTGCATATATCCCACATTGTTTAAGAAGCTAAGCGGTGAGGTATTTATAAGGGATGTGCACTCTTTAATGGTATGAAGCGTTTTGGGTTTACTCCAGAAGCAAAGCTGTGAGGGCACATTGAACTGGTTGGGTATGGCCGTGGATTCGCTAAACTCACAATTATGGTCTAAAGTGGAGAATATCATCGAGTGAAACCTACATCAAATAATGGCACAAAAGCAAATTTAACAAAGAGAAAATAAATCTCTATTAAGGGAACCAGGCTACTATAATTGGACTTGAAGAAAACTCGAGAGCAAAGGGAAAACAAATCAGAATAATAATCTATCAAAACTAAAACTACTAGGAGTCTCTTACCACTATCTATAGCTCAAAGTTGCATATAACGACAAGTGAATGAAATCAGCTCAATAATAAACAAGGCCACATGCTTAATAGTGAATACTAAAAGAAAACAAAGTAATTAAAGTAAACGACAATAACAAAACAAAAACGACAATGAAAGTAAAATAAATAATATAAAACTTAAGCTCATGTGTCAGTGCCCCCTTCTTGGATGAAAGACTCTCCTGAGTCATTGAAGTAGACAACCATCTCATCTGATGAAAAGTATTCTATAAAAACTGCTACATTTAATGTGGAAGAGATTTGTAATTCAGCAAGCAAATCTAAGACATAAGCATTGTTGTTTACTTTGTGCAATATACGAAATGCCTCCAATTTCCTATTTTGTAACTTAGAGTAGGAACTTGTTGGAGTCCTTCCCTTTCCCAGACATGCTATGACCATATCCCACAACAAACTCTTTGTTCCTTTTCTTGTTTGCATCACTTTTATACTTTGTAGCATTGACAAGTTGCTATTTAACTCCCAGCATCATTTTCTGAATGTCTCTAGCCCTCTTGTTGGCTTGACTTTTGAACATGGTGAGTTCAATGAGATCAATGATGAAATTGGGAGCCCTAGTATAGGCAATCTTATAAGGGTTTTATTTCCTGTGGATCTATTAACTATACCTTTATAAGCAAACTCAGCCTATGAAAGAGCCAAATTCCACTATTTTGGAGCACTCCCTGAAATGCATCTAATCATGTTACCCAAAGTCATGTTTACCACTTCAGTTTGGCTATGAGTTTGTGGGTGTCATGTTGTGCTAAACTTAAAGTGAGTATCGAATCTTTTTTAAATTCTTTGCAAAAATGATTACTAAACTTCACATCTTTGTCTGAAACGAGAGATTTAGGTACTCCATGAAATTTGACTATATCTCTAAAGAAGAGTTGTGCTACATGATTAGCATTATTAGTTTTCTTACAAGGAGTAAAATAAGCCATTTTTGATAATCTATCAATAACTACCAGAACTGAATCCACATGTTTAGGGGTTTTATGCAAGTTAAGTATGAAGTCCATACTGAGGTTTTCCTATATATGATTAGGGATAGGCAAAGGAATGTAAATGTCAGTGTTAGTGAATGTACCTTTAGCAGTTTGACAATTAGGACATTGTTGAATAAACTTGGAAACATTCTTTTTGAGTTTAGGCTAGTAATATTTTTCCTTCTGAGGTTGTGATAGTTTTGTACCTTTAAGTGTGTGCAGTTAGGCCCCCAACGTGGTGCTCTCTAATAAACTTTTCCTTGATAGGAGTTTTAGGAATATAGATCTTGTTTCCTTTGAATAAACACCCTTCTTGTATAGTATAGTCTTCAACATACTCTGTTGTTGCATTTCCTCCAAATGTTCCCAAAATCTTCATCAATTTCACACTGTTCTCCCAAGGTTTCAAAACAATAGACTTCACTCTGGATGATTGTCAGAAGGTATCCTCTTTTGCTTAGAGCATCAGCATTTACATTCTTTTTTCCTTATCTGTGTTTGAACAGATAAATGATTTTTTTGTAAAAATAGAGTGCATCTTGAATGCAATCTGCTCAGTATCTTTTGTGAATTGAGGAATTGAAGTGATTGATGATCACAATGTAGAATGATTTCTTTATGTACAAGATAATATTCCCAATGTTTCAAATACATCAGTATGACATAAAATTCTTGATCATATGTGGTGCATTTTCTTTTGGTTTCATTAAGCTCCTCATTGAAGTACTTTATGAATCTACCATTTTGCATTAGTACTCCACCAATATCGACTCCAGAGGCATCAGTCTCAACTTCAAACAATAAGTCAAAATTTGGTACTGCTAGCACAATTGCACTAATCAGTTTTCCTTTGATCAATTCAAAACTCTCTTGTTGATGTTGATCCGAAGTGAAGTTACCCTTATTCATGCATTCTGTTATAGGGGTTAGTTGAGTGCTGAAATGTTTAATGAACCTCTTATAAAATGTAGCAAACTTATGGAAGCTCATTACCTCATGTACATTTATAGGTATGTGCCAATCTAGGATTACCTGGACCTTTTTTTGTTCCACTGTGATGCCTTGTGAGTTAATAACAAACCCAAAGAAGACTAGTTAGTTAGTCAGAAGATCACACTTCTTCAAATTAAGAAATAGTCTATTACATCTTAGAGCCTTTAATACCGATTTGAGATGAACCAAATGCTTTCCTTCATTCTCGTTGAAAATGAGTATATCGTCAAAATATACCACCACATAATGCCTAATAAAAGGTTTAAGTATTTGATTCATTAATCTCATGAATGTGCTAGAAGCATTGCACAAATCAAATGACATAACTTGCCACTCATACAAGCCCTCCCTTGTTTTGAAAGCTGTATTCCATTCATCTCGGGGTCTGACTCTTATTTGATGGTATCCACTCCTTAAATCAAGTTTGGAAAATACTTCAGAACCCTCTAGCTTATCTAGCATATCCTCCAACCCATGGATTGGAAATCTGTACTTGATAGTTATCTTATTGATTAGCTTACTATCAATGCACATCCTGTAACTCATATTTTTTAGGTACTAATAATGCTGGCACATCACACAAATTGATAGTTTATGTTACCTAATGCTTCTTTAAAAAGTCTTCAACAATGGCTTGCAATTCTTGATGCTGTTTGGAGCTCATTCGGTAGTGGAGTAAGTTGGGCAGTTTAGAACAAGAAAGGAAGTCAATTTGGTGCTGGATATTGCGTAGGGGAGGTAGTTCTTCAGGGTTGATGTTCCTAAATTCTTGTAACAACTCAAGAAGGGTAGGAGAAAACAAACTCTCATTATCTAAAGATAATTAATCCTTAGTAATCAATACTTAGATGCTGGTTCTAGCCTTGATCTCCTTTTGTAATTCATTGTCAAAAATTGGTAACATAACCAAAGCCATGCCTTCAGTTTGACTCTTTTCACTTTGTGGCATAAGAACAATCTTCTTATTATTCCAGTTGAAAGAATTGTATGGTTGTCATATTTGTCGAGGCCTGCCTAAAAGCACATGGCAAGTATCCATGTCCATAGCATCGTAACTTACTTCATCTTGATAATGTCTTCTAATAGACAAAGGGACCTTGCAAACATCAACGACGTTGGTTTTTGATCCTTTTTTAATCCAGCCAACCTTATAAGGTTTAGGGTGCTGTTGAGTTGTAAGGCCCATGACTCTGATAAACTTTTTAGGTACTACATTTTCACTACTTCCAGCATCCCCTTCTAAGAATTCCACTTCCTTCAAAACCTTATTATCATCATCTTCAAAACCTTTTTCCAGTTTTTCCAAACCTTTAATCATATTAATAGTCCTTTTAAGAGGACAATCATTGGATCAATGCACTACGTGATTACACTTAAATCACTTTCCAAAACTTGGTTTAGGATAATGGTTGGGTCTTGGGTTAAGGTTAGTTGGTCTATTGAAAGTTTTAGGATGATTTGTGGGTTTCGTTTGGTTGTTTGGTCTGTTTGGGTTGTTGATGAGGATTTGGAGTAAGGACTATATGGAAAAGATAGGGGGTTTATCTTGATTCATTTCACCATAAAGGTTTTTGATGAAAGGATTCTTTTGTAGCTGATTGAATTGAGTTTCATATTGAATAGCTAAAGTGACAGCCTTTGGAAAACTAGACACATTCCTTATATTCACTTGGCTGCAAATGGGCTCTTTAAGGCCAGTCATATACCTCAAAATTTGTTGAGATCCACTCTTCTCTAAGTCATTTCTGGCTTTGAGTTTTTGAAACTCATCAGTATATATTCAACAATAGTACGAGCTCCTTGTTGGCATTAGTGCTATTCTCTAAATAGAATTTGCTGATAATCAGAGGGCAAAAATTGTTCTATCATAAGCCTCTTCATCCATTTCCAAGAATTTATTAGCAGTTCACCATATCTGCGTTTGGTAGTTTGAGCTTTATACTACCAAGTACTTGCACCACCATTTTCACTTGCACTTGCTTCTCAATGGCTACCTCCATATAGTTGAAGAAACTATCAATTGCTTTCATCCAGTCAAAAAACTCTGATATGCTCATCTTCCCAACGATAAAAGGGGTTGGGTGTTTGTTGAATAAACTCAGTATCATTGTTAGGAAAACAACCTAGAGCTTGGGTGTTGTTTAAAGGTGGTCGATAGGGTGAAACGAAACCCCTAGAAGGTTCATCATCGCCTCTGACTTCTAAAACAGATTTTCCATCACGTTTCTGAGTAGTTGGATTAAAGGTTATGGGTGTATTGTGTGTCGAAATGGTCTCAGTTTGTGTTGGCTATGGTCGATCAATAGTGGGTTTCTTCAAATGAGTTACTCTCGAAATTGAGTAAGAGATTGACGGAGTTCTTGAAGAAATGATTGAAAGCGAAGTTCATTTTTCTGGTCCTGTCCGTGCAAGTAAGCTATGAGTGCTCTTGCGACAAGGTTTTTCTCGACAGTTTCTTCACCATAAGTAGTCATCGGAGCTCAGAAGAATCCTTTAGATCTGATGCCAAATGACGTAGAAACAAATTTAACAAAGAGAAAATAAATCTCTATTGGGGGAACCAAGCTCTACTATGGTTGGACCCGAAGAAAACTTGAGAGCAAAACAACTCAAAGGGAAAACAAAGCATAATAATAATCTGTCAAAACTGAAACTACTAGGGGTCTCCTCCCACTATCTATAGCTCAAAATTGATTACATATCACGACAAGTGAATGTAACTCGCTTAATAATTAACAAAACCACCTATTAAATAGTGAATACTAAAAATAAACAAAGTAATTAAAGTAAACAACAATAACAAAACAAAAACAATAATGGAAGTAAACAATATGAAACTTAAGCTCCTGCATCATCTTCTGTATTTGTTACGTGATTTAGATCGACTTCTTTGGTAGTTCTTCTTCCTTTCTTTTGTTATACCTCGAACCAACAAGCTCTCACCAGAGCTATTTCCACCATATGAATCGTTGTGTTGCCTCTTCAATTCTCAAGATTGTAAGGCCGTCTTTACTTCATCTATAGATAGTAAACTCTTTCTGAAAATTACAGTATTTGCTAAATTATCATAAGATATCGGCAGGGAACTAAGAAGAATAATGGTTTGATCTTCGTCATCTATCACAACATTGATATTCTTTAAAATAAGAATAACTTGATTAAATTTTCTAGATGTCTATAAATAGATTCATCTTCTAGCATTTGAAACTGTATAATTGTTTATTCAAGTAGATATGATTATGCAAAGATTTTATCATAGATTGACTCTCTAGTTTTTCCTACAACTTGTTGGTAATCTTTTCTTCTGAAACTTCCTCTAATGCTTTGTCACCCAATGATAATAAAAGTGTGCTATAAGCCTTTTTCATTATCACTTGTTTTTGTACAAATGTTAAATCATTTGACAATTTTGCTTCTTTTCCTTGCGCCATCTCACATTCTTGATGCGTGAGAAGAGCAAGCATCTTCATTCGCTGCAAGTTAAAATTATTATTATTGATAAATTTTTCTATATCAAATTTTGTTGAAATCATAGCTTTGATACTAATTGTTGTAAAATAAGGATGTCTGATGAAAGAAATTAATTGAAGAATAAATAAAAGCTTATACGCAAGTCTCTCTCTCTATATATATATAAGTTCTAAATCTATTACCTAAGAAATTTTTTTATATGAGACAATTGTATTGAAAGATGTGCACTTTGATATTTTCAAGATAATATTATTTATCTTTTAATGAAAAATGGGTCCTTTACTTGGAAATATGTCAAATAGTGAATGAAAGGGTTTTCCACATCACCAATCACTTATGAACCTGTCATGTAAAAATTTCTCCTTACCTAACTGTACCAGCGGATTTTCCAGTTGGATTTCTAATCATTTATTTAGTTGCATCCTTTTTCATTAGCAACCGTAGTTCTTTGTTTTGATCATATCTTTAATATCTCTTTTAATGACTTTGAAGAATGGAAGTAACAACCAGAGGAGAGATTCTAGAGGATAAACTTGCAAACCAAGCACTGCAGAAAGGATTGCTACTTGAGTTCAAGAAGGATTCTGACAGAGTATTGCTTGCTGTTGTTCAGAGGCCTGATGGAAAGAAGAATTGGATGGTCTCTGATCAGGTTCTTGTAGAAACCACTAATGCGGCATGTTGAATAGGTTGCTAGGTGTTTGAACTCATATTTGTTGCTTCATATGCAAACGAATCATACATACAACAGCTAGTTTACAACAACTTCTTTTCTCTCTCTCTTTTAATGACAGAACGGGGTGAAATCATCCATTAAACCTCAGCAAATTACGTATATTGTTTCTGGTGTCGAAATTTTTGACCATTACGACATTTCAGATTTCATTCGAAAAGCACAAGAAAACTTGGTTTGTTCTTTTACAGACTGACTATAATTTTTTTGTGATAAGTTGGTTTGTTCTTTTACAAACTATGACTATAATCTTTTTTGTCACTTTTTTCCATTTTCGTCCATATGCTGCAAATAATGTTAGTATTGTTGCAGGATCCTACATTGTTAGAGTTTGCCTGGGTTGAGCTTCTTGATAAAAATAAGTCAGTGACGCCAGAAGAATTAGCTGAGGTATCACACTTTCCGAGTTTTAAATAGATTACTTTGGCGCCTTCATTGACAACAGACAATCTGCAGATGCTTTTTGGTAGTACTGAGCCTCTTGAGAGCTATTGTGCCCACCTTTTGCTTTCAAAAGATGAAATATATTTCACCATGTTGGAGAAAAGGGATTTGCACTCTGTATATGGACCTCGGTCTAGTGAGCAGGTGCCTGCTTTTTATCTCATCTTTTTATTCCTGTACATGTGTTGTCAATAAGATTGTCATATTCCATTGTCAATAAAGATCAATTGACACATTCCATTTTCATATTGGTGTATTTGACTTGGTCTGGGCTATATTAATCTTTGAAGGTCTGAATGCGTTGATGAGCTTTGCCAAAGGGCATGTATTATATCAGTTATCAACTTGTCATTACTTTCGAACTATTTTGTAATTTTCCTAATGACTATTGGATACAGTTTTGGTCATGTGAATTTACTGATTCGTTTGTTTAAGCTATCTATAAGAAATTTATGTGGCTATATTATATTGCCTTTAAAAGCATAAACGCTACAGTATTATTTCTAGTTTTTGTTGACTAAGATTATGTGCTAGGAAAAATGCACGGCGTGCTTTAGTTGTTTGAACCTGTTATAGGTGGTTCTAACCAACATTGAAAACATAACCCAAGTCTAGTCTCCTGTCTAACTATTACATGCTATCTCTACTTTCAGTATCTCTGTTAAGTTATTATTAACCCCAACTTGAAGCCTTTCTTTCTGCAAGTTAGGTGGAGGAACTTATTTGTAGAAAACTTGCAAAGGAGGCTGCTGAGAAAGAGTTACAACAGTTTGTTGAGTTATTAAAATCAGCCAAAGCAATGTCTGTAGATGCCAAACCTCCCAAATCATTTTGGTTGAATGAAGAAAAAATCAGAGACAAAATTAAATCTCTTGAATCTTATGCTATTGATGTCTGCAAAAGCAATGACGAGAAGAAAATGGCTGGAATGGTAACTGATTGGACAACTGTTTTTTGCTTGGATATTTCACTTGTTAATTTCTTATTCATATGGCTGGTCAAGAAATATTTACATTTAATTTAGAAAGTTTATATTTAAAGAAAATTTCTTAGTGATGCTACAGAATGCTGGCTATTTTCTCAATGAACATCATCTAATTTTATTTCTCCTCTAATCATTTACATCCTTTCAGATCCTTAAAGCAACAAGCCTGGCAAAAACATCATCATCGGCCACAAATCTCCTAATAGATATTGGGTACTTTCCTGTTCATGTCAATCTTGACCTGCAAAAGCTCAACATCCGTACCGATTATCCTGATGAAGTTTTTTCAGCTGCAAAAGATATGCTGTCGGACTCATTTGATGCAGACGAGGTAGGTTCTAGAAACAAAATTCTTAAAGCCACATAATTATGACCCAACTTATTGTTCTTGTTTGGGTTGTTATTGTTGAAGATGATTTATCTGTATGGTTTTTGGGGGGCATCCTCCAAAAAAATGGAGCTCCATATTGTTTGGGCTTTGGAGAGCCCTTGCATTTGGACTTTATACATACTTTTTCTCCCTCTAACACAATGCAAAGGAAAGGAAAGAATTTATTTTTTTACTGAAAGAAACAAAAGATATGAATTGACTGATTATGTTTCTTCTGAAATTCTTCTTGCTAGGTGCTTATTGCGTTTTTTGTGTTTAGGTTGAAAGAAAAGATCTCACACACTTGAAAGTTTATGCCATTGATGTGGATGAGGCTGATGAGGTATTTTTAAAATTTACCATTTTATACTGTTCATAGTTATTGTTTTTGGTCAGAAAGCTCATAGATTTTATCTGTGTCAAGTTTTTTGTACCTGCTTTAAATGCTGACTGATAAATGTTGGAAGCTTGATGATGCGTTGAGTGCAACAAAGCTGCCAGATGGACGAATAAAAGTCTGGATTCATGTTGCCGATCCAACTAGATTTGTTCATCCAGGGAGCACATTAGACAGGTGGCTCTCAGAAGTCAGAACACTAATTGAAGATAAAATATCTCCTGTTTTGAATCATTTATGATATATTCATCATGTTTAGGGAGGCACTGAAAAGAGGAACTTCTATTTTCTTGCCCACTGCAACATATTCTATGTTCCCTGAAAAATTAGCCATGGAGGGCATGAGTTTGAAACAAGGAGAGCTTTGCCATGCTGTTACAGTATCTGTTGTGTTGCATTCTGACGGAAGGTAAACGAGCATATTCATTTGTAGGGGTGTGCAAAAAATCCGATCATCCGATAAATCCGATCCGATCTGTTGATTTTTCATCCGATCCGATCCAATCCGATGGTCGGATCGGATGAGAATTTTTTCCATCCGTTAAGTGCGGATCGGATGGCGGATTCCACTACGATTCATCCGACCCGATCCGACCGAAATTAATTATATATATTTATTTGATTTTTTAATATATTTTTTAAGTTAAATAATTTTATGTTATGATTTATGTGAAATTTTAATTTTTTTTAAAAAAATACAAAAAATAGAGTTAATTAAGTTTATTTGGTCGGATTGGTCGGATTGATCGGATGCCATCCGAATAGTTTACGGATCGGATTGAGCGGATGTGAAAGGTGATCAGATCGGTTGCGGATTATGATGTTTCAATCCGAGCGGATGGTCGGATCGGATCGGATGGGCATAAAATCAACGGTTTCGATCCGATGAACAACCCTATTCATTTGGCTTCTCCACTGTATCTCCACTTTTGGTATACCATTTAAAGTAAATGGTAGATTGGTATCTATACTTTTTTGTCATATATCAGAGCCTCTTTCATTGCTTCTAAGTTCTAACTTAGATTAAGGATTGAAATATGGAACATATTCACAAATTAGGGTTTTCAAGATTACTAGACAGAGATTTGAACATTTAACCAATTTAAGGAATAGCTACACTACTTGACAATGTTAAACAGAGCAATACATCTTCATGGTACTGTAATATATTGCTAATTACACTTGGATTCGTTGCCCTTCTTTGATGAATTTTTTATTCTATTTGTTCCTTTAGTATTGCAGAATATTCAGTCGATAACTCAATCATTAAGCCAACCTATATGTTGACATACGAGAGTGCAACAGATTTACTTTATTTGAATTTGGCAGAAGAGGCTGAATTGAAAATTCTGTCAGAGGCTGCTACTTTACGGTTACAGTGGCGTTGCCAACAGGTTGATTAATTTAAATTATATCAAATTTGTCCTCGAGTATCTATTTTGGTTTATAGTTTCTGCAAAATTGTTTGTTAATCTTTAAATCACAGTTCAAAATTTCTTACCATGACCATCCTAGTCTTCAACTATTCGAATGCTGTTGTTGGAACAATTTAAATTGTTATGTAATCTTACTATATCCCAAAAATCCAGAAGAAAAATAATCTAGTTTGATCTTTTTATAGTACTTTTGTTGATAACATAACACGTCATAATAAATTATACATTAAAGTCAACATTTATAATTTTTTTTTGTCTTGAAATGGTCGAGATGGAGGCCAATGTATTTTACCTGCAGTAATATGTACGACAGGGATGATAATGTATGTATTTCTGCAATGATAAATTTTAGCTTACTAGATAGGTCATTTCAAACCCCCCACCAGCCCTCCCAAATAAAAAACTCATATAGGGGCAGGAAACTAGGTCAAATGTTTGGATTTGCATTGTGCACTTCTTTTTTATGGATGTACTGGAGAATGAGTTCTTGAATTCTTCTGTAGAATGAGGATTTCAACATAGTTCTGTTTGCCTATATTCTGAAACATTTAAACCTCTGTGCATGTTTAGGGTGCCGTTGACACAACCACGTTAGAAACTCGCATTAAAGTGCCCAATCCAGAGGATCCAGAGCCTGTAATAAATCTTTTTGTTGAAAATCGGGCAGATTCTGCAATGCGACTTGTCTCTGAGATGATGATACTGTGTGGTGAAGTTATAGCCACTTACGGTTCCTGTAAAAATATTCCTTTACCCTATAGAGGACAGCCACAATCAAATATTGACACGTCTGCATTCGTACATCTTCCAGAAGGGCCTGTTAGAAGTGCTGCCATTGTTAAAGTTATGCATGCTGCTGAAATTGATTTCAGGAAACCTATACGCCATGGAGTTTTAGGACTTCCTGGTTATGTGCAGTTTACATCTCCGATCCGTAGATATATGGATCTCCTTGCTCATTATCAGGTGAGTCACGCTCATGATATTATTTAACGTGGTCAACTTCAGATTGATATGCTGTTCAGTGTTTTCTGAAGTTTACTTCTCCGTCTCATAGCTAAAATTCTATTTCTGAAGCATGCCCGCGATTATTCTATGTTCAAAAGGAAACAAAATAAGTTGTAGGGATGAGTATATCGCTGCTTTGCCAAAATCATGGAATGTGTCTGTTGTATGCAGGTTAAAGCATTCCTCAGAGGTAGATCTCCCCCCTTTTCGGCTGGTCAGCTAGAAGGGATGGCATCTATTGTGAACATGAATGCTAGAGTAGCGAAAAAGCTTTCTAGCAGCAGTCTACGGTATTGGATAATAGAATTTCTAAGAAGGCAACCAAAAGAAAGAAGATTTCGAGCTTTGGTTTTAAGATTCATTAAAGATCGGAATGCTGCCTTGCTACTAGTTGAGGTGAGTCTATAGTAGTTTGTGGGTCTTGAATATTGGGGCTATTTGTAGGATGTGTAGTGAAATTTATCGTTGAGCATAATTAAGTTGTATATGGACTGCAGGTCTTTTTTTCCTTTTTTTTTTTAATTTGGTCAGGCTTGAGAAAAAGAAAACAAGACTTGTTTATAGACGAGTTGTCATTCTTTTGGGACATTAAATGGTTTATAAATCTGTTCGTTATAGCTCTGGCTTTAACGGCATGGATAAGAAAACAGTCATTGGCAACCACTAAACATATTAGTGTATCAGTCCCATTTACTGAAATATGATGCTTCTGTCTGAAGCTCTTTCACATCAGAAACGGTTACAGCTTGCATTTTACTGAATGTGAGAATGGATTAGATAGTAATGCCTTGTCCAGTATATTACATTTTTTTGGGGGTCAAAGAGAGTATTACATTGTTATTTGGTAACATATTATTTAGGAAAAAGTACGTGGGATGCGTGCATGCACAGGCTTTGAGATGGTAAAGTGCATGTTATGAATTAGCTGATGGAAAAATTGAATAGAAGAGAACCCATCTGATTTCAAAATAACATTTTTAAAGCCCAAGATAACGAAGTGAGACTGGGTTATAGCCAGAAGTGTAGTGAACCCTTGTAGAAGTACCATAGTTTGACTTTTTTTATCTTACCAACAGGAAAAATTTCATTTCAACTTTCTTTCATGAATAGTCCTTTGTTTGATAAGGCTTGAAATTATTAGTATCCGATGTTGATAGGTATTTACATTCTTTTTGTGCTAGTCTGATTGTTGAGTGAATTCTAAATGTTGCAGGTAGGACTTCCAGCCTCAGCATTAGTATCTTCTGCACAAATCGGGGACGAAGTAGTGGTTCGAATAGAAGAAGCACATCCACGAGATGATGTACTTTATCTTAAAGAGGTTGTTTCTTAAGGGATATAGGGACCTCTTGGTTGGAGACTAGCATCAAAGAGAGAATTGATAGATTGTGAGATTTTAAAATGCTGCTGGATTTATTTTTATTGATACAGATCGAAGAGTCAATGTATTATCACCATTTGTCAAACGTGAAACAGCAGAAAGATGCCTCAAGTCAGTATTACGATGCAAGAAATGCTTGAGGATTCTTCAAAGTATATGCTGTTATCCAATTTTTTCTATGGGATAATGGTGCTAGTAGCAGCTATTTCTTGAGATAACCAATCCTCTATTCTGTCGAATGGTCAAAGCTGTGTAGCTTGTAGTAATGTTTCAATAGTTTACATCATGGATTCTCGGTCAAGATAAGCATAAAGATATTTAGGATTGGTGTTGTTTGTACTGCACCTAGCTCAGTAGAGGGCACAAAGCATCTCGAGATATTTATGTAGGGTTTAGGGGTAAGACATTGATGCTTAAGCTAGTTCCTGACTAGACATGATGGTCTTTTCCTGACATGTGTACATTTTGCTCTCCTCAACTTTCGAACCCAGGACCTAGCCCTTAAGTAGACCTTGGGAAGCAAGTTGGTACAATCTGGACTAATAGTTTAGATAGTACCAAGTTACTCTTTGTAGACTTTCAGAGAATATTATTAGTGTTATACAAGCTGTATAACTAGTATAAATCAAACTGTATTTTAATATATTGATACCTTTTGTTATATTCCTAGAATTAGTGTACATTTGTCTAATGTTTTATTCCTATTTATAGGATTGTATTATAGTGTTATAATAATCAAAATTAACAGAGAATGAAGTAAAGAATACATATCTCTCGGAATAACTTCAACATGGTATCAGAGCATTTCTGAAATCCAGAAATCCAATTTTGTGTTATATCAATTCTGAAATCCAGAAATCTAGACATTGATTATTACTTATTTTCTTCCCATTGTTGAATACGTCTGATTTTGTCACCACCACCAACCACCATCAGACCAATCATTGTCATCATAGTCAGTGGCTTTCTCAGACCAGTCGCATTCTGTCATTGTTGTCTTGCAGTCGCATTCTGTTATCGTTGCCTGGTGTCAATCGTCGTCTTGCAGTCACATTCTGTCATCATCGTCTGCATCAGTCATTGTTGCCATTGTCAGTCATCATCGTCGGTATCAATCATCATTGTCGTCTACTTCAGTCCCAATAAGTCTCGCAGTCGCATTCTTTTTTTTTCTTCTTTCCTAAATTTCCAATACTCGTAAGATGTTTTTAATATATCCCTACCCGACCCGGTTAAACCCTATTCGACCCGGTTAAATCCCACCAGACCCGACCCGATTAACCCTACTCGACCCGGTTCAATAGATTATCTAAAAAAAAAACTAACCCATAAATTTCAATCCCCGTATAATCTACAATTGAAATAAATGGCCATAGGAAAATCTATAATTACTGGTTCCATGGACAATAGTCTTATGCCCATCACCAGTCACAAATTAAATGGGCACAATTATTTTCAATGGTCTCAATCTGTCATGATGTTTATATGCGGAAAAATGAAGGATGATTACCTTACTGGCAATGCCACAGCTCCAAACAAAGACGATCTACAATACAGAACATGGAAATCTGAAAACAACATGGTGATGTCTTGGTTGATCAATTCCATGACAAACGAAATTGGAGAGAATTTTCTTCTCTACAAAACCGCCAAAGGAATATGGGATGCAGCCAAAGACACTTATTCCAGTTCTGATAATATGTTCGAACTATTTGAGATCGAGAGTATCCTTTATGATCTTCGTTAAGGAGAGTTGTCGGTTACACAATACTTAAACTTTTTCACTCGATGTTGACAGCAATTAGATCTCTTTGAGGTTCACGAATGGACTTGTCCAGCAGACAACATCTTGTACAAACAGATTATTGACAAGAAACGAGTTTTCAAATTTTTACTAGGGCTCCATAAAGATCTTTACTATGTGGGCGACAGAATTCTCGGAACAAAACCTTTGCCCAGCATTCATGAAGCCTTCTCTGAAGTTCGTCAAGAGGAGAGTCGAAAGAAAGTAATGATGGGTCCTCAATTTACCATTTCCATGATTGGAGAAGGATCTGCACTTGCCATTCGAGGCCACCAGCACTCTCATAATACAAACAACCGTCCTCGTCGTGGATGACCTTGGTGTGATCATTGTTGTAAACTTGGTCATACTAAGGAAACCTGCTGGAAAATTCATGGTAAGCCCACTGATTGGAAACCACCGTTCACACAGCACATCAACAAAGAAAGTCATGGCAAAATTGCCTCCAAATCTCAAGGCACTGAGTCACCTGAATCTGCTCTGTTTAGCAAGGAATAGATTGATCTTCTCCAGAAATTATTTGGACAATCCTTGACCACATCATCTGCCACTATAGCTTAATCATGTAACATCTTCAATGCTCTTAGTGAGAAACAGGTTATGAGACCATGGATTGTTGATTCTGGTGCTTCAGACCACATGACAGGTGATGCTTCTCTTCTCATGAATCTTAAAATCTACCAGAATGGACACACAGTCCGAATTGCCGACGGTTCAATATTCAAAGTAACAGGAATTGGTTCAACCAAAATTTCAAACTTCTTTATTCTAGATTCTGTCATTCTTGTTCCTACACTTGATTGTAATCTTGTATCAATTACTAAACTCACCCGTGATAAAAATTGTATGGCTAATTTTGTTCATAATCTATGTGAATTTCAGGACTTGGATTCGGGGAAGATGATTGGCAGTGCTAAGGAATGCTCGGGACTCTGTCTCCTCAGCAGTGAAGAACCTTCAGCAAGATAAGCCCACCAAGTTGTATCCAAAGTTTCTAATCAGAATAAAACTTTGTTAAACCTTAAGTCCAATAAAGATGGTGAAACATGTTGAATCACCATCGTTTAGGTCATCCTAATTTCAAGTATTTACATAAACTTTTTCCTTCATCCTTTAGAAATAAAAATTCAGAAGTTTTTCAGTGTAAAGTATGTCAATTTTCAAAACATGTTAGAACTTCATATCCTCATCTTCCACATAAAAAATCACATCCTTTCTCATTAATTCACACTGATATTTGGGGACCTTTTCGAATAAAAAACATCACAGGGACACATTGGTTCATTTCATTTGTGGATGATCATACTCGAATCACTTGGTTATTTCTAATGAAAGAAAAATCTGAAGCATGTCAATTTTTTAAAAATTTTAATACCATGATTCAAACCCAATTTCAAACAAAAATCCAAGTATTGAAATCCAACAATGCTAAAGAATACTTCACTTCCACCCTTACTGATTATCTGTTAAGTCAAAGGATTGTCCATCTAAGCTCATGTGTTGACACACCTCAACAAAATGGGGTGGTTGAAAGAAAGAATAGGCATATTCTCGAGGTAGCTAGATCCCTCATGTTCACAACTCATGTCCCTCAACATTTTTGAGGGGATGCTGTTCTTACAGCTACCTATCTTATCAATAGGATGTCATCTCATGTCCTCTTGTTTAAAACACCTCTCAATACTCTACTTGAGTCATACCCATACACCAAAATCGTGTCCCACGTTCCCTTTAAAATTTTCGGATGTTCTGCTTATATCCATATACATCATAGTGGCAAACTTGATCCTCGAGCCATCAAAATGCATATTCCTAGGGTATTCATCATACCAGAAAGGATACAAATGTTTTTCTCCTATCACAAAACGATTCTATAATACAATGGATGTCACATTCTTTGAACAATATCCGTACTATTCCAAATCTGTCATCCAGGGGGAGAACATAGGCAATGAATACCAGCTTTCGAATATCATAAGCACTCAGTCTCCCACAAATCCTATTCCGTAACTTCTAGAAAGTGAATCAATATCTCAAATAAATACTCTTACTACTCCCAATGAACCCTTAACTTCTCTACCAACAGATCCAAACTTCCTTATCCTGAACAATGATCTCCTTGTCTACTCTAGAAGGAAAACAACTCAAGAAAGAGCAGAGAATCGAGCATATCTTGAGCCAATCCAGGAATCCAACCCGCATACAGGCCACTCTGACAATTCACAAGGTAACACCACTGAACCTCATATTATTGAATTACCTCCTAATGATTTGAATTTGCCAATTGCTATAAGGAAAGGTGTAAGATCATGCACAAACCACCCCATCTACAACTTTGTTTCCTATAAAAATTTCTCACCAGAGTATAAGGCATTTATCAGTAATCTTGATCAGATAAAGGTTCCAAATTCTATCCATGAAGCATTTTAGATACCTGAATGGAAGACAACTATTCGTGAAGAACTTAATGCCCTAGAGAAAAACAAGACTTGGGAGATCACAGAACTACCATCGGGAAAACAAATTGTTGGGTGTAAATGGATCTTTACAATCAAACACAAAGCAGACGACAGTGTAGAAAGACTCAAAGCTCGCCTTGTGGCTAAAGGATTCACTCAGACATATGAGCTTGATTATCAGGAGACTTTTGCACCTGTAGCAAAACTCAACACTATTTGTGTTCTTCTCTCCATAACATCTAACTTGGATTGGCCTCTCTACCAATTTGATGTCAAGAATGCATTCCTTAATGGTGATCTCGAAGAAGAAGTCTACATGGACATTCCTACTGGAATTGAATCTTATGTTCCAACTAATAGAGTCTGCAAACTTAAGAAATCCTTATATGGATTGAAACAGTCTCCATGTGCCTCGTTTGATAAGTTCTCTAAAGTTTTGAAGAGATATGGGTACAATCAATGCCAAACAGATCACACACTATTCGTCAAACACTTCTCCAATGACAGAATAGTTATCCTAATTATGTACGTAGATGATATTGTTCTAACAGGTAATTCTACAATTGAGATGAATAAACTCAAAGAATTCCTTGCCAAGGAATTTGAGATCAAAGATCTAGGTAATCTCAAATATTTTCTAGGGATGGAAGTAGCACGAACAAAAAGGGGCATATCTATGTCTCAAAGGAAATATGTACTTGATCTTCTCAAGGAAACTAGAATGATGGGGTGTAAACCAGCAGAAACTTCGATGTATTCTACAATAAAACTCGGAATCAAAGAAAATAGTACACATGTGGACAAAGGTCGTTATCAAAGATTAGTGGGAAAACTCATTTACCTATCTCACACTAGACTAGATATTGGTTTTTCAGTAAGTGTTGTAAGTCAATTTATGAACAGTCCCACTGAAGAACACATGGAAGCGGTCTATCGTATACTCAGGTATCTCAAGATGACACCAGGAAAATGATTATATTTCAGTAAGAATCTCACTAGAAAAATTGAAGTCTTTGCATATGTTGACTGGGCAGGCTCTATAGTGGATCACAGATTTACCACTGGATATTGTATATTCGTATGGGGAAACCTCATAACTTGGCGAAGTAAAAAACAGTCAGTAGTCGCTCGAAGCAGTGTAGAAGCTGAATTTAGACCCATGACTCATGAGATTTGTGAAGAAATGTGGTTAAGAAGACTACTCAATGAACTAGACTTCACAACTCTTGAACCTATCAGCATGCATTGTGACAATCAAGCTGCAATAAGAATTGCAAAAAATCCAGTTCATCATGATCGAACCAAACATGTAGAAATTGATCGTCATTTCATTAAAGAAAAGATAGATGGAAAAATTGTGGACCTACTATATACATCTACTAAACATCAAATTACAGATATCCTTACCAAAGCGTTACCTCGAACGATTTTCAAAGAATCGAGTTGCAAGTTGGGAATGATTAATATCTATTACCAACTTGAGGAGGAGTGTAGACTTTCAGAGAATATTATTAGTGTTGTATAGGCTGTAGAACTAGTGTAAATCAAGCTGTATTTTAATATATTGATACCCGCTGTTATATTCCTAGAATTAGTGGACATTTGTCTAATGTTTTATTCCTATTTATAGGATTGTATTATAGTGTTGTAATAATCAAAATTAACAGAGAATTAAGTAAAGAATACATATCTCTCGGAATAACTTCAACACTCCCTAATAAGGTCTTAAGGGTCGAGATTGGGGTTCAAAACATGAGAAGAGTGAAAGAAATATGTGCTAGGCTATGATTGTCTCACTGTGAACATAGATCGGTGCAAAACATCAAGGTCAGAACCTTGGAAATCACATGGATATCACGAGATCGGAGAACTCCGGTACAAACATATGGAACTTTTATTTGTCGAAAATGTGCAAGTTTTGAGCTAACTTTGGTCTAAAATGTGCATTGAAAGATACCTCTGATGCAGCCAAAGATTGTTTAATCATTCACATTGCATGTGGAGTGTGATTGTTTTGTAAGAACCAATTATAAAGACTTTCGCAAGAAATATCGGACAGTATAATTCTATTATCTTTACAAAATAGTCTTTTGTGCCTTTTTTTGTAAATGTATCTGATTTATATTAACTTTTCTAATTGGTATGAGTATGAAGTGTATTTTCATTTAATGTAATGGATTTGAACTATTTTTCGTCCTCATCAATGTATTTTATATACGTAATTTATTTATAATTTTATGAATATTATACTAATTTTTATTTTTTTTATCGGTTAGAGGAGCTGTGCCCCTTCTTCTAAACCTGATTTACGTCTACCCTGATCGGAGCCCTATAAAAAAAAAACTGGGAAGAAGATTAAGCTTACTCTCAAATACTTGTTTTATGAATTTCATATAAAAGTGACTCATCTGTTATTTATTCACGCATGGTAACTACTAGTTTTCCATCAAAAAACACGTTTTTAGAGTGTGAACAACTGAAGATGCATAAGATGAAAGTTTTTCCTGTTTGAGGATAAGTGACAACATGTATCTCCATAATTCCTAGACCTAAAATACCAGTGGTGGGACAAATAAATTTATATGTTGGTATCAGCTTAAAGCTTATGTTAGTGTAACCTACTGTGATGACAATAAATATGGGCAAAATGGGAAGGTTATATATGTGACTTTATATGGCCTACAATTATTGTATAGAGGAATGGACAAAGAGATCTATAGAAATGGACAAATCATGTTCTAAATTATCAGATAGCTTTTTATTTTTTTAGATTTGGCTAAAAATGTATTCGAATCATGAGTGCGGTGTACAAATTCTATGTAATTTGTATACAAGTTACGTACATAACATGTATAGAGTAACATAGTTAAAGAAATGTAATTTTGGACAATTTTCAATCATACTAAACATTCATCCAATGCAAAAAAAAAAAAAAAAAAAAATTGCTAATTTTATTATTTTCTGTTACAATTTATACTTATACTTTGTAAGTATTTCAATCAGATATTTTGATAATAAAAATAACCAAATTGATAAGAATATTTGAGTAACTTCACGTGTTAAATAGTAAGAATATTTTTTAGAAAATTTTAAATTTTATAGTTTCACATAGTTCAAATTTCATACTAATATAACTTATTTTCTGTACGAAATAATTGATTAAAATATTTTATAATAATAAATTATAATAAAAATATCAAATTAAAAAAATTCACTTAATATTAAAACAAACATATTTTAGGACTTAGAATTACAAAGTGAAATATAATGATCTGGGTAAAATGGAAATTGAATTTGTAAAAAATGTTGAGATGGGTGTCCCATCAGATAAGGTTGGACACTTGCACCCACGTGCCTCATGTTCTCATTTATTGCCATTTCTCTTTTCTCTAATTCCTTTCTCATGTGCTCCTTCGTGCTTCTGTTTCTTTTAAAAATTGATTTTATATTTATTTATATGTAGTTTTCTTACACATTATTTCATGAATATTACTCGCAAATTATGCCTTTGTACTTAAAAAGTACATGGTTTATGACAAGAGAAATATTAATATCTCAAATTAATATATGTATATGTTTGTAACATTGTAAGGATGATTTCTTATATTTAATATTTTATTTTATTTTAATATAATATGTGTATATATAATAACTTAAAACATATAATATTTTATATCATGGCTATCGTATTACAAACTTCATACTTTATTAATTTTAATAAAAACATATCAAGTCATAAATTATTAGTATTATATTTAATGCAATAGGCATGCTCTATCTAATTTATTTAAGATTTTCTAAGAAATTAAAGATAATGTAAAATATATAAAAAAAACTATTATTTTATTTTAATTTACAATATAATTAATTCTATACATGATAACAAGACAAGTTCGCATCAGACAGATAAATAAAGAATATTCTTTTCATATTAGAAAGTCAAATTAAAGTCGGTTAGGGTTTTTTTTCTTTTTTTAATTGAAAATAAGGTTAATAACTTAATTGTACCAAATTGTTTAATTAATTAAGAAGTGTATTTATTAGAAAGTATATTTATTAGTCATTAAGACCTTCCTAATCTTACAAATTGTTTCAATATTATAATTAATGTGATAATTATTTATTAATTAAAAAAATTATATTTATTTTTTTAATTAATAGATAATTGATATATTAATTATGTTATTATAATAAATTATTATAAATAAAAAATTTGTTCTTCAATAAGCTATTATTGTGCATAATTTTTTTATTTGATATAAATTTATTAATTAAAATTATTGTATTACTGAATATAATTTCATCGACAAGTTGGATTTATTTATTTATTTTTTTGTAATTTAGTGATGAGCTAAATTAGAAAGTAGAAATCCCTTTGAGATATTAATGTTCGAAGGAAGTTGGGATTTAGAGTACGTACTTTGCTTAATTTATTTAAATAAAAAATACTTTTGCTTATTTTATAAATAGAATATAAAACTACTTAAACATTAGATTAATTGTTAAAGAGCATTTATGGGGTGTCAATTTGAAAATATGAATCTAATATGATAGACATTAATTTTTCTTAAAGGTATAATTAATTACTAATTTTCTAATAGGACTGACATTAATTTTCATAAAGTTATAATTAACTATGTTTATAAAATTATAAAACTATTTTATCATTATAAATAAATATTTTTACCAGGAATCATTTAATTTTTCAATAATATTAATTAAATATACGAATTTGGAACAAAAATATAAACGAACACCAAAATTGACACCATTAAGCGTGGCTCTAGGCATGAAGTACATTTAGTCACTTAAAATGTGTGATCGGTACATTTCTATTATTATTATTTTTGTTTTAGTATTTTTTTTACTTCAATTCTCAACTAACACATATAAAATAATTATAATTAAGATGTTGATATATATTTTGATCAATTTTTACGATAATTATATCTCTGAATTAATCAAATTTATTAAATTTATTGTTAAAATTTATATTAATAAATTAAATAGAGATATTTTATGTATTTAAGTTAAGAATAAGAATCAAAACGATACTAAAATAAAAAATATGAGTAATATATATTAATTTTAAACGTGTGAGTAGTATAATTATTTAAAAAATATAAAAATAATTATTTCAATTTATTTAATAAAATGAAAAATTCTCCTTCTCCTACACATTAATTAAATTATCGACATGATTTTCTTTTAATTCTTGTGAACAAAATAAATTTATTAAACCAAAGGGAGCTCAAGAGGAAAGGAGAGCAATTAGTGAAAAGTAGTCGCTGGTGGGTTCAGGGTTGTGGTTGTGAACTGTGAATACGTAAATTATTTAGTTGATAGATATTAGATAATATAATAATATTTTTTTATCCTCATGTAACAATATACATAATTTAATTAATTTTTAATAAATAATTTCATAATTATTTTAAAATATTGTATCCTAATTTTATATTAAATTGATAATTAATAAATCATTTAATACATATATTAATTTAATGCATATCTCATTAAATTTGATAATAAGTCATGGGAAAATATTGTTTTGTCCGAATCGTGCAAATGGAATGCATTAGAGTTATTAGTAAGTATAAATTATTAAGAATCATAAATAAATTAAAAATAAGAATATTATCACATAAATTTATATTAATATTAATTATAGGTCGACATATGAGACAAAATAACTTTCAAAATTTTAAGGGGGCCAAAATGAAAAAAAGATATTAACTCATTCCTGCTTATAAACCAATTGGGATTAGGATGATTTGTTTTTACTTTTATTTTGTGTGTTTATTTTTAAGTATTAATAATATATTTTTATTTATATTAATTTGAAGTTAATTAATAATGTAGTTCTTAAATCTTATAAGTAAAAATAATTAAAAACATCATATTCTATATACTATAAATCTATGCTTGTTTATTTTTATTTTTAAATCTTAAATATTTATTATTACGTCAAATATATATGATCATTTAAAAGTATTAATAAAAATAATATTTTAATCTTAAATTCCTTTATATTCAATTTAAGAGAGAAATTGGAAAAGACCAAAATGAAAGCTTAAATCCAAACTATATTTATTTATTTTTATTATAAATTAAAATGAACTATAAAATAAATAATAAATATGTATGTCATGTGAAGTAAAATAAATGTTAGAATAAAAGGATTTGATATAAGAAGGAGTATATATAGAGAAAGAGAGAATAATGATATGTTATTCAATTTAAATGTTAGGTTTTATAGTTTATAATTTAGAATTTAAATTTTATGAAGAAAAAAAAAACTTCAATAATGAATTAAAAGACACATTTTATGGAAAATAATATTCATTTATTAATAATTTCATTTTACTTTGATGATTATTTAAGTAAATATTAAACTTAATATTATTTTAATTTTTTAATATATATATATATATATATATGTATATATTAAAAACAATTAATTAATAAGCATATTATCTTTATAATTATTTTTGTTAAATATAAATAATTATTATATTAAATATTTTCAATATATATATAATCATATAAAATAATAAATTTTCATAATATAAGTAAATAGTTTAAATTAAAGAAAATTTATTAATGCATTTTCTATAAACAATCAAATACAAAAATAGAGGAAAACATTTATTTAGATCACTTTATTTTAATAAATTGAATATATTGTTTATTTTAATTTAAATGTAAATATTAATTATTTTAGGTCAGTTTTAATGATTTTATTTTATTTTTATTTTTTAAATATTTTGAGGTATTTTTTTCTTAATTTCAATTTTTTTTATCAAAAAATATCTAAAAAACTAAAATTGTTAAGAAACAATTAAAATATTTAAAAATATAATAATAATTTTTTTAAAGTTTATTAATTTTTTCAAAAATTAATTGATATATTTTATTTATAAAAATAGAATGATAATAATATCATGGTATCATAAAATATATCTTGTATTTTGTGTGCTAAAAAATACAAATTATAAAAAATATATCTTATTTAGTCATAAATGAAGGTATAATGTTTTTTTCCGAAAGAATAATTCATCAATTGGAATTTAAAAAAGTAGCCATATTTTCATAATTTAAATCAATATTATTATAATAATAATTAATTTATTAACGACTTTCCCTTGATTTGGCGTAAAAAATTGATAATCATATGTGTATTTTCAATAGTTATGAATTATACAAACTTTTTCAACTATATTGTTTGAGTAATAAATATTATTATTAAAAAAAATGGAAATATTTATTTTACAAAAAAAATTTCAAAAATCTATAATTTTGAAAGAAAAAAGAAAGAAAGAAAGAAAGAAGATTTTAGCCTAGAAATTATAATTCTCTTTTAGAAATCGTGGACAAGGTAGGTGCGTGAAAGGGTTCGGCTTTGCAGCGAACGCAAGACACGTAAGTCCCAATTACGGTTATGCCAGCTGTACGTAGGGTCCCATATTCAGTGTACATATCCCCTGTCCTACCATGTTACTCTCTTTCTTTCTTTCTTTCTTTCTTTCTTTCTCTCTCTCTCTCTCTCTCTCTCTCTAATAAAGAATTCCCTTCCCTATTCTCATTGTCCATTTAGTCTTGGTCGACTACAAATCACGTAAATTTATACTTATTTTACTATTGTACTTATTAACGTGCATCTCCTGGTTTCTCTTGTTAGGTGACGTTTTGGTAAGTTTTATTTTTATAATTTAGATTTATTAACAATATTTTAGTAAAGCGTTTTTGATATTTTTTTATGAAAAAATTTAATTGAATTGAATTTTATTAATATCAAAATGATAGATGTTTACTTAAAAATAATTTAATAATTAAAATTATCTTAAAATAATTAAAATATTAAAAAATATATTAAAATGTATTAATTTAAAATAAAAATATGAATATATTTAATTTATAAAAATAAAATAATTCTATATATATTTTTAGTAACCATCTATGAGATGCTTAGACCTGTTTGGTATAATGATTTAAAAATAATTTCTGTACTTAAAAATAAAAATTTACTTTAAAAAATTATAATATGTTTGGTCATTACTTTTGTGTTATTATTTTTTAAAATAATACGTTTTAAAAAATAAAAAATTATAAAAATTTAAATATTTTCTTATTATTTTTTTAAAAATTAAAAACATACATAACATTATTTTTTTTTCTTTTCTTTGATAATTTGGTCAAAGTTTTCTACAAGCTTTTAGTTTTGTTTTTCTTAACAATAGTTTTTTAATAATATTTATCAAATTGTAGTTATCATAATCACCAAATTTTTTTTTAGTTTTTAATAATATTCATCAAATTATAATTATTATACTTATTATATTAATTAATTAAATTATCATATTATCAGAAAAACAATATAATCATATTTTTTTATTATTTTTATGTCTTTAAAAATTATTTTTTAAAATATTTACCAAACATTTCATTATTTTTAAAAACTATGAAAAATATTTTTAAGCCTAAATATTTATAAATTTATGTACATAACTTTTACATTAATTATAAAATATTATTTGTAATTTTTAAATTAAAAAAATATTTTAAAAAGGCATATCACTTAACAAATTACAATTTGATATAAATATATATTATATTTAAATAAATTTAGAATTTCTCACCCCAGTAATATAAACATGGTAAAGAATAATAGCGTATTTTTTTAATTATATTTTCTTAATAATAAATTTATTTAATAATAATAATATTATTATTTAGTAATATTAAAAATAAAATAACTATTTATTTAATTTTTAGGATAATTCTATTATTATAGCTTATTTTTAACAATATTTTTTAATTTTAAAAACATAAATAAAAAAAATATTATAGGTTAGATTCGAAGTCATTTCCATAATAATAAGATATATAAAATCACAGTCACAAATCAATTACTTATTAAATAAAATATTTAATTATTATAATAATATTATTTTATGTTAATTTGTAATTTTATTGTTGTAATAACAAATTTAATATTATTTTTTATTAATATTTTTAAATTAAGTGCATTAATTAGAAAGGGTAATAATTTCTGAACCCTGGCGTGAAAACTCCATAAGTACCTTCACCTTCTTCTCGTTTTCCATTCGCTCCAAAACTCTCTCGTGTCTCAACCTAACCAAACCATCACGCTCTCTCTCTCTCCCTTCTCCAAAGAAACCCAGTAATGGCTTCCATTACTACACTCTGCATTCTTCTGCTAAGCTCCATTTTCATGGTGGCTAATGCTAGAATCCCAGGGGTTTACACTGGTGGCTCGTGGCAAAGTGCCCATGCTACTTTCTATGGCGGAAGCGACGCCTCTGGAACTATGGGTACTCTACAATCATACCTAAAACTAATGAAATTTAGTTCTACTCCATCAATGGAATTTGTACCCAATTGTTGCTCTGTTTTTCATCAGTCGTGTTTCAAAACCATCTTCAGTTCTGAATTTATTTAGCACAAAACATTGACAAACATGCAATAAAGTCTCCCTTTTCCTTATCAATTTAGTAGTTCTTTGAACTGCATTTCCCACTTTTTTAATTCCACTAAATCCTTCGGGTTCGCTTTGTTTTCATGCTCTTCTAAGTTTTAATTCTTACCCATTAGACATAAGATTGGATTTGTTACTCTCACTACATAGGATGACATGTTGAATTCCTAAAAACCCATATAGGTTTCAGACTTTTGTTGTTCTTTGTATACATTGATTTAATGTCATAATGGTTTTAGCGAGAAAACGAAGTCTAAAGCGAGTTGTGGTACTTGTGTGTGTAGGTGGAGCATGTGGATATGGCAACCTGTACAGCCAAGGATATGGTGTGAACACTGCAGCGTTGAGCACAGCGCTTTTCAACAATGGTCTAAGCTGCGGAGCTTGCTTCGAGATCAAGTGTTCGGAAGACCCCAGATGGTGCAACCCTGGTAATCCCTCCATTTTAGTCACAGCTACCAACTTCTGTCCACCCAACTTTGCTGAGCCCAGTGACAATGGCGGCTGGTGTAACCCTCCTCGTACCCACTTCGACCTCGCTATGCCCATGTTCCTCAAAATCGCTGCCTACCGCGCTGGAATTGTCCCTGTTTCTTACCGCCGGTGAGTATCATGTTAACTTACTCTCTGTATTTTCAGCTTTCTTCTTTTAGCATTGTTTTAAGAATGCGTGATACCATATCCTCTGTTTTTGCCCTTTCAGTTAATTTCGTCTTGATTTAATCTTTTGGTTATTAGTTAAAAAAAAGGAGTTAACAAGTTGGGAAACAAAGTCTAATTCCTCTTTTCAGTCAATTCATTTCATAGTTTTCAAGAAAAGAAAGAAACAGAGTATAGGCTATACGGCTCTAAGCATAGGGAGAATCCTTCAGGGAAAACTTTTTTTCTTTTGGGTAAGCCTCATAAGTTCATAACTTAGCATTGCCCTAGGTACTTTCTGGTTCATGGCCACCAAACAGCAGAAAACTTTGAATTTTCTAGAGAAACAAGCAGGGGAGTAAAAGGGAATCTTATCAGTAAAGTAGCAGAGCCCTTTGAGCATCCTATCCCGTCAGGTTTTATGTCGTTTAACTCCAAATTCTTCGTTTTATTTGTATGTATTTTTTTTTTGATAAAATTAAAAAATAATTTAACGAATAAATTAAGAATGGTTAACTTCTTAATTCAATGAATAAATTAAGAACATTAATTTAAGAAATAAATCAAAAAGTTATCATTCTTAATTTAAGTGTTTGTATTCTTTGTTTTACTACTTGAATTAAAGATTACTTATTTTATTATATTTAATTAAATATTAATTGTTTTACTACTTTAAATAAAGATTTTTTATTTTACTTTTTTAAGTAATTATTCTTTATTTTACTTGTTAAATTAAAGATTTCTTGTTTTATTCTTTTAATTAAAGATTTTTTGTTTTACTCCTTAAATTAAGGATAACAATTTTTTAATTTACTTATTGAATTAAGTTTTTTGATTTATTACTTGAATTAAGAAGTAAATACTAGTTAAATTATTCGTTAATTTTATCTCCAATAAATTTACAAAATAAACTTATTATGCTCTTCAAATGACTATAATGACCTTTTCCCCCTTAAACAATCCATCCGAATTTGTAATATTTGAGATTATTTTAGTATAACGTCATTTCTATATAAAATCAATAATCATCATCAACCATTAATACTAAACTAACCTTACGTATGAACCATCGGTAGTTTCGGGGTTAGATAAAAAGAACAGAGGGTATGATCGTCATTACTGTAATTTTTTTTTTAAATATCTCTACGTATCCACAACCACTCATAAATATATTATTGCACTATTAAATTTGTTGTAATTAATTAATTAATAATATGAATATATTTTTTTTTTCTTTTTGAATTGACAGGGTTCCATGTAGAAAGCAAGGAGGTATCAGATTCACAATAAACGGGTTCCGATATTTCAATTTGGTTTTGGTAACCAACGTGGCAGGTGCAGGGGATATAGTGAAGGTGAGTGTGAAAGGAAGCAAAACAGAATGGTTACAAATGAGCCGTAACTGGGGGCAAAATTGGCAATCCAATGCTGTTTTGGTGGGCCAAGCTCTATCTTTCCGAGTCACGGGCAGTGATAGGCGCACTTCTACTACAATCAACATTGCTCCTCCCAATTGGCAATTCGGCCAAACTTTTACCGGCAAAAATTTCAGAGTCTGATGATATCTCGGATCAACAACTTATCAAAATATCAAACTTCTCCTCATTTACTTTCTTTTGTTGTTCTTGTTAAGTTTCTCGCCCTAAATTTTCCTATATTTTCTCTGGAAAATTTTAGGTGATCATCAAGTTGAAGTAACGTAGTGTTTGGTAAAGTTACTACTTATTGGATGGCTGGGGGGTTTATTTACAAACCCAGTCATCAATCAAATGGTAAATGTGTAAAGGGAACTGAGATTTAAACCATATCCAATATATATTATCTTATATAGTGTTATGTGTTTCTTTCAGTGTATTTTAAATTTGGATATTGAGAATTGAGAGCTTGGAATGGTTAGGAACTTGGATTATCTGAGTTCTATTAAGATCGGAGGAAAAAGAAAACAATATGAAAATAAGGACGAAGGGTGGATAGAGTTTTTTACATTTAATGAAATTATACTTAAAAATTCTAATTAGTTATCACAAATATGTTATTTTGTAAGGATAATGGTTTTTTGTTGTATTTTTTTCTCACGAAAGTGGGACAATACAAGTTTAATATTTTTACAAAATAAATTATTATGATTTTTTTTTATAAATTTAATGGAATTGTGTTGTTAGTTATTCTTAATAGATAAAAAATTAAAATATATTTTTATTAAACTAAACGAACTTAAATTATCATTTTTATAAAATATATTATTACCCAAACAAATAATGATCTCTATTGATTTATATTTCAATTTATTATTTAGTAGTAAACTATTTAAATTAAAATCTATTATATTATTTGTTTATATTTTTTTAATTTTTTGTATTTATGTTTAATATTATCAATTAATATTTTACAATTATGTGATTTTTTATTTTAATCTCATAAATATGACATATTTATGGCTTTCAAATCAAAACAAAATGAATAGAATACAATTACAGCTAGTTTCTCCCATAATTATTAGTAATTGTTCCCTTAATTTCAATTCGTCTATTATTTTTTTCTTTTTGTCAATTTCTTCTCATATTTCTCTATTTGTTGTATATTTATTATATTCTATAATTTTTTATTAAACTTCCATATTATAATATTAATCATGTTTTCTTATTTCAATTTTTTTTATTATCCCATTTAGGTACATTTAAATTTTGTTTTTACGAAAAATATGATACATAAACTTATATCATCTATTACTATCTCATCCTATCAAAAATTAAATATAATAAAATACAATAGGTTTTTAAAATTAATTATACATTATATTTCAATTTATACACATCTTTTGAGTGTCAATTAAGAAAAAATCTTACGTATAATATATTTTATGTTTTCTATTAATATTAATCGTTATTCATTTTTATTTCTATCTTTTTGTTTTTTATAAAAATAAAGAGTCATAATGACTATTTTACCGTGTGTTCTTGCCTTTGTTGTATGCAATATTATCTCATCAATTAAGCTAAATGCGATGTGTCATTCTAACCTTATGGATAGAAGATATTATGTTTGAACTTTAACATTTGTATGCATCCATGTTAGACTGAGTCATAATCTATCCGTCAACACTTAATTGATGAAATGAAAAAATGAACAGTATTTTGAGGCATCATATTATACTTTGTGAAGGAAGGAAGATTAAAATTGTGAAAAAGGCCACAATAGACGTATTTGGAGAAGTGGTTGTATGTTAGAGATTATAGTGAGATGTTAGAGAGAAGATAATACTCAAATCTTTTATTCATCTCATCAATAAAGTATATATATAGGTATATAAGAGATAGTTATTAATATTACATTAGTAAGTACTATAACAAGAAGTCATTGACAACCTAAACATGACATTTTACAATAATAACTCGTTTAACAAAAGTCAAGTCGTTGTCCTGACAATTAATTCGCTTTCCCAACGATCTTAAACAATGAGCTTATCAAGGAGTTTCATGTTTCATTATGGGCTGGACACCCGGGAATGAGATGCATCCTTGCCTTAATCAAGTCCATTTATTATTGGCCTCAACTACGGGATGATGTTGAAGCCTATGTGAGGACTTGTCTTATATGCCAACAAGACAAGATAGAGTAGCATACACTCAGACATTTGCTAGAGCCACTGCCTATCTCAGAGAGACCATGATAAAGTGTCTTAATGGACTTCATCACTTGCTTTCCAAAATTAGAGGGCTTTGGTAGCATCATTGTAGTCATTGATAGCTTCAGCAAGTATGCAACATTCATACCTGCCTTAGCAGATTGCACTACGGATGAAACGATACGATTGTTCCTCAAGCATGTTGTGAAACATTGGGGAATTCCATCCAACATCATGAGTGATCAAGACCCACGATTTACTGGGAAATTTTGGATAGAGAGAGTTATGCATCCCTTGTATGGATGTGGGGTAGAAATGTGGAAAGCCACTTAGTTTCCTCTTTTGAGCCATTTTGTTATACCTTTGTTTTTTTACACCTACTTGGCCATCTTAAATGATAAATCCCACTTACTTTTCACTTATTTTACTTAGTTTCAACTTTGCCTTACTGAACGCTTTTGCTTTGGTATTGGATTTTTTTTCCTATCAAGCAAAGAATGTAAACAAAAAATGGTTCATTAAACTCCCTAATGAAGAAGTTCCCTATTTGGGGAAAGTTTTAATTGATTAATTTTGAAAGGTACAAGAAAAAGGTTCTCTATTTAATGGATAACCATTTTTGGTTATGAGCTTTGTGCTTGAATTAAAAGTTTGTCTTTTAAATGTGTCTTTACTTAAAATGTTCATTCTCTTTTGTCCAAATTTTATTTTGAAAGGTACAAAAAAATGTTCTCTATTTAATGGATAATATCTTTTGATTATGAACTCTATGCTTGAAGTGAAATTATTTCTTTTAAAGGTGTGCCTTTGCTTAAAATGTTGCTTGAATGACCTTTTAATTTCTTATGAGCTTGCACTTACATTAGTAAAAAGAGAGGCTATTTGTGGACTTATGAAATTTAGTTCAATTTGAGTATATTTCTCCATTTGCTTGTTTCACTTAAGCTATTCTTGATGTCATATATAGTAAACATGTTTTCCATAGTACACACTGAGCTTGAAATCATTTTTTTAGTTATACTCAAACTTGATTACATCATGGATTGATAGCCTTATGAATGCTTATGTAGAGTGCATTGTTTAATCTAAATTCACTCTTGATATTTAAACTTGCTCAATCTATTATCTCTTTACTTTTCATTTCTATATGCATTATCTCCCTCATTTTAAGGTGTTTCTTTGACTTTTTGTTAAAATAGGGGAGAATTTTCTATGCATAACTATTTTTTTTTGGCCATATTGTGTGTTCATGGGCTATGAGTATAGAACTACACTACATATTGTTGTCTCACTTACATTCATTTAGGGAGAATGTTGCATAAAATCAAGGGAAGTTGTGCATGTTTACTTGTGGTTGTGCCTATTAGTATGTACCTGTGTAGAGGTAACACGATAGTATGTGGGTTGACTACATGTTTTTATATGATATATTTACAGAATATGTGTTTGTTTCACATGTGCAGGTTAAAAGTATAGATTGAAGTCCCCAAGCTTCAAGTTTACTATAAACAGTGGTGTTGAGTTCCTTGTGTTTCTAAGTGACAGAGGACTGGATGTGTTGATTTATGAAGATAGATGAAGCACTCCAGATAGATGCACTCTGAGTAGTTGTGTCTTTTGGTTTAAGATTTGTGTCATTGTGTTGTTCATGGGAACAAACAAATTTAGGGCATCTTTATGATCATCTCATGTTTGATGAGTTTATTTATTTAGTTGTGTAACATTGTTACATGAAAAGCCAAAGCCAAAGAGGGAGAATGTAAGTCCCGTTGTACTTGTGTTTGTGTGTTGGCTTCCGGTATGCAAAATATGGTGTTTGTTATTTTACTTAGTGTCTTTGTCTTCTTCTATGTAAGAAGGGTCACTGCAAATTATTAATTTACACAGACACACAGTTAAGTAAACTTTGTATGTAAGCATGTTTGCACATACCACGAGGTTGGTTTTCGTAGTATACATACTTGGTTCAGAGTGTTATTTTTCGGTAAGCAAGCATGCGAGCAAGCCAACTTTTTTACTCATGGTTTTTGGTACACACACCACCCTCCTTATGGATCTCTCTACTACCCTTGCCACCACCTTTGGCAAGATGGTCCTCACTACCACTCTTGCCACCATTCTTGGAAAGATGGTTGGTGAGGTGTCTATTGAGGTCACCGGTGAGGTGACCAATCGTTGACAATAAATACCCCTCTCTTTAATTGTTGTTTGATTCAAAAAACTTAGCAAAGCTTTCCAAAAAGTTCATTGATTTTAATTCCATATTTATTAATTGTATCTATAATTGTTAGACATTTGTGTGAGTGTAGAATAGTATAAGTTACTATTTTATGTGGTGAGTGAATACTTTTTTGTGTGGGTGGTATTCAAAGATTGTGTTAGTTTATTCTACACATTATTTTCTATTGTATCTGATGACATCACATCAAGTGGTGTTGTTATGGAGGACAACTAGATTTATAAGTTGAACCAAGTTGTTGCAAAAGCAATAAACATAAGTAGCAATAGGTAGTTAGGACATAGGTCCCGACTGATAAATATAATATTGGTTTTATTTTTTTCAGAGTTGTAACTGCTCCAAAGGATGTTACCACATAAATATAATCTCTATTTTGGTTTATCTCATTATATGTTATGTTATGCATGCTTAGTTGTGAGACTAGTATAATTTGAGTTGAAGTTGTATATGTTAAAACATATTATTATTTAAACTTTGATTAGAACGTATTTGATCTCTCTATCTAACTTTTAATTTGACTATAATTTCGTACTTCGATTACTATTTAATATTTTCATATTATAATGGTATTGCTTTTGTTAAGTGTATTGTTTTCATACTGTTATTTTGTTCGCTATTTGTGGTACGAGTATGTTAAGAGTTTGTATCTCTTTATTCTGATAGTATGTTAAGTTGTGTATTAATTTACTCATTGAGAAACTATGAACTTGCAAAACCAAATAAATAAAATCATATGCATAGGAAATAACAACAATAATACAACATATTAGCTTTCAATTCAATATAAATCACCATCTCTTCAACTTCTTCACAAAGACATTATACACAAAGTTCATATATGATATATCACAATTCATAGATATGAAATGAATTTTAATCGAACATATAAGAAATTTTTCTCGAATTTTTCAACTCATAAGCTCAATAGACTAACTTTAAAGGAATTGAGCTAGAATGAGCAATTTGTTTAATATCTCTAATAGTGCATAAGTTTTTAAATTAGACTTTGTATCGCTTACCTATTTATTATTTCACTCTTATATTCGTTAGGGAGATAAATGACATAAATTTCTATAAATTGGCTTATATTATTCACTTGTGAGATAGATAAGGTCCTTAAAATTAAGAATTAAGTCATTTTGGTTCTATAAATATAAGTTTCATACACTTTCATAGTGAATGAACTCATTTAGTTCTATAATTTAAAAATATAATCAATTAAGTCAAAAAAAATTAAAAATTAAGATTTTTTTAAAATTAAAATTAAAATATTAAACACCCAACCCTTTTCTCTCTTTTCTTATTTTTCCCTCTCTCAATTTCTTTATTAATAAAATATTAATGAAAGAGAGTAAGGAGAGAAAGTGACTGAGTAAAGAGAAAATGAAGTTAGCGTACGAGGAGAAACAAAATGAAAATGTTGAGTTTTTTAATTTATTTTTGTTAATAAAATATCTAAACATTATTTTATTCTTAAAAATTTGAATTTAAATTTTTTGACTTAATTAATTATATTTTTAAATTACATGATTAAATAAACATTATTTTATCCACAAAAGTATAGTGTTTACAAACTGATATCCTTTTTCACTCGTACTTTTAAAGAGTTTTAATTTAGTACATATGTTTCTAAAATCAACAATTGTAAATATCACGTATGTTTATTTGTAGAGTTAAGCTTGTGCATTACAAGTGACTTAAAAATGGCTATTTTTATTATTTTTTATGAGATTGTAATTATTTGATATAAAATATATCAATTAAAATTTTCAAATTAAACTCATATATTGTTTAAAATTATTTAACAAACATTATACTTAAATTATGACTCCTCAAAAATGGAATAAAAAGGAATTATCAATTTCTAAAAATTAGTAACTTTGTGGTAAGAAACAATATAAAAACTATATTTAAAAAACTTCGAACCTTTAGAATTGAGTAGAGGTGTCCATGGTTCGGTTCGGTCCGGTTTTGTCTAACAAATTTTTAATCAAATCGGACTGTTCATATAGTTGAAATCGAACTAGACCAGACCATTTGACTATCTAAAATGTTATAACCGAACGGTTTGGTCTGGTTTGGTCCGATTTGGTTAACAGTTTTGAACAATTAATAATACATAAATATGATTCAGTTTAATATGATATAATTTAATAGGATACAATCAAATGTGATGCTCATTTATCATCATACATAATTAGATATTATTGTTAAATACATAAATACATAAGATGTTATCAAAATCTTAAATAAAAAAAAGATTAGACATGAAGAAATGAATTCCAAATATCTCATTTACAAAGAATTCTTATACATATACAAACATCTAAACTCACAATCAACAACAATATATCATTAGATAATAATATTAAAACTTACCCATTATTAATCATCAATGATCATTGTAGTGTCTTTAATGAATTCTACAATCAAACAAAATCAACATCTTCATAAATCTCTAGGTTATCATTATATTCTGGTAAGAGGACATAGTCATTATTAATGGAAGAACGGAACCAATTTTGACTACATACTAATGTCTCTACCATTTTAGGATTCAAAGAACTCTTAAATGGATCAAGAATGCGCCCTCATGTGCTAAAAGTTGATTCTGATGCAACAATTGAAACTTGAATTACTAACACATCACGTGCAATGAGAGAGATGATAGGAAACCTAAAAGAATTTGCCCTCCACCATTTTAATATATCAAACTTATCCAACATGACATTTTTCACATGGGGTGTTCAAATATTTCTCAACCTCGGTTTTCAACTCCAAACTATTTTTCTCCTCTAAGCGTTTAATAAATTTCAATTTTCTTGCTTCCTCAGATGAAAGAATCCTTACTATTACATCTTGTGATCGAGTCACATTAGATTGAAAATCCTTTCCATGCACTAACATATAGTAAACTTTGAACAGATTCATAAAAGTATTTTTGACATTATCTCTCAATTTTTGAACAATTTCTAAATCATAAATCTCTTCAAATAAGAATTCTAAATACTCTAATTTGTATCTTGGATCAAGTACAAATGCAACATACAATATCTTATTAGTCTTATCTATATTTCCCCAATACTTCTCAATTTGTTTTTTCATGCTAGTAGCCATATTTTTCAACAACAAATCATCGGAACCACACCATGTAAGTATTTGAGATTGAATGTTATGTAGTTATGTAAAATATAATGATTAAACATTAATAAAATGAATTATATATATTTAATCTATAAAGAGAACTTAATGAAAATAATTAAGCTTTAAAAGAGAGGCAATGTACGTAACAATTTAACTAAAATTCTAAGTTCTAATAGTATTAATTAGTTTCCATCATTTAAAAAAAAACTAAACTCTATGAGAAAAGAGTGTTTAGACTTCATGTCATGACACGACGCGACGCGATGAGAGGTGGTTAGTTTTTGGTGGAAGCGATGCGAGGAGAAGTGGCTAGCTGTTGGTGGAAGCGACGCATGAAATAGTGGCTAGCTGTTGGTGGAAGTAACGTGAGGAACAGTGGCTAGCTACTGGTGGAAGCAATGCAAGGAACTGTGGCTAGTTTTTGGTGGAAGCAACGCGAGGAACGGTGGCTAGCTATTGGTGGAAGCGACGCGAGGAGATGTGACTAGCTGCTGGTGGAAGTGCGGACGGCCAGACCCAGAGCCTAGACGGTGAATGCAGAGCACAGAGGAAATGAGGAATTGCGATTTCTAGAATTAAGGTTAACGACTTAATGCCTTAACTCGAAAACAAAAAAATATATATATATACCCGAGTTTATATATAAAAAATATTTATTTAATAAAACCGGTCTGACAGGTTTATAATATTTTATAACTGAACTGGATCGAACCGTTTGATTTATAAAACTGTTCGATTTGGTCTAAATCGGACCAATTTTTCGATTTAAATCGATCTATCCCGATTTTTAGACAACCCTAAATTGAGAAAGAGAAGTTTTATTCATTCCTAAATCATACAGAAACATTAACAATATAAGTGGGCAAAAAGATACTTTATTTTTTTCTACAAAAATTATACTACTCACACATTCGTAAGCATTTTACACTAGTAAACTTGAATCCAAAAATTTTACATACTTAATGTATTTTGCAACGTTTACCTAAAACTCTTTGACAATAATTTTCAATTAATTAAATAATATTATTAATTTAGTTTAAACAAATCATTGAATTAAAATTAAATAATTAATGTTTACCCTCCAAATTTAAGGTAATGATTATGCTAAATACACAATATTATATTAAAATTGATAATTTTATATTACGTGTTATATTAAAAAATTTAATGCTATAACTTTTAGAAGTATCTACGTACATCTATTAATTAATTTGAGTGTATTTAATGTTATTCTTATAGTAATAAAGCAAAAGTAGTGTTATAGACATAGAAATTTGTATTTATTCTTATATCTATATCATTTTTATCATGTCATATATCTATATTATCTAAAAATTAAAAGAATAAAAACCTAGTTGTCTAACAGGTCTAGGCAAATAAATATTTTAATATTGAAATAATTTATTCTCATAATTTTAAAAAATATATACTTTAGTTTCAAAAATTTACATATACATCCTCTAGTTTTAGGCTTTTGAAGGTAAAATATACAGTTTTTTTTAAAATTATAAAATTAAAATATTTAATTAAAAAAATACTTAAAAAAATTATAAGATCTTAAGAATCTTTTTACCAAAAATAAAGTTATTCATCAACTTTCTAAATAATGTTAATAGATGACATACTACAAAAATATGAAATAAAATATTTAAATTTATGTGATTAAATATCACAAAAAGCGAATAAGCATACAACGCCATCTACGTTATGACCCGTAATGTGGAAAGCGTAGGCCGGTTATTGGTCGTCAATGATAGCAACTTTTACATATAGTGTGAATTATAATTGTGATGTCATATATTTATTTAATAAAAATAAATAATAAATAAAGATTAATTTATTAAAATACGTATAAATATAATTATTATATATAAAAATCTCACTCCAAATATAAGAAATCAAATCAATTATAACCCAATCAGGAAAAAGCTAGAACGTCATTATACCTTATCTTCTATTTTATCTAAACTCTGCTTTCGGTGGAGAAAAAAACAAAGGATTTGTAACGTTACATTCGTACTTCATGGCATATAAAAACATCTTTCAATTTCTTTTAAACGTAGCTTCATTGATAGTCATTTTTATTAATATTAGATTAAATTTTTTATTTTTAAAACACATTTAGGTATCAAATTATAAGAAAAAAGTATTAAATTGTTTTGAAATTATTATTTATTATTATAAAAATATCAACTTTTTTTTAATTCTTTTTTGCCCCCTCCATTTTGTACAGCAGGCACAAGAGACAATTAATAAATTAACTTGTGAAGATATATTCAAGCCAACTTGGCAAGTGATAAATAAGTTAAATTTACTTTTTGAAAAAGTGATTCTGTAAAAGCTCCTTGTTCTTATTATATTCGCTTTATCCTTCAATCTTCAACAGATGATATTTTAATGCTTTATATCACATATTTTTGTATTACTGTTTATATGTAATAATTATTTTAAAATTTAAAATAACTGATTTATTTTAATAATACTACTAAAATGAGACAATATAAGTGATTTATTATTTTTTTAAATAACTACATTATTTACCTGATTCAAATTACAAATATTTTACATATCATATCTAAACTACCTGTTCTTAAGTAAGAAGCTCGTTTGCAATATAAGTGATTCATTATTAAAATGCCAATTGCCAAAACAGTTCCATTCCTTCCTTGATTGGGATCAAAATGTGACTTCAACTAAAAATATCCTAAGCACAACCAAACCACCTCCCCATGATTATAAATATTTTATAATTATAATTATTATTACACTATAATAAATTATATTATAATTATTTTTTACCATGATAACAATATATATTATATAATCAGATAAAAATTATGATAAATATTTTAATAAAATAATTTATATTTAAAGTAATATTTAATTTCTTTTAAAATAAAAGTTTTATAAATATCTTAACTTTTTATAAATGTCATATTAGTATCAAAATTATAGAGGATTACATCATTAGTATAATGAGTGATACATCAATGGTCTTTACTCAATATTTAAAAAATATAAAATAAAATACACAAAAAAATTGACAATGATAAAATAATAAATTTACTATTTTTTTTAAAATATTCATTAATATTTTACATTAATCAAATTTAATTTAACTTGTCTTTTTATGATATTTTGAATTAAATTATATTTTTTTAAAGAAATATACTACTAATATACCCTTTAAAAATACAATATTTTTGTGTACTTTTTTAAAAGTAAGATACCAATCGTTACTCAATCCCATTTGTTTTATGTAATTTTCTTATCAATCAAAATAATTTCATTGTAAAAATTTATTTAAATCAATATTTAATTATTTTTATATTTTTCTTGCATTTTTTTAAAATAAAAAAATTAATTTAAGATAAAAGAAAAAATCAAACACATAATTTTAAAACTAAAATTTCAAATAGAATAAGTAACATATCTAATATAATTTTGATTTATACTTATTGATAGTACTAAATTTTTACATAATTATAGAATTTTTGTTCTATAAAATACAACTTCACTTCACAATCACACACATACCTATAAAGGCTGGAAAATAATGATCATGGCAATAACAGTCCATGTTCTATTTTTGTAATACATTGAATATTTCATTGAATGAAGTTTGATTTTTAACTCATTAAATCACCCATAAATAAGCTATAATCCCCGTAGAAAGAATTATAGTTCTCCGTCAGAATTATAAAAGTCTAACACCTGTCTACCAACCTAGCATTCCTCCTCCTAATTCACAGACAAACAATATAGAACAACAACCGAAGGATCTTCACAAATATTTATTAAGCATTATTGACTAACGTCTATTAGATAGCAGCCAATCCCTAATATATGGAGATCTAAAGTACTAGACTGAACTCATAAATTCAATTATATGATGTAAAGAAATCACACTTTCTCATTGGTTTTAAGCATGATAAAAGATCCTGGAAATTCGATAATGGCTCTCCAAGTGACCGGAAAACAATCGGAATTCATAATTTGACTCTACAAATTTACAAGCTGAATGGTGGAGAATCACAAGGCCTAAGACAGGAAGCAGATACTCTTGAATCCTTCAAGCCACTTCTCTTGTTCGACAAAGGCTTAAAATGGCCACCGACTATTTACACGGTTCTCTCTCTACACATCTCTCGTAGCGTCTTTTGAGCTTTGAAGCTGCTCAAGTATTGTTACCACCTCATTCATGTTTGGCCTGAACTTTGGATCCATAGAAAGGCATTGACGTGCAAGGCTAGCTGCATTTTGAGCCTGGCTAATTGAATACTGGCCCTCAAGACGAGCATCAAGAACACGATCAATCCTCCTTTTGTTGGTCAGGTATGGTTTTGCCCACTCCACAAGCTTGTGTTGTCCAGATGGTCTGTTCTTGTCTATGGCACGCCGTCCGGTCAAGATTTCTAAGAAAACAACTCCAAAACTGTATACATCGCTCTTTGTTGTAAGATGACCTTCATAGAGAAATAATTAAAAATAATCAGGATTCGGTAATTTTATCTGAAGCACCAAATTATTCATCAATAAATGTAGCAGGGTAATCCTTCAAAGGTTGAACAAAATTCAACAAGAATTAAAGTTTATTGGTTGCACATAAGCCACTAGATATATCAAGTTCAACTTTGAAAGGTTGATTATGAGTAAATTTTGTGAAATCTCTGAACATTTAGAAGCCCAAAAAGTCTATGAGACCCAAGTGCTATGAGGCTCCAAAGAAAATGTCAACCTTATTGGAATGAGTAGCCCAAATAATTGTCACATTTATCATGGGTTAAGGTCTTTATAAGTCTTGTAATTCTTCAAAATATACAATTTACTTTAATCCTCTATCTTTTAAGGTATATATCCAAGATCCTATAATTCATTTAAAGGTATACTCTAGTCATATATCTTTTAAGCTATACATCTAGAGTCCTCTAATTCTTTAACAATTCCAATCGAATTCAAATAGCGTTTTTTTAAGGATAAATTTGGAATTCTGAAAAATAAAACCCAAAAATTCCTTTATTATATGTAGGACTTTGTTTGCATTTACTTCATAATAAATATTAAAAAATATTCTTTCACCCTCCCTCACCTCCTTCGTGGTATCATTTTAAAGAATACAGCCTAGAGTAGCTTGGTTGATGAAAACCAAGTATGTGATTGTTGGGGCAACAGAGTAAGAACCCTAGAAAAATGAACTAAACTTGAAATAAGTACCTGTTGTTAAATACTCTGGTGCAGCATAACCATGGGTTCCCATGACTCTAGTAGAAACGTGGCTCTTGTCATCAGTTGGCCCGTCTCTTGCCAACCCAAAATCTGACAGCTTTGCATTGTAGTTCTGAAACAATGACACCACAGTAGAACCAGTGAGAGTGAGTCAACCTACAACCTTCACAAGTTGCATCAAATTTAGCAATACATTAGTCAAGTTACATACGGAATCAAGCAAAATATTAGATGTCTTGAAGTCACGATATATGACTCTTCTTTCAGCACTGTGAAGAAAACCAAGGCCCCTTGCAGCACCAAGGGCAACTTTCATCCGTAAACTCCAAGAAAGTGGATTGAAACGAGAGCTTCCTGTTCAGGAGTAACTAATCAGCAATAGAAAGATTATAAGTAGATAGAATTAAAATTTGTAAGGATTATGAAAAATCTCACTCCTAAAAAGATGGTTCTCCATGCTTCCCTTGGGCATGAACTCGTACACCAAAAGTCGATGCTCATCCTCCAAGCAGTAGCCAATCAACTTAACCAGATTAGGGTGATGCAGCTCTCCCAGGTAGTTGATTTCAGTCTGCATGGTCAACGATGTAACAAGCAATTAATTGGTTTGGTCGTGCATAATGCTCCAACATATAACAATTAACAATTCATATTAGAAATCCATATCTCAGTAGCCATAGAAGACATTCATGCACAGCAAGTCTCGACATATTACATAGGAAATATCATGTACAAAATCATTAATAGGATTCATACTTTAAGAGTCTGCTTGCTTGTGATGATAAAAGTGGTTTTAAGATAATGCTTTCAGATCCTTAAGGAAGCACAAAATGTACGTTCTGAGTCCTGAGCCCTAAAAGCAGTTATGGTAAGTTTTCCCACATTTAATTCACAAGTTTATATTTTGTTGTCAGAAATGATTTTATAGTTCTCAAAATCATAAACAAATCAATCAAACCAAAAAATCTATTAGAGAATTCAAGCTAAGAATTGCACTTACCAACCATTCCCTGTGACCCTGAATCCCCTCTTGGTTGAGTCTCTTCACTGCAATTACAATTCCAGTCCCAGGTTTGGTAGTTACAAGAGTGTGCTCATCAATCCACCCTTTAAAAACAGAACCAAAACCACCCTCTCCAAGTACACTATCAGGGCGAAAGTTTCTTGTGGCGGTCTTGAGTTCATTGAAGTTGAAACTCTTCAACTTGGAGGACTGTAAGATGTCCTCCTGACTACGAGGAGTTAAGGGTAGAGAAGACGATGAAATTTTTCTACTCAAACTACTTAGGCCATAACCATCTCTGCTCCCACTTTTAGAATTGAATCCTAGGGGGAAAGCAGGGCAACAACATAAAAAAACTTGAATAATTAAAGTTAATTACTCTTTCAAAGAAAACATAGGCAAAACTAAAACTTATACCTAATATCATATCTAGATTTTATTAATTTGATTTGCCTAATAATCATATGGAGTCAATCAATCTATATCAAAAATTCAGAACACAGCTCATTATAATTGAAGTAGTAAAACATGTGTTTCCTTAAACCTGACATCTTTTGACAAAGATATGACTCTCATCTATTCCAATAAAAGTAGACTACTGCTATATAGCACCAGTGGAATGCAAACTCGTTGTACCATCATAGATGCGGTAATGAGGTTAGCATAACAATTAGCAAGGAGGGAGGATCGGAAGAGTGCTAATCTCGTAATCAGTAGTATATTAGCGGGGAAAAAAGAGCAATTTCCCTAAAAGAACGACTTCAAATTCACAAATTAGGAATAAGTAACCAAACGTTACCTAAAGAGGCAAGAAACAATCAGAATAGATAGTCTAATTGTGGATTAAAGCCTCATTAGCTAGTCCTAGTACAGCATAAAAAAATAACACTTGAAATGGTCAAAACTAATACTTTCAGCAAAACCCAAATATAAAAACAAGTAAAAAAAAAATACAATTCATCTCAATCAAACAAAGGGAAAAAAATTATTTTGAAAAAAATTGATTGCAGCAGAACTCAAGAACTAGTAACAGGAAAAACAAAAAGACCCATAAATAAAGTACACCTGTGTGAGATGGAGTTTCAGCCTTTATTCGATTGCTCCAGCAAAGCCCCATCAAAAGCAGTCTTTCTCCCAAACCTACTTTGAATTTGTGTCTACGCACCCAAATAAATATCTTAAAACCCAGATAACCAAAAGTGAAAGAAACTAAACCCGTGAAGAAACAAATATCATGTGTCCAGGTAGAGAATAGTTGTTTGTTTTTTGTTTCTTACCCTTAAGCGCAAAGATTGGCGCAAATTAGCAACGAGTCTTCCAAAAAGAAACTGAAACCCAAGTGCTACTGAGACACGAAAAAGATCACACTTTTTTCCTTGAACCCAGATCGTAGCTATAAAGTACAATAGTATAGTATAGATTATTGGGAACTTTGTTGCAGAGTGATTTTGGTTCCACTTTTTGAGTTTTCGGGTCTCTTTCACACCCTTTTGGGAGATTAGAAATTTAGAAGCTAGCAAGAAGTCAGAAAAAATGAGGCACTTTGGCCATAAAGCCATTTGGTTTCAAGGTGGCTTTTTTGGACCATATGGCAGCCATGAGATAGACGATTGACTTTTCTGTAATTTTTTTCTTATTTAATTAATATTATTTTTATTTTATAAATTGTAGTGTTGTTATTTTAAGTAATCTTCTCAAAAGAAAATTAAAATTATTTTAAATAAAAAATGTTATTTAATGAATAATATTTTATATTACTACTTTGTTATAATTATTTTATTTTTTAATTTTAATAGTTTACAACTGTATATTATTAATAAAATAATTTTAAAACAGTAATCCAATGCATTAAATTACTCCGAGATTTCAGTTATTCTGTTTTGCGGTTACTATAAAGACCTGACTTACTATATTACAAAGTTAATTGAGAATTTGATCATAATGTAAGGATCCAACTCTTTACCAAAAATATAACAAAGATAAGATTTCATCTTTATTAATAAATTTTTTATTTTATTTTTTAATAAAATTCCTCCTTAATTTTGTTGCTCGATCGGATGTGATCGTAGATGGTTGATGTGTAGCATTTTTCTAATCAAAATTATTCTTTATTAAGAACGTACGATTAATATTTTTCAAGTAAAAGAAAGGGGGTTTTGTTGAAGAAAGGAAGTTATTAAATTAGACGGTTGTGATCGTAGGAAGCATGATGGCTAAAATGAACTTGGATGTTTTATAGATTTTCTTACTCAGACAGATGCATGAATTCCCATAATGATTGATCAATGTTTGAGGGTAGGAATATTGAAAATAAACAATAGCCTAGATTATTGTTTGAATATTTTTTTTAATATTAATTTCTTCAAGTCTTATTTTTCTCTGTGTACTAGTAGATTATATTGAAATAATTTATTACATTTTACGTTAAAAGTAATTTCATTCCATACAAAATCTGAGTAATATCTAACAAATATTAAATCATTGTATAAAAATTATTACAAAATAATTTTAATAAAATAATATATAATAATTATCTTTTAATTATTCTAGAGATATAATTACTAATTACAAATAGATGTTTACAATAACATAACAATCTTATCCTAATAAATAAATAGATATTATGTTAACTATATAATATACATATTTAAAAGAAACTAAAACTTGAAATATATATTCTTTCACGTGATATAAAATAACAACCAAATATTCTATTTCTTTATAATCATAAAACGAGACAATAAATCTTTTCTTAGTTTTATCTCTTGTTACCAACTTAAATATTGTAATGTTAAAGACCACCACTTCAATGATGGTTTAAAGTCCTATAGAATTTGTTCATTTCACATGGAAAATAATTATATTTGGTATTAATGAAAAATAACATTAACATATTATTTTAGCATGATTTTGAGATTTTTTTAAATCATAGCGTGAATTGTTTTGTCAAAACATAATTTTGTGATTTTTTTTTGTCAAAAGTGATTTTTTGATTGATTATTATAAAATAAAATAAAATAAAATTAAAATACTTTACGTGATATGATACATTATAACTGATATGATTGAAAATTATTTATTTGTAATCTAAGTGATATTTTATTTTATTTTATTTAGTAGATAATTAATTGGATTTGGCATTAACATAGTATATAAATAAATGTAATCAAATTAGTAATTTTTTAGTTATATAACTATTGTTTAAATTAATTAATTCTATATCTATGTAATACATGCTTAATTAATATACAAGTATATAGTAATTTTTTATTTTAGTTATACACGTGCATGCTTAATTGATATAAAAGTATATTAAAATTTTATTTTAATTTCTATCATATTTAGAATTACAATACATATTTTTTTTATTGATTTATTATTTAGAAAAAAATTAAAATCCTTTTAGTTCCTAAATTTAATCCACATTTAAAATATAAATGTAATTCAATAATTATTTTATAATTAAAAATAAAAAATAAAAATTGATGATGAAAAAAATACAAAAACTAATATATCCAACCCAATCCAACTGTTTTAGTAATTGAAATGGATTGGATTTATAATTTTTATATTAATATCGAATTTATTAACCTAGTTTCAATTTTACTGCAAAATATATTAAGGATGTTATTATATATTATAAATTTATTATAATTTTTATTAAATATCGATTTGGTTGTACAACGCTTGTTTATAAAGGCAACATGATATTGAGATTGAATCATTATATTAATCTCAAAATCAATTAAAAATCATGAGATTTGGAGAAATATTGTTTATAGTATAAAGGCAACATGATACTGAGTTGTATATGTTAGTTTGGTAACACCCAAGTCAAATTTAGTATTGGATTATATATGCATGAATATTTTAGTAATTTGTAAAAAAAAATGGTAAAATAGTAATTTTATTTACCCTTTGCTATGATTGGGTTAAAATAGTAATTTTATTTACCCACTCCAATAAGCTGTTAGAATTTTTAGTGTTATTTTTTTGAGACGAATAGCATAGATTTCAAACAGAATCATTATATTAAACCCATAACATAGATTCCAAACAACATCATTTCACAAAAACAATAAGAAAATTCAAAATCATATTATTATTTATGTTATTTAGATATTTTGATAACTTAGTTTTTTTTTAAAAACGTTTAAATTATTCAATATTTAAAATTAAAACACTTTAATCACTTTTTAAACTATATATAAATATTTTATTAATAAATTTAACCACCTATTAAAACAATTTTTTATTAGAAGTTAAAGATTTCTTTCATTTTAACAACTCTAATTTATGCCCTCTATTTTCAGCTTTTATTTTAGACATTCTTTTTCTAGAAAATTTCATTTTTTATAAACTAGAATCGGTACCATGTACAGATGAACAAATGGAGATAATAAAATAGTGTTGTTAAAAATATAGAAAAACTAAATATTAATCATTTTATCCTTAATTAAAAGTTGTTATTTAACGAGATATTAAAATTATTGATAAAATATTTATTTATTATTTAAAAAATAATTAAATCAATTGAGTAACTCATGTATTTGTTATTAAAATTGAGTAACCAAAATATGGATATGATAAAAACAAAATTACTTCAATAACGATACAATTTTGTTTATATTAAGAAATGATACTCTTATTATATTACATTATTTTTTCAAAGTACGTACAAAAATATATATTACAATTAGGGTTGTTTATCAGATTTAAACCGTTGATTTTCCTGTCATCTGATCCGATCCGACCATTCGCTCGGATTGAAACATCTTAATCCGCAACCGATCCGATCACCTCTTACATCCGCTCAATCCGATCCGATCACCTCTTACATCCGCTCAATCCGATCCGTAAACTATTCAGATGACATCCGATCAATCCGACCAATAAATTTAATTAACTCTATTTTTTTATTTTTAAATAATTTTTTTAAATTTTTACATAAATCATAACATAAAATTATTTGACTTAAAAAAACATTAAAAAATTAAATAAATATATATTAATTAAATATATAAATAATTAGTTCGGTCGGATCGGATCGGAACGAATAAATTATAATGAAATCCGCCATCTGATCCGCACTTAACGGATGGAAAAAATCTTCATCTGATCCGACCATCGGATTGTATCAGATCGGATGAAAAATCAACGGATCGAATCAAATTGATCGAATGATCGGATTTTTTGTACACCCCTAATTACAATGATACAATCGATACTCTTACTACATTGTTAATTAAGTTAACTCGAAATTATTGTATTAAGAAGAAAAGACAACCACGTTAAGAGTTATTATTTATTAATTATGAATTTTTTTTCTCTATTTTATATTTTATATTAATTTTTTTTTTAAATAAAAATTTACATTAATCTTAAATTTTATTAAACTTATTACACGTTTAAAAAATAATGAATAATTTTTTACCGTATTAATTTCGACTAACTTTAACGTAACTAATTGTAAGATTGCATTTTTTTTAATAATATGAAAATATTTTATATTTGTATTTTTGTCACACTTAGTTTTTCAATTAACCACGTTTTATCAACATTAAGAAACTGCCTTCGTTATTCGGCTTGAGTTTAGTAGCATTGTATACGGAAGATAATTTTAGTAGCACAATAATTTTTTGTTAGCACTTGTATTGTACGTAAGAGTTAAAAAAATGATAATAATAATTTAGATCAAACTATTTTATTTATTGTGGTTTATATGTAAATAACATTGAAATCTTATTCATAAACCCACAGTTAATTAATAGTATAATTTGATTATAATAAATTGTGTTATATACTTAAATAATTCTATATTAATCATAAATCAAATTAATTGAGAATTTCTAATTGTTTCATAAGAATAACAATCTTGTATTTCCCTTATAAAAATTAACTAAATTATAAAGTACATGAGATATTGTTGTAAAGTATGTTATATTTCAATTGCTAACCAAATATTACAATAAAAATTTATTCTTTCATTTTAATTATCAAATTAAATAAAATAACGATAATAATATTTTATTTTCATTCAATTTTATTATCATTATTATTTCTATTACTTTGTATTTTGAAAACAAAACATTTCCAAAGAGTACCATTCTGTTTTCAGTATTGAAGGAGATAATTATTCTCCTTTCTTAAGATGTGTTTATTGATGCAGGGAAAAAAGAACTAGGAAAAATAGAATCATTTTCATTCCTTTATTTACTTTATAAAAACATGGTAGAAAGAGAACAAAAACCTCATAAATTTGGGAGATTTTCATTGATTGTTTCTATATTCAATCTTGATATTGGTTCATTTTTTTAAAAAAATTTACATGATGCAATTACAAAACCATTTCTTATTTTAATATTTTCTTTTTATTTGTATTTATTTATTATTACTTTGAGAAGTACATATATGTAAATATGTTTATCCTGATTTCTTATCATTTTGTAATAAATGCAGAAAAGATAATATATTTTACACTCTCTCCCCTCTATTACAATTTATGTTTATTCACCTTTTAATTAATTTTAATTATGAATTATTACACATGGTAAAAAAAGAGTTAGAGAAAGCAGCGTAACCAAGAGAATATAAAGAGGTCACTAAGAAATTTGCTAAAAAAATTTGAATTTTGAAGGTCCATAAACCATACAAAGGCCCATCATTTTTGGGCTTTAGTTTCTTAAAAATAAAAACGCTTTAGGAACGACATCTTTACTACCTTATATGCAAAATTTGTGTAAAAGAGAAATGTTACCCAACATGTTTCACGTAATGATAGGAAGGTATTTTTTTTAAAAAATGTAGAAATTATTTGAAATAAATCAATTTATAGTATCAACGTACAAATTTTATGTGTAGCAAAAAAGAGTACAAATTTTATTGTGTTATTTTGTATTATTATTATTTTGAAAAATTATATTACTCACAAATTTATAATGGATATTCTAACATTGGACTTTTTATATGTCCGAGTGAACTACAAAAACTCATTTATAATTTTATATTAATTTTTAAATACTAGTCTCATAATTAAATCATGTAAGACTACAAAAATTTCAAAAAAATTCGAAACTCCACTCCTATTATTTACCTAGGTTATTCTCTTCTTATTAATCAGAAAAAGAAACAAGATTTTCAAGGTATTTTGTATAAGTTGAATGCTTGGTTGGACAGTTGGAAAACCAAACTTTTATAACTGGTATATCAACTTTTATCAAATGTGTTCTACAAAATATTTCCATTTATTTAACGAACATCTTTTGCTTACCAATTCGATTTTATAACTCTTTTGATAATATTATTTGAATTTTTTGGTCGACGAGGGGTTTAAGTAAATCCATTATCTGTCTCTTATAGCTTGAAATCACATTTATTTACCAAAAGACTTTGATGGTTTAGGTTTTCAAAAGTTTGGGAGTTTTAATAGAACAATGCTTTCAAAGGCTACCTAGGATATTTTAAAACATTCGTTAGGTGTAATTTTTTTCAAGTATCTTCAACATCATTCCTTTTTAAATGTTTCTTTAGAGCCTATTGATTCTTTCATTCAGAAATGTCTAGTGTGGGTTAAGAATTCGCTGAAAGATGGTATTTTTCTTAAAATTGAAAATGGCTCTTATATTAATATTTGGATGGATCCTCGGATTCTTGGATTACTTAATCAAAATTTACTTGTCTAGTTTCATCAAAGTTCTCATTCTCAAATTACTTCTTTGCTTGATTTGTGACAAGGCCAAACTTTTTTAGATTGGAATGTGAATTTGTTAAATCGAGTGTTTTGATTCAATACCTCTTATTTAATTTGTAAACTTCAACCTTCCTCATCACGATTTTATTGAATGGTTTGGTACTAAAGTAGATAATTTTACTATTAAAGATGATTATTATACTCTAGTATTCAACACAAATATTCCTAACAATGTGGTTTCTGGAGATCACTTTAGAAAGCCAAGATTCATAAGCACCATAAACTACTTATTTGAAAAATTATGCCAAGAACTTTGAGTATAAAACAAAGAGTAAATCGTTCCATTAATATCACAGGTTTAAATTTCCATCTTTGTTATGAAGAAATGGAAACTGAAGCTCAATTCTTTATAAGATGTTCCATACTTCAATCTCGGTGGAAGCATTGGAATTAGAGTTCAAAATGGAGATTTTTGGAAAAGTTGGATATTTGTACTTACATACGATTTATTTTAAATTCTCCAAAGCACTTTCTTCCTCCTGATTCTTCTTAACAATCTTTTACTCTTACAGTAACAATAATGGTGGAAAATATTTGGTGGTTATGCAACAAAGTTATTTTGGAGGGTTACATGTTTTATAACCATTCGATCATACATGAAATTTCTTAGAGAATAAATGAATTTCAAAAGGTTTTGTTGAATCATTTGCCTATTCCTAAAGACTACAACTCTGAAATTAATGTTGATATTCCATCAAATTGGACACCTCCTCCTTCAGATGCATATAAGGTCAATTTTGATGATTCTTGGCATAATGGATCTTCTATTATAGGTTTTCAGTATGTTTGATCAGTATAGTCGTCTTCGATTTGCATGAACCAAATCTATCATTTCATCATCTATTGAGTTAACTTAAGCCGTTGCTCTTCAACATACCTTTTAGAATGCATTGAAGTTCAAACTTTTAGTTATTTACATTGAATGAGACAATAAACATATCATAAATGCTTTCAACAATCAATCTATTTATGTCTTCAATTAAAAGGTTTTGGAAATTATTCAGTCATCTAAAGCTCTTCTTGATCACTTCTCTAAGATCTCTATTAAGTGGATTTCACATCTTAATAATATAGTAACTCATAATCTCATTCATTGGCCATATCTTCATCACCTTACAGTAGTCATCAATTTGAAAGAGTTACCACTCTACATTTGAAAAAGCTACCAAACAGTAGATTAAGACTTCGGTCTTTTATTTGTAGCAAAAACAATCATGTAAAACCACAAAAAATTAGCCATATAGTTGTTTTAATTAAAATATAGTGAGATTAAATACATATAATTTTCTAATTATCTATGTGTTCTCATTGTTTTTAGGGAAGAGAAATACATAAACATTAAAAAAATTGAAAAAATTAAATTTTATTAAAGATCAAAAGGTATAATCAAGATAAGAAAACATCAATTTATATAAATCAAAAATTAAAATTATTAAACCAAAATTAATTTTTTTTAAATACATAAATAAAATCTTGAGTTTTAATCTTTTGTTATATTGTAAGATTATTTAATCTAATTGTTTGACTATTTTAATTGATATATTAAAAAAATAAAAAATAAAAAAAGCACATTAAATTAAAGAGAGTGAAATGATACCTATTTCTCAAAGTTCAAAAGGTAATAGTAAAAACTATTAATTCTTGATTAATTTTAAGAGAAAAAAATTAAATGATATATTTTTTATTTTTACATGTGCACTATTTTTTAAGTCAAGTTGCTATCATATATTAAGAACATAACTACTACAAGCATCCTTATTATATATTAAAAATATATTATAATTATAATTATGTTAAAAAGTGGTAATTTTTGAATAATTAAATTTACTATAATTATTTCAATAAAAAAGGAATTAAAATATTCACACCAAACATGATATTGTAAGAAGATTTTTATAATATTAGATTTGTTAATATTAAAATATCATATTTTAAATTTACGTATAGAAAAAATCTTCCATACGCTACATATTTTTTACTCTTTATTTTCTTCTTTTTTTGTTCATAATTAACACTTGATTTCTAACAATCTCTCACTTGAAGACTTATTTCAATCTGTCTTTACATCTTAATTAGTGTAGTTATTTTTTTTCTAAGACTTGTTACTCTTGTAGGGTTATTAAAGTTGAACACAACTTCAGTTTGTTGATATTCATTGTTTTTGTCAACATGTCTAGTGAATTTTTGCTTCCATAGATCTTCTCAAGGTTTAACACCCCATAAAGATACAATGAAGTGATATCGAAGTCCATTATGATTGGTTTTGGAATGAAATGTTGAATTATTTTCCAGATGTATCACATTATGATTGTGATTGTACAAAACCTTTGTTTTTTGCTTGAATTTTAGCTCAATTAGCGATACTTGAAACCAAATCATATCTTTATTAGCTTCTATCACTATTACATACCTAGCATTTACAGTGAATAATGCAACAATCTTCTATATCTGTAGTATCCAACTAAAAAATGTAGTACCCACTAAGAACATATAACCAATGGTGCTTTTAAGATGATCAACTTCCCTTGCAAAGTATACATTTATGTATTCTTATATTTTTAAGTCTTCTTTAACAAAATACTAATATTCCTCTATAGTACCTCAAGATCCATTTTACTACTTCTCAATGAGTATTTCCTAGATTTGACATAAACTTGTTAACATCTCATACTAAATGGCCAATGCTTAGTCCTTTACAAACCATTGCTTGCATCAAACTTCTAGTGACTAACTAAAGGTATGCTAACTACCTTGGTATCTTCCATGTTAAATCTCTACAAAACATGTCTGATATACTACTTCTAAGATAATTTCAAAGTCCATTTCTACTTATCTTTATTGGTTTGCATTCTAAGAATCTTCCTTGTTTGTCCAAGGTCTTTCATGTCAAATTCTATTGACAATTGTTGCTTCAACCTTTTGATCTTCTCAATATTTAGTCTTGTTACTAATATATCATCAACATAATGGAGTAAGATGAAAAAATTGGACATATATCTCTTAAAGTATAGAAATATATATTAATGTTATACTCTTGGAAACCTTCTCTATGAATGAAGTCGTTGAACTTCCTATACCACTATCTTAGAGCTTGTTTCAATCCATACAAGCTCTTCTTCTGTTTGCACACCAAAATCTCATTACCTTTTTTCTAAGAAACCCTCATGTTAGTGCATGTATATCTCTTCTTCTAAGTCTTTATGAAAAAATGCATTATTTATATCCAATTGCTTAAGATATAGATCTTTAATAGAATAATGCTCAAGATTGTTTGAATAGTATTGAGCTTCATAATATGAGCAAAAATATCAGTGTAGTGAGTTTCTTCCTTCTGTTGAAATCTTTTGACAACTAGCCGAGATTTGTATCTCTTGGAGCCATTATGCTTATTGATGAGTGCTCAAAAAGCACTAAAATTACCATGATTTTATGCACATTAATTGATTAAAAAAATATATTTATATAAATTTATCTTTTTTGGAATCACGGGTATTTTTATTGTTTTCAGGTATTTTTGCTTAAAAACGTAACTTAAAGACTTAAAGAGAAATACTGGAACCAATACATCATAAATATATTAATAAATAAAAGAGAAAAAGTCAACAAATATGGAAAAATTGGACAAAATAGGTCAAAAAGGAGGAAAACACGCACGAAGCCACCCAGCCCGCGCGCGCCTGTGCGCGCCACTGGTGCCTTCTGCGTGCGCCGCCCCACGTCATGCTGACGTCAGCAATCACCACTCCGCGTTTCCACCATTTTTTCATCCACTTTTTCTCCCCACCTCATCTATAAATACCCCCCTTCTCTTCACTTCATACCACACCTCAAAACCCATATTCTCTTCTCTTTCTTTCTCTCATTTCTTAGTTTTTTTTTAGTTTTTTTAGTTTTTCTTAGTTTTTAGCTTTTCTTAGTTAATTTCTCTTAGTTTTAGAGTTCTTCTCTTTTTGAGAAGAACTAGCTATATTTTTGTAATTTATTTGTTTTTCGATTCAATAAATGGGAGTGTAAATTCCGCTTGGAGGTTTTCCAGCAACGGGAATAACATCGAAGTACTGTAAGGATTTTATTTTCTTTGCAGTTATTTTTTATGCTTTATTCTTATATGTTATATTTAATTTGTCTGTGATTAAATTTAACTCTGGTGGTTGTTTGTAAACATGATGTAATAATAACGTTATTATGCTTGCGAAATATTAAATAGGTAAAAATCTCTAAAATGAATTGATTTTATTTTTATTCAAGATTTTATATTAAGAATGTTAGAGAGAAATATATTATTTTTCATTACAAACTTAAATCTGAAAATTAGATTTTAAGGTTTAGTTATCCAGTCTGATTTAGAGTAACGCTCTTTTATTTGTTGGTACAATCGCCCGGTAGTTAGAGTGAAGCTCTATTTCAAAAGTTTTTATAAGAATTATTATCTGAAAATGTATTGACAACATGTTTTTAGTAGTGATTTTAAAACTTGAAAGTTAGTACTCGGATAACTAAATTCTTAGGTTTAATTTGGACACCTTAAATAAAGTTTAAATTGTCTAACCCCACCAAATGTGGCATTTAAATGATTCATTTTCAATCTATTAGAAAAAGGAATTAATTTAATTAACCAAATTAGTTATCAACCTCACCCATAGGAATTAATTTATTGATTCTTCCTTTTTTATATGAATACCACCTTTGGTGGGGTTAGATATTCTTTGTTAAAAAAATCAATTAACACCTATGGGTAGGGTTGATAACTAATTTGATTAATTAAATTAATTCCTTTTTCTAAGAGATTGAAAATGAACCATTTAAATGGCACATTTGGTGGGATTAGACAGTTTAAACTTTAATCAAGGTGTCCAAATTAAACCTAAGAATTTAATTATCTAAGTACTAACTTTCAAGTTTTAAAACTACTATTGAAAACATGTTATTAATACATTTTCAGATAATAATTCTTATAAAAAAAATTGAAATAGAACTTCACTCTAACTACCGGGCGATTGTACCAACAAATAAAAGAACACTACTCTAAATCAGACCGGATAACTAAACCTTAAAATCTAATTTTCAGATTTACGTTTGTAATGAAAAATACTATATTTCTCTCTAACATTCTCAATATAAAATCTTGTATAAAAATAAAATCAATTCATTTTAGAGATTTTTACCTATTTAATATTTCGCAAGCATAACAACGTTATTATTATATCATGTTTACAAATAGCCAGCAAAGTTAAATTTAATCACAGACAAATTAAATATAACATGTAAGAATAAAACATAAAAAAATAACTGTAAAGAAAATAAAATCCTTATAGTACTTTGATGTTATTTTTGTTGCTGAAAAACCTCCAAACGAATTTTGCACTCCCATTTATTGAATAAAAAAACAAATAAATTACAAAAACATAATTAGTTTCTCTCAAAAAAAGAAGAACTCTAAAACTAAGAAAAACTAACTAAGGAAAAACTAAAAACTAAAGAAATAGAGAGAAAGAAAGAGAGAAGAATATGTGTTTTTAGGTGTGATTTGAAGTGAATAGAATGAGAGTATTTATAGGTGAGAAGAGGAATAAAAAATGATTGAAAATGGTGGAAACATAGAGTAGTGAATGATGACATCATTGCTGACATTATACTAGCGTGGGGTGCGGCGGCGCGCTACGTGCGTGATTTTTCTCTTTTTTGACATTTTTGACCCATTTTGTCCAATTTTCCATCTTTTTTTGACTTTTTCTAAATTAATTTATGAATATATTTGTGATATATTGCCTCCGGTATTTTTCTTTGAGTCTTTAAGTTACTTTTTTAAGCGAAAATACCTGGAAAAAATAAAAATACCCGTGATTCTGAAAAGATAGATTTATATAAATATATGGTAAAATCATATATATATATATATATTTAATCAATTAACGTGCATAAAATCATGGTAATTTTAGTACTTTTTGAGCACTCATAAACTCTGTATGCAAAATTGAAAAAATTGATGCTTCACTTAACCCTCTCAGTCGAATTTCTTCATTAAGGATTAAATCTTGAACATCATCAAGTTTTAACTTACTACTTCCTGTTGAGCTACTTATCATTGTAATTGTAGCATTCCAGCTATCAAGTAGAAATGATAAAATAATCAAGCCTTGAACTTCCTCGTCGAACCCAATTTCCACTAAACTCATCTAGGTTGTGATTGTATTGAATTGATTTAGATAATGAGTTCTCGACGTATATTCTATCATCTGTAAATTGAACAACTGCCTTATAAGATGTATCTTGTTTGAGGCTGATGGTTTATCATACATACTAGATAGAGCTGCCATAACACTTGTAGTGGTTTTTCTTTTTCTATGTTAAAAACATCATTATGTGATAACATTAATCAGATGACTTCAAAGGCTTGTTTGTCAAGAACAACCCATTTTTCATCATAAGTTTTTTTTCTCCCAAGAGAAGTTGATACATTTTTTTTAATACAAATTGTCCTGTATTGCATTTTTCAGAATCCAAAATCTATATTGTCAAACTTTTCAAGTTTCACCTTTTTTTCGTCTACTGTTTTTGCTCACACTCGAATATGGTTGCTTTTGGATTATATTTTTTTAATAAGGCTCTAATACCAATTGTTAAGAAAATAACAATTTTCTAAAAAACCAAATTTTCAAAAATATGAAATAAATATAGATAAAATAACAAACAAAAATTTACTACAATTATTTCATTAAAGAAAATATTCATAATCCAAAAATTACAAACGCTTTTAAGCTTATTTTTCTCTCTTTCTTTCCTCTTTTATTTCTCTTTTCTTTTTTCCTCTCTTCTCTTAAAAAATGATATTGTATGAAGATTATTATGATATTAGATTTAGTAATATTAAAATATCATACCTTAATTTACATTGAGAAAAATACTCCCGTATACTTCTTGTTTCTACTCTTTGTCCCCCCTTTTTTTTCTTGTGTTTGTAATTAGCATTTGACTTTCTAATAATTTATTAATAATATTTCAATACATCATTTATAATTTATCTCATATTTAAAATATATAAACTTCTTTATTACATTTATACCTATTTGTTTTGTATCAATTGTAAAGTAAAACTTTGCAAAATAATTTTTTGATTCTAAGGTTTGAATTTATGATATATTTGTAATAAATTAATACTCAATATGATGTAATTTTATTAAAAAATATAATTAAATTCATACATTTAATAAAAAATTATCACGTTAATTATAATTATAATATATAGAATTATTAATTTATTTTTACATTTTTATACTTTTATGATTTTTTATAATAATTTTAATATTTAATTTATAATTTTTAATATATTTTAATATTTGTAATGATTTTTCATATTAATTTTAATATTTCTATGATTGACAAAATATAAAGTTATTCACCAATTTTTAAAAATAAAACATTTTATTAGGAATTTTAATTTTTTGAAGTTTATTTTTTAAATTAGAAAAACATAAAATGTTACAAAAAAATTTAGTTAATTTTTTATTTTTTAAAAAATTAGTAAGAAAAAATTTATCAAATACTTTTGTGATTATTTTCATAAAAGAGTAATAAATTATAAATTAATTGTCATAAATCATAATCATAATAAATATCACCTTAATAAATCATATATGATGTAATTTAAATATATAACTTGAAATAAGAAAATAATGAATATTACCAACATACCATTAAAATAAATCATACTTTCCTAAGAGGAAAAAGGTTTTAGAGGATCTATTATTATTACTAAGTGAGTACATTAATCTTGTAATTATTAGTTTAAGTATCAATTTTTTTAAAATGATCATTTTAATAGTGTGATTTATAAGTTGGGTATTATTAATTTTATTATTATAAAAATTAAGCATTTTTAGTTATATAATTTATTAAAGTGAAACTTTTATTCTATTAAAAAAGTATGAATGAGGATCTATAGTATATAACTTTAATAAATAACGAAATTGTAGGTTCTTAATTCAAAAATTACAAACTAAAATGTTAATTTTAAAAAATTATAAGATATCTAGTTTATAACCTAATAATTACATAATTAAATTAATTAAATTAAATAATTAGATGAATTTTGATACTAAATATCCATTTTTTAGGTGATTCACTTCTATTGAATTAAGTAGTTTTCTTTTGTTTTCTTTTGAAAAGAAAAATTATTTAAGATAAAAATTTTAAAACTTGTAATAACAAAAATAAAATGAATTTCAATTGGATGGTTATAAATACTGAATATACATCAAAGATTATAATTCAATTTAAATATCATTTAATTAGATAAAATTTAATATAAAATAATAGATTAAAATTTTTAATAACAAAGTATATGTGTTGAATATAAGAAATAATGTTTTTATTATTATAAATTTTAATTATTATAATTTTTATTATTAAAAATAATTTAATTAGATAAAATTTAATATAAAATAATAGATTAAATTGTTTAATAACAAAGTATATGTGTTGAATATAAGAAATAATGTTTTTATCATTATAAATTTTTATTATTATAATTTTTATTATTAAAAAAACTTGTATTCAATATTTTTTTATATTATACATATTTGATAACTTAGTAGAAAAAAAATAATTTACATGTATTAGGTGCTTATTTATCTTAAAATATATAACTAGAATATAATAAGTATTATTTTTATTAATATAAGTTTCAATTATTATAATTTATTTTATTAAAAATCATATTTAATATTCAATTTTGAAAAAAATGTTACATAAGTTTCATATATTAAGTTAAAATAATTATTTAGTCCCTTAAAAAATATGATTTGATAAATTAATTTTGTAAAAAATTCAAAATCAATAAAACATATTTTTATTAATATTCTATATAAAATAGTATTATTTTTCTATATTTTATTTTATTAAAAAAATAAGGAGAAGGAAAAATAATTTATTGTAAAGATATTGTATAAAAATTATTAAAATATTAAATAAATAGTAAAATTTTATATTTTTTAATATCTTTTATAAAATATATAAAAAAAACAAATAATATATTTTGTAATATAGAAAATTAATTAATGTAAATAGAGATATTTACGACACGGCACTTTTTTTCATATATATTATACGTATTCAATATCTGGTAGGTGTTGTTTTATTTTATATAGCCGTATTTTCCTATAATGGGATTTGACGTAACGGTGGTAAACGAAGGATCGACTCGACGAGGTCAAAAGTAAAACTAGGAGGCTCCAATTCCTCTGCCATTTTTCAGAGCAGAGATCAGGTGGGATCTCCCCCAGTGTTACGTATGTGTGATTTTGATGTGTCACATCAATAGGTTCCCATTTTTCATAATTCTAATTTTACCCTCTTTTCTTCTATGCTCAAGGACATACCTTTTTCTTTTTAATTTCTTTTCTGATTCATTCATTAAAATAAAATTAATATATATATATATATAATAATAATAATAAAATTTTGCACTAAATTATAATTAAAATTTAACGAATTTGAAAAAATAATATGATTTTATTGTAAATAAGTTGTGTTTAAATAACATTAATTTTATTTAAATATATAAAATTCAAGTATTAATTATAAATATACTTATAATATAATTATTTTAAAAAATATGAGTTAAACTTTCATAGCAATGAAAGCTTAGGCAAAGTCAGAGAAGCCAAGTTCCTAAGTTTCAAATGTAGTTGTCGGCAACTCTGAAATAAAATTTCAACATTGTTAGACGTATTAAAAATATAATTAATTTATTAAATATAATTTTATAGATCAAATTATATCATTTAATCAAATTCTATCGTATTATTTACTATCCATCATAAATTTGGGATATTTAATTTTTTTTTCAAATTTGTTGGCCTAAGAAACTCTACATGTGGTTTTTGAACACTAACTCGTAATTTGTCACTATTAATATCACAATATTTTTTTTTTACTGAATCCTATATTTTAATAAATTCAATAATATTAGTGTGCTTAATGTATATAAGAGTTTTTGACAAATTTTAAGTAATATTTGGTTTTGAATTGGAACCAAATTCAATTCGAATCTTTTAATATTATATAATACATTAATGAAAATACTTTTGAATAGAAAAAATTAGAAAGTTAATTGTAGATAATTTAATATTATAAAAATATAAATAAATAAAATTTAATTTAATTATTTAAAATAATATATTTTATTATTAAAATTATATTTTTATATAATTATATGTATATAAAAAATAATATATATTTATTTTAATAAATCACATATTATATATTATAATAATTATTCATTCTACATATTATCCATTATAGTTATTTTTTAAAAATTTATCCAATGATTTTAATTATCTATAATTAAAATATAAAATATAAATATATATTTTATAATTAATATTATATATTTTTTAAAATTTTAGAATATAGTGTGTATAATTCTTAAAATATTTTTTGATAATTGATAATGTGGTTAACAATTAATAAATCATATTTAGTATTAAATACAAAGAAAATAGTGGTATATATAAATTAAAATGTATAAAAATTATAATTATTTAAAAAAATAATAATATCATGAAAAGTTAGATAAGGATTTTATAAAATAAAAAAAATAATATTTTTAATGATATTAATACATATAATTAAATTTATATAAATATATTTAATAAAGAATTTGTCTTGATTTATAATTATGATATATATAATTATTGTTAAAACATTTTTCCCAAAATAAAAGAAAGGAAAAAGAGTGGTTCAAATTAGGGGGGTCCAAACAGTACAGGATAGTTAAGGAAAAAACCGATGTAACGTATCACTGACACTGACACTCTCACATGAGAAAATAAAATATATTTATTATTTATATGTGAGTTATCGATTATAGAAAAAAAATTAAAATATAAAAATGATAAAATAATTATAAATAAATATGTAAATTTTTATATGTATCTTATAATAAAAAAAGATTATTCATTATTTAAGCTATCATAATTCGCAATCTAGTGTGTCGATCTGTACCGTTTTACATGTTCATATCATTGTTTTTTTCCCACTTCAAAAATTTATATATTTTTAAAATAATATTTATTTTATAATTATTATTAATTATTTTTTAATAATATTATGAAATAAAATTATGATTAATTAATTATTAATAAGAATATTTTTAAATTATAACAACATCATCATCTTATTTTAATGTTATAATAAACTTATAATATATAATGATAAGGAAAATACATATTTTTATAAATAATAATAATAATTAATTTTAACTAAAAAATATTATTTTTTTAAGAAATTAAAGTCTATATTTTTATCAAATAAAAATATATATTAAAAGATAAAATTTAAAATTAAATTTATAAAAATAAAATAGAATCACAAACTAATATAAAAAACAGTCTCCTTAATTAACTGAAAATGTTGTTTTAAGTGAGTTCAGTTAATTTTTTTTTAATATAAGGGTCAGTTAATTATTTGTTAGCTACTGTTGGTTTCGTAAACTATATTATCAGTATATAAATTTTACAAGATTCTGTATTTTGGTTTCTATTTTTTTTTTATAATATTATATTCATTATCTTTAACATTTAATTCAAATATAATTACATTTCACTATAATAATCAAGATTAAGATATTAAACAAATTATTTTTCCATTATTTAATTCTTAATTTTTAAAATTTAATATATTTAATTTATTATTTTTATATATAAGTAAATTATTAAATTTAAATAGATAATTAACATACTATTATAAAAATGTTAAGAAACTAAAATTTAAGAATCTAACAAAGTTAAAAAAATCAAGGGCGTAGTTTAACCTTCTTAATTTTAGGTTAGAATACTGTTATAATATAAATTATTAATTTCATAAAAATATTTTATTAATGATAAATTAATTTAAAAATAATATCATTATAAAATATTTATTTAATAATAAAAATAAAATTATGATTTCATGTATTTTTATTAAGTTGTTGTTGATGATGATGATGATGATAATAATAATATATCATTATCATAATTTTATTATTATTTTTTATAAAATAATGAATTATAAATTATACTTGTCCAAATTCATTATAAGTAGCTATGTAAATTTATTTCAATCCATCCAAAATTTGAATAATATGATTTAATTTAATTGTTTGATTAGATTCGTTAAATAATTTTAAGATAAAATTTAGATACAAAGATTTGTATTATAAATTTGTTTGAATCTAATTTAAAGTTTGAGTTAATTTTAAATTTTATTATTATTATATATATATATATAATTTTATAATATATTATATATTTAAATTTAAATACTAACTTAAATCAATTAAAAATTAAATAAAAATATACTTAAATATTAATTAATTTGAATATTTTAAGATTAAATTTTAAACTTATATTTAATTTAAAAAATCTCACCTAAACCAACAACAAACGTATGCACTGTACGATAATATCTAATCAATATCTAACCAGAATTAGCCCCCACTCCCCCATTTTACATTCATAATTATATGCAATAGCCTTGTGATAAACAATAGGGTGAAGTGGAGGTGGCAGGACAAAGAAGGAGAAGTCGCCATCCAAGTCTTCCGGTTGTGCCGGAAAACCCTGACTTCAATCACCTTCTTTTTTATTATCATCATCGCCAACCAATATATCATGATAGCAATATATTTTTTATTTGGTTTTATTTATTTTCTTTATATGATTTTTATTCCGATTACTCCACTATATTTAGTAGTGCAAAATTTAGAACACTATTAAATGATATAGAATGTTTTTTTTTTTGAAAAAAATATAATATTTATACAAAATATTTATCATTTGTGTTACATATACATATTAAATAAAAAAAATAAGAAAACGAATGTGGGTATAAATTGAAACTAAGATTTACTTTACACTATATTGTCCTTTTGTTAGAGTAATAAAAATTATTATTAGAATAAATTTGTCATTTTTTGAAAAATACTCGTAGAAATTATTAGATAAAATTTTAAATAAATGTAACATTAATTAATGATTGTTAGTTTTTATTTTCAAATAGAAAATCCCCTTAATAAAAATTAAAAACGCGCATTCTAGCGACGACCAACTGACGGAGGAGGAAAAATGGCGCATTTTAAGCGTTGAAATCGATCGTACGTCTCTCTCTCTCTGTGCCAAAACCCAATCCCCTTTAATAATTACAAAATCTCTTTTATCACCCTCTGTTTCAGAGTCTCGTTCCATAACTGTATCTGCAGCTTTCCCTCTTTAGCTTTTTAGGTTTCCAAATCAATGTTTTCTCATTATTTTTATTCAACATGTTTATATAATAATAATAATGTATGACATTACGATATCAAATTCCGTTCAGTACGTCATCGTTTTGGCCCTCTTTACTTCACAGTCACACTTCACGTGCCCTTCTTAAACGCTCCATGTTACTATGTCAGGTACTCTCTATCTCATCCTGTGTAGTCTTATCTCTCATTTTCTTTAACCTTCTGAAACACTTTTTATTTCTCTCTCGCGTTGTAATCCGGCCCTAATCTTTCTCACACTAGCCTGGAATTTTCTCTCTCTCTCTCTCTAGAGAGGTTCGGTTTTTGAGTGCTTAACATTTTTCCGCATTTTTTTATATTTTGATTCTGGATATTGAGAAAATACAAACTGATATTATTATAATTATTGATTAAAATTTTAATTGGGTACTCGTTTATAATTAATAATAGATATAAAATAAACATTTTATATACATTAATTATAATAATTAAAAAGAAAGTAAAGTGGGTGAATAATATTAGTATTATCCTTTATATTTGTTGGGTATACATTATTTTCTCTGTTTAAATAGAGTCTCATCTATCTATCCGGACATGTTTGGAACTCTAAGTTTGGTTCTTTTGTTTACCAAGTAAAGAAAGAATTGTAAGTAAGGCTTTATTGTATGCTTATAATTCTTTCAAAGATTTTTTTTTTTTGCTTAAACTCTTTATCAGAAGGATTGCCTGTTGTTTTCTAATATTTCCAAGGTATTTGGTTCGATCATTTGCTGTTGTTCTTCATTGTCAAAAACGGATAAATGTTTTGAGACTTTGAGCTTTGAGTAATTTGGATTCAAACAAAAATATTCACATTTTCTGTTTTTGGCAATATGCTTACATCAGAATTGCTGATTTTTATACACCCTTGTGTAATTCTGCTTTCTTCAAATCTTTGCTTGATAGGCTAGTAATATATTTCCTTCGGTTGTGGAATGAGATAGTCATATTATGAGGTTCATGATTTATGATTTCACGAGTACGTCGTAAGATTTGTTGGATAGGGGTCTATTGTTTAAGCTGTGACTGATTTGTTTTTCACTTTATTTTGTTTTCATCTGAACGCTGATCTTGTTCTGGGCATAACTATGATTCTTTTTAGTAGAGGAAGAAAGGGGTTATTGTTGGTTTTTTCTCTCTGAACTGCTCGGTAACCAACCGAGCAGTTGAGCGATTGGTCATAATTGGCCAAAATGTGTTCCATATCCATAAATATTCAGTTTAGTTCCTTAAATACACGTCCATTTACTCTTTGATGGATATAGCACTTAAAAAGTACTTATAAATATTCAGTTTGGTCTATAAGCATGCTTTGATAGAAATTGAGAGAATTTAATTGATTCATAAATAATCTTCGGTAAATTATTCTTTGCACTATCATGATAACAGAGAAATGTTTAAAAACATCAAACCAAAAACCATTAAAATTTTCGTGAAAATGGTGAAACTTGATCAATGGTTGCAGGTACGTTTTTAATTTCTTTTTGTTTCCGTTGTGTTTATATATATGCTTCCATGAATGTTTCTAGATGGAATTATGATCCTACATTTGGTATGAGAACCATTTTGAAAACATTCCTGTTTTGTTCTGTTTCATCGAGGGATTGAAAAATTAGGTTTTTTATTTTGCTCGTTTTTGATGCATATGAAAATTATAAATTATTTCAATATTAATATTCAATTAATTTTGTGAATTGATACGTGAAAACCATAAAAAAAATTATTCCAATTTACCACGGGCATTCATTGGAATCTTTTAATTAACTTCTTTTTATTTTGACTTTTTTGATTCAAATTAAGATCATGAATCACTTGAAAATAAAATTATGAGAATTTTGATAAAAAGAAGGTCGGATTTCATTGTCGAAATCACTAGAAAAAGTTGGGTCTCTGTTCAGGTTGACCCGACTAGAGGTTGAAGACGACTTCTTTAGGAAAAAAATAACTTATCGTTTTTGTGTTAGGGAAAAAATTTATGATTTTGTCGGGAATCAAACACGGGTCTCTTAGCAAGGAGTCAAGTCTCTGGCCACTAGATTATAACACATTTTGTGTTATTTTATGTATAAGGCTTATTAATATATGCATTTGGAATTTAATTTTTATTAAAAAAATCTGAATATAATTTTAATGTAATTAATTATTTAACTTAGGTTTTTCATATGTAGAATATTTATTATACATGTGATATTTATTTAAATAATTTTTGGTACATTAAAATTTATGTTTAAATTTTTTGTTTTGGTATTTGTATGTATAAATTTTATAATTTATTATACATATGAAATTTGGTTAAATAATTTATGCATAATGAATTAATTGTTAATGACTCTTTATAAATTTAATTAGTAGTTATATTATTTATTTTACTTGTATAATTTATTATCATTTATTTATACATGCAATTTTAAGATAGATAATATTTGTACATTTGGAATTAAATTAATATTGCATATAGTTTTATGCAATAATTGGGCTTAAGGATTTAGTTAATATTTAAGCGATTCATATAGTTTAATTAATTTTGAAGTAGTGTATAATAAGGTTTATTTAGAATCACATTTATAAAATAAACATTAATTATGATGAATCATATGTGATATAATAAATCTTATCCCATATGAAATTTTATTATATTTTTGTGTAATTAATTAGGATAGAATATCAAATTATATTTTTTAATTTACCCATAAGAATTAAGAAAATGAACATAATTTGATAGTTTTATTGTAAAGTTAGGATGAATATAATTGAATTAGAATTTTAACCCACATGCAAGTTTTATTTCACTTGATTCATATTTTTTTCATGATTTTACGTTGGTAGAACATGTCATATTTTAATAATAGCTTCAAATTTAGTAACATGAGCATGAATATTTATTGCAACAATTCAACTTGTTAATTACTCTGATATGAAATGTCATGTTATCGAGCTTAAAAGAGATAATTATAAAGTATGGAAAGAAAGAATTTTTCTTCATCTAGGGTAGATGGATATTGACTATATTATTAGGAAAAATGAACCACCTAAAATTATTAAAACTAACATTTCAACGAATATTGCACTTAATGAACAATGAGAGTGATCTAATCGCCTTAGCGTGATGTTCAAAAGAGCCAAGTATTTCTTCTATAAAAGAAGGGACATAAGAAAAAGGAATGTATCAAATTCTAGAAATGACTTGAGAATATAGGCAATCCAACCTCATTTGTTTGTTATGAATCTAACATGGTTAATGTTAATAATAACACTTGGTGGATTGATTATGGATCTATAATTCATGTTGAAAACTCCTTACAAGGTATGTGAAACCTAAGGAAGCCAGCAGAAAGTGAACAATATATCTTATCCGACAATAAGATGGGTTTATATGTGGAGGTTGTAGGGACATATAGTTTGATTTTAAGTAGTGGCTTTGTTTTAGAATTAGAAAAGACATTTATGTTCGAAATTTCTCTAAAAACTTGATTTCAATTTCAAGACTTGTACCTTTTGGTTATTCTTTTCACTTTTCAGAAACATCTTTCAGTTTATTTAATAAATCTGATTATGTTGGGAATGATACTTTATCTTATGGTCTTTATTGTATTAATTTACGAAATAATGCCTCATAATGAGGACTCTTCTAAATTATGACATAGGAGATTAGGACATATCTCCATAGAAAGAATTAAAAGATTAGTGAAAGATGGGGTACATAGTACTCTAGATTTTACTAATTTTGAGACATATGTGGACTGCATTAAGAGAAAACAGACTAACAAGTCAAAGAAAGGTGCTAATAGGAGTTCAAACATATTAAAAATCATACATATTGATATATGTTGTTTAGACATGGACATACAAGGTCAGAAGTATTTATCACCTTTATTGATGATTTTCTCAATATATGTATCTCTATATGCTTCATAACAAGAGCGAAGCATTAGATGCCTTCAAGATCTTTAAGGCTGAAGTAGAGAAACAATGCGGAAAGAAAATAAAGTTCGTGAGATCAAATAGAGGTGGTGAATATTATGGTAGATATACTAAGAATGGATAAATGCCTATTCTATTTGCTAAGTTTCTTCAAGAGCATGGGATAATTGCCCAATACACTATGCCTAGTTCACCAAACCATAATGGTGTAATATAAAGAAGAAATCGAACATTATTGGACATGGTGCAAAGTATGCTTAGCTACTCCAATCTTCCTAAATCCTTGTGGATTGAAGCTTTAAAGACAATAGTGTATATATTAAACCGAGTTCTAACCAAGGCTGTCTCAAAGACACCATTTGAATTATGGAAAGGTTGGAAACTAAGTTTATGACATATGCACGTTTGGGGATGCACGTATGAAGTAAGGATTTATAATCCACAAGAGAAGAAATTAGACCCAATGACCATAAGTGAGTATTTCATTGGATATACCAAAAGGTCTAAAGGATATAAGTTTTATTATCTATCTCATTGCACTAGGTTGTGGAATCAAGAAATGCAAAATTTCTTGAGAATGACTTGAATAGTAGGAGTGATCGATCCCAGAGCATTGGTCATTAGAAATATCATTCAGATGCTCAATGTGCCACTTCAAGTAATAGATTGATCGTTGTTGCTAAAAATTCACCTCGAGTACAAACGTGTGTTGAAGAACTAGTCATGGAAGTATCACAAGCTATTGATCCTAATCCAGTATATGTTGAAGTTCAATAGATGCCTGAAGCTATTGAACAACCAGCTAAACAACATGATCATGTTCCTCAGGAGAATGTTGATGCAACATTAAGAAGATCTACTAGAGTAAGAAAATTGATGATTCTTAGTGACTATGTTGTCTATCTACAAGAGTGTGACTACAATGTTATAGTCAAAAATGATCCTAAGATGTTGTCACAGGTCATGAGTTTTGAGGTTTCGAACTTACGGTACAATGCCATGAAATAAAAGATGGATTCTATGGTATCTAACAGAGTTTGGGATCTCGTCAAGTTTCCTGATGGTGTGAAAGCCATTAGATGCAAATGGGTCTTCAAGACAAAGAAAGACTCACACGGAAACATTGAGAGAAATAAGACAAGACTCGTTTCCAAATGATTCATTCAAAGGGAGGGAATCGTCTACACAGAAACATTATCTCCTGTATCTAAGAAAGATTTACTTCGTGTGATCATGGCATTGGTTTCCTATTTTGACTTGGATTTATATCAAATGGATGTGAAAACGAATTTCCTTAATTGTAACCTAGAGGAAGAGGTTTACCTAAAGGATTCTCTTCTAGTAACGGTGAGCATTTTTTCTGTAAGCTTAATAAATGGATTAAAAAAAGCTTCCCGTCAATGGTATTTGAAATTCCACAACATTATCACTTCATTTGGTTTTGAAGAAAATGTCATGAATTAATGTATATTCCAAAAGGTCGATGGGATCAAGATTTGTTATTTGGTGTTATATGTGGATGATATTTTGCTTGCAACTAATGATAAAGGTTTGTTATATGAGGTGAAACAATTCCTCTTAAAGAACTTTGACAGATATGGGTGAGACATCTTATGTCGTTTGCATTAATATCTATAGGGATAGATCTTGAGGCATTTTGGGTTTGTCTTAAGAGATATATATCAATAAAGTTTTAGAGAGATTTCGGATGAAGGATTGTTTACTAAGTGTAGCACCCATTGTGAAGGGTGATAGATTTAGCCTAAACCAATGCCTTAAAAATGAGCTCGAGTAGGAATAGATGAAAACCATTCTATATGCTTCAGTTGTTGGAAGCCTGATGTATGCTTAGGTCTACACCATACCTGACATTGCAATTGTTGTTGGGATGCTAAAGAGATATCAATAACCTAAGTGTTGACCATTGGAAAGCTGCAAAGTAAGTCATTGGCTACTCTGATGTGGACTACGTTGGGTTTGTTGATTCATGCAAATCAACATTAGGTTGTATTTTCATGCTTATCGGTGGAGCCGTGTCTTAGAAGAGTGCGAAGTAGACCTTGACTGCTACTTCCACTATAGAGGCCGAGTTCGTGTCATGCTTTGAAGCTACATCACATGGTATATGGTTGAAGAGTTTCATTTCCGTGCTTAGAGTAGTTGACTTTATTTCTAAGTCATTGAGATTGTATTGTGACAACTCTATTGCTGTGTTTATAGCTAAGAATAACAAAAATGGTAGTCGTAGTAAGCACATCGATGTTAAATACTTGGCCATTAGAGAGCATGTTAAGGAAAATAAAGTGGTCATTAAGCACGTTAGCATTGAGTTGATGATTTTTGATCCTTTGACTAAAGACATGCCACTAAAGAATTTCAAGGATCATGTATTAAGAATGAGACTTGGTTCTATAATGTAAATATTCATTGTACATACATTTGTTAATATTAATGAAACTTTTATTCATTAAGTTGTATGTGATTGAGATGCATAAGGCATCGTGATACATGAAAGATAATACTCATTATTGGAGAATTTATCGTTATGATTCATGTGTTTTGTTTCTCATAAAGTTGAATGATGGTTTTTTCTCTCTGAATTGCTTGGCAACCAACCAAGCAATTAAGCAATTGGCCAGAATTGCCCAGAATGTGGTCCATATCCATAACTTTTATCACCCATATTATGCAACCCTTTAAGCGCACGCCCATTTTCTCTTTGATGGATAGAACACTTGAGACGTGCTTATAAATATTCAATTTTTTCTCTAAGCCTGCTCTGATAGAAACTGAGAGAATTCAATTGATTCAAAAACCATATTTAGTAAATTATTCTCTGCACCATCATCATAACAAAAAAAAGGTTTAGAAGCATCGAACGAAAAACCTGTTAAAATTCTTGTGAAAGTGGTGAAACTTGATTAATGGCGTTTTCAATTTCTCTTTGCTTCCATTGTATTTACATTTATGTTTATATGCTTCCATGAATGTTTCTGAATCGAATTATGATCCTACAGTTATAACATTTTGGTAATGTTATTACCGATTTATTTCTAGCGCTTATCTATATTAGTAAATAGAATTGAATTATGGGAGAGTGATTACATGCTTGTTATTTTTTTTAATAATTTAGTTATATTTTTTGTCAATTCTTTCTGTTATAATTTAATCAGATTTTATTTAATGCAGTTAAGTAAATTTTTTTATCTATGTACGGTTACTTTTTAACGATAAAATGATTAAGCTTTTACAAAAAAAAATAAAAACATACCGGATTTAAATTTCCATTTTGCAATAAGTAGCCCTATTTTTCTCTTTAACTGTTGACTAAATGTTTGTTTCTTATTCCAAAAAGTTATCTGCTATTGATCACTTAGCAACATATGTGTTACTGTTACTTTAGTGGCATCTTAATTTTCTTCTTCTCGTTTTGGTCAATAATTTACTTCATGATTGCTGTGTCTGAGATTATGGTTGTTTTGAAATTAGTACCAGGCCAAACGTGTGTTAACCAGTTCTTAGAATGAGTTCTCATTTTGGTAGGTTAACCTTGTGTAGTTAGAGTTTATGTGGTTTCTATAAAAGTTTAGATGCAAGTGGATAATTTCATTTGGCCTCGTAGCTAACAGCTTTGTTTTGCTAGTTTGGTGCCATAATTTAATATATGTTTGGAATTGCTTTTTCTTGAATGTGGTTTGGAATAGATCAAAGCACTTGAAGTTTTCAAGGTGTTTGATAATTTTTATGAAAAATGCCTTTGAAAAGTATAAGAAATACTATTTGTATTTTTAAGAGTAGTAATTAATAGTTATTTTTGTAAGAAGTAATTTGAATGCATGCTCCAATAGTAAAACAATTATCGAAATACTAGTAAAAATCATTTCTAATATTTTCATCACAAACACTTAAATATTTATCTTAAAACCACTTTTAACCAAAAAAAAAAACACTTTATTTTAAATTGTTTCTCTTAAAACCACTTTTAATCAAAACAGTTTGTGCTTCTTCACTGACTTTTCATTGCTTAAACCGTTGTCTGCTGTTTCAAGATCCCATAGTATGTTTCATCGTACAATCGTTGGAAGTCACTGCATTAATTATATAGATACTAAGTCTTTTAGATTTGGTCTGAAGTATAGTGGTTTTCATACTTTCTGTACTTAAACAACTGAAATGCATTTGTCTTGTACCGCATGTAGGGGACCTTGATCTTATTTTTTGTTACTTAATTTCTCCTCTTTCTTTGCCTTTTTTTGGTGTATATCACAGTCGAAAATGGACTAATTGTGATTGTTGAAATGTTCAGTTACATTATGAAGATTGTTGTTAACTTGCGGGAATGTAGAGTGTTATCAACGCCTGGAACATCGTTGGAGAGTTGAAGAAAACGGTTTGTTACGTGCATATGTGAAGCAGTGTGGCCCAAGGTAATGGAATCTTGTATCACGGCGCATGAACACACCATTTCACTGGGATACTAAATCGTGTTTAGAGAGGTGGAAGAACTATCTCAAGCCTGGTATTAAGAAGGAACCTCTTACAGAAGAGGAGCAGCGTCTTGTTATCAGTCTTCAAACAATATACGGCAATAAGTGGAAGAAAATCCCAGCTGAAGTCCCCTGTTGCATTTAAAGAAAGAAAAAACTAAGTATACGGAAATAAAACAACAAGATATTTGAACTAATTGAAGAGGCTAAATACAATCAATTTCTGTTGACTTTTGCAGAGAAGCTAGTCAAGGACTGCCCTGTTTCTGAATATCTAATGACCACTTCCAATAGAAGCTTTCTCCATACTGACCAAACCTCACCTTCACCAAATCTACTTCCAGCATGGCTTTCAAATTCCAATTGTCCACCAACTGCAAGACCACCATCACCTTCGGTTACCTTAAGCCTTTGCCCTTCAACGGACGCACCATCTCCCCCAATTGCCTGGCTGCATCCCGAGAGAGGACCCAATACTAATATTTATGTTGTGAGCAATTTTCCATCTCATGCTTCGATCTCTGCCTATGGAGACAACTTAATGGTTACTGAGATGGTAGAATGTTGTAGAGAACTGGAAGAAGGTCATCGGGCGTGGGCAGCACATAAGAAGGAAGAAGCCTGGAGATTAAGAAGGGTAGAGCTTCAGCTAGAATCAGAGAAGGTAAGTCGAAAGAGGGAAAAAATGGAGGAGATTGAGGCAAAAGTGAAGGCTTTGAAGGAAGAACAGAAGGTTGCTTTGGAGAGGATTGAAGCTGAATACAGGGATCAATTAGCAGGACTAAGGAAAGATGCTGCAAACAAGGAGCAGAAGCTGGCTGAACAATGGGCTGCAAAACACACTCGTCTCTCGAAGTTTATTGAGCAGTTCGGTAGCAGCAGGTCCAGGGCTTCTTAGCCTAATGGCCGGTAGTAAAGATCATTCCATATTTGCCTACATAAAAACATATCAGGTGGGTGGTCGTTCCCGTTTTGATGCTTTTGTTGTAAGAATTGGATTTATTGATTATGAATAAACGAATGTTTACAACCTATTTATACAAAAGAAAAGCAAAATTGTAATAATTAAAAATAAACACAATTATGGAGAGGCATGTTCTTGGACAGCCTATCCTTCCCCACCAACAGCTTGGTGGCTGCTTCCAGCTGGTGTGTTGGTTGTCACCAGCTGGATATCATGTTCTTTAACATTCCCCCTCAAGTTAGAATATATGTTAATTATTCCTAACTTGTTAAGTAAGCTTGAGAACTGTGGAAAACTCAGGGATTTGGTAAATATATCTGCTGGTTGCTCTAATGTAGAGATATGATAAGTTTTGATCATTCCAGCTTGAATCTTTTCTCTTACTAGATGGCAATCGATCTCTATGTGTTTAGTTCGCTCATGAAACACTGGATTTGATGCAATGTGAAGAGCTGCTTGATTGTCACAATATAACTTGGTTGGTTGGGAGTGTTTGATACCCAAATCATCCAGAATATATCGTAACCAGGTTACTTCGCAACATGCTGCTGCCATAGAGCGATATTCTGCTTCTGCACTTGATCGTGAGACTGTATTTTGTTTCTTAGTCTTCCAAGAAATTAGCGAGTTTCCAAGAAACATACAATATCCTGTGGTTGATCGTCTTGTATCTGTGCATTTTGCCCAATCTGCATCACAAAAAGCATTTAGTTGTAATGAACTAGTTGCTGAGAAAAAGAGACCTTGCCCTGGTGTGTTCTTGACATATCGTAGCACTCGTTGAGCTGCTTCCAAATGTGGTTGTCGTGGTTTATCCATATATTGACTGAGAATGTGCACGGCATACACTAAGTCAGGCCTTGTGATGGTCAAGTATATTAATCTCCCAACAAGTCTTCGATAGGATGTGGGATTACTGATGAATTCCCCTTCAACCTTGCTGAGGGATAAATTTTGTTCCATAGGTGAATTTGCAGATTTGGCACCAAGATAACCCATATCCTCCAATATTTCAAGTGCGTACTTGCGTTGTGACAGAACAATTCCCTTCCTGGAACGTGAAACTTCTATGCCCAAAAAATACTTTAATTCACCGAGATCTTTAAGCTTAAATTGGCTCATGAGATGATTCTTAGTTTCTTCAATGTCTTGTATATTGTTTCCTGTTATGATTATATCATCTACATAGACAAGGAGAGCAGAGAAGGAATTACCACGGGTTCGGACGAACAGTGAGTGATCATACTTGGATTGGTTAAAACCAGCTAGCTTAAGTGTTGTTGATAGTTTGATGAACCACTGTCGTGAGGCTTGTTTGAGTCCATACAAAGATTTATGTAGCTTACATACTCGTGTTTCCCCCTTTCGTCCGAATCCAGGTGGAAGGGACATGTAAACATCTTCATGAAGATCACCATAGAGAAAAGCATTGTTGACATCGAGTTGTCGAAGATGCCAATTTTGAATAGCAGCAACGGCAAGGAGAAGCCGAACAGTGACAAGTTTGGCTACTGGTGCAAAAGTTTCTTGGTAGTCAAAACCTTCAATCTGACTGTATCCTTTGGCCACTAACCGAGCCTTGTATCGTTCCACAGAACCATCAGGATTATACTTGATTTTGTAGACCCATTTACAACCAACTGGTTTCTTGTTTGGAGGAAGCTGTTGAAGCGTCCAAGTGCCATTAGTTTCAAGAGCATCCAGTTCTTGTTTCATGGCAAGCTGCCAATTTGGATCATTGAAAGCTTCAGCAAAAGTGGTTGGTTCCCTGAGAATGGAAATAGAAGTAGCAAAAGCACGATGTGCAGGTGATAATTGGTCATAGGTAAGTACATGAGATAAAGAATGAGAAGTACCTTTGTCTTTGGACGATGCTGAGTGAGACGAAGGGAAGGACCGAGAAGGTAGGGAAGCTTCTACATGATATTTTTGAAGGTAGCTAGGAACATTGGTGGATCGACGAAGCCTATGTGTGACTGGTGTTGGAGGAATTATGTGTGGTGGAGAAGTTGACGATGATGTTTCTGGAGATGAATTTTGAAGATGAAGAGTGTCTGAGTTGATTGTTGGAAGGACAGATGGTGTATGATCAAGTGATATATTTGGATTGGTTGATTGACGAATGTTAGGTAGGTCATCATAAATAGTATCTTCTGATGGAGGAAATAGAGTTGGAGTGTTGACAGCGGAAGTGAAATAAGGAAATACATGTTCATGAAAGATAACATCACGAGACACTAAAGTCTTGTTTGTTTCCAGATTGTAGACACGATAACCTTTGATCCCAGATGGATACCCAATGAATATGCATTTATGTGACCTAGCATCAAACTTGGTAAGTCGATCATGATGTGTAGAGACAAAGCAAAGGGAACCAAAAACACGAAGGTGTTCATACCTAGGAGTTTTGTGAAAAAGGACTTCAAATGGTGTTTTACCCTTGAGAACAGGTGTTGGAGTACGATTTATGAGGTATGTGGCTGTAAGAATGGCATCTCCCCAGAATTGTTTAGGAAGATTGGCTTGGAAGAGTAATGAACGAGCAACATTGAGAAGATGACGGTGTTTACGTTCAGCAACACCATTTTGTTGAGGGGTAGAGACACAACTAGTTTGATGAAGGATTCCTTTGGTAGAAAACAACTGGGTCATAGAGAATTCTGGTCCATTGTCACTACGAATGATTTTAACTCTGGATGAAAATTGTGTTTCAACAAGATTGATGAAGGTGGTAAGAAATGTACGTGTATCAGATTTAGTATGTAAGAGATAGACCCATGTGCATCTTGAGTAGTCATCAACAATAGTGAGAAAATAACGTGCTCCATTAAGTGCTGGAATGTGATAACCACCCCAAATATCAACATGAATCATTTCAAAAGGTGCTTTTGTATTGATGGAACTTAAAGGAAATGGATTACGTGTTTGCTTAGCTAATGGACAAATAGAACAATCACTAATGGAACAAAAAGGTGTGTTGATGGAAAGAGAAATTACACGCAAACTGTTATTAGATAAATGACCAAGTCGTTGATGCCATAGATGAGAGTTGGTGGAAGCAGTGTTTGAAACAGAGAAACATCCAGCCTTTTCAGAAATAGTCAAGTAGTAGAGTCCTGCTTTCTCAGTTCCCATCCCAATCGTCTTCCCTGAGCATTTGTCCTGAACAAAGCACATACTATTAGTGAAGGTGACATGGAAAAATGAGGTTTGAGTTAGTTTGGCTACTGAAACTAAGTTTAATTTGAAGGAGGGAACACACAAGACATTATGGAGTATAAAATTATTTGAGAAATGCACAGTGCCAATATGTGTGACACGGGCAAGAGAATGATCAGGTAAATGCACATGCCGATTAGTGACTGGAATGCTGGAGCTCATAAGGTTTTGGGAACAGACCATGTGATCAGTTGCCCCTGTATCAAAAATCCAACGAGTTTCTGAATGGAAAACAGTTGCACATAATGTGTTACCTGAAGAAGTAGTCACTTGATTTGCCATGCTACCTGATTTGGATTGATTGAGAAGTGTAAGGAGCTCTTGATATTGGGCAGATGTAAGATTGTGGGATGGTGTCTTTGTGTCGGAGCAGTTTTCCTGAAAGTCAGTATGATGAGCTTTGGAAGGGAAGCCATAACTTGTGTTTCTCTTGTCTTGAATTACTCCTTTCTTCCGACACATGTTGATGTCATGTCCATTTAAACCACAGAAATTACATTTGAGACGTTTTCGGCAGTTTTCAAAAATGTGTCCATTGAGACCACAAAAATCACATTTGAGGTGACTTCGGCAATTCTCAGAATTATGACCTATATTGTTGCATCTATTGCACTTGAGATGTGGGTTCCTTGGTGGGTAATTTTTCTGAGGATATTGTGGACGACTATCTCTGGCAACGAGTGCAGCAGCTTCTGGCATCCTTCCTATGCTTTGAGTGGAGACAGCTCTTTGCTTTTCATCTTGAACAATAAGTGAATATACCTTATTTACTGTAGGTAATGGTTCCATGAGCAAGATTTGTCCGCGTGCTGATGTGTAAACCGTATTAAGGCCCATGAGAAACTTTATGGTTCGCTGCTTTTGTTGATATTCTTGTAATTCTCTTCCAGCATTTCCTCCACAGTGTGGAAGAGGACATAGTGCATCACGACTATCCCATAAACTTTTCAATTTGGTATAGTATTCGCCAATGCTCACACCTTCTTGCATGCAATCATGTATCTCTTGTTCAATGTGGAATAGGTGCACGCTGTTGGTGTGCGAAAAGCGTTCCTTTAATTCTTCCCATAACTCATATGCAGTATCACTATACATGACACTTTCTGCAATTTTGGGTGATATGGTGTTGAGGATCCATCCTTTGACAAGAATATTGCAGCGAGTCCATTGTTTGATTTCTGCTTCAAGGTTTGTTGATGGCCTTTTGATTGTGCCGTCAATGAATCCTTCTTTGTTTTTGGTTATTAGAGCCATGAGCATTGCATGACTCCAAATGTGATAGTTTTCTTGGTTTAACGATTGAGCTACAAGGACCATGCCTGGTTGGTCTGAGTGGTGTAAATATAAAGAATGACTAGGATCATCATACCATTTTGGTAAAGTAGGGTTGGTATTGGTAGTCATAGACATTTTTGGTTGAATAAATTTGAAAGAACGGGATGGGTTTAAGTGTGTTTTAGACAATAATGACTATTTATGAAATAAATAATGTACTGAAATATGCTCTATCTTATAGAAAATGAGTCAAGGATTACAGAACCGGAAATTTCAGCCGCAGAACCGGTCGGAAAAGGGGTGAACCGGCGTCTGGAGTGGCTGGAACGGCGGCTGCAACGGTGAAGCACTGAACCGGATGAAGACCGAACCGGACCGGACCAGACCGAGAAAACGACGCGTCGTTTATTTCAGCGCGGAGCGAACGACGTGTCGTTTGTTTCAGCGGGCGAGCGACGACGTGTCGTTGGAGTCGTCTTCTTCAGCAGCTGGCGCGTGTTGGAGCGTGCGTCTCCGGCGAGGCGCGTTGAACTCCGGCGAGATTAAAAATGGCGCGTGTGAGCGCGTGGAGAGGTATTTTGGCTTGATTTTAATTGCAGATTGCTCGGATTTTTCTGAATAATATTCTGGGATGAAATTAAAATTATTTTGTGAATCGAAATTGGTTTTGGAAAAAAAACAGATTGAGGAAAAATTGGAAAAATTTCTATGAGCTGATTTTTTCTGGGAATTGTTTCCTAAGCTCTGATACCATGTAAGAATTGGATTTATTGATTATGAATAAACGAATGTTTACAACCTATTTATACAAAAGAAAAGCAAAATTGTAATAATTAAAAATAAACACAATTATGGAGAGGCATGTTCTTGGACAGCCTATCCTTCCCCACCAACAGCTTGGTGGCTGCTTCCAGCTGGTGTGTTGGTTGTCACCAGCTGGATATCATGTTCTTTAACATTTGTATCTCTTATATGTTTATGATGTTATGTGTGTATTATCAATAATATTGTCATAATAGGTGCTATTGACATATTCTGTCTTTTTATTGCCGGGACTGAGTAAAATGTAATATGGCATTGTTAACTAGGTGAGCTCTATTTTTCTTTATCTTTGTTATGAAATATTTTATTTATAATTATAATCAGTTAAATTGTTGCTTGAAAACCATTCATGTGAGGAGATTATTTTGTGAATGTATTAGTAAACAATATAAGCTCCCTCTTTCACATTGCATGGCGGAGGTTCGTATTGTTTCTATCCTCTTCACACCTTATGAGAGCATCTACAAAGAGGCTGTATCCCACTAAAAGTTGTTCGAAAGAGACTTTAAATTTTTGCTTCAAAGAGTCCCTATATTTGGTGCCATCCTGTTCATATAACGAACACAATTTACCGTATTATTTTTTTAAATATTAATAAGAGAGAATATATTAATATGTTTTTTAATTTCTATTTTATATTAATTGTATATCTTTGACTAAAGTTTGTTTTATTTTTTTATTTAATAATATTGTTTAATTTTTAATACATATAATAAATTAAAATTAAATATATAATACAAAAATATTTGATTTTAATTATTTCTTGTTCGACATAGACAAATAAAAAATAAAGAGATTAACATTGTATTTCAAAATATATTAATTGAATATTTGTGAAATAAGTATATTAATTTAAAGAATTAATATCATCTATATGTATTTTTAAGTATGTATGTGTTTTTTCTTAATGTAATATTTAAGCTCATCTAGTTAATATATTTGTAAATTTATAATAATAATACATAATTAATAAAATAAATAATAAATGAGTATTTTTTTAAAAAGAAAATACTTTTTAGTTGAATGAGTTAGAGATTGAAAAAAAAAAAAAAAAGATAATGCCATGTTGCACTAAAATAGTGCAATGGGTTGGAGATGGTCTGTGAAAGTACTCTCTTTCTATTGCCTTGATAAGGGTGGAGTCTGAATCATTCAGTTGGCGTATAAAAATAAAAGTTGCTCATTCGGCATTTCACTGTGATGAGTTTGTGATAGCGCTCTTTTCAAACAGAGCGAAAATACTTAGTTTGCTATCCTGAGCACAGGAACAGGTACGTACCTAAATACGTTATATATATAGCATTTATTAACACTATTGTTTGATAATCTTGTACATGCTTCCTCAGCCTAATATTTCTTATGATTATCTTGAACTGAATGTCCAATGTTGGAGGTCCGGCAATTGGATTCAGTATCATAGAAAATTGGCTGTGTGGTTTCTTCAGGTGGCTGATCGAATGCAAAGTTTGGAGCTTTCATCTTCGGCTCTGCACTGATGTTTGTGGTCCAGAAATTCAACTCAGTATCGTAGAAAATTGGCGCTGTTTCTTCAGGTGGATGTTCGGTTTTCATCTGCTGCTTTGCACTATCGCTGCTGGACGGAGCGGTAGGGATGTGTGAGAATGGTACGTGTGTAGTTGTATCCATGGCCTCCCAGCATGATTCAAGGATATCAGTGAGTGGACTACTGTTTAGATCGATAGTAGAATATGGAATACTGTTTAGATCGATATCGAGACCACGAGATGTGGAGATATCATGAGCAGGCTGAGGGGTTGGTGACGGACATGTTAAATTGTCATCACTGTTGGGACCTGTGTGGAAGGGGTGGATTTGGTTGATGTTGGATGCAGTTGTATTGACAGTGCTACAAGCCCATGGAAAGTAAACTGATATAGGTATGGCCTGCAATATGAGTTTAGTTAATATATAGTTAATAGATAACTGAGAAAAAAGTAAGTTTCCTCCGACAATTATAGTAAAATATGTGCTCTTAGTAACTATTGGGTTGAGATGATTAAATTTAGTAATTTAATAAATACAGTTTAATTTGTACAATTAACATAATTTCCAGCTTTATATATAATGAAAAATACATTTTTCAAATACATAATTAACTAAGATACAAATAAAAAATTCGAAATAAAAGATTTATATCTAACACAAAGCTTGAAATTTATTTTCTCATTGTATAAAGAAAAAAACTTTGATTTGAAGAATGAAAATTTTACATTCTAATTTCATTTCATACAAAATGGATAAAATTCACTAAATATTTAAAAGAAGATCATGTATCTTTCATATGTATTCTTTTGTTTTATTTAAACAAAAAAATTCTATTTGAATTTAAGTGACTCTTTCTTTAAAAAAAAAATTGATATTAATAATATGTCTAACCTAAAAATAACAAGATTAATTACGATGTTTATTTTAAAAAATATTGGACTAATTTAACCTTTCACTTAGTCTTAATTACCCAATTAGTTCTCAAATTTTGAACAAATTTATACCTAGATCTTTAGACTTTTAAATCATATAATTTATTTTTAAATTTTTTAAAATTTCATAAATAGATCCTTAAATTTTTAAATTTTCATACATAAATTATTAAATTTTTAAATCCTATAATTTAGTCTTCTTTCATTTTAAAAAAAATTCACACATAGGTCATATATTGGTTGTTAAAATACATATATATGAATTAAAATTTTAGGATCTATATGTAAAGTTTTAAAAGTTTAAAAATTTATGTGTAAATTTTAAAATTTTGAGAATCAAATTATATATTTTAAAAATTTAAAAACTTATATGTGAATTTAATTAAAATTTGAGGACTAATGATATATAATATAATGCAAATTAATTTTCTTAATGACATTAATTAACTCAGAAATGTTACATATTGTAAAATCTTTGCAAGCCAAATCTTCAAGTTTGGTGGATTAATTATAGGCTTACATTGTAAACAAGACCATCAGATTGAGGTGATTCTGCCTCATCATCATAAGGTTTTTGGTCATTTTTGTTTGATGATTGACTCTCATTGAGGTAATTCTGAACAGATTTCATTGATCGAAATTTATGTTTTGACCCAACCTGATAGAAAAGCTGCATAGGTAAAAAAATACATATTATACATGTGATCGGGATATAAAAGTAAAATTCTATTTATTAGGAATTATGATATTACCTGATATATATAATTATATCAAAAACTTGTGATATAAAAAAACGCTCTATATAAAATCATGTATACAACAAATAAGGTTTTGTTTTCTTTTTCTTTTTTCAAATAATACAATCAACTTTGAAATAAACAAAACGTTTACTGGTTAACTGTTCTAGATTATAGTGAGGAGAATTCAGAACCACATCTAAGTTAATGAGATGCTTCCTTTACTACAAATAAGCATTTGATTAGAGCATAATTAGTAAAGTTAGCTCCTAATAAATATAGATAAGATCGATGAGATGCATTATCTAGTGGGATATTAGGAGCATTGAAACGAACATAATGGAATCATAAAGGATTACATAAAGTATGAGGATATTTCATTATTTTGTTCACAATTTGTTTTTGTATAGCATTCATCAATTAACTTCGGCTAACTAGTAACATTCATAAGAAAGCACAAAGTATTAAATGGGAATTACTAGGTAATTTAGTTGATTGAGTCTAACACTTTTTAAAATAGAGGGAGTATAATCCCATCTCATTAATTTCATCCCTTCCGACACCCAAATAGTACTTATCAATTGAATGGGAATATATATATATATATATATATATTTTTTGCATCAAATGGAACTTCTTCAAGCTCATAAAGATAACATGGGATTTTGAATTGAGTGATCGTTTAACACAATTAGTGGTGTCAAAATAACAACATAACTTATTTAAAGTTTATTTAATGAACTTATGAGATGAATGAGTCTCATTCACCTAACTTTTAATTATAAACTTAAATGAATTAATTCACTTAACTTATGAGTAGTTCACGAGAATATTTAATAAATATTTTTATAGTTATAATAATATCATAGAATATCGTAGTTAAATTTTTTTTTGTTTTTTTTTACAAAAGTATAATAAAAATGTAATATTTATATTAAAAATTTTATATATAAATAAAATAAAAAATATTTTTTTAATTTTAATTTTAGTTTTTAGAAGACAAAATAAGTCATCTCATGAGTTGTTTAATCCAACTCATTTAAAAGTGAGTTAAAATGAACTTGATTCTCATAAATTTATATAAATTGAGTTGAGTTATATAACTCACATATCTCATTTAAGATGAGTTGAAACTAAATAAATTGAGTTAAATTAACTTATTTAATACACTTAATATCCTGTCAATACTATCAATATGTTGCACTACTCTAGTTCTCAATCCAAGTGAACATCACCCAACATTATTTTATATATCATATTGGGTTGAAAATTGCTGAACTCCTTCACAAGATGATTGCAATTGAATAAGAAAAGTTAATTTTAAAACATTAATATTAAGCTTTTTAGAAAAACAATCATACATGTTTTCGGTCGCTAGTTACTAATTTTGATAGAACAATCTTGCATTGTTCAAATTAAGGGTTGTTATTGATTCATCGTCAAGGAATACACATGGAAAATTTGGAATTGTTTATCAAGACTAGATTCCATAATACTAATTATATACAGGACTTTGACTAATGTTTCTTAATTATGGATTAATTAATGAATCTTGCTATTGACCCCATCAAACGTGCCTAGTGATTAATCCCTGTATAGAAAGGTTTAATTTTTCGCATTTAAGATTAAATTAAAATAAATATATCTTATATGAAAGAACTGTAATTATTGGTTGACAAGGTTAGGGTATGTAGTTACTTAGAAAGATCACTACAATATTACAAGCCTACAATCATTTACTTACGCGAAAAGAAAATAACAACGAAATCTTTTTAGGTTTACGACAATTGGTTGTTACATAGAAAAATTACTAATAATTTATTTTAGTGGAAAGTAAATGACAACAAAACCCTATAGGTGAGAATCATAGTTTTTTCCCCTCAAACTAACATGTTTCTCAAATTAAATTTACAAGAGATATGTTAATTGAAATTTAATAAGGAATAACATTAAGAATTATAATTTTTTTAATGATAAAAGTATATAAATTAATATTTGAAGAGTTAGTGATCAAAAATATTTTAACATTGATCAAAGTTAGAGGTTATGTATTCAAAATCTAATAAAAAATAGATTGTGAGAATGGGTCTTCAACCTTTATACTTATATTTTTGGTGGCTCTAATTAAAATTGTAAAATTACATGAACCACACATACATAAAGACTAAAAGCCCCAATTTTAAATTTAATTAATTTATGATTTAATTACATGTCATATAGTTCTCTTTGCAAATAAAGTTTATTTTTAATACTTTTTACATGTTTAAAAATACAATACATATATGTCTTTTTAAAAAAAGGTTAAAAAAATCATATAAATAATTAAGTCATATAAAAACTAGACGTTAATTTATTCTAATTTTTTTTTTCTCTTTTTAGCTATCCCTAGCTAGTGAGAGAAATTAAAATCAAACGAAAACCCTAATTAGCTTAATTTCAGATTATCTACTCTAACATGCAAAGGATATATATGCTAAAGCAAATTAAATAGCCAAAGACAAAAGGCCAAAAGTAAATTAGGAAGAACAACCTGATCAATTTTGCCATAGTACTTAGGATTGGTTCTAGTCCTTTGTTCAACAATCCAACCCTTAGGTAATCCAAATTCTTCACCCTTAAGAATTTGAACTACTGCCTCTGACCTTTTCTTCCTTATTTGCTCTTTTCTCTCTTCCATTTCTTGTTTCTCTTGCTGATCTGCTGATCTAATCTCAGAGTTAGGTGGTGGTATTGGATTATTTTCCCACTATTTTCTCATTTTTTTCTTCTTCTTGGTCTTCTCAAAACACACACACTAGACTGTGAGAGGGTTTCAGGAATGAAACGGAAGCTATCACTATCTAGTTAGAGAGAGAAAGAGTGTGTCCTAATAAGTAAAACTACTATATATATCCCCAATAAAATCGCATCTATATTGTATCTTAACATAAAAATAAATTAAATAATTTGTAAATATTTATGGGTTTCATCTGATTTAATATTACGGACATAATAAGGAGAGAGAGATTTTCATTTTTTGAGTTGTCATAACATGCAAGAAAACGTTTGCAAGGTGGCGCATAATTTGGTAACGAAACTGCTTGTGTTTTTCTACTATTGGCTCACTGTAGTGAAGAGAGATTTAATTCCCTGAACCAACTTTAAATGAAACGAGTTAAAGTTTAAAGTCGGTTCAAGGCGTGAACTGATTTTAAATTTATTTTTTTAATTTATTTATTTTCTATTATACTCAAATAAAAACTTGTATTCGAGCAGAAAAAAATCAAAATTAGTTTAACAAATAGTTTAAATAATACAAATATTTGAAAAATAAAATATTAATTAATAGTAGAAAAATTACCATGGTTTTGTTCTATTTTATTCAAGATCATCATATTCTTCTCCTTATTTATAATACAAACCTACATATATAATACAAAAATTTATATACATAATAATAGAAAAAAATATGAATAATAGGGGATCTAAAAGATTAGTTAAAGAGGAAGAAAACTCACTAACTGGTGTTGGAGGAGGTTTTCGGTTTTTTAGAGTTCTGCAACGCTAAAAATAGTTTCTGTCTAGGAAGAAAGAAGAGAAAAGAATTTATCCACTTGTGTAACGTTGGTTCCACGTGTCAATCGACGCTACGTCCACGCATAGCGTCAGTTCGACACGTCAACCGACGCTACATCCTACGTGGATAGCGTCGGTTCTATAACAAACCGACTTTAAACCAATTTAAAGTCAATTTTTAGAAAGAAAAAAACCGACTTTACGTATCGACTTAAATACCCATTTTTGTAGTAGTGAAAAGAGAAAATAACAAGAACATGAAATTGATAATAATCTTAAGATGTAGTTAATTTAAATACGGAGAAATTTTAGATTCGAATCACACACATGAGAGTAGTATAGTTTTTTTAATGAAATTAATAATAATCTTGATCCCTATTTTTTATTTTACTAATAGAGGTATAAATTGATATGAGATCTTAATAAAATTTATTAGATAATCTATTACTTTTCAAAACTTATTTAATCTTATCTCACTTAATTTTTTATGAAATGAAAGGGTAATGAAATAATATTAATTGAAATATATTATTTATCACTAATGGACCTATTTGAGATAAGTAAGTATACAAAAATAATACAAAATATTATAAATGATAATTTATAATATCAATTTAATAAAAAAAATACAATATATGTTTAAAATTAAGTTCATTAGGACTATAATTTAAATGAGATGAAATTAGATAAGATAATATTTAAATGTAACGAGACAACATCACACAATAAACTCAATAAAGACACTAAATAAAAAATGAGATAGATGAAATAGTTAAATTTATAGTTTACTCTTAGTAAAACTTTTAATAAATATTAATTGTTTAGAATAGTAGCTATTGATTTCATCATCAATATTTAAGATTAATTTAATGGAAGTTTCTTGAGTTTTGTTTGATAAGATAAATTAAAATCCTAGATTTAATTATATATATATATATATATATATAAATGGCATCAAAAATCAAAGCGGTTTTAAGCTAATTAATTTAAAAATTCTTGAAATCAAATTAACTAAAAACTCGTTTTGGTAGGATTTCTATTTTTTATATTTGAAATTAATTTTTTATTTTATAATTCATTTAAAAAGAGGGGAAAAATGTTTGGTAAAAAATATTATTTTCTTATTTCATTTTCTCTTAATTGCAAGAAAGAAGAAATAAAGTCAAGAAAATTAAATTTGGAATATGATTTTCAAAATTTTTTTTAGTTTCAAAAACAATAAAAAGTGTGTAAAATTGTAATTAAGTTTCAAATTGATTTTCAACTTGAAAATGAAATTAATTACCGAACAATAGCCATTTTGAAGACTTAGATTTAAAAAGTAGAAGTTGAAAACATAATTTTCACAAAACATATCATAATCAATTATTCTCTGCAGTTTATTTATTACTAGCTATAGAACATAGTTCAAGAAAACTCAATTGAAAATTATAATATGATAAATCTAGGTAATTATAATCCATCGATAAATGTCAAGAAAATTAATTAAAAACGACTCAATAATACTTAAATATGTCCAAAAATCCTAAATATAAATAGTAAATCTAAAATAGTAAACCATGAGTAATACTAGTCTAGGAAAGGTCGATGATGTCGCATTCAAGAATGTTTTCAAATAGGTCACCAAATTCATCATATTCTTTCATTTTAAGATCAGTCACCATCGAATTTGAATTTCCAGCTCCATAATTGACGAGATTGGTTTGATCTGTCCCGATAGAATCAATGTAAGGCATTATAGATGCTCTGGATATATTACCAATAGTATTGTTTTCAAGTACTACATGTCCACTTTCTTGAGCTTCAAGTACTACTCCAGTGCTAGGGCAATTGACTTTAATTGTTGAATTTTCTATTGCATCTTCCTCTTTCTTGACATGTTCAATTTCATTCATCTTCTTATGTTCAACTCCTTGAGCGAAATCGAGCCAAATGGAACTTATTTCAGTGGCTTTTTCTTTGTTCTTGTTGTTGTTGCGTATGGTCTGTTCCTCTTTATGGATGTTGGCTTCAACTTCTAATACTACTCTTGAGTAATTTGCTTCACAATTTTCAACTCTACTCTTCCCATTGTAATTTTTTGCTTCCAAATTCGACTTAGGGTTTATTTTTTCTCTGTCTTCCATGACATTATTGGATTGATCTACACCGGCTGTTAATTTTTCCTTTCTTTCTTTGCTTGTGAGATCTCTCTTTCCTTCAATTTTTATTTTCCATAGTTACATAATTAGCTCATGCATATTTTTTTCAATATAAAGTTTTTGATTAAAAATAAGAAATTAAATACACTCCAATTCATGCATGACTCACTTATTCACATGGTTTTACTTTTAATCTCACTAAAAAAACATATGTTATTTACAGAAGAAAACAAAATATATATAACAAACAACATAAGTTTTTTATGGAAAACATATGTTTTTGTATTGGATTTAAAAATGAAAATTCATGCATAAAGAGAATTATTTCATGTAACTATACTAACTATAATTTGGCAGCTCTAACATAAAAGTGTGACATATTATTTTGACATGTCATATCTTTCTCTGATGAAGTTATTTTTGTATGTTTGAGTGTGAATTTAAATTTTTATGTGAAATTATCTTGGCCTTCAAAATAACTCTATCAAATGGGGAGATGACATGCAAAAATAATAGGTTATCCTAATATGTTCGGGGAACGAGATCCTTTAGCAAATGAAACATAATTATATTATTGTTATATATTTTTTATAAAAAGACAAGTGAAAGAAGGTTAAATTTGATTTTTTATTATAGAGTCATCCAAGCATATAGCCATTATAAATGTAGTTTTAACTGAAGAAGATATCATATATTTAATATATTACCTCCTTTTCCAGATTGGTCATTTTTCTTGTTTTGGCTGATCTTCCTTTTAATCGTTATCATTGTAGTTGCTCTACCTTCTTGATCAGTAATGGTCATAGGGTTATTAGCTTTTACTTGCACAAAACTTGTGGGAGATGGATCTCTATGTGCCGTACTATTAGTTTTCCCATATTCATCATCATTTTTTTCCTCCAATATTGTTGGCATACCATAAAATCTTGAAGAAAGCACTAATATTATAAATAAACACAATATTTATCATTAATACATATACGGTCTTAAAATTGTTGGGTTAAGTTATTAAAACAATAACTAACAATACATTTAACAAGTGATAACTCTATACATTATGTGAGTCAAACATTTACAATTTACAATTAAGGTTACTAAAATTTGAACATATAATCTCTAACTCTTGCACCATATTAGAGGTTAAACATATATAAGACTTTTAGCTTTGTTATCATTTTAAAAATTGTTAGAAAACCAACACGTACAACTTAAGTTATTTGGAAAAAAATCAATAATGTTTTATACATTTATCATTAAGCTTGAATTTGTCATTGATATATATATATACTCAATTTTAAGCAATTTAAGCACTTACAATCAGTATATGTTATTGCAATGCGCAATAAATAACAGAAAGAAAAAGAATAGCAATAACTTTGATTAAATTAAAGTGTACAAAAGACAATCCAAGTTCATATTTTTAAGCAGGAATTGATTTAGGAACAACTCAAAAAGATTAGCATGTGTTTTCACATGTCATATTTTTTAAAGTTTTGTACTTATGGTTTAATTTTTAATAGTTAATAAACTTATAGTGTCCCATACAAAAGTTGTTAGATTTTTGTATATTTTGATCATAATTAATGGATCATTACTACCCTTCATTCTATAACAGAATATCGCATCAACTTATCAATGAAGTAATTACCTGAAGTTTGATATGAATCACTTTCCATGTTATTTTGCGAAGTGGCCAAGAATTGCTCAACTGAAGCAATGTAATCCTTTGGGAAATTGATCACCGGCGATGGTGTATAGTACCGATTAGTACTACCACTGCCGCAATTTTGAGGCATAATATTTGGAGCTGCTGCATTGAAGATTTGATTATTCCTCTTTGTAGCAGCAGCAATTTGGTTGAGTTTGTCCTCCTTTTTCTTTAGTTCTCTTTCCTTTCCTTTTAAAAAATTCTCTTTTAGATTGAGCTCCATCATCTTTCGTTTTATTTCATCATCTTTTAACACATATTCTGCTAAAAAATCAATACCATCTTTTGGAGATTTAATCGTGAACTTTGGATCAGTTGGAGTCTGCATAACATACCAAATATTTGAATACAAACTTTAATATTCACTCGATCATACAAACGAACAAATTAAGAAGAATTACAATTTTAGCTAGCTAATTGTTTATTATTCCTAATAATATATTTTTGATATACAAATCAAGCATGCCCATCTGTCGTCTTCAGGAAAAGAAAGAAGTTAAAAAATACTATTAAAAATTAACAAACAAAATAGACGTTTTATATATGTATAATTCATACCTAAATTTAAGGGTTCCATATTATGTTCGAAATTGTTTTTCACTTCTATCTTTATCCATTTAAATAAAAATTGTCACACATATATTTTTTTTACTTCAAATAATTTTATCTATCACTCATCAACTCATTGTACTTCTTCATTAACCTCGAATATTTATTTAGATGAGAAAAAAATTATATAAAAAAATAAATAAAAAATTTAAAATTTTTTCGTATAATTTTTATTCTTCTAAATGATAGATGTTCGAAACTAAAGAAAAATGTGTATGTAATGGGTTGACGGGTAAGAAACATAATTATTTAAGCTTAAAAATTGGAATTACATATGATAATTTTTTTATGGAAGGGGGAAGGAGGGGAGAGAGAATGTGTAATGAGTTAATGACTAAGAAAGAAACTTGTTTGAGCGTAAAAAATGTAATGAAGAGACCGAGAGGATACACAATTTTGTACAAAGAAAAAGAAAAAAGTGACACGGTTAAATTGCTAACTCACCAAGTGATTTTCTTGTGATTTTTCACTTAAACATTTCTCCTTTTCTTCAACAGAAACATTAATAATTGGGAAAGGATCATCGCCGTTCAAATTAATTATAGGGTTAGGATCTGAATTTGAAGTTGTCTTTTGCTTTTTCCGAGGCCTTCTCATTCCACCTTCAGGTGTCTACATAATACATATGTACACAGACACAGTTACATATATAAATGTATGAATTAGTTAATAAACTTGGTTCGAAATAAATAATATAAAATAAATAGTGTGTTATAAGTAACTTACTGAACAATTTGGGTCTGCTTTTCTTTTGTTTGGTGCTTTTGGATAAGCCTCATACAATAAAAAATTTACAACTTCATTCGTAGATCGGAACGATGCCTTTGAACTTTGATGATGATAATACTGCAAAGTGTTGAAGCTTATATAGTTATCCACTGTAGTTTTTTTTTTCTTCATAACCCAAAATATCACTTGTCATATTTGGCATGTCGTTAGATATAAGACATTAGAGTCGATTGTGGACGACTCTAAAAGAGTAGTGTTCATAAGTATATTTATGTTAGGAGTTAATTATAAGTGTCAGCTACCTATTTTTACTCATGTATTAGTTAGCTACTCTTGTATACACGTGCATGTAATATAGATGTAGGAGTAGCTATTATGAGTTTGTTAGTGAGTTGTCAAGAGAGCTTACTATATAAAGAGCTACTTTATAATTCTTTCAATAAGATTCAATTTTTAGGAAACTTTCTCTATTTACCTCTTCTTGAGATTCTACTACCTAAATCAAAAAAATATCATATTTTATTTGATTAAAAATAGATCAAATGAGTTGATTTTATGGTAACGTGAATATACCATCAAATAGTTTAATTAACCTCTTAGAGTGACACCCTTTGTACATATCTAATGGGTTAACTTATTGGAATTATACCCAATGATATTATTATAAGTATATAAAAAGAATATCCTATATTGATTAATAAAGATATAGTGTAGTGTTTATAAGTAGTATAAGATTATAATTATCTTTTTTTGAGGTTAATATTTTATGATTAAATGTCTTATGTTACTTATACATTATATAAAATTTATATATTATTAAAGTTTCAATCCATCAATGGGTTAAGAAAAAAATAACGGGCACCTCCTTTTCAAACAAAAAACAATTACACTACCTTTGTAAAAATAAAGGAATACAAGTGACCAAACAAAATTAGAACATAATAAAAATATGTTAAAAGTAAAATATATGGAGTCAAACGACACTTTGAGGGAGTGTTATTATATAAAAAGAGTTTTTTATATTAAGATATTAATATAGTATTTATAAATACGTAGTATGCTATTTATTTTATTTTGAAGTTAACTTTTTAAGATTATATGTGTCATGTTATTTACAAATTATATAAAATTACACTAATATTGAAAATGTTAGATGGGTAGTGACATAATTAATTGAGACTACTTAAATACACGTGACTTGTAATTAGGATTATTTTAACTTTTTAGTTTTTATCTTTAATTTATACAATATATTTATATAAAAAAACAAAATATAAATTAAATGGCATGATATATTAATGGAAAGTATGAGAACATTCTTACACAAAATTATTTAAAGAATGATTTAGATTTTTATAAGTACCAACAAATTTGTATCTTAAGTATACTTAGAATATTTGATATTCAAATCTGAATTATAAGTGTATGAGTAGTTTAATTATTTAAAAAAGAGATACATTACCAGATCATATTTCACGACATCATCTTTGTTTCGATTTCGACGTTCAACCCTCCACCCGGTATGTCTTTCCAATATAGAAAACTTGTGTGTTTCACCAACATTGTACCCAATTATTTTGTCACGAGGCATTTGTAACTATACTCATGTATATGCACGTACAAAACCATGCCAATGGTTATTATTGTACATTTTCAAATATAATCTCTTCTTATAAATTATTATTGTTGTTATTATTATTATATTAAATTTTTAAAAAATATTGTTAAATATTTAAAGGATATTATAATACCTTATCTATGTTTATGTTACTTATATCAATATCATCAGGAAATTTGAAGGATACTAAAATCTCTCCAGCAGGAATAGTTGCCATTCTTCCTTTTTTCTGCACTTTTTCTTGTGAAATAGCCTAAAAGAAAAGGGAGAAAATAACTTATTAGTAGTAGCTACCTAGTGTATAACAATGCGTCATTTAAGAGCATAACTATAAGAATACATCCTTAATATTATAAGTACATGTATATAAGGGCATAACTATAAGCATACAAATCCTTGATACATTTTTTTTTTGGATACAGGGTACTGGAGGTTATATAGCTTTTACAAAATTAGAACTTTAATCATGTTGTTTTCAATTAGATCACTTTAATCCTATAAATTTAACAAAAATATATTTTAAACCTATAAGTTCAAAATTATGAGACCTATATATGCTATTAAAATATACAGATTAAAATACACTTTCTTTTTAAATTTATGAAACTAAAATATTCTAGTCGAAAGTTATCGAACTAAAACGTTCATATACTCAAAGTTATGAGACCATTAATGTCCTTTCACATTTTTTTAACAAAATAATCACACTAATTATTTTTACAACTCTTCAATTAGAGAATGTCACTGGAAATGATGCATATATGATTGGCACATAAAATAATTGATTTTTTTTAGGTGTCATGTCTACAAAATTATCTATAAATAATATGTATATAATGAGGTTAGGCTACAAATTCAATTTTTGGGTCTTTATTACTCAAGAATCACTATAAACTCAATATTTTGAGTTGAGTATGTTTAGAGTGAAATGAGATATATATAACATATTTTTCTTCAAATAAAAATAAAACACATAATTATAATTATATTAACTATTTATTATTAATTGTTATTACTATAATTATTAAATTGAAGATTATAAGAATTAAGAAGCAAAGAGTACTATTTTATTGTTTATACCGTCCTGAATTAAGATGTAAGATCCAGTAACGTTGCACAATTGGCACTGGACTACACAACACAAGTCATTTACATCCTTAATACGTGAAAACAGAAGTTATATATGAGAAACTTAATACTTAAGACATACCATGTCCAGTTTTTGAGGATCAACGTCACAATTCTCGGGTACAATGAAAGATACAGGAAGTGCTTCAACTATGTTATCAGTTGTTTTTTGTGTTGCTTGATCCACGTCTTTTGATTTCAGCGTTGAAACCATTTGCTATTGAAAATACATTAGTATAACATATTAGTGAAAAAAAAATAGCATAAAGAAAACGAAATTGTAAATTTGGATTAATTAATAAACATGTTTTTTTTTACATATATGTAAAACTTGTGAAAATGCGTTAAAAATGAAATTTAATCTATGAGAAAGTATTTGTACTATGAGATTAAACCAATAAAATTTAAATAGTGTGAATGATATAAGATTTTTAGTGTTTGAAGAGTCTATATAAATATCATAGATATTGCTATCAGTTTTAAAAAATTAACCCAATAAATAAAGATATTTAATTTTATAAACTCTATCATAGTGTTTATCTCTATTCATACGAGAACTTAATTTTATTAACACTATAGCAAAAAATCAAAAGGAAGGGAAAATATTGACAAATCTGATTTGCAATTTATGAAAGATATATATATATATATATAGTTTTACAACTAAAAATGTTATATTTAATTTATTGTTTTTCTTTCAAAATTAAAATTAAAGGATGAATTCCACACAGGAAAAAGTTAGGGTTTTCCTTTTTAAAATATTGGTTCTACAGATCTCGATTCAACTCTCTCTTCATTCATGCATGTATATGTGGGTTACATAGATTATGATACGATAGAGATAATTGATCATACTTTAAGAAACAAATCTAAAATCAACCTATCTAGATTCCTTAAAGTTATTCAAAAATTTCGAACAATTAAAATAAATAAAAAATTAAAATCCTTTTATTATTTCCAAATGAATATCAAGAAATTTTATATGGATGACCATTTTAATTTTCTCCCCCACTATCTATCGTGGCATCGTGTGTATCAATATAGGGAGGGCACATTTCAAAGTTTAAAGAACTAATTCTGAAAGGTATCGAACTTACAACGACAAGTCGTTTTAGTGAATTGAAGAGTTTGTCATGCCATTGTACTTTCTCTTGTTCATGGTCTTCCTCAACTGCTTTTGGAACAACATAGGGCACAATTTCAGACCCACTATTAATTTTCTCCAACTTGGCCACCTCGGCACTAATTTTCTCCATTAGAGAATTAATCTTCACCTATCTAGAGAAATTATGACCTAAATATACAGAAACTTCAAATCAAGAGAGCACTAGAAACAAAGAGGAGAGGAAAAGGGAAGGTGAGAGAGAGAGAGATATGAAATTAATATATATTGAAAAGACAATAAAATAAGTGAGTTGTCCAATGATTTTGTTTTTTGAAAAATTATTTAATATGATTTGAATTTGTGATTTAAAATGAGTAGTAAATAGTCTTAATATCAAACCAGTATATGAACTACAAGAGTACTAGATAGTAACTTGTTTAATGAAGAAAGGAGAAAGAGAAAAGAAAAATTTTAACTTACAAAAAGAGTTGCATTTTTTCTCACCCATGTATTGATAGCTAGTCATCAAAATAAAAATTCGTCTTTTTAATTTTTTTGAATTGAGAGGATTGATTTAAAAAAAATCTAAGGGTTTATATATGAGCTAGATGTACATTACAGAGTATGTAGGATAAAATGACCCGAGAAATGTGTATATTTGTGAGAGCCGATGAAACAAGCACCATTAATGTAGAAAAAAAAAGGTGTTTCTAACTCAATTTTTTCTTACCAAATATTATTATTATTATTATTTTCAATACCCACCAACCCATATTTTAAATCTTGGAATCTAAATTAGTCTTAATATTTGCATTTATGTCTTTCAAATCCAAATATGAAAACATTACCTTATTATGTAACATTGTCTTTTTATGCTTGTTGACCTAAGCTACCTTTTTTGTTGTCGTTTAAACAATGTGAAGCATCATTTGATTGGTTTTCTCTGTGTGCATTGTGGTTGTCTTTTGAACTTGGCAGTTAAATGTATGAAATGGAATTTTTTTGTCCTTTTCTGCAATTTTTAGTACTTTAATTTGTTACCTTTTTAGCAAGGGTGAATTGAATCTGACCTCAATAGAATACCCATGGTTTGTAAGATTATTAGTATCTTCATCTCTAGTCATGGGCTCTTAGACATGTATATTCAAAGGGTTATTATGGGGGATCCTAAGCTTAATGTGTAGTTTACATACCAATTAATTAGGTCTATCTAATTTTCCAAGATTAATTACTTTTCAACAATCAAATTTTAGTTCAAAAATCACAATAATATTGTAATTTTTAATTAAGTTATTGTATTTTTTAACTAACACGGTAAACAATTAATGAAAAATAGGTATATTTCATTGAATCTTTGACTAGTTAATTGTGTTAATTAATTAAAAATAAACATTTGAATTAAATTAAATCTTTAAGATTAGTTAATCTACAAAATTAAATTCCTAATGATAAATGAACAACGGTATAATTTAATTTAAAATTAAGAATATTATGTATACTTAAGTTAAATTAATTCTTACAATAAATTTCGTTTACCCAACAAAAAAAACTCTTAATTACAAGAACTAATTAAGTGTTTTAATGTACTGTAAAATACATTATGAATTGCAAAAGAGAATATAAAAAATGTTTCTAACCAATAAATTTTTTTAAGGTTAACATTTATTTACAAGCGAACAATTTAACAATGATTATTCTGTGCTTTTGTTATTTTACTACGTAGTACACAAAATACATTGTCAAACAAATGAAAAGATGCTTATAAAAAATAATCTAACTCAATCATCTATTTTAGAGTTTTTCCATAAAAAAAGAGAGTTGAGTTTTACACTAATACATGAAGTATTTTATGGAACACAATTCTAATTTTGTTTATCAGATGACCACAATGCTTGGCTTGCTTGAGTTGTATGCTAACTTGGGCCAATTTTGCACTAGCAAAATAAGGTGGCAACTGGCTTAGAGGGCTGATAAGAGTAATAAATTGAGCTTTTTTGTCTATGTATTTTAATAAATTTAGCAATTTTTCTTAATTATTAATAATTTCTTTTAAAATTTATATTTTAAATCAAACTATTTAACAAATAAATTAAAATATTCTTATTTTATAACTTCAATAAAATTTATCCAATGATCACTCTAACTTGACGACCTCACTAAAATTATAATGATTTAACATGTTACATATAAAAACAGAGATTTATATAACATATTACATACAGAATTAATATGTTATATATGGAGCTCCAATGTATGTAATATGTTATGTATAAAAACAAAAATAGATATAATGTGTTATATATAATTTTTTAATAAATAAATGTAACATGTTATGTACAAATATTAAAAAATAACTAGAAATTTATAAACACAATTAAATATTCTCAATTTCTTCACATCCTCGACAATTTCCATCAATCACTAACCCATCACCACTGCTACTACTACCATTTTCACCAGCATACCTACTACTAATAGGGCTCGCAGTTTCATTCACTTCCAACTTTGAAATAGTCTGATGCCAAATCACACCATCTCGTCCCAAACCCTCACTAATCTCTTCTTCCCTAGCTACAACACTATAAGATATAGAATTACATTGTAATAGAAGCCTAACAAACAGATCAAAAAATTAAATAGCAATAATGAAAGTTTTAATTCTTTTAATAGAAAAAATAGATATAGGACAAGAATCAAAACATACAGTCCTCATAATACATGAATGAAACACAAAAAGAATTTCTAAAAGAAATAAGAGAATATTATTATAATAAGAAATTACAACAAGACATACATAAGAAATTGACAGAATTAAGAAGGGATATAAATAACATACATAAAGATAATGCATTTATAGGTTATAATTTTGATTCATTTATAGGATTAAACAAAGATCCACCTAAGAGATCAAATGCATTGATACTTAGGAATAAGAAATGTAAGAATGTGAAAAAAATCCAAAGATATAGAATAAGTTATAATCACGGTTTAATGAAATATAAAAAGAATAAGCATAATTTATAGACCTTGAGAATAGAGACAAAAAATTAGTTAGTCTGTTAACTCTAACAGATGAAGAACTAAGAAGACATTATGATGAAAAAAATTTAACAAATAAAGAGGAAGACAATATGACAACAGTCAATGAAATTTATTTTAAACAAGAAAATATGATCCCAAAAAATCATATGAAACCTATTTCATAGATAGTTCCTTATCAAGAAGGAACATTTGGCCTACATAGGGAAGAAAAAAGTAGGCTAAGGGTAGAAAAACCTTACATTCCTTATAAAATAAAATAAAAACCAAAAATGAGAGAAGGCTTGGGGAACTAGAGGTCTTGTCCCCCCAAAATTCAAACTTCATGAAAATTATAAATCTAACCTTTTAGATTTATATTGCATAAGATAGAGAGAAAAATCCTTAGATGAATGGTCTTGTGGTATGATTGTAATCATAATTTTTTTCTCAAACCACATAATTAAACCTCTAACTGGTAGAGTCTTTATATCCCACAAAATGATAAAAAATGTTAAAATTTGGTTTATAAATTTAATAAAGCGACAACATTTACAAATATAGGGAAATGTTCTCAAAAATAGGTAGACTTAATACTTAGATATTGTAGTAAATAAAATATACGTGAAATTTATTGGAGAAGATAAATGTAGACTATTATTGCATCTAGTGAAAATGAAATTAAGGAAACCAAATGGCATTTAAAAAAATAAAAATAGGTGACATATATTATATAGATTTCTTTATTTGTAAATACGAAATGTATTATCATAAGTTATTATCCTTTATGAAAGAAAATTTTAAGGAAATATTTTTTTATAGAAATTACCTAGAACAATTCATAAAACTATAATAGAATGATGAAATAAAAAATAAAAAAAATTATACCATATATCTTAAGAAGAAAAATAAGAACTCTATAAGAACTTTTAAAAACTGTATAATTTGAAAATGACAAGAAAGATGAATATAAACAAATAAGAAGAAATGATAAAATTTGTTGTGTTATAAGAGATTTTAAGATATCAGAAAAAATATGGATACAATATAAAATCTTACAAACAAAAGTATAAAAAATACAAAATATTCAAAATGTATAAATTTAGAGAATAACACTTTCAAAAATATAAGATAAGGTATAACGAAGAACCTTGTAGAAAAAGTATTTTATGAGAAAAATGTATAAGCTATCAAAAAATAAAAAGTATTACCCATAAGTGAAAAAGAAACGTAGATGTTAGATCTGTAATAACGAAGGACATTACACTAGTGAATGTCCTAACAGGCTTCAACATAAAAAAATTCACAAAAATTCACAAAAAGAAAAAAATCTTAGAAGAAGATTTTTAGGTGGAATTAGAACTAATAGAGGAATGAGATATAGATGATACTTATAGTGTTTATCTATTAGAAGAAACTGAGAAAAAAAATAACTAACCCAGAATATGAATATGAATGTTTTTTATCTAAAGATGAATGATTTGTATAAGTTATATTAAAGTAAGATTAAAATTAAAAGTTGCATAAGTTACTATTTACATGCATATATGAGCTAGTATGTGTATATCTAGAAATATGTATTCTCAAAATAACTCTGAAAACAAGCACCAAAAAAATTAATTGTAAGAATTGTAAACAATACTAAAAGATATAAATATTAATAAAGTCTTAAAAGATATAAATATAATGATAAAATGTGAAAAATTTCATATTTTTATCATATATCAACAAAAAATATGAGTTGATTTATTAATAGAAAATAACTTTATAAACTTTTATCAATCTTTTGCATAATATTTGGACAAAATAAGTCAAAATATTTGATAGTGAAATCATTTATATGTCAAAAGTAAGAAAAACTTTGATTGTATCAAACCTAACTTTTATACAACAACATAAAAGGGAAAAAACATGGCAAGATAGACACAAAGTAACACCAAAATTCTTAATTAGAAAATATTTCATCAGATATATAAGAGAAACAAAATTATTTTTTTCATGAAGTCTAGGAAGATAAAGCCTTAACAGGTATCCAAAAAATTATTAAAAATAATAAGCTCAAAATATCCTTTATATACAATAATAAATAAATATAACATGATTGCTAAAGTAGAACTTAGAGACCTAATAAAGTCATTAGAGTAAAATCCATGATTTATACTCAAGAAGATAGGATTGAGTTTGAAAAAAATTCAAGAAATTTTGAAACTAAAAGTCATAATACCAAGTAATTCATCTCACTATAGTCCAATATTTTTAGTAAAAAAAAAGCTAAAAAGAGAGAAAAAAAATAGAATTGTAATAAATTTCAAAACATTGAATAAAAAAAATATTTAATGGATACTTTATTTGAAAGTAATAAAAAATATTATCATTAATAAAAGGGAAGAAATATTTCTTAAATTTTGATTGCAAACGTGGATTTTGACAAATAAGACTTAGATGAGAATCTCAAAACTAACAACATTTATTTGCTCCCAAGATCAATTTCAATAGACTGTTGTACCATTTGGATTATAACACCTTTTGAGTATCTTTTAAAGATATATGGATAATATTTTTAAGAAATTATAAAATATTTGATGTATTTACATAGACGATATTTTAGTTTTTAGTAATAAATTAAATAAATATTATTTTGATATTATTGATAGAGAAGAAAACAGTAATTGCTTAGCAAAAAATTAAGTATTTTAGATTTGAAATTGAAGATGGAAACATAACCTACACCCTTATATCATAAATAACACTCAAGGATTTTCCATTGAATTAAATGACAAAAAATAGTTATAAAGATGCTTAGGATATTTGATATATGTTGAAGCATACATCAAGAAACTTGTAGAAACATGAAAACCTTTACAAATATAATTGAAAAAATATCATGTTTAGAAATAGACATAACAAGATATTTTATACATGGATAGGGTAAAATCACATGTAAAATATTTACCATACAATTCCAAATGATAAAGTGATAATTGATATAGATGTTTTACATAAATATTGAGTAGTAGTTTTAAAGGCAAAAGTAGATGACAAAGATGAATATGTTTGTAGATACACATCACAATCTTTACATGGTCCAAAATTAAATTATTAAAGTAATAAAAAAATATTTAACTATCAAAAAATTATTAAAAATTTACAATATATATAAAAAGTTCTAGATTTATTTTTAGAACTGATAATAAGAATTTGGGTTATCTTTTAAGAACTAATGTTGCAAAGGTTCTAAACAAGGAAGATTAGTTAGATAGAAATAATGGTTTAACCATTACAATTTTGATGTCAAACATTTTCCTAGAAACAAGAATAGTTTAGCATATGCCATTATACGAGAATTAACACCTTTAACTATTTTTGCTCTTATAGGTAGGGAAAATCTTGATATCAAGATCAAGATTAAGGAAAATGAGGTAATATTCCTTCAAGAAAAACTTAATGTTTTATAACTAAATAAGTCTCTTTTAAAGATATGAATTAAATAGGAAAAACTTAACAATTCAAAACTAACATTAGAATCCAAAAACTCTAAAGAGGATTAATCCACATCATAGATTCATTCTAAGGAAGGTAAAACTTATAAAAAAATTAAAATAAGAAGGAAGAATCTAACAGTTTAAAAGATAGTAACATTTCTGAAAAGAAAAAAGAAAAGCTCAATTGGGCTAAAGAAGTAGAAAAATACTTAAATGATTTATAATGGTTCAAAATCAAGATTTTACAACAACTAGCCTGAATAAAGAAAAGCTATTATCATATTTAGTGGAATAACTCGCAAATTTTTCATTAATAGAATAGAAGTTGAATGCATTTATGCCAATTATATAATACTAAATTAATAATTCTAGGAGATATAGTTAAAAATTACTTTGTAGCATTACAACAACAATCATCACCACCAAGCAGGTTAAAAACTCTAGGAAAAATAGTATGACTGCCTATACTATTAAAAAACACATCTTTCAAAGGTAGCAAAGATTATATGATTGACCACCACTACTATTCAATGAAACATCCAATAGGAATACATTGGTCATTGAAGATGAAAAAGAAAATTAAGAGAATTTAAGTAAACCATAATGATTGAGTCTTTATAATTGATCTAGAAAATCTACTTCAAAACATATCAAATATATGAAATTTTGTACCTCAGAAAAAGGATTCCCTATAGGTAGTAAATTTATTATTCTTGAAGGAGTTGATATAGTTTTCGTTTATAAAGCTTTTCATGCCATTTTAATTGAAAACCTATATCTAAGAATTAATTTAAATGAGTTAAATTATTTTCAAGAAATTTTTAATAAAACTATAAAAAACTTCAAGAAGAAGATTTGAGCAAGTAACAAGCCTATTTATCTAAGATGTTTTAGTTCACTCATGGACTAGAGTGAAAAAAAATTGTATTAATTTATACCATTTTATCAAATTAAGGGTTTCTAATGTTAATAGAGAAGTTGTAAATCTATAGGTACTTCCAAAAATGGAATTCAATACAGATGAACTCTTTCCTCTAAGAGGACAAATGCTAAGTCAAATTTATTATGAACTTAGAAAAATTGATAATTCTTCTAAAGTCTAGGTAAATTACTCTAATAGTAAAGTTATAATAACTTCCCTTAGTGTAAGGACTATAAGTGTTGACTATTTTCGTGGACAAAATATTTATCTGTAAATTTGTTTCTAGGACTGTTATGAAGTCTATCAAGAAAAGCCAAACAAATGCTCAAGTTTTAGATAATTTTACTTCAAGTATATCTTTGATAACTACGACATTTAAGATTACATTTATGCATTTAATAGCACGTGCTTATAAATCTGAAATTATTTTTAATGCTAAAATTTGGAATAAGATATGTTAAAAGATATTAGATAAGATATACTTTAAATCCTTATCATAAAAGATAGCATAAAATCTATTTTTAAAAGATATTAGATAAGATATACTTTAAATTGTAGTTGAAATCTTTAGCATAAAAGATAGCATAAAATATATTTTAAAAGATATTAGATAAGATATACTTTAAATTATAATTTAAATCTTTACCATAAAAGATAACATAAAATCTATTTTAAATGGGAGTTATCTTAATAAATGAGAATTACTAATCTTATTTGTAATAAAAAAGATATTTATCAATTACATAGGATTAAAGGTTTTAATTTTTCCTATATATAAAACTCATTGCTCATTGTTTCAATTAATCACACAAGATCATTCTTCTAATCTTCTTAATTTCTATCTCTTGTTTTACAAATATAAGATCATAATTCTTTAGGCTTTTTTATTTAGTTAATCTATCAAATATTGGTGGTTATGTTTGATTGATTAATAAACCTAATTATTTTATGATATTTTGATAATATATTCTTATGGCTTCTTCTTTATTTTTGTTCTTAAATTGTTAGATCAAATAATTGTTTTTGTCATATCATAATTATTTGATTTGATTATTAATCTTTAAAGAAACTATTTTTATTGAACTTGTACTTGATTTTTTTTGCTCTAGGATTTGCTAATTGATTTAATTTAAATGACATATGTTTTGAATCATCTAGTTAGGATTATTCATTATTAAATCCGTTCTAGAACACACACGAACACTTATGTTTTTGTACTAACTATTTTGTAGTTATTTTGGGAACGTATCTGATTGGTAGGAAGCTTATTGGAACATTGGTCTGGAAACCGCTCATGCTAATATTGGAAAATGTGAAAATAGAGCAGGGGCTCGTAAGTAAAGTACATTGTGACAGTATCCTAGGAAGGGTAGAATAAGACCGAGTTTGTACTTGAACATTTGATTTTCATAGTGGAAAGTTAGGTGGTCCGGTGGACCGGTGGTTTTCCTCTTAGGTCATGGATGTGACCTAGGTTGTTTCCACCTAAAAATATTGTGTGTTATTATTTTATTTCCGTATTTATTTTTACACACGATTGCATGTCTGGTTGCTTTGTTTAGGTTATTAAATTATAAATTGGTAAAAATTAAAAATAACCTATTCACCCTCTCTAAGTTAATTAGGTCCATAATTTATAAACTTTCACTTAGCAATATGACCTTCACTAAAGAACATGGTGAGAAAATCAATAAGTTTGAAACAAATCTTAATAGTAATAATATGAAAATTTATCAAAAAATAAGAATTTTTTTTTGTTTTTACGATAAGTGAACCAATAAGGATCACAAATACATTTAACATACTAGATATCAAGAAAATAAAAGATGTAAATTCAAATTCCAAAAATAGAAAGTTAGATGAGAATTATTAACGTATGGGTGAAGTATTACAAAAAATAATATTCTTAAAACTTACAATATGTGTTCATCAATTTATACATTTGAAGCTAAAAACACCTAAAATATGACAAAAAATACCTATGATTCTGAACATATATATTTACATAAATAATGATAAAAATATGCATAATTAAATCTAGTTATTTAAATTTAAGTACAATAAAATTATGAAATATTAGTGTTTTTCAAGCACTTATCACAAGTAGAGACACTCTAAACTATTCTAGAATGCCTTCACATTCCACAAGATTTGTAACCATTTTTCATTAACAAGAACTCTATATGGCATCTTTCAATGCCCAAAGAGCCATAGTTCCCACTTATATTTTGCATAGCTATATCGTCATCTCATAAACCTTGTGATCCATATTGACACTCTAAAGGCCCACAATCTCACAAATAGATGATATCACAATTGTGTTAAAAAATAAAACTATAAGTAAAAAGTACATGAATCAGAAATAATGATATATATCATATATCTAGAACATTATTGCAAGAGTCCAACCATCAGATATCTTCCAAGGTTGCACACGTCCTCATGAGTTATTTCAAAAGAAGTTCTGTGACAATGTACTAGGTGTGCACTCCAGAAATTTTCTTGGTCCTACACGGGAGCACTTGTAGAGATCAACACAATCAATCAAGTTTGGACACAAGATTAACAAAGTAACACATCATTTCCATCTAAAGAATAAAATATATATCCACGCATATATTAGATGTCCAAAATAATGTTCCAACTCTTCCAAGAATACATAAGTTCATATGATGCCTAAAAGGTACATATCAAAGAGGTAAGTATGGGCTAAGAAGGCCCTACAATTGAGTTTCAAAAAAGGTCATTCTGACACAAGGCTATGGGCTTTTGTCCCCACATTTTCTCTTCCAAAAGCACTAGAGATAATAATTATCTTGAAATAGCATACAATGACACAAGATGCCACTCATAAGGAAAAATATGGGACATAAATGCACTACTACGATAAAAAGATAGATAATGTTTCACCAACACTTTTATTCTAATAAGAATTATGTTTACAGGTATTTGAGCCATACTTGTCTACACTAGTGGAATTTGATAAATAAAAAGGAAGTAAACACCAACGGGATTGAGATGCGTGGACTACAAATTTTCACGTGCTAATATCCTTAGGTTTACATCTCTAATGATTTAGAAAACACAACAACCTTGTAAGTGCATTCTACATCCTTGAGATGGTAGTCCACTATCTATAGAAGTTAACTCCCATGGTTAAAGATAGGATGCACCTTAAGTGTAGACTTTATAATCTATGTTTTACCAACGCAACAAGCAACTTAACATGCTCTCTATCTCCTGGGATGATAGAACGTGACAATAAGTCCTAACTAACTTATGAATAGGCATCAAATACGTCCCAGGTCTAAGAGGTTCTACAAATTCTATACCCGCCTATGAAAACTCACATTTGCTCACTTTAGGGACATTAAGTCTCCAAACCAAGTCATTGATATAGAGTATAATGACACTTATGACAAGATGGAATAATCCATCATGGATGACAAAAACTTTCTAGGTCTCAAGACCAAATGCTTTTAATGACTTAATAAACCCAATCACACTAAGAAAGAGGGTTGGTATATTAGGAATACCCTAATTCAAACAAATTAGCCTTAAAAAAATGAAAACAAATCACACGAATGTGATAAAGTATAGGCATAAGCCCAATGTGAACATAGTAAAACAAAAAATGTTCTGATTAGCTAATGGATACATGAAAATTTTGACCAATATAAGCTTGGTTGAATGGCACATGATCGAACACAACAGGTATGGTTGAACACAACAAATGTGACCCGACATGACATACATGTTCAAAAATTCCTCCCATAGTCAGACACGACGTATGCAGTTGAGCAAGGCACACATGAGCAGACATAACACATACAATTCGACTTAATATATATGGTCAGATATAATGCGTGTAACTAGAAATGGACCCATATTTTTCCAGATCACTCTAATCTCACTCATAGTCAGACACGACGTATGCGTGTGTATGTGTGTGCGCACGTATGTACGTGTGCATGTACATGTGTATGCATGCGCGTGTGTGTGTGTGTGTGCGTGTATCCAAAAGATCCATACAATGACTAAGTTGACTACTAGAAAGTAGAGCCACCAGGTACATGCATTTTTGTGGGAACTAAAATCAAAATAACACAAAAAGATAGCCTATTGATCTTCACATCTAGTCATGTTTTAAGAAACATCATCTTTTGTATTAGCTTCCTCCTTAGTCACCTTAGAACCATCACTGCCAAATCCACTTTGATCTTTTTCATTCCAATCTATAGTGGGAGGTCTTCTACTCCAAATGTCGAAAGATGGTGGTCGAAAGAATTATGTTAGGATAAACCTTACAAAATCGCAACTTTATGATTTCAAAATCATGAGCCCACACATTCAACATGTCCTAAGTATAATTATCAGAATCTCTATACTCTACAACTGCACCTACTTGAAATGTTCTGATGAGCAAAACAAGCAATGTTGATATTGCAAGTATAACAACATTGTTATTATTATGTCATATTTACAAACAACTAATCATGTTAAATTTAATCATAGACAAATTAAACATAACATATATATAAGAGTAAAATATAAAAAATAATTATAAAAAATTTATTTTAAAATTATACCTAAAAATAATTCTTACAGAATTTTGATGTTAATTCTGTTGTTAGAAAACCTCCAAATGGATTTGCATTTCCATTTATTGAATCAAAAACTTAAAATCTATAAAAGTATAGCTAGTTCTTCTCAAAAAGAGAAGAACTTTAAAATTAAAAACTAAAAACTAAAAAAAACTATGAAAGCTTTCTAGAGATAGAAAAAGCTGAGAAAATTGTGTCTTAAAGTGTTGGGGTGATTCGTGGATGGAAATGCATTGACGCATGTTAGATTTGCTGAGTGGATGGGTGTTGACGTAAGTGCTTATGCGCGTTGGATTGTGGCGTGAATGGCGCGGTTGTGCGCAGAATTGCAGCATGAAATGGGCGCTGTTGCGTGCTAGATAAGCATGATGCACTTACAATTGGATAGTTTTGTCCATTTTTCCATTTTTCAATTTTTTTTTACTTTTCCTCATTTTTTCTCAACATATTTGTGATGTATTACCTCTAGTATTATTTTTTGAGTCTTTAAATTATTTTTGAAGCGAAAATACCTGGAAAAAAATAAAAATACCTGTGATTTCGAAAAAACAAATTTATATAAAAATATGATAAAATTATATAAATATAAATGTTTTTAATCAATTAAAATATGTTAAATCATAGTAATTTTAGTACTTTTAAGCACTCATAATATCCCTATCTCAATAGTGAGCCTATGTACCCATGTTTTAGACAAATAAAGGTTTACATATAGCTCTTGAGTTAGCTCATTCTCTTAGGCCAAAGTGACATCTCGTGTCGCTAAGGTAGCCTCCAATGTCTCCAAAGATGTCGCATAACTTTGGTGGGTTGTATGAGTTATGCCTTGAAATTTTCCTACCTTCTAATCCATCTCATAATAGATAGTCTCAACAATTTACAAAGCCTCAATTGCCTTATAACTCTTCTTTTATTTCTCCACTAAGCGACCCTCAAAGTTAGCCTAAACCTTAACAACGTGGTCTAGATCTGAGACAAGTGTCTGGGCCCTAGCGATTATACTATGCAAGTCTAAACCCTCAACTTTAGTAGATTATAGAAAGCCCAAAAAAGTGTGGAGTGTATGTGAGATCACAGAATAAAAATCCAAGTCAATATGCCATGAACTTGTACCACTTGTAACCGATATTTACCCAATGTCGATGGGTGTTAATGCTCCAATGACATTCACTCCAAAAGTAGTGGCTCTCTTCCTCTTTAGAGCCCTTAAGCTACAAACCACTTTGGTTGTATAAAAACCTCTCCTCAACTAAACTTTTTAAGAACATAAAGTTCATCATACTCCTTTTTTTTCTATCATCTTGAATATCAAAAGTTATACCTACAAGAAAAGGGTATAGTTACCAACTAAGCATTCAAACGAAAATGCTAAAATAAAGAGAAAAGACAAGTACTTATTGTTAGAATTTAGAGGATCAATACTTTCTGGCTTAGTTCCATAGGATACAAACCTACATAAGAAATTTGTTCAAAAAGTATAAGTTTATCACTATGTTGTTCCTTTAAATGTGTGCTTTAAATAAAAGTGATAAAATCTAGTTGTTTTTTTAAAAGGACAACCATACAACCAAAGAATTACAAACAAAAAGTTAAGCATGATAGAAACAAATAAAACATACCATAAGGAGGCTAATTCTCAAAGAGTCATACCATTCCTTTCATATTGGATGGGCATGAGAGGGACCCTTGGAAGATTTATATGAAAAAATCCTTTCACTAAAGTGAGTTATACCACCCCTTATTGGAGTTTGAAAGCTTCTCAATCAGAACACAGTTTGCATAAGGTCTGTGAAAAAACCAACCATAAAGCTGCAAGAAGTAGTAAAAAGTGAAATTGTGCATGGACAACTCTTATACATATTCTATTTAAAGTACCCAACGAGACAATAATACCTAGTAACAATTAGGGGAAATTGGGATGGAGCAATACCAACATGTGTTAGAAACTTCTGTACTATAGGTGAAAAAGGTAGTCTTGGTCCAATAAAGAGATGATTTGTAGATAAAGTGACCCTACATGGAAAAAGGGTTACTTCAAATCATGCCCAAAACTTGAGTCCATCCTTATAGACTCAAACATACTATTTTTTTCCCTAAGTTTGTTTGAGAGATGATCTGTCATTCGAGAAAGAATCATGTTTATAGAAAATAAAGTGTAACCTCCTTTATTATGACCCAATGGGTACTTAGGAATACCAATCAAAATGTAGTCTAAGTCCCTATCACTATAAGAGTAAACCTACGATAAACAAGCATTCAAATAACCCTTGCTGATAGAATCACATCTCTAGGACCATTACCTAACTTGATGTGCACTTGATCATTGATACATGCACCTAAGCCTCATACACCAGGGCAGACACTCAATGAGTGGCCAAACTATGGCTAGACAAACCATATGTGGTTAGACCATGGTCAAACACACCATGGTTGGACACTCTATGAGTGCTCAGACCATGGCTAGGCATACTATAGGTGGCCAGATGGATCTTGGTCACTCATTCCTCTGTTGGTCCCCTACTCGATAGCCACCTCACTCGATCTGTCCTTGCTTGTGCTTATCATCCCTATGATATCCAAGTCTAGTCTCATTCATCAATCATTTCATCCTTCATTATTGCCTACGTAAGAAAGGATGAGTGCAAGTTTCGTAGGGTGCGAAGTGTTTTGATGATAAGAAAATAAAATTCTACATTTTCTATGAAGTGTTAGGAAAATAAATAAATGGAAAAAAATTGGAAAAATAAGAACTTACCAAGCCTTGATGCCAAGCTTATCCATTATTCTCTCTCATTTCAAATGTGAGCCTTGAAAGATGGAATGAAAAAGTTAAGAAGGAGCTCTTTCTATATAGATGATGAGAAATGATCTAATCCACTCATCTAAGAACCTATGCAAAGGTTTCAAGCTCTTGGTTATCCCATATATTTGAATCCATGTTTTCCCTCCAAAAATGGGAAAGTGAACCCATTAAGTGTTGGTTTTGACATCAATATAACTCACTAACCGCGGGTTTGAGAATCCATAAAAACTATGAATAACAAGACACGACTACTCACATTTTGAGTGTCTGGGTCAAGCAAGAAATTTTTCATTGGGAAAGTAATGACCATGAAAAGGTGGACTCGATACCACTAGTAAAGTTTAGGAAGTCGTGAACCCTTGTGGTGATAGAATGGAAAAATAGACCTTTTGGTCCATGTATCCAGACCTAGTAAGTATAAGGGTTGATGTTGGGTATAAAATAGTTTACATCATATGACATGATATAAAGAGGTTCTAATCAGTAGATAAATCACAGGCCAACCCTATAAGCGTTGAGTTAACAGATAAACATCAATATCATATAAGTGTCCAATATGATAAGTGATAGACATATAACCTCTTAATTATCCTATAATGAGATAATTAAAGAGATAAAGCTTCGAAATTAATATAAGTCTACCACTACGGGTAAGGTCATTAGTAGGTATATTTTCTTTTATATATATTCATTATAGAGCTCTATCGAACATAACTTGAAATAACTTGAAGATGATCTTACATGAGACATACACTTAAATCTATACTATTTACCTAAATCTCTTTGCATCTCTTTACATTACAAGGAGAGACATTGGTCTTCTCCTTCTTCTCACTACCCAAACTTACTTAACCATCAGAAGGTCAAAGGCTTTCACATTCTATAGTTGTCCAAGGTTCTAATAGTGTGTTCTATATTCTCAGGTCCACATAAAGAATAGGTGCATCCAATCATAAATGTTGACAAAAATCGATATTTGATAAGTGCTTGAAAAATATGCTTACTTGGTGATTTATAAGATTTAATTGGGAGAATTTAGTATTAATATTTATATTACAAAATGTGTTTTTTTTTCAAAATCATGGGATATATTTTGATGTATTTCAAGTATTTTGGACTTTAAAATATATAAATGAAAAATTAAAGGACTTTCTTGGAATATATTTATAGAAAATACACCAATGAAGGGTTAATGTGCGACACTGGAGAATTAAAAGTGTGTAGGGGCATAAAAATAATGTGCCACAACATGCTTCTCTCAAGTTCACTTGGAATTCTGGAGAAACATAGCATGCCATGGCATGAGTTTATGTGCACTGCACCATAACACTCTCAGATAGGATTCAAGAAAACATGGAAAATAGCATGGCGCGACATGAGTTTAGGCATGCCATAGCCATCAATCTTGGATTTACATCATATGTAACTCTATTCCTAATTACATCATATGTAACTCTAATACTATAAATATGTAACTAGAGTTAACCAAAAAGGAGACATAGAATTTTAGAAAAATATACGAATTTAGACTCTCAATTGAAGCTAAGAATTAAGAAAAAAAATTGAAGAGGCGAGTTAATAGAATTGAAGATCAGATCCAGAACATCAAATCTAATTTTTCTTCTCCTTTATTACATTTTTTATTATGAATACTATTATGATTTTTTTTCTACAAGTAGCTACTTTAATATTTGATTATGGTAATATGAAAACTCTAGATATGAATTGCAATAATTAATAAAATCTTCTATATTTTTCTTGGTTTATTCATTAATTCTCTGATTCAAGATTCTTATGGATTTTCTTGATTTTTCAAGTGTACAATTGAATAATTAGATTAATTCATCATTAATCAATTTACCTATAATCACTTAATCAAGTTAAATAACTAATGATAAACTATTTTCAATGAAAATTAATACTTAAGATAATTAAATCAATCTTGTGTGTTTAATCTTGATTAAATATGTTTTTAATAGATTAAATTTGGAGAGTTTATTCTAGATTATCTATTAGAAAGAATTTTAATTAAGATCTTATTTAAGTTAAGGAATAGGTAAGAATATGTTGAGACTTACGAGATGGTAAATTTCTCTTAAGTTTTTATAATAAAAGAATAACAGATTATGATATGTTTTTGTTGATTTGTAATATATGTTAGTGATGGAGAATGATCCTACAATCATTCTTTGATTTAAATCTTTGTCGTAATCTTTAGATATTGTTTTATTTTATTAATATTTAGTTTATAAATTTAATTTTTAATTTACAAAATCAAAACCTCATATTTTAATAAATAGGAGTTAGTTTCAAAATCCTCTCCAAGTAAGACCCTTACTTACTATATATTGATTTACGGTATCTTAAGCAATTTAAAATAAGTTTTAAATTAATTGTTCATCCGAATACATCAATTTTTGACGTCGTTGTTGGGAATTTTCGTCAAATTAACTTTTATTTATTTTATATCAAAAAATCTATTTTATTTTTCTTTAAATTTGTTTTTACTTAATTTCTTTCTAGTCTGCTTATTTTGTTTTAGAGTTACAGTAAATGAATTCACATTATAATAAAAGATCAAATTCATCTATTGTATTTTTATTTGAGCAAGCAATTCATATATATCTTTCACTTTCAAGTTATTTCTCTAAAAAATATGATACATTTTAATCACGAAGAAAAGGCTATAAATATTCCTAATCTAACTCTTAGAAATATAACCACATCATTTTAAAATTTACAACCATCGTAAAATATTTTGTAATCAATATTTTATAGATAAGTTTTAATTTTTGATTTAACAAATTTAATATATGTTAGGTCGGTTAATATTTTAAACAAAAATGGCTAAATTTAGACCTCGTTGACCCTATGACTAGCCCACGTAAATTTTTAGGAAAAGTAGATGCTAATAATATTTTAACAAAAAATTAGAACTCAATTTCTTGAATTCAATTTTTACCATTGAGATTTGTTTGGATTTATGAGTATTTTTTTATTTATTTCAAAGGGATAATATTAATAATACCCAAGCTTTAAAGTAATATCACAAATATCTCTAAGGTTTCAAAAATATCATAAATATCCTCAAGCTTCACGGAATTTAAAATCAATGGAAGTGAATAATAATTTTTTATACATATAAATGGAAATAAATAATAGAAAAGCAAATAAAAATACAAGACATGTCATAATACTTTTAACAAAAAATGATAATTAACAAAGAGAAATTTGAAGAAATACAAAAGGTAAGATTAAATCTTAAGGAATGAGATAAATTTAAATGTTCATAATTCCCACGAATAAGAAAAATATTTCTAAGAAATATATAATTTATTAAGGAATAAGTAATAAAGAAATGAATATTAATATTACAGATGCAAAAGAAATGTATAATATACCATTAGTTGACAAATAAATTATTATGGATAAACTATAAACAATTCCTCAAAAGAATAAAGGAAAAATTAGATACATCTATTTATAAGAAATCCAAATATTAAAAAACACACTTTAGAGAAAAAATTGATACATCAATAAAATTACTAATGTTAGAAAATAGAATAACAAATATAAAAGATGTTTTATTAGAAATGATTCATGAAAATTTAGGATACTATAAATTAAAATTCACATCATACCTTAGGTTTTTCATTATTATTAATGATAATAACTTAAATCAAGTATTAAGTTTAGTCACTGAATTTGAAAGAGGAGATTTAATAAAAGACGTAAATCATTCACTTTTAGTAAACTACATGATATGATATTTATTAATAAATGGGCATAATAGTTTAATATATAAACGAAATGAATTTATAGAAATATAAAAAAATTCAAAAAATTGGGAAATAATAAAATAAGAAATATTAACATACTTTAAAGTATTAGAGAATGAAACATAGATTTTAAAGAAAACTTTTGATACCAGGAAGAAAAAGTAAGATACCAAAATTTATGTTTAAATATCTTGAAAGAGAAACCTCTAATAAAGAAAGAAATGTGACAGATTAAAATAAGATGTTAAAATATTGAAAACATTAGTTCATAATGTAATTTAGAAAGAAAATGATATCATTATTATCCTAATAATGTTCAAAAACAAAATATAGGATATAAATTAGATTCTAATGAAAGGCTAACAAGCATATCAAAAAACCAAATAACAATAAGGAAACTTTTAATTCTTTTAGCATAATAAATGGATATATCACAAGAATCAAACATTAAGTTCTTACAAAACATAAACGAAACACAAAAATAATTCTTAAAAGAAATAAGAGAATATGATTATAATAAGAACTTACAACAAGACATATATAAGGTATTTACAAAATTAAGAAAAAATATAAATAACATACCTAAAAATAATGAAATTATAGGTTATAAGTTTGATCTATTTGTAGGAATAAAAGAAGAACCACCTAGGAGATTAGATGTATTGATACTTAGGAATGAGAAAATATAGAATTAGAAAAAACCTAAAGAAAAAGAAGAAAGCTATAATCTTAATTTAATAGAATATAGAAACAAATTAGAAGATATAATTTATAGTCCTTAGAATATAGACATAGAAAAATTAGTTAGTTGTTAACTCTAATAGATGAAATAACTAGGAAGATATTATGATGAAAAAATTTGTACAAATAAAGAGGAAGATGATATAGTAATAATTAGTAAAATTGATGTTGAACTATAAAATATGATCTAAGATAATTATATGAAATCAATTTCATTACAAGTTCCTCGTTAAGAAAGAGCATCTGACCCACATAGAGAAGCAAGAAATAGGCAAAGGTAAACAGAAGTTGGAATTCCTTATAGAAGAAAAACAATATCCCAAAATGAAAGAAGGATTACATTGGGGAACTAAAGTAGTATCCTTTCAGAATTCAAACTTCATGACAAGTATAAATCAGATTTTTAGATTTAGATTGAATTATAGAGGGGGGAAAATCCTCAAGTAAATGGTCTAGTGATATAAGTATAATCATACAAATTTTTCCAACCACACAATCCCTTCAGCTTGTAGAGTCTTTACAGCCCATAAAATAACAAAAAATGTTAAAATTTGGTTTACAAATTTAATAGAATAACAACATTTACAAATGCATGAGAATGTTCCTATAGGTAAGGAATACTTAATATTGTAATAAATGAAATATATAAGTAATTTATTAGAGAAGATAAAGGTTAACTAATCACTGAATCCACCGAAAATAAAATTGAGGAAGAAAAATGGCATTTAAAAAATATGAAAATATGTGACATGTTATATATATATATTTATTTATTTATGAATACGAAATATATTATCACAAGTTACCACTCTCTATGTAAAAAACTTATAAGGAATTTTTTTTTAAAAATTACCTGAAATTTACATAAAATTATAACAAAAGGATGAAAAAAAGAAATAGAAAACTATACTAGATACTTTAGAAAGAATAATAAAAACTCTTAAAAAATGGATAATCATTACATGTTAAGAAAGATATGAATATAAACAATATCAAAAAATGATAAAAAATAGTTATGACAAAAGAGATTTTAGGTTGCTAGAAAAATATAGATGTAACATAAATTCTTACATGCAAAAGTATATAAAGGTATAAATCACTAGAAAATAAAAATTATTGCTCATTAGGGAAAAATAAATTTAATTATTGAATTCATAATAAGAAAGGAACTTACGATAATAAATTCCCTAACATGTTTGAACATAAAAAAGAATTTAAAAAAGAATTTTCATAAACAAGCAAAATATTTTTAAAAAAGCTTTTAAGATGTAATTAGAACAAATAGAGGAATTTGATATATCTGATGTTTATAATATATATTTATTAGAAGAAACTAAGAAAAATATATTTGACTCAAAATAAGAATATAAATATTTTTTATTAAAAAATGAAGGATTTATATAGTATTATAAATCCAAACAGTATACAGTAAGAGTAAAATTTGAAGTTTATAAAAGGTATCATTTATATATATATGTAGATACATGAGCTAATACATAATATTTAACTAGTAAATATGTATTTCTAAAAAACTCTGAAAACAAACATCAAATTATTTTATTATAAGAATTTCTAATAATACTATAATAAATCTTAATAAAATCTAAAAAAAATACAGATATAATGATAGGAGAAATTTTTTTATATGCCTATCATATATCAACAAAATATATGAATTGATTTATTAATAGAAAACAATATTCTAAACTTATATAAATCTTTTACACAATATTTAGATAAAATAAATCTACCAATACTAGATGGTGAAACCATTTATGTATAAAAAGTAAAAAAAAATTACTGTATCAAACCCAACTTTTATGCAATGACATAAAAAGTAAGAACATGGTGAGATAAATAACAAAAAACTTATGTAGAAAACATTTTATTAGATATAGAAGATAAACAAAACCCTTTTATTAATTAAATCAAGAATGATAAAGTCTTAATAGGTATAAAAATATATATTAAAAATAATACACTCAAAAAATTCTTTAGATTCAATAGTAAATAAATCTAAATTTTAACAAAAAACTTAGGGATCTTAGCAAAGTAATTAGAGCAAAATCTATGATTTATACTCTAAAAGAAAAGATTCAGTTTGAAAAACAAATTCAAGAACTTTTGAAACTAAAAGTCAAAATAATAAGTAATTCACGTCGTTATAGTCTAGCATTTTTAGTGAAAAAAAACTGAAAAAAGAGAATAACAATATACTTCAAAACACTCAATAAAGAAATCATTAATGATTGATACTTTATCTCAAAGAAAGAAAAATTATTATCATTAGTAAAAGGGGAAAAATACTTCTCAAGTTTTGATTACAAAAATGTATTTTGTCAAATAAGATTGGATAAGGAATCTAACGATAATTTTAATAGACTCTTAGTGTCATTATGATTAAAATAGGTTCTATGTATTGTTTAAGGGTATATGGATAAAACTTTTAAGAAATACAAAAATATTTGTTGTATTTATATAAATGATATTTTGGTTCTCAATAATTAATTAAATAAACATTATTTGGATATTATTAATATTCTACAATTATGCATGAAAAAAGACATTATACTTTTTAAGAAAAAAAATACTAATTACTTAGTAAAAAATTAAGCATTTGAGGTTAGAAATTGAAGATGAGAAACATAACCTATATCCATATATAATAAATAACATTCATAGATTTACTAGTGAGTTAAAAGACAAAAAATAATTACAAAAATTCTTAGAATGTTTAACATATGTTGAATCATATATCAAGAAACTTCCAGAAATACAAAAATCATTACAAACAAAATAAAAAATATATCATGTTTAGAGATGGACAAAACAAAATACTTTGTACATGGATAAGGTAAAAACACATGTACAAAATTTATCAACTTTATAACATCAAGGTCCAAATGATTAAATGATAATTAAAATAGATACTTTACATGAATATTGGAGAGCAATTTTAAAAGCAAAAATAGATGATAAAGATGAGTATTTTCCTAGATATACATCAAGATTTTTCCATGGTTTATAATTAAATAGTCACAGTAATGAAAACGAATATTTTGTTGTAAAAAAACTATTAATAAATTTACAATATGTGTAATAAGTTATAGATTTATTATTAGAATCGATAACAAGAATTTTAGTTATTTTTTAAAGACTAATATTACAAGTGAATATAAACAAGGAAGATTAATTAGATAGCAAAAATGCTTTAACCATTACAATTTTGTTGTCAAACATCTTTCAGTAAACAATAATAGTTTAGTAGATACTATTACAAGAGAATTAACACTTTTAACTATTTTTGTTCTTTCAGAATGAAAATATTTTGATATCAAGATCAAGATAAAAGAAAAGGAGATAATAATCTTTCAGGAAGAACTCGAGATTTTATACTTAGATAAGTCTCTTTTGGAGATAGGAATTAAACAATAAGAACTTAATAGTTCAAAACCAACATTAGAGTCCAAAATCTGTAAAGAGAAATTCACCTCAAAGATTCATTCTAAGAAAGGTAAAACTTCTAAAGAAAGAATTCAAAATAATAAGGAAGAACCTAACCGTTTAAAAGAGAGTAACACATATGAAAAGAAAAGAAAAAGCTCAATTAGGTTGAAGAAGAAGAAAAATAAGATTAGAAAATGCTTACATGGTTTATCATGATCCAAAATCAAAATTTTACTACAATTAGCTTGAAGCAAGCAAAACTATTATCAAATTTGGTGGATTAACTCACATAGCTTTCACTAATATAATAAAATCCGAATGCTAATTATAGAGTACCAAACTATTAACTCCAACATATATAGTTAAAAATTATTTCATAGCATTACAACAACAATCATTGCCACTAAGCATGTTGAAGATCCTAAGAAAGATATTATGAATACTAGTATTATTTAGAGAAAGACCTTCCAAAGAGACAGTAAAGATAGTATGACCACTAGTACTCTTCAAGGAAATATCCTATAGGAATACATAGGTCATTGAAGATGAAAAAGATTAATACAAGAATTTAAGTAAACCACAATGGTTAAGTCTTTATAACTTTGTCAAAAAAACTACTCATGAACATATCGAAGATATGAAATTTTACAGCACAAAAACAATTTCTTACATGTGGTAAATTTAACATTCTTGAAAGAATTGATCCAATTTTTTTATAAAGTTTTTCATACAGGTTTAATTGAGAACCTATATCTAGAAATTAATTTAAATGAATTAAATTATTTTCTTGAAAATTCAAGAAAACTATCAAGAATTTCAAGAAGAAGATCAGAGCAGGTGACAAGCATGTCTATCTTAGATTTTTCAATTCCTTATGAATTGGAATGAAGAATGTTGTGTTAGTTCCTACCATTTATCAAATTAGGAATTTTCAACACTAATAGAGAAGTTCTAAAACAAAGGGCTCTTTCAAAGAAAGAATTCAATACAGATGAACTCAGTAATCTAATAGGACATATGTTAAGTCAAATTTATCATGAACTCAAGAAAATTAAGAATTTTTCTGAAACCAAGGTAAATTACTTAACTCGTAAACTTATAATCACTTTCTATAACAATATGACCCTTATTAAAGAAGATGGTGAGAAAATCAGTAAGTTTGAAACAAATATTAAAAATAATAATTCAAAAATTTATTAAGAAACAAGAAAAGAATTTTGTTTTTATGTCAAGAAAATTACTAAGGATCACAAATGCATATACTGCTTTAGAAATCAAGAAGATGAAGATGCACCATTGTTTACGTCATCAAAAAGACTATTGATATAAAATGATAAAGAATAATAAAAATGTAGAACCCACATTTTCAGTCTGAAGATTATGCCAAGGAAATGAAAGACTTAAATTCAAAAGCCAAAAGTAAACAATTAAGTTAATTATTAAATTAGTGATAAAACGTGATTTCCTACTATTGTAAATAAGAATTCTTTATCGTATAAAAGAAACTCTGATTTCCCTTAGTTGGATATAGCTTCATCAATATCAAATTCTACTTTAAAATTTATTTATGTAGCAAATATGCATTTAAAAATTATGAGTTACTAAGAATTTCTTTAAGATTATTAGTTGGCTTTTAAAATTATAATAATTATTAATTTTATGAATAAAATAAAGTGTAGTTATTCTTTTTTTTATTTAATAGGCCTAATTTGGACATCATCATGTATGAATGCAAAAGCTTTGCCATTATTAGAAATGTAGGTATAATAAAAGAAGATGAACAATTGAATAAAAGATCGCAATGGATATATTAAATTCAAGTATGATAATTATAATTATGATTTTTATAAAAATAACATTAATAATTTTAAGGTTTATGATTAATATCACTAATACATTTAAATGATTAACTACGTTAACTTTCTATTTAATGATATTTTTTTTTATAATTTTGATATCAAATCGTAACTAATTATTACTTTTTTTCATAATATTATTTAACAGTAAAATTTTAAATTTATTATTAAAATATATTTTTTAATTCTTTTATATTTATTTTCATACTATTTAATTTTTTTTCTTTTTTATTATTTTAAAAAAAATTATAAATAAATGTTGATTGCTAACAATTTTTTTTTAAATTTGAGTGCTTGTCACAATAATTATTTTTTAATTAAATATTATTTAACATAAAAATGTTACCTTTAGTTAAATAATTTTTTTGATTTTATAAAAAAATTACTTATAATATTTTTTATTTAAAAGTTTGCTGACCGAAGCTTTTAAATGGCACTCCAAGTAATACTTGTTTAAATTTTAGTGTTATTCTATTATTAGAAGTTTTAAGTTATTATTTTATATGATTTAAAAAAATTATTAACATGTCTAATTATAATTATTAAGGGTTACTACCCTTACTAAGATGACAGAAAGTTACAACAGAAACTATCGGATTTAAAAAAAAAAAAAAAGAGGATAAAACGGATAAAAATATTTTCCATAAATAATATTTGTTCTCTTACTCTATCTGATAATTGAGATTCTTCCAGAGCTTGATGAACCGTCTTAGAAGGGGCATACGGAGACCAGAAAGATCAGTTGTGAAAATTGAGGCTCAATTGCCAAACCAGCCTGGAACCGAAAATCAATCCTAAACAGGATGAGTTAGGGTTTCTGAAAATTGTTGAACTTGCATGAAGGAATTTGAAGTGTGAAGCAAATCTGGAGAGGGAGAACTCTGGGTTAGGGTGCTGTTTGTTTTGCGTGGGTTGGCTATTTCGCTATTTGCGCTTTACAGCTTCTGAAATTATGGACCTCGATACGTCGTCTCAATCCACCACTCTTAACCCCCGCGATCGTATTCTCCGGGTAGACACTTCCTTGATTCTTTATATCTTTGTGTTTTTTCTTGCTTGTTATTATTATGATTTTTTTAATGTTCTTGATTATGTTTTATATTCTTCTTTACTATTTTCATTTATAGTTTTTCATTCTGTTTGGAGCTTGTACTATTCCAGCTTTTGTTTCTTAATATATCATTTCATTTTTGTTGATTGAAGTATAAAATTTGAATGAATTGATGCGAGTTCTGTATCTTGGATTAGTTTCTTTGGCTACATTTGTTTAATTTGATTTGCTAAATACTTCGTGAATTCTCGGAGAGAGCAAAATTACTTGTTCCATAGTAAAATAGCTCCTTGGCTTAAGTGAGATTGAGGCAGAAACTTAAATAATAATTAATTCCTTCCTTCCGAGGGGGGGGGGGGGGGGGGGGGGGGGGGGGGGGGGGCATCATGAAGTCATTGCTGACAGAGAGCATATTTTTTGGAAAAGTTTTACTACCAAATTTTGATTCAGTTTTACCTTCTTCTTTTTTTCCTTTCTAAATTTACATTTCTTGCTTCATCCCCTTCTTTTAAATTTGATACAGCCAAGTAAATTATCTGTTCACAATATCAATTTTTTAAGGGTCCTCGCAGCCAAAGTATTTGAGTGCTAAATGATCATGTTATAGGATGGAACATTCATGAGTTGAAGGGAATGGGAAGGAGAGTATAGAAATAAGATATTGAGAGGATCCTTAATCTGATAACTTAATAATCAATCAACAACAGACTCTATGTTTAACGACCCAAAAATGACCAGGATATTCTTAACTGATAGAGATAAATTAAGGACCAAACGTATAAAATTTTAATTATACTATTTCATTCCTTGTTTATTGTTATTTTAAAACTTCTGTTTCGCATCCCAGGAAAGGGAAAATACTTTACTACTTTACTGAGTTAAACCGCAATCTATATTAAAAGCAACAAGCATAACTAGTCTGGTGATATATGTATGTAAACACCACTGGTTATAGTTCACAATGACCCCAATAAACATATATGCGTGTTATGTTCAGGTTGTGTATATGCTCAATATATTTGATGCTCATCATATAGTACGTATAAACTCGTTTGATGTTTGGTTCTGAATCTTCATACATATTTTTAATCATGTCTCTGTGTGTGTGTATAATTTATTTTGTAAAAACTACCATGGTTTTAGTTCACAGTGACTCAATAAGTTAGTAGATATATGTGTGTCATATTCATAGTTTATGTAAGTATAATTTATTTTGTAAAAACTACCATGGTTTTAGTACACAGTGACTCAATAAGTTAGTAGATATATGTGTGTTATATTCATATTTTATGTAACTGTATATATGCTTGATATATTTGATGTTCATACTGTGATATGTAAAATTGGGTTGATATTTGGTTCTGCATCTCAGTACCTTGTCTTTTCATTTCGTAGCAGAGGCTTGCACTGCTTGGAATCCCTGAGGAGGTCCTTGTCCAGCTTCAACCTGGTTTGGTTTCTTTCGTCAAGGTTAACAAATCCTGGACACCGGAGCTGGTATTAACTATATTGCCTACCGATGACGAAGTGGAAGAAATTGGCAATGATGCTAAGTTGGGATCTAAAAATCCATCAACACATCCTACCATAAAAAATCTGTTGCATGAGAGCATGATATGGTTACAGTGGTTGATGTTTGAGGATGAACCAACTATTGCCTTGGGTAAACTTTCCAAAATGAGTGCTGGGCGAGGTGTTTGTGGGACTGTATGGGGAAATAATGATATAGCATATAGATGTCGTACTTGTGAGCATGACCCAACATGTGCGATTTGTGTTCCTTGTTTTCAGAATGGAAACCATGAGGGCCATGACTATTCTTTCATTTACACTGGTGGTGGTTGCTGTGACTGTGGGGATGTGACAGCATGGAAACGAGAGGGTTTTTGCTCAAAGCATAAAGGTACAGAACAGATACAACCCCTCCCAGCAGAGTATGCAAACTCCGTCGGGCCTGTTCTTGAAGCCCTTTTTGAATGTTGGAAAAATAAGTTACTGCTTGCAGAAACTGTGGAAAACCCTAGAGCTATTGGTCGTATTGAGGAGTGTAAGAAATTTACAACAGAGATGACCTTTGTGGTTGTTGAAATGCTATTAGAGTTCTGTAAGTATAGTGAGAGTTTGCTTAGTTTTATTTCAAGGAAGGTTTTTTCATCTGTTGGTTTATTGGAGATTTTGGTGAGGGCAGAGAGGTTCTTGGTTGATGTTGTGGAAAAGCTTCATGAGTTACTTTTGAAACTGCTTGGAGAACCTATTTTCAAGTATGAATTTTCCAAAGTATTTTTAAGCTATTACCCTACGGTTGTAAGTGACGTCATAAAAGAAAACAGTGAGTTTGTATTGAAGCCACTACTTCCTACATTTTCTGTACAAATCTTTACAGTGCCAACCCTGACTCCTACTCTTGTGAAGGAAGTGAATCTACTTTCTATGCTGTTGGGATGTTTGGGCAATATTTTGAATTCTTGTGCTGGTGAAGATGGCCATTTGCAGGTGATGCATTGCTCCACTTAGTATGTTTGTTCTAGATTCTTAGGAGTAGTGAGTTTTACATTAGAAAGATAATATTCATTGGAGCCTAGTGTTACTTTCCAGATAAAATGGTCTAAGTTCTAACCTTTTAGGGTTAGTTACTTTCAGTGATGCCTCTAAGTTACTAGATTACTAGATTACATTTTATGATGTAAGCTTTTGATTGAAACAATGTAGTTCTTGAGTTTCATTTCTTGTATGAAAATGTCCCCCATTTGTTTTTGGCCGAAAGTTCCCCCACAATATTTTGAAGCTGAAATGACTTGGAATTTGAAATATAATTGAACTGAATCTTTTTCCTTTCAGAACCACTAGTTTCTTTTTCAATGTGCTCAATGTATTGGTTAATGGATTATAGGGGATTCATCATTTTTTTTAATTTTTGAATCATAACTATGTCTTTTGAACACAGTTTTATGCTTTCTGTTTTGTAAATTTTATATTTATTTAAGTAGTTTTTACAATCTCCCTGTAGATTGCCAAGTTGGGGAATTTGAATAAGATCACTACTCGTGTGCTTGAAGATATTCAATTTACTATGAATCATGCTGAAGTCCTCAAATACATAATTAGAGATCAGCAGGACATTTTGAGAACTTGGATGAGCCTTTTGATTTCTATGCAAGGGATGAACCCTCAGAAGAGAGAAACAGGGCTCCATATTGAGGAAGACAGCGAACATGTGTTTTGGACATGTGCCGTAGCTCATCCAATTGCTATCATTCATTCTCACATCGTGGATGGGGCTTTTTCGGTGATGGATGATGAGATTCCTTCAAGAAGATACGAGCAAGGAATGGATGATGGATATAACCTAAGACATTCAAAAGTAGGACGGCTATCCCAAGAAAGTTCTGCATGCAGTGCTACAGGGGGAAATAATTCTCATACATGTCTACCAATCGTTTCTGAAGCTAAATCAGCTGCATTTTCATGTTCCTCAATTCCACCATCAGTGACTTGGTTGGCATACGAGTGCTTAAGGGCAATTGATGATTGGTTGGGAGTGGGCAATACATCCGGAGCACTTAATGCATTGTCTCTAAGGACTATCAATAATTCAGGTGGTAATTTTTCAGTTTTAAAGAGAACACTATCTAAGATTAGAAGAGGCACAAACATATTTAATATTCTTGCTAGTTCAAGTGGAGATCATGGCAAGCAATGTTCATCCCATGTATCTAGTGGTTCCCATATGATTGCACAAACACATAATGGAAAAAGTAAAGGAGGGGAGGATAGACAACAGGTTATTGGTGAATGCAATTCAGTTAATGGTTGCAATCCTGTTGGAGTTGATGACAGTGCTATGGCTCTGGATGCTTTACATGTTTTAAGCTCAGCCGATTGGCCAGATATAGTGTATGATGTTAGCTCACAGGAAATATCTGTTCAGATTCCCTTACATAGATTGCTTTCATTGCTTTTGCAAAAAACTTTGGGAAGATGTTTTAGTCATGGTGACTTGGTCCTTTCGGATAGTATGAGTGATAACTCTGATTATTTTTTGTCTGCAACTTATACGGACTTCTTTGGACAAATACTTGCGTGCTGCCACCCGCTTGGGTTTTCTGCATTTCTTATGGAGCATCCCTTAAGAATTCGGGTCTTTTGTGCCCAGGTTCATGCTGGAATGTGGCAGAAAAATGGGGACTCTGTTCTAGTATCTTGTGAATGGTATCGGTGAGTAACATATCTTTTTCAAAATATGCTTGATGTGAAGAAATGAATAACCTTTGAAAATTATGTTTCTCCTCCCTTTGATGTAGTTGTGGATCTTCTCAGTGGCTTTCTTTTTGCAGGTCTGAACAGGGATTGGAAACCGATCTGTTTCTGCTACAATGTTGTGCTGCATTGGCTCCTGCCGATCGATTTGTCTGCAGGATTTTAGAGCGTTTTGGCTTGTCAGACTACCTTTCTTTGAACCCCAAGCCATCTAGCGAGTATGAGCCAGTTCTAGTCGAGGAGATGCTTACTCTCATCATACAAATAGTAAAAGAAAGACGTTTTTGTGGTTTAACTAAAGCAGAAAGTGTGAAAAGAGAGTTAATTTATAAATTAGCCACTGGAGATGCAACCCATAGTCAATTGGTTAAATCTCTTCCTCGTGATCTATCCAAGTTTGACCAGCTTCAGAAAATTTTGGATACTGTTGCATCTTATTCTGATCCTTCAGGTTTTAATCAGGGAACCTATTCTCTGCGGTGGCCCTTTTGGAAAGAGCTGGATTTGTATCACCCTCGTTGGAACTCAAGGGATCTGCAAGCTGCAGAAGAAAGATACATGCGCTTTTGCAGTGCTTCTGCATTGACCACTCAGTTACCTTGCTGGAGCAGGATTTATCCTCCTCTCATTGGGATATCTAGAGTAGCTACTTGCAAAGCATTGTTTCAAATTGTCAATGCTGTTCTCTTTTATGCCGTCTACACTGATAAATCGGCTGAATCACGTGCTCCTGATAGTGTTGTTTTGACTGCTTTGCAATTACTTTCATTATCATTAGATGTGTGTATTCAACAGAGGAAATTTAGTGATCAGTTTTGTCATGTTGGAAATTCAATACCTGTTCTAGCTTTAGCTTGCGAACAAGTGAATGAGGTACTAAATTGTGGTGATGGTGATCAATGCTTGCTATCACTTCTTGTTATATTAATGCGGTTGAATAAGAAAGATGATATAGAAAGCTTTTTGGAAGCAGGCAGTTGCAACATTTCTGCTTTAAGTGAAGGCTTGTTGAAGAAATTTGCAGAGATTGATTCAGGGTGCTTGGCCAAACTGCAGCGACTTGCCCCTGAAGTAGTCACTCATCTTTCTCAATCCTTTTCAAACGGTGATGCAAATAGCTTGACTGCAGTGTCTGAAGGTGAGAGGTGCAAGGCAAAAGCTCGAGAGAGACAGGCTGCCATACTGAAAAAAATGAAAGCTGAGCAGTCTAAGTTTTTGGCTAGTGTGTCAGATGATGATGATGGTTCAATGTCTGAAGAAGAGGCAAGCAATTCAGATACCAGAAATGAATCAGAAGAATGTGCCCAAATTGTTTGCTCTCTTTGCCTTGATCCAAACTCCAAAATTCCTGTCTCATTTTTGGTTCTCCTTCAGAGATCTAAGCTTTTGACTTTTGTTGATAGAGGCCCGCCTTCCTGGGAGAATTCTCACCAGTCAGAGGAGCATGTCTCTGTTACAAAGAATGAGGTGGGTAACCTACATCAAACAGGCACATCATTGGGTGGTTCAAGAGGAATGTCAACCTCTCAGTTTGCACAGTTGGTTCAGAATGCACTCACTGAATTTTCCTGTCGTGGACAATCCATAGAAGTTGATGCTATCCTAGAATACCTCAAGGGTCAGTTCCCTGCATTAAATAGTATAGAAGTGCCATATACAACGAGTAATGAAATGGAAAGGACACTGGATTCTCTAGAGACTTTGGAAGAAGGTTTGTACTCGTCCATCTGTAGAGAAACTCAGGAGCAGATGTTGTATTCTAGATCTGCTGAAGCCAAGAATTATTCAGTAGTGGAAAAGGTTCAAGACAGTACAGACTCTGAATATACCTTATTTGGAAAATACATGGTTGCTCTTTCTGGAGAGATTGCACAAAATCCTATAGCTTCTGATAATGTTGAGGTTCATGTGGAATCTACCCAAGCTCCAGCATATGATGGATTTGGCCCAGAAAATTGTGATGGGATATACGTCTCTTCCTGTGGGCATGCTGTGCATCAGGATTGTCTTAAACGGTATTTGTCGTCTTTGAAAGACAGGTATTTTCTATCTTGTTGAGAAAATGCTAGGCAATATTCATTCATGGGAAGTGAAAACCATTTAATGTTGACACTGATTCTATTTAACATGAAAGTGCCACTTTCCATTTTGTTGTGGAGCAATTTGGACACATGTTGTGGATCAGCATTCCTTAAAGTTTAAGAATTGAGAATATGTGACTCATGTGATAATATCTTGTGGATTGCTTGAAATGAAGCAAGTTCGAAGATGTAGTAAAATATTAGGAGGTTGGGAGCCTTTGTGTAGACAATAGAATTTATGATGTCTTACAATGTGATAGTTTTGGTCCATTCTATTGCATGTAGTATCTTTCTTTGTATTAGCCGCCCGAGAAAAATGTAAAGAGTAGAATTGAACGAACCTTTTCTTATTTCTGTGGATTCATTCATGTCATCATCCTGCCATCAGTTACTACTTTTATCCTGTTTCACTCTCTAAGGTTGTTGCAGTCCCATTCCTGTAGTCATCAGAGGATTTCTGAGTCTCTTTCTCATCATCCTTATTTTGATGCAATGGACAGATTGTTTAGAAATTATGAATGAATTATAGATATTGCTTTAGTTGATAGTTACATCCTGTAGAATCTCTTATGTTGGTTTTTATATATTCATACAGATATCTAAGAAGAATTTCTTTTGAAGGAGGACATATTGTGGATCCAGATCAGGTAGTCATATTTTGTATGAATATTATTTTTCAGAATGCTTATTGTGTTGATATTTTGATATTCAACATTTTTTCACCATTTCTCAGGGAGAGTTTCTCTGCCCAGTATGCCGTCTTCTTGCAAATTCTGTTATCCCTGCTTATCCTGGCAAGTCCACAAAGGTTTTGAAGCAGTCCCTTGGCTCAACTATTGGGTTATTGCATTGTCCAATGCTTTCAGACAAATCACCCAAAGCAATTAATGTGTTTCAACTTCAGCAAGGTCTGATGCTCTTGCAGTCTGCTGCAAATGTAGTTGGAAGGGTTAGTGAAGGCTTCCTTTCGGAAAGAACTGGAAGCACAAATCCAAGTCTTGAATCTTTGTCTTGTGTACTGTCCAAAATGTATTTTCCAAGTAAACAAGATAAACTATTAGGAAGTCAAAGGGTGAATCAATCAATGCTAATGTGGGATGTTCTCAAATATTCTCTAATCTCAATGGAAATTGCAGCTCGTTGTGGAAAGACACGTCTCAGACCAAGATATGGCCTTGATGTGTTGTATAAGGAACTTGAATCCTCAACAGGATTTGTAATGTCTTTGTTGCTAAAAACCATCCAAGGTACAAAGAATAAGAATCATCTTCATGTGCTTCAGAGGTTTGGAGGTATTTTAAGCTTTTCAGAATCCACGTGTTCTGCAATTTCCATGGATTGCAGAAATAGCCCCTGTGGAGAAGGTATGTCATTAACGTTAATTGTTTGTTAAGTGTCATGTTTGTATATAAAAAATTTTCCCTTCCCCTGCAGCGATGAACTGATTGTAAAAAAATGCTAATGTGTGCTAGAGAAAAATTAAAATAATAATAATAATTGATGTTTCTTCTGAAAAATCTATCAAATCAACCATGAAATATATTCATTTCAATGAGTACGATATCTAGGCAGGCCTTGCTTGTTACTTTACATCTTACTATATGTTTCATGCCTGTCTTTAAGGATTTGTTTTGTAAAGATTTTGGTCAAGTCATTTTTGTTTAAAAGGGGTTGAAGATTGCTTGAAATCAGTTTACTGCCTTTTCCATAGAGATTTAACTAAAGTTTGCAGTGGCCTGGAAGTTCTTTCTTCAGCCTATGAAGGCTACAATGCAGCTTGGCGTAGTGTTTAAAAAAAATTTATTCCTAAAGGCACTCCTTTTGGCAGTTTATTGTGCCGAATTAACTTAAACATATGTTATTAACTATATAATTTCGATTTGCATACTGTTTGTATACTGATCTCTTCCTATAAAAAAGTCCACTGATCTCGTTGACACTGCTTCTTAGGTAATATGCTCTATATTTTTAAGCATCTTGATATGTTAGTGTCATATCCTGATGTTCAATTCTGGAGTCGAGCTTGTGATCCTGTGCTTAGCCGTGATCCTTTTTCATCATTGATGTGGGTTCTATTTTGCCTCCCATACCCGTTTTTATCATGCGAGGGTTCTTTCTTATATCTTGTGCATGTTTTCTACGGTGTTACTATAACCCAGGTTTGTCACAAGCTCTTCGATTTTTTTCTGTATTCGTAACTTTGATATTTCCTCAAGTCTTGATTTCCTAATCTTATATGTTAATTGTAGGCTATAATTTCATACTGTGGAGAACATAATTGTGATGTAAGTGAATTCGGTGATAAAAGTTGCTTGGTTACTGACATATACAAACTCATTGAAGAGTCTGGATTTACAATGCAATATTATAGTTCAAATCGCAGCAGTCATTCTGGTGATATCAAGAATGTAATTCGTAGCTTGAGTTTCCCATATTTGCGGAGGTGTGCCTTGCTTTCGAGACTTCTAAAATCTTCTCCCCGTGCACCATTTTGTAATAGGGATAATGCAGTGGGCAGTTCTCATTCCATTGATGACATAACAAAAGGCATTGACACTACACAAGTGGTGCTCAGTGAAGTAGAAGTATTGGAGAACATGTTAAAGATTCCTCCACTAGATATTATTCTAAAAGATGAATTTCTACGATTGTTAGCTATTAAATGGTTTCATCATTTTCAAAAGGAGTTTGAAATGCATAGGTTCCAAAGCAGAATTCCCTGCAAACCTACAGATCCTTTTCAATTACTGCATCTGCCTCGAGTGTACCAGGATCTCCTGCAGAGGTGGTTTAATTGCTCCTTTTTGGCCTCTTGCAGAATGTCAACTATAGAATTTTAACTAAAACTTTAATATTCACACATATTGGGGGTTTCTCATCAGGTACATTAAACAGCCCTGCCCTAACTGCAAGTCTCTGGTTGAAGATCCTGCATTGTGCCTGATTTGTGGTGGCTTATGCACTCCAACGTGGAGTTCATGCTGCAGGTTGGTATTTCAGCCATTCTGTCAACGTTTTATTTTCTTTCTTTCTTCCCCAAATGTGTTTGGGCCTTTCTGCTGTTTAGATGTGTTAGTATGCTTCATCATCTGTATATTTTACTCTTAAGTTTGACAATCTTTTCATTATTTTTATTAGAGAAAGTGGAAGCCAAGTTCACGCAATGACCTGTGGTGCTGGTACTTGCATATTTCTGTTGATAAGGGTATGCTCATTATACTTTCTCATTTGCAAGTTTACATGTTTGTACTCTTGTATGCTTACCTGTATATGTCTTGCAAGTCAATTTTTGACTATGCTCATTAAGATGTCTTCTTTTCACTACTATTACAGAGGACAACAATCCTTCTACAAAGGTCTGCACGGCAGGCGTTATGGCTATCACCTTACTTGGATGCTTTTGGAGAAGAGGTAAAATGTTCTGTCAGCTATGAATTCTTATGTAGTGGGTCAATTTTTCTTGCACTTTAAGTATTGCCTTTTTTTTTGGGTCAAAAAATTATTGCATTGTTGAGAAAGATAATTTTATCCTCAAATTCTCCTCGTTTTTCTCATCTGTTTTTGATAGTTCCTTATCGAATGCTTTTGAATATGATGGTTCCAATGTGGTTTTCTTTGGCTCTTCCTCGTGATGCTTTCAAGTACTGATATTTCTTCCCCATAAACGAGTTTGTGTTGATAAAAAGAAGTTGGCAAACATTCATTTAGGTATTAATATTTAGTGAAAATTTTAATTTGCTGCTTTTAATATTTTTTGTTTCCATTGAATACTTTTATTACTGAAATGTCTTTTAATCAATTATTTTAGCAAAAAATGACCAATTTAATTGAAACCTATTCGGTATATGAAGTTATAAAGACATGACATGAATAAATATAATGAAGGTATAACTTAGTCGTACACTTGATTTAAATTTTGCAATCAAGTTTACCAATTTTTGATTAAAATGATTGATTGATAGACATTTCAACGATACAAATAATCAATTGAAATAAAATAATATCAAAATTAGTAAATTGATTTTTTTCAAGTAACATTAATACTTAAATGAACATTTGTCCAATTAAATTATTTTGCACTTGCCAGAAAATCTCCTATTATTAACTGAAAGTTGTTTATTTTCTGTTTATGATGTCATAAGTGTTTTTATGCATGTTATATTTTTTATATCTTTTGTGTGCAGGATATGGATATGAAGAGGGGAAAGCCTTTGTACTTGAATGAGGAACGCTATGCTGCTTTAACCTACATGGTGATAAAAGAATTCGTACTTTTTTCCTATAATTTTCTCCTAATTAAATGAACGCTCAAGCTTTTCTATTGCAACATTACATTAATGTTATGTTCTTTTGTATGATAGGTAGCTTCTCATGGCCTTGATAGAAGTTCAAAGGTTCTTGGCCGAACTACCACTAATACTGTCTTCGTGGCTTGAGTTTGCATGTAAGGTAATAGTAAAATAATATTCAGTTGCCTTATATGATTGTTCTCGACTTGGTCCCTTTTTATTTGTTTATATTATAGGTGAAAAGCCAGCATACTTTCTTATTTTATTTGCTTATATTATAGGCAAAAGGCCGTCATAGTTCTTTAGGTTAAGTTATTCAATCGTTCAATCCTGTAGTTTAGAAATAACGTTTATACTCGTTTTTAAGATAATAGTTGAGGAATGACAAAATCAATTTTTCAATATTTCTTTTAAGTAGATTTATCACATAACTTGACTTCATTATGAAGGGGTTAGAGACGTGATTTTAGTGATTATTCCTTTCATTCAATAACACCAAATCTTAGTGTGTCATTCTCCTTTGTCTTTTTTTTTTAATTTTAATCTCTATTTATTCATTTAAATAATAATATTTTAATTACACGTGTTAAATAATAATATTTTATTGTATATTTCACTTAAATTTGACCTTTTGTCCTTATATAGTCTCTTTCACGATGACAATCAGACAAAAAAAACATATTTTTCTTTTCTAAATGACTAATGTTCGCTTGAGTCTCAACCAGCTAAACTTTGCTGACATTTTTCCCTTTATTATATTGGTCGTTATGCTTAATGACGCTGCGATCTTTCATGATTTTTTGCAGTAACTTGAATGGGTAATTTCTTCTACTTCAACATTTCAATGCAGTCATTGATGCTGCAGTCTTTTACGATTCAACATTTCAATTCTCCGTCCCTCCGCAGATTCATCCCTGCATGTGTCATCATGGCTGTACAGCTTTTATGATACCCAAAGCTCTTTTTTTTAAAAAAAATTATTCTTCCTCTAGGAAGTAGATAAGGAGCTCGCCATCAAACTGATGTACATATAAGCCTAAATGGGGTTGAGCTTAAAGGGTTGTGTCCTTGACGTTACAATCACAAATTCACGATCTATAAGAAAAAGAACTGTTTCATTTGTAGAAATGAGAACAATTACTCGCAAAAGTTGTTACATTTCAATCAGTTTCTGATTCTGTTGTATCAACGAAGGTGTTTTTTTTAGGGTTCGGTGTTTTTTCATAGAACCCCCTATATGGAAGGGACAGTACAAATACGATAGAAAGTGTGGTATATATATATGCGATATTGCTATCCTTTACTCTGTTGCTTCTTAAGTACACCACGAATTTAAGGAGCAATGTCTTTTTTTTTCAAGCTAATCACATTAAACAAAAATGTGTTGGTTATGGTCAAGGGTGGTAATCCTGTTAGTTATATAAAAAAATTTTGTATTGTTTTTGAAATAGTAAGAATTTTAAGAACTTGAAAAAATTATTAAATAATTTTAACTAAATTTTTTATCCGCTGAGATTGCTGCCCCCAAACATGATGGTCAATTACGAATTTGACTTGTATAAAAATGGATTAACGAGATATAAAGAGTATTAAAAGTCGTAATCCAAAAGTATAGAGTACTAAAAATATAGTGTATTATGAGGCAACATATTTTTCAAATAGAGGTATCAGCGTAATAATGAGAACATTTGTAAAAATGTGTGAGAAGGTATAGGTGCTCGGTTAGTCTAACACCCCTTCTCGCAAACTCGACTTTCATAATGTTTTGAGAGAACGACAAACAAAAAAAAATCAATTCTATTCGACTTTTTATTTGCCCCCCTCCAAACCAAAACATTCAATTGGATTTCAATTAACTTTACAAATGTAATAAGAACTCAAATCTATGAGTAAAAATGAAAATTGATTCTATTCGATTTAATTCAATGATAATCCAATCAATTTGTTATTCAAAAAATTCAACTTAATCTAATTTAATCCGTTTTAATCTATAAATTAAATAAATCAGATCATATATTGATTTGTTTATCAATAGATATTTATAATCTAATCTAAATTGTTTCATTTTTTTATTTTTTTAAAACTAAAATATTATTAGATATGGTGCCTTATATATTTTTAATTAATAATTTTAAAAAATAATTAAAGAATATTATATACGATAAAAAACACTTGTACTTATTTTAAATAAATTAAAAAATAATATAATAAATATAGAATAAATAAATAGTTATGATTACGATGAGATTTGAGTTTTTATTAAACAAATTTTAAACAATAATAAATAGATTTATAAAAAATTCAAGAGAAATTTTAAAAATGATTATTCATAATATAATTTTTTTTTAAATAAATAGTTGTAAAAATTAAAAAAATACGTTGAGAATGCATGATTCTTCTAATTTTTAAAAGATTTAGATTTGTATCAATCTGTCCTGATTCTTTATGATCCGATCGGATCCTATTAAAAAATGATTCGTTTTGATTAGATCTAAAGTGAATCATATTGGACAAATATCTGTGGAGCTTCGATCCAATAAATCTTTTTACCATCCCTACTAGACATATGCCTATTCAAATTCTTTAGCCAAAAACAAACCAAAGACAAAAATAGTGCACGTTTATTCTATTTCTCAAATATATGTGTTAATGTCATAAAGTTACAATGCAACTTATACCTATGAAAATATTGGTCGAGTATATAAATTATTAAACTAAGAATGTGTGAGGAAATAGCTTTCTCCGTTCAGAAAATTATCAAGGGTTTCTGTACAAATTCGGGATGGATATTTGATATTTCCCAAACTGCCCTCTTATTGTACATAGAAGAAAAGACTACCATTGAATTTCATTAAGTTAGCATAATGAAAATAACCCTCTACGTGAAGAATACCTGGGGTTGTATTAACAAGATCATTGGTTTGTCACACTGAAGATATAGAATTTTCAAGCTGGTCAAATATGATTTAGTTATCACATCCAAACGGCCTTGTAGAGTCTCCATCACCAATTGGGAATATACGTATCCTACATTCCTGAAGACCAGCATAAATAAAATCAGGAAAAAATCTGAAATTTGTCTCTCTCGTTTCATCATATAATTGAATGAACGAATAAATGTACAGGAAGCCACAAGGAAACCAGATTGTATTAAACAAAATCACTATTTCAATTTCCATAGCAAGATAGGAGGGAGGGCACTATATCTTTGTTTCCTCCTAAAAAGAAGATATCACATAACTGGGTAGAAATATAAAATAGGTAAAGTTATAAGATTATAGAGAAACTAATATTAATTAATTAAAATAGATTGAGAGGAGAATCTATTAGGATGATATGAATTTTTCGACCATTTTTTATCATGTAGTGAACTCGATCGAGTATGGATGTCAGGTTAAAGAGGATGCAATTAAATGTGTATTGGGTCCTTAGTATAGGGGGCATGGTAAAATCTAAAATGAATAGATGTGTTCTCATTCAAGTGGAGATTATTGGGCAAACTAAATATATATAGTTGGGATGTGATACTCTTAATAATAGACATTTAGGGTCAGAACCACATACCCAATCCAGTGTTTATTTTTAGTTTGTTATAAATTAGAGAACAATGGATTTGAGGGAATATGTTTCGAAAATAAGACAGGGCAAGCATATATTCTGGAATAATGATAGCAAGAAAATACAACTTACGGTCTAAGACATGGGAAACGCCCATCTTTATTGGATGTGAATAATCTTCAGCAGCGCAAGAATCACCCTTCCAAGAAAAATTAATAGACCTTGAATTTCCATCAAGTTATTTCTCAATTGTGAATTCAAGTTGTTTCTCTACGGACTTGAAAACAGATGTTCTTTTTGATCTTAATCTATAAGGAGGAGAAGATGCATTACAAGCTTTGACGGTAGATTCCACAGTAATAGTATCATGACAACTTGGACTCTCAGTCAAGCTTCTGTCTTGAGACTCGGGCATGTCCAAAGCAATCTTGGAGGCATCCTGTTCATCAGAAGCATGAAACATGTCCTTGACCAATTCCCCGTCAACTATCTGACTTTTACTTGGAGGCAGAGACACATGAAAACTCTTTCTTTTGCGTAATATGGAAGGGGTGTTGGGAAAACTCATGGCAGCCCTTTTCAGAATGGACTCGGGACTCGGGCAAATTGAACCAATGTCCCTCACATGAGGTGGTGTGAAGAAATTAAGAGGTGATGAGCATTGCATGCTTGAATAGTCCAAATCCAGTTGAGCAAAATCATTCAATAGTGGAGGCTCATAACACAAGGAACTGTATGTCGGAGTTCCAATAACTTTGTCTTCTTTTATTTTGCCACTGCATCCACAAGTCTCCATAGTTGGTTCACCATTATGACAATTTTCTGATTTTGGATCATTGTCTTTCAAGTGGTTCTCAATCTTAGACTCACGTATGATTCCACGATTCTTAAACTTTGACACTGAATCTGAAATGCTACAGCTAGGATCCATACTTGGTGATTCCGTCTTACATAATATGCCTTCAGAATCAGCAGAATCATTTGAAGGAACACTTAAAGAAGCACCAACATCACAAGGTAAGGCAGAAAACTCTAAATGCTTCTTGCTATCTTCATCTAACTTATATGTATCTACATTTCTTGATGATGTTTGTGTCTTTGAGTCAAATTGTTGATTTGAACCAACAAGCAAATTTTTGGTTGCATCACAACCACTTGAGTCATTTGGATCATTATGGGGACTGCTCTTAGCAACCGGTGGAAGTTTCCCAGTGGCCATATAGAAATCTAACTTTTTCTTCAAGGAACTATTCCAATGATTTTTTATTGCATTATCAGTCCTGCATGGGCAATATTAAGTTGTAAGGAAGATTACGCCTAAAGATCATAAGAGAATATACATTAATTCTGAAAATGCAGCAGTAATATCAATTCATGAAGTCCAACGAACAGTTGTCTTTCTTTTCTGAACATATAGAAGTAAACCAAGATTTTTAAAAAAATTATTTCCATTTCTTATCATCGTTCATCATTCAACCATCTCATTACTATGACTCTTGTATGCACTTTGATGCAAACTCCAAAGAACAGATTTCTCCAACTCCCATGCAAGTGGCAAAGAAAAATCATTTTCACAAAAGATCTATTTGACAGTGAATAGAATAACATTACAATAACTTGGCACTCTGTAAACTCTGAATAGTTTCAGCGGCATCTCTTTCTCGGATATGAAAAGGCATCATAACATCATGAAGAGTGGTTTAAAAGAAAATTATAGATTCAAAGCGAATAAAGCATTGCACAGAAATATCCCATTCAATATCAAGTAACCTAAGGAAAAGGATGTGCTGATCGTTATACTGAAATATGATAAAGCCCAATGTGCTTCCTATGTCTAACCATTACAAATCCAATAAAAATACCTTCCAGGTATAGCTTTAGCTATTTCAGCCCACTTGTTTCCATACATTTGATGGGCATTCATAAGGGCTAGTTCCTCCTCTAGTGTCCATGGGTCCTTTTTAATTTCTGGATTCAAATGGTTGTGCCACCTGAACAGATTTGAAAGATTGCATCCATAAGTTATGTAATGAGTCAAAATAGTGCTTTATTTTTTAAATGCAAAGATGCAAGGCCTCAGTATAAATAATCACAAAAACCATAAATTTTTCCAATCTATCGTTGCACTAGTTTATACACAAGTTATACGCTGCAGATAGATAATTACGATGAGATTATCACAAGTTGAGCACCATATGGCACCATGAGTTCCCGGACCAAATTTGAGAAAAATACAGGGAATGCATTCTTTTACTGTGGGACCTGGCAAAGGAAAAGCAAGATGGAAATCGGAAATGTGTCTGAAGGCTACCTCTCTCTGCATTGTTTTCCTATACGGCCTGGCAAAGACTTAGCTATTAGTGACCATTTCGTCGGTCCATATCTTGATACAAGTTCAACTATTTTCTCATCCTCCTGTATGCCAGACAAGCAACGATAAAGCTCAATGATTGAACAAGAAAAAGTACGAAAAGATAAATGGAAGAAGAGCCATTGTAGCTAACCTCTTGGGTCCAAGGTCCTTTAACAAGATCTGGATTAAGAACCTTCTGCCATCTATGTAGACATTGCACTTCAGACCTATCCCGGAAAGATTCAGCTGCAAATACATCTTAAAGTTAGACAGCTGTACAATCGAAAAGGTAATAAACTATGGGAAGGATAAGTTGAACATGTGTTAAACTATGCAATATTTGTGTTGTCAGGAAAAAAAGAAAGTAACAGTGCTATTGTTTTCAGGTAATTCATAACAGGTATGATGTGGCATTTAGTAATAACGGAATTGGCAGCTAACACTCCCAAATTTGCTCTGGCAGTTTTAAGATCCTGTCTTTAGAATTAAAAAATTACAGCTCTAATCATTTACATGATTCTCTCCAATTGAACCCAATTTTAAAAAGTAGTGATTGGTTCTAGAAATCCTCTGTCAGCACCATCTAGGTTTTTGAAAGTAATTCCTCGTAATTGCAGAAAACATACAAATTGTAAGTACGAAGTGTAAGGTTGTTCTCATAAGCAGGTCATATATTTTTAGGTGTCAGGATCCCAGCAATTTTCAAAAGTCAAAAACACTAAATTGAAGTAATGCTTATCTGGACAGACTCATTTCTCTACAAAAACACAATATGCGAGCAATTGAATAAGTATATCTACAAACTCGGCAGAAGGTGATAATTCTAATAATCCATAATCCGTATTGTATCATAAAAAATTTAGGGGCAATACAGAGGAACATGTAATACCTATTTTCTTCCAGTTCCTCCCCTTGAAAGTTGCAACAGCTCTCCTTAACGTTTCATCCTGTATTGAATACAAGATATTAATAATAACAAAGTTGAAAACCCACTGGTCAGTCTAGACGAAGAGGAGGGGGAGAGAGGGGAGATCGAAACGACATAAGTTATGATGTTTAGTAACTTAGTATTACAAATTACAGCAAGATATGCCCCGGAAAAAGAAAAAAAAATAATGCCAACCTCCTGAGGTGTCCAACCCCCCTTTGCTCGTCTGATAGGGCCACTGGTTCTCCTACAAATTCAAATTCACACATTCCAGCTTACTATCAAGATATAGTTTACCAAGGTGACACAAAATGGCCCAAATGCGTATTCAACTATCAATTATAATTGTTAGTATTGCCCGCCCTCTAGTAGAGTGTTAAAAGCTAAGAAATAATACAATTCTCCCACCCCCTTTACCATAGACCATCTTATAAAATTCATACTGGCAACTTTAAAACTAAAATTAAAGAAGTTCAATGTCTGAAAACAAAATTGATCTCAAAATTTGAACAAGTTATGGAGTAATTGGCCTTGAATTAGTACAGCATAAAGCTCCAGCTTTAAGTAAACGTATAGTACCTGTGAGTCAGTGGTGATGTCTCTGGAGACTTGAGAATAGCACTACTACTGCCTTCAGATATAGAAGAGCTCGATGCTGCTGTTGATTGTTTATTCTGAAGACACTGCTCCTCAAATTTCACCTCAGCCATTTTCCTCTAAACTCAATATCAATAGATAGTATACATATGTTTATCAAACAATAGATGATATGCATACATACAATATACGCCAATTTTATTTACCAAAATAAATAACGACAAAATAGACCCTATTTCTTATCAAATTCTTCCAAATCGCCACCACTATAGAACAAGACAAGACAAGCAAGACCCAGATCTTATAATACTAAATCAATAAATACAGGTGATACCATAATCGAGGCTAACAACAATAGAATTATAGAATTTATGATAAGGAAATTCAAAAAAAAAATTTAAATCTTAAATAAATAACAGCTAGTTTGGGTTCAAAAGAACGAAAGAACGTGATCAAACACAGTGAAAAGCAGATACAGAACAAAACTGATTATGTGAAAACATGTATTCGAAGTTTCTTAATTAAAATAGTACCTCTGCTTGTGAAGAAGTGGCGGGAATCGAACTGGAGCTCATCTTTGAGACCAACAAATTTGAGTCCAATAAGAAATCTCAATGTAAGACATAGAGAAAATAGATTTATTTGCCTCGAAAATTTTTCACCCGTTGAAACAAATAAAGAGAAATAAGGAAATTTTCCTAAAATAAAAATATTTTTATACAACGAATATATAAGTACCGACGTCTCCGTTAATTACCGTTGCCCACAGAAATTGTAGTTTTTCTGTGCTTTTAGAAAACCCTATTAGTTAACGGCTGTTAACGATTTCATCAAGAACGTCAGGGGCAAATGTTTGAACCTTAAACGGCACTCCTAACCTCTTCACCTCACGCAGAACCCATTAAAAATCGAACTTGTTTAAAGCTACGGAATCGTAGGTAAGTTCGCGGGAGTTTGATGACCGTTGGATCGTAATAGATGGGCGGGGTTTAAGTATTTTTTTTTATAATGGTTTAAGTGTGTATTGTTGTATTTTTCTTTCTTTCTTTCTGCATTTAATAACAATTTTTAAATAAATAATTATCCAATCACTTAGACATATAGGCACTTATAATTGATAAGTGCCTAACTTTTTAAATATTTCCTAACTTTTTAAAATAAAAAATTTAGTTATGTAATTTATAAGTTAGACACACTAAATTTTATTATTACGAAAAATAAATATTTTTAATATTATAATTTATTAAAATAAATATTATTAATCCATCAAAATTCTTAAAAATACATATTTATAATGTCTAACTTTCATAAATAATAAGACCAATATGTACCTAATTTAAAACTTATAAGACTAAAGTATTTATTTGTACATAATAATGAAATTTTTGTGACATTTTTTTAAAAATTTATAAAATATTTTGTATCTAATATAATAATTATAAAAATAAAATATTTAAATTAAATAATTATAATAACTGATACCTAACTTTCATTTTTTTAACCCAACAATGCTATGTAATTTTTTCTTTCTAAGAGATAGTGTAATGCAATTTTTTTTATCTGCCACAAATCTAAGATAAAAATAAATTCTTTTTAAACATTTGATAACAATAGTGGTAAATAATAATAATAATAATAATAATAATAATAATAATAATAATAATAATAATAATAATTATTATTATTATTATTATTATTATTATTATTATTATTATTATTATTATTATTATAGGAGCGACAATATAGAAACCTTAAAATTTTAAGATTAATAAACACTTTTAAAGGACACTAATCTTTCAGATTTGAGTAAAGGGGTTAATATTTTATAATCAAATATTATTTTATAATTAAATAATTAAAAAATAATTAAAATACAAATTATTATTAAAAATAAAGGTTAAATTTATATGAAATTATTTGAAATAATAATAATAATAATAATAATATCTAACAAACTTTTTTAATATATATTTTTATTTTTTAATATTTTTTTTAAATATTAAAAAAAATTAATTTTTTATATTAATTATCTCTTTATTATTATATTTAAATTTTAATTACGTTTTAATTATTTAATAAAATAAAATATTATTTGTTCTTAATCCGCTCTTTTACTCAAGATTGAGGGGCTCAAAAAAATGTATTCTAAAACATAAAGAAATAAATATGAAGAATTTAAAAGGTACTTTTTCCTATAATTATTATTGGTGGTAAGGTTTAAAACGTACTGATTAAAACTTATGTCTTATCTAGTATCTACAATGAACCATTATCTTATTAATGACTTGCATATCATAAACTCTAACTTTTTTTTTATATTAGATGAAAACTAAAAATAAAATCATATAAGTAATTAAATATAACAATTAATGAATATATCAAGAAGAAAATAATTAAGATATTAAGACGACGGATATTTATTCATTAATTTCTCCCCTTTGAGAAGACAAGTATTGAAGTATTGATACTTAGTCTTAGAGTGCTTGGAAAATTAAAAGCTATTAAAGGCTTAGGCGTTTTATGAATAAAGCGTATCATGGTTGGAAAATTAAACCATCTTGCAGAGCAGATAATACTTTCGGGGGAAAGATAAATACAAGTTCATCTAAATCTCAATTGGTTACTGAACCAAGTATGCAGATAAAACCTTAAATCATAAAAACATCACAACAAATATAGCTATTTAAAATTAGCTTATAATAGTTATTTATATACTTTTATCAAAATTATAATTACACATAAAGACACACAAAATGAAAGTCAGACATATTTGTTGCAACTGAAAAGGAAATTAAGTGGAACATGATCTAAATTCTGGGAAGATTATAACTTAATCAATTAAAAAATCCAAAATTCTTCCAAAAGTTTAACTCATGTCTCCTTCAAAGTACAACCTAAGATACTTAGCTGAATTGGAACTCAGTCGAGGGAGGGAGGGCTAAGTTGAGTACTCGTACATCATTCGAGGACGCGCACTTAACCATTTTCGGCTTACAGATACTACTAATCATCAGTAACAAGATGAGAAATCCAGAATCCTTGAAAGTTCAAAATAAAATGACAGTTTCACAATCAAGAGCTCACATCCTTTTCATGCCTTCTAGTCTCAGCTACTTCAACAAAAATTAGCTTCCCATCAACTATCTGCATCAACAATACACAGAAAATTTTATATAGCAGCCCAAAGGTGGTTCAGAAAACGAAGACCTTTTGTAAACTTCACCAATAGTAAAAGGAACAACAATAATGCTGACTGACTATATAATCAGAAACTTCCTACAAGATAGTTGAGTGCTCGATTTAGTAATGAAGACAAAACAAACAATATTAGGTAGGGAGCAATATAGGTAAAGGGTAGCAATTTGCATCAATTCTAGTTCAAACAAGCCAGCATCATCCTATATTCTTCTTTTAACAATGTTCAATTTGTGTGTGGTTTGTGAATTAAAAGAAGCAGGCTCCTTTCTAGGTAGATTTTCCTTTCGAATATGACCCAAGGTTTGCGCAATACCTCATTCAAGAGAAGCAAATAGATGATGTGGAAAAAGAAAAAGATCTGAAACAAGCATGAACTTGTATGGACACCACAAAGAGGGGTCAGTTTTTAAAAGACTTGTTGGATGATTGTGGTTTGATAATTTGATTGGTAAAATCTTATAGATGCATTTTCATGAACAGTGACAAAGATGATAAACATATGGAACATCTTCCATGTGAACTATGCAACGAAAGATGAAGCAAGGGACTATTAAAACACTTGAAAGTAGGGTGGAGTGTCTGACATGACATGACATGAACACAATACAAATAAAAAATTTGATTATTAACTTTTTTATGTTATTAAAGGTCTTGATATATTTTAGTATTATAGACAATATGAACAAAAATTAAGTAAATTTTTTTATGTATCAACTAGGACGTTAATATGACACAATTAATGCTGAAACACGACACGATCGCTACCCCTACTTGTAAACAACTCCAGCAACTGAAACATGAAATTCAGGAATTATGTGAGAATATTTCTTGACAGTAACAAATTAACAAAATGAAACTATTAACTCATGAAAGTTGATCAAAAAAGAGGCAATTGTTAGTGAATAACATAGGCTAAGAACATGAAGTATAATTTTTCTCAAGAGAAATTACCCTGCCATTCATGGCCTTCAAAGCCTTACGAGCATCAGCGTCAGACTCAAAAGTGACAAAACCAAAACCTTTGGGTCTGAGAGTTCTAGGATCCTTCACTAACCTAGCTACACCTCACAAACAATTATCAGAACAAATTCATTCAGTCAAAGCCCCAAGTAATCAATGAATCATAATAAACTGAAGCCATAAAAAAATGAAAAAGAAATCAGGAGAATAACAAATTACAAAGTACAATTGTACAAAATACCTTCAGTGACGACACCAAAGGGCGAAAATAACTGATGGAGCTGTTCATTGGTGGTGTAAAATGATAACCCTAAGCCAAAAACAAAGAAATTGGAGCAAATAAATAAATAGAACGATGCCCAAATACAGAGGAATATAGGAGATTGAACACGAGAGAGAGAGAGAGAGAGAGAGTAATTGTGAAGTAGTGTATGTACTGCTGATATAAAGCTGGGAAAATCTCTTAGCCATGTGAATCCAAATAGGCCAAATCTACGAGATCAAAGAATTGACGCTCAATGAAATTGAGTGCGGCTGAGAGTAAACCAGTTATTGTGCTTCGATGGTATTCTCTTTTTTAAGCTAAAAATATGGCTCGTTGACAATATTAGATAACTTTTCTAAAATAACAAATTTAACCAATGGAAGTCGTTACAAAGTATAACAAAAGCTTATAAGTCATACAAAAATTTCAATTACAATAATAAAAACGTTCAATTAAAAAATAATAGAAATAAAAACATAGTATATCTTATTATGTTTTTTTCATGAGATTGATTCAAAGATTCATTATTATTATTATTATGAAATAAATATTAATATAACAGATGCAAAAAATATATAATATATCATTAGTTAATAGAGAAATCATCGTGGATAAACTATAAAAAACCTTTCAAATAAAAGAAAATTTTGATAAAAATATATAATATATCATTAGTTAATAGAGAAATCATCGTGGATAAACTATAAAAAACCTCTCAAATAAAAGAAAATTTTGATACATTCATTTAGGTAAAATCCAAATACTAATATAAGTACATTTTAGAGAATAAATTGAATAAAATTAACATTATTAGACAATAAAATAATAAATATAAAATATGTTTTATTAAGAATGATCCATGAAAACCTAGTTTACCAGAAATTAAAATTTTAACGTATTCTAGGTTTTCCATTAATATTAATGTTAAAAAATTAAACCAAATATTAAATTTAACCTATGATTTGAAAAAAAAACATTTAATGAAAGAAAAAATATTTATTTTTAATATATTACATAGTAAGATATTCATTAACAAATAACTATATAATTAAATATATTGACAAAATAAAATCATAAAATAGATAATTTTTTTAAAAAAATTAAATAAATAATAAACCAAAAATATTAACAGATTTTGAAATATCAAAAGAATAAAACTTAGATGTAAAAAAACCTCTCATATTAGGAAGAAAAAGAATTATGGCAAGAAAAAATAATATATCAAGATTTATGTTTATAGATCATGAAGAAATAACCTCTAAAAAAGAAAAGATGTAATAGATCTAAAATGAGAAGTTAAATAATGAAACTTTAGTCCATGACATAATATTAGAAAGAAAATGATGACATTATTATCTCAATAATGTTCAAAAATAAATTACAGGATATATAATTAGATTTTAATAGAAGTCTAACAAGTATATCAAAAAACCAAATAACAATAACGAAAACTTTAATTCTTTTAGTAGAATAAATAGATATAGTACAAGAAATAAACATTAAGTCCTTACAAGCAAGAATGAAAACATCGAAGACATTATCGCGACAATGTTTCTATTTTATACATTCCAATATTGAAACGTGATATTCATATCTTTTAATTAAATTGTCGAGAATGTTGATAAATTGATGATAAAATATCATTATCATTTAAATATCTTTTTTTTGGTTAAAATATTTTAGATATTGTGAATATTGTCACTAAATTTTTGTTAAAATGTCAAAAAAATATAAAAATATTAATGAGTTTTTTTTTCATATTGTCGAGATTTATCTATTTACAATAATTAATATAATTAGATAGTGTACTTAATTATTTCAAACTTTTATAGAATACTTAATTATTTCAAACCTTTTATAGTATACTTAATTATTTCAAATCTTTTAACTATTTATTCTACAATATTTTGCAAAAAAAATATACATTTTATTATAAAATATTTTAATTAATTGCTCATTTTATTAGTATTTAAAAATACATATATTAAATAAAAATTAGTTTAAGTCGGATCAACGGGTGAACCGACTTTAAATTCAATTTTTTTTTCATTTAAAGTCAATTTTTAATCGACTTTAAAACCCGTTTTTATAGGAGTGAAGATGATAAGTCTCTAACAAAGAAGTAACTAAACATTTCCTAAGTTCAGAGTTATTTCATGCTTGGAGTACTTGAAGCTTGGACCACTTGAACAAATGCAAGTACTCTAAGGAGAGGGGCTGAAAGATAAAGAGGCTTAACTAAGTTACACTTGGACCAATAAGTCACCCTTAACTTAGAAATTTTTTAAACAAACATAATAAGGCCTGAACAAAAAAGTAAGGTCATTGATACAAGTTGAACATCACCCAAACTTCAAAGCCATTGGTCCCCTCAATGGTATCAATGAGTGGTCCAAAGATTGAACCACCATTCTGTCAGGTAGGCTAGGACTAGAAGGTATGACCATCCAAGAATGTGAACGACCAACCAAGAGAGTGGTTGGCTAGAAGTGTCAACACCAACCAAGAAATGGCTAGCCGATGAGAAGTTTCACTTACGTTCATCCTACTATACAGGGTTGAGTCATGAGTAAGAAAATTTTCACCATCTCCATACACCTTGGGTTTAGGATCTGCATTTTGTTTTACGCTAGTTCATCCTCTCATACTCGCATGTCAACTCAAAGATCTATAACTTACCAAATATATGGGTGAAAGTTGAGTCCAAAAACAATGATTGAAAGTACAAGTACAAAATAAAATATACGAAGAAACAAAGTGTGGAATGTAACATAAAAGCCAATGTAATATAAAAGACATAGTCATGCTCAAAAAAGTCTATACAAAAAGATAAGCCTGAAAGTAAAATTAAACCTAGTAAGTGTATACATTTTAGTGAGGAGATACATAAAATCTAGACTATCTTAAGACTGAAAAAAGTAATAGACTAAACAAAACTAATGTTTACGCTTGGTAGAATCATAGGATACATACCATTCATAACCACATCGTCTATCTTCTCATAATCATCAAAGTCATTAGAACTACCTGGGTTACTAGAATAGCTAGAATCATCATCTTCCTCCCACTTAGAGGTGAATATAACATATCTAGAAGCTCATCTATTTGAAGATGGGAAAATAGTCTCTTTGAGGACGATATGCTAGTAGAACTTTTTGAACTGCTTCCTCATGCTCTAGAAACCATGGCCCAAATATCCAAATTATCTTTGAAATATTTGTCAAAATCACAATACTCTACCATGACTTAGATCTTGGTTGGACCTAACTTTGTAGTAATTGTATGTAACTGCCCATATACTAAGCAAAGATTTTTAGATAGCTCTTTAGTATGCTCTCTTTCTTCGGCCCAACTAGATTGTTTCTCCATCAAGAGAGTTGCTAGACATTTGACTTCTTTATTTATTACCACCAATGGCCCCTCGGCCTCAGCTCATATCTTCCCAGCTATAGCAAGTTCCATCCTAGACTCCCCCAACTAAGTCTCTAATTCATGACGAGTAGCCTCGATAGCATCTATAATTCCAACTACCCTAATAAGTGCTTGTTCAACAACTTCCATATGCTTCTCAAAGTTAGGGAGTGCCATGATAGCCCATTCAAGATCTTTGATGATTTTCCACGATCTACTCACTAAAGCATGCAAATCATCATATATAGACCTAATAAGTTCTAGAATGTTTAGAACACTAAAAGGCTCAGATGGACCCATAATATCCTTATCTGAGTCAATATGTCCCAAACTAGACTCATTTGCTACAAGATTAGATGGAATGTCAATAGGCATGAAATGTGGCCTAGCCCTCATACGACTTGGCATATTGGCAGTCATTTTAGAACAATGGGCTCTTTTCCTCTTGGAAGCCTCAAACCTCCATATGACCTTAGCCTTTTTAGGTGCATCTTCTAGGCTAGAGTCTCTCAAGAAGTGGATCGATGTCTACAGCTTGCTCTTCTTTGCAAAAAGAGTTTGAGATGTCATACCTGTAAGGAATTAAAAGTTAATACAGTGACCTATCACCCATAACTATAACAAATTAGAATTGTCAAGTTAGAAGAAATACTTAGGCTAATGTCCTATGGATCAACTACAATTGGTTCCAGGCCCCAGTAAGCTATCCACTCAGGGATAGTAAGTTAGTTACTGCTCCACCATGATGCAGGAAGATGATAGAGTGATTCAATGAATTCTTACTGGTCAAGAGTGATGACACATCTAGACCAATGCACTACAAATAAAATAAACAAGTTAGAACACTACAAGGAAATCATAACAAAAAGGCTAAGTCTCAAAAACCCTACACTCTCTCTTGTATTGGGTAGGCATGGAATGAAGGTCAAGAGACGAAATGTCAAAGTCACCTATAATAGTACATAAGGAATCTTTCCACCCTTTATTAGTATTTAATAGTTGGTCTATCAGGATACGGTTAGCATAAGCTTTGAAATAATACCAACCCTTATTACCTCCCTAAAGATATGAATAGTAACAATACTTGAACTCCTTGACAATAAGTTCTTTACCAGGTCTTTCCAAAGCACCCAAAACCTTGTAACAGTTGGGTGGAAGCCGTTATAGGGTTATGCAATGTCATTGAATTTTTTTTCACTATAAGTGAAAATTGGAGTCGTAACCCCATGAAAAATGGTCTGTAGACAAAGTAACTCTCCCAAGAAGAGGGTTACTCCAAATTTTTCATGGCACCTAAGGCATCAGTATGATAGACTCGAGAATCTGGAACATGATTCTAAACATGCCCAAGTAATGGTCATTTGTCTGAGAACCTAATGAGTTCACCAAAAAATACTCAAGATTGTTCCAATCATTCCGTAGCTAGGACATAGGAATGTCCCTTAGGATGGAAGATAAGTGTTCATTTCTTAAAGACTAAACTTGCACTAAATGGGATCCCAAATGACCTCTATGGACCAAATTGGAAGAATCATAACATCGAGATGGTCCAAGAGCATTTCTCGACGTGAATCGTTCCTGGCTGCCACTACCCAAGCCATCACCCCCAAGGATTGGCTGACCAAGAAAGTTTCACCTAAGGTCCCCTATCCAAGGAGTTGCTACCCAAACCACTTTTGGATAAGTCACCACCAACCAAAACACTACCATTTAGAGTACCATCGACTAGGGTGATGCGAGCCAAGGTGGTACCTACCAAAGATGGATTGACCATGAATTCACTCAATTTTTCCGTCTACCAAAGTTTATCTCCCAGGTCGATCCTCACCCATGTCAACACGTGTTCGCAATGGCTAGGCTCAATCCTATATAGTTGGATCCAGTACCCATCACTTCTTGCAAATGAAAGTGTAGTATGAGTATCATGGGGTGTAAAGTGTTTGCTTGAAAAATAATTATCTTACAGTACGTGAACAATAAATTAAGAACAACAAATGAAGAAAAATAAATGAAAAATTATCAAAGAAAAATTATTGAGGAAAAATTAATAAGGATCACCTTGAATTCTTCTTTGATTTTCTTCTCCTTCCAATAATGTAAGCTTTGAAAAATTATTGTGAATTGTGAGAAGTTTAAAGAGGTATCCTTGTATTTATTGAAGTGGTGTGTTAATCTCACCCACCCCTTTAATATCGCAATCGATGGCCAAGATTATTTAACTAATCCTAGAAGGATTAGATTTAGTGAATGTTTGATTTTCTTGATAAAACTGTTGACTTTAACTTAACTTTCTAGCTGAAAGTCTGATTAAAAATCTAAATATATCGCAAACAAAATTCCATTGTGCACGTTCCAAATGGCTAGGCATGGTGTAAATTTTTCTACATGGTTGGGTAAAAAATCGCTCAAGCGTAAGCTTCGAATCATTAACAAAATTGAAATAAATATTTAATACTAGTATTGACAGAAATTATAATCAAACCTTCTAGCCTAAGGGCTAGAAATTCTAAGGACTAATGTTAGGGGTAATTTCATATATCACATGCGACAGTCAAAGAGTTGTTCTAATCATCGTAAGTGTGAAAACAATATAATTATCCTAAAAGGATAGAGGCCCAAAGATTATCATTTAATTGTCTTAAAGAGATAAAGGTCCAAAGATTATCCTTATCTATTTGAAGGGATAATCTAGCAGATAATAAATGATAGATGTCTACATATAATAGATCTCTAAAATAGAGAACTATCTCACAAGATAATTGTTTACAATAGATAATTATCTACAACCCTACAATAGCTTAACTCTAATGAGACAAGGATAAGGCATCAGATTTATTCTTTTCCCTATAGTCACATATACATAACATAATATCATAAGATCATACATCTCATAACAAAGAATCACACCTAAACACATTCTTTTCATAAAATTACTAGAGGGAGACTAAAATCTCCTCTACCATACATCTTACAATTACTGACTTCAGAATTGTAGGGTCGAAGATCACCCCACTACAAGGTGATCTAAAGTCCTAACAGTTTGTTCATATTGTAAGTTTTATGGAGAACAATTTTACCATTGTTAACAAAAATTAGTATCAATGCAAAGTAATATGCCCATTATAAAGGAATGTGATGAAAAGATTAGTATATATGAAGTTGCTTTCAATTGTAATGAAATGGAAGTAAGCATGGAAAGCAAGAAGGTGTTTTACTATTATGCTAGAAAGTAGATTATGGACCAAAAATGCATTTATTGCATTAAAGATAAGGAATAAGATGTGAAGAGTTCAGCTTCACAAGAATCAGCGTTGGCACGTGACTTTGAATAAATATAGGGTCTACATAGAATAAATTGACGTTCCAGCCTCAATAATGTAGGTGTTAACTAGAAAAGTTAGGTGAAATATTGAAATCGCACCTATGTAAAGTAGAATCCTTATGTCTATAAAAGTCTATCCTAAACATAAACTCATATTTTCCACTCTAACCTTAAAAAGAACATATGAATATTATAGATTGCTATAAATTAAGAAAGTCATAGGATTTGATCTAGTTGAAACGTCACCTTAAAGAAAAGTAAAAAGACATCACAATTACATAATGTGAGGATATTAATGATCTTGGTTGTTTATTAATTTCTTTATCACTCATTTAATAATTTGCATAAAATATGAAAGGAAAATATACTGAAGAAAAAAAAATCAAGAACTAATTTATATAGAAGTAAAATAAAAGAAAAACCAAAAAAATGAAGAAAGTTTAAAATATATTATATACCTTAAAACATCTTTGCTACATTTTTTAAAAATCTATAAAAGAAAACTCCACTATTAATATACCAAGACAAAAGTAATTGAAAACCTACAAGGATTAATTAGTTATTTTTTAAAAAAATAAAAAAGAGACATAACATAGTAAAAGAATATAATAAATATTTTTTAAATTTAGAAATCTGCTTTGACATAATCATATCAGATGTAGAACAAAATAATAAAATACATGAATTAAGTCATTGATTTGACAATGAAATTAATCCAAAAAATATTAAATTAATTTCAATAAATGATCAACTAGAATCAATATAATCAATAAAATCTAGCCATAAAAGTTTATATTTTTAATAAAAAATTTAAAAGTAAAAGAAATTTATAAATGTTACGAGATCCAACAAAAAATTATAAGATTCATTTTGGTGAAACTACATAAGTTTTATCCCCTTTATGTTAAAATCTCATTTACCGACTTAGGATTTACCTTTTTTTCTTTGGCACAACTTTTCGTCTATACAACCATTAAGCAATTATGCTATATGTAATGCTATTGAATGCATAGATGAAAATATTTTATGAATTGTCGATAATTTCTCAACAATATTTATAATTTAGAAGTCTTGATATTGATACATATTATATGTGATAATCCCAATCGAATATCGATATCGATAATTTATTTAATTATAAAATTTATTAATTTGAATAATTATTCTAACTAATTATTTATAACCTTTTGATTTATTGGTCAAAATATATTTGTATTTATCTGAAATAAATAAAACAATTAATTTAAGAAATAAGTTATTGATTATTTTGATATTTTTATAAATTTATTAATTTTATTTATATACAACTTTCATTACAATTTTTCAATATTTTTATTAACAATGACAAAATTCTACATATCCATAAAATTTAAATCTAGACAATTTATGCAACTTCAATATTTCAAATGTGGAGTGAATCTAAGAATTAAGGAAAAGTGCGGGGTTATTGTAACAAAAAAAAAACTTCCATGCAAGTCCACTAATTTTCGGCGTGTGAAAACTTTAATATACTTTTTATTAAAATTTTGGAATTCTATAAGTTAATAAAATAATACCTTAAAAATCCACCAGATTAAAAAGTTGAACCATATTGAATTTTAAAATACATATCCAATGGCAACAACATTGATGGCGTTAGAAAGCATTCGAGAATAAGAGTGGTGATGATCAATTTTATCATTTGGGGAAATGCATGTAAATAAATTTATTACCAGTAAAGTCCTCTCGTTAGGTCCTCTGAAAATGAAAGTTTCCTCTAAATTCTTCGTAAGTATGAAAAAATAAAGAGTACAAATCTGGACTTTTATATAAATACAAAAGCATCACATCCAAAAGAAAAATTGAAGAACTTGCACTTTGTACCAACATTGTATCTTTTTGAGGAAAGGCTTTGGTACCAAAAAGCTCGGTAAGAGTTTGTCAAAATATTTCTTAATCTGATGTTGCTGCTCCTTGGTTGAGCTCTGCAAATCTCATGCCAACACGCATTGAGTGCTTCAAGAATTTCTCAGCACATCGACGTACACATGTCTCCTCTTGCTTGGTAAGGGATTTGCGCTGGAAGTTGTCTACACAATCTGTATAACATCTCTCTACCAATGAATTGTACATTCGCAAGCTGCAATTTGTTTTTGGTGACACAAGAACATGTCGGATTGCAACAAACCCAAAATATACAATACATGCTAAAACCATTGTGTTATTAATGAATCTAAAAACTCAAAACTTAACCTGAGAGATAAATCACTCAACTGTTAAGCACATGAAAATTATATTACGTTGACATTGCATAAATAATACTTCAAATACATTAGGCTAAACAATATTATTAGTCTCTAAACTTGAACTAAATTCACAAATAGATCTCCAAACTTTTAAAACTTCACATACAGGTCTTTAAATTTAAATTTTGATTCACAAATATGTATTTTAATAATCAAGCTAGAACCTATGTGTAAATTTTTAAAAGTTTGAGCCTAAATTGTAGAATTTATATGTGAAGTTTTAAAAATTTAATGACCAAATTAAAGGATTTAAAAATTTAGACCTATGTGTGAATTTGTTCAAAATTTAAGAACTAATGATATAGTTAATCTAATATATTAAAGGGAGCAAAGGCGTAAAGGTTCCTTATATTAGGCAAATAGAATCATTTAGTCACTTCACTTATAACGAGTGACTTTATCTCTTTGTTTATGACGAGTGTTTTTTAGTCTATTTGTTTTTTCAAAAAGTGTCAAACTATGATAAATATTGAGGTAATATTTTAATATTAATTTTAGTAGGGTTATTTTTTTCATTTTATTATTCCCTCCCTGAGCAATTCGAATAATTCCATTTTTCCTAAATATGAGCATTCCAAGTTTACTCCCATCAAATCATCTTATTCTAAAATAATAATATTTTTTGACTTATTATATTAAAATAATAAATTATATCTTTAATTAGCAACTTTTAAAAATTAATGGGACTAAACGACACGAGTTTGTCACAAACGAACTAAATGACACTACTAACCTATTGTAAAGGACCTCAATGAAACTTTTCTCTATATTAAACTGAGAATTAGAATGCCAATTTCCTAAACAACGTTATGTTTTCAAGAACCAATATATGATCTTCAATTTCTTAATTCAGTCTCTTGTACTGTGCCAAAGACCATTGTTATCTTTGAGCTGCCTCCTAATTACTTGCATGTGAAGAACTCCAAACTAAGGGGAAAAGGAACACCCTATGAGATAAATTCAAACAAGTCACTCTCAGTTTTAAACACATGATGATCTTTATCACAGAAATGAGGGACAAACGTTGCCAACAACAGTATGTATATTTTTTTGAAATCATCAACAAACAACAAAAAAACTAATAAAGGGGTGTTCCGTCCAGAAAATGCGCTGAAAGTTCTCTTTCACATATACATAATACACGCATGTTAAAATCCATTAATCAAGCTTATGAAAAGTATAATCAATATTATGTTAATTACCTTATAGTGCAACAGAGCTGTTTATGGAAAATTTGTGTGCGTGTGAGTATAAACATTCATGTAAAAAACGTATAATCAATCTGATTTAAAATTTTGAACCAGTTAACATTAATATAAACACCATTAACGGACTTAGTAATAAGATTCAATTGCTAAAAAGTATTCTTAGTACACTGACGGTTCCCCAATATTTCAAAAACAATCAATCAAGACAATAAAAATTCATACAGTTTCAAAGAATGGACTATTCAACTTGTTAATATTATTAAATCCTTTCTGATATAATTTTAAGTTTCAGCGTTAAGGAGTGAGTAATCTAATCAGTCTACAACAGAAAAAATCATAAATAAATTAATTGTATGAACAGAGAGAACCTGTCGCGGATCTGTAGCTGGTCGATCATGGTGGACATCCTGAGCTTATCTTCATCAGGAAGAGACTCCAAATCCGCCATCATACTCTTGTCCATCTTCGCTCCAATAAATTGTTCGGGGCCGTCCTTTAGGTTTTAGCAGCTCCGTTGTTCGAAAATTGAACCTCTTAAACCCTAAGGCACGTGCTATGTATATTGCCATCCATTCCTTCTTCTCTTTTTTTTTTTTTTTTGCTAAAATATTTTTTTATTAAAATTAAAATTAATTATATTTAGAAGCCTCTTCATTAATCATACTTAAGATATGAATTAAAATATCATTAATGTCAAAGAATCGTTATTTATGAGTATATAGACTGTTTGAACAATTCTATAAATCATAAGATTTCATTCTCTTAGTATCCATAAAATTAAAAATCCATAAATATTGATAACAATTTTTTTTTTTATCTAAATAAGAGATTGAAGTCTAAAATGCTTGTTTATTAGAGTTGTTGATTTATTGAATTACGTTTAAGCAATTACCTTTTATTATAATTCTAAGAAATTTAGTTGTTGATGTTCCAAATAAACCTTTCTTTGATAACTCAATTTGAAAAAGTATTTTTGACATCCATCTGATATAGTTTAAACTTAAAGAAATAAGCAAGACCAAGAAGTAGACCAATAGACTCAAGACATGTAATTGGGGTAACGGTTTCATCAAAGTCTATCCCTTGAATATGGGTTTAGCCTTGTGCAACAAGGCAGGACTTATTTCAAACGATGATTCCATTTTTATCTTCTTTATTTTTATAGAGCCAATGGGTACCAATAATATGTTTGTTAGAAGGAATGGAAACTAATTATCGAACATCATTTCATCGAAATTGATTAAGTTCTTCTTATATGGAGTTGATCCAATGTATGTCCTGTGGGGTTTTCTTAACATTTTTAGAAAGGATGGTAGATGTGAAACACATATAGTTTAGAGTTTCCTATAGCTGATGTCTTGTCCTAACTCCATCTTCTTCGTTACCAATAATATCATCTACAAATGGGCATTCTCAACCCATTTAGGAAGGGAAGAGTTATCTTGTTCATCTTCTTTTTCTTCTTTAGTGGCTTTAGAGGAATCAACAGGAGTAGTGGAGGGTATCTCAACATTATTTGCAATTTTTAAGAGTCTCCCAAACTTCAAATATTTCATTATCATTGGATTTGACAAGTTTGGTTGCTATTGAGTTATCTATTATGACATTGATTGATTCCATAATAGTTTAAGTTCTTAGAAGTATCCTATAACATTGATTGCTCTGGAGTCATCTCAACATTGTAAACTCTATAAGTATGACTATTATTAGAGTATCCAATAAAAATTCTAAGGTTATTTTAAGCCTGAAACTTATCAAGATTTTCTCTATCCTTAGAATATAACATGTACTCCTAAACACACGAAGGTGTTTAACACTTGGTCTTTTCCATGCATGAGTTTATACGAAGATTGACAGGTGTCGAGCTAAGAAAGTAAGATTCAAAATGTAGCAAGCAATGTTGATAGTTTTAGCCTAAAGTGGTTTGCTAAGTTGTTATTTTCCATTATAACTCTAGCCATATCTTGGACAACTCTATTCTTCCTTTCAATAATCTCATTTTGTTGATGGGTCTTGGGAAAGAGAACTCATGCTGAATTCTCATTTCATCACAAAGCACTAAATTTAGAGTTCTCGAATTCTTTTCCATGGTCGTTTTTGATTTTTATGATTGTTTCGATGGATTCAATTTTTTTGTTTTGTATCTTGATACACAAGAATTTAAACTTATTAAAAGCTTTAGATTTTTCTCTCATAAATAAAACCTAGATTTATCATAAGAAATCAATAACAATAACTAAAATATACTTTCTCCCACTGATACATACGATTTACGAGACCCATCATATCTATATCGAAAATTTGGAAAGGTCTTGTGGTAAATAAGTGTTGATTCTTCTTATGTTGGCTTTTGCTTTGCCCATCTGATTAGGACCACAAATGTGCTCAAGAATGGAGGAAATGGATGAGAGACCCAAGGCGACTTTAAGATTTGATATTTTTTTAACAATTTAGTTGACATATCTAGACGTTGATGCATAATTCTTCGGTTATCAAAATTAGCATGTTATACACAACTTTAGGAGGTGTTCTTACACAGTCGTAATTATCCTTAGATTTGATACCTCTTAGCAAAGTTATACCCAACTCAACATACACAATATAGTCTGAATAAACTTAACAGTGTATTCATTGTCACAAATTTGGCTAGCACTCATAAGGTTAGCTTTATGTCCTTCCACGTAGAGTACATCCTTGAGCTCAAGGATAACATGGGTGTCGATGGATCCTCTATCACAGATCAACACCTTACTACCATTACTAAGTGTAATAGATCAATCATTGGTGAGAGTTAATTTGGTAAAAAAAGGCTTATTATCAATCATATATTTAGAACAACTACTGTCAAAATACCAATAATTGGAAATTTGTGCCTTTAAGGCAGTGCAAATCTCATTGCAATTGAAATCTTAATCATATGTACTGATATTGAGAAAGGATTTGAACTCAGTTAAAATCAAAATTGCATCATACTATAGGGTTATGGCTTCACTAATCAACGTGATAGAAAGTTTCAAAAATTATTCCACATAACTCAACATATTCCCGTCATAATTAAGAGAGTCCTCTTGAAAGTTAGAGGAGTTAAAGTAAACTAAGTTGAAAGAAATAGGAGAAAGAGACAAGTTTTGTGCATTCATAATATCGTCAATGGAATCATCATCTAAAATATCAATGACAAAAGAATGTTTTTGAACAGTAACTAAAGTAGATGAGGAGGGATTAACATCATTAAGTCTTAATAAATTTTCAAAACAAGTATTTCCAAGGGACCAATTATTACTAATTTCCACATGTTCTTTAATTTTTCTCTAGAAGTCATACTATTGAGGATGGAGTCTCAACCATTTTATTTTTTCTAGAGGGCTAGATTCAAGAAAAATAACCTTGGTTGTATCAACTTCAACACGAGCATGAAGTCTAGTCAGTTCAACATCCCAATCTTTCAATAAAAACTCTAAGATAGCCTTTTTTTCTTATAAGTTGCAAGCTTCTTTCTTAAGTTTGCATAATCCATCTAAATTATAAGATGACTTAGATGTGTGTTGATTTGTGAGTGCATTGGACCCTCTATCTTGAATTTCCTTCTCAGGCTCACTTATCCTAGTAAGATAATTTTCATTATCACGTAAGAGAATTTGAAGAGACTTAATATGATTATCCAACTTTAATTTCAAATTGTTCACGACTTTATCATCATTTAATGTGAGATTAATCAATTAATCAAATAGATTCAAATGCTCTTTATCTTTTTCAACAATATTGCTATAAATACTGGTCATAACCTTTTTTAATTTGAGATTATCATACATAAGTTGGTCATAAAATTGTGTAAGAGATAAGTGTTGATTTTCACCAGTGTTAATCCAATAAGAGGAACTAGATGGTGCATTCTCGAAATGGAAAACCATAAGATTCAAGCATTTAAGAGTGACATCCTCTGTCTTTTCTAAAGAAGATACACTTGTCTAAGGAATGCACCTATTGTATTTCTTTTCCAGGAAGTCCCAAGCTTCCTTGATAGTTATAAACTTATCCATAAGAACATAATCCTTTGTAGTAGTTGAAATGATAAGGGGTGTAACTCATGGTTGTTTAAATTGTTGAGATGAAGTTTTTTATTCCAGACATTGACAGGTTTGTGTTCAATAACACCAACCTTAAACATATGCATAAGAAACGTACAACCATCATCAATCAAAGACCAAACATCATTTTTGTAGATCTCAAATAGGAACACATCTGAGATCTCGAGTGAAAGTAACATAATACATTGAATTTAGGTGGTCCATTAACCAAACTTCTCATATCATCCATTACAAGAGATTTAAAAGAATTAAACAAACAGAGTAAGGGGAAAGGATCAATCACATGAGTGGTTAAGCTCAAATACAATATACCCACTATAATACAAATTAAAAGAGTTTACGAGCCAATACACAACTAAAGTAAGAAGATATAGATTCCCAATGAACTCATTTCCACAAGGAGCAGGAAGGATAACATCTAAACAAAACTCTTAATAATAGTAGTAATAATATAATATCAAATCAATAGATAACATTCAATAACATATATTGTATGATCAATTGAAAGCAGGAAATAGTTAATGCTTTTTAATTAGAGTTTATATGATAATATGTTGTAACATACACATTTTAAACTCTAATTGTACTAACATAAGAGTGGATCATGCATAACACGTGATATAATAGAGTAAACCCACAAAGAGACTATATATATGTGTTAACGTTTTAGGCAACCATTTAATAGCAATTAATTTGCTAATCAATAAAACAATTACAACTCTTAAAGAAATAAAACCAATATTATCTCTATGAGTTGGAACCTCCATCCAAACTACCTATTGGTGCTCTTATTTGTTGCTTCTGTAACGACTTGTTTTACACATAAACTTGGCTCTATTTCACAACCAATACCACCTGATGTGATGTGATCAAATATCATATAATAGTAATGTGTAAATTAAACTAACACAACCCTTAAATACTACTCACACAAAGATGTACTCACTCACCACATAAAAATAGTTACACTCACTATTCGATACTCGCACAAATGTATCACAATTACTGAAACATGTTCAAAATAATTGGTGAATACATAATTCAAATCAATAGAGATTTTGGCAAAGTTTTGAGAGATTTTTTGAATTAATTTTGCAATTAATGATGGGATATTAATAGCACTCAACCGGCCATCTTATTGACCACCTCAACAAAGGTGGTGGCGATCTTGTTGGCAATGTGCTAAAAAAATATTTTTTTCATTTCCAAATTTTTTGAGTAAAATCTACAAATAACATATCCCAAAATGAACCAAAAATCACCACTCAACCTAGAACACATACTAAAAAAACCAACCCTGTGGTGTGTGAAAACATACATTTAATTGTAGTGTTCTTAACTATGTATGTGTGCAACATTGATTCACAGTAACAAACCTTACACAGAGGAAGTAAGAACACTGAATGAAAAATAAACAGACACCGTGTTTTGCACATGGGAAACCAACACTCAGAAACAGAGTACAATGGGACTTACAATAATTATTTTATTTGATTAATTAACTATAAAGACACTATCTTTATTGAAATTTTTCTTCAACTTTTATTCTAGGGTTGCTAGATGGTTTAAATTAACTAATTTATTCTTGAATATTCTAGTTACTGTTTTTTATTATTGAATATGCATTTGTATTATTGTGCTAACTTTTAGTTAAATAAGTTTGATTGCTCGTGTAACTCGAATTTTGCAGAACATTGGTCTGGATCTAAACACCTTTCTTGTTGAGAATATGAAGAAAAATAGTAGCTTGTAAGTAGATTACTTGAAGTCATTATCTTGAAGGGTAGTTTAAGTCTTGACCTTGTAAATGAAACTTATATTCGTAGTGAATAGTTAGGTGATCCGATAGACTGATGATTTTTTCTTTTAAGTCATTATTATGACTTAGGTTATTTTCACTTAAAAATCTCATGTGTCAATCTTTATTTTCATTTTATATTATTTGCACACAATTATATGTCTAGCCATTTGTGAAATTTTAATTAGTAATAATTCGTAAAATTATCTATTCATTCTATTCTAGTTTAATTAGCTCTATAACTTTAAACTTTTAGATAATAAGACTAGATTATGTTATTTAAAACTTTTGAATCACAAACTCCCTGAATGATTAATGAAACAAAAAGTATTCTATTTTTTTAATGCATAATAATGAGATTTTTTGTATCAGAACTTCTTTATAATAGAATCAGCTTTATCGTAAATAGAATCTAGTAATTTAGAAGTACTCATAGTATAAATTATGATAGATTAAGGAACTGAACCTATAGGTATGCCTTTTCCAACATGTGAAAGGAATTTAGCTTTTCAACCCTCAGTTCTTGCTGCAATATTATCCAATATTTTTATAACTCCTTTCTATATAAAAAGTAGAGTTCCCATAAAGGTGATGTTTCATTCAGTTATGGATATATTTAACTTTGAGATAGTTCATTCTTAAGAGTTGAATTGGCATTTTTTGGGAGGAAAACCCCATATTTATTTAAGTTTGTATTTTGATTAAGCATTAATCCATACTAATGCATATTTGCAGAATAGATTTTGTTTCTATTTGATTTGCTCTACATAATAAGAGCAAATCGTTAACATACAACATATGACTTATGGTGGGAGCATTTCTTAAAACTTTAATACCATGTAAATCTTAATAATTTTTTACTTTAAGGTTCAATCTCGAAAATGAAAAGATAAAACAAAAGAGGATCCATTTGTCCTAAACCTCCGGTAGGTTTGATATACCCATACTGTGAACCATTTAGTAGTATGGAATAGGAAGCAGTTGATAAATAATAGTGTATTAAAATCCAAGTCTTTTCATTGTCTGAATCACTAATTCACATTCTAATTAATCGTAAACTTTGTTCATATCTATCTTGATACCCATAAGGTCTCTATTTTCTCTCTTTTTATTCATAATATAAACAATCTATTGTGCAATCAAAGTATTTTTAGAAATCCATCTATTCGATACAAAAGCTAATTGGTAAATAGAAATCAAATACTGCATGAAAGGTCTTAATTTATTAACCAATATCTTCGAGATTATTTTATAGGAAACATTACAGAGGGTGAGAAGTATGTAATGTGAGATATTAGTAGGTTGATTCTTTTTCTATAAAAGAATGATCATGGTTTCATTTATCTCTGGATAGAGTTTACATGTCCTGAAAAAATTTGAATACAATAAATAATATTATTCTTAACAATATTCCATTTTTTTTTTACAAAAGATAACAGAACATCATCAAGTCAAGAGACTTGAGATTGTGAATGCTCTAAAGGGTGGTATTTATTTAATTCAAATCAAGAATATTACATAATGCTATATTTGTTTACAATCATATCTGGAAAAAGTTCACCCATAAGTGAGAAATCACTTGGTTGTGATGTTTGAAACATTTGAACAAAATTATTAATTATATGATTATCTATTTGTTTTCAATCCTGAAACAAACACTATTATGATCTTGGATGGTTAAGATAGAGTTTTGTCTTCTTCTAAAGAGAGTTAAGAGATGGAAGAATTTGAAATTACAATCCTCTTTTTATCTGAATTTCTCTTGATTTTTGTTCCTAAATTGACTCAGGTCTAAACAATTATTCTTCAAATTCCTCCTTTAAGTCCATAAGTTTCCAATTTGATTCTTAAGAAGGATGTTCATTTTGTTGAATCCAAACTATGTTATTCTCCACTTCTTTTATTCTTTCCTTAATTACAAAATCTAAAGTGGTTTTTGTTCTATATCTCCAGATGTTTGACAATATTTTCAATCTTTTTGCAAAATTTAATTGAAAAGTTCCCAGAGACATGATTGTTCCAAGTTGAATAAATTACTTATATGCATGTATCATCTCTACACCAAGCTTCTAAAAAACTGAAAGACCATGGAAGATTAGCTTCATTCTTTAATAGATTTACAATGATAGCCCCATGGTCAAAGACTATATATGGTTTATTTATTACTGAAGCATTTGGATAGTTTGCAATCCACCTAGGACTATCAATGGCTTTATCTCGTCTCTTTTTTTTATAAGTTTACTTTCTTTTTGCTACTCCAGGTGTACTTTTTATCTAAACAACCCAAGTCTACAGCCCCAAATTCATCCATAAAATCTTTAAGAAAACTATGTTGTATGAGGAATCTTTTTCCACCTTGTTTTTTAGATCAATTATTTCATTGAAATCCCCAATTATAATCCATTCCCCGTAGTAAAAAAGAAATCACACCAGACATGTAAGTCCAAAAGTCTACCTTTTCATTATAATAAGAGGTAGCATGCACCAAACAAGGTAACCATTTGGAAAGACTATTATCTAAACCATAAAATTCTAAAACAAGTAATCTTTCTCCAAATTCTACCACATTAAAATGAAAATCATCTTTTAAGAGAAAAAAGAAACCTCCAACTAAATTTTGAGATGGATTTATAACAGCATACCTATTCTAGTCTACTAGCCAACCCTTGTAGAAAATCACTTGAAGCTTTTGGTTCCATGAGCCAAACACATTCATGATTAGAGGAATTGATGATGTTTCTCAAACTTCTTGGTGCCTTTTTCTTGACCAAGCCTCGTACATTCCAAGCTAGGATATTGTATTTGAGGTACCACTGATTTTTTTTCCTTTTCTCCTGAAGAAATCTGTTCCATTGGATGTTTGGAACATTCCCTTGAGACTCAAGAGGGTTGAGAAGATCATCATTCGTTTGGACGAGTCCCTTTTGCATCAAAAATTTGAGTCTCTCTTTATAATAATGTCCACCTGAAGTTTGTAGCATGCTCGGGTAAAAAAAAAAAAAAGGATAAAAAGGGTGTCGGAAGTTATCCCACAGCTTCTTCTTTTTCTAGCTTCAAATTTATTCTCTTCAACAGTTTTTCTCTTCTTCCCTTTCCCATCAGAATTTGAAGTGTTTGTGGTATTTTTTTGAGATTTTTTACCACTACTTTTAGCAATAACAACACCACCATACTTTTGGGAAGGTTTAGGGGTTGCAATCTGGGGAGGAACCAGGTTAGGGATGCTAGTTTGGTTTGAGATTGACGAGGTTTGGATAGGTAAGTTGGGAGGAAATGGAGCAATTGCTTGTTGAAGTTCATACAGATATTGCATCTGCTTTTGAGAGCTCATAACAAGTGTGGAAAGGTTTTGGAACAAATCAAGTACATTTTCGGAACTTAATCCAAAAACATTAGAAATTAAGAATGATCGTTAACATTCACACAAACTTTACAAAAATAACCTTAGATTTCCCATCTGATCAATCGTATGTCCTCTATATTGTATGAGTCCTAAAACTACTGATCATATCTTGATAGCATGCCAATTTATTCAGAATATATGGAGCAATTAAAGATTACTGTCATACTTATCCATCAATCACTTCAACTCAGTATAGGAAGTAATTTGTCAATTTCTCACAACTTACATCGCTACTCGAAAGCAAATTCAAGCTCTTTGGAAACTTTATTAGCTGCCACTTTCATTTTTGATCAAGTTTGGAGATTGATATATCATATCATTTCTAACGATTCAAAAGTTGAGCAAATCATCCACAATTTAGAGGTTCGCTTTTCAGATTTCAAAACCTTATCCTTTTCAGAATTAAATGCTCAGATTTTGGACTCTTTCAAAAACATATAAAAAATGAACATCCCATCAACCTGGCAACCTCCTCCTTTGGAATCTTTCAAAACCAATTTTGATACAGCAATAGAAGAAGGTACGAATCAACAAAAATCATTCAGGAGACATCATTTGCATTGCTACTCAATTGTTTCAAAGAGATTCATCATAAGTTGGAGAAGCAAGGGCTATTTTTTTACTCTCAATGCATATTGTTGTTAGCCTCAATTTTAAACCTATCTACAATATTGATAGAGATAGTTTAAACATTTTTCAAAACTTTATTTGAAGACACCTTTACAATATCCTGGGAATCTCAACACTTCATAAATATAATCAAAAATATGTTTGAACAATTTAATATGTTTTATGCTAAATGGGTTCCTAAAGATAGAAATGTATATGCTCATTCTTTAGCAAGATGGACATTGAATATTAATCATGCTAAAGGTACTTTTACAATTATTGATCTGCCTCAACTAGTGCCTTCTACCTTTTATAATACTGAGTTATTGTGTAAAATGCTATGTGTCTAAAGGATAAGGTTGATTTACAAATTTATTGAATATTTTAATCTGTTATAGCATATGTTAAACTCATATACAAACCAAACTGTATGTTCATACACACACGCACTTTGTATTGATTGGGGAACAAAAAAAAAACAAAGATCCAATACTTTCTTTAAATTCATCCATTCAACAGGATTCACCTTCCATAATTCAACAAAGTAGGACACACAAATATATATATATATATATATATATATATATTAATACATTTTAAAAAGCACCAATCAATCAATGGAAAATCCAAAGATTAGGTAGGATTATGCCTACTTTATTCTACAAACTCGGTCAAAAAGAGAGAAACATAGTTAATTATATATATATATATATATATTAATACATTTTAAAAAGCACCAATCAATCAATGGAAAATCCAAAGATTAGGTAGGATTATGCCTACTTTATTCTACAAACTCGGTCAAAAAGAGAGAAACATAGTTAATTAATTACCACCATTAATTACTACATAGTAATTTTAATTATTCATTAATTATTTTAAAAGAAAAGGTCATATCTCTGCTTCAAGATCAACGGAATTCTCTCATTTACAATTGCATGGGTCACAAGTGCAGTTGTCTCCACACTTACAGCCTCCTCCATTCTCTCCTCCAAAACCCATCTCAGACATCTTTGAGTGACTGCTAAATGATAATTAACAAGGATTAAAGTATCTATATATTTATGAATAAAGATAAAAAAAATATTACAGATATCAAAGTTAACTTTTACAAAATTATAAATTAAAAAGTTTAGTAATCATATAATATTATTAAACAATATAATTACATTCAATATAATATATATATATATATATATCCACGTAACTTATGAAAGTATAAGTATATACTATGTATAAGATAATAAAATTATAAATTTATATGTCATATTCAGTTATTTAAATTTTTTAATCAAATTTGTCAATTTTTAATTAAAATAATTTATTAAAAAATATTTCAATAATAAAAATAATCGATAAAAAATTATTAAATTAATTTTTATTTAACATTAATACTTAAATAAATTTTATCCTTATTTTTCATATTTATTCATTATCCTAAAAAAATAAAATTATATATGAAAATAACCAAACAAAAAGAAAAGGAGAGATTCAGATCATAATTGTATAATCAATAAATAGACAGATCCAATTAACAATGAAATTTATTTGGATTTCATGAAATTATAAAGAATTCAAATTAAAAATACATACCTTATCTCAGGTGCAACCCCCAAGAGGAGAGTCTCTGAGGTGGTGCTCTCAGTATAGCTCATGTCAGGGTACATCTTGCACCTGTCACCAAAAATATCAATATCACAAATTTTCAAAAGGAAAAATAATATATTTTTGATATAACAATAATATTATTGTAGTTAAAAAGTCTTATATATCCATCTTTCTTTTTTTAACGCAAACCAAAATCAGCTAAAACCACATACACCACTTAAAACGGATAATGCAGTTGAAGGACTTAAAAGTTTCAAACATACACACATACAAAATCTATATAGGATAAAAAGAAAAAAAATTCCCTTTTCTTCTGATAGAAAACAAGATCAACCAAAATCACATATACCAGTTAAAATTAGCGATGCAATTAAGAGACTTAAAGTTTCAAACACACGCAGACCAAAGCGATGTGGTTAAAATTAGTGATGCAATTAAGGGGTTTAAAAATTCAAACACGCGCACTTAGAAGTTATGTGAAGGTACAGAAACTCAATTTCAAAAACGTTAAGACTAAAATTGATACGTTGAACTTTGTCAAAAATTGAGTAGATGTTAATACATCTCATGTATATAAGAAAGAAAGTAAATAAAATTGAGATGAGAGAGGCGAAACAGAGAGTATGGGACTGAGAGAAACAAACCCTCCACAGCCACTCCCACAACTGCAGCTAGAACCACAACCACAATTTCCTCCGCAGCAAGACATTTTGATCAAATTGATCACAAACGCAAAACAAAAAAGGAGTTGTAAATTTAAGCTTCAAAGAAATGGATCACTCTCTTTGGCAGAACGTGTTTCAAGGTGAAGATAATGACCCTTATTTATAGGAAAGTAAAATATATATTTAAAATGGAAAATTTCGATTAATGTATTAAATAAGGCTGAGGAGTGATATTTGTAATTATTAGGGTGTTCATGGGTTCTTTACCTCCTTTTTGGTTCCAATCATATGATTTTCCTCTAAATTATTGTAAACTGAAGTTTATATTTTATAATTTTATTTAATAAAAAAAATGTTAAAAATTTGTGTTAAAAAAGTTAAGATTAAAAATCAAAACTTGAAAATCTTATTAAATAAAACAAATTTTTTTAAAATTGTATTATTTTTTTCATATTTTTCATTACAATTTTATAGTTATATATATTAGAAGATTTATTATTTAAATTAAATAATTTTAGATTTCTTTGTTCAATTAAAGATTTTTTATTTTTTTTAAAATTAATTCTTAAATAAAAGATGTTAAGTACTTAATTTAATCCTTAAATTATTTCTTAATTTTATCTTCAATAAAAACTTTAATTTTCTTTAAAAAAATGTATTTTTACTCTATTTTTTTGTTATAAAAAAGGGTTACGTTGCTCTAAATGATTTTTTTAATGTTTTGAATGCATCTATTTGATGAAATTCATTAAAAAGGATAATTCGATTATTTAATGTTTTTCTTTCTAAACACAACAAACTTAATCTTCGTCTATTTTCACCACGTCATTTCTGAAACTTAAAAAACCTGATATAAGATTCCTTTCTTATTTTTGATATGTGACTGATGATTTTCATTAAATAATATTAAAATTTAAAGTTTAAAGTTTACTTTTAATAAAAAAAAATTAACAACTAAAACAACTGTGTAACAGTGATAAAAAATGTAGTAAGTAACACCTAAAAATTACTAAATAAATAAATAAAAACTTTTAACACGCGCTTAAACTCTTAAATTCTCCTATGTCATTATCGCAAGATTGAAAGGTTTTATTTTATTATACATAATTTATTGAAAGGTTTTTTTAAGGACAAAACTTACCTGCAATTGTGTTTCGAAATTTATAACCTCCAAAAATTTTGCAGCAAAAATATTATATCAACCACTTAAAAAGTAAAATTTACTGCAAATACTTAAAATGTTCATAAATTGTAATAATAATTTATATGAAATAAATTATTCAATTAAGCATAGTTATGTAATTGCTTGAATTTAGAAAATAAATTAATATAAATAATCAATGAAAATAACTTTTAAGTTTATAGATTATTTATTTTATTTTGACATTACTTTTAAAAAATAGAATAGTTTTCTTTTTCTTCCTTTTTTTATGAATTAATAAAATATAGGATGTGTATTATTTAAATAAACATTCGTGAAATATGTTTGTACTTTAAAAATTTGGAGTACAATTATTTAAATACTGTAGTTATAAACTTTCAAATAACTGCAAGAAGTAAGATTTAAGATCGGAGATGATTAAAATAATTTTTAAGGGTTTTGAATTTTTGAATGAAAAATAATAGTAATTAAAAGAAAAATGAATTAAATATAATAAAATTAATATATATAAGTTAAATTGATTTTAATCAATTTTTAAAAAATTAAAAACGAAGTAACACATACTGCATGGGTTTTCTAAAATTTAAACTCAAATCAAATTAATAATCATTTAAAACTATCAAAATTGAAATAAATTGATACCTTAGGATTAGATTGGATTAATTCAAGAAACTAAAGCGCATCCATCAAACACCTCGAGCTTCAATTACACTATTATTTTCTTTTAGGCTTTTAGTGTTGGTAAGTCACATTCTATTCATAAATAAATGAGTTATTTAATATAATTTTTCTTTTAATTTGTTAATAAAAATATATATTTATTTATGTTTTAAGAAAAACGATCTTACATTTTTTATAAAAGTTAAAAATAAACTTTATATACTAAGAAAGTTATGAAATGTAATTAATTAGTTAATAATAATAATAATAATAATAATAATAATAATAATAGTAATAGTAGTAGTAGTAGTAATACGTTTATTTTATTACTACAAAACCCAACTTGGTTTGATTAATTTTTAAAGAGAAACAGAGATGGGAGAAAATAATAATAAAAAATAAAAAATTCTAAAATTAATCTTAAAAATGAAACTAAGATGTATGATTGAATGAGATATTAGATATGTTATTTTATATCAATAAGATTTAAGAGTAATATAATATATTTTTAAAAAAATATCTAATAAAAAGTAAAAAAAATTAATCTAATTAATAATAAATAGTGTGACATTATCATTTTCGAATTTATTACAGATAGTTTTTAATTATTGAGATTAAAAACAAGTAATTTTTTTTTATCATTTTCCTTAAGAATATTAAAGATTGAAATATTATAATATAATAAATTAAGTAAATTAATCATGAATCTCCATTATCTTTAAAGATGAAACCAGTTGCGGTACAAATATATGAAAGTACACGAGCTGCGAACATGTACTTGAAAGTAGTACAATGCAGTGTGTTAAGTAATTTATTTGTTAAATTTAAATTTTTTAAATTCGACATTTTTTGAAAGATAAAATAAGAAATTAAAAAAAACACAAAAAAAAATTAATTAATCAAAACATTAAAAAGTCACTTATTTTCCTTCCCTCTCATTTTAATGTGATCAGTTTTTTATATAAAAAAAATTCGATAAAAATTTTGTTTAAAAAATAAAATTTTATTAGTTTTTATGTAAAATTGATTTAGAGAATGGGTATAAATAACGAAATGAAAAAATAATATACAAATTAAAATTAATGATTTATACAAATAAAAAATAGATAATTAAAAGAAAAATTAATATTATATTTAATTAGTTTTGATATGTGAAATAAGTAAAATAATAAATATTATTTATATAAATAAAATAAAATAAACTAGATAATTAAAAATTAAAATAAAATAAATATATAGTTTTTTAATTAATTTTAAAAAAATTATTTTATCCAAAAAAAAAAATCTTAACTTCTTAAGTAACAATTTTTCAAAAATTATAAAATTAAATTAATCTACACAAAAAATTATAAGATTGATGCAATTTACTCATTTTATCCAAAACCCACGGTGCAATATTAGAGTACAGTTATTACGAGTTGAATGAATATATTAATCACTTTTCTCTTCCGATATTAAATATTATAATCATGTTATTATTATGTTAAGCTAAGGATTAACCCAAGTTGATTAAAAAAAATAGAAAGAAAGAAAAAACCAAGTTAGAGTAAATAAAAAAGTCCGGAGATTAAAGTATTTATCTTATTCTTTTTTTCTTCTCTCTCTTGAAAATTCAGTCTTTAGTTCTCTGTATTTGGGTCATTCCACGAGGTCACACAGTACCGAGTACTACACACTTGAGCTGTGCTAGCTTTCCTTTGTGGTGGGCCCAAGTTAAACATCGTCCTGCTTGAATGCTTGGATCCCTTTCTCGGTAAACATTATTAGATCATGTGAAATTATGCACTTAATATTTTAAATTTTTTTAAACAAATAAATATTCAATATTTAATAATAAAAAAATATAATGTAAAATAATATAATCAATGAATAATACATCATGCATCATATTCTTTTGTAGAATCGAGTCAGAAACCGTCAGATTTAATTAGCTTTAGATATTTGTTTTTAAGGAGAAATTATATATCATTATTACATTAAGTTTAAAATTAAAATAAAGAATAAATACTATAGTATTACAAAAAAGTTAATATCTTATGATTTTTTTTTCTTCTAAAAATAAGCAATTACAAGCGAAGCCTTAGTAAGTGATACTCCAAATAAATAAAGACCTATTGGTTGATTTAGGCAATCGGGAAGACTTTTAGAAGACTTTTATAAATTATTTTTATAAAATTAATATTAAATTTAATCATATTTTATCATTTTTTAATTATATTAACAATATAATTAATAAATTTGTGAGCATATTTAAGATTGCATTATAAAGTTATAATTAAACGGATTGAATAAGTTCAAATTAACGTAATATGAAACCTATTAATCTAAAAGCGTCGTAAAACAACAAAAGTCCTCATGCCACTTAATTGACACCAACAAGTAAATTCTCCTTGAATTTCGGGACTCATTAATAATAACTGTTAATATATATCTAGTAACATATTAATGTATATATATATATATATATATATATATATATATATATATATATATATATATATCTATTAATGTATATCTACTTACTTTAGGGATATCTATATGTAATTACTTTAGATATATCTATTTTACTTGTAATTTCTATATAAAGGAAACATGTGTATTCATTTAAATCACAGAATAAAATACAATCATTAAGTATTTTTAACAATAACAAATAGTGTGTTAAACTATTAACATGAGTAGAAACGACAATGATTAAAAAATTATATATTTTAAATAAAAACTTGTTAATCCATGAATATACCATGAAGTTACAAAGGTTGTATCGGTAAACCAACCTCTTAAAGCGAAATAGGTATAAGAAAAGAGTAATAGATCAAACCAATCTATGAAAATGAAACAATCCTTACATAACCAATAATCCATAATATAAAATAAATCATTTTCATCGTTGCTAAATTTATCAAAGCTATAGTCACGGTGATACTCATATTCAACCAATGGTAACTATAAATAATTGACATAATTAACACATAACATAATCTAACTTACGCCTTTACAATGATACTTCATCAACTAGTATTTCTGATCAGACAACTCACTGCTGATAAGCAAAACTCAGCAGCTGATACATTAAAAGTCGTCAAATCCCAAATAAGTTCATCTAGAAGATCATACAAAATCATATCTTCAAGCTCAAACCCAACACATTCACTATCAAATTGAAGATTCATCCATCCATCATTTAATAGATCAAAACTCACAGCTTTATCTGGTGATTGATCAGCCTCTGGTCTCAAACTCAAATACCAACTTATAAGCACCCAAACTTCCATAACAACATGATGTCCAATTGGCATTGGACGAATGTAACAAAGTGAAGACAAAGGAATAGGACAATAGTTATATGATCTCCCATAAATCTCTATCAATACTTCATTAGTTAAATCAAACAAAAGCATATGATTGCATTTACCACCTTCATTTCCACAACAATCAGGATCATGAACAAAGCAGCCTTTTACTTCTTCATACAATAAAGGATCAAATACTGCCTGTTCATTTGAATGCCACGTTCCTAAGCTTGCATTCCCACTAAATCCAGACAATTTTAGTATGTCTCGCACATAGATGAACTCAGCTTCCACTTCAGCATTTATTTGAAATTTTGAAATGTCAAAGTTTAAGCTTTCATTTGGGTTTTCTACTTTTTCCATTTCCACAGTAGAAGACACTTCAGGTAGATAAATTTCGGACTCACTTATCTGCTCTATTGAATTATCTTGTGTATCAATGTGTCTTGCCTTCACAGTTGATTCTGCTTTTGTGTCAAGATATATCAACAGAAAAATTCAATTCAGTTGCTAAAAAATAAAATAAAAGAAAATTGATAGGAGAAAAATAATAAAGTTATAAAGAACAGGGCAAAAATTATGTTTACTACTTGAACATTTTCATTTTTCATTAAGGGTGTATTTGTTTTTTCTAAAGTTGTTTCAGGCATAAGTGAATTAAAAAGAAATGCTTTTCAGAAAAATATACTATTTGTGATTATGTTAAAAGTATAATATTAGCTTTACGAAGCTTGAAAACATTTTGTCATTTGGTCCATAAAAAGTATGGTAAAGATTTCATTTATTACTCGAACACCATTTTTAATTGATGGTGTGTTTGTTTTCTCCTCAGTTAAAAGTGATTTTAGCCATAAGAGAAGGGAAAAAGAAGAAGAAGAAGCATTTTCAAGAAAAAAACACATTATTATTTTATGTTTGGTCCATATCTGCTTCAACCAGATTTCAAAAGCAAAAATAAAAGGACCGTGAATTTGCAAACCTTTTTTTTAATTCATGATTTGTTTGTTTTTCTATCCGTGAAAAGTGGTTTCAGGTAAAATAATTCCAAGAAAAAAACAAATTATTTGTGTTTATGTCATGAACTACAAATTATGTTTTATGAAAGTTAAAAAGCACCTGTGAAAATTTTATGTTTTGTTCGGTCCATATTTGCAAATTTTATGTTTTTAAAGAAAAAAAACACATTATTTGTGGATTATATCATGTAGCACAAAATACACTTTATGAAGCCTAAAAACACTTGTGATAATTTTTTTTTCATGTTTAGTCCATAAGTGTTTTTACAAAATTTTAGAAGCTTAAATAAAAGTACCATGAATTTGTTAACTTTTTTTTGGGTTCAATTTCATTCTCAAATTTCAATATATGATTAAATATACTATTTTTCTATAAAAAATAAATAAAAATAGCATAACATGCAATTAAGGTAATAAATTGAATCAAATTGTGAAACTTGAGTATTGAATTGAATGAAGAAATAATTAAAGTAGTAAATTGAATGAAATTGTAAAACTTAAATTCCAAATTGAATATTAAAAAGGAAGATTAGTAAAAAAATTAAATACCTCGCAAAATGAAATCAATTGCAAATAGGACTAAGAACACAATACCTTGCATTATGTCTTCATCAACATTTAGTTCTGAATCCAACTCAAAAATTTCCACATTGTTTGTAACTGATGTTGATGCCACCTCACCACAAGTAGCCAATTCTATTTCACAAACTTCATCCAAATTATTTTGAACAAGACTCCCTATAAAACCATCTAACTGAAGCAGATTTTCAGGTTCTTTAAAAAGATTTCGAGTCCTTTGTTCATCAAGACATGGTTTGTACGAATAGTAATAAGATTTTAAGTTTGGCATAGAAAGCATTCTCCCTAAGTATTTCAAAACTCCATTGGAAGTTGAGTCTGTCTCTTCAGTTCTCACTTTCAATTTATCGGGACTATGATGTTTAGCTTCTCCATTCGAAGTAGTCTCAAACAAATGGCAATACCTATCCATTGATTCATTAAGAGATGATGCTCTTCTCATATAGTGCACGTGACTAATATCATCATTACATTTGAGATTGTCTTTACTCTGTATATCAACTTCAGGTTCCTTTATTTTATCATCAATTACCTTTTCCAAATTCTCTGAAAATTTTTGACCAGGAGGAACCTTATGAAGGATAGAATCTAAAGCAATTCGATGTCTCTCTTTTCTACTCTCCTTAATGAAATGTTTTATCTTATGTTTGAGATCCTTGAAACGCCGAAGTCTTACTTCATCCTCGCCTTGGTTACCAAGTTGTTGACTGAAACCTGGACAAGATATATTAGAAAATGGGTGAAGTGATTGGATACTCATTGCACACACGGAAGGTGAAAAAAATAAAAATATTAGGTAAAAATATATACATATATATACACATATATATATATATATATATATATATATTAAAAATTGGTTAGTTATCTGACTAATTTCTATAACATAAAGAATAGACAATGTTTTTGGCTTAAAGAGACACATCAAAAGAAGAGAAGTAAGCAAAACCAAAGGAATAATTTACTTTGATGAAAAATAGTGTTCTGTGTGTAAGAGAATGAGAGATAATATTTTAGAAAAATATTTGGAATATTTTTTTAAAATGAGAGTTACAAAATAATGAGTTTGGAAAATACTTGTGTATCACTATTTTGGATTTATCTCAATTTGTTATATTATTTTCACTGTATACTCATTAATTTTATTAGTAGGAAAAATATTTTTCAAAATTTGTCACATGGACGTAACCCAAATTAAAGGATAAACCACATTAAATTACCAGTGTTATTATTTTACTCTGTTGAATTTATTTTATTTTTACATGTTGTGCCCCAACAACTGGTATCAAAGATAGTCTAATAAATTGTTAGTATACTTTGTGGTTACAACATAGACTGATATATCACATAAAAAAACTTTATTAGATCCAAGGCGTATTTATTTGTAAAAAAAGAAAACACGGTGAAAAAAATGTCAAATCAAAAGGTAGATATTGAGAAATTTAATGACAATAATAATTTCTCTTTATGGCAAATGAGGATGAAAGTTATTCTCATTTAATAGAAAGTCCATAAGGCATTGCTACGGAAGAAAAGAAGTAACAACCGTCACCGAGGAACAGTGGAAGGAGATAGATGAGATTGTAGTTAGTATAATCCGTCTAAATCTCTCAGACAATATCTTGCAAAATATTGAATCAAAAAATTATAAGACTACAAAATAAACATAAGATACTCTAGAAAACGTGTACATTTCAAAAAACCTTACCAATAAGTTTTATTTGTGGAAGGGGTTATATCAAATGAGGAAGGAAGATAATGTGAGCATGATGCAACACGTTAACGATTTCAACAATAAGCTTTCTCACTTAGCAAGATTCAATGTGGGTTTCGGCGATAAAGAGAAAGTTGTGATATTGTTGGCATTACTACCTTCATCATATAATCATTTCACAACAACTTTGATTTATACGAAAGACAAGATGGAGTTTGAATTTGTTATAGAAGCCTTATTTTCATATGAGAAACAAAATAGAGAGAGATTCAGAAGCACAAGCTTTTATCACAGAATCTAGAGGAAGGAGATAGTACAGAGAATAGAAACCCAGAGGCAATAGTATAGGCCAATCAAACAAATATGCCAATGTTGAATGTCATCATTGTAAAATAAATGGTCACATCAAGAAATTTTGTTGGGTGTTCAAGAAGGAATAGGAAACAAACAAAGGTAAAGCAGTGAAGAAAGAAGACACCAATAATGATGAGCAAAAAAATACCATAAACGAGTTCAATATTGTTTATGATGAATATTTTGTCAATCTTGCATCACACGAGACCAGTTTGGTGATTGATAGGGGTACTACAATTCATGTTACATCGTGTAGAGAATTTTTCTCATCATACACACCTAGAAGTTTTGGTGTTGTTAGAATGGGAAATGAAAGCCTGTGAAAGCTTGTTAGAAGATGAGATGTTTGCTTAAAAATAGAGAATGGAACCAGACTATTTCTGAAGGATATCAGGCATATTTCATATATGCGCATGAATTTGATCTCTATACGCAAACTTGCAAATGAAGGATATTGCAAATCCTTCATTTATGACAAATGGAAACTTACAAAAGGCTCCTTAGTAGAGGTTAAAGGTGAGAACCATACAACTCTATATATAATGCAAGTGAAACTCTCTATTGATACAGTAAATGTCGTGGAGAAAGACAATGCAACTAAATTATGGCATAAAAGACTAAATTACATGGGTGAAAAAGGTATGACAAGTCTAACCAGGAAGAAGATACTACACGGAATGGGTGAAGTACATTTGGAGAAATGTGTTGATTGTCTAGTAGGAAAGCAAAATAGAATTATTTTCAGAAGTTCCCCTCCTTCCAGAATGAATAATATTTTAGATCTGATTCATTCATATTTATGTGGACCAATTCCAAAGTCACTTGGTAGTGTTCAATAATTTGTGATTTTCATTTACGGTCATTCAAGGAAGATATGGGTATATCTTTTGAAGACAAAGGATCAGATGCTAGATGTCTTCAAAGAATTTCATGCCTCAATTAAGAGATAGACTGGGAAAAAGTTGAAGTGAATTCTAACAAACAATGGTAGAGAATACACATGACTTTTTATGCTTATTGTAAAAAGCATGGTATTCAACATCACATGATACCTCTAAAGACACCACAGTTGAATGACTTAGCTGAGAGGATGAACAGAACTTTAATGGAGAGAGTCAGATGTCTACTCTCACATGCAAAGTTGCCTAAAACTTTCTAGGGTAAAGTCATACTCACAGTTGCACATGTGTGGAATCTTTCACCTTGTACTCCTCTCAAGATGAATGTTTAAGATAAAGTGTGGTTAGGAAAAGATGTTTTCTATGATCATCTACAAGTGTTTAGTTGTAAAGAATTTGTTCATATTCCCAAGGATGAGAGATCCAAACTTGATGCCAAGATAAAATAGTGTATTTTTATTGGCTATGGTCAAGATCAATTTGGCTATGGATTTTATGATCTGGTTGCAAAGAGACTTGTTAAGAGCTGTGATGTTGTATTTGTTAAATATGAGACCATTGAAAATATTTTTAAAATGAATAAGGATATTCCTAATTCCAATGGTGACTCATCAGATTTGGAATTAATTCCTCCAACATCAATGCTAAGACAAGTTGGAGATGCAGACCAAGTTTATCCACCTGATAAAGATGATGCTCCCATAGAAGTTGGTTTTGAAGACAAGGAAGATGATGATGTTCATTATCCAGCACCAACACATGCGACTTCTCATATTCCATTGAGAAGAAGTGGTAGATTGAGATGGCCCTATACCACATATCCTCTAAATGAGTATGTAACTTTCACTAAAAGAGGTGAACTAGAGAGTTATGAAGAAGCCATGGATGATGAATCCAAACAAAAATGGATTGAAGCCATGCAAGATGAGATGAAATTCTTGTATAAGAAAAAAAAATTGAGTTGATGAAACTACCCAAAGGGAAGAAGGCATTGAAAAATAAATAGGTGTTCAGGGTGAAGCATAAAGAACACAATTAAAGTTCGTGATACAAAAATCCAGACTGGTTATCAAGAGATTCATCTAAATAAAAAGAGTTTATTTTGATGAGATTTTCTCACCATTTGTGAAAATAACATCTATTTGTAAGCAGCAAGTCTTGACCAAGAGGTTGAGAAAATGGATGTCAAAACTACCTTTTTACATGGTGACTTAGAAGAAGAGATATACATGGAACAGCCAGAGGGTTTCAAGTAAAAGGGAAAAGAGGATTATGTTTACAAATTGAAGAAAAACCTTTACGGCTTAAAACATGCACCAAGATAATGGTACAAGAAGTTTGAGTCTGTTTTGCTAATCACTTTAAGTTAAGTTCTAAGTAGAACATTTCTATAGACAAAGAGAAGGAAGAGATGAAAAATGTTCCATATGCTTTGGCAGTTGGAAGTCTGATGTATGTCATGGTTTATACACAGCCAAATATCACTCATATAGTTGGAGTTATGAGTAGATTCCTTTCAAATCTCGAAAAGGAACATTAGGCTGCAGTGAAATGGATTTTTAGGTATCTTTGAGGTTCTTCCAAAATATGCCTATGTTTTGAAAATAACAAACATGTGTTAATTGGATACACAGATGCATATATGCTTGGCAATGTGAATTCCAAAAAAATCCACTTCAGGTTCCCTGATTACATTTGTAGAGAAAGATATGTTATAACAGTTAAAGTTACAAAAATGTGTTGCATTGTCCACTATAGAAGTAGAGTTTATAGAAGCAACGAAAGCATGTAAAGAGTTGTTATGGATGAAAAAGTTCTTGAAAGAACTTGGGTTACAACAAGACAATTATCAGTTATTTTGTGATAGTTAAAGTGTTATCCACCTTGGAAAGAATGACTCTTTTCATTCAAGATCAAAACATATTAATGTGAGATATCATTGGATTAATGATGTAACGGAGAAGAAGCTTCTACAACTTGATAAGATCTATATAGAGAAAAATGTATCAAACATATTGACAAAAATTCTTCCAAGCTAGAATTTTGAATACTTTTGTTTAGTTGCTGGATTGGTGAAGCCCTCCATGTAGTTGGGAGGGAAAGATTTATAGGTTTTGCCCACATGGAAGGAGAAGAAAATAAAAATATTAGGTGTAATCACATTTGACAAATGCATATATATATATATATATATATATATATATATATATATATATATATATTTGTGGCTAAAATTTGGTCAACTATTTATGGCCACATAAGTGATATGCAATCTTGCCTATAAATAGACAATGTTTTTGCCTTAAAGAGATACATCAAAAGAAGAGAAGCAAAGCAAAGCGAAATGAATAATTTCCTTTGATAAAAAATAATATTGTGTGTATGAGAGAATGTGAGAATATTTTAGAAAAATATTTGAGATTTTTTTCTAAAGAAGAGTGACAAAATAATGAGTTTGGGAAACATTTTTGTGTTACTATTTTGTGTTTATCTCAATTTGTTGTATTACCTTTCATTGTGTACTCATTAATTTTATTAGTGGAAGAAATATTTTTTAGAGTTTGTCTCATGGACGTAACCCAAATTAAAGGGTGAACCACGTTAAATTACTAGTGTCATTATTTATTCTGTTAAATTTATTTTATTTTTATCCGCTGAGCCTCAACAATCTTAACCGAAAGGTGTTGTTTAGTACCTTAGTTTAAAAAATGTGTTTTTAAGTTTATTTGTTTGTATAAAATGTGTCAAACAAGAAGATAAAGTTAATTATTTATTTATTTTTTCATTAAATATAACAGAATAATACATATATCATGTGCATATTTATATTTCTCGATAGATATATAATTAAAAAAATTACTCAAGCATTTAAAAAAAATTCTTTCAAACTTAAACAAAATTTTCATTAACTAATATCCAAAGTTAAACATTAGATAATGAAAATTTTATTTAAGTTTGATCGAAAGAATTTGCTAAAAGAATTGAATAATTTTTTTAATTAAAAGTTAGATTTATTGAAAAATATAAATATGCATGTATCACATATGTTATTCCATTACATTAACGAAAAATTAGATAAAATAAATAAATTCTATCCTGACACCTTTTTCACAAACAGATAGACTTAAAAATAACTTCTTTTTTTATATTAAAGTGCACTATTAATCTATAAATTTCAACTAAATTTACATATAAGTTCCCAAATTTTTAAAATATATGACTTGGTTCACAAACTTTTAAAACTTCACATATCAACACCTAAATTTTTAAATCATATAATTTAAATTCTAAATTTTTAAAACTTTATACATATATCATAAATTTTTGATTCACAAATATATATTGTTATAACCAAACTAGAACTGGTGTGTAAACTTTGAAAAGTTGAAGAATTAAATCATATGATTTAAAAATTTATGAATTTATAGGTAAAGTTTTGAAAGGTTTGAGATTTATATATAAATTTAATTAAAGTTTAAGGACTACTTGTACATCTTATCCTTTTTATTTTTATTTTTAATAAGAGTATTGAACGGCCCCTTCTATCCAAAAAAAAAATAGAAAAGAAAAAGTAAAAAATTTGAGACTCATATACTACTTTTAGAGTTCAATCTCCTTTATGCTCACCTCCATATAACGGCTGCATTTGTGCAGGGCCAGGATAAACAGGATTCCCTTCATCTTTTGTTTCTGACCTGCTATTCTCTTGGTTACATTTGAGTTTACTAGGCTCAAAAGCTCTTCTTCTTGAGGAGCCAAGTAGTGGAAATGAATCAGACTTGGTGAGTCCCTTTTTCGAACTCAATGCATGTTGATCACGAAAGTGTTGAGCCAAAGGAGAACCAGGATCCTCTAAAAAAATTAGTAACAACTCCTTATTTACGTTGATTATATCCAAAGCATCCAGGTACTCTTTTGAATGTGAGAGTGAAGAACCTGAATTGATTGCATTAGATGACCTTTGGTTTACTACTCGTGGAGTTTTGTGGACTGAGTTAACCTCAACAATCATATTCTCACATTCTTTACTTTTGTTACCTGTCATTGGTTCTTCACAGGAATGAATTGACATTGAGTCTAACTCGTTCGCATCATAAGAAGTTTTGTTCATTGGATGAATGACGCCGGGACTCGCATTAGTCAATACTATTTCAGCAATAGGACTTAAATCTGCAGGTTCTAAATGATTAAAGTAATCATATTTTGTCAAATGTGATACAGGACAGCTTGCACTGCGATGATGTTGCCCTTTCTTTATTATATACATGTCTTCAGAAATCAGTGCTCTTATACGTGCTGTAATGGAATTTTTCTTAGCAGTGGAGGATTTTTCTCCTTCTTCAACCTAATGAATTTCAAATGATCAACTACTGCCTTCATTTATTGTCTTAATTTCAAATTTAATGTTAAATAAATAATACCAGAATCCTAAATCTGCAAACCAAAGGAAAAAAAATGGTGACAGATAAACTTGTTCTCCTAGTTTTTCAAGTTAAAATAGTTTAATCCATTTATTATATTTTGAAGTTTAGTAATTATGTTATAAAAAAGTGACAACATATTGAAAAGTAATTAAATTTTAACACTTTTTTATTTTTATTTTATTTTTTATTAATTTTATAGTTATTATTGTTTGTTGAAAATAATAATATACAAAATTAATATCTCAATAACAATTGAAATAATATAAAAAAAATGAAAATAAAAAAATTGGTTAGTTGTTATTGTACTAATACTTTTAAAATAAAAGGATTAAACTGTTATAAAAAAATATTTTTTTTACATAATTAAAGAAATAGTGTTGTAACCTACTAAAAAGCACGAAATATGCTTAACAAAAATTAAAGATACATTTCAAGAACTTACAATAGGTGGGTCCAACATGACATAATGTTGTTTTGGTATTTCATCGTCAATTAAATCATGGGTGCAACTTGCTGTGTTTCCATGTGAGATGTCAAAGTAAAGATAATGGTAATCAGTATCCATATGATAAAAATGATGATTTAAACGAGATTATATTAACTATTGTTAAAGCATAAGCATTGAATTAATGCCTAACCTTTGTTGAGCCCGAACCTATGGGTCAACTCGAGCCATGAGATCAACCCGAGTTTTAGGGTGATCGATATTAAGTTTTAAATATATATTTTTTACTCTTATACCCCTCTGACACGCTGTAACATAAACATCATATTTAACCGACATATGTATATATAAAACTTTATATATACATGGATTTCATAAAATATCCACACATTCTATCAATTGTTCTGACTTCTCTCTAGTTTCTCTCTCTACAAATCGAATCAATCCCAATATTTTGATGCCCATCATGAGACTCAGATTATGAGGACAAGCTTTAGCTTCTTACTCCATATTTTCTAGGATTCACCCCGAATTCTGAGAGACGCAAGAGACCAAACAACGAATCCACTTACTAATTACCCCCAGAATCACAATCACTTGTTCCTTACCACCATGGTAGGGGCGTGTGCTAAAGGTCAACTAAGACTAGTAAACGAGGAAGTAGCAGAAGCATTGGAAAACACCTCGCCAACCCATGGCAAGGCCAGAATGGAAACTAACTCTCATCGAGAGTTGGCTAGTCAACTGCTCGAGTTAAGAAGATAACTTAAAGAGACTAGGCTAGAAAATAGGTCACTATGCTCCCAATCAGGTGGGGGGACCTCCGATGATAGAGTCGTCAACCCTATTGGGAGAAACGGACTAGAGCACGTCATGCCCAAGCTTAACTAGGGCAAAAAGGAAGTTGAAAGGGACCCCCTTTTCTGGTTCGACGAGACGTAGCAACGAGTAATGATTGCAAGAGAGAAAAAGTTGGTAGGTGCAATTTCAGGCATTGGAATAAGCTAACAAAAAGTAAGACCGGGTCTTGATATTGGTCAATGAAAAGCATGAAAAAGGCAAGGCTCTTTATGATATGGATAGGGACTGTGAGAAATCGTGTGTCTCCCTTTTTTTGATGAAATAGAGCACGACGAGCCACCACCCAAGTTCATTGTTCCCAAGTGCCTAGACTATGAAGGGACCAAAGATGTGGTAACTCATGTGCAACACTTCGAGACAACTATGGCACCTATGAGCCTCACTAAGAGATACGTCATGATGTGTAAGTTGTTTGCTGCCATCCTATGTGATGATGCGTAAAAATGGTTCAGTAACCTATCACCTCATACCATAACCTCATTCTCATAGTTTGCCAGGTTTTTTATCACCAATTATGCCTACAACAAACCATTGAGGAAGGATTCGTACTACCTCTTCTCAACCACCCAAGGAAGTGGTGAATCTATTGAAGAATATATGAGAAGGTTTAGAGAAGAAAGGCTAGAGATATCAAACTTTCCAAGCTCTATTACGATAAAGGCCTTCAAGTGAGGTCTCTTATGGGATTCTGATTTGTTTGCAAAATTGACCAAGACGATCCCACAAAATTTGGAGGAAGCTTATGGATAGGTGAGAAAAAAATTCAATCTAGAAAGAGAGCTGGGTCTGGTTAAGAGCAACAAGGCAGTTATGGAGGGTGCACTAGAAAAAGAGAAAAGAAGGATAAGCCTAGACCAGGCTAACCAAGGTGACAAGATCAACAAAAACAAGTGTTTCACACCAAATCATAGGGGGAGTAGCCAAAAGCTCGAGAATATGAGGCCTTGGGGGAGGTCACTATCTCCCTTTAGGGGTCCACCCTTAAGAGTAAGTCTAGCTCAAGCAGTGTTAGGAATGGAGGAGGAGCCAAATGTCAGATGTGCCCAAAAATTGAGGGCTTTCCTTAAGGACACGTCTAAATGGTATGCCTTTCACAATGATATAGGCTATGGGACAAGAAATTGAGGGCATCTAAAAAAAGAAATGGAGGATTTGCTGGCAAAAGGATATTTAAAATACCTCGTAGGAAGCAATAGTAGAGGAAGGTGGCAGCCCGAACATGAAACTTCGAAGCTACTCGCTCCATCAGGTAATGGGATAGACCCCTACAAAAAACCCAATATAAGGACTATCCATACCATACATGGAGGGCCCGGGTTTAATGGGACCTCCAGTAACTCACGTAAAAGATATGCCAGAGATTTATGCAACTCCAAACATGTTTATAATCTAGAAAAAAGAAAAGTCTTTTGTTGAAATCACTTTTATTGAGATGGACGAGGCCTCATCTCCCCACGAAAACACCTTGGTAATAACTTTAAGAATAGGATCCTACGATGTTTGTCGGATCATTATTGACACTGGGAGTTCAATCGACCTTTTTTTCTATAAATAACATGGGCCCTAGGCATAAAAGAATACAATATTGCAAAAAGAGAGCTACCCTTGGTAGGATTTAATAGTAGCATCACCTATGCAATTGGAACCGTGGTGCTACCTATCATGGCTAAAGGATCTATATTGATGGCCAATTTTGTGGTATTTGGCCATCTTAGGTAGGCCATGGATACACAAGATGAAGGTAGTTATGTCCACCTTCTACCAAGTTATCAAATTCTCGATTGAGAAGGGCATAAAGAAGATAAAGGGAGACCAGGAAAAGGCCAAAAAATGTTATAATGCCACTATGAAAGAGATCACTCCCAAGTAGCAAATACAACATGGGCCTCTTAAAAAATGGGGTTAGAAATAGATTTCTAGTCCAGTCCGTCAATTCAAATGAGATGTGAGATCTACCAATTTGAGACAAGGAAAACCTTACACTTTTGATGTACCTTATTTTACCATCTTCATGTACCATCTCTGTATAAATATATATATTAGGTGATTTCTTGCAAGTAATTGCTCTCTCTTAATATTATATGATCATCCTAAAAAAAGGTAGAACATTCTCCCTCATAAAATTGATCACCTCAAGCTCAGACAAGGTAGAGCACTCTCGCTTAAAGAGAGTGGATCATCTCATCCTTAGACCGGGTAGAGCGCTCTCCCTCAAAAAGATTTGATCACCTCAAGCTTAGAAAAGGTAAAATGTTCTCTATCAAAAAGAGTTTATCACCTCGAGCCCATACTAGATAGAGCACTCTCCCTTAGAGAGTTGATCACCTTGTCCTTGGAAAAGGTATAGCACTCTCCATCAAAGAGAATTGATCACCTCGTTCTCAAAAAAAGTAGAACTCTTTCCCTTAGAGAGTTCAAGCTTAGAAAGGTAGAGCACTCTCCATCAAAGATAGTTGATCACCTCGAGGTCAGACAAGGTAGAGCCCTCTCCCTCAAAGAGAGTTTATCACCTCAAGCTTAGAAAAAGTAGAGCGCCCTCCCTCAAAGAGTTCATCACCTTATCCTTAGAAAAGGTAGAATGCTCTCCCTCAGAGAGTTGATCACCTCAAGCTCAAAAAAGGTGGAACTCTTCACCGTATGGACCATTGTGTCTAACTTCTTCTATACATGGATGTTGAGAAAGAACTTGACATCATGAGTAAGGACGTCAATCCTATTTACCTATTGAGCCTTTTACTCTTCCACCTTGGTTGAGGAATTGAGTTATAATAGTAAAGGGACTGATGTTTGGGCATAAATAATGACTTACTGCCTGACCTTTGTTGAGCCCAAACCTTGAGACATCAACCAAAGACTTGAGAATCAAAATGATCCTTGAGGCGTCAGCTCGAGCCTTGGGATGGTTGCCCTCAAGCTTTATATGTATTTTGCTTTACTCTTATACCTCTCTGACATGCTATGAGAGAAACACCATATTTAATTGACACTTATACATATAAAACTTTATATATACATGGACTCTCTAAGAGATCCACACATTCCATCAATTGCTATGATTTTTCTATAGTTTCTCTCTCTCTACAAATCAAACCAATCCCAACAAATGGTATCAAAGTTTATAGTTGTTGTCTTGAATTGATTGATAAAATATGGATTTGGTTGAATTGAAATAAAATTCTTTGACCTTATGGTGATGGTGGACCCATTTTAAAAATAAAGTGGGTAAATTTAAAGAACCTTAAAATTTTGGGCAAATAAAATGGATTAAAGTCAAAGAAAAGAAGAATGTAAAACTTGGAAGACCTCCACATCTTGAAACTTTGGGTAAATAAGGAGAATTATAGTTAAAGTTCAAGAGTGCTAATCATGAAGGATCAGTTTGATTGGTTTGAGTCTAAGTATGGACCTAGAGAACCTAAATGATCTTGTTTGAAAGGGGGATTGTTAAGAATAAAAAAGAAAACAAGTACCACATTGATAACATGCCAATAAGAGTATAAATCAACTTCACCTAATAGATTAACTTTTTGAGATTAGAACTCATTGTCTTAGAAAAATAATGAGAACTCTCCCCCATTTAGAAAAATAATTAGTATAAAAAGTAGACCTTGTATACATGTGTTTTACAATCACTAGTTGCATACCTAAAATGGGATAGATGAATTGCCTTTATGATTTAAAACTTGATTAAAAATAAACATTAAATTGTCTTACTTGGAAAAAATTTAACACCACTAATATGCCTCCGATATGTAAGCTTCTTCTTGACATGATTCCAATGATGATACTTAATAAGACGAAGCATACCCCAAGAGCATCTTGTACGACCATTCTCTGAAGAGTTGTTAAAACGTTTTTCAAACAACTTCTTTCCCATTTTTTATGAACTTCAACTTCTAAACCAGCTTGCTTGAGAAATAACTTGAGCTCTAGAAGCTTTAACATACAGTATTAATCATTATCCAAGCCATATATTTATATATATTTATTGATTAAGTGCATTATGGATTGTTAATCGCTCATTTTTTGAAGATTTGGTCGAAAAAGTATCCTATACAAAACTCATGTATTCATGTATAGATGATGCATATTAAAACCCGTAATTTGGGCCAATTTAAACTCAAACTCAAAATAATAAGTAATTTTGGAACTCAAATGTATAGATTCTTTCTTTTAATATTTTTAAGGGTTTTTTTTTATTCTAAAAACTAATACCTAGGGCCTTGTTTTATACTAATTATGTTTTTAAGTTTTGTTTTATTGAGTTTGAAATTAATTATATTTTTTAATTCTTTTGAAAAAGATTAAAAAAATAGTTTTGATTTTTTATTTAAGTCACGTTAAAAAAAATAAAGTTAATTAATGAAATGAAAAGTAAAATTCAAATATAATTTTTAAAATTGTTTTTATTAAATTTCAAAAATCATAAAAATATATGTAAAAATAAAACTAAATTTTAATATGATTTTAAAATTAAAAATGAAATCAAATTACTTGATTTCAAAAGAATTTACTCAAGCACAATTTGAATTCCCATGGTCCCAACACGAAGAAAGACTCACGTTTATTGAGAATAAAGTTTATATCTTCTGTTGTTTAGCAATGTCTTTTAACTGATCCTAATTAACGCGGAATTCAAAAAACATTGACAAAAATGAAATAAGTTTTGAAGCAAAGAATATCAATTTCATACCTTTTCGCAAAGAATAATGAGCAAATGAAGACGACCTCTGGCTCGTGACAAGCCATAATTGGGGAGAGAGAGTGAACGTGAAGGCTAGAAAATAAGGAAGCTCGGATTAGTTTCTCTGTAAATACAACCATAAGCATAAAAAGTCAGCCCAAAGTTCTCGGATTGAGGAAATTTTCCTCCTTAAATATCTGGTCTCTTGAAAATGAACTCTTTTATTTATTTAAGTTTATTACAGCAAAATAATCCTATCAATATCCTTAAATTCAAAAGGTTATATTGACTTTAATCCATCTTATTTAAATATATCTTACTCATGTCTTGTAATATATAATATGATATTGAACGAATCAAACTTGAAGTAGGTGCTTTACATGGCTGATGGAATCGTCAATGTTGATAATAAAAAAATGGAAAAGTATCTTACTCATGTTTTTATATAATTAACATTTGTTGATAAATAATACTATAATTATTTTAATATCTTATATTTTTAATTTAACATTAACTATTATTTAATATATATATATATATATATATATATATATGATGTTATTCATAAATAATATATCGCTTTATAGTGTAATGTTATATGCCTCGTATACATGATTATAGAATGGGGTTCGAATCTTATACGTGAGTCGATATATTATTTTGTAATTGTTATTTGAAAGGTAAAATAAAATACTACTCATAAAAATGCTTGAAATAGTGGGAATGTTATTTATTTTTTATTTTTTAGTATATCTTAGACTATGTTTCTCTCTTCAAATATTAAATGCTTGTATCTTTTCAAAAAATTAATTATATTAATATTATATTTTATTAATTTAGAATATTATGTATCACTTATTATAGAAGCAAATATTAAAAATTATATTTATCACAAACTTATAATAAAATATAAGTGATGTGATACAGTATTGTTGAAATATAATCAAACTCACGTAATTATATTCAATAAAAAAATATCATGTTAATTATGATTGTGATATATAGAAATATTCAACAAACAATTCTAATGAACATACATCACATCTTATATTATTCCCAAGAAAAATAGTAATTATATATATACACAATGTAGTAATTGTACCCCATAAATAAGATCTGCTATGAAATTAGGTAGGATGACCTGCAGTAACTAATACTATAAGAACTATGAATGTTACCTATTTTCATAGATAAAATATTTGTATGTAAACTTATTTTTAAACTTGCTATCAAGTCTATCAAGTAAAGTCGAAGAAACGTCATAATTTCATATAATCGTATTACAAGTATATTTTTTATAACTATGTCACATAGGATTACAATCATGTATTTAATTACGCATGTTCATAAAATTAAAATTATTTTTACTGCTAAAATATTTATTTAGATTTGAATCAATTTATAAAATTACTAATTAACCATTTCTTAAATGTGTTTCAATGTTTTTAAGATGTGTCTTAAAAATAATATTTTTATATTATTAAGGCTTTTAATGAACTTTGAATAATTAAGCCAAAAAAAATAACTCTAAATATTAATATATTAGGGTTAAGTGTGTGTGGTTGCCCTCCTCACTATTGGTCTCGCCCTTTTTCCATCATATCTTCGTTAGTGCCTAAGTTATTTCACATCAGTTTTAATTGAAATAATATCTAGCAAATGACATCTTTTATGGCATCTTCCATAGAAGAATTATATGGTGATTATTGGTCATTAAGGGTGGGTGAGATCTATTGCATTTGATTCAAGTAATACAAAGTTTTCCATCACACAATCAAGTTTGTTATCATCATCATAAAAAATAAAGGAAGTAGCTCAAATTATATGATATACAGATTCATAGCATTGGTGATTAATGTTTTGGCTTTTCAGTAGAGTTACTTCGTGAATATATCTGATTGGAAGGAAGTTTATTGAAGTGTTAGTCTAAATACCATTCACGCTAATATTAAAAACTGTAAAAATAAAACAGAGGCTCGTAAGTAAGGTACATTGGGGTAATATCCTAAATGGGGTAACATAAGACCGAGTTTATACTTAAATATTTGGGTTTCATAGTGGAAAGTTATGTGGTTTGGTAGACCAATGGTTTTCTTTTTAGGTCATAGTTATGGCCTAGGTTGTTCTCACCTAAAAATATCATGTGTTATTCTTTAATTTTTGTACTTTATTTTTATACATGATTGCATGTATGACCACTTTATTAAGTTATTAAATTATAAATTAATAAAATTGAAAATAACTTATTCATCTCTCTAAAGGTTAATTAGGTCTGTATTTTATAAACTTTCAATTGATATCAAAACAAACACTAGACACACTTAGTGAGTTTGATCCTTAGGGATATACACACCTACTTATCGAACAAATGAAAGAAGGTATGTCATATGTTAGACATCACTATTTGATGAGTATAATGACCCTTACTGGAAGGCTCGCATGCAAGCATTTCTCAAACAAGATGAAAAAGTCTGGGATGCTATTATTAATGGTTGGAAACCACCTTCAGTAACGAATGATGGTGTAAAAACCATAAAGCCAAGAAAAGACTAAATCACTAAAGAATACACCCTTAATGGGGTAAACCAAAAAAATTTAAGCTTAACACTACTACAAAATGAACCATTAAAGTCGGTTCACGCGTTGAACCAACTTTAAATTTTTAATTTTTTTTTACAAAATTTACTAATTTTCTATTATACTCAAATAAAAACCTATATTCAATCACTACATAATAGCAGAAAAAAATCAAAATATGTTTAACAAATAGTTTAAATAATACAAATAATTCAAAAATTAAATATTAATTAATAGCAGAAAAATTATCATAGTGTTGTCCTATGTTATTCAAGATCATCATATTCTTCTCCTGATATTATAATACAAAACCTATATATATAATACAAAAATTTATACACATAAATAATAACACATAATAGTAGAAAAATATGAATAATAAGTGTATATGATTAATAGAAATACTTACAACAGTAAATGAAGTGACAAAATGAAGGAAATAAAGAAAAAAAATGGTGTTTTGTAAGTGAGAAATGGGTATAAATTTTTTGAGTATTTTGCTCAAAAAAAATAGGAGATCTAAAAGATAAGTTAGAGAGAAAGAAAACTCACTAACCGCCGCTAGAATTGGTAGTCGTAGGTGACCAAAAAATGAGAAAGAAGATAAATGCTTGATTCTATTAAAATGAGCAACACTGAAACTTTTGGTCAAACTCATAAGCTCCTTAAGCTCCTTAACAACAGACTACAAGATGAAAGCTACAGTGATATAGGAAAGCAAGAATGTGGACACACTAAACATTGATGAACTTGTCGGATCAATCTAAACCTATGAGCTTTCTCTTGATCCACGCAAGAAAAATAAGGATGGGGTATTCAAAAGCTCCAAAAAGAACATCTCTGATAGTGATGAGGATATGAATGAAGGAATCACTAATCTTGTTAGCATAAAAATTTAAGAAGTTTCTAAAAAACAAGGGTCAACATAATAGTCGATCTAACAAGGGATAATTTAGTCATTCAAAAGATCAAAAGTCAAGGAAAATCAAGCCTTCTAATCTTGTTGGTAAGAAAACTAAACCCACTAGTCCTCAATGCTTTACTTGTTGGGGTTTTAGTCATATTTCTATAGAATATGTAAACAAGAAAAAGAAAACTGGAAAAGTCTTTAATGCTATACTTAGTGACACAAAAAGTGAGTAAGGTAATGCTAGTAACTCATAGGATGATGACATTAACTATTGTGTCTTCACTGCAACTACCAAAGCACACCACAATGAATCTGAGTCTAACTTGGATGAAGAAAATGAGGAAGTAAACTCTTCTCTCTTATTGTCTAAGTTAAATATATCAAATTACGATGAACAATTCATGGATTTTCTAGGTACCATGAAAAAGAGAGATAAATTACTTGTTGAAGTAACTAAACTTAATGATATCATTAATGTTCACAAAATAAATTCATCTAGCCTAGATAAAGATAACAAGGAATTATTTGAATATATTAATACCCTGAATCTGAGTCTTACAAAAACCAATGAGGAAAACAAAAAACTTAGGTAAGAACTTAGTATTGTTAAAGAGAGGGTGAGGAATTTGAACATAGGTGTTGAAAATTGACCAAAGTCCTAGACTATGGAAAGCCACGTAGAAATAAGAGAGGTCTTGGATATATAGATGAACAATCAACACCTTTATCATCCAAAACTCAATTTGTAAAACTCATTGTTGCTCTCGCAGGGAAGATAATTTCTACACCTTATCACTTTGAGCAAATTCGATGTGTTTGCATCTATCATCATTGTGGTAAAAACGGAAACATTAGACCTAAGTATAAATTTCTGTATACCTATGCTTCTATCACGAATACAAATGTTTCTAGGATACTTCAAAAAAAATTCAAACGTAAAACTTTTACTACAAGAACTACACAAAAAAATGGAACCTAAGAAACCAATACCTCAAACTTCCAAAATTAAAGAGGATGGGTTAAGAAGTTCGAGTTACACTACTTTGTAGCTCACATTGCGTTTAAAGCTAAATCAAATACCGCCTAGTATTTTGACAGTAGATGCTCTAGACACATGACTGGGAACCATTCTTTGTTTAAAACTTTTGAAGAATACAATGAAGGGATAATTACCTTTGGTGATTGTAAAACATCTAAATTTGTTGGGAAATGCACTGTTCAAATATAAGGTATCCTTAAACTTGATAAAGTTTTATATTTGAAAAGACTCACGGAAAAATTGATTAGCATAAGTCAAATATGTAACAATAATTTTAATATGCAATTTATAAACAATCAATGCATTCTAACAGATTGAAAGGGTGAATTATGATCAAGGGAATTAGAACACATGACAATTTTTATTAAATTGACACATCACCCATAGTAATACGTAACCTAGCTAGCAATAATTCAACTACCTTATGGCACAAAAAGCTAAGTAATATGAATTTTAAAGATCTGGCTAAATTAAGTAAAATTGAGACTATGCGTGGTTTACCTATTCTCCCAAAAATTAAAACACATGTATGTGGACTATGTAAATTGGGTAAATAAACTATGATCGCTCATAAGAAGATCAAGAGTATCAATACAAATAGGGTATTGGAATTTATACACATTAACCTCATGGAGAACCAAAAGTATTAGAGGTAAGAAATATATCATAGTTGTAATAGATGACTTTTCTCGCTACACTTGAGTAGACTTTCTTAAAGATAAGTCAGATGTTTTTGAGTTCTTCATCTCATATTGTTCAAGAATGCAGGTGAAAGCAAGTGAAAAAATAATAACCATCAAGAGATTGAGAACAAACCATGGAAAAGAGTTTGAAAATACCAAGTATGTTGACTTCTACAAAGAACATGGTATCTTTCATGAATTCTCTACTTCTACACACCTCAACAAAATGGAGTAGTTAAAAGGAAAAACAAGAAACTTCAGAAGATGGCTAGAGTAATACTACATGCTAAGGGAGTCTCCAAATATTTTTGGGTTGAAACTATGAACACTGCATACCATATTATAAATCATGTATATCTTTGCCCAAGTACAAACCAAACTCCCTATGAGATATAGAGGTAAAAAATCCAATATGAAATTAATGCATGTTTTCAAAAGTAAATGCTACATACTTAAGAATCGAGAATAGTTGAGTAAGTTTGATTCAAGAAATGATAAAGGTATATTTCTTGATTTTTCCCTAAATAGTAGAACCTACAAAGTCTTCAATTGTAGAACTACTATTGTTATGGAATCTATAAATGTTATTATAGATTATGCATGTAAGTAGTTTACAAGTGAAGAAGTTGACAATGAAGTAAATTTCACAGCACCTCAATTAACAATGACCAATAACACAAATGGAATAAAAGAAAATAAGTTTAAGGAAAGAGAAGAAAAGAAGGAAAAAGCATCAACCTCATCAATGATAAATCCAACGCGTACTTCAAAAAGGATCCTATTAATAATATAATTGGAGATCCTAATGCAAACATAGTTATAAGAAGAAGACAAATAAGTGAGTACACTTGCAACCTTGTTAAAAGGTTTATTCTTAAAACTAGCAGGCTATTAAGGACTCTTTTAGGTACCAACACAAAAATTACAAAGAACACTCAAGCATTGGTGTGTGTGTTCCCATTATCAAGGCGACCTTAAGGAATCACACTTAGAGAATGTAAAGAGAATCATTAGATATCGATTGGGCAGGCAACCAAGATAATAGGAATAGCACATTAGGTGATTGCTTCTAAATTGGGAATAACTTAGTATCCTGGCATAGTAAAAAGCATAACTTTATCTCACTCTCTTTAGGTAAGGCAAAATACATTGTTGCAAGAAGCTCTTACATATAAATGTTTTGGATGAAAAACATGCTCAATGATTACGATCAATTACAAGGTATGATGCCCTTATATTGTGATAATTCTAGCGCTATATGTATTTCTAATAACCCAGTTCAATATTCTAGAACTAAGCACATTGACATTAGGTATCACTTAATTCAAGAATTAGTTGAATATAAAGTAGTGACACTTGAGTTTGTATCTACTGAGAGACAACTAGTTGATATATTTATCAAATCTATGGAACTCAAAGATTTGAGTATATTAGGAGTGGCTTGGGAATCTCTCCCTCAAATTAAATTCCAAATTTTATTTCAAAAAAAGGGAGAAAAAAGTAGAATCCTTATCTAACCAACAAGATATTGGACTTATTCAACATTTACATACATATAACCTTATTTTTAGTAACTTTATTTTGACATTTATTGTATAAATTATTCCACAATTTTTACTTATGCACACATATTCTTGTACATATGATTATTGATGTTGACATGAACTTATTCACAAGCTCACGAAAACACATGTATGCTATGCTTAAAGTTTATGAATTATCCTGAAAAACTTTAGGACTTCAACTAATCTTGACTGAAAAATTGTGTTAAATTATATTTCTTGTTTTCTAAAATTTTACCGTATGGAGGAACCTAATATTGAGAGGGCTACCTACTATGATGTGTGAAGCTACCATAGTGAGCGGAGAGAACTATCTCACAACTCGTGTGAAAGTCATCATGCTAGGTTTATGGTTCGTGCAAAAAAAAAAGATTCTTTTCCAAAATGCAACTCTTATAAAATGTGTACTTGGAATGCACAAAAATAAAGAGCCAATATAGGTTAAAATAAAAAAAATATTTTGCCTCGTTTATAAAATAAAGATAAAATTTAAGTCCTCGTTTGATAAATGCATTCTATTTTATGAGATTAAAGACTCAATTATAATTTTACATCGCAGGTGATAGTTTTTCTTTTGAATGTTTTTTTATTGATCATAAATGACTTAATTGACATATTTGTGAAGTTTAAACATATATACTACTTTTAAGTAAATGTCAATATGTCATTATATCTGTGAAGTGTGCTTGTGTGCTTCTTATCCTCTACTTGCTTATTTATACAATGGATAATCAAAATTTGAGTTAAAAATGATGAGTTGTCAATTGATTATGTGTTCAATTGTGATTACATGAGTTTAATACCTTATGTGGTTATTTATAAAAAAAATCATATTTTTGCATTAATCTTCTTTTATATTGCTCTTTTATCTTTAGAGGGAGTTTAGCTTCATTGTTTTGTCCTTCTCATATGTCAAAAAAAGGAAGAGTGTGTTTCACTTTTATGTTTTATTTTGTTATGCATATAAAGGGAGAAAATATTTAGGATAAGAATGTTTTACATCATTTTGTCTTAAGTTAAGTTTGATTGGTATGAATGTATGTACTACGTAATTATTCTTTACATTTTGCTTATTTCTATGTAAATCAAACTAATGTACAATGAGGCTTTCAAGCTAAATTGTCGTATGCTTTGTCTATATCATTTTAATTACTTACAAGCTTGTCAAGTTACAGTGAAGATGGATTCACCAAACTATAAGATAGTTTCACTATGAAATCTATCATTGTATTTTTATCTTATTTTTATAAGTGTCAAGTAGTGAGTGAGAGGTTTTATCACACGAAAATGCCAAAATGAGAGTTTATAAGAACTATAAGTATTGACTATTTTTATGGACAAAATTTTTGCATGTAAACTTTTTTTAAACTTGTTATCAAGTCTATTAAGCAAAGTAGAAGAAACATCAGAATTTTTGATAGTCGTGCTTTAGGTATATCTTTTATAACTATGACACATATGATTATATTTATGCATTTAATAATACATGTTCATAAAACTGAAATTATTTTTGCTAATAAAATATTTATTTAAACTTCAATCAATTTATGAAATTACCAATTAGTCATTTCTTAAATGTGTTTCAATACTTTTAGGATGTGTCTTAAAATTAATATTTTTATATTATTAGGGTTAAGTGTGTATAGTTTCCCTCCTCACTACTAGTCTCGTCATTTCCATCATATCTTCATTAGTGCCTAAATTATTTCACATCAGCTTTAATTCAAATAATATCTAACAAATGACATCTTTTATGGCATCCTCCATAAAAGAATTATATTATATGGTGATTATTGGTCACTTGGGGTGGGTGAGATCTATTGCATTTGATTCAAGTAATACAAAGTTTCCCATCACACAATCAAGTTTGTTATCATCATCATTAGCATCAAAGGATTAGAGCATTAATGCTTAATTGAAAAATAAATGAGGTAGCTTAGATTATATGATATACATATTCATAGCATTGGTGATTAATATTTTTTTCTTTTTCAACAAAGTTGATTCGTGAACGTATCTGATTGGAATGAAGTTTATTGGAACGTTGATTTGGATACCAGTCACGCTAATATTAGAAACTGTGAAAATAAAGCAGAGGCTCATAAGTAAGGTATATTGGGACAGTATCCTAGATAGGGTAACATAGAACCGAGTTTGAATTTGAATATTTGATTTTTCATAGTGGAAAGTTAGGTGATTTTGTGAACCAGTGGTTTTTCTCTTAGGTCATAGTTGTAGCTTAAGTCGTTTTCACCTAAAAATATCATACGTTATTATTTTATTTTCGTACTTTATTTTTACACATCATTGCATGCCTAGTAGCTTTTTTTAGGTTATTAAATTATAAATTAATAAAAATTGAAAATAACTTATTCACCTTTGTTTGGTATTATATATGATATACCTAGCAAACTGTGGTACCTTGCTATTATATAGCGAAGTGATGAAAATAAAGACCTGATAAGTCTCAAGCTTTACATCGTAGAGTGACCTCGATATATAACGAGGTGATGAAAATGAAGGCCTGATGAGTCTGGAGCTCTGCATCGTAGAACGACCTCGATATATAACGAGGTGATAAAGATAAAGATCTGGTGATTTTAGAGCTCTGCATTGTAGAATGACCTCAATAAATAATGAGGTGATGAAGATGAATACCTAGTGAGTCTGGAGCTCTGCATTATAAAGCAACCTAATTAACAAAATTGTATTGTATGTATTTTAATATATATTTTGGTTGTTTGTTTGATAGTTTCACCCATGTAACTCATACACTTGTCTAGGTGTTATATATATCTCTTCAATGGTGTAAATACATGATCTATTCATTTAACCAATATTTTCTACTCATTAAAAATCATTAGAATCCTTAACATATCAATTTTTTCTCCAAACAACCTTTATCCAAGTTAATTGGATCTATATTTTATAAACTTTTAAATACAAATTTTAATTTAATTTTAAGTAGGAATGAAGTGAAGATGAAATAATATTATGTACGCTTAGAGTTTTTCAAAAATAATTGTGCTAAATCCTATGAAAATTCAAAAATTTATGTATGTTGAATGCATGCATATCATGTTTATTTATGTTATGCGTTATTTTTTAACTTAAATTTATATATGTTTACTGTTATAAAAAAATTAAAATATTTATATATAATATTAAAAAAATTAATATGTTTATAGAAAAATAATTAATTTTAATTAAAAATTAATTTATATAGTATGTATTTATAGTTTAGATTATCAACCATACTCAATTCACAGACCCACGACGTGCAGCGATGTCATACAGACCGTTGACCCTTTCATTTTCAATCAAACCAAACACCCCGCCAAAAAAAAAAAAAAACTGAGAGACCCAATTCCATTAATGGTAACGAACCCCTTCCCTTGCTTTTCGCTCTTCCACTTTCCCTCCTAAAAAAGGGTAATAAAAAATAACAAAAAAAAAAAAAAAGAAAAACCACAAACGAACTAACCCAGATTTTTCAATATTTTCTCCAACACTCAAACCCATGCAACAAAATCATGGAACGCAAGAGAACATTAACGATCGCAAACTGGGACGGTCTTAGGGATGACGAAGATAACGATCATTTCTTCGAATCCTTAGACCGTACATCTTCTGCAACATCTCTGGAATTGGACGCCTCTTCGTCTGACGATGAAGATTTCGATGACTGTCGTTTGTCATTCTCTTCTACAATGTCTTCAGTTCGTAGAGATGCGTTTGTCGATTTCGCCGGAGCTAGCTCGGCTGCGACAATGGCGGCTCCACCTTCATCGGATTACAATGTTTGGATGATGGCACCCGGTTCAATCAAAGAACGTCGCAAACGTTTGTTTCAAGGTATGGGCTTAACCTCTAACAAAAGTCTCTTAAAACTCACCAATGATGAGTTCCAACGCGCCATATCAAAAAAGATCGAATACGAACCGATTGAGAATGTCGTTTCTTCGTCTCAGTCCGATGATAAAAAACTAGAGCCTTCGATTTCTGTGTCTCCTTCTCCTTCTCCATTTCCAATTTTGCTTGTTAGATCAAGATCCGATGGAGACATCGATGCATTTTCAATGGATAAACGGAGGAAAGAGGAATTGTTAGGAAGAGTCTCAAAGCAACGACTCACTAGAACGAATTCGATGATATTGACACCTAGGGCTCGAATGTATCCAGAATTGATTCGAATGTCTCCGAGAGCTCGTGGACCGAGCGGTTCGGTCCGACAAGGCTGTAGAGGAGCAATGGCGCCTTTGATGTCGAATAACCGATTTGGAGCTTTCTTGTTGATCAAGAATTTGGATACAGGGAGGGAGTTTATCGTCAACGAGGCTGATGAAGAAGGAAGATGGAACAAATTGAGTGATGTTCAAACGGGTAAGCAATTGACGGTTGAAGAGTTTGAGAAATGTGTTGGATATTCTCCTGTTGTTAAAGAGCTAATGCGTAGAGCAAGCGTTTCTCGCATGAATGATGAAAGTGAGAATGAAAGAAAGTTAAGTGCTTTTTCTAAAAGTTTGAGGATGAGCAAGAAAAAAGTTGCTAATTTCAAGAATAGTATAAAGGGTTTGTCTCATTCAGTAAGTGGGTTAATAGGTGAAAAAGAAAAGGAGATTCCACCAACACCATTGGAACAAAAACAAGGAAAGAATGGTAATTCTTCTGAATGGATAAAAGTTAGAAGTAGTGGTAAGTCATTTAAGGAGCTTTCAGCTTTGCATTTGTGTCAAGAGATTCAAGCTCATGAAGGATCAATTTGGACTATTAAATTTAGTTGGGATGCTCATTATTTAGCAAGTGCAGGAGAGGATAAGGTAATTCATGTGTGGGAAGTTCAAGAATGTGAGCTTATGTCTTTGAGAGAGGAAGGAGGTTCAACGCCCCTTCATCCTTCACTTTGTAATAGCCCTATTCATGCTTCATTTTGTCCCTCTCCAGATAGGTCAGGACCTCTTGGGGATCCTACAATGCAATCAAATGACAAGAAGAAGAAAGGTAAAGGATCGTCTAGCAGAAATGGCGGCAATCTTATTCCAGACTATGTTCATGTACCTGAAACTGTGTTTGCTTTGTCTGAGAAACCAATTTGCTCTTTCAAAGGTCATTTGGATGATGTTTTGGATCTGTCTTGGTCTATGTCTCAGGTATGGATTGCAATTTTTCCTTGTTCTTTTCAATTTCAATTCACCTGTTCCACTTTTGGTGGGTGTTACCAATCAAATTATAGCATCTTGCCCACTCTACCACTTGTTCAATTTCTTATGTCAAGTGTTTGCTTGGCTGCACATACAAGAACACACCTAAATGGAATAGAAGAATTAGATGCCTTTTCGGTCAATGGATGGATTGTCCACTTGTGTCAATATTTATGATAATCTGTTCTTGATGGGTTTGCAGTTGTTGCTTTCATCTTCAATGGATAAAACAGTTAGACTATGGGATATAGAAAGCAAGTCTTGTTTGAAGTTGTTTGCCCACAATGATTATGGTACCACATATGCATAACATTCAATTGTTTGAACCTATTATTTGAATCTGCAGAATAGTAATAAATTCACTATATAATTTTCCTAACAGTAACTTGTGTACACTTCAATCCTACGGATGAGGATTATTTCATTAGTGGATCACTGGATGCAAAAGTTAGGATATGGGACATACCTAAAAGGCAAGTTGTGGACTGGACTGATCTTCATGAAATGATCACTGCAGTTTGCTTTACTCCTGATGGCCAGGTCTAGCTGTCTTATTTACATAATTTCTTTTTAGTTTGCAATCTGTATTTCAGAGGAAAGTTTGTGTATTTATTGAGATCCCAAAATCTTGATGAATCAACATAGAAAAGTTAATAACCTACTAGAATGCTGCTCTATGTGATCGTTTATCCTAGTGATGCTTTGTTTTTTTCTTATTACAGGGTGCTGTTATTGGTTCGCATAAAGGGAGTTGTCGAACATATGATGCAGAAGGTATGAGTTGATCTATGGTCACAATAATTCATGTTTCCTAATGCAAGTTGTGAAGATAATCTTTGTGCTGATTGTGTTGTATGACTACCCAGAGAACAAATTGGCTCAAACAAACCAGATTCAACTCCAAAATAAGAAGAAGACTCAAACAAAAAAGATAACTGGTTTCCAGGTAAACTTATATCTTCTGCGATCTAATTACCTTAACTTTGTTTCAATGTATTGTATCAGTAGTTCTCTTAGCAAAAAATTTACATATGAAAGCAGTTTTCCCCAACAAATCCATCTGAAGTGCTTGTTACCTCCGCTGATTCCCGAATTCGAGTTGTGGATGGTACACACGTTGTTCATAAGTTCAAAGGTAACTATTGCAATCATGTAAACTATTTATATTTGAAACAAACACACTACCTTGTTCTTTGAAGTTATAAGTTTATTCTTTTCGGGCTTCAACTAGGTTTTCGAAATACTAGTAGCCAAATTACTGCCTCGTTCAGTCAAGATGGAAGATATGTGATATGTGCAAGTGAAGATTCCCAAGTATATATATGGAGGCGTGATGAACCCCGAAGCGCAAATATTGGAAACAGAAAGGTGATAACCACCCAATCTCATGAACAATTCCAGTGTAAAGATGTTTCAGCAGCAGTAATTTGGCCTGGCACAATAAGAGGTCAACCTCCTCAATCAGCATTTCAATCTAAAAGGAATTTGAAACGCTTGCAGCCAGTTTCTGTAGGCTGTTCGCCCACAAGAGACGACAATGTTGTTGCAAACAGCAAGAGATTATTGCCACCTCTACCCAAAAAGAAACACACAAACTCAACTGTTAACTTGCACGAGACTAACAACAATTCAAGTCCCCCAGAAGAGGAGAGAAATTCTCAAATATGTAGGTCGGAATCTGGAGTTTGGGAATCATTTAGTTCAGAAGGTAACTCAAGTAGGTTCAATGATCCATCTTCCATTTCAGCACCTCCAACTCCATCATCTTGGTCTTCGTCTTGGTCTTGGCTTGATATTGGAGGTAACCAAAATCAAACCATTCAAGCAACAGCTTGGGGTTTGGTTATTGTCACAGCTGGGCTAGGAGGTGAGATTAAGGCATATCAAAACTTTGGGATACCAAGAAAAGTTGGGAAACAGGTTTTTGGAGTCCCTACATAATCATTTTTGTTTTAGTACATAGAGAGAGAGAGAGAGAGAGAGAGAGAGATTATAAGTTTGTTTTTTTTGGTTCCATGATGACCCTCTCTTGTGACAGAGTTTGTGAGCTTATTAAGATGAATCTGTTAGACTATATTGAGTTGTTAAGCTACTAGAAACCAAAGCCCCATTTTGTTTAGAGCTTGTTTAACAAAATTCTGTAAATTGTTTTTAAGTTGACGACCAAATTGACCGATCCAGTTCATGTCTGTATCACTATTTTGTAAACTACTTGTAAACTGAAACATTAATCACGATTATTTATCAAATCAAAGCTGAGGCCAAATTACACGTTAAAACAATAATACCATTGACGATCAAAATAACATAACAACATAATTAATACCAAGTAGAGATTTTTGCATACAATGGTCATTAACAAGAAGATTTTTGCACACTTAACAAAGGCGGACGAAACAAATGACCATTACGCATAAGATTTTCTCTTGACCAAGGTATCTCTCACTTTTCTTTCAATTTTCTTAGCAGGAAAATATGAAAAAGCAAAACAAAGAAGAAACATGGAGCTTTCTAACCACCATTGAAGACATACAAAGGCATCTCGTTGAACCTTCTTTCCTTCGGTCTCCACCATCTCTACTATTTCATCTCTGTGTACTCTTTTTGCACAAACACATTGGAATAAATTTCAAGAAAAATGTAGATATTTGTTTGATTTCATCAACAATTGCAAGGAAAATACTCAAAGCAGCAAGAACTTTGGCGAAAAATTCAAAGAATATAAAGGAGAGAAACAAAAGAAGAGGAAGCTCGAGGAGTATTTAGATCCAACTATGCTTGCCACAATTTCCTACAAAATCAAGCCAATGAAGGAATTGAAAGACGATTTCCACCGACTTGTTGAAAGTGTACTTGGAAGATTCGAGTACCATGAATACAAACGTAAACCTCAAAGATGATGTTGATCATTCATGGTTAGTAGTAACAGACATGAAGAACTTGGTACACATTTTCAGCATTTCGAGCAAGTCTTTTTGAGGCATTTCAAAAAAGAACCATAAATAAAACTCCAAAGAATTACTTATAAAGCCGGTAATGTAGTAAATCTATAATAGTGTCTAGTATAGTAATCCCCATTGTAATTGTTCATGCTTATAGGTGATAGGCATAGCTTACTACAAAATCAATCGCACTAAGAAAGTTGTTTTAATAAAACCGATGAAGGAATTGAAGGAAGATTTCAACTAACACGTTCATGAATTGAAAGTGTTCCTAAAAGTTTCGAGAATCATGAATACAACCGTAAATCTCAAAGATGATCTCAATCATATCGTGGTTAGTAACGACAGACATGAAGAATTTAGTATACATTTTCAATGTTTCGAGCAAGTCAATTTGAGGCATTTCAAAAGGATCTAAAAAAAATTAGCGTAAAAGAACAATAAACGAAAGCTTCATAGAATTACTAATAAAGTTGTCAATGTAGTAAATCTATTATAATCTCTAATATAATAATCCTCAATGTAGTTTTTCATGCTCATAATTGATAGGAAATTACTTACTCGAAGGAGCTAAATGATTTAGCTTGAGCCCCCAAAATTGCGTATCATTTTTTCAATTTGAGCAAAAATTGGTTCAAAATTGTGAGTTTTCATTATATACAAGGCGCACACAATTACTCAAGGATGTACAGAAGTTATGCGAAACTATATGTTACTTACGTACATGTACACAATTTATAACCACAATTTTGGGATTTTTTGTACCACAATTTCAAAAACACACGATCTAGGTTGCTAACTAGATTATATCCATTTCGAATTCAAACACTTTGTTGGTTTTGTTACTCCTTAGTCAAGTGATCCTAGGGCTGCGATGGAATGAGATCTAAGGAAGAGTAATTAGAAGATAAAGATTTTGAAGCTTCTTTACTATTTCCATGTTTACGTGCACACCTCATTAAATAATGACTTCTATAAAAAAAATTGGGAGAAGTAGTGTAATTCTGAACTTTAGTCTTAAAAAGGTGGGCATAAGTAGTGTAATTCTGAACTTTTAAGACTAAAATGCACAGTACTCCAGTTAAAAATAATGACTAAAACACTTTCTTTTATAAAAGCTATGAGACCTCCCATATCCTTCACAAAAAAACATTTGTTACTTTTAAGAGGGATCTAAGTTCCTTGTTCATACTCCAACCAGTGATATGAACTCATCTAAGAAGGCTTCATCTTGTCTAACTCTTCGAGAGTAGGTCTCACGAGGTAAACTTCACTCTTTTTTTTTTTTTAACATTTGAAATATCTAGCCTACTCTTACGGGATGAAAGGGTCAAAGACCACCACAATATAATACTCTTGGTGCTCGGCCCCTTTTAGGGCTTGCTTCATATTTTCTTGTGGTCTTTAAACTCACAAGAAGTGATCCATAGTTTCTTTTCTTTTATCAAAGTACCCTTTATTTAAGCAACATGTAGAACAAACTCGAAAGAGCTTAATTTGCTGCATCTTTCATACTAAACAAGGAAACGTCATGTGACAAGATTGAACGCTGCAATGAAGCTGCAAAGAACTATTCTCATATATATCCTATAGGGATAGAGAGAACAAACAAAGAGATGAATTTAGAACACATACTTGATCCCTGTCTCAACCAGTAACGACCTTCCGAAATTTCAGGGCAACTCCATGAGCTTGAAAACCAACAATGCTCAAAATGGACAATACCGGCAAAGACTTGTCAAGACTTGCTCACACCCTCATCGCACTCTGCAACAATCTTTCCTGAATTGTGTCCACTCACCCTTCCAAACGAGCTCATGGCTGATAAGCCTTTGAAGCTACTGCTTCCTTCACTATAGTTTGACTTTCTTGGTCTCCTTGGCTTTGAGGGGCTGTCAATTTCCACTTCTACATCACTGTCGGTCTTGATATTTGCAACAATTAGTTCAAGAATGCTGCTTCTACAAAAGGGGCAAAGTGGGGATGTGGAACAGATAGTTGCTGAAACTGGCTTCTTGTGGCAGCACAGGGCTAGAGTGCACTGTGCACACATTTGATGACCACATGGCCTGACCTCGATTGTGCATGTCTGATCAAAACATATGCAGCATAACTCATCCTCGCTGGCCTGATAAAATGAAGTTTTGTCATATCTATGAACATAAAACCATTACAAGTTTACTAAAAGGTCCCTAAAGTTACATCTCTTTTTGTGCTTTGGTCCCTAAGACAAAACAAAAATCAAACTTTCAACAAGGCATATGGTTCAAAACTTGAAGCAAGTTTTTGAACTAGTTAGTTCAATGGTAACCAGAGATTAAGAAACAAAAACAATAAGTGATTGTAATAGGTCAAAAAGAAGAAAACATATATCAGCTGGTCGATATAGACACACATGAACCAAGATATAAAAAAAATGATCATTTCTCTAATTTTTTTCATATTGTTGCTGGGTTGGGAGAATCATAATTTTGTCAATAGTAAGGAATTACTCTCTCAACAACCAACAATGAAGACGAAATATATGATCAATTATTTTCTTCTAAGCAAAAAAAGCAAACAGAAAGAAAGACACACCTGAGTTCTCACAGAATTTAAATGACCTAGATTACTATAACATTATTTAGATGTAATAGAATTAACAGCTATTATCCCAGTTTGCGGCCAAAATGGTCATTCTTTTCCTTCTCAAACATTTGGAATGGTGTCTATCTCTCAACATCAAAATTACCATCTCGAAGCTATCTTATGATCGTTTAAGATTTCGCATGCAAAACCTTGTTACAATGTGTTTAGACTTGCCTCAAATTTATCTGGTGTATACTAAGCACATTGAGTTGAAACTAAAATTATGAATGAAAAGCAAGTAATAGTATTCACCTCAGAGGCACTATCATCGACCTCAACAACCGAAATCAAGGGAGGTGGAACTGAGTACACTGCCTGTTTTAATATGGCCTTTTCTCTCTCCATGTTTGCTTCTTTTAAAGCCCTCTCTAACAATGCTTTTGCTTCTGGATTGAGCTCACTAATGAACTTCAGAGGTGATGGCCAGACAAGAGGCTCTGCTGCTGCAGGATTCAGCAAAGCTGCACAAACTCGATGCTTATGTTTCATAGCAACTGTATGAGGTATTCTCCTGCAGAGAATATATGAGAACTCAACCATATTAACCAATTTCATCTTCCAATTAATTTTTCACGTGTAATTTCGTATTGATTCACAAATTATGATTAAAATAACCAGATTGTTTGTTTAATGAATGCTACCCAGAGGAGTCTAATTGAAGCCTATCTGCTCCCCAAGCAAGCAATTCCCTGATGCAATCCAAATTACCACCACGAGCGGCCAAGTGTAGTGGTGTACTCCCTCGATAGCTGCAGATGGTGCTTCCATTAGTCTAAACAGCATATCCCTATTTAACTGCAAATTTTGCGGTAGGCAACAAATGTTGCAGGCTAGGTGAGAAAATTACCCAAATCCGCCAGTTGAAGCAGAAGCAAGAGCCCCATTCTCTAAAAGAACATGAATGCACTCTGGCTGCCTTTGACGGGAAGCTAAATGCAGAGGGGTTGCACCATTTCCATCTCTTATGTTCACAAACCTTGCAAATCCCCTACCAATAAATTCAAATTAGAAAGCAATCTTTAGAATAAAGGGGCACTTAGGGTCTGTTTGACTCTCCTTTTAAAACTCTGGAAAAGCAATTTGAAGACAACAAACACTTCTTAACCAAATATATTTATCATAAATTCTTTCGGAACTCCAGAAAGCACAAATTATGTGCTTCCTAAAAGGAACTTCTTCTATAAATGATTTTGGTTAAAATCACTTTTTGCATAGCACAAGCAAACTGACCTTTATCCACTAACTACAGTAGAGATATCAAAGACTAACCAAGAGTATGCTACAGGGCTGGATCGAGCAGCCAAAAGAATGGCTTGCAGGCAATCTGAATGGCCATAATAAGAAGCATAATGCAGGCAGGTTCTTCGATTAAAGGAATCAAACATCAACATCTGGTAATTTATATTCACAGATCTGGTAATCATTAATCCATCAAGTATTGTCCAAGCAAAGTTATAACATATCCATAGAGAAAAAAAACATACATTGGCTCCAGCCTCAATAAGCTTTTGCACGCTAGCTATATTCCCATGCATTGCGGCCAACATTAATGGTGTCTAAACCAAACATAAAATACGAAATCAGAGGACATAAGATCGAATCAAAAGGTACCAAATAAAAAACACACAAACACAAATTCATTGCAAAATAAAATTAATTATTGTCACTTTATTCGATCAGAAACATGCAAAATGAGAACCCTTTGTTAAAAGTAAGAAAGCATTAAAAAAAAAGGGTCCATTCATATACCTGCTTGTGCCGATTTAGAATATCCGGATTACCAAACCGATCCAAAAGGACATTTAGAACCTGCATATCATCAAACCAAGTACAATAAACAAAACCCAGAAAAAAATCCATCAACATTTTCAAAAAGAATTGGAAAGAAGTCACTAAAAGAATATATCAATAGACTCAATACCAATGAAGAAAAAGCAAAACCCACCTCGATCCAACCATTTACAGCCGCTACGTGCAATGCAGACAACTTCCCATGTCCAGTAGTCCTCGTCAACGCAGTTGGGTCATCTTCTAAAATGGCTTTAACCAGCTCTAATTCTCCATTTTTGATAGCTCCAAAAAGAGCAGTTTCATGAGGTTCTCTGCAACTCAGTCTCTGACCCATTTCCTCTCTCACCTTATTATGAGCTTAGCACATTGAGAGGTTGTTTAAGTATTTCTCACGCGCCATCTTCCACGGGTGCCGTGGCTAAGTGGCGGTAAGGCACTGATCTGGTGTTTTTGGTGGCTCTACGAGACTACGACGATAAATTGAATTGATTTGTGAGACAAAGCTTTAAAAAGAATTAAAGAGTGACTTTGGTGTTTGGACATGCCCGCCTATTTCGGGTAGCTTGACCGGGTGTCCTTTGAGACTGATTTGAAGTAAGACTTCGGGCAATCTGTCAGCTGTTAATATATTTTTTTCTATATTATCAAGTCTTATTATTATAAAAATGTTTTATTAATATAATTATATATTATTATAATAAAAATATTATCATTTTTTCATCTTCTAAATTTATTTAAAGTTTTATATTATTATTAATGTTGAAATTATTCATTATTTTGTAAATAATACAATCCTTTCGTCAATAAAATATAATATTATTATATATTTTTAAAAAATAAACATTTAATAATTAATTATAAAAAAAATTAAGAGTTAATTAACCCATAATAAATTTTATTAATTTTAACTATTATTATTATATTATTTGATAAAATAGTAATTAAATTGATATGATAATATATAATTTAATATAATTACATCCATTTAGTTTCATTTTCTCCCTCATTCTAATATTTTTCATTTTGCAACTATCTCTCCAAATCGAAGTTATAAAAGTAATTGTCCAACGACGATTTATGGTGACCAAGACGAAGTCGAGAAGCTTCAGGCCAATTTCTTATGCTCCCTCTTATTCGAGCATAAAGTAGTCGTATAGTGTTACAGAATAGTTAATTTATCTGATTACATTAAATTAGGACTCACTTCACGTAACACAAGATTGTCTATTTTGGTTCATAATTATAAGTTTGGTGGATTCACAATCATGACTTGATGGTTTAGTAGGACCTCACAACTTTATTCTAGGAAGAAACCATAAAATGCATCATTTCATTTAAAGAATATTCACTCCTTATAATAACATCACTATTTAGCTTAATTTTTAGGTAATGTAGGACATGTCATACACCTCTATTTAAGGGGTTTTACTTCTTAATAAGAACGCAAGCACACATGGCTCAATAGAGTCATGACTCTAATACTAACTGATATAAAATAATTAATTCATCTGATTACAGCGAGATAAGACTCACTCCATGTGGTACAAGGTTGTTTATTTTGGTCCATAATTGTAAGTTCAGTAAACTCATAGTCATAACTTGACAATTCAATAGGATCTTATAGTTTTGTTTTTAGGAAAAAACTCAAAATACGACGTACTATTTAAAGAATATTTATCTCTTATAAACATATTAACTTTTTAAACAATGTGAAACATGTACAAATACACTACATCAAACAATCTCCTACGTCTTCGTAATTTTGCAAGCAAGAGAGCTTATTAGTTCAATCCACCATCAACCATCTACCATTAGAAGAAATATAAGCTTTAGTCTTCTAGTAGAATTCTTAGTTTGTTTCCAATATCTACTTACATACATAACCTCGCGTTCATTTTTAAAAATATTCTTGAAAAATTATTGAAAGTATAAATTAAAAAAAAGATGGTAGACAAAACAAAGAATCTTGTCTTTGGATAATTCTAGATTTTGATAATATTTATTGATTTCTCACGATCTAGCAAGTGTGGGAGAAGGAAGAGAGCTTTGGATGCTAAAATATGTCTAGTGGTATCATTTCAAGCTTACACTATATGAAATATCTAGTTCAAATGTGACAAAATTTGTGTTTTGGATTTGAGTTCATTTTATAAATTGATATTTGAGAAACTTTGTTGTATTAATGTTCGTATATGAATTTGTTTATATTTTATATTAATGACAAAAATGAGAATGATGGAGATGGACTCACTTATAAAAATGATATATCTTGGCTTGGTTTTTTGAGTTTTTGAATTTTTTTTTTAATATCTTATTTTATGTTTTTACATCTGAGTTATGATAAGTGGGATTTGTGTGTAATTGGACTCCCAAAAGTAAAATCTAACAAATTAGATATTTATTTAGTTGAGTTACAACAAGTTACAAATTTAATGTGTTTAATTTAATTTTAACTAATGAGTTACTATTGATAAAAATTAGACTAGCTAAATAACTGTTTAATTTAAAAAAAATGTATATTGAATAAATTCAAATTAATTGAACACTTTGATAAATTAAGTCAAAATTTTCGTAAGTTGACTTTTTTTTAATTTTGATCGATTAAATTAAATAAATATTTAATTAAATTTAAATTATAATTAATAAATAAAAATTAAAAACATTTTAATCTCATTATATAAAAGGTAAAATGAGGGAACGTTATATTTTTAATTTTTGAGTATTAACTCCTCGGTATCTCTGGTTGTAATGCTTTTGTTTAATCCTCCTCAAAGCGAGAGAAAATTCTTTGTCAAAATCAGAGTTCACACTTGGGTTTTTTTTTCAATCAATTTTTTCGACGCGTATTTTGGACACCGTTACTATTTCTCTTTGCAGTGTTTTGGTTTTATATCATAGAAGTAAATTTACATTCAAATTAATTATATTATATTATGTTTTAAATTTAAAAAAAAATTATTATTTTTAAAATTATTATCATATGTTCTACTATAGTTAATATAACTATAAATTTTAAGTTATTAACAATTTATTTGGTATAATTTTTGATATATATATATAATAATAATAATAATAAAGAAGCACAATAGGTACAAAGAGAGAATATTTTTTTGGGAAAACGTGGAAAATGATATATTCTTCAACGATGAACTTTAGTATGTTAGTAATTTGGATAACAGCTTTACTTCTTTTAGACTTTTTCCATCTTGTTGTTCCCCCCATTTAACGTATCATTGATATCAACATAATTAATTTGCTTTTTATTTATTTAAATCTTCTGTTTTTCATATTATATAATATGCTTTCTTCGTTATCTCTATTCGGTGGTCAATTAGGTACACCTTAAAAAGCAAAACATATTCCTCTTAATGAGTAGAATGATGCAAAACCCATTTAATTTGTGTTTTTATCAACAAAAGTGAAACCAATTTTGCGTTTTAATCTGCTAGTAATCATTTGTGCGAGTTTTAGCGGTCATTTGTGTTTCACACTTTTATACACTCAAACATATACATACATATTTTATAGGTTTAAACATATATTCATAATACTTACAAGTTATTTCACTACAAATCAATAGATAATTCAATCTTTATTAAGCTTAATTGGGTAAACAATTTTATTATTTTAAAAGCATAAAAGGGATAAAAATATATTAAAAAAAAAGACAACAAAAGAAAGAATTCAAATAAATAGTACAAATTATCTTAATTTGGTGATTTTTTACTTTGACTTTTGAATATGTGTAAAGGAAGAATGGAGTATTTATCTTTAAAATCATGTAAATATTAATAACATATAAAATTATCTAAAAAATATATTTTTATTTTTATTTTTTAAATAATTTTGACTGAAATAAGAGATATCGTTACAATTTAAAAAATATATTAATATCAAAATAATTTAATAATTATATATTTTTAAAAAATAAATTATTTGATTTAGTAATAAAAAATACAAGGGTACTCAATTTATAATTCTTTAAAATTAGTAATGGAATGAAAAATCAAAACTTTTAATATTTGTAATAATTATAATAAATCATTTATAATAAAAAAATAACAACAGTCGCGTTTCCTATTTATTAATTTTCTTATATCAAAAGTTAGCATGCAATATATTCAAACTTTTATTTTATGCAGTAAATTATATTTTGTCCAAATTCTATATGTTAATTCTTAAAATAATTGCATTTCTATTTTTTTCCCCTTTTATATTATATTGAGAAAAATGATAGGAACTTTTTGTACATAAACTGTTAAATATTTGATAGAAAAAGGACAGATTAATCTTTAGCCGAAAGAAAAATGAAACACACTCCGGCATCGGCTTATTATAATTATAAGTTCCTTTTTTCTTGTTTAAAAGAGAGAAACAACTCAGCTCCCATGAATACTCAAAATTAGTTAATAAGAATGGGCCAATATACGATTCAAACAAAACAAAAAGAAAAGAGGAATGGTATATTTCCGTATATATATATATATATAAATTTATGTATATTTTTATACCTTTATCATTATATCTTAACATGTGATAAAATTAATTAATTAAAAAAATCAATTTTTCATTTTTTAAAAATAATTATATCATTTCGTATGATATAAATTATGTAAATATAAATTTTTATATTACTATAATTTATCTACACTAACAATCATGATAAAGGTATAAAAATATACATACTAGTATCTCAACTACTTGATACATGGGTGGTTGTGAATAGTGAAATACGTTTTAAAGTCCATGATGTGTAATAAAAAACAACAACAAATTATAATAACGATGATATTATAAAAATAACTTTCTACTTAGCCCGTCGTAAATTGAAGTCCAATTAGATTTTCAGTGGAATAAAGGCTCAATAACTATACGAACTCTTGTAACATGGGCCAAATGGGCTTACTAACTGATCAGCCTATATCATTTGTTCTTGTCTTCCTTTCTTTTACATTTTTTTTTTCTTTTATGTTTTTTACATTCTTAACCTAATAATTGGGAATTGCCACTTGCCAATTATAAAAAAAAAGTTATGAAATGAGTTTTAAAAAAATATAAATTTTTAGTTTAGATATTTTTAATTTCATTATTTATAAAAGATAGAATCTTAGTATAAAAATTAATCATTTTTGTAAAACTAAAAATATTCTTTTTAATAATTATAATATTAAAATTACTTATTTTTTATAATAATAAAATTAATAATATCTAACACATAAATAACAGGATTAAAATATTCATTTTAAATAAAATGAACATTTATTACCTTTCATCTAAGACACTGAATTGAGGAGAAATTCTAACCAATATAAAATGTATAATATCTTTTATTTATAATTATTCACATATTATTTTTATACAAGGAATAAAATTAATTTAAAAATTTTGAAATTGAAAATGATGAGTACATGTATATGAATTAATTTATTATGGAAAAAAATTGATATAATAGTTTATTATTAATTAAGATAATTTCTACTATTTTATTCTTAACTTGTAATGAGCTGTTAGAGTACTTTTGTAAGGTAAAATTACCGATGAATTGAGTAGTAGAATGACATATGCGGTTGCTACACCCCGTTAGTCCTCCTGAAGGACCTGAACCAAATTATTGATATTCCTTGTTAAAGACTATCGTGGCTAGTATTTTTTATTTTATAGGGTTGCTACAACCCTATAATAATTTTTTATTTCACACAACTGAATTTCCCTAAATTGATTTAACAATATTATACTTAATTATGATAAAATTAATTTTTTTAATTCATTTGTTCTCGAATCTAATTTATTAATAATTTATAACAAAATTTATAATTTTATTATCAACTTTTTAATTATATGATTTTTAAATATAATATTGTTAAATTAATTTGACAAAAATTAAAATTAAAAGATAAAAAATTAAATCTTAATATATTAGATAGATTACGATCAAATAGACATATTTTTATGACGTTGAAATGTTGAGTCTCTCTTTATGTGTTTCCAAAGAACAGAAATAACTCTATTTTTCATGTTTACTTAACAAAAAAACGTGTAAGAAAATAGAGAAGAATGATTCCCAAATCCTTTTTCCATTCCTAAATTTCTCTACAAAATTCATTCATAATCCCATGTCATTCATTCCATTTTTCAGTTTTATTTTTTTAATAAAAAATTTCAGATAATTTTATTATCTAAAAATTAATAATATTTTAGAAATACATCAAATTTTGTGGAAAATTTACCATTTAATTTTTCATAAAAATGATGATAATTTAATAAAATTTAATTTTTAATTAAAATTAAAATAAAATATATTATTATATTAATTATTTTTTTAAAATTTAAATTAATCTATTAATCATAAATTAAACATAACTTACTTACTAGATTAGTTTTATAAAGTGTAACTTTTATTATCTTTCATTCTTATTTTCTATATTTAATTCACGTTTTAAAAATAATATATTTTTTAATTATTTCGATTCATTCAAACGATTAATAAACACGAAAATAAATACATTTATTTTAATCTCTATTCATATTAATTGTCATTACAAATTATCAAATACATCCTTAATGTGGGCCATGAATGGTATAAATTTGTAGTTGTTGGGCCCTAGCAGGCCAGCTATGAACCTATAAGGGTGAAAGCATGTGAATGTCTTGAAATGTGCAATGAGAATCGTGAATTCATGATTTGTCTTAGATTACACGTTTTAAAGAACCTTATGGATTTTACTAGTTTTCGGAATTTGGTATGTTTGATGTCAATACTATTGAAACATTTTTGTGAATGTTTTCTAGGGGATGAAAATAATGTTATGGGCAACTTAGTATTAATATCACATAAAATTAATATATAATATAAAATTAATTAATAAAGAAACTATTATAGATAAATTATCAAAAATCTCTTAAAAAGATTTCAAAAATGGATACATCTATTTAGAAGAAATCCAAATATTAATAAAAACACATTTTAAAGAAAAAACAATTTATACAGTAATAAAACTAGCACTCTTTGATAACAGAATACTAAATAACAAAGACGATTTATTAAAAATGATCTATGAAAACCTAGGATATCATAAATTAATATTCATAACATACCTAAAGATTGTCATTAATATTAATGATAAGAACTTAAATCAAATCTTAAGTTTAGCCTATAAATTTTAAAGAATAGATCTAATGAAAGAATTAAGCTATCAATTCCTAATACATTACATAGTAAGATATTTATTAATTAATAGTCACAATAGTTCAATATATGGATTAAATAAATTCATGAAAATATATAAATCTTTTCAAAAAATTGAACAAATAATAAAACCTTGAGAATGAAATCTAGATGTTAAAGAAAAAATTTTGATACCATCAAGAAAAATTAATTTAATATGAAAAATAACATAACCCGAATAATATTTATAAATGATCAAACAAAAATAAGCAAACAGGAATGGAAAAAAGAAGAAGAAATAAAAGAAGTTAGAAATCTTATCAATGAAATCAACGGTTAATAACAAATATTGATAAATTATAAAGAAAAAATCTCTTAAAAATGTTAAAGATACAATGAATAGAATTAGAAAATGGTACCCTAATAAGCATATCAATTAATCAAAAAATTATAATGAAATCAATAAATCTTTTAGAAGAAAAAATAGAATACTTACAAAATGTAAATAAAATTCAAGAAGAAACTCTTAAAGAAATAAAAAAAAATCAATTATGAAATAATATTGCAACTAGATGTTCTGAAAAGAGATATATTAGAATGATTAAAGTAAAAACCATCAAGAAAATTTAATGAAATGATTTTCCAAAATTAAAAAAAATGAAGAAAAATCTATATTCCAACATAATGAAATATACAAAACAATTAATTAGAAGAACAATTTATAAATTCCAAAAATAAAAATATAGGAATATCAATAAGTTTGTTAACATTAACATATGATGAATTAAAAAAATATGATGAAGAAAAAATATGCTCTAATAAAGAAGAATATGATATGATAATAATCAGTTAAACATACTCTAAACTATAAAATTTTAAAATTACTATAGAGAGAAATACAATAATGCTCTCTATAATTGAGATAAAAAAATTTAATCTTCACAGTAATTAAAGAAATAGACAAAGATTAGAAGAACCTAACCCTCTAAATAGAAGAAGACACAACCAAAAATAACAAAATGATTATATTAGCGTACTAAAGGATCTATATCACGAGAATTCAAGCTTCACGAAATTAATAATAAAACTAACTACCTAGATGTAGATTGTATTAGAGATAGAAAAAATACATTAGATGAATGGGCTAGTACAATGAATGCACTATCCCATACATCATGAATTACTAGTACAACCCCATCAATTTGTAGAGTATTATTAAACCATAAGATGATTTAAAATTTTAAAGTATGATTTAATAATCTACCCGATTATGTACATCTTTAGATGCAAGAGAATTAAAAAAGGGAAGACAATATTTAGATAAAGTAGAAAATGAAGTATATAAAGAATTCATTGGAGAATATAAAGGAAATCATATTATTGAAATAAATGAACTAGAAATAAATGAGGTTAAATGGAATTTAACAAATATAAAAATATGTTATGTATGTTATATTGATTCTTTATATGTGATTATGAAAAGTATTATTAAAAGGCATAAAAAATACAATAATAACAATTTAAGAAATTGTTTTATCAAAAATTACCAGGAACTCTATATAAGACTCTTAAAGAACGTTGAAGAAATAGAAATACTATAGTAGTATCAAATGCTTTAGGATGAATAATAAAAGAATAAAATATTATATAATTTTTCAATGTCAAAAAAGAAATGAATATAATTATGCTAAAAATATTTTAATATGTTGTTATAGTAGTAATTTTTAGATGTTAGGAAAATATGAATGTACTATAAAACCTTACAAACAAGAATATGAAAAATATAAAAGGTTCAAGAAATAAAAATTTAAAAAATAATATTTTTTCCAAATATAAGAGAAGACATAACTATGAATCTTATAAGAAAAAATATTTTAGAACAAAAAACTTCACAGAAAAGAAAATTACTATCCATTAAGTAAGAAAATTTATAGATGTTTGATAGGTAATGAGAGGGATTATCATGCCAATGAATGTTCTAATAGATTAACATATAAAGAGGAATATAAGAAAAACTTTAAAAGAATATGACATTTATGAAATAGAATCAATATACTTGATAAGTGAAACTAAAGAGAAGACAAATTTAGAATAAACATACGAGGGTGAATGACATATACAACATAATTAATCTTAGTAGTACCTACATAAAAAGTTCAACTTGAAATCATGAAATTCTTTACAATATAAAAAGCTCATACATGAGGAAGAAAATATATCATATGCTATATATTCAACATAACTACAAAACTAGATCCAAACCTTATTTACCAATCATTTTATTGTATTCGAATGAAAATATTTATCCAAACAACAATTTAGTGGAATTAAATTCTTATCCTAAAAGTTTAAAAAAAGCTATTAAATTTTTAAGGAAAAGAGTAAAATCAAATGATTGTCTAATCTTTTCAAAAAATTTAGTTCCATAATGGATTGACACAAAAAAAATCTATCAGTCTTTATCATTTTATCAAAATATGAACGACATACCAACTTACAGTTCTACTAGAAGAAGAGTTTGATGAAAAAGTTCTTAACCAAAAAATAACAATTATCTTGAGTTAGATATATCATGAAACCAAAAAAATAGGAACATCCACTGAAATCAGTATAAACTACTCCATAAGTAAGGTCACAATGATTTTATACAGTAACTTGAATATAATTCAAGATGTTGAAAAAATTGTCAATTATAAAGCACAATTTAATTATAATGAGTTAGATGTAGCTGAAGGAACTAAACATGAATTTTGCTTAAATGCCTTTCTTGTATAACGAAAAAAGAGGGATTCACATCTCCAATATAAAAAAGAAGCATGTGGACAAATGATTTTTATTAAATAAGTGTTTATAGTAATTTTTAAAAAGTAAGAAAGAGATAAGATAAAACATAATTATTATCCTTCGACATATCTTAATTTTAGAAAAAGAAGAAGGATATAAATATAAGATGTATTTTTCATTATTCCACGTGTTTTTAATATAAGTATGTAAAATTATTGCTCTTATGTATATAAAATGACTCTTGTATAAGGAGTAGAGGCATATCGGGTTATAATAATCATAAAACTTAAAACGTCCTTCTTTTCTTAGATAATGTCTAGACAAACTCCTATAAAATCAATTAGCAAAAAACTAGGATTATAATAATCTTATTTTTCTTAATGAATAAACGTTCTCTTTCTCGAGAACTCAATATCTTTTTTATATATTAAATAGAAGTACGAATCATATCTTTAGTTGAAGGTAGCAAGTCATTACTCTCAATCCATAAAATGAGGTTTCTAATAAGGTGACTAAAAATCAGATACAAGGAAGTGGAAAATGAAAATTGTCTCATATTTATTAAAATAAGTTAAGATTAAATACAACTCTAGATTGTGTTTGTTAGTAATAATATTTATTTGTTAAAAATCTAAAAATTAGAAAATTAATCAAAATTTTAATAAGAGTAAAAAATTATTTGGCATCAAAATCATTAAATTAATAAAAAAAGGAAATATTTAAAAGAAAAAAGAGGAAATATTTGATAAATAAGCTTTACAAATTCTAATAAAAGAATTTATAACCGTTATAGACTTATAAAATAAAGATAATAAAAAGATGAATAATTTAATTTAATAAAAATTAGTGTTTTATTTAGATAAAAATGATAAATTCTAAAACATGTGGTCTATATAGGTCATTTTCTTATTTGAAGCAACAAAATAAAATATGATATTTAATCCATATATATATATATATATATATAAAGTAAAATTTGCAAAAAATTAATTAAAATTTAAATAGCCATTCAAGTTTCTTTTAAGATAAAATTAAATAAATTAACAAAGATCAAAGATATAATATAGATCAAAATTCATACTTCTAAATATATCAATAATTAAATTTGATAAACTAAAATTATTGATATTTGTTCGAACATTGAGGAAAATATAAGCTTTCATAATTCATTTTTTTAAGTTTTTTGAACAAACTTTTTGACTATTTTAATTGATATATTTATATTGTTTAAAAAGAAATGATCAATCTTAATACCATCTTATAACTTTCAAAATCTTGAACTCAATATTTCTATATGAAAATTTATACTTTTCATGAAATACAAGTATAACGGGTATAAATATAACATAAATCATTATATATCAAAATAAAAAAATCACCATATAGAAGATCCATTTGAAAAACATAAAATATGTATTTTTATTTAAAGCAATGAAAATAAAATAAAATAAAAAAGTTAATTACTAGAGATAAGCTCTATAGAAAATGATCTTTTGCAAAACAAAAGTATATTATTTAGAAACTTTGGAAGAGTGAGAGGGGAGACTAATATATGGTTAGAACTAGTAAATTTACAATTTAACAATTTAAATTGAAATACATTAAAAGAAATATTAAATTGAAAAATGTATATTTTTCCAAATTTCATCCACTTTATCGTCAAAAATATTTCCTCGTTATTAATTTCAATCTACACTTTGGTCTCTGCCTTTCTATATAGTACTTTTTTGATACAATCCCAAGTGAACTTTGTAGTATTAAGTATAGCCTTTCTCATCAAATACCAAGTGCAATCTCATTATTCACATGATATAATATCTATGGTTGTAACAACCACACTTTAAATAATTTTCTCACACACCCAAAACATAAAAACAATTACAAGTCCAAGAGAATTTTCCTACAAAATTCTCTCACTCAAAAACTTCTCATATAAGTTTTTCTCTATCTTTGGGATTATTAACAATTAAGAAATGAAATCATATTTATAGTCTTTAAGTTCCCATTTCATATGCCAAACATTTATTCATTCAACAAAATTAGGCTACCTAATTTTCCTATTCTTTATTCAAACAAGATTAGACACCTCCATGTTTGATAATATGGTAAACCATCTTCCATGAATTTTCTTCTAAATTACCCACATTCTATTTTGACTAACAAACCTAATATTATTTTTAATCAATCATAACAATCTCCACCTTGATTAAAAATAAACATAGTTACCACTACAACACTGTCTACTCCAACAGTCATAATTCTCTACACCGAGAATTATCATACTCCACCATAAAGAGTACACTTACTTAGAACTAATCACCAATTCTAAGAATTTCTTATCGGCTAATATCGAAAAAAAAACTTGCTCAAATTTATGGTGCAATTCTCACACTTGGTTTTCCCGAGAATTCATCAGCCATCGACATCCTTTCCACCACACACCTTGCATCTATACCAAGCCAATGTCCGTGTGCAAACTTGTGGACCCACTACCAGTAACACACCCTTTTTCATGGCAATATTTAGAGACTAGTGACATACCATGAAGATGTACACACTCTTTTCAAAGAGAATCACTATAGTATTTGAAAATAGACATACTGTTAGCGTCACTGTTGGTATTTGAGCTTCTTGCCAAATCAGCTCCACCCTCTGAACAATTTCTTTTGAAATTCCCAGATTGTCCACACCTCCAGCACACTATCTTTTTTTCATGAAATTGTTTTTCTTTCGATTGTCAGCTACCAATGTTGAGTTTTCTGGTGAAACATTTGTTCCACCACTCAGTCTTTTTTCTTTAGAAAATAGTTTGCTAGTCACTTCTGAAAAAATTATTTCATCCTTTCCATGAATCAAGATAGGTTTCATGTGATCATAAGAAGATGTAAGAGACCAGATGAGCCTTAAGGCTATATCTTCATCATCAAGTTTAACTCCAATGGTTTCCATGCACATTTGCAAGAATATTTTTGGCCAAACAAAGTCGAATTGCACTTGTAGCTCTTAGATCAAGATCTTCCCGATCTTCATCACTTATATTGGTTTTACTGTACTCAATACCAGTAACATGGGCTGGTTTCCCCTTTAACATCTTGTGGAACCCGTATTGGATTAACAAATCTTTGACTTGTACTTGCCACAAGCCAAAATTGATTCTCCCATCAAATTTCTCAATGTCAATCTTGACTCATGACATTTCTCCTTCTTTCTTTGAAATTGGCACTCATACCAATTGTTAGGAAATTTGGATCAAATGGTATAATCACAAATTCTCCCTCCCAAGATCCTCTTTAACAGAATATCAAATAACAGAGAAATAAGGAATACAAAACACAAGAATTATAGTGAAAACTCCAAATTAGAGAAAAAACCACTTTCATTGTCAAAAGACAACCAGAGAAAAAATTTACTATGTGGAAAATTGTTACAATCACATTCTAAATAATTTTAACACACACCCAAAAGACAAGAGCAATTACAAACCTAATAGAATTTTCTTACAAAATTCTATCACTCAAAAACTTCTCATATAAGTTTTTTTCTATTTTGGGATGATTAACAATGAAAAAATGAAGCCATATTTATAGCCTTCAAATTCCCATTTCATATGTCAAACATTTCTTTATTCAACAAAATTAGGCTACCTAATTTTCCTATCCTTTATTCAAACAAGATTAGGCACCTCCCTCTTTGACAATATGGTAAACCACATTTCATGAATTTTCTTCTAAATTAGGCACCTTCTATTTTGACTAACAAACCTAATATTATTTTTAATCAATAAAAACAATATATACATGTGGTATTGCCTACTAACAAACATGTATAGCTAATGTATATATTATTGTCTAGCATTTTTTCATCAAACTAATGATTTAATTAAAATCATGAGTTTGATTATAAGAGAAGTAAAATGAGTAAATATAAATGGCTTAATGACACATGATAAATAATACGTTGTTAGCGTAACACTTGATCTTAGATGAAGTCAGGATCCAATTCAATACGCTTAGAACTAGAGTAGATGACATGATCGTAAACCCAACATTGAGTACTTAAATTGTCAAAAAGAATAAAAGGAGAAATATTAATAGGAAAATTTAGTACAACATACAATGGATCTAAAACAAACCAGTTCAACAATAGTATTAGTCATAGTTTTCTACTCTAATTGAGTGCTAAAACTTAATATAGTATATTGTTTAGATGAATGCCAAGACACTAAGTTAATTCCCAAAAACAAAATATGTACTAGGGGATTTTCAATTATCGAGAAAGGATGTACTATCAGCATCACTATAAACTACGAAATCAAGATGTGAAAGTTTGAGAAATGTAAGATCATATTGAATAGTCATTTTTAGGTAACAAAGCAATCTTTTTGCAGTGCCGCAATGAATAACATTGGGTTTGAACATGAATTGCCATTGTTTGTTAACACTACGAGCAATATTTGGTATGTTAGTTAAATATTAAAGAGCACCAACAATTGGTGCATAAAATTTAATAGCGCATAATGCATGAATCACTAACAGATTAATGATAAGTTATTTCGATGTTAGTCTCTAAAGAAACTAGTTGATTGTTCTACAAAATTAAATTATTTTCTAAATTAGTTGAGAAAGAGCAATCCTAAACATTCTATTATGTATTAATGTAGAGAAAAGGCTATAAATTCTAAAATAATTAACTAACTAAAATGTCACGAGTAAATTAAATTATAGCTGAAATAAGATGATAAATGAATATGAAAAATTAGTAAGAATAACCTTTATTAAAAGAATAAATCAAATTATTTAAATAAGAATTTAGATTTATTGATTTTTTTTAAATAAGATAATTTTAGAAGATCATGATAAGTCCACACAATTCTCAATTAATTAATAACTTTTTTAGTCTAAATAAATATATTATTTAATTATAAATCAAGATTTATTCAATCATCAATTTATAATTAAAGATAATTTAAACAATCTAATTTAATCTCCATTAATAAATAACTTTCTTAGTGAGACTTAAAATTTATCAAAGAAATTAAATTAAACTTTTATTTATTAATGCACAATCATGTGCAGATGATATGATTAATATTTAATATTAAAATAATTATTTAAATTATAAATTAATATTTGATTTATCATTAATTTATAATTAAAGATATAAAGAATATGAACAAGAAATATATCCAAAAGCTTTTATTTATTCAAACCATGAAATTATTCTTTCAATCATTAGAAGCAAATACTAAATTAATTTAGAAAATCATAACTAAATTAATCTCAATTAATTTAATTATAAAAGATATCAGATTACAAAGAGAAAAATAAGATAAAACAAGAAAATATCTCTTCTTGGTCTGTGATTTCAAATCTTTGAATTGATTGTTACTTTCTTCTTTAAATCCTTTGGATCTTAACATAGTTCAAAACAAGATACACAATTAGAGTAAAGAGATGCTAACTCCTAAAGAACTCACCTCGAACTTACGAGTAGTGAAAAGTAAACACATAAAAAATAAAATATAGATGTAGAAAAAATAGCGACAGGATAGGTAAATTACTTTAAGCAACATATATGTTAATCATAAAATAGTAATCATGCAATAAAAATAGATATATCTTGATAAAAATATAAATGTAAATACTTCTATTAGTCTGAACCAACCTTCCATAACTATTTATTACTGTCTTCGTTCGCTGCCTTTGTAACTACTCAATCTGACACATGGTTCTGACTTTTCTCTAAAGCCAACACTACCTTAGTAGTGTAATCGACAACCAATGATCAATAATTTGAATAAGAAATGTGGGAAACCACTCAATTATAAATCAAATAAATAGCATCGTGAAGGGACAGGAAGTTCGTGCTTCCAAATATTATAATTTATTGGCAACTTTCCATGAACCAGTATGCAAAACTAAATGGACCAAGAAGGATAAATAAAATTAGGCCAAATCTCTTTGGCCCAACCTTTGTTTTCCCCCACCAAACTTAACAAGCCATAAGCTTCCCTTGTAAAGACACTCTACAGAGCATGTCCAAATGTGTATATCAGTACGTACACCCCACCACTATTTTGATTTTTGAATCCATCTCTAGATGCAAGGCCTAAAAAAAGGAGGTAAATACCACCCATATTCTTGAAAATAAACACCCACCATAGCATTGAGAAACATGTTTGTAGGGATATTAGAAGTCCTTTCAACTAAGGGACTATCAAGCTAATTACTACCAAAAAACTCGTAGGAAAGTTCCTCTAAGATTGTAGAGAAATGGGATTGTAGACAGGGCCTTATAAAAGAAGGAATGTTGTAATTTCTTGATATATTGCTTTTATCCAAATACATTTTTCGCAAGTAACATAAGGTATCAGTGTCCTCAATAATTAAATGCTAGGTAAATCTTCACAACATGGCTTCGTTCATAATCCTAAGGTATTTTAAACCATGTTCTTCCTCGGTTAAGGGTTGACAAGAATCATGCCAAGCTACCATGATTAGTTTAAGTCTATTAGTAAAATCAAACCATAAAAATATTTTTATGGCCTTCGTAAGATCATATAGCACATATATTGGCCATTTATAGACCTGAAAAGAGTGTAAATACATATTGTGAATAACAAAAGAAATCAGGCAACGATGCCCAACCAAGGATAAGCAAAGACATGTTCAGCTATGCAACCTTGTACGAATGTTTTCTGCTAAACTTTGAAACCAACTCCTTCGAAGTACAACCCAAAACAAAATAATTCCCAAATAAGGCATGGATTCCTTACCCAGACGTATATTGAAGATGCCTTAAAGAGAGGAAAATTTTCTTTGAAGGTCCCCCTAATTAATATAAATATAAGATTTATTCAAATTAATCATCTTATTCAAATGTCTACCATATAGATTAAAAGCACTTCCGAAGGGAAAAAAAGGGAAACCCTTTAAAAGATAAGTAAATCATCTACAGAGGAAGTGAGTAGAAGTCTTGATGCTTTGTGGCAAAAAGATTAGAAAAAGATTGGCCTCCTCGCTATAGCTGAGAGGCATTTACTGAAAAAGTCACCTGCAATATGAATAAGAAAGGGAAGACAGGATCACCTTGTGACACTCTTTTAAGCAATAAAAATAACCTCTAGATGAACCATCAAATAGGATAGGAATACATACAAAAGTAAACAAGCACTGAATCCAACTTAGGAAGGCCTCGTAAATGATAAAAGCTTTCATAATCCAAAGCACAACATCTTAAAGCATTGTATATAATAAAAAATTATAGTTGAAATCATTGTGGAAAACATTATTGAATGTTTATCAATTTTAAAAAAAAACATTAAAAAATTAAAAAATAATTATATAACTAATATACATTTATGAAATTAATTAAGATAAACTGACTGAATCAATTTCTAATGGTTATATTATTTATCAATTTTACTTTTTACGAGGATGTATATATATATTACTTGATGCACGTTTCTTTATTCTCGTATATAAGATTAAGATTGTGTCATGTTTGTATGTTGAGTTTGTATATTCGTGATAACATGTTAGTTCACATTTCACACGATAAATAACTTAGTTTATTTTTTTTAATCTATAATAAAAATGATAATTAAATTTATAAATTAATTAGTGATAACTTTTAATTTAATTATATAATAATATTTGTGTAGTATTTATGTTGGGTAAGAATTATTATCCGTATATTTTAATGGAAATGAAATATAAAACTTTAAGTTTATTTTTTTAATTTTTAAATTAAAAAAATTAAAATATACTTATTAAATGAGACCCTGATTAGACCGAGGTTATAAGTAATTTACTATTTGACCGGTCAATCCTAATATAATTATTAGTTTGGTTGAAAAATTGTGTGTTTAATACATAAAATAATATTTTATTTATAAAAATATTTGATTATTAATTACTTAAAACTTTTTAAAGCGAAATAGGTCTAAAAATGAATAATTTAAATTTAATATTTTTTAATAATAATTTAATTTACTTATTCTAAAAAAATGAAGGTATAAATTTAAATAATCAATTTTATGTTTTTTATTTGATTTTTTTCAAAAAAAAATAATTTTTTAAAATCCTAAATTTTAATGACTAAAAAATGAAAAGAAAAAACTTTTATATTTAAATATTCTAATTATAATAAATAATTAAAATATCCAATATTTATCTTATTTTTCAATTATTTTAACTTTAATATTTAATTATAAATATTTTAACTTTAATATTTAACAATTAATATTTTAACTTTAAAACAACAATTCGGTTTTCAAATAAACACATTGTGTTCACGAGAGAAATAAATAATATTTTAGGGAGATACAAAATCAAGATCGAGTCAATCTAAAGTGAGGGACATAAGCATGATTGAGAACATGTGGGAGAACGTGAAGTCTCGGTCAGTCTTCAAAATTATTACCAGCGATCTCGTCAGAAGACCTTATAACAAACTAGTTGGAATCTCTCGCTCTCAGTTTTACTTTAAGTTGCTTTGCTTTCCTCCCTACAGTCATGGAGACATTAATTACCAAATTGAAATGAATGATTAGATATTAGATTTATAAATTTTATATATACTTTTAATTAATTTCATAATTTTTATTAATATAATATATATTTAATTATATTTATTAATCATATTATATTATATTAATTATACATTATCACCTATTTATAATAAATAGATTTTTTAGATTTTACAAAAAATTCAAATTATTATTATTATTATAAAAATATTTTATTAATAAAAATTTTATTTAATAATAATGATACTAAAATTTAATTAATGCTATAGATAAAATAAATATTTTATACATTTTTATTATAAAAATATTATTATCTTATTTTTTTATGGTAAAACAACCACTCTTAAAAAACTAATTTCGATATTTCTTTTTCCTCAACAATAAATATGGTAATTATATTGTAACCTACTAGAGATAATTACTACTAGAAGATTTGAGTAGCGAATCGAAATTATCTATTTTTAGTCAATTTGAATACGATACGATCTAAATAAATTTAAAAAAAATTAATCTGAATCAAATTTCATGATATAATCAATTTGAACTAATCTCAATTCGAACAAATTAGATTTTTTTGGATAAGATAAGATTAGATTGACATTAAAATTTATTTATGAATTATTATCGTATATAAAATACAACATACACAAATTAAAATTTTAAATTGATATTTTGTAAAAAAATATTATTATTTATAATCAAAACTAAAAAAATCAAAAAAATGATAAATATATCTGTACAATTATTAAATTATTATAAATATTTTTATTTATTTTTAAGTTAAAATAATAATCTAATATAATTATAGTATGCATTATATTTAAATAAATCATATTATAAAATAAAATATGTATTTATTTATAATTTAATATTAATTCGATACGGATCAGATATAGTAGATTATAAAATTTATTAATTTAAATATGAACGAATTGTATAATTTTTAATCTCAATCTAATTTAACTATAAAATTTATTAATACAATCTGATACGAATTCGATAAATCATATCAGATTTTTAAAATTAAATAAATTAATTGAATTATTTATTCATCCTTAATTATCAAGACATCCTTTGAAATCTTTCCAAATATATTTTGATTTTTAAATCAAAAAATGAGATGTGTGGAATATAAAATGATAAATATATATAGATTTAAATTAATCTATTATATATCTCTTATTTATATAAATTTCATCTTTATTATTATATCTTTCATACAATTAGAAAATATTAATAGATAATTTATTTTTATAAAAATTATCCAATATATATGCTTATTTGTTAACTTATTGTATATTTTACCGAATACAAAACATTTTATTTACAGAAACCACTTATCAATTAAAATATAATATATATAATAAAAAATAAAATAAGTAACAATACTTGTACTCATCTGTTATTCAATTACCGTTGTTATATGGATGTGTTTAATTTGAAACAAGTACTCTCATCTTAAAGTGAAACCACTGAGTATTTACTGGACACATTTTTAACACAATTTAAATTAATAATTTAGACATCGTTATATTTTAAATTTTAAATTTAATAAATAATTATTAAAATCAAGATAAAAATTTAAATCCAATAAAAAGATATATTATTTACTTAAATCAATAATTAAAAATAATTTTTTATTAAAATTTTTTATATAAAAAACGACCATAATGTTGATTTACACCAAACATTTAATATATATTAATAAAATAAGCAAGGATAATTTTACTCATCTATTATTCAATCACCATTTGTTTAATTTGAAGCAAGGGCTTCCTTCTAAAAGTGAAAGCTGGAGTGTTAATAGCTCATACCAGGCATAATCAAATATGTGTGAGCTCTTATTTTTTAAGGTACGTTTTGAGAATACCCACATATCTAGGATTTACAAGCATCAAACAATTCTAAAGATTAAATAGATTTTTCTACCCTTAAATTTTAGAGTTTATTATAAAAATGTTATTTATTTACTTTTATTACTTTTATATCATTAAATTTTATTAATATTATAAAAATATCATTAAATTATTTAGCTACTTTCATAAAATTAAACTTTACAAATATTACAAAAATAATATCGAAGTATTTTAACTTATAGTTAACTCTAATTAATCGATTATTTTGTAACATTTATAAAATTGAATAGTATAGAAGTAACAAAAAGTTCAATTATGTTTTAATAATATTTGTAAAAATTAATGTACAAAAATAACAAAAAAAAATCGTTTTTATATTTGTCACACACACCTCTAACCACTATGATAAGGTAGATAGCCCTATGCTTTTCTATAAGTAGAGACTCGATATAGTAAAACCCTTATCCTAAACTAGGGTTCAAATTTTTTTTTTATTAATGACCACCAATTATTTTTCCAAATGGATTGTGACGGAACCTCTATGAAGAATACATAAGCAGTAAATGATTTGATTTATATAGAAATCTATAATTTGTTGCTTTAGGTTGCCCAAAGAACTCGTTATCGATAACGGAAGAAAGTTTACACGTCATAACATCAATGAGTTTGCCATCAAATACATCAAGAAGTGTCCAAATAATCAGGTATGGTCTTCTAATAAGTTAATAATAAACCTACTAAAGAAAAGATTGGAGGTTGCAAAAGAAAGATGACTTGAGAAGCTACCTAAGGCATTGTGGGATGTTAGGACTAGTCCTTGATGAAGTATTAACGAGACATCTTTCTCACTAGTATATGGGACTAAAGTTATGATGCCAACTGAGATTATAGTGCCCACTGTAATAGAGGAGCAGAACACAACAAGTAGAGCAATCAAGTTGACCTTTATAGAGGAAAAAAATGATGAGACCTTGAGGAGGATAACCGAGCAAAAAATGATAGTATCAGACTACTACAATAAGAAGGAATGGATGGTTGGAAAGTCAAGTGCAAATTGGAAAGTCCAGTATCAAATAGTCGAGAGGACTAGAAGGCTTACTTATTGAGAAGCATTGAACGACCTATGGATGGCACAAGTTGGAATGCCCAGCACAAAAAAGTACCACTTTTGATATACCATTTACTATTTCCATGCACCACATGTGTATATGTGAAGTAATTTCTCTTAAGAAGTGGATCTTTCCTTAAAACTGCATTTCACGAGTTGATTACCTCGATCAGAAATCACGTAGAACGCTTTGACACCAAAGTGAAAGTTTATCACCTTGGTCATAAACGAGGTAGAACGCTCTCATCTAAAACTTCATGTCACAAGTTGATCACCTATATCAGGAACCAAATAGAACGCTCTAATACCGAAAAGAGAGTTGATCACTTCAATTATAGACCAAGTAGAACGTTATAACTCAAACCTTTATGTCACGAGTTGATCACCCCGTCAAAAACCAAATAGAACACTATAACACCGAAGTGAGAGTTGATCACCTTGGTCGTAGACCAGGTAGAATGCTCTTCCCCAAACCTGCATGTCATGAGCTGATCACCTCAGTCAAGAATCAAGTAGAATGCTATAACACCAAAGTGAAAGTTTATCACCTCGGTCATAGACCAAGTAGAACGTTTTCTTCCTAAACTATGTGTCACGAGTTGATCACCCAATTAGGAACCAGGTAGAGCGCTTTGAAACTAAAGTAAAAGTCGATCAGGACCACTAGTTTCAACCAAACTTGACAAGTTTGCCCTTTCAAAGAAAATACATTTGAAATATGTTGCCACACAAGTGAATTTTATTGAAAATATTTTTATTGATCGACCTTACAACGCTTTTAAAGCTTACTAATACATGATCCGACCTCCTAGGTTTAAAATTTCATCAGACGTTTGGACAAAAAATCGATGTCTCGCTCATCTATTTCCTTTACTAATGGCAACAACTTGACCATAATCTTCATAATTTTCTTCTAAACACTGGCCACTATTTCAGAGGGGGTTGATGAGTGCTTTAAAAAAATACTAAAATAACCATAATTTAAGGTACTTTAATTAATTAAATAGATTTATATTTGTATAATTTTATCATATTTTTATATAAATTTTTCCTTTTGGAATTATGAGTATTTTTATTATTTTTCAAGTATTTTCGTTTAAAAATAATTTAAAATTTGAACAAAAATATTGTAAGAAATACATTACAATATTTAAAGTGTAGTATTCATTTATTATACAAAAAAGTGAGAAAAAATTAGGAAAAGAAAAAAGAAAAAAAATATCCAATTAACTAACGTCCACGTGTGCCCTCGCATAGCTAGCACACAACCACGCTTGTCAAGCGCGTGCTTGTCACGTTGAGTCTTGCGCGCGTCAACATTCGTCCCGCCACAAATCTTACCCTACACATGTGTCAGCCTATCCAAACGCATCCAAAACCAATTTTTGAGATATTTTCTTAATTTTTTAACCTTTTTATCCCCTCTAAACGGACCATCTCCCTTAGTCTAAAATCACACAATTTCACAACTCTTTTCTCTCTCTCTAAATTTCTCTCGAGAGAGAAATCTTTATTAGTTTTTTTTAGTTTTAAAGTTCTTCTATTTTTGAGAAAACTAGTTATGTTTTTTTAGATTTGTAGTTTTTGATTTAATAAACAAAAATACAAATCCGTTTAGAGATTTTTCAGAAACAGAATTAGCATAAAGGTTCTGTAAGAATTATTTTGAGATATAATTTCAAAATGAATTTTTATAGTTATTTTTATGTTTTATTCTTATATGTTATCTTTAATTTTTCCATGATTAAATTTAACATAATTGGCTTTTGTTAATATGATATAATAATAACGTTGTTATTTATGCAGAATATTAAATAGGTAAAACATTTCTATAAAATGAATTGATTTTATTTTTATTCTAGATTTTATATTAAGGATGTTATAGAGAAAATATATTATTTTTCATTACAAACTTAAATATGAAAATTAGATTTTAAGGTTTAATTATCCTATTTAATTTAAAGTAATCTTTTTTTATTTATTGGTACAATCGCCGAGTAGTTATTTTTCAAAATTTTTTATAAGAACTATTATTCGAAAATGTATCGACAACATATTTTCAGAATTTGTTTTAAAACTTGAAAGTTAGTAATTGGAGAATTAAATTATAGCTTTAGTTTGGAAATATTGAATAAAGTTTAAAATGTCTAACCCAACTACATGTGACATTTAAATGGTTAATAAATCAAATTAATTATCGAGCTCACTTATATTTGTTAATTGATTTATTTAATTAACAAATAATATCTAATCACACTAAATGTGGTATTTATATAAAAAGAAAATCAATAAATATCAATTTATATCTTTAATTACCTAAATAATATAAGCAAACATAATTAACTTAATTACTCTATCTATAAATACTCAACTATTATCAATAATAAAAATTTGTATAATTGTTTATTGAATCCATATCTAAGTTTATTTTTTTATGCTATTAGATTAGGAAACACAAAATATCAAAATATCGTAACAAAATGTTTAAGATTTAATTTCATTTTAAAAAGTTTTAATAATAAATTAAAAATCATATACATTCCTTTCTTAGATCGACCTTGAGAGTATACTTGTTAATTTATCAAAAATAATTCATGCATTTGCGAGAGTTTTACAAATATAGAACCAAAGTATCAACAAAATTGGTATTGCTAACCCGATATCGATTTTGTCTTATCAAGGGTCAAACTCGACATAAGCACCAAAACGTTCTAGTTCCTCAACAACACCCATCACCTTGAGGAAGAACTCCTCAGAACGATTCAGGTAGAAGTTTTCCCAATAAGACTCCTTGTCCACAAGGGCGACCATCTTAGTCATATTTGTTGTCTCTCGAGATCGAGTTTGGGATAGTTGCTCCTTACAAGAAGCAAGCTCACACTTGGTCTCTTCATAAAGAGAGAACTTGTCCTCGAGCCTAGATAGCTCAATTTTTAACTACCATTCTCCAGTTTTAAAGTGAAAGATGAATGTCTGTTTGACTGGTCATAATCCATAAGATCTGAGTAAGAAAGATGCAAAAAGAGTTGGCAACTATTTCAAACAAAAAAGGATGTATGAATTTTACAAGTGCCTTTGACCCCCTTTTATAAAGAAGGATATTAAATGAAGTGTTGTGACACATGTTCCAAAAGTAGTGAGGCAAGTCAACATTATAAGTAAATACTACAAATGATATAAATATACATTTATACACATAATATAGGTTGTTTGCAAATCCATCTCATTTACATTAATAATGGAAAGTTATAAGGGTATGCTCACGACCATACAATTATGAGTAATGTCAAGCTCAATAGATGGGGAAGAGATATAGAGCTTGAGGTCTACGTGAATAAAAGACTCGAGCAGGTTCCAGTATAAAAGGTCTTTAATCCTACCTTCTTCATTTTCCACCTCAAGCTCATTATTGCTCTAACTAAAGTCTAAGCCCTCACCTTTTTTCCTCGATCTTGTCTTGGGATTGAGTGGGCATATATAAGGGAGTGCCTCAGATATCCAAAATGCAATAGTAATACTCCTCTACATTCTTCTTCTTATCCTCTTTTTTGAAGGCGTCCATATCCAACTTGTACCCTATCTCAATGCTCAATGAGTGATATTTGGTCATCCTGTCAAGCTTGCACTTCGCCTTTTGGTCTATTTTGGCTAGCCTATGACTATAGACCTTATCCTTAACTTTTCCCTGTAGCTCTCCAAACTTAACCTTGACCTTTCTCTAGGCCTCTTGAAGCTCAATGAAGTGCCTCGACTTCTCATTGAACTTGAAAATGGCCTTGGTTAGCTTATCCTTTTTTGTCAATGGTCTCATCCTTGCACGTGTTGCCTTCTCCAACAACATCACGTTTTTGGCCTAAGTCGAAGCATGGCTCTATTTTTCCAATGTGAGCTCATGCTTTAAAATCTCTACACTTCGAGCCCTACTTAGTTCTTGAAGGATATGTACTTGAAAACAAGACAAATGACGTGAGGTTAAAAAAAAAAAAGGTGGACTCAACATTTGGTACAAGGTGGTTAATCATGACCTCATAGCACACATCACAATATATGGCATTGAGCTGCCTCTCGTGTGCCATAAAGGAAAGGTGGCACATGTTATCATCCAACTTCTCTAGTGCTATGCCTGGATCGGCATCAAGCCCATCAACATCTGTAGTAAGGTCATCGATCACACCTTTTTCGCTCCTATAATATCTAGGAGGGTGATAAGATTCTTGTGGATTAGAACTAGGTCGTAGTAAGGTGTGTCGATCTAAGGACACTAGTGAGGGCTCGACAATATTCGATGGAGTCGGTTTGAGCATAAGCTCGTCAATGGTTACCTTTTTTTCCTTTTTGATGAGGTTGGGAGATCTTTCTGCCTAGAGGACTTACTCATTTTCTTCCTCTTTGAGAAGCCCACCCCTTAGGAGGGATGTGTGGATTTTTGGGTGCTCACCCCCTAAATATCAACCTTACTCTTAAGTCGTGCCAAAAGATCACCAAGATTGAACTTCATGGTATTTGTAAAGATAAGGGCGAGTTAGTGTTCATTTTAAGGGGTCGAACAAAGAAAACAAAAAATTCAAGTCTCATGGCTAGTTTACGAGCATCAGGGACCACTTCGAACCTACCCTCATAGTTTATGTGAAGGGTATGACACTTAGAGGCTACCCGAAGTTTACGATTTATTCTATGAAGGGACTCCATTAAGCCTGATCTCACCAATCCACATGTAACAAAGTGTGGGTTGTTTAATAATTGTCACAATGTAGTTTTTACGGGTATATAAATCTAGATATCAACCAATCGTTGCTTTGTCCCTTCACTCAAGTGGTCGTGATGAAAAATCCCATATTCCTTATCATAACCTTGATATCAGCTGAGATACTCCTTATTAGCCTTTCGTCGCCATATGGCGCTTCCTACCGACTTGAGAAGTAGAAGAAATATTATTTTCAATTCTTCTCATTCTCAAGAAGAGCCATATTTTTATCCATGTCTTACCCTTTACTGGCATGTATACCTTCTTTGGGTTTGTAGGGATCTATTTCAACACGTTAACTCCGTGTATATCAATATGAGCCACAATAGGTACCATCATCTATTAGGAATCAACTGACCCAACGTGAGCTGAGTCATAGCCAAGAATTTCCTTATAAAGGGGTGCAAAGGAATTCTGCTCCCAACTATAAAGCCTTATCATGAAAGACTGTCCATCCAGTTGGAGATAGGTACTCTCATAAGTCACTGACATAGGAATCATTATTTGAACTGATGAGAGAATGTCGTAGGTCCTTATTATCCTCTCCTTGTTCTGAGGTGACATCCCAATAGTTTTGGTCTTGGTCGTCCAACCTTTGGTACGACCTGTAGACTCTCCAATCCTCATATTCCTTCCTTTCTTCCTCCATGACCTCGAGATTGATATTTGATTTTGAGTCATGTTCAACCTAATAGTACGTATGTCCTTTGGATGATAGGTAGAGGTAGAGGGTTTAGGCTGGGATATAGCTCCCTCGCTAGGCATTTGTCTCATTGGAAGACCCTGTGTCGTCACTTTTTAACTAGCTTGAGAAAGTGGGATATTGTGGGATTTCCTAGGAAGCCAAGCATGAGGTGTTTTCTTTGTACATGATCTTTATCTACAAAATATCACAAAACATGAAAAAGGTAAGATATGAGAAGTTGAAATTACCTATGATCAAATTTGAAATAAATGGGTAATGATTCTTTAAATTGATTTGAAAAGAAAATATCAAACTGTTAGGTTTGAGAAGCTTTGTTCTAAAACCTTACCATGAAAACTAGATGACAAGTTGATTTCTTACCAAGTTAAAAAAAATAATTTTATAGTATAAACAAAATAAAAACAATAATCCAATGATATTTTGAAAATTTACCTTATCTTATTTAATAAAAATTTTCCTTTGGTTGTTTTGGTGGCCGTTGGCGTATTGGCAAAGCAATACAAATTATTGCTAAACTGAAGTTTTTCTTTAAATAAACAATTTGACTCTGAAATATAAATTCCCATTTTTTTTCTTTATATAGAAAACATCAAAGTTCAAGAATTCTTCTCTCACACATGTAAAGGAAAAAAATATAAGAATTGATCACTAAGTTGATAATAAACTTGTACTTTACAACTAATCATAGGAATTTGTGTTTTTAAACTATCATTATTTTGGGATTTTATTTTTATTTTTATACTACACAATTAAAATTAAATTAAAAGTAATTCTGATAAAAAAAAATTAAGAAACAAAGAGAAGAAGGAAGTAAGAAAACCGATGTGATAAAACTAACCAGTCTCTGCCTTTGGAAGGAATAGAATTTTGGGGGTGTGGGATTTGGCGTCTTTTGAGAAAACCTGACCACAGTGCTTTACTTTATTTTTATATATGCTATTCTTCCTCGGTCGATTAAGGCCGCTCTACTTATGTCGTATCTTATTATATATTAAAATTATTTTAAAAATTAAAGTAATGAATATAAAAATATGTTTAAATATATGTAACTATAATATTCATATATTTATTAAAAAACAATGATAATAACAAATAAGACGAGGGATAGTAGAAATCACTCAAAATTCAATGTTATTTAATTCTTTATATTATAAAATGAGTTTTATATTCTTCCATCCTTTAAAAAAGTTGCGAATGAAGAACAAATAAAATATTATTTTTTTATTATTAAATGAATAAAATATTATAAATACGAATCATCAATAAAAATAAAGTATAATTTATTATGAAATTATTTAATAAAAAATCAATGATAATAATCTTCTAACAAAAAATTATTTAAATATATATTTTATTTTAAAAATTAAAAACCAATTAACTATTAAAATAGAAATAATGATAACAAATAAATATTTAATTAAATATTTTGTAATTTTTTTATATTAATTGTTATCTTATTATTATTAAAAATTCGAGTTTTAGACACATTCTAATCGATTGATATGAAATAATAATATTTTAATATAAAAATTATTTAGAAAGATTATATTGTTGATGGGTTTCTAGAAAGAAATATAAAATATGAATAATTATCATATCCTCTATTCATCTCATCAATGAGGTATATATAGTACCTAAGAGATATGTGTTGAGTTTACATTGATAGACGCTATCTTTTAAGCTAACAGAGTACATATACATAATAGTTGTACACAGAATCATGTCATTGTCTTGAGGTCGCTTAATACACCCCTCATTGGAACGTAAAGTTCTTTGGGAGGGCTATCATCACTTGCTTTGAATCACAAGGTCATGCTTTATAGGTCGTTAGTTGCAGGGTGCATTCGGATAACCAATCTAGGTCACCATATGCGAGCTATTTGAGGTCTTGTATACAAAGATGATTCATGTTCCTTGGACGGTGTACTTGTTACATGTAGAATACTAAACATTAACTCCCCTATTCCTTAAATTTTGAGAATTTAATAGAATATTTCATAACTTGACCCATGTATCCATATGGTTAGGTCGTTGTTAACAATAAATCTAATGTAACTAGCTTTTAAAAAGGGATGCCATTAAGGTCGTTTAGATAGCAACCCTTCCACACATGTTATAGCTCACATCAACTCCCCTATTCCTTAGGATTTTGGGAAGTCTAGGGAATATTTTCAGTATTAATCTTCGCTTTTAATGGGCAAATCGTTCAATTTCCATCCCTCATTTGTAAATAGTAAGATACTTTTTACTTTTTACCCATTCAAGTTTCTAACTTAGCCAATTTTTTCTTCAAAAAATCTCAGTCGAGTATAAATTTTCACACTACTCTTTTTTGCTACCACTATGTTTGAAAAAACACTTGGATTGAATTTCAGTCTATGTGGCTAGCGACTTCATTGAAAACCAATCGTTTTTATTATTACCAAGCCGTTCTTCATCAAACCTACAACATTCACCCATTAGGTAATTTCTTTTTGTTTGCTTATCTTTAACCATGTCTTCTAATAAAGGAAAAGGTACAACTCACTCATCATTCTCCAAAGACATCCATTCAAGTCATACCAAAGTGTTCCTTTAAGGATAGACGATGACTAGCATAATTTGATATAATTTATCACTTCTTAATTTTAAATTTTAATCTAATTTTTATTTATTTTAGACTTCATTATTATTATTATTTAAAATTTATTATAGATTTGAAAAAAATGAAGATATAAAATTTTAGAAGCATATAATCTAAAGAATATTATAATTTAAAAGAAAATTTATTTAAATCAAATTTAAATAAAGACTTTTCTATATATATATATATAAGAAACAAGAGGGCATTAAATGAATAGAGAGAAACACAGTAAATAGAACAAAAAAAAGATGCAGATGAGAGAAAAATGGATTAGAGCGCAATAGGAAAACGTGAAAGCAGATTCTTTTTGCGATTCATTTTTCTTTCATTACCTCTGAGAAAAATTATGGTGAATTTGTTTATTTTAAATTTTAATTTTTAGCATTAACTAATTTTTCTTTATTCTAGGAAAAAAATGTTCTCTAATTCCAAACTCTACTTGATTTTTTATGTTAATTTAAATTATTTCTCTACGTATTTTTCTGATTTATTCTTAATTTATTGCTTATAATTATCCGACCATTAATTATATGATTTTAATATTGTTATTTATTATCGAAAAAGGAAATTATAAGATAGATTTGAAATATTTTGACGTAAGTAAATATAGTGATCGAAAAACTTGTATGGACCTATGTAGTTTTAAAATCATAAGTCTTAATGCTCTTGTTTTATTAAATTGTATTTTCTTATGTAAATTAATGAACAATAATATTTCTAATTGAATATCGAAAGAGGCTTTTGGAGATTTTTTTGAGATTTCTAACAAACAGAAAAAATTAAATTAAATTAGCCAGAAAGGATTAGTTGAAATAGATTTCCTAGAAGTTTTCTTCCCATTGATTTCATTTTCAACAACATATTTCTTTTCTATAACATATTTTCTTTAAATTAATTTTATTTTAAATTTCAATCATAACAATTTTAGTAACTTCTCTAGATAAAATTGAGATTAGTATAATTTTGATATTTGTTAAAAGTAAGTTACCAATCCTTGAGTATGATACTCTTCTTATCACTTTATTATAAAACTATGATATTGTGCACTTGTAGATTTGCATCGATCAATAGGTACACCTTGAGAAGGATCTTTGGACTCAACTTTCTCAGCAATGAGCTCAACATAAGCTAAGAAACCTATTGAAACGTTTTATAGGTTGTGAAAGAAGGTCAACTAGCATGGGTGGGGTACTTACTAAGTAAAAAGTCCTAACCTTTCATGCTATATTTGGATCCCACTAAACTTCCCCATCATGTTTATAGGGTTCGATGCCCGTCATTCGCTTCCATGTATCCACTACGGCAAAGGTACCCCATCCTAAGAAGAAACGTAATAACTAGGGTGAGCCTACCCATCAAACTAAGAATGAGAAATAAATAGAAAAGATGACCAACGTTCAAACAATTGACGACCTAATGAAAATCATGCATAAATATGGTCCCACCTGTGTAGGTGTTATTCCGATTCTCAATCATTTATGTTGACAATGATCTCCCAACGGGGTGGTGTGTGATACATTTGGCTCCCTTCAAAATTGGAATTAAATGTTCATTCCCTAGAATGATAGCTTATGCCTTTTACACTTTTGACATCAACCTTGCCCAAGTTAATCCCAATGGATGGCAGAATCTCTTGTGTCTCTTGCTCATCGTTGGTGAACATGTGGTAGATCTAAGAAGTGGTCTGGATAAAGGGAGGGTGTACATATCATGTGTTTTTGGGTATAGTTGCACTTGAAACTCCCCCATAACACCTAAGGTTGAAAAGACAAGTATTTTTACATTATTGGAGACGTTTTGGGTGATAGGGTTGACTTACTAATCTCTCATACTTGGAACCACTACTACAAAAATGAGTATTTAAGTCGATATGTAAAGTTGGTTTTTTTCAAAAACCCACTTATAATGAATTTAAAGTCGTTTCGATATACAAACCGACGCTATCCACGTAGGATGTAGTGTCGGTTGATGTGTCGAATCGATACTATGTGTGAACATAGCATTGGTTCCAGGTGACAACCGACGCTACTTCCATGTGTAGCGTCAGTTAACCTGGTAAACTGACACTATCTACGTAGCGTAGCGTCAGTTGACACTTGGAACCAATGATATCCATGTAGCATAGTGTCGGTTGACACTTAGAACCGACACTATCCACGTAACGTAGCGTCGGCGACACATGGAATCGATGCTATACACGTGGATAAATTCTTTTCTCTTCTTTCTTTCCAGACAGAAACTATTTTCAGCGTTGCATAACTCTCAAAACCCCCCAAAACCCCTCCACTTCTCATCCACTCTTTCTCATTTTCCGACCACCTACGATTACTATTTCTAGCGCCAGTTAGTGGGTTTTCTTCCTCTCTAACTAATCTTTTAGATCCCCTATTTTAGGAGAAAATACTCAAAAAACTTATACCCATTTCTCACTTACAAAACACCATTTTTTCTTCGATCATTTTCTTCATTTTGTTACTTCATTTACCTTTGTAAGCATTTCTATTAATTTTACACACTTATTATTGATATTTTTTTCTGTTATTATGTGTATTATTTATGTGTATAAATTTTTGTATTATATATGTAGGTTTGTATTATAATATCAGGAGAAGAATATGATAATCTTGAATAAAATAGAACAAAATCATGGTAATTTTTATGATATTAATTAATATTTTATTTTTTAAATATTTGTATTATTTGAACTTTTTGCTAAACTGATTTTGGTTTTTTGTCTACTCGAATACATGTTTTTATTCGAGTATAATAGAAAATAAGTAAATTTAAAATAAAATAAAAAATTAAAGTCGGTTCACGCGTTGAACCGACTTTAATGCCCATTTTTGTAGTAGTGAACCATCATTTTAACACATCCTAATTCTGTGTAAATGAGTTGATAAACAAGTTTGGTCTAGATGGTAAGAAAAAAATAAGAAAGATCAAGCTTTAGAATATTTCCAACGACATCTAGAGTAAAATTCTAACTATAGTGTGTTTGAAAAAATCTAGGGATTGTAGGGATTATATAGACCAATACTAAAGTAATGTTTTTGTAATGAGATAAATACCATTCGTTGTAACTCAGATAGTAGCTAACTGTTTTTTTACTTGTTCTTTCAAGCATGGACTACTCAAATATGGACCTTGAGGACTTTATCGACACCTTTGGTGTTCAAGACCTCGTACCTACCTACCCTTAGCATACTCCCACTTCTCCACCTCTACTCGGGGGCTCCACCACTCTAGACGAGCCCATCAAGGTACTTCCCCCACTTACAACGTCTAGCATGCCCAACTCATCATCTTTACCCTCCAGAATCGAGGCTTGTAAGAAGAGGAAGGTTGTGGTGGGCCAACCTCCCCATATCAAAGTAATGGGTCTAAATGACTTTGAATTTGGCGAGGTCATACTAAGAAATGTTGTGGTTCTTGACACCCCGATGACTTTTTTTGATGAGGGCATTTTTGGGAGGCTTGAACTGAAAAGGGACCTATACCGTCACTTCGGAAGTGATGCTGAATGGACCAGGGTTAGGAACGCCCATAAGTTGGAAACGGGTAGAACAAGGAGCTAATGGAAGACAGTCTAATTGAAGTGAGTTCATACTCTTGATATATTTATTCATATGTTCTCACTTGTGATATTTTGCTAACACATATATTGTTGAAAGTCTCTTCATTTGTTAGAGAAGGTGAGATATCGCTCGGGCATATAAGCACGAAGTGCAAGGAAGTTTGCTTACAAATAGAAAAGTACCATAAAGTCGTGAAGAACAAGGATAAAGACACTCTTCTTATTGAGTATAATGCAAAATTTTTAAAAATGGAAGGTGATCTACTTGACAAGTTTGATAAGTTGAGAAAAGAAGAGAGATTCTACTCTTAAAAATTGTGTTTCATATCACCATTTTTTCATGACATTTTATTTCATTCTTTACTTTTCTATCTTAATTTTCATGTTTAGATTAGATACTTATACAAAGAAAAATAATATATTCATTTAAATTTAAATTTATTTTTATACTCATATTATTTATATTATATAATATGATTTAATTATTTAAAAAAGAAATATTTTTTTTTATTTTTTAAAATAATTTAACCATGTGTCGTAATATAAATAATATAAGTATAAAAATATATATTCTTATTAATTCTTATAGTACAAACTATGATTATATTTGTAATATTATATTAATTAAGAATTTTAATTTTACAATTTTTATATAATTATACGATTGGTTGTGAAATTAAAAATAATACAATTATACATAAATGTAGTACAATCATGTGAGGTAGATTTAAACTCTATTGAATGTTTGTAATATAAATAATATAAGTATAAAATATATATATTCTTAGTAATTTTTATAGTATAAAATATGGTTATATTTGTAACATTATATTCATTAAGAACCTTAATTTTATAATTTTTATATAATTATGTGTTTGGTTGTGAAACTAAAAATAATACAATTATACATAAATGTAGTACAATCATGTGAGGTAGATTTAAACAGTATGAAATGATTAATTTAATTTATATAAATTTTAAATTATAAAATTATATGTATTTATTTTTTTTCCATCTCTAAGTTAAAAAATATATTTTTTCGATTATATTATAAAATTTATTTAATATACTACATTAAAGTTATTTTAAAATTATACTTTGAAACATTACTCATATTTTTTAGATTTTTTTATGGCGGAAAAATAATAATAATTGGTGTCTAACTTATTGTTGTCTTGTTGATTCGAATGGGTACACGAGTATGATTTGATTTACAGCTCCTCGCGTTGTCTCAAGTTTCACTCGTCGTACATGGGAACGATGAGTACCTGTTGGGTTTCACAAAAATTAAATTATTGGAAAACCATTATTATTAAATGTTCTTTTATTGAAATAAAGTCATTATCTTCTGTCTCAACCTATCACTATTCCAGTCATGATTATTATGCTGTTGCATCGTACTTGGAGTGGTTGTTTTTTTAATTGAGTCACTTATTATATATGACATTAACAAGTGTTATTATATAAGATTAATAAATTAAAAAAATAAATATAAAATTTATATTTCTCTTATATTAATTAGATTTTAATATAAAATTTTATTACACACTAATTGTGTAACCGAATTAAGTTGTATAGATTAGATTGTGTCTAACTAAGTTTACGATTACATTTCATCAAATAATATAAAATTATAAAAACATTATATTTGGAATAATTTTTTTATAAAAAAACTGTAATTAGATAATTATGGTGAGTTTTCGTTTATATATAATATAGTTCATAAATAAATAAATAATAACTCACTATTATATAAATTTTGTTGTGCATGTTATAGTTATTAAATTATTATTAAAATGTACAAATGAATTAAATTAAAGAAAAAATACATGCACGTTTAATAATTAAAAATAAATTGATTGCTTTTTGATATATACTTGGATGACACTAAACTCTAGATAGATTTTTGCAGGAGTCTCCTGTTCCACTATCTCTGTATCTTTTATATGTTACATGTACAGTTTGCAATTAATTTTTTACTTCAAAGTTATAACTTCTTATTTGTTTAAAATAATATTGACAAGTTTCTTATAATTGATAGTTTGAATGTAAATTTAATTATAAAATTGTATTATTTAATATTATTTTATATAATATATTATTAATTAAATAATAATAATAATAATAAATCAAAAATCAAAAGTAATATATATATTTCTCTATTATTTACACGACTTAACTCATATAATTTCATTTCTATTACTCCTCTATGTATATTTATAAATTATTTTTTTACATTATACAAAAAAAATATGTGCACAAGATTAAAAATTATGTTTACATTCTAAATATACAAAAAATATTATTCTTTATCTTAAAATACGATATGTAGTTAAAATTATATAAAAAAAATTAATTTTATTTTTTTATAATTTTTTTAAAAAAATTAATACGTATAATTAATTAAAATTTACGAAAATGTAAGTTTAATAAAGAATATAGTTAATTAAGAATGCTCACATGTAGAAATATTGAAGTAGCATATAATCTAATTTCGGTTAAATGACCCAAAGAAGAAGTTAATTTTGCCAAAATCAATGGCCTTTTCTTATCATATATCTATTTATTGTCCCGACAGGTTTAACCTTTTTCCAAGTCGTGTAATTTGGACAACTATATCGATAAAATCGAGTGAAAGAAATATCTTTACTTTAAATCATGAATTACAATTTTCAAGTTTCAAATCTAAAGTTTTGCATTAAAAAAATATTCAAATATAAACCTTACCTATTATATTCCCAAATAAAATTTTTATTCTTTGAATTAAAAAAAGAAATTACTTTGTACATGTTGACGGAAGAAGGCTATAAATACATATAATATTTATTCAAAAGTTGATATTATTTGATAAAATATTTAACTATAATATTTGTATTAAAAATGGTCATTCTAAATGTTTAATTATTTCATTTTGCATTTAAAATATACAAATATATATATTTTTACTTATATCTTAAATAACATGTATACATAGTTGAATAATCTTAAATATAACATATTTTTAACATATTAACTAAGATTTACAAATTATACATATTACAAGTGAAATATATAACATATTATGTTTATTCTTATTTTTTACTTGTTAAACTAAGTTATACATTATTAATCGAAGATCTAGAGTTGATTTTTTTTTTATTAATAACTTCAAATTTATCACATCATTAAATATAAAAATGAACGGCTAAGATTTAAAAACAAATACACATAAGTAGAGGATCCTATTTCATATACAAGCTATCATATTTTTTTACTAATATTTTTGGACAATTTTATAAAAACGCACACATTAAATTTATAACATCAATAATAGTATACAAATAACATTAAATAGAGTTTAATTGATTAGAGTTCAATATTAATTAATCTATTTTATTAAAATTTAACTTAAATGATGTCAAATTTGATGACATTGAATGTAAAAAAATTGTACAACATTTTTTAGTAAAAACATATTAATTAAATATAAAATGTATTATTTTTATAGTTAGGATATAATAAATATTATTTTTCTCCTTTTTTTTCTTTTCAAATAACATAAGAGTAAATTGGTATTTTTTTTGTATCGATATAATCTACGGATTTACACCCTAATAATTCTAAGCTGCAAAAAAGAGTACTAGGATCAACATCTAATAAATACCACATTTACCACCTAACTACTAGAGTAAAGGGCTACTAATGGTTGAAATTGATGCTTTTATATATCCACGAGTTTTGGAGTAAATTGATAGTTGATCATGCAATCTTCTAGACACCTAAAGTCCTAAATCACCACATATTCATGGTTGTTGAAATATGGGCAAAATTTGAAAGACCCTAGCTAGCTATTATATCATTATGCGTTTTTTATTTAAAAAAAAATCAAATATGACGTAGGCCCATTACAAATTTGTTGGAAATCAAGCTCATATTGGTGTTGCTTTAAGAAACACTTAATTAGGATATGATATATGTTATATCTTCAAATCATCTCCCTTCTACTTCTTTCTTTCTTCCTAATTTTTTGCAATTGCCAACAATTAATATTCCGTTTAATTCTTTTTAGAATTTCAATGTTTTTTTTTCTCACAAATCGTTTTATAAAACATTAGTTTGTACTAATCACACACACGGAGAGAGAAGTACGCTAATTTATAGCTGTGTTTATGAATTAATTGCTAACAAATTAAATTATTTCATCAATTTCTTAAAGGTTTGTCCAATGGAGTGTTCTAATAATAAAAAGAGTTAATGAAATCACTTATTTTATGTTATTAGGATAATTTGTTATAGTTTTTACAATGGACATATAGATAAATAGAAATTTTTAATTTTAATACTTTAATACTTTAATCATAGTTATGTGAATAGAGTGTCTATTTTCTCTAATATAAAAGGAATATTTTAGTTACATAACTATGAATATAACTAAAGTATTTTGATTTAAAATTTCTAATAATTCATATGTCTCATGTAAAAATTATGTAAAGAAAATATCTAAAAGATGCATTTTTATTAACTTCTCATATAAAAACTTCACCTTAACGAATAATGAGTAAAAAACACAAATGAAAGAAAGGAAAAAAGAAATTGAATTAATGAAGTTAAAAATAGTGTATAAAATCATATGATAGGTTTATTTTTGGAACTTAAAAATTAAAATTCATACTTATAAATTGATTCTCTATAAAATTAATATCAATCCAAATTAATAATAATTCAAATTATATAAAAAGTCATTATTTGAGAATACAATTTATTGTGCACTCATAGACTCATAGTGAGTGAGTCATTTGCCGTTGTATGATATACACAGTGCCTCGTAGTATACACGATAATAATATTCGATATTGGCCTACATTTGATTCATGAAAAGCTCAATCACAAACTCTTAAAACTCATCAAAAGCTCATGCATTACGTTCTAATACTAACCTTAACAAGAGACATAAGTAATTTAGATAAGCCTAACATCAAATTGAAAATTGGGGGAAAACACAGAAAATTAGGGTTTAAGATTTGATAATAAAAAATTAAAAAATTAAAGAAAGTTTCAGCCTGATCTACCTTAAATATCTTCATGAGATTGAACAAAGTATTGAAATGTTTGATATTACTACTTAAAAACGTAATTTTCATTTCAATTGAAGCCACAAATGACAAAAAATAAGAAGCTTCGTATCTGTCACTAAAGTAAAATATTTTTATAGTGGATTAGTAGTAGCAGAAAAAGGACTATATCCAGAAAGATTAGTCCAAGCAGTAGTACTAGTACTACTACTAGTAGCACCACCGGCTGTGCCACTCCAGTATTGCTCATTTCCTGCCATTCCCAAAAACTGCCTTGACAAGTTTAGTTGATTTTCTTCCATTTTCACTGAAGCCATCTGTTGAGTAAGTCCGGATGTAGCCGGCTTTGGCCTAACCTCATAACCCGATGATTCGATGCCGATACCACTTTCGAACCCTCCCAGAGGAGAGTCCAAGCTGGCCAAGAAGGGAAACTGAGATGGTGGCCTCAAGTTCTCCACTCCACTAGCTGATAAGTAGGATCCACTTGCTCCATGACCTCCAAACCCAGTTCCTAACTGAAAATTCAAGTCTCCTACTGATCCACCCATTTGTTGAGAAATTAATCCGATGTTATTTAATCCATAGTTTAACCCAATTTCATTGGATGGAAATTCAGTGAGATTAGTACTATTCAAACCAGTCATGTAACCCAGAGAAGGTGGGATTTGCTGTGTTAATCCTAATATATCAGCTGTTGATGAACCAATAGCATTTGATGTAGTATTAATAGAACTTGATGAAGAATTAGTACCCATTTGTCTATCAGAATTACTACTAACTGGAGATTTGGATCTACTAGTTCCTTTGCTATTCCTTCTGTTTCTCCTACACCCTCCTCCTACGGGAACATTTCTCATAGATCCACCTCTAGTCCAATACCTCCTGCAAGTCTTGCAAAAGTGTCTTGGTTGAGTCAGACTGTAGTTGTTGAAGTAACAAAACTTTGTGTTTGTAGATTCACATCGTGGACATTTTAATGCTGCTTCTGGCATAGGAATGTTTGCTAGCCGGGCTCGATCTGCTAATGATCCCGGTCTGATTGTCCCTGCACCGCCACCTCCTCCATGAATTTGTGGAGGTGGTGTTGGTTGGAGAAGTTGAGAATTATTACCAACAATGTAGTCTCCCCCAGTAGATTGATTTGGATGCTGTAAATTTAGATTAAAAAAAAGCATAAATCAAATATTTGGTATATTCAATAAGGTATTATAAGATGGTGGTGATCTATAAAAGTATAAGAGAATATTTTTCTTTAGTCTTTGGCTTTTGAATTTTTTTTCCACTACTTTTAAGCAAAGAAAATAAAATTTATGGAAGCATGAAGAGAGAAATCTCAAAATCAAATTCTTAATTACCTACCTGTTGCCAGTTGGCCGGATCATGAAAATAAGGTGGAATAGAAGGAAAAACCATTGTGATCTATATTGTGGTGTTTTTGTATCTTTTGTAAAGTTTTAATTAATGGGTTTTTGGAGATAATTAATAGTGGAGAATCACATCAACTAAAGAGAGAAAAAGAAACTTAGAGGTTATGAGAGGATGAGAATGAGCAAAAATAAAGGAAGAACCTTTTGTGTATTTATATACTAATAATTTACTTGTTAATTTCTTTGCTACTACTATATACTCACTATATAATTAAGAATAGCAGTACTACTACACTTTTTTTTTTTTTTTTTTGCTTTCTAGGGTTTTGGGAAGGTGATGTTTCTTGAGTTTCTTAATCGATAAGCTTCTTTTTTATGTTTCTCTCTGGCAGCTGTGTACTTGGGAAAAGAGAAATTATGTGTTGATAGCCGAGAAAAGTGATAGATTTAATAAAATTTAAAATTAATATAATTATTTATTTTTTTAAAAAGATGTCAAATTTTTATTTTTATTTTATTGATATAATTTAATTATTTTTTATCTTGTTTATATCATTTAATTATTATATTTATTTTATTTTATTAATTTTTGTTTAAAGATTTCATATAAAATAATATATATAATTAATTATTAAATTTAGAATAATTCACCTATTTAAGTAGTAGATTTAGAATAAATTTAATAGTTAAATATTATATTTAAAATAATTTATTTTTTTATTCTAAATATATTATTTAATTATAGTACGAGCAAGTATTAATAAAATGGTACAAATTAAACAAATGCATAGATAAACAAGATAAAAAATAATTAAATATTATAAAATAAATAAATATAATAATTTAAAAATATTTTTATAGATTTAATGTGATCGATAAAAAGAGTAAACAATGCGATCAGTGACCAATATTTTTCGAGACTAAGAAATAACAACTCGAGATTAGTTGCTCTTGGCGAAAAATATTCATTGTTTCGAAAATAAATTATAATATAGTATTATATATTAATAAAATATAAAATTAGTGTAATTAATTTTTTTTAAAATAAAAATAATTAATAACTGATGAGAAGAATAAGTAATATAAATGGTGATAAATATATCTCAAAATTAACTAATAATATAGTGGCTCTCCTCTTGGCTATTTGCATGGAAAAAGTTGGTAATATATTTGTAAATTAATGTATGACTGAGACAGAGAAAATGAGAATAAAGAGAGAGAGAGAGAGAGAGAGAGTATATTATATATAGTTGCAGACTGCTGACCAGACTAGCTAGTTTATTAATTTACTATATATTTCACTTTTGTAGGTAGATGGGAAATGCCAAATTTGATTTAAAAAAATATAATAACCCTATTGTTAATTTGTTATAATAAAATATAAAAGAAAATAAATGGTTTAAACAAAATCATTAAAAGAAAAAGGTGGTTTTTGTTAGAGCAGTCTAAGTGTACCTGCCGACTGAACGCACTTTCAACCAGGTCCAGTGGTCCACCTGCTATTCTATCCCTAATTTCTATTCACTTTTTTAATTTAAAAGACATTTTATATTTATTTATAATTATTAATTAATTAATATGACAAAGAATATTTATCATTAATAAATAACGATATATATATAAATCAAATTATTATTATATATAAAATGAAGTATTAATATTATAATAATATTTGTGTGAGTATGTTATAAGGTATTGTTTTAATATTTATTATTTAAAAAAAATATTCATATTGTTAAAAAAATTATCTGTTTGATTAAAATTAATTTTATGCACAAAATTTTAAAAAATAATTTAACCATTTTAAATTTTATTATTATTTTCTTTTCTATTTTCCTATATTTTTTTTAAAAAAATCTCTCTTCTATTCGTTTCGTACGTCTATTATCTATTTGCTTCAAATTATTTTTTATTAAATCTTGATTTTAAACATTAAACTCTAAACATAAACTCAATTAGAATGAATGACAAAGGAAAATATATAATAGAAAAAAGAAGAGAAAAATAATAATTTTAAATGATTAAAATATCTTTCAATTTTTTATACATATATATATTAAATAATTTAAATATTTTTAAACTGATATTTTATAATTTGATAATAATTAAAATCAAATGATTATTGTGTTATCTAAATTGACGTATATATTGAATTATAATAACTATGTATTTTTCATACATGGGATATGGATTGGCTATTCAAAGCTTTTTTCACGCGGCTTTTAATTAGGTCATTGGTCACACTCGGAGGTGTCTTAGAAATGGCCCCACACTTCAGCTACAATTTTCTTTTCTTTTCTTTTTGTTAATTTTGGCAATCAAGGAGTGATTGCTTACCTCATTGTCTTGGTGGAATTTGGGACAGAGATCTCATGCAAACTGCAGTAGTGTGTATACTACTGTAGTTTGATGGAGAATTATCTTGTTAACAATTTACTTATTGTTTAAGTTACATTCTTAATTTACAAGCAAATAAAGTTGTTAGTAAAACTTAAAAAAGAAATCTTTAATTTATTTAGTTTATATTATTAAATTATATTTTTTTTATTTAATTTATATTATTTTGTTATTTTCGAAATAACACGTTAGTAAAATATTTAAAATCATTCAAATAATTAATTAATATATTTATAAAAACTCATACATTTTGAACAATAATTATTAAAAATCTATCACATAACTAAATATATAAGTAAACAAAAAAAAACCTAAAAGAATTAAACAACATAAATTATAATAAATAAACAAAAAAATCAAATATGTAAAAAATAAATATAAATAATAAATATATAATTATATGTAATATGTAATATGTCAATAAATAATTAAATACAATAAAGATAAAATTATGATTTTCTTTATTTAAGAAATAATCTTAGGTAAGAGTATGACATCTTGATTCATAGCTTAATCTAACTTCTTTTTATTAAAAAAATATATATTAAATTTATTTTTTATTAAAAAAATTAAAATTATATAGGTGAGATTTAAATTTAAATTGTAATATAAATAAAGAGTTATTATTTGAATTATAAATTAATAAAAATAAATAAATAAATACAACGCCGCTGGAATTGTAAGGGATTCTTGTAACAATGAAATGATTTTTTCTGTTTGTCATTTTGCTTTCTGGTATTTTCGGATTTAATTTAAAAAAAATTAGTAAGATTATATCAAATATTATCGAGTATCATTAAAACCTATAATTTTAAATAAAAAAATGTAATTTTTTGTGAAAAATTATACAAAAATTCACATTTTAAGAATTGTTATGAAATATTATCAAATTTTAATTTATTACTTTTATATCATTAAATTTTATAATTATTACAAAAATAACATTAAAAATTTTTGTTACTTTCATAATATTAAAATTTATAAAATATTATATATATCAATCAATGAACAACAAGTTATTCGCATATCAGTAATGTTTTTATTATATTTATAAAATTTAATAGTATAAAAATAATATATAAAATTTAATGATATTTTTATAATAATCTCAAAATTCAAATGTAAAACTCTTTATTTTATAGAAAAATTTCATAACCATAAGTTTTATAACGAGCATGACTTCTTTGTGGACTTCCAATTTCCAGTGGGCTCTTATGAGCCTATGCTCCGTCGGACTCTCTATCGAATTGTGAGCTTTGTTATATGGTTCGTTCGTACTTGGGGCTTTGAGCTAAGGCCGGTAAATTTTTTCCTTTTTGACACATTATTAAAATTTGAACAATCCCGATAATAAGCCCAAACAGAACTAACCCAATTCTTTAATATGCTAGCGTAAATTGAGATAAAATATTAATATAAATTATTAAATTTTAAAATATATTTTATATTATCTTAATTAATTTTTAATAAGATAAAATAATAATAAAGCGATACTAATTAATATATATCATTTTTCTTTAATAAACTTAAATAAGATAAGTAAGAATACAAAATAATAAAAATATATGATAAATGATTATTTATAATTTAAATTTAATAAGAAATTATTAAAAAATATGTAGAAATTTAGAACTATTAGGGCTATAATTTAAATGAAATAAAATGAGATAAAATTGTACCATGAATCTATTAAAATACTAAATGAGACGTGAGATAAAATTAGACAATACACTTTACATCTATAAATATGCCTTTAAAACATATAAGAAAGAATATTGCATCCTTCTACTAATAAATGAATTTTTTTATAAGTAATAAATTATGTGCTTATTTGTTATAATATTTATTTGTTACAAATTATATTATACTACATCATTCAAGATTCATCAAAAATTTATGACACAAACTTTTCCGTTAGGTGTAAAAATGACTCTTGACTTACGAAATAAACTAACCAATATATATGATGTAGTATAACTTCACATATTCTACATTGTTTAGAAAACTAATTAGTGATATGTTTATAAGGACGAACACTCTTTAAATAACGTGACGTATTTTTTTATTTTTATTTAGAAACAAAATAATGAGATCCCAATAAACTATCAAATAATGGCTATAAGTTCATTGAATTTATATTTATGAACCAAAACTAAAAATCTTATATCATATGGAGTGAGTCTCATCTTACTCTAAGGGGACAAATTAGCTATTGTGTATCATTATTGGTACATTCGTACTTCAATAATGCATTTATATTTATAACAAAATAAGTAATTAAATAAAATAAAATAACCTAGAAAAACTTGGATAAAAATAAAACTAAAGTGAATTAAAGTTTAATGGTGTTATTAAATGATTGTTTTGTTATTAAGCATTTAATTAAGTATGATTTAATTGATTTTATAAATAATAATAATAAAGAGATTTGTATTTTTAAATAAAAATATTTAATGTTAATTATCTTGTAATTTAATAACATATGTTAAGGTGATATAAGATAAAAGTTTTGAATTTAAAATTATAAAAAAGTAGATATTAAAAATAATATAAAAATACAAACGAAAAGTATATATGTGCGCGCATATATGGGTACTAAATCGTTGAATTAAGAACGCAAAGGCATGAGATAACGATATATCACGTTATTTTGGCGAACATGAGTCCAATCAAAGTTAGAGATGGGTCAATTTTATTATAAGAAAATGTTTTTAGTCGGTTGAAGTTTCTATTAACTGGAACTAACACCACGTGTCGTTGTCCAATCGTATCAGAACCTTACCTACTCAACCAGTCACACCTAATAAACTATTTAAAAAAATAATTTAATTAATTAAAGGAAGTTTGATTGATTCCTCTAGAATCAGTCTGATTATTTTTCTTAATCACCTCATCGATAGTATTATCATTAAAACACGCTTTTACACTCCAATCTGATCACTACATATAAAATTAATAAGTTTAGTGTCCTTGTTAATGTTAATAGCAATATGTGTGTTTAATTCATAACCAAATAGAGATATTTTCATCTGTAATAATTTATTATACAATTTATTAAGCCATTATGTATTAATCTTTGCGATTAGAAAGAATGATTTTTTTTTCTTTTTTGTAATTATAAATATTTAATAATATATAATGGATTAATAAGTTGATACTATTAATCTTATAACGTAAAAATATGAGTTAAGTAAGAAGCAGCTGTTCATCACAAATATCTTTAGATTTCTGATACTAGATAGTAGGATAAAAGTAAGGATCTGGATTAACTAATGTGCCATGAAGGTTAGAAATAATCACACCGTAGTTATTGTTAACTTTGTGGTCTGTAGCAGTTGGTAGTTAGTTACAGTTATGTTCGTGTCCTACTATCTAAATTACTCCGCCAACATCACATGTCCAACCCAATCTATAATCTCATATTTTATTTGAAGAGAGTTTAACCGTCTCACATTCATTCATGACTCATTAATTCAACAGATTCTCACAACTTTATTTTCAAAATAAATCCAAAATACGTCGTACTAATAGAGAGAGAATATTTCTTATAAATAACTCACCACTTAGTTTTTTAAATTGCATGGGATATGTAATTTCTTAAGCTCCTGGTGCCAGGAGCATGGCTTGAGAAAGATGTCATGAAAGTAAAGACTGCAATTTAGAAGACATATTTAATGACGATGGGAACCCAAAAGATGATTATGAAGAGGAAGGGGAACTATTTGGGCCATGGATGAGGGCTGAGCAATTTGATCAAACTTCTCACTATGTCTCTGCAGCATTCAAGCCAAAGGTGGTGGCGTCAGGAGAACAAGAAGTTGAGGGTGTGATAATCCCATTCCATCTTAAGAGACTCAACACATGACGCTGTTGAAACTGACAAACCATTGATCCCACAGCAACAATTGCGGAGTGCCAGAATTGTAATTCGTGAAGGAGTAGAAACAGTTGGAGACAGTTTCAAATATATTCCATACTGACGTGATAAAGGGAAAAGGAAGTTGCATGAGGGTCAATGTTGTATTGACAAAGATGACGTTGCTAAATTGACTTCTATTGGAGATGTTGTGACACCTACACACTTGCCAACTCCACATGGTGTGCAGAAGTATTTGAAGGCATTCATGTAGATCCACTACGAACAAAGGCCTTGGCATTCGATGCTAATGTGGAATTTTGGGCAATTAAGGAGGCCTCTCATAACCAAGCTCAAGTTATTAATTCAGTGGGTGATGATGAAACCCAAGTATTACAATGGGAAACTCCTCCAATAGGGTTCACTAATGTAAATTGTGATGGATCATGGAGCCAAGGTAACAAGATTGGAGGTATTGGAGTAATGATGTAAATGGTATTATGCTACGTGTACACATTCGATTCTCCCGTATCTTCAGCTATCATGGTGGAAGCATATGCAGCTCTTTATGGAATTAAATTTGCTCAATTTCTCGGTATAAAAAGGGTTCAAATCCAACTTGATTCAGTGGTAATCGCTCACTTCGGTCCAATCCAATGAAAGATTAGTACTATGATGGAATTTACAAGGCAGATGGATGAGCGAATTCAAGGAGGTGCAAATAAAGTATGTCAGAAGACAAGCAAACAAAGCAGCAGATTGGATAGCAAGAGAAGACCAGATTGAGTCTCGATTCTTCCGCATACTCTATTAAATATTTTATATCATGATGCCATATATAATCTGCATTGCATTCCACTAACTATGCTGTAATTAAATCTTTTTTAATTAATGATAGAATTTCCAAAAAAAAAAAAAAACAGAGAAATTGTACTTCTAATCAATTTTAAAATTTCTTTAAATGTTCGAATCAAAACAAAAGTCCGCATATTTCAGAAATAAAAAACACCCACAAAAAAAGGGAATCGATTTCAATATCAATTAAACCAAATTAGCAGCATCAGGCAAACCTTGATGAAACTCATCATCGACTCTACGAGAGACTCTACTGTTTGTGTTATTCTGATTATCAATCTGACGCTTCACCGGCACAGTAGCTCTACAAACTGGACAATTGGAGTGAGAACTGAGCCACATATCAATACAAGACTTGTGAAACGAGTGTTTACAAGCACTTAAACTCTTCACTTCTTCGCCGTCTGAGAAGACCTGCAGGCACACCGGACACTCAGTCCCGGAATCTTTCACGTGGGTCTCTATCTTGAACTTGAAATCTGAAACAACTTCTCTGTTGGTGCTGTCAGGGATTCCCGTCTCGCCGATGGAGATTTCGTCGGATCTCCAGCGAGATCGACTGAAAGGATTTGGTGGGAATTTAATTGTAAAGAAGAAGGTGTAGATTAAAGCAGGGATTGTGATTATGGATAGGAGACCTAGAATGAACCCAAGAGCTGAGAAATCGATGGAACGTGAAGTGTCTGAAAAGGGTTGGGACGGTAGTGTGGCTTGTACAGTGGGAGCGTTGTCCATAGGAGATGAAGCTAGAGACATTGTTGCTTTGTTAAAGTGAGCAAGAGAGAGAAGCAAAATCGAGAAAGGTATTGGGTATGGCTTTTTTTTAAAATTATTGTTAAAATTGGGATTTGTTGGAAATTCAAAGCAATAATTGAAAGGGAAGAAACCAAAAATAACGAAAGAAAAAACAAGATGATGAGATGTAAGAAATGAGTTTCTTTTTTTTCATTTTTTTTCCAATACCACCGTAGTTTAAACTTTAAAGTGAGTAAATTTTAAGAGAGAGATACATTTAAATACCGCATGACGCACTAAAAAAAAAAAAGTTTCACTGCATGTTCCTATTATTAATTATCTTTTCTACTTGAATTTAATTTTGTGTCTATCTCTCACTACAATACATATTAAATAGTACTAAAATATTTTCGAAAAAAAAAAGACTATTTGAAAGAAGAAATTTCGAGAACCATTTAGGGCTAGTTTTGTCATTGCTTGTGAGAACTATATATGTTAATTATTTTCGTGAATAAAATATTTATTTGTAAATTTATTTTTACGCATGTTATTAAATCTATTAATACTTTCTTCGTTGTGTGGTTGTTTTTTAATCTTTTTAATATATATATATTAAAAAGATTAAAATAAACATAAATATAATCTTCTTTTACATTATTATCAAACATTTAGCGATCAAATAAAAATAAAGGAGTATTTTTAATAAGTTAATATTTTTTTCTTATTTAAAATATGTTTTTATTTACCAACTCATATTTTTATATATTTTCCTATTTGTTATAAATAACAGCTATATAAATACCGAAATTGTTAAAGTAGGAAGGAATGTTAGAAAGATACGCAAATGGAAATTCATGCCGTTGTTTAAATATTTCTTTTATCTCATTAACATTTTGGATAGATAGGAAAAATATTCCAACTATAATTTTTTACGAAAATATTCTTAATATTTAATTATGTATAACATTTATGTAATTTTGATAATTTCTTTTAATAAACTAGCGGTTAAATTTTATATTAAAAAATAAATTTATTAACAAAAATGAACAAAATAATATTAATATTAATAGAAATAAATATGGAAAATATTTTTATAATAAGTTAAATTTTAAGAGTATTTTATTATTAGTTTAAATATTAGTGATATAAAACATATTTAAACAGTTTCATTTAAACTAATACATTTTTGACCAATGTTTCACCATCTCTCTCCAAGTATATTTGTTCAATGTTTTTGTCCCACCTCATTTTTTCATAGATTTATAGGTTAAAAAATTATGAATCAGGCGGCCCAAACATTGTTTAGACTAACGAGTTAACATACAAATACAATGCATTAATGTTCATCTTTGAGGAGGAAGAAAAGAGAAAAAAAGAAGAAGAAGGCATAACTAGGTAAGTTAGAGTGTAACGACAAATGAGAGAAGGCAAATGGAGTATCATAAGTTCTGTAGTCATGTAGTATCTCGGGTAATAAAATTTCAAGTTAGTGTATTTTTTAACAAAAATAAATATTTAATAATTGATAAAAATAATAAATAATATATGCTTTATAAATCCTTTTAAACTCTCCTTTTAGATTTGAGAATTTTTGAAATCACATAATATGATTCATTCTTATTGGTATCTATTGAAAATATTCTATATATAAAATAAATTTAAAAAAAAGGATAAAACTATCTAAAGTGAATTTACTTTTTTCATATAAATTATCTCATGTTGCTTAGAAACATGTTTGTAGATGTATTTATAAAATGATAAGTTGAGACTTAGGATTAGATCACAAGAGATATTCATTTTTTTTCTTTTTTTTTTCTTTTGGAGGGAAGAGGAGATAAGAGATAGGGAATTGTTGCTTTATCTCTCACATATGTGTGCCGTAGTCGTCGTGTCGGTTAAGCCAAATGCACTGTGCTGAAAATGCAAACACTATTTTTTTAAAATATATATATTTTTAATTATTTTTAATTCAAAATTAAATATTTTCTTGAACTAGCTAGTCATAGAAGACTCGGTTTATTAGATCGAATCTTTCTCTAACCGTTATCTCACACATTTATCTCTACTCTCAACAATTATATTATGATCATTACTTCTCCAACAATTTCGATTTTTCATTTATAAACAGAGGCAGTGTATCCATAATTTACCATATAATACACAACTTTTTTCTAATTTTTCTCTCAAGATGACTCTTTTCAAAAATAAATTCTTAGCTTATGTTTTTTGTTCTTTGATTTCGAGAAATATAATATTAGTAGGTGTAGTATTATGGTCTTTTACAGTATAATAGAGTTCACAGATAGATAAGAGTTTATGGGCTGTCTTATCTTCGGGACAACAGAGCTTAGAGTGCTTATATCTTTAGCAGAATCGCAAAACGTCTTAAAGAAAGACCTAGTCTAGGACACAATCTAAGAAATTTTTTATAATTTCGTTCCTATTTTATTACTCCATAGTAACAATTTCAAGATGTTACTTTATCTGCCATGTTTTTTCTAATTTAATGACTACTGATCTTAATAAACCTTTTTGTTTTGAGGGCTCTATTTTATAAGATATAGAAAGAAAATTTTATTTTTTCTTACTAAAAAATAGTCACTTATGTTTGTAATACTACAAAACCTGTAACGCTTGATGAACCTATTAAAACTCAAGATTGTGAGCATTGGGTAGAATATGATTTCTTGTCTAAGAATTCAATCTAAATAGTTTATTTAAAGACCAATATGGTTATTATAATTCTAATAAATCTAGAAATCTGGGATGCACTTCAAAAGAAATATGATACTGACAAAGCTTGAACTAAGAAGTACGTGGTTAGACGATATTTGAAATACCAAATGATTAACGATAATTTTATGGAAGCTCAGTCACACAAACTACAAAAAAATAACACAAGATATACTCTCTGAAGGTATGCCTTTAGATGAACAATTTCAAATTGTTGACAAATTACTGAAAAGACTTTAAAAATGTTCTTAGACATAAAATTAAAGAATTCTCGTCAACAAGTCTTATCACCCATCTTCACATTGACGAGGAAGCTCAGAAACAAGACCATAAAGATGAAGTACTTGTTTCCAACTACAATACTAATAAGAAATCCATATCTTCATTCTGAAACTTAAAGAGAGAAATATAAAGTATAAGAATTATAATGCCTATTAGAATCACAATAATTGAAATCACAACAGGAATCTTCTATGGAATGGACATCAACCCTTTAAGAAAAGACACATTTAAGTGTTATAATTATAACAAGCTTGCCCACGTGGCTCAAAACTGTCAGAATAGTTCTTGTCCTACTTTATAGGCGAAATTAAGCAAAGATCAACTTATTGCTATGATAACTGAAATCACCTTTGTTGATGGATTTGAGGGATGGTATATAGATACTAGTGCTACTTGTCATGTGTGCTATGACCGTGATTTGTTCGAGTCCTATTCTGTAATTGAGGATAATAAATTATTGTTGGGTGATTTCCACTCCATTATAGTTTATGGTATTGATGAGGTGAAATTAAAGTATACCTCTAAAAAGACTCATACTCTATGGATGAGAAATAACTTAGTTTCGAGCTATCTTATCAACAAGACTGGTTTTGTTTGGGACAGATTTGTATACAATTACAAAAAATAATATTTTTGTTAGGAAATGGTATACTACTAATGTCATGTTTAAATTGAATGTTGAGATAAATAAAGTTTTTCCTTTGTGTAAATGTCGTATTCTTTCAATAGGTAGCATGCAAGAATTTATCGTGTTAATAAACACATAATTAAGAATATTAGTAACTTAAGACTCATTCCTAAATTATATTTGATTGATTATGAAATATGTGATTTATTTCATTCTAATATTTGTGAAGTTAATGTTATTTTGACTAGAAATAGAAAATGTTATTTTATTACTTTCATTGATGACTTTTTGATTATACATTTAATGTAGACCTTCAAGGTGAATAACCCAAGGCAAACACGTGAAGGAGTAAGTGAGGAACAACATATATCATTAATGAAAAATATATTTCAAAAAGCTTTTGCTGTGCTTTCTTGTATTCTTGATTGAATGATTGAATTCGACTTATAAAAGATAGTGATCATCCTTTATAGTGTCTCAATATTGGGGTTTTAAGGACTTTGTTTCCTTAGGGTTCTAATATTATCATCTTCAACACACTCTTAGCAATTCAATTCTTCCTATTTCTTTGAGTTCGTAGGTTCCTTCGGTTGTATCAGAGCTTTGGTTGCTGAAAATAGGTTATTTATCTCCATCTATATTCATTTTAAATTCTTGATTTTTTAAAAAATCATATTGTTTGGTTTAAGTCTTTTTTTGTGTTCTTGAGTCAAATTACAAAAAAAAGAAACTTTTTTCCTTTTGAGTCTTGTGTTTTCTTTCATCGTTGTTGTTGTTTTCGTTTTTGGATTTCATTTCGTAGTTTTCTTTGAATTCTTAGTAACGTTTTCTTATTCTTTATTTATGTGTTCAAAATATTTTTGTTCTTTAAAGAGAAAAAAAAAGAAAAGGGTTATTCTTCATAGTTTCAATTTTTTTTGATAAATTAGAGTTGCAAGTTTAAACGATTGTAACTTTTGACTTGAGTATCAGAACAATTATTATAATATATCAAATCGAAACTCATTTCGATTCCTAAACTCACATGTTTTACAATCAAGTACATGGATGGTCACAAAAGGCTTTAGTTGGGACGTTTATAGGAGGACTTACGGCAAAAATATCTGATGAAATACATATGTTTAAGCCCAAAACATTGAAAGAAGCCATTAGCTTAGCTCGAATGCGAGACAATCAACTAAGTCGTCAACAAAAATTTAATAAACCACATGTTTGAGCTTCAACCGAACCAATGTCCATAACAACCTTTAAATGAAATGCATCAAAAGAAGGCTCAAAGGCTTTGCTTCAATTGTAACCAAAAATTTACACCATGTCATAAATCTTAAGGCCTTCAACTACTGGTGTTAAAAGGAAATAGTGATGGTTCAGACAATGGTGAACTCGGGACATCCTTTCATGCTCTTGATGGATGGTTTACCAATCGAACTATGAGAGTAAATGGAGTAATTACTTCTCATGAATTGATTGTCCTAATTGATAATGGTTCCACCCACAATTTTATTAGTGAAAAAGGAGCTAACACCATTCTACTTCCATTACAACTTGTAGACCCTTTTAACGTAAAGATAGCAAATAATGGTTTATTAACATGCAAGGAGAGAATTGAGTTTGTTCCGATCATGATACAAGTTATTTCATTTATCCTCACATTATATATTTTACTATTAAATTGTTTGAATATAGTGCTAGTAGTCCAATGGGTGTAACAGAACTAGAAACAATTAATTATGAAATTCGTGAACAATAAAACAAATATGATACATGTTAATGAAATTTGTTTTATAAAGATGTGAGGTATTTATGAGTGTTTAAAAAATAATAAAATTATTATAATTTAATATATTTTAATTAATTAAATAAATTTATATTTGTATGATTTTATTATATTTTTATATAAATTTATCTTTTTAAAATAACAAATATTTATTATTTTTTGTATTTTTATTTAAAAATAACTTAAAAAATAAAAAAAATATTATAAACAATATATCATAAATATGTTGATAAAAATTGAAAAATAAAAAAATTAGACAAAATAAATTAAAAAAGTAAAAAAAAAATGTCAAATTACATGTGCGCACACAACCAATACACGCCTACGTAGGTCAACACCCATCTGTTACAAATATCGCCCCTACACTCGTGCCAACGTAAACGCATACAAAATCAATTTTTATGATATTTTTACTTTTTTTTTTTGCCTTTTTATTCACTTGTAAAAATACCCCATTCATCCATTTTACAAATCACTCTCAAATTCGTCCTCTTTAGTTTTCATTTTTTTTATTTTAAATTTTTTCTATATTTTAGAAAAATTAGTTATACCTTTATATGGTTTTTTATTTAATAAACAAAAATACAATTTTTCAGCAACAGAAAATGAAGAGTAAGGTTGAAGAGCGAAAAGAAAAGTAAGGTTGAAGAGCGAAAAGAAATTCAAAATTAATGAGAATATGAGATAAGAAATAATCAAACGAGTAATGGATCACTACCATTTATTTCTCTACTTTCCATAATAAGCTAAAACTAAAATATAAAGTCACCGCAAGAGATAATAGAGGGTGTGTGAAATAGTAAAACAAATTGAAATCATATTTTAGATAAAAACCAGTTGAAAACACGATGAAAAAGCAGGTGGCAAAGGGTTGAAGGAAATCATAAAGTTATTCTCCTTTTCCTCAAGAGCAGTAGCTTAAATTAGTTGAGTATTTCAATTGATCAAAAAGGAAATAAAATAGTAGCTTTAAAGATTTAATGGAAACCTACAAAGGGAAAAAAAAATTCACTTTTTTAACACAATTTAACCTGATTAAACAACTCATAATTGGTAATTAGAAGCATATATAAATTATTACTAACAAGAGACTCAAAGCGAGCAAAAGATTTGAAAAACTATAATAAATAAATTAAGTACGGATTAGGCATTGGAGGTAAAACATGTAATCAACAAAATATTTGGGAATAGAATTTCATACAAAAAATTGTAAATGAAAATTCCAGAGCCCAGAATTCAAAATAATAATATGATTAAAAGTAACAACATCTAAAACATTAGAATCTTAAAAGACAACAAATAAAAATGATTCCATTTTTTCTTTCTTTTTTATCGGCTTCAGACTTAGTCGACTTCCTCAATTTTGGGTCCGGCACCGCTACCACCAGAAGGAGGAGCATCATCCTCGCCCATTTCTTCACCTCCAGCACCTTGATACATCTTAGCAATGATGGGGTTACAAATGCTCTCCAATTCCTTCATCTTGTCTTCAAATTCATCGGATTCGGCAAGCTGGTTGTTCTCCAGCCATTGAATGGCTTGTTCAATGGCATCCTCAATCTTCTTCTTATCTTCTGCAGAAAGCTTAGAACAGATTTTCTCATCCTTGATAGTGTTCCTCATGTTGTAAGCATAGTTCTCCAAGGAGTTCTTTGCATCAACCTTCTTCTTGTGCTCTTCATCCTCTGACTTGTACTTCTCTGCTTCTTGTACCATTTTCTCAATTTCATCCTTCGAGAGTCTTCCTTTGTCATTGGTAATAGTAATCTTGTTCTTCTGACCAGTGGTTTTGTCTTCGGCAGACACATTTAAGATACCATTGGCATCGATGTCAAAACAGACTGTGATTTGTGGAACACCTCTGGGGGCAGGAGGAATGCCAGAGAGCTCAAACTTACCAAGTAAGTTGTTGTCCCTGGTTCTAGCTCTCTCTCCTTCATACACTTGGATCAAAACACCAGGTTGGTTGTCAGAATAAGTTGAAAAGACCTGCTCCTTCTTTGTGGGAATAGTAGTGTTTCTGGGGATCAGCACGGTCATAACACCACCAGCGGTTTCAAGACCAAGAGATAGTGGAGTAACATCCAAGAGAAGGAGATCTTGAACCTTCTCATTGCCCTCACCGCTCAAAATAGCAGCTTGGACTGCAGCACCATAAGCAACAGCCTCATCGGGGTTTATACTCTTGCAAAGTTCCTTACCGTTAAAGAAGTCCTGCAACAATTGCTGGACTTTGGGAATCCTAGTAGAACCACCAACAAGGACAACATCATGTACGGTACTCTTGTCCATCTTGGCATCTCTCAAACACTTCTCAACTGGTTCCATACATTTCCTAAACAAATCCATGTTGAGTTCCTCAAATCTGGCACGAGTAATGGTGGAATAGAAATCAATTCCCTCGTACAAGGAATCAATTTCAATGGTAGTTTGGGCAGTGGATGAAAGAGTTCTCTTTGCCCTCTCACAAGAGGTTCTCAACCTCCGAAGAGCCCTAGGATTTCCAGTAATGTCCTTCTTGTTCTTCCTCTTGAACTCCTGAACAAAGTGGTTCACCATTCTGTTGTCAAAATCTTCACCTCCAAGATGGGTGTCTCCAGCTGTAGATTTCACCTCAAAAATACCCTCTTCAATGGTGAGAAGAGACACATCGAATGTACCACCTCCAAGATCAAAAATCAAAACATTCTTTTCTCCAACACTGGTAGCTTTCTTGTCCAAACCATAAGCAATGGCAGCAGCAGTTGGCTCATTAATGATACGCATGACATTAAGACCAGCAATTACACCAGCATCCTTGGTGGCCTGACGCTGAGAGTCATTGAAATATGCAGGAACAGTGACAACGGCATTTTTTATTGTAACACCAAGATAAGCCTCTGCAATCTCACGCATCTTAATGAGAACCATGGAAGAGATCTCTTCCGCAGCAAATTGCTTCTCTTCACCCTTGTAGTTAACTACAATCATAGGCTTGTCACCAGGACCAGCAATAACCTTGAATGGCCAGAGTTTTATGTCACTCTGAACAGTGGTATCGGAGAGTCTCCTACCTATCAACCTCTTTGCATCTGGAATATAAATAAATACGCATATCATTAATAAATATATAGAAAAAAAAATTATAAATACAACAGTAAATAGTTTTAACATTGCGATTGTGGATACAATTGCTAAAAATTAGATCTTTTCCACTTTCAAAATATAATTGTTTGATACCTAGCTAAACATCTCCATAAAAACAATTTCAATTGCATTCATAAGTAGAAAACAAAATATAACAGGAGAAACGAATAACATCTATCAACTTTTTTAGTTAAATAATCTAAATCATGATTGGAGGATGAATACAAACATTAGAATTAAATCTTACAGTTCCTATTAAAAGAGTAATAAACTAATCCACTTAAATTATAAATCAATATTTACATCATAACCGATCATACAATCAGTCGCAAAACAAACATTACAAAGTCATACGCAAAAGGAAACAAATAACCTCTGCTAGCTTAGATCATCAAAACATTCGCACAGCCATGAAGTATTCAGTTGAGGAATCTAAGATCTAGAAACCTAGTGACAGATATAAGATTTCAGTTGAAGCACTTAATAAATCAAACACGTCCAAATAAACATCCAATAAAACAGGATCTGGTCAAAACAGTTTTGAAAATAAGTTCAGATCTACAAAACAGTTAAAAAATGACAATAAAAAAAATAGAGAACGATCCATAGGATGATAAGGTAAAAATATGAATGTAAATCTGACAACAATATATATATATATAGCAAAGTACAGGAGCTAGAATCTAACCAAAAACGGTGTTAATGGGGTTCATGGCGACCTGGTTCTTGGCAGCATCTCCAATCAAACGCTCGGTGTCGGTAAAGGCAACGTAGGATGGCGTCGTCCGGTTTCCTTGATCATTGGCAATGATCTCAACACGGTCATGTTGCCACACACCAACGCAAGAATATGTGGTTCCAAGATCGATTCCGATGGCCGGACCTTCCCCTTTGCCGGCCATTTTAGCTTTTGATTTGTTAAGGTAGTTTTGCTAATAGAAGAATAAATGATAAATAGGCAGCTAGGGTTAGCGAAAACTGTATGAAATAAGTATTAAAGCATGAAGCTTATATAGAGTTTGGAAGCCAAAGTTCCAGAATGTTCTAACCCTGTAATTTAGGAGCCGAACGATTTCGCTAAAACTGGACGGTCTAGATTGCCTTTTGATGCTCCCTCGCGGGCTTCACTCAGCGTTCAAAGTTTATTTATTTATTTTATAATAAAACAATGTTTTTGTTTTTTAATTTTACCTAAAGGTATATATGATTACTAATTTTTGATTTTTTAAAATAATTTTATAATTATTTAATGATAAGATTTTTCATTTTGATTTTATATTTTTAAATACTACTAAAATATAAATTGATCAATAAATTTTATAATTATATTTATAATTTAATATTTTTTATTTTAATTAAAGAGTAAATAAATTAATATAATGTATAAATATTAAAAACAAATGAAATAACTCAAAATAATTCAAATTTTTTATTGTATAATATTTTAATTAATTAGACTTATTTTATAAATCAAAAATTTAATAATATTATAATTCATTATTATAAACATTATTACATAAAATAACAAAAATGAAGAAAATAATATTACGATAATACATATTAATAACATCATATTATTTTATCATTTAAATATTAATATTTAAAAGAATATATATCATATTAGTTTTAAACAATTATAATTTATAATATCATTTATAAAGTTTCAGATAAAATATTTTTAATTTCATTTTAAACTAATATAATAATTTTTTAAAATTATTATAACAAATTTAATTTAAATCTAACACTAGAATGTTTATGAGGTAAGTTTTGTGAGTCCTGCACAATAACCATCTCATCATCAAGAAATATTCTTAATTTTAATGATATTATGTTTTTCAATCAATTTAAATATTTTTATTAAATTTTTAATCTAATTAATTAAATCAAGTAATGATGTTATTTTTGTTATACAATATGGTTAGATAAGAATATGTTCATATTTTTATTTATTAAATTTAAATCATAATTATTAATTTAAAAATTAAATATTATTTTTATTAATAATTTTAAATTTATTACAGTAAAATAGACAATTCTAATTTCAAAATAAATATCCTGATCCGGTTGTTTACCACTTGACAGAAGTGCTGGAGCCGACCTGTTAACGCGTTTTTGTATGTTGTAGATTCCTGAGGTCGGAATGAGATTATTGTATGGGAGCCAATAGACATAAAGTCCACAAAAATTTCCATATACATTTTATACATATTTTAGTTATAATTTGCTATTTATTAAAATTATTTAAAAGATTTATATTTTAAGATAAACTTTTAAAGTAAAATATTATAATAAAAAAATAATAATATTGTTGTAATAAAATATATAATATTTTCTTTTATTTTTATTATTAATTATATTTTATTAAATAAAAATATCATTAATAAATTATTTTTATTATAATAAAAATTTATATTATAATAAAAATACTATTTTAATTAAAATAAGTAGAAATATGTATGTAAATTTAGGAGAAAATTAATTAAAATAATAAAATCCTTATTTTAAATTAATATATGTATGAATTAATTTTAACAAATATTGTTTTTATTATTATAAATATTAAATATTTGTATGTTGTGTGGATGGAGGAATTTTTTGATAACTGATATTCCACAGAGTCAATTGGTGGACTTTGTGGACCACGTCTACATATTTGATAACTAATCTGTCGTTGCAATGCCTAGATACATAGAGAAATCATTTATTGTTATGTGATATGATTTTTTATTTATTTAAGAAAATAGAATTTTATTAAACATAAAATGTATAATTTAGATAAAAATTATTAATTTAAATATATTAATGATTAAAATTATTAAATCAAAATTAAAAATACTTTTAAATTCATAAAAAAATTGAGTTTTTATATTTTATTTTATTATAAGATTTTTTATTCAACTATTTAATTGTTTCAACTAATATATTGATTGTTTTTCATAATAAAAAAAATAGTAATACCAAGTTGTATTCTTAATGATAATCAACACTATGAATTTAAATAAAAACTTAGATTTATAATAAAACACAAATTTTATGAACATAAAGTTTTTAATGACATGAGAACAACATCTATATACAAGGTAATTTTGCTTGCTACAATTGTGAGCATATGGGTCATATTAAGAAAGATTGTCTAATTTTTACATCTAATGAGAGTAAATTGTATAGACCAATATTAAATCAAGCAATCAATAAGTAAATACAAATTCAAAAACAAGTTGCATTTCAACCTAAATCTATTAGTAACAATAGTAAGGCTTAAGCTAGTGTACCAAAAAGAAATAAACAATGAGATCGTCCTAAGCCTCAAGTTAGGGCATTTGCTTTAAATCATTAAGATGCCTAGGTTACTCCTTATGTGATAATGTTATTTATCTTTGACCATAATGCACATGTTTTATTTGTGTCATGTACTTTTAGTATATATTTTAATATTGATTTGGATATATTAAAAAAACCTATAGTAGTAGTCACGTGGGAATCCATAATAGTAAGAAATGTATATAAAATAGTGTTGTCAAAATAGATTACCAAGAGTTATTAACTAATTTAATAATATTAAAAAAAACTTAGTTTGATGTTATTTTGGGAATGGGTTCACTAGCTTCTCATCATGACTCTATCAATTGTTTTTGAAAAGAGTTAGTGTTCATTCTTAAAAATCTTGCATTACTTTTGTTAGAAACATCATATTCTTCCTTCTTGCATGATTTCTACTTGCTAAGAAATTTCTTAAAAAAAGGTGTTCAAACTTCCTTGCTCATGTCATCGATACTTGTGTTAAAGAGATTTAATTAAAAGATATTCCCATTGTTTGAGATATTTTTGATATTTTTTTGAAGAACTTCATGGTTTACCACCAGAAAGGAAAATTGAGTTTTTTGTTGATTTGATTCCATGCACAAGTCCGATTTCTTAAGCCCCTTATAAAATGGTTTAAATAAAACTAAATGAGTAAAGAATCTAATTGCAAGAGTTGGTGGATAAGAGTTTTATTAAACCAAGTATGTCACCATGGGGTGTTCATGTCTTGTTTGTGAAAAATAAAGATAGTACTTTTAGGTTGTGTATTGACTATAGACAACTAAATAAGACCACTATACATAACAAGTATCATATCCCTCATATTGATGATCTATTTGACCAGCTACAAGGTGCAATAATGTTCTCAAAAACTTATAGTCTAGTTACCACAAATTGAAAATTAAAGAATCTAACATTTTAAAAACTGCATTTTGAACTCGTTATGATCATTACGAATTTTGATTTAACTAATGCTCTAGCCATCTTTATGGATCTCATGAATCGAAACTTTCATTCTTTTTTGGATAGATTTGTTATTGTCTTCATTGATGATATTTTCATCTATTCTCAAAATAAAATAAAAAGAGCATGGAGATAATCTCAGTCTTATGTTGCAAACGCTAAAAGAGAAACATTTATATGCCAAGTACAAGTGCCAATTTTGGTTGGTTCAAGTAATATCTTTGAAGTATGCCATATCAGGAAATGGATCTTTGTTAACCCTCAAAAGATAGAGGTTGTGGTTAACTAGAAAAGACCTTCCAAATTTGACTAAGGTGCAAATTTTCTTGGGATTAACTGGATACTATTATCAATTTTTTGAGGAAAACATATAAAATTTGAGTGGAATGATGAATGTGAAAGGATTTTTCAAGAATTGAAAGATAGATTAACCTTTGCTCCAATACTTACTTTTCCTTTAGGTAATAATGGATTCATAACATTTAGTGATGCCTTTCATCAAAGATTAAAAATTGAACGGAAATTATTGGGTCTTATTAGAGAGAATTCCTTTCATCGTATATGATTTATTGATAACAAAAAATTAGGTTTGGCATGGTAAAAATACAAAGATGATAAGGAATTCTTGTTTTCAATTGTCAATGTGTGTCACAAATGTGGGCATTTATAGACATGTGTACAAAAATCATGGGCCTAGAAACCCCCACACTGCATATCTGGGTGCAGTTGCCAAGGCATGTCATTGTACACATATGCCCAATATCATCAAGGCACATATGTCACTCACATGTCTAACATCGTAAGCATAATCACATAAAAACATGAAATTTTGACGAGATTTTTTTTGCATAAATATTTAGAAAAATATGATCCATTATTATATAAAGTTTTCATAATTTTATGTATACGGGAAATATTTTTTTATTTTTGAAGTTGAATTCTTCGAAAAATCATAAAAAATTGAAAATTGAACGAAAATTATTGGGTCTTTTTGGAGAGAATTCTTTTCATCATCTATGTTTTATTGATCACAAAATATTAGGTTTGGCACAGTAAAAATATGAAGATGACAATGAATATTTGTTTTCAAGTGCCACGAATATGGGTATTGACATGCATCATCTCACTTGAACCCTTCTCAAAAGATCAAGGTTGGTCGGCAGTGCAAACCACAAAGGGATCCTACCAGTTAGATTCCTTATGCCTTATAGGTTTACTGGCTCATTAACTCGCACACTTGTCATACTCTTTTTAAAGTCATTTTTCATCTTTCCCTCGCGGTACTTATTTGCTATCGATCTCTCACACGTATTTAGCCTTTGACAAAATTTATTGCTTGATTTGGGCTCATTCCTAAACAACCTGACTCATCGATAGTGCCCCATGGTGCGACAAGGTATAAGCACAACTAGGCTCTCACCTTCTCTGGTGCCCTTTTCTAAGGGACTTGAGCCCGATCCGTCGCTGATGAAGCATCTTCATACTATAATTCAAACACTGAGGGTATTCGATTCTTAACCTGGGTTATTCTCGGTTCGCTTGTCGTTACTAGGGGAATCTTTGTAAATTTCTTTTCCTTCACTTATTGATATGCTTAAACTCAACGGATAGCCCCACCTGACCTGAGGTGGCATCAAGAGGCATCAGATTGAATGCGTTGGGTCCTTACATCACCAATAACTTTTACATATGATGGGGCATCGAAGGTTTGACAACTATCATTGTTGCGGCACAAATCACCAATGACTAAATTTTGGGCCAATCATAAGAAAAAGCTCACGGGAAGCCAATATGTGCATTCACAACCAACGTAGCCTTGAAGGAAAGTGATGTTGGGAGGGCAACGATGTGTGATTCCCAGGCAGACGTGCCCTTATCCTAATGGCTTCGGGTGCAACTTGCGTTCAAAGACTCAATGGTTCATAAGATTCTGCAATTCACACCAAGTATCGCATTTTGCTACATTTTTCATCAATGAGAGAGCTGAGATATCCATTGTCGAGATTCATTTCTTACATACCAAAGACAACATAACCCTCACAAGGACAATATGTCGGGGCTAATGAGAGCATGCTCATTCGTTTGAGTTCCTTGGTGCAATCTACACCGAGGTTAGTTTTTTTTTGCCAAAGGAATATCATCATGCTTACCACTTGCACAGAGCAAAGGTGTAAGCCAAAACAACATTCGAACTAGAAATGGATAATAATCATAGCCAAGAGGCTAGATCATCCCATATTTTTAAACTTGTTTGTGGGTCTTTTTATGTGGTAGGTTTCAAAAATGATCCTTCTGTAGGTTCACCTATGAAAACCTTGTTATGACTTATCTTTCCTCTAAATGATAAGGTTTAATGGACTTCTCACGACGTCACAGGAAGTGAACTACCTAATTCTCCACGATCTAAACAATTCAATGGGTCATTCAAACAGTAAAAGCAACGGGCAATGTGTAAAAAGGGCATAGACGTAGTTAACATGAATTGATGACTCGCACTTAAGAGGAATTCCTCGTTGAAGACCAATAATTGCAATGATCTATCCCTATCATGATGAAATTTTAAAGATTACTTGGGCCTATTGGCTAAAGCTATAAACTCATTGAATACATTAGTATAGCACGTGTGTGGCGTAGAACATCTAAGTGTATCAAAGACATGTTATTTCCTTAAACTTCCTTGGCTTAAAAGGCCATAATCCTTCTAAGAAGTTAGTCATTAAGTGAACCTCTGTATAGTTATTTAGTAGGCTGATGTCTCATTTATTTAACAAAATTAACTAAAAAAATCGTACTACCAACTAAGAATGGTTATGCACTACCACCCATAGAATCAATAAAGAGCTATTAGTCTTTCAATCCTTACTATATGTCAACCTGATATGTTTCCCCATGTTGATTCAAATTAAGTCATAGGATCCACTCTTGGTGGTGCCCTTCTATCAATTCTTTTAAGTTTTAACCTTACGACCATACTCCCCTAAGAACCCAAAAGCTATGATTTCTCCTAAGGTGTCGGTGGAGTCCTATAAGCAACATCGGTTGATCCCTAGTCGACATCGTTTATGGTTGAAACTAGGACGGTATCTAATGTGCCCAAAAATCTTAGTAAGGTCTTTGTACATTACCATTGTTCAAGCTATTTCCATCATTGTTCAATTTTTTTTGTTCAGATACTCCATTTTGTTGAAGGCTTTTATTGATTGTAGGCTTCAATAAGAGTCTTTTGTGACACTACTTTGGTTGGACACTCAGTAAGAAGATACATTAGTGTGTATACAGTTTATGCTTAAAAGGTCTTAGTAAGGCCTTTGTCTATTAGCATTGTTTGAGCCATTTTCATCATTGTTATATTTTTTTGTTCAGATATTCCATTTTGTTATGTCACGTCTATAGCATGAGTTTATGCTCGACTCCTTCATCATCACAAAACTTGTTAAATACGTTGTAGAAGTATTTTTTCCACGATTTCTTCTTATAATCTTCAAGCGGTGATCACTTGGTTTCTCAAAAAATTTCTTAAACTTCTTATATGTATTGACATATTTTGATTTTCTAAGTAAAACTCTTAAATCTCATTCGAAGTAATTATATTTCGCGTGAATAATTTTTGAGTAAAATAAATTCTCAATTAAAGAGCATATGATAATTACATTTTATCATAGTATAGTAAAAAAAAATCATAATTAATTGTGAAACAATCGTACAAACCATACCAAAAAAGAATGATAATTACATTTGGGCACTTTAACTTCCATGCCTTGAACTGTACCAAAGAAGAATAATGCATGGCTTACTCAAAATAGAAGGCAAAAAAGACATCTATAAATGTTGTCTACAAGACAAGTAACATTTGTAAATGTTTTTAATAAACAAGGCATGAATAACAGAGAAACCATTAGAGCTTGTCCATATAGATGTTTGTGGCCTAATGCGTACTCCATCTCACAACCAAATAACTATTCCATTCTATTTATTAATGATTATACTATAATGGTATGAGTGTATTTTTTACGAGAAAGATCAGAAGTCTTCAATGGATTTCTTGAAGAAGAAATATATATGGAGCAACTTGAAGGGTTCATGGTGTGAGGATAAGAAGGAAAAGTCCTCAAGCTAAAAGAACATTATATAGATCAAAGCAAGCTCCTAGAGCCTAATATATTAGAATTGATAATAGTTTTTTTATACAACAAGGCTTAGGAGGAGAAAAAGTAAAACAATATTGTACATCAAGAACTAAGGTACAAATGCACTCATTGTTTCTTGATATGTAGGTGATCTTATCTACACAGGTGATGGTGAAACAATGATCAAAGAGTTTAAGGAAACAATAATGAAGACATTGCAAATGAAAGATTTAGGGATGATACAACACTTCCTTGGATATGAAGTTAGACAAAGTGATGATGAGATTTTCATCTTATAAAAGAAATATATAAAGAGTCACATCAAGATTTTTAAAATGAGTGGATACAATATTGTTAAACTTTGCTTGATAATCGTAAATTTTTAAGAAAATAAGATAGCTCACCAAAAATAGATACCTTATAATTTTAAAGTCTTATTAGAAGTCTTTTATATATGGTGGCAACAAGGCTAGACATAATGTATACCACATACCTACTATCAATATTCATGCAATGTCCTACTCAAATTTACTATGGAGAAACAAAGCGGATACTTAGGTATCTATGAGGAATAAAGAACTATGGAATATGGTACAAGCCATTACCAATTTCAAGGCTAGTTAGATACACTAACAGTGGTTGGACATGATCTATTAATGATATGAGAAGTACATCTGGCTATGCATTCACCACGGGATTATGGATATCCTCTTAGTCGTAAAAGAAAAAATCCACAATAGTGTAATCATCACTTGAAGAAGAGTACATTACACGGACTCTCATTACAAGTCAAGTAAAATGGTTGAAGTAAATTTTTGAATACATAGAAGAGTCACAAAAAAATCTACGTAAACATATTGTGATAATAAGTCAAATACAGAATGACAAAAAATCTCGTGTTCCACAATAGAACAAAACACATAAGTATAAGGTATCCCTTCATCATAGAAATAGAAACCAATAAAGAAATGGAATTCAAGTACTATACGTTAGAAGATCAAAAGGGTGATATCAATGAGGAATATTCCTTTCTTAGTCTTCTCATATAGTTTACACCTCTTTGATTTTGGAACATGAGCATAGCATATGTCTAGCTAATTTATTAATCTAGAAATCTTATAAACCCAATTTTTTATATTTAATGATGTAATATTTTATCTCAATTGTGATTTCAATTCAATTATAATATTTAATCTAATTTTATGCTATTAATTAATCTATAGAGACAATTAAATTAAGCAAATTATTTAATTATTTGTGTTGAATAAATAACATGCATAATTTTTAAGAAGAGATGTATAATTATTATGTGTGTGGTTTATGATTGATGAAATTAATGAGTAGTATGCAATCTACTTGACACTAGAGTATGATTAAGTTAATTATTATATGGTGTATAGTTTACTTGAGAGATAAATATATTATATATTAAATTTAATTGATCATATAATTGTTTGGTAATTATTTTTGGGAAAATATTAGCTATTCACATGCTTGAGAAATTAGGGGAATTAAGATTTCTAAGTCATTTTCTCATATCTCTTTGTAGTTGTTGAGTTTTGTAATTTAAAATTAGTTGTCATTTATTTTTCAGATTTTATAATTTGCTATTGTTCAAATAGTATTCGTATCAAGACCTCTTGTATCTTTAAGTATATCTTCATAAAATCTCTTGATATGTCTTTTTTTTATGAAAATAAAAAACTGAATATCATATCTTTGATGAGGCATGAAATGGTTGTCATCTCTACTAAAACCCTAAACCCTAAAGGCTAAACCTTAAACCCAAAACCCAAAACCTCAATCCCTAAACCCAAAATCAAAACCCAAAACCCAAGACCCTAAAACCTAAAGCCTAACCCTTAAACCATAAATTATTCAAGTTGATTTCATGAGTGTATTGGATAACATCATATGCAAAACACACACACACAAATCAATTCACTACAGACCTTGCATATCCTTTTATTAATGTAATGTTGATTAATGGATATGTAAACCTCATTATCTTATAATTGTACAATATTTGAGGTGGGAAATTTCTTCTTAACATGCACGTATTAATATATATGTGTTTATGAACATGCTTCCGATACCATTTAGCTTGATAGACTTGACTTTGATTAATGACAACTAAAGAGTTAAGTTTAGGGGTATGATAATTCTATGAAAGTAGAGTTATTTAGTCACTTTTAAACTACATTTATGTTTAATTAAGTCAATGTAGTCAGAATGATGGAAAATAGGGTGAAAAAAAGTCAAAAATGAAAAAAAATCAACACTATGCCACGATGGGAATTTTTGTGTGTCACAATGTGCTTTATTTTGGCACTACGGTGCGTGATCTATGGTTGGACATTATTATGTGATCGAAAGAGACCATGTCGCGATGCACAAAAAAAGTGCACTGTAACGTACCTTCCAAATTGGGAAAAAATCTTATTCCTAATCAAACACTGATTCTTAACTTTAATCTTCAACCCTTGAATCATTTGATGAGATGATCTAATGGTTCATTTTGTGTCATTTTTTTCTTTAAATAAATGTCATTCTTGCATAAATAAAACACACAATTAAGAATAAAAAACCCTAACAGTTGTCAAGAAGAGAAAAAAGTTCAAAAAAAGATTTAAAAAGACACAATTTTATAAAGGATTTAAGAGAAGATTAGTGCTACAAATCTAAAAATTGAGTATATCTCTTATTCTTCTCATATTTGTTTTTATCTATTTTTATATTTTTCTTCATAAAATATTTGAATTTTATGAACATAATTATGTCTAACTAATTTATTAATCTAGGGATCTTATAAACCCAATTTTTTACATTTAATAATCTAATATTTTACCCTAATTATGATTTCAATTCAATTATATTATTTAATCTAATTTTTATGTTATTAATTGTTTGTCTAGTAACTATCCATAGAGTCAATTAAATAGATTTAATTTTAATAAAAGGATAAGTACAAAATATGATATTTGATATTAGAAAAACGAAGATAATTTATACTAATTGCATTCTTGTTATAATTAAGAAATGTTAATTATCTCCTTGTTAACATATTTGAAGTAAGTTTCTATTTTAAATTAGAACTCTTTTAAATAAAAATATTTTCATATTATAAATCAATTTCTTTTAAAAATAATACAAATTGAGATGAGAGATAATTAATATATTTTAGAAATAAAATATAGTTTTTTTTAATTTTTAAGTGAATTTTAATTTTATAATATAAAAAATTATATTTCTTAAAAATTTAAACTAGATTGATATTATTATATCTTATACTTATCAAGATAAACAATTTACCTGAAAAGATAAAATTGAATCCATTTAAAATCTCATAATCAAATCAATGGACTTTATCTGTTTGTTGCAAAATTTTCTCCATGAATCGGTACTTCCCCTCCGAAATTTGAGATAGCAACATACCATTTCCTTTTTATATTCTTTATAATTTCTGATCTAGTGCTACGTACATTCTCTGAATTCAGAAAATGGAGAGGAGAAGAGTTGTAAACTTATTCATATTGCTTCTGTTCTTTAGTTGTTGGAATACGATGGTAGTCACACAACATTTAAAGTATAAAGATCCGAAGCAACCATTGAATGTGCGGATAAGGGACCTACTCAGTCGAATGACTTTGGAGGAAAAAATTGGCCAAATGGTACAAATTGACCGCAGTGTTGCATCCGCTGAGGTCATGAAAAAGTATTTCATAGGTGAATTTGTTCATTCATCCCATTCTCCTCTTTGAAACGAACAATATATTTGCTTCTGTTGTAATCTTAAAGCTCAAAACTTCATTTTTGAGCAGGAAGTATATTAAGTGCAGGAGGGAGCGTCCCGGCTCGTAACGCATCTGCAGAGACTTGGATTAGAATGGTGAATGGATTTCAAAATGGTTCTTTATCGACCCGTCTTGGAATTCCTATGATTTATGGCATTGATGCAGTTCATGGCCACAATAATGTGTATAAGTCTACAATCTTTCCTCACAATGTTGGACTTGGTGCTACCAGGTAAGCACATATAATCCCTTCAAACCAATATTTATTTAATATTTTTATTTTTAATTATATATTTATTTATATACATTTTTTGGGAATCAAGGGATCTACTTAACTTTTATTCATAGTTAAAAAAAATAAAAGAAAAGGGATCTACTTACTAGACCAGGAAGAAATAATGAGTGCAAGGTTGTTAAATTTCATTTTTCTAAAAATGTCTTCTCTCACAATAATCAGATATTAAAAATAAAAAATTTAAAAAAAAATCTTAAGTAAGATGCTTTATAAAAGCATCTGCATACTCCATGAATCATACTTTACTGATAATGAAATGTCTTGTGAACAGTAAACTCTTGATCAACATTTTCTCTTATTAATCAGGGATCCTGAACTTGTGAAGAAAATTGGAGTTGCAACTGCACTTGAAGTTAGAGCTACTGGTATTCAATATGTTTTTGCGCCTTGTATAGCTGTAAGTGTTCGAAACCTAAAAGGTTAATATATAGCATAAAGAGTGAGAGTCAATATATATATATATAATTTTAAAGTTTTAATTGCTCTGCATTAATTTTCTTCTCAGGTTTGTAGAGACCCAAGATGGGGACGCTGTTATGAAAGTTACAGTGATGATCCCAAGATTGTTCAAGCTATGACTGAGATCATACCTGGTTTACAAGGAGAAATACCTACCAACTCCCGTAAGGGTGTCCCTTTCGTTGCTGGAAAGTAAGCCAAGTTTAGTAAATATATGACTTTGGGGTTAACCTTTTTTATTAATTTTAATTAAACTAATGCTTGCTATTCTTGAATGCATTTATGCGTGAGTATAGTAAAAAGGTTGCTGCTTGTGCTAAGCACTTTGTGGGTGATGGTGGAACAACCAAAGGCATTAATGAGAACAACACCGTGACAAGCTTCCATGAATTGATGAGCATTCACATGGAAGGTTATGACTACTCCATTATCAAGGGTGTTGCAACAGTTATGGTGTCATACTCAAGCTGGAATGGAAAGAAGATGCATGCTAACCGTGATCTTATTACTGGTGTCCTTAAAAACAAACTTCGATTCAAGGTAAAATTAATTGGTCTCTTTAGTTCCACTATTTTATTTCTCTTTTTGAATGTTAATTATTTCAACTGTTTCCATCTTTATAATTAACTTGAATTAATTATATATGGAATCAAATATACGTGGAATATTCCAAATTTTACATTCCAATTATATGAATTGTTTCAGGGTTTTGTGATCTCAGATTGGCAAGGTATTGACAGGATAACCTCTCCAGCTGGTGCTAATTACTCGTATTCTATTGAAGTTGGAGTTGGTGCTGGCATTGACATGGTAAGTATAAATTAAATTTGATGTTTCTTTCTTAATTCCTATAACATAATTTGTACGAAATTTGATCCTGACTTGTTTACTGCTAGAAATTAATTAATTAATAATGGGCTCTTTTTAGGTCATGGTTTCATACAACTACGCAGAATTCATCGATGATCTATCCTTTCAAGTGAAAAACAAGGTTATTCCCATGAGCAGAATCAATGATGCAGTCAAGAGAATATTGCGAGTCAAGTTTGTCATGGATCTATTTGAGAAACCTTTGGCTGATACTAGCTTGATAAACCAACTAGGCAGCCAGGTAAATGTTTAAATTTTAATTAGAGCATCTCAATGTTTTATACTAGCTAGTAGCCAACTGTTTTTTGCAAACAGGAGCATCGAGAGTTGGCTAGGGAAGCTGTGAGGAAATCACTTGTGTTGTTGAAGAATGGTGAATCTGCTGACGAACCGTTTTTACCTCTTCCTAAGAAGGCTTCAAAAATTTTAGTTGCTGGAAGTCACGCTGATAACTTAGGTTACCAATGTGGTGGATGGACCATTGAGTGGCAGGGTGTAAGTGGCAACAATATTACCCAAGGTAATTTTTTTCTTCTTCTTCTTTTGGAGTGCTAATCATTCTGTAACAATTAGTAAATATTTACTAACATATCTTAATTTACATAGGTACGACAATCCTAGAAGCCATTAAAGATACTGTTGATTCAGAAACACAAGTTGTCTACAAGGAGAATCCTGATGCTGAGTTTTTAAAGTCCAACAAGTTTTCTTATGCAATCGTTGTAATAGGAGAGTATCCATATGCAGAGACAGCCGGTGATAATTTGAACCTAACAATACCTGAACCTGGCCTAACCACTCTGCACAATGTGTGTGGTTGGGTAAAATGTGTAGTTGTCCTTATTTCGGGTCGTCCTCTTCTTGTTCAACCATATCTTCAGTCAATGGATTCTCTTGTTGCTGCATGGCTTCCTGGAACTGAGGGACAAGGTGTTGCTGATATTTTATTTGGTGACTATGGATTTACCGGGAAACTTCCACGCACTTGGTTCAAAACTGTTGATCAGCTTCCTATGAATGTTGGAGATTCACATTATGATCCTCTTTTCCCCTTTGGATTTGGTCTTTCTACTCAATCTACCAAGGCCAACTAGGAAAAAAAAACATTATTTTAGTAGCACGTCTGTTATATTTTGCTGTGTTCACTTTAATGCAAATATGACGGTCAATAATTATTTTAGATATAACTTAGATAAGATATTGTTTTCTTATTATTTTTCCTTGAAAGAGTGATAATATTATATTTTTTATGTTTTCTTTCTTTTGAAAGAGTTATGTTAATGTTGTTAGTGTTAAATAGAAAAAATATTATTTTCATAGATGTAATTATGTTTTTTGAATATGAGAACGTAAAGTTATTTAAATTGAATAATATTTTTTTAGTAACTTACCTCAATAAGATTGGATAATATTAAATAGTTAAGTATTTGGTTTTTATTATTTAGTATTGATTAGGTAGTTACTCAAAGGAGGACAAGTGAAAATACTTTGAAGTAAAGGCAACTCAATATTATTTCAAAATAACTTGTATTGAATTAATTTCTCAACTTCATTTACATGGATATTTGTAGATGAACAAGTAGATATTACACAATTCAACCTATTTGCTTTTTAATTAATAATTCTATATAGACTTGGTCACAAGTAAATCTTGTGTACAATTCTAAAATCATTAATTAAAAATCAAGTAGTCGAATTTTTGTAAAACCTTCTTGCTCAACTATAAATACTCATGTAAGTAAAGTTGAGAAATCAATTCAATAAAAGCTATTTTAAAATTATCTTGTCTCATCTTTACTTCAAAGTCTTTTCACTTGTCTTTAAGCAACTACCTACTTAATATCAAATCATAAAAACTAAATACCCAAGTTAGAGAATACTACTCAATTTAAGTAACTTTACATTCCCATATTTTAAAAACCATCAGTGGTATCAAAGCCTAGTTTGTTCTTTATTAGGTATCAAGTTATTATTCTCATATAACATAATGATAAAAAATATTATCTACTCAAGTGTTCCTATGCCAATTTTATGTGGAGAAAATTATGATTTTTAGGTTGTTAAAATGAGAATGTTTTTTGTTCTCGTGGTTTTTGGACTATTGTCAATGAGAGATATACTATCCCAAATGACACTACCATAAATGTGGCCCAAAATAAATATTTGAAGGAGAAAGAGCAATATGATTCTCGAGTCTTATTCACCCTACAACAAGCTATGATCGATGAAATAGTTTCAAGAATTAGGAAACTTATACTACATCTAAAGAAGCTTGGAATACACTACAAGATGAGTTTCAAGAAAATGAAAAGATACGTGCTATCAAACTACAATCTCTAAGAAAATATTTTGAAAATATTAAAATAAAAGAAAATGAGATCACAAAAGATTATTATTTAAGGATAAAAGAAATGGTAAATCGATTGAGAGTCAATGGTAAAATATATATGAAAAAAAGGTTGTTAAAAAATCCTCATAAGTTGTATTGAAAAATACTATTAGGAGAAAATAAAAGATCTAACAACCTTAATGGCTGTCAAATTAATGGACTCTATAGAAGAATATAAATAATGCCGAAGTAGACATAATGAGGACTCAATAGAGAGTGTTTTTCTATCTAAATTTAATATGCGATTTTAAAAATCAAAAGAATGTGAAAAAAAAAATTCAAGAAAATTCTAAAAATAGAAAAGACTAAGAAAAATAAGGACCAAATAAACCTCCTTGTGGCATTTGCAAAAGAAAATGTCACTTGATAAAAGATCATTGGTTCAAAGAAAAATTAAAATGTCAATACTACAAGAAAAATGGGTATAAAGAAAAAGCTTGTAGACTTAAAACAAATTAGCAAACTAACTTCACAGAAGAAAAAGATTGTGAAAATCATCTTTTCTATACTAGTCAAGTTTTTGAAGAAGAAAAGAAGACATATAGTATCTAGACATGGTTGCAATAACAAACATGACGAAAGATAAAAACATCTTCTCTGATCTTGATAAAATCACAACAAAAGTTAAGATTGTAAATGGAGAATGTATCAAGGCCACATGGAGAGGCACACTTGGTATCCAAACAAGGAAAGGAAAAAAAGTACATAAATGATATACTGTTAGTTCTTTCCATAAACCAAAAATTATTGAGCATGGGTCAAATGATTGAGAGATGATATTTTCTTCACTTCGAAGAAGACTCATGCACAATCTATGACAAGAAAGATAAAAGGTTTTCGATAGCAAGATTAAAAACAAGAGAAAATCGATGATTTTCATTAAATAGAGGTACACAACTAAGGCAGCCATTAAGGTACATGTGTATGACTCATGGCTATAGTACAAAATATTTGGGAACTTAAACTTCCACCCCTTGAAGACACTGTTCCAAAAAAGAATGATGTGTGACTTACCAATAATAGAAGGCAAACAAGGCATCTGTGAAGGTTGTCTACAAAGCAAGCAACATCTACAATTTTTTCCAATAGGTAAGACATGAAGAGAAAAGAAACCAATAGAGCTTTTCTATATAGATGTTTGTGACCCAATGCGCATTCCATGTCGCAAACAAAATAGGTACTTCATTCTATTTATTGATGATTATACTAGAATGACATGAGTATATTTTCTACGAGAAATATTAGAAGTCTTCAATGGATTACTTGAAGAAGAAATTTATGCAGAGGAAACTCAAGGATTCGTGGTGCAAGGAAAAGAAGGCAAAGTCCTCAAGATAAAGAAAGCTTTATAAGCTCCTAGAGCCTGGTTTAGAAAAATTGACATTCATGTTATATAACAAGGTTTTAAGAGGAGCAAAAGCAAACCAATATTGTACATCAAGAACCAATTTATAAAATTCACTCATCTATATATAGATGATCTTATCTACATAGGTGAAAGTGAAACAATGATCAAAGATTTCAAGGAAGAAATAATGAAGACATTCGAGATGACTGATTTGGGGATAATTCACTACTTTCTTGGAATTTAAGTTAGACAAAGTGATGATGACATTTTCATCTTATAGAAGAAATATATAAAGAGTCTCCTCAAGAAGTTTAAAATTATTGGATACAAGATTGTTACAACTTTTCTCAATAATAGCAAAGTCACTTAAGAAAAAAAGATAGCTCATAAAAAATAGATAACTTGATATTTTAAAGTCTCATTGGAAGTCTTTTATATTTGATGGAAACAAGGCGAATATAATGTATACCACAAGCCTACTATCAAGATTCATGAAATGTCCTACTCAAATTCATTATGGAAGAGTCACAAGAAGAAGCCACAGAAATATATTATGATAGTAAGTCAACTATAGCAATGACATTGTGTTCCACTGCTAAACAAAACATATAAGTATAAGTATCACTTCATTCGAGAAGTAGAAACCAATAAAGAAATTGAACTCAAGTATTGTAAGTTAGAGGATAAAAAAGATGACATTAATGAGGAATCAAAGGATTAAAAAATATGAAATTAATGAAGAATATTCCTTTCTTAGTCTTCTCATCTAGTTTATTCCTCTTTGCTTTTGGAATATGAGCATAGCATATGAAATTGAAGACTTTAAGATGTTTTTTTGAAGGCTTTTGTTGACTCCATGCTTCAATAAGAGTCTTCTTTGGCACTACTTTGGTTGGACACGTATTGAGAAGATACATTGTTGTGTATACAATATCTACCCAAAAACTCTTAGTAAGGTCTTTGTCCATTATCATTGTTCAAGCTATCTCCTTCATTGTTCTATTTTTTTTTTTGTTCACATACTCCATTTTTTTGAAGGCTTTTGTTGACTGTAGGTTTCAATAAGAGTCTTTTGTGACACTACTTTGGTTGGACACTTAGTGAGAAGATACACTGTTGTGTATACAGTTTATGTTCAAAAGGTCTTAGTAAGGCCTTTGTCTATTAGCATTGTTTGAGTCATTTTCATCATTCTTATATTTTTTGTTCAAATATTCCATTTTGTTATGCCACGTCTATAGCATGAGTTGATGCTTGACTCCTTCATCATCACAAAACTTGTTAAATACATTGTAGGAGTATTTTTTTTCCATGATTTCTTCTTATAATCTTCAAGCGGTGATCACTTGGTTTCTCAAAAAAATTCTTAAACTTCTTATATGTATTGACATATTTTGATTTTCTAAGTAAAACTCTTAAATCTCATTCGAAGTAATTATATTTCGCGTGAATAATTTTTGAGTAAAATGAATTCTCAATTAAAGAGCATATGATAATTACATTTTATCATTGTATAATAAAAACAAATTCATAATTAATTGTGAAACACTCGTACAAACCATACCAAAAAAGAATGATAATTACATTTGGGCATTTTAAATTTCACACCTTTAAGGCACTGCACCAAAAAATGATGCGTGACTTATCGATAATAAAAGGAAAAGAAGGAATTTATGAATACTGTTTACAAAACAAGCAACATCTGTAAACCTTTCTAATAGACAAGGCATGAAGAACAAAGAAACCATTAGAGCTTGTCCATATAGATGTTTGTGGCCTAATGCGTACTCCATCTCACAACCAAATAACTATTCCATTCTATTTATTAATGATTATACTATAATGGTATGAGTGTATTTTTTACGAGAAAGATCAGAAGTCTTCAATGGATTTCTTGAAGAAGAAATATATATGGAGCAACTTGAAGGGTTCATGGTGTGAGGATAAGAAGGAAAAGTCCTTAAGCTAAAAAAGCATTATATAGATCAAAGCAAGCTCCTAGAGCCTGATATATTAGAATTGATAATAGTTGTTTTATACAACAAGGCTTAGGAGGAGAAAAAGTAAAACAATATTGTACATCAAGAATTAAGGTACAAATGCACTCATTGTTTCTTGATATGTAGGTGATCTTATCTACACAGGTGATGGTGAAACAATGATCAAAGAGTTTAAGGAAACAATAATGAAGACATTGCAAATGAAAGATTTAGGGATGATACAACACTTCCTTGGATATGAAGTTAGACAAAGTGATGATGAGATTTTCATCTTATAGAAGAAATATATAAAAAGTCTCATCAAGAAGTTTAAAATGAGTGGATACAATATTGTTAAACTTTGCTTGATAATCGTAATTTTTTAAGAAAAGAAGATAGCTCACCAAAAATAGATAGCTTATAATTTTGAAGTCTTATTAGAAGTTTTTTATATATGATGGCAACAAGGCCAGACATAATGTATACCACATACCTACTATCAAGATTCATGCAATGTCTTACTCAAATTCACTATGGATAAACAAAGCGGATACTTAGGTATCTATGAGGAATAAAGAACTATGGAATATGGTACAAGCCATTACCAATTTCAAGGCTAGTTAGATACACTAACAGTGGTTGGACATGATCTATTAATGATATGAGAAGTACATCTGGCTATGCATTCACCTGGGATTATGGATATCCTCTTAGTCGTAAAAGAAAAAAGTCACAATAGTGTAATGATCACTTGAAGAAGAGTATATTACATGGACTCTCATTACAAGTCAAGTAAAATGGTTGAAGTAAATTTTTGAAGACGTGGAAGAGTCATAAGAAAAAGATACATAAATGTGTTATGATAATAAGTCAACTGTAGAATGACAAAAAATCTCGTGTTCTACAATAGAACAAAACACATAAATATAAAGTATTCCTTCATCATAGAAGTAGAAGCCAATAAAGAAATGGAATTCAAGTACTATACGTTAAAGGATTAAAAGGATGATATCAATGAGGAATATTCCTTTCTTAGTCTTCTCATCTAGTTTACTCCTCTTTGATTTTGGAACATAGCATATCATATGCAACTGAAGACTATTGAAAACTTTAAGATGTTTTGTTAACTCCAGGCTTCACTTTGGCACTACTTTGGTTGGATATATATTGAGAATATACACTACTATATATATAGTTTCTGCCAAAAAAGTCTTAGTAAAGACTTTGTCCATTACTATTGTTCAAGCTATCTCCGTCATTGTTCTATTTTTTCATTCAAATACTCCATTTTATTGTGTCATATATCCAACATTAAGTTGGTGCTTGACTCCTTCATCTTCACAAAACTTGTTGAATAAGTTATAGGTGTATTCTTTTTCCACTAATGCATCTAATAGTCTTAAAGTGATAACCACTTTATTTCTCTACAAATTTCTTAAACTTGTTATATGTATCGATATATTTTTATTTTATACGTAAAACTCTTAAATATTATTCAAAATAATTCTATTTTCCGTCAACAGTTTTTAGAATAAAATAAACTCTCAATTAAAAGACATATGATAATTACACTTATCATTGCATATCAAAAAAATAATCATCTTCCTAATTAATTGTGAAACATATATATATATATATATACCGTAGTTTAATACATATATGATAAAATAAATAAAATCTCAAAAAGATTATTGATAAAACTTTACCTGAACTTGTAATTTAAATGTATATTTGAGCTTATCATAGTTTGATACATATGTGATAAAATAAGTGATATCTCAAAAAGAATATTGATAAAACTTTATCAATACTTGTAATTTGAAAGCATATTTGAGCTTATCATAATCTTTTCAAGTAAGTAACAAAATCTTTATTTTTTTTAAGCAAACACTAATATATATGTTTATTAATTAACAATTACTTTATATAAAACATGTGTTATATTAAAATATTAAAAATAACTAAGATATGTAAAATTATTCTAAACTCTTCAATAAAAATTATTTAAACAAAAATTGAAGAACTTACATGACATAACAAAACTACTAAAACTTAAAACTTTTAAAAAATGTTAAATAATAATTATAATAAAATTAAATATTTAATATTGATTTAATCTTTCATGACCTTATGTTTATTTTGGATTTTTTTTTAACTTTTTATTACAAGTTGAAGGATTTCTTGAAACATTACAATAACTTTTTTACAATGGTTATGATTTTTCAAGCACATTTTAGTACTTAAATTTTTTTCCAGCTGATGAGAATAGAACATCCTCGTATTTTCTAACACTATATTAATATTTTAGCATAAGCACTATATGTTAGTCACACATTGTGAATAAACAATTTTTGCCTTTTCTAATAATAATATCAGGTGATGATATGTAATTTTTTTTTATTATAATAATAAAAATATTTAATTTTTTTATTTAATCTTTATAATTAATTATACTTTATAAAGTTATTACCCTAATAAAAATATTCAAACAGAAAATTAGACTAGATAATATTTATAATCATAAAAAAATATTTAAATAAAATATTATACTAGATAATGTTTTTAAATGACCATAATAATATTTTTTTACCGTAAGTAGCTCTGGTTCGTAAGTATAATTTGTACTAGCACTATATGTCTACATAATTAATAATTTGTAACTATTAACTAGTATCTAGAAAAGCGTAAAGGGATAAATTTTCTTTTCCATATATATACAATAAAATATAAAAGCTAAAAAAATTTAAGTAGTATTTGTGTAATTGCATAAATATTAATACATGTTAGAAGACTAAATCTAAAATAAAAAAATAATTCATCATACAATGATTTTTAAAAATAATTTGGCCAAACACCTTGTGAAATGTTTTTTTTCAAAATAATTCTTAAAATAGCTCAATGTTTTATAAAATTATAGAAATGGTTTTGATAAAAAAAACCTTGTGATATACTAATACTTATATAACACTTAACTAATGAAGAGATGAGCTATGGAAGTCATTTAGATTATGAATTTTATGTTATTTAGTTTCTCAAATTCTAAAATGTGTATAGTCTTTATTTTTGAAAAAAAATGATCAATTAAAGATAAATAATATTTTTTTAATATTTTTTTTATAAAAATATATTTTTTAATATCAAGTTATTAAAATACAATAAAATATAAGTCATAGGTAAAAATGAGATTGAATATGAAATTATTTAAGAAAAAATCAATAACTATAATATTTTAAAATAAAATTATTCAAATATATAATTTTATTTTTAAAAATAAAAATAAAAATCAATAAAATATTAAAATAAAATATTGATAATAATCAAATATTAAAACGATTATTTTATGATTTTTTTTATATTAGCTATCATATTTATACAAGGTTCACCAAATTGATGTCGAGAAGAACAAAACACATGGAAATATCACTTGAACATAAAAGCATAACAATAACTTATAAATAGGACAATAACAAACAACAAGGATGAAAAACAACCACAACACTCATCTGAAAACATACATTTGACACACATCTCTCCTCTTAAATGCATGCATGACAGGTAATAAAAATGTTATGCATATAACTATCCATACAAAGCATAAAACATACAAAAAAGAGACAAAAAGTATACTAAACATGTTAAGAATAGCACAACTCACAAATTCAGAAAAGAGATACATACTAGTAAAAGAGAAAAATAATCATATCATGAAACACAACAAAATAGACAAACAAGTAAGATTACAGAGATGGCCTCTAGTGTTCTTCAAGAGAGATCATCAAAATAAACCATATTATGTTGCATCCATAAAGATCATCGCCAACAAATTGCATACTATTGTCTCAAAGAGATAATTGATGACACTAACATCATTGCTAGTTAGAAGTAAAAAAATACCCTAACTAATTAGTAAGAAGAAGAAAAAAAGGATGCCAATAATATATCTAACCATGTGAGGAAGACTCAAGTTCCAACCCTAGAAACAAGAGACGTGTTTAGAAAAGATGAACATTCCAACATCAATAATGCCAACTAAATATATTATTCTAGTCACAACCATACATGTGAGTTAAGAGTCCTAAAGTTCGATAAACAATATATATGACATATAAATGTATATGAAAAACCCAATCAAGCACAATATAGAGGAAAGAGAAGACAACACTCATGTACCTAAGCTTATAACACACCATATTTTTCTCCAAAAAGATATATAAAGCACAAGACTAAGAACAATCACTACTACAAAGAAGGGATTTTAAGTCGATTCATGAGGTGACTTAAAATTTAATTTTGATTCACGAGTAAAACTGACTTAAAATTTAAAGTTGGTTCTACCTGTTAACCGAATTTAAATGTTAAGTCTATCATACGTGTCAATCGATTTTTAATTTTAAGTTAGTTCTAGCCTAAAATTGATTTATAATGCTATAACCATTTTTAAACATATTTTGGTTGTTTTTTGCTAGCCTCAATGCATGTTTTCTATCACACAATAGTAGAAAAACTAAAATATGTTTAAAAGAGTTTTTAAATACATTATATTAATGGAAAAATTAAATATTAATTAATTATTGAAGAACTAAATTTATAAAAAAAAAATTATATACAAAACATAAATACATACACACACACACACACACACACATATATATATATATATATATATATATATTTAACATAATTACAATATTATTAAATATTATAAGATACTTATGCTATTCAATATCATCAGATTTTTCTTATGATCTTATAATTTCAAACATGTATTCTGTCCATTCTTTTCTTAAATCATCAAAACTTTGCATATCATAACTTGACTTGTTCTAACCAAAGAACTACATGTATTTAAATTCAAAATAAGAATGTAATATCATGAATTCACAAAAAATAATTTATATGTGTTAAAAGAGTATATTAGTAAAAGAAATTACCATATATTTAACTAAATCTAAGAAAATTCTAAATCTTAAACTCTAAACCCTAAACCCTAAATCTTAAACCGTAAACCGTAAACTATAAACCCTAAAACCTTAAATCCCTAAACCCTAAAGCCTAAACATTAAACCCCAAACTAAACCCTTAACCCTTAACCCTTAAACCTAAAACCTAAAACCTAAACCCTTAACCCTAAACCATAAATCCTAAACCCTAAATCATTCAAGTTGATTTCATAAGTGTATTGGATAACATTGTGTGTAACACACACATTCACGAATTAATTCATCAAAAACCTTGCATATTATTTTATTAATGTAATGTTGATTAATGGATATGTAAACCTCATTATCTTAGAATTGTACAATCTTTGAGGGGAAAATTTCTTCTTAACATGCATGTATTAATAGATATGTGTTTATGAATATGCTGTTGATACCATTTAGCTTGATAGAATTGGCTTTGCTTAATGACAACCAAATAGTTAAGTCTGAGGGTATGATAACTCTATAAAAGTAGAGTTATTTAGTCAATTTTAAACTACATGTATATCTTTTTTTGTGCTAAAATATCATGAAAATCTTAATTTATGTTTAATTAAGTCAATGTAGGTGGAATGATGGAAAACAAGGTGAAAATGAGTCAAAATGAAAAAAAATCAACACCATGGCACGATGGGAATTTTTGTGTGTCATAGTGTGCTTTATTTTAGCACTATGGTACGTGATCTATGGTTGGGAAAAAATTATGCATAAAAAAAGTGCACTGTAGCATACCTTCCAAGCTAAGAAAAAATCTTATTCCTAATCAAACACTAATTCTTAGCTTTAATCCTCAACCCTTGAATCATTTTTCTTTAAATAAATACCATTTTTGCACAAACAAAACACACAATTAAGAATCAAAAACCCTAATAGTTGCCAAGAAGAGAGAAAAAGTTCAAGGAAAGATTAAAAAAGACACAATTTTGTAAAGGATTCGAGAGAAGATTAGTGCTACAAATATAGAGATTAAGTGTATCTCTTCTTCTTCTCATTTCTTTATCAATTTTTGATTTTATTCGTGAAAAATATAAGTTTTATGGACATAATTATGTCTAACTAATTTATTAATCTAGGGATCTTATAAACCCAATTTTTTACATGTAATGATCTAATATTTTACATCAATTGTGATTTCAATTCAATTATATTATTTAATCTAATTTTAATTCTATTAATTGTTTGTCTAGTAACTAATCTATAGAGACAATTAAATAGATTTAAGTGAATTATTTAATTGCTTGTCTTGATTAAATAACATGCATATTTTTTAAGAAGAGATGTATAATTATTATGTATGTGGTCTTTAATTGATGAAATTAATGAGTAGTATGCAATCTACTTGGCATTAGAATATGATTAGGTTAATTACTATATGGTGTATAGTTTACTTGAGAGATACATGCATGATAGATTAAATTTAATTTATTATATAATTGTTTGGTAATTATTTTTGGGAAAATATTAGTTATTCATATGCTTGAGAAATTAGAAGGATTAATATTTCTAGGTTGTTTTCTCATATCTCTCCATAATTGTTAAGTTTTGTAATTTAAAATTAGTTGTCCTTTATTTTTAAGATTTTATAATTTGCTATTTTTTAAATAGTATTCTTATCAAGACCTTTTGTATCTTTAAGTATATCTTCACAAAATCTCTTGATATGTCTTTTTTTATGACAATAAAAAACTCAATATCATATCTTTGATGAGGCATGAAATGATTGTCATCTCTACAAAAACCCTAAACCCCAATCCCTAAACCCTTCACCCAAAATCTAAAACCTTAAACCCTAAATCATTCAAGTTGATTTCATGAGTGTATTGGATAACATCGTGTACAACACATACACATGAATCAATTCATCAAAAACCTTGTATATCCTTTTATTAATGAAATATTGATTAATGGATATGTAAACCTTATTATCTTAGAATTGCACAATCATTGAGGGGGAAAATTTCTTCTTAACATGCACGTATTAATATATATGTGTTTAGGAATATGCTAACGATATCATTTAGCTTGATAGACTTGGCTTTGTTTAATAACAACCAAAAAGTTAAGTTTAAGGGTATGATAATTCTATGAAAGTAGAGTTATTTAATCACTTTTAAAATACTTGTATGTCTTTTTTGTGCTAAATTATCATGAAAAAGTTTAATTTATGTTTAATTAAATCAATATAGGTGGAATGATGGCAACCGGGGTAAAAACAAGTCAAAAATGAAAAAAAAAAATCAACATCATGCCACAATGGGAATTTTTGTGTGTCACAATGTACTTTTTTGGGTACTACGGTATGTGATCTTTGGCTGGACATTATTATGTGATCGGAAGAGACCATTCTGTGATGCATAACAAAAGTGCACTATAACATACCTTCCAAGCTGGGGAAAAAATCTTTTTTCTAATCAAATACTAATTTTTAGCTTTAATCTTCAACCCTTGAATAATTTGATGAGATGATCTAATGGTTCATATTATGTCATTTTTTCTTTAAATAAATACCATTCTTGTACAAATAAAACACACAGTTAAGAATAAAAAATCCTAACAGCTACCAAGAAGAGAGAAAAGAGAAAGAAAAAAAACGTTTAAGGAAAGATTAAAGAAGACACAATTTTGTAAATGATTCGAGAGAAGATTAGTACTACAAATCAAGAGATTGAGTGTATCTCCTTTTCTTCTCCTTTATTTATCAATTTTTTTTACCTTTCTTCCTAGAAAATATGAGCTTTATGAACATAATTATGTATAGCTAATTTATTAATCTAAGAATCTTATGAACCTAATTTTTTACATGTAATGAACTAATATTTTACCCCAATTATGATTTCAATTTAATTATATTATTTAATCTAATTTTTGTGTTATTAATTGTTTGTCTAGTAACTAATCTATAGAGACAATTAAATAGATTTAATTAAATTATTTAATTGTTTGTCTTGATTAAATAACATACATAGTTTTTAAGAAGAGATATATGATTCTTTTATGTGTGATCTATAATTAATGAACTTAATAAGTAGTATGTAATCTACTTGGTATTAGAGTGCAATTAGGTTAATTACTATATAGTGTATAGTTTACTTAAGATATAAATGCATGCTAGATTAAATTCAATTAATCATATAATTGTTTGATAATTATTTTTGGGAAAATATTAGTTATTCACATGCTTGAGAAATTAGCGGATTAAGATTTTTAGGTCGTTTTCTCATATCTCTCTATAGTTGTTGAGTTTTGTAATTTAAAATTAATTGTTATTTATTTTTTTATTTTTATAATTTGTTCTTTTTCAAATATTATTCGTATCAAGACCTCTTATTTTTAAGTATGTCTTCACAAAATCTCTTGATATGTCTTTTTTTATGACAATAGAAAACTCAATATCATATCTTTGACAGGGCACGAAATGGTTGCCATCTCTACTAGGATCTCTTCCTCTTAGCCTACTTTTTCCTACAATTGATGAACTTGTTTTTGAATATTCTTAAGTAGCAAGAACATCTCCACGTGAAGGAACTACTAATTGGATCACATTAATAGTGTTTAAAAGTGTTGTTGACACCTCATCCACGATCAATATAGAATTTTTAACGAGTAATGTTGTCACTAATGTATCATATGATTTTGGTAATGAGCAAAACAAAATCATCGCTTGATCTTCATCATTTATTTTCACATCAACACTCAAAAGTTCAAAAATACGTCTATTGACCTTGTTTATATGGCTTCTAATTTCACCATCTTCTTCCATCCTCATAACATATAACTATTTTTTCAAGTATAGTTTATTTGTAATAGACTTTGACATATACAGTTTTTATAATTTTTCTCACAACTTTGATAGAGAAGTCTCATTCAGAACACTATATTTTACTATAGAAACCAAACTCAAGCGAATAGTGCTTATTGCCTTTGCTTACATTTTCCCCAATAATTAACATTTATGTCTTCTTTCCTTAATAAGACCTTGCTATACTAGTGTATCTTTCACAATACTTTGCTAAATATTGAAGTTAATTTTTCCATCGAATTTCTCTATCTTAAATCTTGTTATTGTCATATTTCTTAATTTAAGACATCTAACATTTGGTTGTAATACCATTTGTTTAACATAGCAAAAATAATTATAAAATCAAGTGAATGAAAAATAAACAAGAAACAAACAATTAAAATGGTTTGGCTAATTACTTAATCCACACACAAAAGAATCTTCTATATCTCATTAATATTGATTCTTGAATACATAGTTTTTTTTCGAACAACACAATGTATGACTTATTTTGATTTAGACTATACAAGCTACTCTAATAGTTGCTATAGTAATGGGGTTATTGTGTTTTTTTCCTTTGATTGTTTAGTGTCGTGGAAATCATCCAAACAAAAAGGTTTTATTTAAGAGTATAAATTGAATATAACGTTTATGCATTGATTAATAATCTTTTCTTTTAGGAGAGAATCAAATATATTGAAATGAATTATTACTTCCTAAGGGATCAAGTTATGGTTGATAAATTTAATATCAATCATGTGTTAACTTCTTATTAGTTTATAGATATCGGGACCAAATCTTTAGAACCAAACTAATGATGTTGCCTCGTGATATTAGTTTGAAGGAAGGTGAAAACTATCTTAAAGATATCGGTTAATTGGTGATCATGTGACGTGAATATTTAAAATGCAATAAAATTAACTTATTTTTTTTAAAGGAATAAACAAAAGCCAATGACAACATTATTAAATATATAACACATAGAGATAAGTTAGAGAAAAATTATGATATTTTTGTGACGTTTTGATTTAATAATAAAATAATTAATATAGACTAAATTAAGAATTTTTAATAAAATGATATACAATATTTGATATAAGAAAAACTAAGATAATTTATACTAATTGCATTCTTCTTATAATTACCAAATATTAATTATCTTCTTGTTAGTATATTTGAAACAAGTTTCTATTTTATATTAAAACTCTTTTAAAAAAATATTTTTTATAAAGTATATTATAAATCAATTTCTTTTAAAAATAATACAATCGAGATGAGAGAGAATTAATATATTTTAGAAAGGAATCTTTTTTAATTTTTTAGTGAAATCTAATTTTATCATCTAAAAGATTACATTTTTCTAAAAATTTAAACTAGATTGATATTATTTAAAAACAAATTACTTAAAAGATATGTATTTTTCTAACTTAGTCCGGACAATTATTATTATTATTATTAATTATCTCAATTTTGAATAAATATTTTTTTTCAAAACATAAATAAATGTTAATTAAGGCTTTAAAGGAGTTATTAAAAGATGTTAATATATATGAAGAAATCGTAAATCATTTTCTTTAATAAATAAACTATTTTAATTATATTCTTTCTAGGTGGATCAATTCATTTTTAGAATTTATATTATTATATCTTATACTTATCAAGATAAACAATTTACCTGAAAAGATAAAATTGAATCCATTTAAAATCTCATAATCAAATCAATGGACTTTATCTGTTTGTTGCAAAATTTTCTCCATGAATCGGTACTTCCCCTCCGAAATTTGAGATATAGTAACATACCATTTTCTTTTTATATTCTTTATAATTTCTGATCTAGTGCTACGTACATTCTCTGAATTCAGAAAATGGAGAGGAGAAGAGTTGTAAACGTATTCATATTGCTTCTGTTCTTTACTTGTTGGAATAGGATGGTAGTCACACAACATATAAAGTATAAAGATCCGAAGCAACCATTGAATGTGCGGATAAGGGACCTACTCAGTCGAATGACTTTGGAGGAAAAAATTGGCCAAATGGTACAAATTGACCGCAGTGTTGCATCAGCTGAGGTCATGAAAAAGTATTTCATAGGTGAATTTGTTCATTCATCCCATTCTCCTCTTTCAAACTAACAATATATTTGCTTCTTCTGTAATCTTAAAGCTCAAAACTTCATTTTTGAGCAGGAAGTGTATTAAGTGGAGGAGGGAGCGTCCCGGCTCGTAACGCATCTGCAGAGACTTGGATTAGAATGGTGAATGGATTTCAAAATGGTTCTTAATTCCTATGATTTATGGCATTGATGCAGTTCATGGCCACAACAATGTGTACAAGTCTACAATCTTCCCTCACAATGTTGGACTTGGTGCTACCAGGTAACCATTTATAATCCCTTCAAACCAATATTTATTTAGTATTATTATTTTTATTTTTATTTTTTGTTTTTGGGAATCCTCCCTTTGAACAAGGGATCCACTTAACTTTTATTCATAATTAAAAATAAATAAATAAAGGATCTACTTACTAGACCAGGAAGAAATAATGAGTGCAAGGTTGTTAAATTTCATTTTTCTAAAAATGTTTTCTCTCGCAATAGTCAGATATTAAAAATTAAAAATTAAAAATAAAATAAAATCTTAAGAAAGATGCATTATAAAAGCATCTGCATACAACATCAACCATATTTTAGTGATAATGATATTAGGTTATGATTGGTTCCACTCTTGTGCATTTTTTTTCTTTTTTGGGTAAGTCAAAGATAAGGTTTGAGGCCAAAGTTGTGTGTAATATAATGAACATTTGTAAGGTTTGATATGATGTTAAAACTACATAAAGATTGAAGTGTATGCTTGGTCAAAATATATATATATTGAAGTGTATGAAATGTCTTGTGAACAGTAAACTCTTGATCAACATTTTCTCTTATTAACCAGGGATCCTGAACTTGTGAAGAAAATTGGAGTTGCAACTGCACTAGAAGTTAGAGCTACTGGCATTCAATATGTTTTTGCGCCTTGTATAGCTGTAAGTGTTCTAAACCTAAAAGGTTAATATATAGCATAAAGAATGAGAGTCAAAATATATATATAATTTTAAAGTTTTAATTGCTCTGCATTAATTTTCTTCTCAGGTTTGTAGAGACCCAAGATGGGGACGCTGTTATGAGAGTTACAGTGATGATCCCAAGATTGTCCAAGCTATGACTGAGATTATACCTGGTTTACAAGGAGAAATACCTGCCAACTCCCGTAAGGGTGTCCCTTTCGTTGCTGGAAAGTAAGCCAAGTTTGGTAAATATATGACTTTGGGGGTTAACCTTTTTTTAATTTTAATTGAACTAATGCTTGCTATTCTTGACATGCATTTATGTGTGAGTATAGTAAAAAGGTTGCTGCTTGTGCTAAGCACTTTGTGGGTGATGGTGGAACAACCAAAGGCATTAATGAGAACAACACCGTGACAAGCTTCCATGAATTGATGAGCATTCATATGGAAGGTTATGACTACTCCATTATCAAGGGTGTTGCAACAGTTATGGTGTCATACTCAAGCTGGAATGGAAAGAAGATGCATGCTAACCGTGATCTTGTTACTGGTGTCCTTAAAAACAAACTTCGATTCAAGGTAAAATTAATTGGTCTCTTTAGTTCCACTATTTTATTTCTCTTTTTGAATGTTAATTATTCCAGCTGTTTCCATCTTTATAATTAACTTGAATTAATTATATATGGAATCAAATATATGAGGAGTATTCCAAATTTTACATTCAAGTTATATGAATTGTTTCAGGGTTTTGTGATCTCAGATTGGCAAGGTATTGACAGGATAACCTCTCCAGCTGGTGCTAATTACTCGTATTCTGTTGAAGCTGGAGTTGGTGCAGGCATTGACATGGCAAGTATAAATTAAGTTTTGATGTTTCTTTCTTAATTCTTATAACATAATTTATACGAAATTTGATCCTGACTTGTTTACAACTAATAATTGGCTTTTTTCAGGTCATGGTTCCATACAACTACGCAGAATTCATCGATGATCTATCCTTCCAAGTGAAAAACAAGGTTATTCCCATGAGCAGAATCAATGATGCAGTCAAGAGAATATTGCGAGTCAAGTTTGTCATGGATCTATTTGAGAAACCTTTGGCCGATACTAGCTTGATAAACCAACTAGGCAGCCAGGTAAATGTTTAAATTTTAATTAGAGCATCTCAATGTTTTATACTAGCTAGTAGCCAACTGTTTTTTGCAAACAGGAGCATCGAGAGTTGGCTAGGGAAGCTGTGAGGAAATCACTTGTGCTGTTGAAGAATGGTGAATCTGCTGACGAGCCATTTCTACCTCTTCCCAAGAAGGCTTCAAAAATTTTAGTTGCTGGAAGTCATGCTGATAACTTAGGTTACCAATGTGGTGGATGGACCATTGAGTGGCAGGGTGTAAGTGGCAACAATATTACCCAAGGTAATTTCTTTCTTTTTTTCTTCTTTTGGAGTGCTAATCATTCTGTAACAATTAGTAAATATTTACCAACATACCTTAACATACATAGGTACGACAATCCTAAAAGCCATTAAAGATACTGTTGATTCAGAAACACAAGTTGTCTACAAGGAGAATCCTGATGCTGAATTTTTAAAGTCCAACAAGTTTTCTTATGCAATCGTTGTAATAGGAGAGCATCCATATGCAGAGACAGCGGGTGATAATTTGAACCTAACCATACCTGAACCTGGCCTAACCACCATGCACAATGTGTGTGGTAGGGTAAAATGTGTAGTTGTCCTTATTTCGGGTCGTCCTCTTCTTGTTCAACCATATCTTCAATCAATGGATTCTCTTATTGCTGCATGGCTTCCTGGAACTGAGGGACAAGGTGTTGCTGATGTTTTATTTGGTGACTATGGATTTACCGGGAAACTTCCACGCACTTGGTTCAAAACTGTTGATCAGCTTCCTATGAATGTTGGAGATTCACATTATGATCCTCTTTTCCACTTTGGATTTGGTCTTTCTACTCAATCTACCAAGGCCAACTAGGGAAAAAAACATTATTTTAGTAGAACATCTTTTATATTTTGCAGTGTCTCCTTTAATGCAAATAGGATCGTCAATAATTATTTTAGTTATAACTTAGACAAGATATTGTTTTCTTATCTATTTTTCCTTATAGTGATAATATTATGTTTTTTATGTTTTCTTTCTTTGAAAGAGTTATGTTAATGTTGTTAGTATCAAATAGAAAAATGTTATTTTCCTAATTATCATTTTTATTTACTATTTTGTAATAATTTTTTTGTTAATTTATTTTACTTTAACGTTAAATCAACGTCGAAAGCTACGCTACAAGATCAACAATCTGTATTTAAACTCTTAATTATTTAAAATTAAGATAATTAAGTTAATAAAATTTTAACATTTTAAGATAAGTTATCACTGTGGATAAGGGTTATCATTAAATATATTTATTTTTATAAATATTTACTACTACTTAGAATTAAGCATAACTTTAACTTAACGGAACTTCATAATCGAAAATAACTAAAAAATCTAAAATCTATACTGCAACTAAAGGCGAAAGATTAACACACCTCTTGGTGATCTAAGGTTTTAACGATTGTTCTTAAGTCGATAAAAATTAATATCAATACAATTTATTTCCAATTAGAAAGAATAAAATAAAATATGATACTGATTTTATTTAATAAATACTTCTCTAAGTAAGGGTGAAATTTTTTGCTAGGTTGAACTTGTAAACATAAGTTGAATACAAATAGATTGCATACATACATGTATTTATTGTAATAAAATTACAATAATTTTTTACATATAATATTTTTTATTTTAATAAATTTAAATAATTATATTTAGGTTACATTTACTTAATTTTAAATAATCATAATAATCCCTGTAAAGTAAATGATTAATTAAAAAAGTGAAAAAATAACACCCAAGTTCAAGTATGATAAAACTTTATAAGTAATAATATTGAATGGAATTCCTTTTAAAAGGGTACTAAACATCAACGTTGTTTGCTTGTGGTCTAATTAGTATTACTCTTCTTCCTACCAATATGAACTTAAGTTTGAATATCACATTTGTAATATTTTTTTTATTTAATAAAAAAATGAAACTTTAATGACCTTTTAAAAATAAAAGAGAGTGAAAATTATGTTAATTTAATATACTTTTAACTTTTAAACATAAATATTTTTAATAATATAAGAAAATAAATAAATAAATAAATATTTACTATAAAAATTAAAAGTGAAACTAATTGAATAACTTGATCATTTACATATAAGAGAGTTTAAAAAATAAAAAATAAACTAATGATAAATAAGAGAGAAGAAAAAAAGAAAATTTTAAAAACTGTAACATAAGATAGAAGAGTCATATTTATAAAAAAAATCATAGATAAAGTAAAATATATAATTTAATTTTTTTATATTTACTTTTTAAAATAATGATATATATATATATATATATATAATTAAAATAAAAATGCTGGATGAAATTGATTAGAATAAAAAAATGACATATATATAAATATAAATATTAATAAAAAAATAAGATTATAAAATAAAATATTTATTTATTTATAATTTTAATAATAATTAAATTTAGGTTTAATTAGAGATACAATCACTTTTATATTTCAAATTATCTTTTTAGTTTTATTTTTTTTGCAAAAAAATGTACCAAATCATGCCATAGACCCTGTAACTTCACAATGGCTCAATTTAATTTTTTTATATTTAAGTCAATTGATAGAATTATTTATTTACTTCTACTTGTCATACCAATTGCTAAAAAATAATAAAAGAATTTCTAAAAGAAAAAAACAATAAATAAAAAAAACAAATTGATATAAGTATTATTTTTATTTTAAATTGAACTCTGGATTTTAATTTTATAATTATTTTTATTATATCATTAATAAACACACAATAAACATATATTCAACTACAAATCAATGACTTTATTTTAAGGATATGTTCAATTTTACATAATATAATTTGATAATTCTTCGATCAAATATCTATAATAAAAATATGTATAATCATTTATTTAAATACACATTAACTGATAATTGGAATCATATTTCGATTAAAATTAGACTAGTTTGTTATCTTTTAATTTGACTCAAATTAGTATAATTACTATCAATCAAAATCTAATTTATTAAACAATTATCTAAGTTAGTTGGATATGTGTCTAACTTTACTCCAATAAATAATCCGGCATAATATAACATGTTAAATAATTATTGATTTAATTGAATATGTATTTAATTGGATTATAATAAGTAAAGTTATTATTTGATAAAAATCTTTTAAACAATTGTCCAAATTAGTTTTATTAAATAGAGTTATCGATTGATCAAATTTCAAATAATTGAATAAATTTTTAATTCAGTTTGATATATATTCAACTCTATTCTAAAAATTGTAGTAACCATTTAACAAATTCGGACTAATTGTAGGGATTTTAATTCTGATAGGATAAATTGAAAAAATATTTAATTAAAATTAAATATTAATAAAATTATTTTAAACTAATATGGTTATCAAAGTGATAGAAAACGAAAGAAAAGAAAAAACGTTGGCATGAAGGTCTGTCTATCCCAGTATTCCTGTTTTCTTTCTTCCTGACTTTCGAATTGTTGTCTTCGTTGGTTTTTTCCTTCTGTTGGAAACCCTAAAGAAGCATTTTTTTTGCTATCCATTTTTCTTCTCTTTCTATTAAACTAGCTCCACTACATTACTACATTAAGAGTTTCTCAAATTTTTTAATTTATTTTATTTGTGTAATATTTTAAATTTTCGTGTCGGATCTCTTAGCTGCCTACTTCAACAATGAACGACCTCCTTGGGGTATTGGCTTTTCCCCTTCTTTAATTCTAGAATGCTATTACTTTAGTTTAATGTATTAAATTTTGTTTTGTTTTTCTGATCAATATACTCTTTGGCTGATTTGTTTGACATGTTTGGTGGCTTTCTACTTCAGATTTTTCTTGATCTGGCGCAATTTTGGGTGGTTTCTTCAATATATTAAGATCAGCATTTGATTGGAAAAATTTAATTTTACTAATCTGGGTTTATGGATTGAATTCTTATTTTGATTAGTTGTTCGAGAAATAACATAATTTTAAGAGTTATGATCTACATTGTCTGTGGGTTTTGAGTGACATAATTTATATGATTAAAAAGATGACGAATTTTAGTACACTAGGTAATTGCAGTTGTTTTTTTCTTTTCTTTTTTCACCCTAAGTGATTGCATTTGTTGAAGCTAAAAAGAAAAACTGCCATATCCAAACGTAATTCAGACTTCTTCGTTCTAATTATCTCAGCAGCTAAAAAGAGGTTTTGACTATGCTGTATGAATCACTTTACATCTTTCTGAACTGTATGAGTTGACTTAAGTGCTTCAGTTTCTGAATTAATCGAAGCCAATGGTCTCAGAATGGCCCTGATCATGTAAATTAATAAAACCTTAGCAGTAGTAGTTAAATACTGATCTGGAAAAGTTAAATTTAATAAATGGTTGCTTATTCTGCTAGGGATATAGTTATGCTAGCAGAAGAAGAAAGATTTTGGTATATTCTGCTGAGAAAGTTGAAGAATCTGTGGCAAATAGGGATGCCCATGTTTAGTTGGGCTTAATTTAAGTTGGTAGTATAAAAAACTTTACATTATGTGTAGACTTTATTTAGTGATAGAAACTATGTGAAGAAAATAGGCATACTCGTGGTTTGCTAGAGAAAAGGAAAAACGCTAGCAAGTGTGGCAGAAACATACAAAAAATAAGAAATAAATAGGAAGGAGAACAATGAAGAGCCCTTACATAGATCTTTGGAATTCTGTGTGTGTGTGTGTGTGGAGGGAGGGGGAGTGATTCATTGAGTAATTTTTCAATACCTCAGCTTTCTTTATGTCAGCTATTCCAATTAGAGAAAAATTAGTTTTTCAACCTCTCCCACTCTCTCTCTCTCTCTCTCTTTTTGGTGGCAGATTTCATCAGTCATCTACGTATATGTATTAAATGATGATGTTTCTTTGAAAGGATCGGAACCTTTTTTTTATCATTGAGAGGTTTCAAAGTTTGAGATATTTGTTGATCATTGTTGGCATGGTGTTTATTGCTTTAGATTGGTTGCCTTATTGAAGCTTTCCCTTTTTGTTCTCTAGAGTTTCTTGGACACCATTAGTCTTACATGCATTGTCTAGTTAGCATTTAAGTTTGGATGGTAATGAAAGCTATTGACTTCTCAACTTTGGTTAAAGGTCTTGCTTGTGAGAAATAGGACAAGTAACTTTTTAAAGAGCTTAATTTAGTCTTGCAGCTGTGGATTTGAGCTTTATACTTTATGTACTATAATAAGGACCATGAAGAAGATTAATATGAGCATCAGGCAATTATTAGCAACATGAGGGTGTTAAGATAGACAAGCAAGAGTAAAATTAAAGATGGAGCTAGCCTCAATGAACAGTTAACAAGAGAATCTCACTGAGATGAGTTAGGAGTAAAAAACTAAACCTGCAGATGCACCAAACTAGTTTGGAATGTGATTTACTCCAAAGCCTTTAGTAAGGTTGAGTGCCAAAGCCTTCATCTACTTAACATAACAACAGTTATAGGGTCCACCTTGTTTTGCTACTTGTATGGAGTGTGCTGAGTCGTATAATCAATTATGGCATGATTGTCAAGTCATGTTCAGGTGTTTTCCCCCGTTCCCCTTTATGGTTGGTTAGATCCTTGAATCTTATATATATATATATATTTAAATCTATTGGTATAGAGCTCTATGGTGAAACAATTGATGCAATCTAACTTTTCACTTTCTTTTCATGATGACCATATGCAGGATTCTTTTGAGATCCCTCGGGGTCAAGCTTCCAATGCTGGAGATGTTGAATTAGGGAGACAGATGAACTCAGGAGAACTTGGATTACAGAATTTTTTCAAAAAGGTCAACTTGCTGGTCTCCCCACCTCTCTCTATAGTATATTTATGTATTTGTGCGTGCATGCGCTTTTATCTTTCTTTCCTAGGTTATTTTAGGCCTTTTCCAGAAGAAAGATATCATTGTCTGCCTCCACCCCTTCCCTTCCCTTTTCTTTATCTTCTATTTTTTTATTATGCTTGATGAAAGTTTTTATGCGACTCAGTATACCTTTTATCTCTTCCTTTACCTATTACAGGTTCAAGAGGTTGAGAAACAAAATGAAAAGCTAGATAAGCTGTTGCGCAAGCTCCAGGTATGCCTTTGTATGCTATACACTCCTATAATAATTGAATTTAACCTGAATATGGATTTTGAGTGACCAACATTAACGTGCCTGGGTTCCTTTCTCCATGTTTGGTGTATCATTGAACTGTGAATTAGTGGTTCTTTTTTTGTTGCATTAGTGACTACAATTCTTTAAGATTTGAAAGAGGAGGAGATTTATATTTTTGATCAAGCAGCTATGGCATGTAATCTGGTTTGTCATGGTTGCTTTTCTGTAATTTATGATTTTCTGATCCTCGAGAATGGCACTGTTATTCAAGGAGCTATAGTTGCAATTAGGGACTTGTTGGTAGGACTGTAAAATTTAGGTTGCTTGAGTTATTATTCTGGGAGAAATAAATTGATTACATGTGTACACTATACATGGAGCTGTTCCTTTTACATGGCATGGTTGAGAATGTCTGAGACATACAAACTGACGTAGCTGTTTAATCCTATTGAAGCTCTACTGCAGGGATAATGATTTGATGACATGAGTGTTGGTATAATATGTTCTCATAACTCACCATACAAATGTTACATGCAGGATGCTCATGAGGAGTCCAAGGCTGTAACTAAGGCTCCTGCCATGAAAGGTAATCTCTAGTCCATTGCATTTCTGGCTAAATCCATGCAATCACTGCATTAGAGGGAGAAGGGCGACAGAGGTCCCATAGCTTACATGATTGGATGACATAAATCCTACAAATTTTTATTAGACCACATAACTCCTATTACTTTCACAAAATTAACACAAGAATCCTATTTTGACCATTGACTCACATGTGGTTGACATGTGACCTTTTTTTAGGGGCATATTAGGAATATTAAATTTAATAACCACCTAAAGCCACCACACACCCACCCACTCACTAACTTATCTTCTCCATTTCTTAGCCATAAACACTCTATTAGGTCAAAGGATAAACTCCACAGGCTCCATAATTTCAAACAAACCCTGCAAAATCTTGCTCTTAAGATGTATCAAAAATGCCCTTCAAAACTTCAAAGTCTTTGTTCCAATTTCATCTTAAGTGAAAAGAGGGAGAAGGGGAGTTGGTGTGTTGCTTTAAATTCGAGGATTAGGGTTGTTAGTGAGCTGTTAATGGATCTTCTGTAAGAAAAGAAGTAAAGGTATTAAGTGAGTTTTTTTCCCCTCTCTCTCTTCCTTGTCACCAAACTGTTCATTTTGGTGATTTTTTTTAAATAAAGATATTAGGTGGTGATTAAATTTGATATTCCAAATATGCCCTAAAAAAATGGTCACATGTCAAAGCACATATGAGTCAATGGTCAAAAGAAGATTTTTGTGTTTATTTTGTGAAAGTAATAGGACTTATGTGGTTTAGTAAAATGTTAGGACTTATGTGTTCTACTTATGTAAGCTATGAACCTCTATTGCCCTCCACTCATATAAGCTATGGAACGTCTATCGCACTTCACCTTATTTTAAATAATGATTTTTTTAAGAGAGAAAAAAAAGTGAGAAAAGATAAAAGAATAGTGAACCAAATTTACCTTACTAAAATTTTGTAATAAAATTATAACAAAAAAATTTCTTTTAAAAAGTTATTTAATATAAACCCACACCTCCTTGGGATTTATTTCATAGCTATATTAAACTAGAAAATTATAAGATTGCTTCTTATAGTCATTAACCATACCAAACACCTTACTGTCCAAAATTTATATTGTCAGGCATATGTTTGTTTTATAATATTAAAGATTCTGATTGTATAATTTTTGTACAATCATGTGTTTGGTTATAAAGTAAGATCGTATTGTACATAATAAAAATTATACGATTATGTAAAAATTTAGTACCGGTAATAGATGTGGGTCTAAACCGTAATTAACACTTTACTTAGTCAGTTTAAAATTTTAATTCTAAAATTATGTGTTGACTTTTTAGTTCATCTCAAATTATTTTTAAATGTAAGAAAAATATAAAATAAATTAAATATTTATATAAATAATTTTTTGTAATACTTAGCCAGTTTGAAATTTTAATTTTAAAATTATGTGTTTTGGTTTTTTCCTTTCATCTCAAATTAATTTTTTTAAATGGAAGAAAAATATGAAATAAATTTTTATAATGAAATTATTTTGATAAGTAAGAAAACTACATAAAAAAATTATATTTTATTTTAAAAATAAATTATTTTATTAAAATATTATTAATAATTTTATTCGATTATATTATACAGGTTCTCACCAAATACTGTATAGAATAATTATTATACAATTCAATACAATTCAATCGAATACAATTATATTTAACCTATCTAATACCTAACATGTCCGTAGTTCAAACACAACTGTAATGTATTAGTGTATATGGATATGTTCATGTTCATCTTTTCGTTATGCTAATATGCTTGTGTGTTCTGCTTGCACCATCTTGGTGTCTGCTTATAGTTGGGGAAGAATGGGTGGGGAAGGTTGTCCAACATCAGGATCCTACTCATAAAGTCATAACAATGCTTTTTGTTTTTCCCCCCCTCTATTCACGTGATACTGTGCAAGTAAATTTTTTGCAACTACAGCTTTATTTTTTCTATTCACTTGAGTAATCTCTCCCCTCTCCTACCCACCCACCCCCTTCCCCCCAAAAAAATAAAAAAGTTATTCTGCAGTTATGAAAATGCATTATATTAATTGCCCTTTCAATTTTTTAATTTTTCAAGTTTTGAACTTGCTAAAACTGATTATTGATGTCGTTATTTGAAGCTATCAAGCAGCGCATGGAGAAAGATGTTGATGAAGTTGGAAAAGTTGCACGTTTTCTGAAGTCAAAGATTGAAGAGCTCGATAGAGAGGTTAGTCTTTTGGCCAGTTCTATTTTGGTTGATAACAGTATGAGAGTAGTTATTTGACCTACTCTTTCTTTTGGCTCCAGAATTTAGCCAACAGGCAGAAGTCTGGTTGTGGGAAAGGTACAGGTGTAGATCGATCTAGAACATCAACAACGCTGTAAGTTGCAGTGTTGCACTTCAAAATAGCCTTCAAGATTTTAAAATTACTATCAATGCAGCGCAACAAAAACATAATTAGTGCACATATTTAAACAATCTACATAAAACATATTGAGAATTGGCTTGGCATTTCCTTTCTTTTCTTGTGCATGTGAGAAGTGATTTGTTATATGCCTTTGCACATCCTGATTACATGCTTGTTATTAAACCATCTTCCTGGGAATTATACTTAGTCTTATCTCCAACATGAAAAATATCTCAACAATTATGATTATAGTTCAGCAAGCTACTTGCTTTATCATGAGGACTAGCTAATTATTCGAATGTTGTTTTGAGGATGATTGGATGAATGTTTAGTTTCTGCTGTTTGGGTTAGATGGTGTTAGGGAAACATAATTTAATGCCTCTTTGAGATTTATTTTTTAAAGAAGTCTGCTAAGAATGATTTGGGCTATAAATCACCGGAGATCTCTACAATTATTATAATAATATAATATGTATTGCCTAGTTGGACAGTCTCAGTGTAAAAAAAAATATCTAAATTGGACCCTCTGTCACCAAAGGCCTGAATTATGGTATTAAAAGTAACTTATTCTGAGTGCAATTCACCAGAAGCTGAAATAGCATTCACATAAATTCTGAACATTCTGGATTTCTGTCTAATAGGATTGTTCTCATTCTTGTCAATATAACACAAATGTTGTGTTAATCCATGTCTTTATACATTGCTTAACATTGAGTATTATTCTTCTTGTTTTCGCATTGTTTTTGAGCGTATTTTTGTATATCAAGACATTTTCCTTCATAATTTGGTCTTCTGATATATGGATTAAGCCATCAAAATTGACTTTATCAACCTTTCCATTGCAGTGCCTTGAAAAAGAAATTTAAGGACAAGATGTCTGAGTTTCAGGTAGGTCTCTCTTTTTACGCTTCTATCTTCTTTTTCCTCCCCCCCTCTCTCTCCCTCTCTTTTTTTGGGTAAATTTGAAGTATCTATGCATATGTACAGATTCTGAGGGAAAGCATCCATCAAGAGTACCGGGAAGTTGTTGAGAGGCGTGTGTTTACAGGTGTTTTTCTTAACCGATTTACGTAGATTGATTTATTTGGAATTTTGATATACTATTATTTATTTATATATATCTAATTTTCATAATTTTCAGTAACGGGCACGAGAGCTGATGAAGAGGTGAAACTTTCTGCTTTCTCAGAATTCCAAATAGATATATACTGTAATGAGCTTTTTTCTAATTGTTTAATAATGTACAGACAATTGACAGATTAATTGAGACAGGAGACAGTGAGCAAATATTCCAGAAAGCAATTCAGGAACAAGGACGAGGCCAGGTCTGTCTGTTTTTTTCGTTTTCCTTTGACTCCTTCCCCAACAAAAAAAAAAACCTATGCAGTGGTCTATCATTATATGCTCAGAAATTTATGCAAGAGTTCACTTACCCCTGAACTTGATGAGTTCATTTTCCTTTTCCATTAAATTTTCATTTACTTTTTCTTATGCATGTAAATCTCAAGGTTGGGGCTTTTATTTTCCTGGACCACAGGCTTTTAAATAACTTGAGATCATAGGAAAGCTAGCAAAGAAATCAAATTATGCACCTGATTTTGCATATTTTCGTTGTATTTGCAGATAATGGACACATTGGCAGAAATTCAAGAGCGTCATGATGCTGTTAGAGAGGTTGAGAGGAAACTTCTCGATTTGCAGCAGGTATTACTTTCGTTCTAAAATTTCTTGCAAGATCCTGACTAAACCTAGGGTTTTAGAAATTACAATTAGCTTTACCCAATTTCATGCACCTCTGAAGTTTGATCCAACGTGCTCTATCATGTTGAACCAAAGAAATTTGAGTACTGATCATCCTCATTTGTAGACCTGATAGCTTAGTTACGTAGACAATAGGCCTGATTACTTCATCCAAAGAGGCACAGTAAGCCAAGTCATGGCCTTGAAATAAACTACATTGCAGCAGTCTTAATGATGCTTGATCATTAGTTGCTCAAAAGAGCTGGGTTTATTGGCCAAGAACTATCATGTAAAATTCTCAAGTATGAGTAACCTTAGAAAAGGCACATTTCCTGGATTACATTACTATTTTAGATGACTTAAAAAACAAGGATCCTAATGATAATATATGTGAACTTAAATGTACCATGTAGATATTTTTGGATATGGCAGTGTTGGTGAACGCACAAGGGGAATTGCTTGACAATATAGAAACACAGGTACGTACGTAATATTAAGCAAAAATCTTAAAGCACTATACCTCTTTCTGTGGATTCATCTTAAGACTTACAAAGTTAAATATGTTGTGGAACTTTGAGTGGATAATCATGCGATTTTCATTTTTCGCAGGTTTCAAGTGCAGTGGATCATGTGCAGCAAGGTAACACTGCTCTACAAAATGCAAAGAAGCTACAGAGGAATTCCAGGAAATGGATGTGCATTGCAATCATCATCCTTCTTCTCATTGTGGTTATCATTGTGGTTGCTGTGATCAAGCCATGGGTGAGCAAGAAAGGACCTTAACTCCCTTGTGTAAAATTTGTAAGTCAAAAGCACACCGGTTGATATCATTTCTCGGAATTATTGTTGTCCATTTTGAGAACTCTGGTTCCTGATACGTTATTAATGTAATGGGGTGAAGCATGTAACAAAAAGTTTTTTAAATTGAAATTTACATGTATTGTCATATTCTTTGATGCACAAACAACACTTGATCTGTTTCCCAAGTGTTTTGTTTTTTTTACTTGCTTGTGAAATGTCATGATTGTTTGAGACCATGTATTTTGTTGCCCAATTCTCACGGAGAAAATCTCAACCAGTAATCCTGCAGTAATCCCTAACCATAGTTTCCACTTACGGTGCACTCTTTTTAGAGACGTGCACCATAAGTAGATTGAGGGTGGAAACTATGAGTTGTGTATTGAGGATGTATGAGACGAAATTTGGGATATGGTAAGCCAACCGATCCACTACGGATTACCTTGGTGGATTTACTATGCTGCAAACAAGGTGGGACGATTGCGAGTATACTTATTGACATGCATGGTTTTTGGGCACATGAAAACAGAGAAAACCTTCTCCAAGAAGAGGAAGAGCCAGAAGAAATGTGAACCTGAGACTTATGAGCTCATGGTTGACCAAAATCTACTAACACAAATAGTGTTAGAGCTCTCCTAGAGACTAAAATGATTTTTAGCTAAATTACTTGGATTATTTTGTATGTCGCGTCCTTTTGTAAAATGACATGCAATACATATTTTAACACTCCCCAAAAAAAAAAACGGAACACCATAGTTGCGAAAAACAATAGTGGAATCTTATATATAAATAGAGGACCAAAGTGATCAGGTTGAGAAGTAAAATACTAACTTGGTCTTACTCTTATGACCGACAAACAAATATCAGCTATAGGGGAACGCAAAGCTATCCAACTAACTAATATCAGCACCTTGTGATTAGCAAAGTAAAGAACACAAAGGAGGAAGATCCCAGAGAGCTAAGTCAATATTATTAGGATCATCATATTGACACCTCTAAGTACATCCAAATGATATCAGCTTCTCTTTATGTTATGAATATAGTTCCAAGAATATATGCAAATGTACAACTAATCCCATAATCAAAGTAGCACCATTATTATTGTTTTATAAAACCATAACTTGTTGATCATGATGGGTGAAATGGAAATGGATGAACAAGCCTATAATGTCCAAAACTACTACATGAGAATTATGATTGATGATCATCAGGTACTTGTTCTTAATTAATAGCAATATTGGAGTTGCTCATATCTGGTTTGTATGCATATCATTATCAAACAACTGATGAGCATCATTAGATGACATCCCATTATTATTGGGATTAAAACCTCATCCACTAATACTACTACTATTACTACTGATGTAGTTGGAGCTAGTGCTAGTATTATTCATGACAATACTACTAGGAGTACTATCAAAAGAAGTAGTAGTCTCTAATGTTAACTTTGTTGGTGTTAAAAAGATTTCGAATTCGAGAAGCCAAAGGGAAATCCAAGGACACATATTGGCTATTGAAGTTGGTGCAAGTATTAGAAGATGAGAAGCTTCATCATAAGCACGAGCAACCTCTTCTGCAGTTTCAAAAGTACCAAGCCACATTCTTATTGTTGTGTACTCTTTTATTTCAGCTACCCACCTCCCTGATGGTCTTTGTCTCACCCCTACAAAGTACAAATACAAAGTACAAACTTTTTCTTACTTCCTTTCAATTTCCCCACTTTCTGTTTTTCCTCTTCAAATTAATTTAGTCTCCATTTTGCATAATTAATGTATATGGAGGAGAAATTATGAAGTAATTTTCGTAATAATTTCAAACCTAGCTAACTAAATTAATTAGCTCTAAATGGAAGTGGGAAGCTCGTCTAGTTACTTCTTGTTGACTGTTGATGATGTGATTTTATATGTTTGAAAAGCCTTCCTGATTTTCCTATGACCCTCTTGGATTACTATATTACCAATGATCAATACATCTTCGTTAACAAATAAATAAAAATAACTAAGAATTGGAATGATCGAGAAAGCTAAAATCAATAGGGTAATAGTTAAGAAAAGAAAAGAAAAGAAAAATAGTGCTTTAGTGGCTTGGCTGATTAAGTTGAGTTCAAATTGTATTCGGTATTCATGTTGAGTGGTTGACTTTTGTATCCTTTATTTCTTAGCGTGCCTTGATCCTAAGCGTGGCCATTTTGTGTTGATGAGAATAGTTGGATAATCACTTTGAGAATGGCCTAATAGGTGGTCACTTAACTTTTGGATCTTATCGCCCAAGAGTTTCTAATGTTTTTTATGGTCCAAATATTTTATTTCTTATATTTTTGTATTGTCCCTAAATATTATTTAAAATTAGAAAAATTATGTTATTTAGTCTATATATTCCGTTAATTTAAAACATTTTAAAATCAATTTAAATATAAATAAAATAACTTAATTGCCCACTCAAACATCTAAAACCCAAATGAGACATTCATTAGACATCTCTCTCTTCCGTCATCTTCTTAATTGCCCACAATCTCAATAACTTGTTACAATCAAAATAAAAGATGCATATATCAAATTTACAAAAGAGGAATACTGACCCAAAAAAATAATACAAAAGAAGCAGAAGATATTGAAGAAAATGGAATAAAAAATTGACAAGAACAAGTCAATCTCAAATTTTTTTCTACAAATTGCCAATAGATTTAGTAGTTTATTACAATGAGTTTGGAACTTAATTAACATTTAAAGTAAATTTTAGATATGCATTATAAAATATATGTTTTTTTTATAATAAATAATAAGAATTTTATTGATAATCTGAACTAACTTACAAACTATTAAATACATAAAAACGAAATCAAAATTTACTAACGAATATAACATCAATATTTCTGTAAACGAACGTATAAGAACATTCTTTTATAATTTCAACTGAATGATTGATTTGAATAATCAAAACAGTTATTCTTTGATAATAATAGATATTAAAACTTGATTGTAATAATTTATCAAATAAATAATAAACTTTTGTTTTAATAAACAACTTAATCACAAAAATAAACAAATAATCTGATTTTAAGTAAAAAAAAAAACACAATAACTACGAGTTTTTAAACAAGCCAAAAACTACAAAACAACAAAACATAAACAGTACATAAAGTCGCCACCACGAACCCAAGAGCACGAAACCAGCTCCATCAACCCGAAGCACCACCACTACCAGTATCGGAAAAAAAAACCCACCACTAGGTAGTGACCCTCGCCAACGTCGTGAAGGACAGCCCACCGCGAAAGAACACAAAAACTAAGTGATGGTTGAGTAGGGAAAGGAATCGCAACAAACGAAGAAGAAACTCGAATATTTATTTAAAATTGGAGCTAGAAAACAGAGAAAGACTACTGAAATAAAAACCGACCGATAAAAAAGAATGAGTGGTAAAAGTGTTGAGGAGACCAATATTATTGTTTTTTAATTGTAAGAAAGTGCCAAAATTGTGAAATTTACATCAATTTTTAAATACCATTGTACTAATTGAGCTCTACCGTCCAAATTATTAAAGGAGCAATCAATAAATAGAACTAATGTCTCTTTTGCTGTTTTACATATATAAAAAAATATGTTTCATTCTTCATTAGCGGTCTGCGGCAGAGCTATAAATTTTTCTAAGTGGGGAATGGAGATATACAAATGCTATTTTAGGACAAATCATTTTCACGAAAATCCTTGATTGTACAATTTTTTTTTAATGAAATGAACAAAAAATATAAGTAATGTTTTTTAATTCCTAACAGAGCAAATGATAAGCATTGAAATATTTTGTTAATTGTTTGAACTTTATTTTAATTCGAGGCTAGTTAATGACAACAACGAGAAGACGTCAGCATTTGGGGTTTACTCTTCTTTATTCAATAATTATTGTATATCGATAAATCACAAAACCAAAAATTCACAAATAACTCATTCCCTAACAACAAAGAAAACAAAAATCCATAGACAGTTAAATAAATGACGATAATGCAAAACACTACTCTGTGAATGTGTGCCATAAGAAGCAAATAATCAGTTTCTAGAATTCACATAAATGTGTTGAAATAATTACTTTAAAACAGTGATGAAACAATATTATCGATAACTTGAAATGAACTGGTTAGATTGAGTTGCGAACTAAGTCGCTCTCTTTAATACGTTTTACAGTTCTGTCTAAATTTGTGCAAGCAAACTCAGCTCCGTCGTCTAAGGATAAAATAACCTAGAATCTTTTTCTCTATCTTGGAACTTCACTGCACTGATGAAGATTGTAATGTTATACCTGAAAATTTATTACTCGAAAAACTGAAAAGTAACTTAGAATTGCAGAGAGATTTTTTTCTTAGTGAGATGAGTTTGCATAATGTTGTGCTGAAACTGAGAGCTAAGATCCTTTATTTATAAGTTTCAGAAACTGTGTGACTATTATGATCATAACGGTAATGTATGGGGATGGAGAGCGTAACAGTCATTCTGAGTAATGAAGAGTAACGATTATTTTTTGAGTAAAGACGAGTAACGACCATTTTTGTGAGTAAAGACGAATAGCGATCATTTTTATGAATAAAGACGAGTAACGGCCATTTTTTTAAATAAATAAGAGTAATGGTCGTTTAACGATCATATTCTCATAAAAGAAAAATGACCATATTCTGAGTAAAAGAAAATAACGGTTGTTTTCTGAGAATATATATATATATATATAACAACCATTTTTTGAGTGGAAATTTTTTTGTAAAAAAATATTTTTTCAAAAAATAAAATACCACCTCACACACACGCACTCGAACTCGGCTCGGCACGACCGGTTGGACGGACGATGGCACGCGTATGTGGTATCACATTTGCCTAGGTCTTCTCCCCTTCCACCAAAAGGAGTACCCCTTAAGGCCCAATCTTAATAACCAACTATTCACTATTTATACATCTTTTAAATAATGTAAAAAAACAATGTGGGACAAAGCTTTACTAATTTTTTTTATAAACATTCATTTTTCTCAACAAAATGTCACTTTGATCTAACCGAAAAGACAGTATATATTAGTAACTATTGAAGTTTCAATGTTAGGATGATGTTGGAGGGGTAGATCCTGAGGACAATCCAGAACTTGAATAAGAAAAACCTGGTGTGGGTGCAGCAGGATATCGGTATTGCTAGTTTATTGATGGGTATTGCGGTGGGGGCATTACAGTGTGATATGGAGGTGTCGTCCATAAGAATGCGGCGGAGGAGACAGGAGGATAATATTGCTAATGATAATGCCTATGTGGTGGAGGCATACCTTAAGGTTGTCCATGTTGCGACTAATCCGGGCCAAATTTGTTCTCAACAGACCATAATGGTCCATTTGGAAGGGAACAACATCACCCATTCTCTGGGGATCCATTGATGGATAAAATGTCTATCCTCTTGTGGTAATGGAAGGAAGGTTGTAGTAGTGCATTGATTCAAGATTCCATGCCAAAGAAAGAATTTCTTTCCTTTTATGGATCAAAATTATAGATAATCTTAATAACCTCTTTCATTTCTAGTTCTTCTTCCTTGCAACACCCGAAGAAGATGGAAGAGCAAGACTAGAAGATGGTTTACCAACTTGTGTTCTATTTTTCTTTGAAACCCATCTCAATGGCAGGGTATCTACCACAGTGCTAATCTCTTTAGCTTTGTCAGTTCAACAAGTTTTTGAATTTGATCAAACATATGATAAGTCCAGGTCATTGACTGGTCAAGCTCAATTGAATCATCCATTGGTTTATTCCAAGGCTTCATTAGTAGGTTTTCGAATGACGGAAAACACAAGGTTGATAACCTTGTGTCGTTTCACAAATCACATTGAGCTTGATGACATGCTTGCAAAGGTTCCTTGCATTGACCAGGTACAATCGCAAAAAGCAAATTCGGTTCCAAGATTCCACACTAGATGACTAATGCTTCTATTGTTCTGGATTGAAACCTTGGCAAACAGGTGGTCCTTGTAATCCAAGGTAACATCAGAATCAGGAATATGCAAAGACCTATTCTAGGATGTAGAAGCAATGTACTCCTTAACATTTTAAAAAGAATCACACTCGTCAGCATAATGGTCAAGCCAGTAACTCGAATGCAACTCGGTTGTGAGCTTGTGAACTAACCAATCAACTTTCTGAAGTGCTCCAAGGTGTGAATCATCAAACAATTTCATTTTCAGCTTCACATGATAAGCCTTTATGGTATAAGATGTCTCCAGGCTTGCAAGTGGAAGAGCTTTCATAGTCGAGAGCCACATTTCTATTATCAACAAAGAAAAAGATAATTTGTATCATGCAACTCTCAAAGCAAAACCACATTCTGTGTGTATGTGTCTTGGAAGGAGGGAGAATTGTTGAAAGCACCATTTATACTTTATAGCACTAACTACCTAGAGAGAAGATCTATTGTTTTTTGCAATTGTCCAAACATGAAAATAATTGAACATTATCTGTGCACATGGATAATAATCATGTGAGAGAAAGAAAGAGAGATCTAACCAAGCTTGGGCACCAAGAGCTTTTTAGATACTCGATGAAATCAGGCTGATCAACAAAATCTTTGGTTATTTCTTCCGATGCATGCAGCATATCAACTCCATCTCAAATGATATAAACTGATTCACCCATCCGTTTAAAGATTTCCCGCTTAACTTCAACACTGGTACATCTTTTTACAATATTTCTCAACCATGATCTATGAAGACGCCAGAGGGAAAATAAGATAGGACAATAAAATATATCCTTGAAATCATAAAATGCAGCAATAAGACTAATTCTGAAACCATATATAAACATAATCCATATAAAATAAATACAGAACATCTAACCTTATAGGATAAATTTCTGCAACTACATCATCAACCAAAAACCCACCTATTTTCCAACCAAGATTGACACTACGATCTCGATCAAGTATCCATTTTGAGACATCTGGCTTTCCATAGCTATGGGTTATGATCCATGCAACAGATAGTGCATGTTGCCTTGAATCAAATATAACAAGTGTGCACAAAGGATACTGTCATTTCAAACAGAATAAATAAACAACTCTCCAATAGTATCTGTAAGCAAATACTATCTAATTAGTATCAAAAGCTAAGAGAAAAAAGCAACAATCATGTGGTTACCTTAAGTCTATTGATGGCAAACGTTGAATCAATGGCAATAAGACTACAATGGCCAAAGCGAATCATCTGTTGCAACTACCATTCAGTTTGAATGCCCATAATGTTAAACGCTTTATAATCATCTATTGGGAAGCAAGGATATTATTGACTCTTGAATCTGAGCCACAATATCATTGAATGCCCTCAATGTGCTTCTCTAAAACATTCTCTTCAAGAATACCAAGATAGATCATAGATATGGTTTGCTGTTGAATCTTATTACAAACATAAGGAATTTTCTTGGCTCTAGGGCCAATGGCATCTTTGTCAAGTGGTCCATGGAAAATGTAACCAGCCTTATTCACATTATGCTTCTTATGTTATATAATGAGTGCAAGTGAGGGACGAGCATACAAACATTTCACTACAAAATTGCATTTACAGCCTCACATGGATTGAAGCTAGCAGCACGGTTTTGAGTATTAAGTCGATATCTTCTCCTTGGTAGTATACCATCACCTTCCCCATAATTTTCAGGGCCAAAAGAACACCAATACCTTCATAAATAGGGGTAGAAAATGCAATAATGCTTCACCAGAGGAAACCATAGTGACAATAATGAAACAAAAGATGATTTTGTATCGTCTCATGTGCAATCCTGTATAGGTTGATCATATGCATAATTATGATAGTTAAAATGGTTGCCTATTCAGACAACTTTATGTCACTTGATTTTCTCTTTCTAATATGAAAGGAAGCCAGTTTTCAGCTATTTTAGCTAAAATATTGATCTCAACTCACAAAACAAGATAAAGAGGAAAAAAACCCTTGAAAATATGCATCATAACCTAAAGTCAACTTTTTAAAGGAAAGAAGAAAATAAAGATATGATTGCCAAACACGAAGCATGTGCAATAAATATGTAAGTATACGTATCGCAACAAGTAATATAATGATAAGAAAAGATTGTTTCCATAGAGATTATTTTATTAGAAACTAATTTTTAAAACTTAAAAAAATAAAAATTAATTTTTTTGTGTGTTTTTATATTTTAATGAAGCAAAATTAAAAAAAAAATAACAATAATTAATTAAATCAGATTTTGTGACTAAAAATATATATGAGAAAATATCTAAGAATACTTAATCCCTCAATTTTCTAAACATACGAATCGCTAAAATCTTCCCAATATAATTATCAATTAATTACATAATCAATTGAATCTAACCTAGCATGTATTTCTCTCTCAAGTAAACTACACATCATATAATAATTAATTTAATCGCACTCTCATGCCAATTAAATTGCATACTACTCCTTAAGTTCATCAATTATGGATCACATACATAAGAATCATACATAATTGCCTAAAAACTATACATGTTATTTAATCAAGACAAATAATTAAATAATTCTCTCAAATCTATTTAATTGTCTCTAAAGATAAATTGTTAGCCAAATAATTAATAGTATAAAAATCAGATTAAATAATATAATTAAATTATAATTATAATTGAGGTAAAATTTTAGATCATCACATAGTGAAAATTAGGTTCATACGATCCTTAGATTAATGTATTAATTATACATAATTGTGTTCATAAAACTCATATTTTTCATAAAGAAAGACATAAAATTGATAAAAAAAAGTTGAAAAAGAAATACAATCAATCTTTTGAATTGTAGTATTAATTTCTTCTTGAATCTCCATCAAAATTGTGTCTTCTCTTGAATTTTTCTGTATTTTTCTCTTTTTAGCTCAAAAAATGACCAAAATTATGCTAATGGAGGCCAATTAGCGTTTATGGAATGATTAGGGGCTTAAATAAAGCTCATGTGCAATCTAGACTGTCAGATCAGCTTAAGATCAAGGGTTATGATCAAAACAAACAAAACTATCAGTTTTAGCCAATCACAGCGCGACACGTGGCATCAAAAATTCATTGGGCGAATCAGAGAGCGACGCATGGCATGTGAGACCAATCAGAGTCAACGCTTACTGAGTTATTGATACGTGGTGCGATATGATTCGCAGAAACAGATGGCATGGCGCACGGGTGGAACACGCAAAGCAATGGCGTTGTGACACGTGGCATGGCGTGTTAACCCATTTCTGAACTCATATTGAACATCGTGTTGATACGTGACGCGTGTTTCATCCTCCTCACTTGCGACGCGACGTGATTTGCTCTACGTGTTTGCATGGCGTCCACGTAGCTTGTCCAGTCAAGTCTTGTGCTTACGTGGCATGACACATGGTAGCTTTTGATTGATTTTGTGTTAAAAATTCTAAAAATTTCCAAAAATTATACCCATTTCACTAAAAAAATTATATTTTAATTCTTTTGACCATAAAAATACTATTTATTAAATAAAACAAATAAATATTAAATAAAAATGTGCGCTAATAACTCTATTTTCATAGAGTCATCAAGACCAATTTGTCCTAAACAAAACCCATGAAGTAAATATTTTGTAAGCTCGAGCTTCAAATTACCAAATAAGTTAGTCTCTTCTCAGAATCATCGTACCATTCCATACATGTAAAGGAGTAAGAATTTAAAGGGAAAAATCATTGGCGGAAATGAATAAAAAAGCAAGTATTTCAACTTATAGCCTATACTTCAAATATCAGCCTTGTACTCCATTAAGGTGCCCAAGGTTCGTTTTCTACATCTCTCAATATGGAATCGTGTTGGGCATTCTACATTAGAGCATTCACCAATTATAAATTCATCAACTCAATCAAATGAGGGCAACATCATCATGGTGATCAGAGGAGCAAAACTTAGTCCAAGTAAGATTAGCAGAAGAGAACTCCTCTGGCGGATCTTGAACTGGAATATGAAGAATGGATTCAACAATAGCCCCATGTCATATATCCAATTTACCAATAGTAGTTGTATGTCTGTTTATTTTGATGTGAACCTCTGTACAATCAGATGGGAAAAACATTGCAAATAAAAAAATTTCAATTGATAATCAAATAACACCACAACCCACGTCATAAAAAATAAAAAATTCAAAAACTCAAATCTCTATAAGAAAAGAATGAGTTTTTTTTTTTTTAAACCTCCTTCCAAATTGATTGTCATTCAGGAAACAAATAGAATGGCAATAAAAGTGGGTTAGAGATTACTGTTGGATTAGAGAGACGACAGAACACAGTTAAGTCAAACCACCCTTGGAGTTGCTTTTCAAGGAAGATTAGTCGTGCATCGTTATGACTGCGGGCTAAGCAGACAAATAAGTATTGAAGCTAAGAAGAATGTCTAACAAAATGAGGGGTAATAAGCAACGTAAAAAACCAATACATAAGATAATTTTTTATTAAATCGAGTGAGAAATAACATAAAATTTGTGACAGAACACCCAAACTCAAAAAAAATAATAACATGCAGGAAGCCACAAACATTCTGAAGCATTGTAGTAGAGGTGCAAAAATATCAAAAATCAATAAACAAAGGCGGAAGCGGTCACTGAGTAAAAATTGTTATCAAAGACGCTGATAATTATTTTTTACAAGAGAAATATAAATCCTAAAATTAATTATTTAATCCGGAAACTTATCAAACATAGCCTAATTTAATAATTTGTTTAATGAATTTATAAACATTCCATCCATACATTTTATGACAGGTTGACAATGTTTAATCAAAAGCTTTGAAGCTAATTTAACTTGTATAGAAATTACATTAGAGAGAATTGAAATAATCCTTAAGGATGATATACATGCGGAGGACAACATGATTCAGAGAAACAAACAAAAACGTTTTATGGGTTAATGATCCAAATTAAGCACTTCATGTTATGAGATTCTCAAAATACTTCGACGGAGCCACAACTCATACATAACCATGTAAAAAGCATCATAATCAATAGGAGAAGGATGCCATTTGAAATGCTTGCGCACCTTCAACACGTTGCTCTTTAATCTCAAATATTCATCATAGCTTATCCCTTTTAGAATTTTCTTCAGCAATGGAATATCAAGAGTAGTGACCACAACTGAGAAGCTTCTCCAGCTTATTATGTCCGCAAATGGTAGATCATAGTAGTTGGCTATTATAACCGGAACACAACCATAGTATAGTGAATCTCCAATTCGTGCTGTATTTACTTCAAAGCCTTTAACATGGAGGCAGAATTTGCTCCGAAGCAGCTCATCAGCATAGGGTGTTTTAAGTCGGCCATAGTGAGCAAAGATTTCAGAGTCATTTCTCCAAACTTCAAGTAGCTTATGCCGCACTGGGGAATTAATTTCTCCAGCAAAGAATGCAAGTTGTGTCCTGTTATTTGTAATATCAAAGTGATAAATAACTTTTGCTCAAATATAATAATAAGAGTAAGGGGTCGTAAGAGTCCTTTACAATCCTTAAATATAAATTATAATTAGAAGAGCAAATGTACAAGGAAGTTTCTCACCTTTTAGATGATACAAGGTCAGGGGGCTCTCCTTCTCTAGGCCAAATTTGTGGTAGACAGGCATCCTTATGGGGAATATACCCAGGTAAGAAATAGCTTGAAGAACATACAAGTTGAATGGCATTGTGTTTTACTTCACTTGCTTTCTCCATTGCTATTCGTCCAATAGAATGACAAGCAACATAAAAATGATCAGCTCCCCCTGTCCGGTTCCAATAAGGGTACCTCTGACTAATATTTAAGTTGTAATCTCTAATAAAATCTTGAATGCCTCCAACACCAATTCTAGGGTCATGTCGTAACCTTGCAATTGAGAAAGGCAGAAAGAAAAGATCTGCCTCGTTTGGGTCGTTTGTCATAAACTGGCTCTTTAACAGGACCTTTTTGAAATAACTCTCACTGGCATAATTACCCCCAGGTTCAAAATCCACAGGTAAAAGTACATTTGCAAAGGGCTCATCTTGCCTATGAGGATAAACATATATCTTAAACCTCCTTTTCATTTCCTTATAATCTTCCAGAAATATATGTTTATCATGGTACACCTGCCTGTTATTGACGTAGTTTCCTGAACCATTTAAAAAAAAACAACATTTTCCAGATATTGGCAGTTAGAAATATATACAGCTTAATGGTCAAAGCTCATCAATAAATACTCGGTCAAACAAAAGCTAACATGTTTGGACACTGATAGGTCTAATATCTATGATCAAGAACACTCTGTACCCTACAAACTGATTTGCTATCCCCCCCAAAAAATACACAGAAAGAAAGAAAGGGGGAAATGAAAAACACAAAGAAGAAATAAAAACATGATGAAGATAAGGCTTAATGTTAACACCATCATTGGCAAAAAGACGTCCATAAGATTTTGATGTTAAAGAAATCAAACCTCCAATGGAATGTGTATGATTTTAGTGCTTGGAATTAGATCAACGCCCTCTAGGTTTCTTTCTTCTTTGTTATAATGAAGCTAGGTAATTTACAATGCATTACTTCTACTAGCCATAGTCAAATGTTTGAGTTGTAGTAGAACTCGTTTGGTTACATAAGTAACATAACAATTAAACAGCTACCTACTAAGCAGTAAGATAAAAGGGAATCAAATTAAACAATGTCTCAGCTTTAACTCTATAGAATTTACAATAGTGCTTCACAAATTAAATAAATTGACCAAGACCATCACCCCTTCAGTCCTAATACTGGGATTTCTGATGGTAACCAATTCAACTATTCTATTAAACTTGAAAATTAGAAAACTTTTCCTGAGATACTATCAAAATAAAAATAATTTTTTTTCCTGAGAATCATCGCGAATACTAAAAATACAAAAGAACAAGCAAGAGGGGTATGCATAAAATAGAAAAGTCGCATACCAATTGAACTCAAAGGAATCCCCGTTGACCTTCGACTCTCATCAAATCTCCATCCAGCTTCAGGGGATGTAGTGGAAGCATTCTCGGGAGGAAATGAGAAGAATTTATGGGTCGGGTTAAATATTAACGAAGACCCAGATAGGGGCTTCGGAGGAAGAGTGTTGGTACTTGCATGAGAGGAGAGATTTGATGTGGTGGAAATGTAAAGGATAATGAAAAGAGAGGTTAAGAAAGCTAAAGTTGCTGGTACGAAGAAAAAGGTTCTGAAAGAGCAGAACGACAGCGTTGGGAGGAGTTGAACAGCCATGAAGTGTCAAAAGCCATGTACAACAATCACTGCTACTATATTTTACAGAAGATACATGATAGGCTCAACAAGGGCGGCTAAAGAGTTGAGGCAATAGGTCGCAATTATTATCAAAATCTAAAAATGGTTTTTAACTGGTTAAATGGGAAATAAGAAAAATAAAAGTTAATAAATGAACGGAGTACGAGAAATACATTTACCTTTTAACGTTAATCATGTAAAAAAAATGGTTAATTTTTTTTTATTTTAATCTAAACATTATTATTGACTTTTTTTTATCATTTTATCATTTTATCATTTTTTCTTTTTCTTTTTAATATTTATTTCATTTTTAATTACTTTAAATTTGTTTATCATTTATCAATTATAATATAATTTTCGACACTCTTAAATCTTATTATAATATTTTCACAATTTATTATTTTTTTATATATAACTTTACTTTTTGTTGAATTATAGGGTATGATTTATACATTTAGTTTGAAAAGTAAAAGATGGATACAAATATTTAATTCATGTAGGTTGAAATGAGTTTACTAAAAATATTATTCTTATAAGAATAACAAGATAATTTAGCTAAGAAGGTTGATATATTATTAATATCTTTATTAATTCATTTGAGTTCAATTAAAGAAACTTTCATATCTTTAAGTTATATTGTATGTCTAATTAATAAGTATTACATTTTTCTTTGCACCTTTAACTTGTATAAAAAAAATACAATAATGTATTATGCTATAGAGTAAGGTGAAATTCAATATATCTTATAAAAAATGAGAAAAAGAAAGAAAAAACTCACAATACAATTATCTCTATAAAGAAAAAAAAATTAAGTTTTGAGGTGTTATGAAGTTATAAAAAAGATATGTGAAATAAAAGGATAAAGTGTACTAAAATATCAAGTAAAAGCTTAATTATAATTAAAAAGTACATGTTGAATAAAAAGAAATCTAAGATGTGAAAAAAACCTAAATGTCTTTATTTATCAACCCTTACCTAAGTATTACATTACAAGCATATAAATCTCTTATTAATTTTTAGCTAAGTACATATTTATATTAATGGAGATGAATGTAAAAAATAAACTTATGAGACTTATTATAAGATTAAATTCATTAGCATGCTGATACAGGTTAATTTTATAAGTGCATTGGATGATATCAAGGGCAATATATACACACAAATCAATTCATCAAAAATATTGCATATCTTTTTATTGATAGAAAGTTGATTGATTAATATGTGAACAACTTTATCATAGAATTGTACGATTTTTTAGGGAGTTTTTGCTAAATATGCATTTATTAATAGTGTTGACTCTATAAAAGTAGAGTTATCGGTGCATTTTTTACTTAATATTTGTTTGTTTTAGTCAATAGGTAGTATTTTTAGTATTAAAAATATTAAAATATAATTTTTAATTTTTTGGGATTTTTTTATAATTTTTAACACATGACCAATCATAAGTTGTCACATGGATTCTATACAAGTAGAGGAGTTAACGGATCAATCCACATAAATGCCATGCAATCGAAGAAGGTGAATCACACAAAGCAATATGTACATAATGTCGTAGTACTTTAACACATGTCAACATCGCGTCCTTCTGAGTTCACTAGACGGTTAATGTTCATGCCACATGTTGACATGCTACTCGTCCATTTCTTCCAATTGTGAGCCATGCCATCTGCAATAATAAATTACATATCACCGAGTGTCGTTGACTCAATGAGCGTTGACCGATACTAGTCCTCCTAAACAAGCTTTATGTTATGATTTGCCCACTAATTTTTGAATGTGACGTGTCTTCTTCCAATTTTGCCTTCCATCTCAACCCTTGATATGAATCTCATTTGACGATTCAGATTTCACCTTAGTTATATTTAACCCTCTAATCACCTCATAAACCGTAATGAGTTGTAATTAACATAATTTCTATAAGTTTTTAAAGGTAAAAAAAGAGAGAAAAATACAGAAAAATTCAAAACGAGATACAATTTTGGTGGAGATTTAAGAGGAGATTGATATTACAATTTAAAATATTGATTGTATTTCTTCTTCTACTTTTTTTTATCAAATTGTATGTCTTTCTTTATGAAAAATATAAATTTTATGAAAAAAATTATGTTTAGTTAATTTATTAATTTAGTGGTCTTTTGAATCCAATTTTTACCATGAGATGATATAATTTTTTATCCCAATTATGATTTTAATTTAATTATATTATTTAATTTAATTTTTATGTTATTAATTGTTTGACTAACAATTTATCTATAGATGTAATTAAATAGATTTGAGATAATTATTTAATTATTTATCTTTATTAAATAACATGTATATTTTCTAGGTAAAGATGTATGATTCTTATGTAAATGATCCATAATTGATGAACTTAATGAGTAGTATATAATTTAATTGGCATGAGAGTGTGATTAAATTAATTACTATATAGTGTTTAGCTTACTTGAGAGAGAAATACATGTTAGATTAAATTCAATTGATCATGTAATTAATTTATAATTATAATAGGGGGATTTTAGCGATTCATATGTTTTGAAAATTGAGAGATTAAATATTCTTAGATATCTTCTTAGTTACTAAATCTGATCCAATTAACTATTGTTATTTATTTTTAGTTCTTTTAAATTTTCTTTCTTAAAACATAAAAACACACAAAAAAATTGATTTTAATTTTTTTTAGTTTTAAAAGTTAGTTTCTAATAACATAATCTTCGTATGAATGATTTTTTCTTATTATTATATTACTTGTTGTGATACATATACTTGTTTATTTATTGCACACAATTGATGTTGATCATTAGATGTGAGCTCTTTTTTTGGCATTGCAATACATTTCCCTTACACTTATCACTTCATTACCTTTGAGTTTGCATTTAGTGGTGCATTGTTTTTATGAAACTTTGTATACTTGTGCACTTGCTTTATAGCATCTAACAATGGTATGTTCACTTGCACCTTTCAAAAGGTCTCCATAATTAACCTTTCATGTTCTTTTTTCTTTTTGTTTCTAAACCTGCTACAAAAAGGTAAAATATGTTCATAAGTAGAAAAATGAGGTTTGGTTACTACATTTGGTGTTGCCTTAAATTATTATGGGATAGTCTTTTCTTTTTCAAACTCTTTATTTTGGTTAGTATCTTTAATTGATTCAATATTTTTAGGGACTTGTTTGGACTTCTTTAGTTGTTTGCCATTTTTCAAAGTAATGGTATTGATAGTCTCGTTATGATTTATTATATTTTATGAAGTGAGCTTGTTAGATACTTATGCTTTTAGCCTTTCTATAGTTGTGGCTAGTTAGCTCGTTTTCTTCTTCTTTATGAATTAAAGGTTTAGTATCCTGCTAAAATTTAGCATTATTAGTGTCTCAACCAATGACGAAGTCATCTAGTGACTTACCTTAGAGATATTGAGGTGGCTAGTAACTAGGTTGATATTATTGAGGTGACCTATGCTTAGAGAAATAAAGTTAGTTATTTGAGGTTGAATAGCTTAGATTTGGATGATCCCTACATATTGCATTATAAGTTATATACTCTTTGTGCTTAAAATCCTCCAACAACATTGGTTTGTTCATAATTATTCTCTTCAAAAGTAAGACACTTGTTAGTGGGATGTTCCATTATAAAAGATATGCCAAAAGTCTTAACTTGTCCAATAGTCAAATATTGTACCAAAGTAATCAAGGTGAGAGTTGGTGCTTACCTGACTTACCTTGCCTTGTGGATTACTACAGGTACCAAATTGTTAAGAATTGACAATTGTAGTTGCAATTAAGTTTATTGCTTCAACTGAAGTTTTGTTTACCAAATCTCCAACATCTACCATGCTTTTTTCCATAGGTGGAAAAGAAACAACTCACTAATTTGGTAGTGGGAGCAGTTTTCACATAACCTTTTGAATCTCTTTTAATGCTTATATACGTTTTTCCCATTGATTTTTTGTATGCCACAAATATCTTTTATAATGAGTAAGGTCCTAAAGGTTGGAAAATACCTTTTTTATAAATAATTTTTCATATAAACCCATGTTGTAGTGTTACCTGAAAGGAGGTAATAGAGTCACTTCTTAGCATTATCAACCAATGAGAATGGGAGGACCTTAAACTTGATTTGCTCCTTTGTGATTCCAATGGGTTTCGTGTTGGAGTAGATTATATGTAATTTCTTCAAAAGTTTGTTGGGATCTTTTCCAGTTAAAACCCTTAAAAATAGGTAACAAATGTATTAGTGTAGATTTAAGTTCAAAACATACACTCTTGGGATATATGATACATAGGATTACTGTTCCAAGTCGAGTGTAACTAGTCTTATGAGTTTGATCGACTACAAAATGTCTTCTTTCTTAGATTCAAAATATCTTGAAAAAGTGAATTCTTTTATTTTCTCTTGCAATGGGTTGATTGGTCTTTTTGATCTCAACTTATAAGAGTATTATTATTGCATCCAACGATTACCCGAGAATCAAGAACGAAAAAATTAGTAAAATTAAAATAGAAAAGAAAAATAAATAAATCAAAGAAATTAGTAATTATTAGAAAAGTTGTTAGAACAATCTCTAGCAATTATGTAAAAAACTTGACATTTTTTAGAACACATAAGTATATATAATTATGTATAAGTGATAAGTAATTTTAAAAATTAGGGTTATCGTACCCACAAAGATTATTAATAATATTCACTTTTAGTTATTAATTAAAGTAAACAAATATAGGTTTTGATTATTTTCGAAGACAATAACATAAAGTACTAAACACAAGATTGCACAAAAATTATGAGAGATGTGTGATCAAGTGACTATCATAACCATTATCTTACAATTTAATTAAACATATCATAAATATAAATTAATTTCATAAGTTTTGAATTTTTTTTATAATTTAAAATCATTATTGAAATTTTAATTTTAACTTTAGAAGTCTATATCTACTTAAGACTTTATACATTTTCTTACTATATGATTGATTTAGAATACTATCTTAAATCAACCTATATCCTGAACAACCTAGAGTATTTTTATTAAATTTAATTCTTTCGTTACATAATAATCTAAAAAGATAATTAAACTAAGAAATATTAAGACAATCTTTTAACATTTAGTCAAAGCATTTAATCCTACTCGTACCATCAATCATAAGGTAATATTTTGACTAAAAATATTAGCGATTATCTACTAATATCTTAGACTAGATATAAATATATTCATGTAACAAACTAGTTGTACACTTAATTCATAACATGTATAATCATAAAATATTAAATTAATTAAACCATACTCTAAAACTTATAATTTCCTACAATTAAATAATTAAAATTAGGTAGACGTTAATTATACAAGAATTATCATTATAATTATAGAAAACTAAAGAGAAAAGGAATAAAAAAAGCTTATTAAGATCTCTAAAATCTCTTCCAAAAATTGTCTTTAAATGTAATATTTGATTTCTTCTTATTTTTTGTTACAATTGTTGTGTTTTAAAGGCCTTTTGCATTGTTTATATCAAGTATTTTAGAGTATAATACGAGTTGGATTAAAACTTGATTGAATCAATGATTAAGATTAAAAATTGATACTAAAAAATATCATATTTAAGTATTGATTGGACTGTTCAATCAATTTAACTCGTGTGATTTCCAATCTAAGAGTTCTTAATCAAAAATGGATCGATCAAGTCCCCTTTTGAATCAATCAACTATTACTTTTATAATTATCTTGTCTAATTTACTATTAATTATGATCATTTATTAGTAATTTAGAATAAAAAATTAAAATAATTTAAAATTTTAATTGTCATTTAAATGAAAAATGAAGGTATGAAAATCAAAAGACTCTAAAATCCATATTTTAAAATAACTTTTTTATTATATATTAAATATATTTAATTATAAACTTAAATCATATTTTATTTTTATTTTTAATAATTATAATAATATGAGTATGAAAATTTTTATTTTTTTTATTTTTTTTATTTTTATAGTGCATTTTAATTAAACTCAATGAGGATGAGTGTAGATGAATACTAATTATGATCATTTGTTGAATTAATATAAGTTATTTTTATTAAGTTATATATATATATATATATATTTTATTTAAAAAAATTAAATTGAATTATTTATATTTAAAAGTTAATAAAATAATTTTAGGTGTATGCTTCTCAGCCAATAAATAATAAATGATAATAATGATGAAGAAAAACAAAAGAAAGAAATGAGCAATCTGAAAGCGGTGGCTCTCATCACTGGCGACAGTGGCGTCAGGGGATCGCTTCAATTTGTCCAGGACTCCGGTCACTCCCTATCTATATCTCTTAGTCCTCTTTATCTTTATTTTGGATTTGTGGGTAATTTAAACTCATATTATAAATGAATGAGCAAAACAGCAGGGGGTACCCATGTGAAAGGAAGGGTAAGCGGGCTATCTCCAGGCCTTCACGGCTTCCACATTCACTCCTTTGGTGATACTACCAATGGATGCAATTCCACTGGTATTCTGTCACTCTTTTCCTAATGTTTGAGCTTCAAAAGTTAAACTTCAACCTCACTACTCACGATCTTTGTTAGAAATTTTGGCGGTGATAGAGAGTTAATTTTGAAAATTAATTTTTTTTATCAATAGGACCTCATTTTAATTCAAAGAAGAAGGACCATGGAGCTCCAACAGACGAGGAACGTCACGTGGGTGACTTGGGTAACATAGTTGCTGGGCCAGATGGTATGCATTAATTATATCTTCTATCACGAGTCTTCTCCTATTTGGTTAACCTTCATATTTTTTTTTAATAACTACACTCACTCACTCACTCGTAGAGGTGCTTAATTGTAACTGATTCTCTAATTCTAGACTTTCTATATTTCCAAATAAGCTTTATATTGAGACTCCTTCACAATCTTAATGGGTTTAGTTTAGTATCTATTAGACCAAAAGCATGTCTGCCTCCCTTATAAAAAAATAAAATAAAATAAATGGGTCTCACAATATAATAAAAGACAAATGACCTACAATATGATACAATAAAATAGATTAAAAATATGAAGATGAGTTTTGCCAGAGACAAGTACACACTTTGAGGATGTTAGAAGTAAAAAAAAAAGTCACACACTGATAAAATATAATACTATGGTGGATTTTATAATAAACATGATCAGCTTAACAGTCTTGTTTGGACGTGTTCTACGTGTTTATGTCGAAGAGTAGACCATACTGGTATACATATAGTTGGGATAAAGACTAGATGTATCTTGTTATTTATGCTCATTTTATGTATGCTTTCGAGTTGATTCTTGGAAAGTCTACATGAACCCCTTAAATGGATGACACATGTATGCATACCCTATATATACCCAATGAAAAGACCTTGAGTTATCATCATTTATTGCTCATTAATGTATTTCTCTACTTTCTCTCTCTAAACAAGATATATCCCTAACATTTTGGTGCCTATCATATGGCTCAGATTTCAAGACACGTTTGATAGAATTTGATGGTTCTTATTTTATTGGACTTATTGATACTTTAGATTGAACTCATCTGTTGAGTAGAACATCACAACTTGAACATTCACTCGAAAAGTATGGTTGAAACTAGAGCATTTGAAAGGACTGGGCTAATGGCCTCCAGGTTGAAAGCGATGTTGGTAACGCATCAATTCTTGAAGAAGGGCTTGTAGGGGACACAAGTAATGGAGTTACGGAGGTAACGAATTCAAATCAAGAATTGGTCCTACAATTGACAAACATGAGATGGTCCATGGAAGAAATGCTGAGTGAGATCAGGAGAGAAAACCTGGAGTGATAAGTTGAGGTAATGAGTTAGGAGCGCCTTGCGTTACTAGAGGTTGAACGCGTATCTAATAATGTAAGAACAGTAGAGGAAGGGGATGAAGAAGTTGATTGAATACTGGCTGAGCATGAAAGGAACATAGAGTCGAATGATCGAGCAAATCGAACTCATGAGCGTGTCGATTGTAAACCGGTTGTCGCCTAAGTGGCCCAAACTGAAACCATACATCCTTTGGTGCAGCTTGAAGTGGCGTTTGAAGAAAAGTTATGGCAAAACAAACTGTTGGCCTTAGAAGAGTAGATAAGGAAACATAATACAAGGAAAGCTCAAATTGATCTCAATAGAGTGTGTAAACAACTGGTCGGTTCATTCTTCTCAGAGGTGATTGAACTGAGTGAACCCCATGAGAAGTTTATGTCTTCTAAATACCCTAGTTACAAAGGAACGAAAGACTGCGTTGCTCATATATTCCTTTTCAAAATAATTATGTCTCTACTGAACATGCTTTGAGATAAAAGGAATATGATGTTGTGCAAGTCCTTTGCAGTTGCTCTGTACGATTCGACCAGCAAATGATTTAGTGATATGAAGCCAGGTAGCATCATGTCTTTCGCTCAGTGGTCAGGCTGTTAATTACTGAAAAATATATTACGAGAAATGATTTGGAGTATGTTCTTTCTCTTTATTTTGTGATCTTGTTAATGCATATACAATCCTATAAATAGGAATAAGAACTAGTGGCCACTAAGCTAGGAATATAACAGATGATATCACACATAAATACAGCTAGTTTTACACTAATACTGCAGCCTTCACAACATTGATATAGTATAATATTCTCATACATTTTACACTCTCCCTCAAGTTGGGTAATAGATATTAATCATTCCCAACTTGTAACTTAATTCTTCGAAGATTGTTCGAGGTAATGCTTTGGTAAGGATATCTACAATTTGATGATGTGTAGATATATATAGTAGGTTTACGATTTTTCCATCTAACTTCTCTTTAATAAAATGACAATCAATTTCTACATGTTTGGTTATGTCATGATGAACTGGATTTTTCGCAATTCTTATTGCAGCTTGATTGTCACAATGCATGCTGATAGGTTCAAGGGTTTTGAAGTCCAGTTCATTAAGTAGTCTTTTTAATCATATTCCTTCACAAATCCCATGAGCCATAGCTCTAAATTCAGCTTCTGTACTACTTCAAGCGACTACTGACTGTTTCTTACTTCGCCAAGTTACAAGATTTCCCCATACGAATGTACAATATCCAGTGGTAGATCTGCGATCCACTATAGAGCCTGCCCAGTCAGCATCTGCAAAAACTTCAATTTTTCTGGTAAGATTCTTACTGAAGTATAATCCTTTTCCTGGTGTCATCTTGAGATACCTGAGTATACGATAGACGGCTTCCATGTGTTCTTCAGTGAGACTGTTCATAAATTGACTTACAACACTTACTGAAAAGTCAATATCTGGTCTAGTGTGGGATAGGTAAATGAGTTTTTCCACTAATCTTTGGTAATGGCCTTTGTCCACAGGTGTACTATTTTCTTTGATTCTGAGTTTTACTGTAGAGTCCATCGGAGTTTCTGTCGGTTTACACCCGATCATTCCAGTTTCCTTGAGAAGATCAAGTACATATTTCCTTTGAGATATAGATATACCTCTTTTTGTTTGTGCTACTTCCATTCCTAGGAAATATTTGAGATTGCCTAGATCTTTGATCTCCAATTCCTTGGCAAGGAACTCTTTGAGTTTATTCATCTCAATTGTAGAATTATCTGTTAGAACAATATCATTTATGTACACAATTAGGATAACTATTCTGTCATTGGAGAAGTGTTTGACGAATAGTGTGTGATCTGATTGGCATTGAGTGTACCCGTATCTCTTCATAACTTTAGAGAACCTATCAAATCAGGCACGTGGGGACTGTTTTAATCCATATAAGGATTTTTTAAGTTTGCAGACCTATTGGTTAGAATAGTAGATTCAATTCCAGTAGGAATGTCCATGTAGATTTCTTCTTCAAGATCACCATTAAGTAATGCATTCTTGACATCTAATTGGTAAAGAGGCCAATCCAAGTTAGATGCTAAGGAGAGAAGAACACGAATAGTGTTGAGTTTTGCTACAGGTGTAAAAGTCTCCTGATAGTCAAGCCCATATGTCTGAGTGAATCCCCTAGCCACAAGGCGAGCTTTGAGTCTTTCTACACTACCGTCTGCTTTGTGTTTGATTGTAAAGATCCATTTACACCCAACAACTTGTTTTCCCGATGGTAGTTCTGTGATCTCCCAAGTCTTGTTTTTCTCTAAGGCACTGAGTTCTTCTTGAATAACTGTCTTCCATTCAGGTATCTGAAATGCTTCATGAACATAATTTGGAACCTCTATTTGATCAAGCTTGTTGATAAATGCCTTATAACCTGGTGAGAGTTTTTTATAGGAAACAAAGTTATAGATGGGGTGGTTTGTGCACGATCTTACACTTTTCTTTATAGCAATTGGCAAATTCAAATCATTAGGAGGTAATTCAATAATATGAGGTTCAATGATGTTATCTTGTGAATTGTCGGAGTGGCCTGTACTCGGGTTGGATTCCTGGACTGGCTCAAGATATGCTCGGTTCTTTGCTCTTTCTTGAGTTGTTTTCTTCCTAGAGTAGAGAAGAAGATCATTGTTTGGGATAAGGAAGTTTGTATCTGTTGGTAGACAAGTTGAGGGTTCATTGAGATTAGTAAGAGTATTTATTTGAGACATTGATTCACTCTCTGGAATTTGCGGGATAGGATTTGTGGGAGACTGAGTGGTTATGATATTCAAAAGTTGGTATTCATTACCTATGTTCTCCCTCTGAATGGTAGGTTTGGAATAATACGGATACTGTTCAAAGAATGTGAGATCTATTGTATTATAGAATCGTTTTGTGGTAGGAGAAAAATATTTGTATCCTTTCTGGTATGATGAATACCCTAGGAATATGCATTTGATGGCTCGAGGATCAAGTTTGCCACTATGATGTACATGAACATAAGCAGAACATCCGAAAATTTTAAGGGGAATATGAGACACGATTTTGGTGTGTGAGTATGACTCAAGTAGAGTATTGAGAGGTGTTTTAAACATAAGGATACGAGAGGGCATCCGATTGATAAGATAGGTAGCTGTAAGAACAGCCTCCCCCCCAGAAATGCTGAGGGATATGAGTTGTGAACATAAGGGATCTAACTACCTCAAGAAGATGGCTATTCTTTCTTTCAGCCACCCTGTTTTATTGAGGCGTATCAACACAAGAGCTTAGATGGACAATCCCTTGACTTAACAGATAATCAGTAAGGGTGGAAGCGAAGTATTCTTTAGCATTGTCAGATTTCAATACTTGGATTTTTGTTTGAAATTAGGTTTGAATCATGGTATTGAAATTTTTAAAAATTTGACATGCTTCAGATTTTTCTTTCATTAGAAATAACTAAGTGATTCGAGTATGATCATCCACAAATGAAATGAACCAACGTGTCCCTGTGATGTTTTTGATTCGAGAAGGTCCCCAAATATCAGTGTGAATTAATGAGAAAGGATATGATTTTTTATGTGAAAGATGAGGATATGAAGTTCTAACATGTTTTGAAAATTGACATACTTCACATTGAAAATCCTTTGAATTTTTATTTCTAAAGGATGAAGGAAAAAGTTTCTGTAAATACTGAAAATTAGGATGATCTAAGCGATAGTGATTCAACATGATTTCACCATCATTATTGGACTTAAGATTTAACAAAGCTTTATTCTGATAAGAAACTTCAGATACAACTTGGTGGACTTGTTTTGCTGAAGGTTCTTCACTTTGGAGGAGATAGAGTCCCGAGCATTCTTTAGCATTGCCAATCATCTTCTCCGAATCCAAGTCCTAAAATTCACATAGGTTATGAACAAATTTGGGCATACAATTTTTATCACGGGTGAGTTTAGTAATTGATACAAGATTACAATCAAGTGTGAGAACAAGAAGGACAGAATCTAGAGTAAAGGAGTTTGAGATTTTGGCTGAACCAATTCCTGTTACTTTGGATACTGAACCATCGGTAATTCTGACAGTGTGTCCATTCTGGTAGGTTTTAAGATTCATGAGAAGAGAAGCATCACACGTTATGTGGTCTGAAACACCTGAATCAATAATCCATCGTCTCATAACCTGTTTCACACTAAGAGCATTGAGGGTGTTACCTGATTGAGCTATAGTGGCAAATGATGTGATCAAGGATTGTCCAAATAATTTTTGGAGGAGATCAATCTGTTCCTTGCTAAACAGAGCAGATTCAGGTGATGTAGTGCCTTAAGATTTGGAGACAGTTTTTCCATAACTTTCTTTGTTGAAGTGCTGTGCGGAGGGTGGTTTCCAATCAGTTGGCTTTCCATGAATTTTCCAGCAGGTTTCCTTAGTGTGACCAGGTTTACGACAATGATCACACTAAGGTTTTCCACGACGAGGACGGTTGTCTGTATTATGAGAGTACTGGTGGCCTCGAATAGCGAGTGCAGATCCTTTTCCAGTCACGAAAATGGTAGATGGAGGACCCATCATTACTTTCTTCCGACTCTCCTCTTGACGAACTTCGGAGAAGGCTTCACGAATGCTAGGCAAGGGTTTTGTTCCTAGAATTCTGCCACGCACATCATCAAGGTCTTTATGGAGTCCCAATAAAAATTTGAAAACCCGCTTTTTGTCAATAATCTGTTTGTACAAGATGCTGTCTGCTGGATATGTCCATTCGTGAACCTCAAAGAGGTCTAATTGCTGCCAACATCGAGTGAGTGAGTTAAAGTATTGTGTAACTGATAACTCTCCTTGACGAAGATCATGGAGGATGCTTTCGATCTCAAATAGTTCAGACATATTATCAGAACTAGAATAAGTGTCTCTGGCGGCATCCTATATTCCTTTGACAGTTTTGTAGAGAAGAAAGTTCTCTCCAATCTCGTTTGTCATGGAATTGATCAACCAAAACATTACCATATTGTTTTCAGATTTTCATGTTCTGTATTGCAGATCGTCCTTGTTCGGAGCTGCTGCATCTCCAGTAAGGTAATCATCTTTCATCTTTCCACATATAAACATCATGACGGATTGGGACAACTGAAGGTAATTGTGTTCATTTAATTTATGACTGGTGATGGGCATAAGACTATTTTCTGTGGAACCAGTAATTACAGGTTTTCCCGTGGCCATTGGTGTTATTTTAATTGTAGCTTATATGTAGACTGATTTTTGTGATTTATCTTTTTTTGTGATTTCTAGCTGGGTTGTACAGTGTTGGGTCAGGTCTGATTGTACATATCGGGTCGGGTCGGGTTGTACAGTTTCGGGTCGAGTCAGGTTGTACAATTCCGGGGTAGGTTAGATTTATAAATGTAGCTTATTATGGGTATTTGGAAAACTGGATTAGAAAGCAAAAAATGTGGCTAGCAGGGACTTACGGGCTTGCGTGACCAGATGATCGGCGACAACGATGAAGAGATGGCCGGCGATGAAGATGAACAGATGGTCGGCGATGATAATGAACAGATGGTCGGCGATTATAATGAACAATGTTTGTTTTTTCTCTCTCTTTGAAATTCACTCTATGATTTGAGTTTAAATTTGTATCCAAAAAACAGCTTCTGCTCGGTTTTTTTTAGTTCTCAGATAGAATTGGTGAGAAAACAAAAATTGGATTTCAGAAATACTCTGATACCATGAAAAATATATTACGAGAGATGATTTGGAGTATGTTCTTGTTCTTTCTCTTTATTCTGTGATCTTGTTAATGCATATATAATCCTATAAATAGGAATAAGAACTAGTGGCCATTAAGTTAGGAATATAACAGCTGGTATCACACATAAATACAGTTAGTTTTACACCAATAGCCTGCACAACACTGATATAGTATAATATTCTCATACATTTTACAATTACTTATTATGCCAGCAACAAGCTATTAAAAAAGGAGTCACATTACCTGTTCTCTATAGTTCACAATGTGAATGAATCTGTCAAGGCGGTCATGAAAAAGTTCTATGAGGAGAAGATAGAAATATCTAATTATTCGGATTTCATTACTGCTCAAGCATTTAGGAGGGGAGTACTAGGGAGTTGAGGTACCTCGAATGATGGAGGAAGCCTACGATAACTTGGTAGAGGAGTTGAAGCCTGTTATGAAAGAGTGCTCGACTACACCTGTGGCTATAAAAGGAAAAGAAAAGAGAGTTGAGTCCAAATAAGCTTGGACGATTGAAGTATCAAAACAATAAAAAGATTTATCAGGCAGAGTTCCAAACGTGGAAATTCATGGAATAGGAATTTGGGACCATGGGGGAGATCACTCTCACTCTTCAGGGGACCCCTATTGAGAGTTAGTTTGGCAAAGGCTGTTCTAAAATTGAAGGGGGAACAAAATGTTAGATGGATTCCTCGAATGAGGGATCTAAACATAGACACCACTAAATGGTGTGCGTTCCACAAAGATATTGGGCACGACACCAATAATTGCCGACATATAAAAAAGGAGATCGAAGAGCTGTTGTCAAAAGGATATTTGGTCGAACCGAGACCTGCCTCGAATAGCCGTTGCTCTAGACGAAAGGTTGGTTGATCGGGTAGATGAAAATGTTTGTATAATCCACTCCATCCATGGAGGGCTTGGTCTAAATGGAAAATTGAGTAATGCTCGGAAGAGATATACTAAAGAAGTATGGAGGGAGATGGGCGTCGGAGTATATAGCCTACAATGAAAGTACTCCGATACCCTGATAACATTTAATGAGGATGGTGTAACTTGCCCTTATGAGGACCCTTTGGTCATTACAGTAAGATTTGGTTCATGTGACGTCTGTCATATATTAGTTGACAAGGGAGTTTGGTTGACCTGTTGTTCTTATCCACCTTCCATGCGTTGGGCATATGTGAGGAGGGCATCGTAAAAAAAGAAATGCCCCTCATAGTGTTCAATAGTAGCACCATGTACATCCTGAGAACAATCAAGTTGCTCGTAATGGCAAAAGGATCTGTCGTAATGGAAAACTTTGTGGTAGTTTATGCACCAACACATTACAATTTGATACTGGGAAGATCGTGGATACAAAAAATGAGGGTAGTTCCATCTACTTACCATCGGGTAATAAAATATCCTACTGAGGCAAGAATTATGGAAATTTGAGGTGACCAAGAGAAGGCGCATAGTTGTTACAATGCTGTCATGAAATAGGTTGACCTAAAATAACAATTAATGATTGCTCGATAGTGTCGAGGGCCAGATGAGGGCCGATCGAGAATGTCACTTGTTGGAACAATCAGTGTCGATGATGTGGAATTCGTCGAACTAGGAGATGGAAAAAGTCGAGCACTTAAGGTAAATTAAAGCCTGGACATCGTGGTCAAGGAAGCCCTTGTTGACTTCCTTCAAAGAAATTTGGACATCTTTGCTTGGAAGCTAGAGGACATGTCGGGGATTGACCCTATCCAAACACAATTCAGCTCGTTAAGGACACTGAGATCTTTAGAGAGGTTGACTACTCGATTTGGCTATCATATGTGGTTCTTGTCACAAAGTTTTGTGGGGCTTCTCGTATGTGTGTTGCTTTTGTGGATTTAAATGACGCATGCTCGAAGGATTTTTATCCCCTTTCAAGCATCAATCATCTTGTGGATGCAATAGCAGGGTACAACATCATGAGTTTCCTTGACGCATATTTCGATTATCTTTTGCTATAATGCCTTTAGGTCTCAAAAATGAAGGAGTAACCTACCGAAGATTAGTGAACAAGATGTTTAAGGGCCTCTTTGGAAGAAATATAGAGTCATACGTAAATGACATGATGGTAAAAACCAAGCAGTCCTCAAACCACATCTTGGACCTTAGCAAGGTCTTTGAAGTGATAAGGAGTCATATAATGAGTTTCAATCCAAAGAAGTATATGTTCGGCGTTAGTTTGGGGAAATTCTTGGGATACCTCATCTTTGCTCGAGATATTGAGGCAAACCTTGAAAAAATTCAAGTGTTGGTGAGCATGAAATCACCTTTAGTACTATAGGGTGTTTAACAAATGAATGAGCGAATCACAACATTGAATAGATTCATATCGAGGTACACCAACAAATGTTTGCCCTTTTTCAAGTTGTTGAGAAAAAAATACCTCGGTTTATTGGAATGAGGAGTGCAAACATGCCTTTTAAAATATTAAAACCTACCTTGGTCAACCACCTGTCCTCCTAAGCCCTTTCCCAAGTGAGCTGATGTACATTTACCTTGTCGTCGCTGTGCAGACTGTTAGCGTTGTATTGCTAGTGGAAAGAGAAAAGATCCAACATCCAGTGTACTACGTCATTCAGGTTCTAACAGATGCTCAGGGAATGTACCCAATGATAGATAAATTAGCATTTGTACTCAAAATTATAGCCCGTAAATTGAGAGATTATTTTGGGTCTCACCTCGTCATTGTTTTGACTTCATACTTGTTGAAGAATGTCCTCAGTAAACTAAAGGTCTCTGGTATGCCGATCCACATTTACATTGAGCTCGGAGAGTACGACATTAAATTCCAACCCCATACAGCTATCAAGGCATAAGCTATGGTAGATTTTGTGGTTGAGTGTACTGAACATGAATTTACTCCAGAGTCGGTCAATTGCATCTTACCGTTGAAACCTAAGGCAACATGGAAAGTGTACATAGATGCTTCTAGTAACTTTAGGGGGTCAAGCATCGGGGTGGTCATAATGGATGATGAGCAGGTCATTCATGATTATTCAGTCCGGATAGCTTTTCCTATAACAAATAATGTTGCGGAATATGAAGATGCCATTTACGAAGTAATGACCTCGAGGGCATTGGGCACCCAAAACCTGGTTTTATTGAGCAATTTGAGACTAATTGTTAATCAGTATGTAGGCATTTTCGAGGCAAAAGATTACAAGATGAGAAAATACTTAAAGTTTAAAGTACGATTGTTTGTTACTTAAGAATGTCAAAATAGAACAAATCTCTCATATCAACAATTGTAATGCCGATGCCGACGCTAACCTCGATACAGAGGACGGTGACCATAACGGTTTTGTCTGGAGTTAGCCCTTGTGAGGCCAAAAATGTCATAGATCAAGTGGAAGATTTTTCAAGGTCGTAGTTCGATTCTTTCATTAGATATTTGAGTAATGAGGCTCTCCCTAAAGATAAAAAAAGTGCACGCCTTAGTCAGTAAGTCGAGGAGCTACTTCCTACAAGAAAATAAATTGTATAGAAAAACGCCATTGGACCTCAGACTTATTTGTGTTACCAATGAGGCCAACTAGCACCTCCTTAGAGAGGTGTAAGAGGGTGAGTGCGGATCACCCTTCAGAGGTAGAAAATTATCACATAGAATCATGTGCCAAGGGTATTATTGGCTGACAATGTTAGCGGACAACATAAAACACTCATAAATGTGTGACAAATGTAAAAAGTTTTGCCCAATCACACATATTCACCCTGTGCCCGTGGCTGATGTGGTAAGTCCTTGGCTGTTTTATAAATAGGAGTGGATATTGTAAGACCCATGCCTTTAGCAATTAGTTAGAAAAAATTCATTTTAGTAGCCACAGACTATTTCACCAAGTAAATAGAGGTTGAGGCCTTGATTAAGATACAAGAAGAGGAGATTGTGAACTTCCTATGGAAGAACATTGTGTGCCGATTTAGTCTGCCCAAAGGAATCGTCACATATAATGAAAAAAAATTCACTAGTAGCAAAGTAAAAGACTATGCAAAAGTATGAGGTGAAGCTCTTCCATTCTTTCCCGTATTATCTACAGGTGAACGGACAAGCAAAGTCGTCGAACAAGTTAGTTCTTATCTTACTCAAAAAGAGGCTTGAATCTTCGAAAGGCAAATGGGTCGAAGAATTACCTAGGATGCTTTGAGCTATCTGGATGAGTCCAGGAAGAGCCATGAACAAGACTCTGTTTTCCTTTATTTACCCGACTAAGGCTGTCATCCCGACATAATTGATCACGTCGACTCAAAGGACTACCATTGAAGAGTTTGACAACAATTCATAAAAATCCTTGGACTTAGTGCTAACAAAAGAACTCTGAGATAAAACCAGTATTCGGGTGGAAGACTAGAAACAGAGAAGAGCCTATTATGACAAGGTTGTCAGGTTCAAAGCTTTCTTTGTAGAGGAGTATGTCTTAAGGCGAGTATTCTTGAACAAAAAAGAGTGGATGGCAGGGAAGCTCAGAGCTAACTGAGAGGCACCTTACTAAGTTACCCAAGTCACGTCGACTGGAGCATACATCTTGATAAATATTGATGGACAAATTGAAGAGATGAGTTGGAATGCTCAATATTTGAAGAAATATCACTTTTGATTAAGATTGTAGTCAACACAACCAATACTTTTAACATGCAATTTATGATGTGTAATAGACAATGGGATATCAAGTAATCAACTTTTGATAATGTAAAGAAATATTGTATATCACTCCTATAACTTCATTAAAAACGAGTTGATTGCTTCTGTATGAAACCAGGTAGAGCACTCGGGCAAAGCCTTGGGAGGCTTGGGAAGTTGGCATCATCCAGCTCCAAGTCGAAATGTCGCCCTCATAACAACGAGTTAATTTCCTTTGTAAGGAACTAGGTAGCGCACTCGAGCAAAGCTTTGTAATCCTTGGGAAGTTAACATTTTCCAATTCCAAGTCGAAATGGTACTTTCATTAAAAACGAGTTTATCACCTTTAAAAGATTCACCAAAGATGATACTTGAGTTGTAAATGTCATGATATTATTTACCTTCTAGTTGATGCCATTCTGTCCATGAGTCATTGATAATTATTGCTAGCCATTTTCTCAAGTAAATCATAAGTTTGATTGTAAGATTTGACTAACAGAATTCAATTAACGGATGCATCAATAATGGTTCTTATTTGAGTGTTAAGACCATTGTAGAAAGTTTCCATTTGTATCCAATTAAGGGTACCATAGTGTAGACATTTCCTTAGAAATTCTTTGAATTTTTCACATGCCTCGTATAAAGATTCCCCTTTCATATTGATGTTAGGAGGTAATATCATTCTTAAGTTTGGAATTTTTTATTGGTGGGAAATATCTCATCCATAATTTCTTTGCCAAATTATTCCAAGTTGCAATGTAATCAAGTGGCAAAGAGTTTAACTAAGTTCGAGCTCAGTCTCGCAAAGAGTAAGGGAACAATCTAAGCCTAAAGGCCTCCTCGGTTACACCAATAATTTGAATGAATCTTCAACTTCAATAAATAATCTGAGATGTAGATGAGGATTTTTTGTTAGTAATCCACAAATTGTCCAACTGTTTGTAACATTTGAAACATAACTGATTTTAGTTTAAACTGATTAACTTGAATGTTTAGCCTTGTATTATTTGGATTCAACCCTTCAAATATAGGTAATGCATATGATTGGTGAAAAACTACAAGTGCACAGTATCATAGTTATATAGTAAAGTGATAGGTAGAGTATCGTCCACGAGAATTGGTAACTTACTTTTGATAAATACCAAAATTATGTTAATGTCAATTTTATCTAGAGAAATCACTAATGTTGTTGTAATTAAAATTTAAAATAAAATTAATTTAAAGAAAATGCACAAAAAAAAATAAAGATGTTCAAAGATCAAATTAATAGTAATAAAATTTTTAGGAAATCAATTTCACTTAATCACTCACTATGCTTTACTCATTTAGCTAATTGAATTTAATTATTTTTGTTTGTTAGCAATATTCAAAAAACTTTCAAAAACCTCTTTCGATAGTCAATTGGAAACATTCTTGTTCATCAATTCACATAAGAGTATACAATTTAATAAAACAAGAAAGCATTAAGATTAATAATTTTAATACTACACAGGTTTATATAAGTCTTTCGATCTCTAGATTTACCTATGTCGAAATATTCTAGATCTATCCTATAATTTCCTCCTTTGATAGTAAATCATAAGATTAAAATCATCTAATTAATGTCCTGTTAATTAGAAATAATAAACTCAAAATAAATCAGACAAACATGAAGAAAAATAATTCAAATTAATATAGAAAATTAAGCATAGTTTATAATTAAATTACATATTTTTCCTAGAATAAAGAAAATTTAATTCATGCTAAAAATTAAATTTAACATAAACGAATTCACAATAATTTTTCTAAGAGGAATTGAAAGAAAACTGAATTACAAAAAGAATATGCTTTCTCGTTAATCTGTTCTAGATTTTTTTTTTCTATTCTATGTTCCCCTTTTCTTTTTCTCTTCTATAGTGGCGACACTATTCTTTTTTTTTTATTCTCCTTCGTTCTCTAGTCGCCTCTCTTTGGTTTATATATATATATATATATAAACCCTTTCGTTCTTACGCAGTCTTTTGTTTCTGTTTCTTTCTTTTTTTCTTTGTTTTCAGTTCCTCTGGCGACGTTGCTCTCTATTCGTTTTTTTCCCTATTTGTTTCTTTATATATATATATATATATATTGAAAAATCTTATTTAAATTTGATTTAAATAAATCTTTTAAATTATAAGAGTCCCTAGACAATATATTTCTAAAATTTTAGATTTTCATTTTTTTCAAATTTTCAATAAAATTTAAATAATAATAATGAAGTCTAAAATCAATAAAAATTAAATAAAATTAAACTAAAGTTTAAAATAAAGAATTGATAAATTATACAAGTTATCAACATATTCATTCTTAGTTCTTTCCCTATCATCCATTAAAGGTATCTGGTTGTTCAAATTTAGCTTATTATTGTTTATTTGTAATTGATTAGTCATTTTTTTTCAATTGGGTGGCAACTTGCTATTTTCTTATTGATCTCAAAATTTGTTTGATTTCAGGATCTAAAGACTTTACTCATACAATAGAGCTAAATATATTTACAATAGACTACAGGAGATGTAAAAAAAATATAAAAGAATAAAAAATTAAATAAATTAAAATGATGAAAAATAAATAAAAAAATAAATAAAATAAAAATTAATTTCTAATGTTTATAATCCCTGATGACGGTGTCAAAAACTTGATTGATACGAATTATGTGTAATGAATACGCAAGTATACGTATTATAACAAGTAATATAATGGTAAAAAAGATCATTTTTACGGAGATTATGTTAGTAGAAACTAATTTATTAAACTAAAAAATAAAAATAAATTGTTTTTGTGTTTTTATGTTTTAAGAAAGCAAAATTTAAAGAATTAAAAATAAATAACACTAATTAATTAACTCAGATTTGGCAGATAAGAAGATGTATGAGAAAATATCTATGAATACTTAATTTTTTAATTTTCTAAACACGTGTATCACTAAAATCCCCTAATATAATTACCAATCAATTACATGATCAATTGAATCTAACGTAACATATATTCATCTCTTAAGTAAACTACATTTCATATATTAATTAATCTACTCATTAAATTCATCAATTATCGATCACATATTTAAGAATCATACATCTCTGCCTAGAAACTATATATGTTATTTAATCAAAACAAATAATTAAATAATTTTCTCAAATCTATTTAATTGTCTGTATAGTGTTGGACAAACAATTAATAACATAAGAATTAGATTAAATAATATAATTAAATTAAAATGATAATTTGGGTAAAATATTAGATCATCACATGTAGAAAATTGAATTCTTAAGTCTTTAGATTAATAAATTAGCTAGACATAATTTTATTCATAAAACTCATATTTTTCATAAAGAAAAATGTAAAAATTGATAAAGAAAAGAGAATAATATATATAATCAATTTTTTGAATTATAATATTAATATTCTCTTGAATCTTCACAAAATTGTATCTCTTTTTGATTTTTTTTATATTTTTCTCTCTTTGCTTCAAAAGTTGATAAATATGGATAATTTTTGGCTAATTAGGGTTTTTGTGCAATTAATGGCTTAAATTAGGCTTAGATAGAATTTGGACAGTCAAATTAACTTTAGATTAAGGGTCAGGAGAAGAAAAAGGAAAATTAACCACACTGGCCAATAGGATTGCGACATGTGGCACGAGAGATTCACTGGGCAAATCAACGCATGATGCGTGGTAGGGTAGACTTATCGTAGTCAACACGACTGAGTTAGGTCCACGTTGTGCGATGTATTTGCAGATACAGATTATGTGGTGCTCTGGTGGAAAGAATGAACGAATCACTTGACGACGAGTGTAACGCTCATTGACCATGCGGGAAAACTCGGAACGAATGTTGTGCTAACATGTGGAAAGACTTGTCTCACCCGGCACATGCAGTGTACTTCGATTGGCTCTCTTCGCTTGCGTGACATTCACATAGTGTAGATTTTCAGAGAATATTATTAGTGTTGTACAGGCTGTAGAGTTAGTGTAAATCAAGCTATATTTTCATTATTGTTACCAACTGTTCTATTCTTAGAATTAGTGGACACTTTTTATTTCTATATATAGATTGTATTATAGTGTTGTAAAGAGAAGAGAAAACAGAGAATACATACTCTATATTATCTCCATCATATCTCTCGGAGTACATTTAACATGGTATCAGAGCATTTCTGAAATCCAGAATCCAGAAATCCATTTCCTGCAGCTTGCATTCCAGAGGCAAAACATTTATATAGAACATCTTCATACCTTGAACAGCATCAACAGCAACCATAACATCGTTGCCATTGCTAGTCATCATCGCCGACCATCTCCTCATCGTCGGCGCCGATCATCATTATCGCCGTCTGCTTCAGTCAGTAAGTCTCACAGTCTCGCAGTCACATTCTGCTTTGTTTTTTTCTTTTTTGTTTCCTGTACCAGTAAGCTGTTTTAATATATCCCAGCCCGACCCGATCAAACCCTACACGACCCGGTCAACCCCTGCCCGACCCGGTCCAATAGATTATTCAAAAAAAAAAAAAAAAATAGCTCACAAATTTCAGTTCAGGTATAATCTACAATTGCAACAAATGGCCACGAGAAAACCTGTAATTCTTGGTTCCACGGACAATAGTCTTATGCCCATCACCAGTCACAAATTAAATGGGCACAATTATCTTTAGTGGTCCCAATCCGTCATGATGTTTATATGTGGAAAAATGAAAGATGGTTACCTTACTGGCGATGGGCACAATCATCGCCGTCTGCTTCAGTCAGTAAGTCTCACAGTCTCGCAGTCACATTCTGCTTTGTTTTTTTCTTTTTTGTTTCCCGTACCAGTAAGGTGTTTTAATATATCCCAGCCCGACCCGGTCAAACCATACACGACCCGGTCAAACCCTGCCCGACCCGGTCCAGCAGATTATTCAAAAAAAAAAAAAAAAAAAAAAAACAACCCACAAATTTCAGTTCACGTATAATCTACAATTGCAACAAATGGCCACGGGAAAACCTATAATTCTTGGTTCCACGGACAATAGTCTTATGCCCATCACCAGTCACAAATTAAATGGGCACAATTATCTTTAGTGGTCCCAATTCATCATGATGTTTATATGTGGAAAAATGAAAGATGGTTACTTTACTGGCGATGCCGCAGCTCCAAACAAAGACGATCTACAATACAGAACATGGAAATCTGAAAACAATATGGTGATGTCTTGGTTGATCAATTCCATGACAAACGAAATTGGAGAGAATTTTCTTCTCTACAAAACCGCCAAAGGAATATGGGATGCAACCAAAGACACTTATTCCAATTCTGATAATATGTCCGAACTATTTGAGATCGAGAGCATCCTCTATGATCTTCGCCAAGGAGAGTTGTCAGTTACACAATACTTTAACTCTCGCACTCGATGTTGGCAAAAATTAGATCTCTTTGAGGTTCACGAATGGACCTGTCCAGCAGACAACATCTTGTACAAACAGATTATTGACAAGAAACGGGTTTTCAAATTTTTATTGGGACTCCATAAAGATCTTGATGATGTGCGCGGCAGAATTCTCGGTACAAAACCTTTGCCCAGTATTTGTGAAGCCTTCTCTGAAGTCCGTCAAGAGGAGAGTTGAAAGAAAGTAATGTTGGGTCCTCAATCTACAATGATGGGTTCTCAATCTACCATTTCCGTGACGGGAGAAGGATCTGTACTTGCCATTCGAGGCTATCAGCACTCTTATAATACAGACAACCGTCCTCGTCGTGGAAGACCTTGGTGTGATCATTGTCGTAAACCTGGTCATACTAAGGAAACCTGTTGGAAAATTCATGGTAAGCCCACTGATTGGAAACCACCGTTCACACAGCACATCAATAAAGAAAGTCATGGAAAAACTGCCTCTAAATCTCAAGGCACTGAGTCACCTGAATCTGCTCTGTTTAGCAAGGAACAAATTGATCTCCTCCAGAAATTATTTGGACAATCCTTGACCACATCATCTGCCACTATAGCTCAATCAGGTAACACCCTTAATGCTCTTAATGTGAAACAGGTTATCAGACTATGGATTGTTGATTCCGGTGCTTCAGATCACATGACGGGTGATGCTTCTCTTCTCATGAATCTTAAATTCTACCAGAATGGACACACGGTCCGAATTGCCGACGGTTCAGTATCCAAAGTAACAGGAATTGGTTCAGCCAAAATTTCAAACTCCTTTATTCTAGATTCTGTCCTTCTTGTTCCTACACTTGATTGTAATCTTGTATCAATTACTAAACTCACCCGTGATAAAAATTGTATGGCTAAATTTGTTCATAACCTATGTGAATTTCAGGAACTGCATTCAGGGAAGATGATTGGCAGTGCTAAGGAATGCTCAGGATTCTATCTCTTCAGCAGTGAAGAACCTTCAACAAGACAAGCCCACCAAGTTGTATCCGAAGTTTCTAATCAGAATAAAGCTTTGTTAAACCTTAAGTCCAATAAAGATGATGAAATCATGTTGAATCACTATCGTTTAGGTCATCCTAATTTCAAGTATTTACAGAAACTTTTTCCTTCATCATTTAGAAATAAAAATTTAGAAGTTTTTTAGTGTGAAGTATGTCAATTTTCAAAACATGTTAGAACTTCATATCCTCATCTTCCACATAAAAAATCACATCCTTTCTCATTAATTCACACTGATATATGGGAACCTTCTCGAATCAAAAACATCACTGGAACACGTTGGTTCATTTCATTTGTGGATGATCATACTCAAACCACTTGGTTATTCCTAATGAAAGAAAAATCTGAAGTATGTCAAATTTTTAAAATTTTAATACCATGATTCAATCCAATTTCAAACAAAAATCCAGGTATTGAAATCCGACAATGCTAAAGAATACTTTACTTCCACCCTTATTGATTATCTGTTAAGTTAAGAGATTGTCCATCTAAGCTCATGTGTTGACACACCTCAACAAAATGGGGTGGCTGAAAGAAAGAATATGCATCTTCTCGAGGTAGCTAGATCCCTCATGTTCACAACTCATGTCCCTCAACATTTTTGGGGGGATGTTGTTCTTACAGCTACCTATCTTATCAATAGGATGTCATCTCGTGTCCTCTTGTTTAAAACACCTATCAATACTTTACTTGAGTCATACCCACACACCAAAATCGTGTCCCATGTTCCCTTTAAAATTTTCGGATGTTCTGCTTATGTCCATGGACATCATAGTGGCAAACTTGATCCTTGAGCCATCAAATGCATATTCCTAGGGTATTCATCATACCAGAAAGGATACAAATGTTTTTCTCCTATCACAAAACGATTCTATAATACAATGGATGTCACATTTTTTGAACAATATCCGTACTATTCCAAATCTGTCATTCAGGGGGAGAACATAGGCAATGAATACCAACTTTCGAATATCATAAGCACTCGGTCTCCCACAAATCCTATTCCGCAACCTCTAGAAAGTGAATCAATATCTCAAATAAATACTCTTACTACTCCTAATGAACCCTCAACTTCTCTACCAACAGATCCAAACTTTCTTCTCCCAAACAATGATCTCCTTGTCTACTCTAGAAGGAAAACAACTCAAGAAAGAGCAGAGAACCGAGCATATCTTGAGCCATTCTAGGAATCCAACCCGAATACAGGCCACTCCGACAATTCACAAGGTAACACCATTGAACCTCATATTATTGAATTACCTCTTAATGATTTGAATTTGCCAATTGCTATAAGGAAAGGTGTAAGATCATGCACAAACCACCCCATCTACAACTTTATTTCCTATAAAAATCTCTCACCAGGGTATAAGGCATTTATCAGCAACCTCGATCAAATAGAGGTTCCAAATTTTGTTCATGAAGTATTTCAGATACCTGAATGGAAGACATCTATTCGTGAAGAACTCAGTGCCCTAGAGAAAAACAAGACTTGGGAGATCACAGAACTACCATCGGGAAAACAAACTGTTGGGTGTAAATGGATCTTTACAATCAAACACAAAGCAAACAGTAGTGTAGAAAGACTCAAAGCTCACCTTGTGGCTAAAGGATTCACTCAGACATATGGGCTTGATTATCAGGAGACTCTTGCACCTATAGCAAAACTCAACACTATTCGTGTTCTTCTCTCCATAGCATCTAACTTGGATTGGCCTCTCTACCAATTAGATGTCAAGAATGCATTCCTTAATGGTGATCTCGAAGAAGAAGTCTACATGGACATTCCTACTGGAATTGAATCTCCTGTTCCAACCAATAGAGTCTGCAAACTTAAGAAATCCTTATATGGATTGAAACAGTCTCTACGTGCCTGGTTTGATAAGTTCTCTAAAGTTCTGAAGAGATATGGGTACAATCAATGCCAATCAGATCACACACTATTCGTCAAACACTTCTCCAATGACAGAATAGTTATCCTAATTGTGTACGTAGATGATATTGTTCTAACAGGTAATTCTACAATTGAGATGGATAAACTCAAAGAATTCCTTGCCAAGGAATTTGAGATCAAAGATCTAGGCAATCTCAAATATTTTCTAGGGATGGAAGTAGCACGAACAAAAAGGGACATATCTATATCTCAAAGAAAGTATGTACTTGATCTTCTCAAGGAAACTGGAATGATGGGGTGTAAACCAGTAGAAACTCTGATGGATTCTACAATAAAACTCGGAATCAAAGAAAATAGTACACCTGTGGACAAAGGTCGTTATCAAAGATTAGTGGGAAAACTCATTTACCTATCTCACACTAGATCAGATATTGGTTTTTCTGTAAGTGTTGTAAGTCAATTTACGAACAGTCCTACTGAAGAATACATGGAAGCAGTGTATCGTATACTCAGGTATCTCAAGATGACACCAGGAAAATGATTATATTTTAGTAAGAATCTCACTAGAAAAATTGAAGTCTTTGCAGATGCTGACTGGGCAGGCTCTATAGTGGATCGCAGATCTACCACTGGATATTGTACATTCGTATGGGGAAACCTTGTAACTTGGCGAAGTAAAAAACAGTCAGTAGTCGCTCGAAGCAGTGCGGAAGCTGAATTTAGAGCCATGACTCGTGAGATTTGTGAAGGAATGTGGTTAAGAAGACTACTCAATGAACTGGACTTCACAACTCTCGAACCTATCAGCATGCATTGTGACAATCAAGCTGCAATAAGAATTGCGAAAAATCCAGTTCATCATGATCGAACCAAACATGTAGAAATTGATCGTCATTTCATTAAAGAAAAGATAGATGGAAAAATTGTGGACCTACTATATACATCTACTAAACATCAAATTGCAGATATCTTTACCAAAGCATTACCTCGAACAATCTTCGAAGAATTGAGTTGCAAGTTAGGAATGATTAATATCTATTACCCAACTTGAGGGAGAGTGTAGATTTTCAGAGAATATTATTAGTGTTGTACAGGCTGTAGAGTTAGTGTAAATGAAACTGTATTTTCATTATTGTTACCAGCTGTTCTATTCCTAGAATTAATGGACATTTTTTATTTCTATATATAGATTGTATTATAGTGTTGTAAAGAGAAGAGAAAACAGAGAATACATACTCCATATTATCTCCATCATATCTCTCGGAGTACATTTAACACATGGTAACGTCTGATCCTGGTGTTCTGCTTGCGTAGCATCTAAGTGGTGTCTTCTGATTGGTCCTATATTAAAAAATTCATAAAAAGCCAAAAAAAAGTTCAAAAATTTTAAAAAAATATATTTTCATCCATTTTCAGTTAAAAACTCATATTTTAAATAAAACGAACAAATATTGATCAGAAAAATGCACTAATGATACTATATTCATATAATCATCAATAAACCAGATTGGTATACATACACTCATGGTGAAGACTGGATGTGTGTTGTTAATTTTGCTCATTTTATATATGCTTTCGAGTTGATTCCTGCAAAGTCCATATGGATCCCCTAAATGGATGATACATGTATGCATACCCTATACATACCCAATAAAAAGTCCTTTAAATCATCATCATTTATTGCTCATTAATGCATCTCTCTAAACAAAATATGTCCTTAACAAGTCTTAACACCCTCTCTAAAGCTCAAGTTGTAGGTACTACCGTGAGCTTAGTTCGTAGTTTGTAGCTTTTGAAATCTCCCTGTTGGCAACGCTTTTGTCATTACATTAGCTATGTGGGAATACATTAGTCGGAATGGAAGGGAATAACAATATTTTTATAATTACAGTTTGTAAATTTGGGAAAATAAATCAATACCAAGGGGGAGTAATTAATGGGAATGATTCTTAAATTTTTGGGGTCTTTTTCCACCATATGTTTAGGAAGTAAACATGTGAATGAGAATGATTCCCTTTCTCCTCATTCTTTTTCTTTGTTAGTAGATTAAGGTTTTAAATAAAACCATATTGTCTTGTTTACATCTCTTTTCAGGAGTTGCTGAAATTTTGATAAAGGACTGGCAGGTAATGAAAATTCTCTTTCTTTTTTTCCTTTTTTTTTACCTGCATCTTTCAAATGTTTATGTATATTGCTTGAGTTTTATATTGGTTTATTTGGTTTTGAAATCATTGATTTTGCTCTTTCTGAATTAGATTTTGCTAAGTGGACCTTATTCCATTGTCGGGAGGGCTGTTGTTGTGCATGCTGATCCTGATGATCTAGGGAAAGGTAACAACTTTAAACAGATTGCAGTGTTTTCTCATTCGCACTTTGGGAATTATAGCTCCTAGCATTTTAGTCTACAATAACTGAGTCCCATTACCTGAATGACATCTTGTGGGAAAAAAGAATACATGCATCTTGAAGGTATGTATGAACACGTGGACGGGCATACAAGAATTTGAATCTGAGAAAGGTGATAGCTATTTTTTTTTTCATTGAATGGTTTTATAGGTCTATGGAATAGTGTGTTTCTGTTTCTAATTACTACATTACAAAATCTCGAGGTGCAAAAAGAACTTGAGGCAAATCAAGTAATTTAAGAGCTTAAGTAATGTTGCAGATTCAATTCTTTCCCGTCTCATTGGAACAAACTGATAAGATTCAGATTAGATAACAGAGAAACAATGAAGGAAAATCTGAATATTATATAATATTTAACGATTAAGCAAATCAATCCACTAGCCAAGCTTTTGAGAGCCTTGTTTCTCTCCAAATGAGCACAACTCAATACAAATGACTAGCCATCCTCTAATTCCCATCCTCGCTGCCTAAAATCCCTTTTTCTGACTCTCCTCTAATAGAATTACAAACTAAATTCTCTAACAAACTTCCTCACACCATGTGCACAACCCAAACATTACACCCAAAATTACGCATTAGCACTTATTGAGGATATACCCGATTTTCCCTTACGCCTAGAATAAGTAAAACGAACCTGTGATCTATCACAAACATCGTTTTTTGGGCTGTGCAGATTGTGTCTACATTTCTTTGCAAATGCATTTTACATTATCCTCTTTTTTAGCACAATATGTTTTACTAGAAAGTTAATGCAGTTGTTTGATATATGATAGGAGTACAGTGAATGATCTAGATATAGTGGCAACTTGTACAAGATTAAGACATTTTGCTGGAATGTTCAAGATGTATAATTACATTTCTTCTTAAAATTAAATACATCTTAGATTATTGTATGTGGAGCTCTACATGAATTGAAAACATTCAATTCAATCAGAACAGATTTGCACAAAAAGCCTTGAGATGAGTGTAGTATGGCATGTTAAGAATCTGAGCAGAGCCTAGGCTGTATGGTGTTCATAGTAATGCCATAGGTTACTGATGACTCCCGCTCTCATATTCACAACTCCTTATATAGCTATAGGGTCTACGCTTAGGCCTGGCCACCTTTTTCTTACTGTTTTCTAATATATCTTCAGCACTTGGGCTCAACTTTTGAGCTCTATCAAACCTTTTGTGAGTTGTATATGAAAAGAACAGCGTGGACATCACTGATTCAGTAAAGAAGTGCGGTTGAAGCTGAAACATGAGTTATCTTTTTATTTACTTAACAAGCCAGCAAATAGACTGGGTGCTAAGCTGGTTAATATACTAGATAGTATTTCTATTTTGGCTAACTTGCTGTTACAGTGTTTGGTACTTTTCAGCAAGGCCGCTATCCTGATTGATGTAACTTGCAGTGCTTTCATGTTTATAAACTTATGCTTGTAAGATGTTATGCTATATTGATTTTGGTTAGTTATGAACTCTAATGCACAGGTGGACATGAGCTCAGCAAGTCTACAGGCAATGCAGGCGGAAGAATTGGCTGTGGTATTTACTTATCATTTCTTTATTTTTCATTTATTCCTTTGGTCTTGCATTCAAAATTATTACTTAACTAAGGCAATGTTTGATAATGAGTATGATATTTGATTAAATAATTGATTTATGATTGCATTCAAAAATTAGAAATAAAAAATAAGAATTCATTATCAAACGCACCTTAAATTAACCTGCAAGAGTACATTGAGAGCAGAGCAGTTAATAAGGTTGTGTTGTGTGTATTACCCTGGAAGATCCTTGTCTTATTAGTATTATTTTTTTCTGCCATGCTGATTTACAGTTAAGATTATCTAAATTTTGTGATCATCGAATATTTTGGCAGGTATTATTGGACTCCAATCATCTGTATAAGATTTGCTTGCTGCAGATTACAAGATCATATTCAAACATAATGTTATACATGCCCTTTTTTTTTCTTTCCCTTGTATGTCATGTGCTGCAAAAATATTTCAATTGCTATATTGCAAGTGGGACTGGCTTGTTTTCCTTTTCAAACATGACTGCTTATATATAAAAGATGATTTCTCAGTCGATCAGGTGTATGATACCCTAATCACCAACCTTGTTAGTCCTCCTCCTCGTGCTATATTGTAAATAGCACATGAATATATGTTTGCTGTTTTGATTGTGTTTGTTTTGGGCTTGTGAATTAGGGTTCATGTTTGTTTGGACTACTTTTGTTTTATTAGAGTTCTAATGCAGTTGGGTTAGTGACTCTCAAATGGATACAATGAAGAAGAATATGGAGATTAAGGTGAATTTTGAAGAATACATGCATACATTAGTGAATACATATTTTAGGAAATAGCTAAAATTAAATAAATATTGAAAATCAACTTTATTAGTTTTATGACTTTAATGGTAAAAAAACTTGAATAACTTTTGATCGTTGGTTGGTTAAGAATAATGGGAATGAGAGTACGTAACGCCATTCTTTCAAATGCAATACGTGGTACGATTTTAGTACTCATAAGGACTAACCTCAAACAACATAACACAATTGATTAGCATATTCCCTTCGATCCTATTCAAAAAAATAGAAACATAGTGACCAACTCTTTTTTTAATGATCTTCAAGGTTTTTGTTAATTTCAATATGTATGTCGAGATTTTGCCACTATTTATACTAGGGTTGTTCACAACTCAATCCGGTTCGATTTTGAGTAATTTTTTTTAATCAAATCAGATTTTTCATATTACTCAAACCGGATTAGATTAGCTATTAAAATTTTTGTAATCGAACGGTTTGGTTCGATTAATAATACATAAATATGATATAGTAAAATGTTTTGTTCATCATACATAAATAGATATTATTATCAATAACAACAGAAATGAGAGAGAGAGAGATCAAATCATGAATAGAAGAAGTAGTCCAAAATTCTAATAGAACAATTTGTGTGAACAATAGGCAACACTTAGTGTATTTCTTTATTGTACAACTTATCTCAATCTCTTCACTGTTAATTTCCAAAACTTTTCCATCAACCCAAGCATCGTTAGGATTCTCCACCCAAACAAGAGATCCAACTTGACCAACCTAGTTGGTCAATAAGGTAATTGATATATTATGAAGGAAAGAGCAAACAACAATGAGACATCCATAAAAATCAACATTAGTAATAGTCTTTTTTTGCATGAAAACATACATACAAAGCTAATTTTGCTTTATGTATAAAAAATAAAAAATAGTCGGTTAAAACAAAAAGCTTAACTATAACACTTGCAAATATCGAGAAGAAAGATCAGAAAGAGCAAAGAAGTGAAATTTACACAAAATTCTTAAACATATACAAATATAAACATTCAAACTCATAGTCAACAATACGTTATTAAATGTAAACAATTCCAATCCTTTTCAACTAATAAATGCTATAAACTCAATGTCAACCAATTAAAATTTAGGCCAAGATCCTACATTAACTATTTGACAAACAGGAAGAAACTTACTCATTATTAATCATCAATGATCAATGCACTGTCTTTAATGAACTCTACAAACAAATAAAATCATATATCATTAGATAATAATATTTTAAAAAATAAAATTAGAAATAATTTTTTAAGTATTGTAATTATCTAAATCAACATCTTTATAAATCTCGTTGACTATGGGAATCCTAAAAGATAAGAAACCTAAAAGAATTTTCTTTTCACCATTTCAATATATCAAATTTATCCAACATGACATTTTCACATGGGGTGTTCAAATATTTCTCAACCTGAGTTTTCAAATCCAAACTATTTTTCTCCTCCAAGCGTTTAAGAAATTTCATCTTTCTCGCTTCCTCAGATGAGGGAATCCATCCTATTACATCTTGTGGTTGAATCACATTAGATTCAAAATCCTTTCCATGCACTAACTTATAGTAAGCTTTGAACATATTCATAAAAATATTTTTGATATTATCTCTCAATTTTTTAACAATTTCTAAATCATAAATTTCTTCAAATAGGAATTACAAATACTCTAATTTATACCTTGGATCAAGTACAAATGCCATATACAACATCTTATTAGTCTTATCTACATTTCCCTAATACTTCTTAGTTTTTTTATGCTAGCAACCATATTTTTCAACAACAAATCATCGGAACCACACCATGTAAGTATTTGAGTTTGAATGTTATGCAATTCTGTAAAATATAAATTTGATATGGTACATAAAGATGCACTAAATGCTAATGTAGTCATAAAAAATCTTCAAAAACTTGACAAAACACTAATATTCTTCCAATCATCTAATGTTAGAGGTCCAATACTTGATCGCTCCTCATGAAAATAAGAAATAAAGTTTGTTCCTTGTTCTTCTTCGAGATGACCAAAAGATTTTTGAAAATATAAAGAAGATTTTAACCTTAGATATGTGGAGTTCCATTTTGTAGGCACGTCTAGCACGACACTTCCTTTGGACTCAATATTTTCCTTAACAAAACATATTTTAAACTTTTGTAATCTCAAAGGAGAAGATCTAACATATCTCACTGCACAATGAATACTCATAATAGTATTGTGAAGATCTATAAGTCCTTCTCTTACAAATAAGTTCAAAATGTGAGCACAACATCGCACATGAAAGAACTCCCCACTCATAACAAGTCTATCATTCCAATTTTTTAGCTTCATTTTCAAGTATGACATAGTAGTATCATTTGAGAAAACATTATCAAGAGTTACAGTAAATACCTTACATATACCCTAATCACGCAAACTCTATTCTACCACTATCTCAATTGTATCACCTTTATGATTCTTAACTTGACAAAAGTTTATAATTCTCTTTTGTAATTTCCAATCTTTGTCAATATAATGAGTGGTTAGACAAATTTAAAAAACATTTTGAATTGAAGTTCAACAATCACTAGTAAGACAAACTCTTTGCTTTTCACTTATGAAAAAGTTTCTCAAACCTTTTCTTCTCATCTAAATAAAGTTGAAACACATCCCTAGAAATTGTTTGACAAGATGGCACAAAAAACTTAGAAAAAATTTCAACTGTAAAATCTTTAAATCCCTCACCCTCAACACACTTAAAAGAAAATTCATCAATAAAAATCATTTTTATCAAAGCAACTCTAGCACATTTTGCACCAAATGATGCAATAACTAATTCATGAGTTGTCGTATTACCCTCTTATTTTTGTGTTTGAAAACTTAACATCTTTTGTTCTCTATCTACTTCTTTAAGAATCTCCTTACATAAATTTTTGAAAGTGATATATCATTGAAGTAGTTTCATTTCTTGTGGGATAAGCAACACAACTTTTATTACAATAATGACATGTAGCTCTAGGATTTTCCATATCATAAGGTAAAATAAATGAAAAATGATTCCATATTTTTGACCTATTTTTTTTTGGTTTCTTCATATTAGATTTGTTATCAAGGTCAACATTACTTGCTTCTATTCCTCTTTTTGAAGATGAGTTATTTAAATTTTGTGGTGGCTTTTCCATTTCCTCTGAATGAATTTAAGGTTCAATGTCTTCAATCATAGTAAAGTCTGAAAATTAACTTGTGCTAATAAACATAAGTAAATCATCATCACCTATATATATAATATAGATGAGTACATAGTGTTATCGTAAGTTAAATATTGAAGTAACATTCTATTAGAAAATAATGGTTATTAAGATAACATAATCAATTAAGAATATAATATAAAAGTAGCTTACATCATATATTTACACCACCTTATTATAAATATTAATTCTTACAATAAACTCAAACAAGTTCAATAAAATTATAGTTTAAGTAAAATATATTGTTAATCCTAGTTTCTTGATAAAATTAGATGAATCAAACTTCGTAATATGACATAAATAGCTAAAACAAGTTATTGTATTTTATGCATTAAAAACTTTGATAAGTGAAACAACAACCATACGAGCTAAACTAATCAAGAAAACTATTATAATTTTCGATGAAGATGGAAAATCATGCATTTGTGAGTTGTTTGATAAGAATCCAAATTTTATCCTTTTTAGGATAATGAAGTTAAAAATTGGATTTACTCCTTACTATCACCAATCTATTTGAGAATTATATTATTGTTCTCTTTATTAGATTATGCAGTACTACTTGAGACCACAACTAACTTGACAAAATATCATCCCCATGTAATATCAATAGAGAATCATCATAAATTTAACATGAAAAATACTTGGATAACAACCTATTTCATTCAAAGAAAGGTTACATTTGATGAATAAATACCAAATTGGCTTCATATAATATGCTTTTATCCTTAAAAATATATTCTTGTAATTTGGACCAATATTATGAAATCTATGGAAGCATATAATGCCTTATCAATATAGAGGGATCTTATTCACAATTAATGTTCTCACTATTAATCTACTTACTAGAAGTCTTGTCTCAAAGTTGTTGCATTTTTACCACTCATGTGGGAAAAATATCATTCAATATAACAATTGACATCCAGGTGTAATCTGCCATGAGTTATGATTATGCAACAACTAGAATTGAATGGTATCCTCGCAATACTATATATTACAAATTGTACACAATCTCAAATAGTTTTTTATTGAATGTAGTTTTGTAAGCACAATTATATTAACTAATAACAATGTGCTACATTAGCTACGATACATACATCGATACATCTTAAACATTGGTAATTGTTATTATGCCAGCTCATAGCTATCCATCTAGCTTAACGTGATTTTGAGCTAGCTATTCAAAGAGTAAAAATGATGCATACTATAAATGGTAGAGTATATTACATGTTTTTCATCACTGATTGCATATGAGTTTCTACATATTTTGTTTTTATTATTATTAATTGAAATTTTTATGTTTATCATCTATATCATATAAAATACAGAATATGTCATGTGCTATAAGGATTTCTTAAATCATTGTTCATAAAAACATTAATAGCATTTCAAATCAAAGAATGATGATTTAGCCCATTTTGTTAAACTAATATCTATTAATTTTCTCATCAATATCATTTATTGAGAATTTGTTTTTTAAAATAGTTTTTTTTAAAAGAGTTTCCTTTATTAGATTGAGAAAAAAAAATTGTTTTTGAGAAAGTATACATAAGGAAACTTCACTAGGCCAAAGCTTTAGTTAAAAATGAAAGGATTGATTTATGGTCCATAACTTGAAAAAAAATGTAATCTCAGTCAAGAAATTATGCATAGATAATTATATGCCTATATAGTTATTTCTTAACATATTTATTGTGAAGGATTTGAGAACCAGGAGAGGCAAGGATGCAGATAGAACGAGAGAGATCCACATGCCTATTTTTCCATGGATGATAGGAATAGAGGCGAGGCAAGGCAAGGATGGTTGGTTGTGTTAGAGGCAGCGGTAAGGATGTAGATAGGGTATTAGGGTTCGAAGAGTGAAATCGCTTTGCGAGCGAAATGGATGATTGGTTTAAAAATTAGTATAACTAGACCGGACCATTTGAAAAACGGTTTTAATTAATATAAACCGAATCAAACCGTTTGATTTATAAAACTGTTTGGATTGGTCCGATTCTATTCGATTTTCCATTTTAATTTGGTTCAGTCTAGTTTTTAGACACCCCTAAATTATACTTATGAATGATATAAGTTGAGGGAGTTTTAAAATTAAACACAGTTGCAACGTTGAGAAAGGATAGCAATAAGGTGGGTTTGAGGGTGATTAAGAGGGACTGAGATGGTGAGATGGTGTAGAGCCTTGATGTTCCTAGGAGAGGTCTACTGTTAATTTTTTGTGCTGAGCTACAAGCTATCTTGATGGATTGTAGTCTCGCAGTGGAGCAAGGATGGGCTAAGGTATGTTTTGAAGTACTCTTTGTAGGCTATCACTCTTATAAATAACAAAAGTGATTGTCTTGCAGCTATATGGATAGTGTTAATAAGATATAAAGATTAAGCCAAGGAAAGTAGCTTTCTTTTCAATATAGGCCAAGAGTCATGAATCAACATGCAAATGCAATAACAGTTTATGCTATTAATTTAGATGAGGAGAGATTATAGACCTTTGTTATTCCAAATTTTCTTTTAGATATTGTTTCTAAGGATGTACTCTTTTCAGAGATTTCAAGGTAAGTTTAATGGAATATGCTCATTATAAAAAAAATGAATGGTACAAAATCTATGAATGAGTTATAAGTCAATGAGAAATGTTTATATAACCTAATTTTGCACACATATTTCATCCATAACCTTTATATCCAGCCATCTATCATAATTATTTTAAAAATTAGAAAAATGATTCAATTTTTATGATAACATTGTGATGTGAACTTGTGAACTAGAACCTTGAAACCCATAAATATGAAGTGGTTTGAGAACTCCAAGAGAAATGACCAAAGACTCATTGATATATTGCTAATTATCCCATAAAACTAATAATCAAATTAAAGTAGCATTTTGGCTTTATGGATATTACTCATCACAAATCCAATGATGATAGGATGTGTTAATGGTTGCAAATTTCTTAATAAATATGCTTTTATAGAACAATGGGGCTGAAATCTCTCAACTTTGATGAAAAATAAAATTTTATATATGAACTAAGTTATTTTTCTACAAATGCCTAATTATCTATTCATACAATCAAAATTAAACCCTAGAAAACTAAATCTACACAGTGTTTGAACCAAACACGCGAGAAACCAAAGTTTATGTGTGCAGGCGTGACGTACATCAACTGATGCCACAGTGCGGTCCAAAAAATTGAAAAAGAAAATATCTTGAGAGAGGTATGCCATAACGGACATTAACTTATGCCGTGATGTGATATAATTTATTGGAATGAAAAATTCAAATCGAGAGTTGTATGCCATGGTACACTTTAACTCATGTCAGAGCATGGATCCAATTTTTGGAATTAGTACTTTTATTCCTTACTCTAGCCTTTGACAAAAGTTGTGCTCTTTTTATGGCATCCTTTGACATTGAATCAACTCTCGAGTTAACTCGTTTCATGCTTCCTTGAAGAGGTTGGTCTTGGAGTATGTAGTTGGATCACTAAGATGTTGTGACGGTCTTAGATTCATATCATTTCCCTCTTCTTCAAAAAAATTTGACTTTGAATTCAGACTTTCATAATGGGGTAATCTTTTAAGGTTATTTTTTCCATTTTTCTCACCTAATTCCTTTTCTTGTTTCTTCCTTTCAAAATTTCTTTTTTTTTCATTCATTTCTTTCTCAATCTTTTCTCTTTCTTTATTTTCTTTTGTTGCTTCTTTTTCTTTTTCTTTTTTCCTTTTCCTTTTTCAATCTCATGTGATTTTCATAGACTTGCTTTGGGTTAAGGGGTATAAAAGTAATTTTTTTACTATCTTTGAAAATTGTGTACATATATTCCTAAACCCATAATGTGACACCTTCCTATCATATTGTCATTGTCTATGCCAACAAGATATGTCTAGCTTGTATTGGTACCTCATCACATAATATTTCGTCTTTATACTTATCTTGGAAAAAGAAATTAGTACTTGACTATCTACCATTACCTCTCAATCATCATTCAACCGGAATAACTTGTAAGGTTTTAGGTGTTTGATACATGTTCATATGAAAAGTCAATTTAAACTTTATTTTAAATTGCTTAAGATGTCGTTGTTTAGTATAAGTAGTACAAATATTCCTCCCCATTTTAGTTTAGGCATCAAGAAAAATTAAGAGCTTCTAAGTGAGTGCAGGAGCAAAATCTAAATAAAAATGAGTTGTAGTATCTTGTATTTTGAGTGAGAGTGCTCTTGTAATATTCTTTGAGTTTGAATAAAAGTTGTTTATATGAGTGTTTCATTTCCAACAAAGTGGTATCATAACCAAGTTGTAAAGTAAACACTATTGCATATCAAATCAAAGGTATTGACGAGAGGAATCTGACATCGTTAGAATCGCCCCGATAGGAGTTCAGACGCACCGCCGGAAGAGTGTTTCCAAAAAACCGAGTTAACCGTTGACTTCAACCGAAAAAAATTGAAATTTTTTTTAGAGTTCCTTCCAAGTTTTTTCAACATTATGGATTCATTCGTGTGATTGGATTTTGTAAATTCTTATTGTATTGAGAGATGTGACAAATGATATGGCACCATTTCAAGTCCCGACACTCAATAACAACAACTACGACAATTAGAGTATCAAAATGAAGACACTTATTAGATCATAAAATGTGTGAGATATCATATAGAAAGGTTATAACAATCCTACAAATGATGCTGCTCTTGTTGCTATTACATCATATCAAAAGAGAACTTTGAAGGATTCAAGAAAGAGAGAAAAAAAGGCTTTCTACCTCATATACCAATCATTAGATGATGATGTATTTGAAAAGATTTCGAGTGCAAGCTCTGCCAAGGAAGCTTGGGAGAAGCTACAAACCTCTTACAATGAAGTCGAAAAGCTAAAGAATGTCTATCTCCAAACATTAAGAGGGAATTTGAATCCTTACATATGAAAGTATCTGAGTCTATTTCAGATTATTTATCAAGAGTAGTAGTTGTTTCTAATCAATTAAAAAGAAATGATGAAAAATTAGAAGATGTGAGGATAATAGAGAAGATACTTCGTTTGTTGGATCCTAAATTTGAGCACATCGTAGTGACAATTGAAGAAACTAAAGACTTGGAAGAAATGACGATTGAGTAACTCCAAGGATTATTGCAAGCATATGAAGAAAAGTATAAGAAGAAGAAAAAAGTTTACTGAGAAACTCATCAAGCTACAACTCAAGGATATACAAGACAACCAAGACAATGATAGAAATCAACGTGACCGAGGCAGTGGTAGAGGTCGTGGATGAGATGGAAGTGGTAGTCGTGAATGAGGCAACGATACAAGCAAAATCTAAATAAGAGTAAGTTATAGTATCTTATATTTTAATGAGAGTGTTCTTGTAATATTTATTTGAATTTGAATTTGAATAAAAATTATTTATGTGAGTATTTCATTTCCAAGAATAAGAAATCTGATTATTAATTCATACGGCTACTCAAACAGGTATTCTAATGTTTAATCTACCATTTCTTCAAAGAACAAACACCAGAGAAAAAGAGATCGTATTAAAATACTAGTATAATGCTAAAATTATTGAAGAGCCGCAACGAGGGTTTTTGGACGACCAATGCAAAACCTCTACATTTTAAGATAAAGCTGATTTTTATAGACATAAAGGTTCTTAGTTTAATTATCTTACTGCCCCCGACGTTTTATCTTCTGGTCCAATATCAAAACTAAACAAATTTTGAAGGAGAATGATATCGCTGCAACCACATGACTATGTCATAATCTGGATTGGAATTCTTTTCCTGAATGCTTAGCATCAAATGGAATCATTAACCTTTCATTTGATGCTAAGATTATCTTTTTTCTAATCATAGTATTCGATTGCTCCAATTTGCATCTTGAATTCGATTCTAGTACGAAGGCTTGGTATTAATTTGTATCTTGCTCCATTTTGTGGTATGATTTTTTCTTCCTAAATTCATTTTAGTCATACATGTTGTAAAATTAATCAAATACAACTCAAGTAATTTTTATTTTTATTTTCAATTTTAAAATAATATTAATTTTATTGATAAATTTTTTATATGTATTGTGTTATCCTATCATGTTAGATTTGTCACCCATATTTAGATGTCGAATTTTTTTATTAAATTTTGTTATAAAAATGCAAATGACGTGAGGATGTAATTTGATGTCATTACAAAGATTTTGAAAAAAAAAAATCTTCAAATGACATAAGAGATCATATACTTTATAAGGATATTTTAAAAATTTATCATAATTGGTTTTTTTTAAGGGGAAGAGATGGAAGTGTTTGTTTAACGTCAATATTGGTATTGGTTTTTTTTTTTTTTTTTTGGTTAATCAACACTGTTCTTTGATTGTATATGAGTTATTTATTTATACGTGGGTTATTTCATTAAATATTTTATATTTTTTTACATATTTAAATACTAAAGTACGTGGGGGAATAGGGGTTGGTAGTTTTACGGAGAGATGATGGTTTTTGTACGTGGACAGTGAAGAAGAAGAAGATATTTTTAGCAGAAATAAAGCTCTACTAAAACAATTATATCTCTCATTAAATGGTATGCGTAAGTAATGTGAAGTTTAAATGATTAATTTTATATAGTTTTGAATTTATTTGTCATTTTTTAATAATAAATGAACTTTTTATCACTATTTTCAATAATAAAAAGACAAAAATAATACACATTTTTATGGATTTCTCTGTACTTTTTCCTGTATAAAGTTATATAAAATAATAATGTGATCATGATCATGGAAAATATATATATTTTTTCCCTCGAGTTAAGATACAACTCAACTTATTTATCAAATTTAAATTGGTCTTATATTACAACAGATCCCCTTTTGTAAGAGTTGAATCTTACAATATAATGTTTTCACCATCCATAGAATGACAGTGAATTAAGATAAAATTAGAATTGTGATATATAAACATCATTCAATTAATATATATATTAATTGAATAATATCAGAGAATACCAAAAGCTGACGTACGTAATAAGGAGCAGCAAGAAAATGTAAAACATCACCCCCTTTTTTGGTCGAATATAAAACATCACCCCCTTTTTTGGTCGAAAGTAAAACAGAACATTGCACTTTGCATAATTGAAAGTAGATTGATTACTAGTATAGTTCTGAACGGTGGGTAAGAATCCAATTCTCATGTATTATTTTTAACGTGATAAATAGATAAAAATAATTGAAAAAATAGATTTTTATTAATTAAATTTTATGAGAATGTTTTCTCGTTCTTATTGTTAATATTTTTTTTAATTACTTTTTTTAGATTTTTATTAAAATGTTTCTATAATTTTATTTTGATGGGTTTATGTATGACTTTAAAATATTATCATTTGATAATTATTTTAATTTTTTAAGAATGATAATTCATATAATAAAATTTTAACATCAATTTTTTAGAATATTTTAATAAAGTCAAGTTAAGAAAAAATTATATTTTTTATTTTATATTTTAAAATAAATAATTTTAAAACAACAATAATTTTAGATTGATAATTAAAATTATTATGTAATTATCAAATTAAATTCTTGTGTGTTTTAAAGTATTCATGCAAACCTTTTCACCAAATTTTAACATTAATTTTTTACATTATTATAATAAAACCAACTTAAAGTAAAAATTATATTTTTTATTTTTTATTTTAAAATAAATAATTTCAAAACAATAATAATTTTAGATTGACAATTAAAATAATTATTTGCTTATTAAATTTAAATTCTCCTGCATTTACACGGCTTTAAAACTACTATTCAGGAAAATTATAAAGGGGTCCGGGGGTGATTTAGAATGAATTTTAAATTAATATAATTATTGGCCGACCGATACTTTTGAAAAATGTATTTCCGATATATTTAATCAATCACAAACATTGACAATGTTCAATCTTGTACTTTTGTTTATGTTAATTGATACTGGGCGGTTTTTTTTTTTCCCTTCTTTTTTCATTTTTCCTTATTTGAATGCATGTATTAATTTTGTATAGAGCTCTAATAATATTATCTTCTTAAAATTCTTGAAGTCCACCAGGTATGTATAAACCTAAGTCATACAAATGACTTTCTTTCATCTAATTGAACTAGTAACTAGAAGCCTAGAATTAACAGACTGTATTTTAGAGAATGTCTTTTGGTAATGCAATAGATTTTGCTGTAAAGTACATAAGTTAAAATTTAATTAATAGATTTTGCTGTAAGGTATATAATTTAAGTTAGTAAGGACAATTAAATGTGACCAAAAATAAGCCTGCAGCTATGCTTCCTGGTCTTTGATTCCGTTGGCTTTGTTTTCACTCAAAAGTTGTCTTTGTTTTCGTAGAAGAAAAAAGAAAAGAAAAGCATTTGTTTCCACTTGTACGTATTATCTTCTTCTTCTTCTTCTTCTTAGAGGGAAGGTGTGTGTGTATATCTTCTAATTGGCAATAGAGCCCGAAAAGAGAATGCATTTGGAGATGGTCATATCTCCTAACATTAACAATAATATTGAAGCAGTAACGTCCTTCTCAGATGCAAGAATTTTAAACTTGTCATCTGCTTCAATTGAAGAGTTTTTGGAGCAAAAGGCAGTAAAAGTTAAACATTGGAGTAGGCTTTTGGCATGGGAGTCAAAGCTTCTCTGGCTGTTATCTGGGCCATCCATTCTTGTATCCGTGTCGAATTTCATGCTTAGCTTTGTGACTCTCACCTTTGTTGGTCATTTGGGTTCTTTACAACTAGCTGGTGCCTCAATTGCACTAGTTGGAATTCAAGGTCTGGCTTATGGAATCATGTTGGGTATGGCTACTGCTGTTCAAACTGTATGTGGTCAAGCATTTGGAGCAAAACAATATAAAGCCATGGGTATCATATGTCAAAGAGCTATTATTTTGCATTTAATGGCTGCATTTTTTCTAACTTTTCTATATTGGTTCTCTGCTCCATTACTCTTAGCCATTAGGCAATCCCAAGACATAGCTCACCAAGCTCAATTATTTTCTCGTGGTTTGATTCTTCAACTCTATGCATTTGCAATAACTTGTCCTATGCAGAGGTTTCTTCAAGCTCAACAAATTGTTAATCCTTTGGCTTATATGTCTGTTGGGGTATTCCTCCTTCACACACTTCTAACTTGGTTAGTAGTTGATGTATTTCACTATGGCCTTCTTGGGCCTGCTCTTACACTTAGTTTTTCTTGGTGGCTTCTTGCTATTATAAATGCTCTTTATATTATGTTAAGCCCTTGTTGTAAGAAAACTTGGACTGGCTTTTCTCTAAAAGCCTTGAGAGAAATTTGGCCTTTTTTTAAGTTAACACTTTCATCAGCAATTATGTTATGTTTGGAGATATGGTATAGCCAAGGACTAGTTCTCATATCTGGCTTACTTCCAAATCCAACTGCCTCACTTGATTCTATTTCTATTTGTATGAATTACTTGAATTGGGGTTTGCAGTTTATGTTGGGGCTAAGTACAGCTGCGAGTGTTCGAGTTGGTAATGAGTTGGGGGCAGGTCATCCAAAGGTAGCAAAACTTTCAGTTATCGTAGTGACTGGAACTGGCATTGTTGTTAGTATTATGTTCAGTGCAATTGTGTTGATATTTCAAGCTGGATTAAGCAACTTGTTTACAAGTGATGTTGAGGTCATAGAGGCGATTTCGAAATTGATACCATTGCTTGCCATCTCTCTTTTGTTAAATGGGATTCAACCAATACTATCAGGTGTGGCTATTGGAAGTGGATGGCAAGATGTGGTAGCTTATGTTAACTTTGGGGCTTACTACGTAATTGGTTTATCAGTTGGGTGTGTTCTTGGCTTCAAAACTAGTTTAAGAGTGGTTGGAATTTGGTGGGGAATGATTGCTGCTGTTCTTTTACAAACAGTGACCTTGATTATTCTAACTGTTAGAACAAATTGGAACTCCGAGGTTGCAAAAGCTGCTCATCGTCTTCAGACCTCTGCAAATGAAGAGAACTTGGTCGTGGCTTCTTCAACTACCCAAGTTTGATACTGTATTTTGGTACCCGAGTCATGACTTATTGTTTTGCAATTTGCATTGTGTTTTGGTAACCTCAACTAAACCTTCGATTTCATTATTATTATTATTATTTTCTCCCTTGATTTTAATAGAACAGGTTTGGTTGGGGTTCTCTCTCATAGTCACAACTCCCTCCTTGTTTTTGTGACCTTCTTAGTACAAATGCGTGCTGGATATTTTCTTAAGAGAAGTGAAAGGAGCTATTAAGTAGACCCATTCTCACAATCTAGGCTCCAGTTTGTAATGTATGTTTTTTTGTCTTATTTTCTTTATGGGTTTAAAATGCGTACATATTTGTTTTAAAAACATGCAATTGAATGAAAGCTTTGAATCTATAGTTATCTACTTCTTCCACTTCTTTTAATCTTACAAGTATTAGAAAACAATTGTTTTTCCCAATTTCAGTTCGTACATAATCCATTGAACCAAGGAAAAAGGCATAAATGTATCAAAATATCATATCCCTTTCCTCCTCTTCAGCCAGGGCCCAGGGGAAGCAAGTGAGTTTATTTCTTACAAGATGATATGCCATATAGACATTCTCGCCTGACACTGCTGGAATTTAATGAAGTTGACGCTATTACAATCAAAGGATCAAAGTATTACATCTCAAGAGGTGAACCCATCTGTGCTTTGAGATCATTTCACTTGAGACTGAGCAGCTTGAAGCATTTCCACTATCATAGTTTTCACATCTCTACAAAGGAAAACATACTTTATCAACAATCACATGATTATTGAAATTATCAAATCAAACACGATCATAGCCATCACTCGCTTCAAACAATTGTTAAATTGCTAATCAAGTCAATATTGTTTGGTCCACATGTCATTGCCTATTTATGAAAAATAGTTATATAGTTTCGAGTTTATGAGGTCTAGAGTATATTGGCATCAACAACTGTTTATTATCCAAATGGGTCACTAGTTAGAGTCACTGACCCATATAGTACCCTACCCTTGCCAAAATCTCATAAATGATTCAAGTCAATTTTCGACACAGTTCAATCCTTTGGGTTTGGATTTGACTTGAAAGGACCCATTGCTATTCCTAATACCATGAGTAGTAAATTCGAAAAACTAAACATAATGGAGAAACTAAAGCAAATCACAAGGAAATGATAAATTTTTAAAAGCATCCTAAAATTAAAACATTATACATACAAACACATACATTAGTACAAAGCATTATTGAAAGCTAACTTCTTTAGGCTATTCATAAGGAAAGCTTACTTTCGATTCTCTGCACGTCTCGGGAATGGTATCCTGAGCTTAAAATTATTCCCTTGATAACCCGCCTAGGGATAAAAGAAATGATAAAAGCCACTCCACATCAAAGTGACAATTTGGAAAAAGTTTAACTTGTATAACATCAAAGCATAACCATAAGTAGAACCTATCGCATAGTGCAACTGCTCAGTTCATTACTTATGATGAAGTTATTACGACGGTAACAAAGAATATCTACGAAAAAGGGAAAAATAAAAAGAAGGCATCAAAGAAGAAAGGTTAAAGCTTTTGGTAATACCTTAACATCAAATCCGAGACTGTCCAAGTCCAGCATAAAAGCAAAGTCAACCTGGGGAAAGAGGATAAACTCAAGTTCTTATAAAGTATAAACTAATCTAACCTGCACTTTCCTCCTCCATCTTGCATATATTATTTCGGTCCATTTTTTTATTTTCATGCTATGATATAAAAGAATCTTGCCAATATATATATATATATATATATATATATATATATATATATATATATCTGTCAAACATGTAACATTGTCATATCTACAAATCTAGAACCCATCTTTTAACATGTAATGCATATAACTACTTGTTTTTATGTTCAATTCACAGCTTAGTCTAACTCCATTATGGTAAAAGTGCCATATCCTTAAGTATAATATTCATAGAAAACAAAGGTCGAAAATAGAAAATAAGGAAAATAAACTTCTCCAACTTTTAATACAAACTATAAATTCTATAATATTAAGCCAAATTACCGGTATTGATGCCGAATGTTGAACAATGGCTTTTGTGTCCTCAGCATGATCCTTATTCATGTGAGACTTAAAAAAGTAAAAAGGGAAAAAAAGAGATTGTCTTAAAATAGGAAAAGGAAAATCAATTAAACAATATAAGCACGCAGCTAATAATGATTGTGGATGAACCAATACCGCAACAGGCTTGGAGAACTGAGCTATTGGATCAACTTTTGCATTTTTATACACCTCAGTGCTGAACTCTAAAAGAAAAGGAGAGGATTAGAGACCTGTTGAAAATATTTGTAAGAGAAGCTTTTTGATAATAACCATGTGAGATTAATGGAAGAGTATTTAAACTAAAAGGAATTATGCTGTAATATAAGGATGCACCTCCTGATCCTAATAGTGATGTTGCAACCCCTGAAACATAACGTGCAACTGTTGGCTCAATACGCAAGAATTGGAAGTCCCCAAAGTCAACCTTCAGATGCCAAGCATTTCTTTGTTAGTTTAAAATTTAAATATCAAGCAATAAAAGGTCAATGGTTGAGAATACGAGTTCGTTAATTTACCCAGAACGCATTGGGATGCCTAGCCAAATATGCAGTGCGCACTTCTGCTGCATCTTCTTCAGAAACCTAAATTATTCGTCAGTTGAACTATTACATACTTCAACCCTCCAAACAGTAATATTACAGAACGCTGGGAGAAGAGGGTGGGGTGTTTGAGTCATTAATTACTTACAGGTTTAGCATCGCCAAGCAAGGTAATTACTAGATCAGTCCTATCCTCAGGATCTCTAGCCACAAGCAATGAACACTTAGCATTATTTACCAAGTCCTGCAAAACACATGAAAGAAATTCTTAGAAGACTAAAAGTTTCTGATAAGAGTGAAGGAGGGATAAAGGCAATAAGTCTTAATTCTAGACAATATGAATACACAGAAGCAGCTGCTTACAGCTCAACTCACAGACAAGTTCTTGCAGTAACGATAAAGCAATCTAGTTGAGATAACCAATCTATTATAGAGAAGTTATATTACATCTTTTTCACAGATGTAAGTTTTAATTCTGCTGTCCTAATTACTAAAGTTGTTGAATAAAAAATATATAAGAAGTCAGATGCTCAAGAAGGGAAAGAAAACCTTTGCATGAACAGCTAAGTTGCTGATTGCTAATATCGGAGAACCATCTGCATCACAAGCAAAGTCAACGAGTGATCCTGATGGATAACCCATATGTTTCTGCACATAATAAGCACATAATAAGACCAGAGGCAGACTTGCCAGATGCCAATAAGTAAATGACTAATTTAAAAATTCAACCAAAGGCTATATGATGCTTGAGGAAGAATAGCGTTAAAAGACTGATGAAAGGTCTAATATCGTATAACTACAACAACTTAGCAATCAGCATCACTACAATTCACAAGAAAACTTTTGATATCTACACACTATTCTTGGGAACATGTACATTTCATACCCAAAGTAACCAAAACTAAAATTATAAAAAGGTATGTTTTCATTAAACACATACAAGCCGACGAAACAGAAAAGTTCCTATATAATTGTTTGGACATACGAATCGACCCGGAACCCAACCCATCTAACAACCCGAGTCTAGTAGACAACCCTAACTGTAAGACGAGTCATCCCAAATAACCTACCTGAACCCGCACCCACAACACACCAACATGAGAGAGACCCGTCTGAGAGAATTGTGCTACCTATAGGGTTGACTTGGCCAGCACGAGCTATGATCGACCTAGACTATAAAATATTTTACTTTTTACCGCTTGTACCCTTCTCACACCTCATAAATGTGTACACCCTATAAAATCAACACTTGTTCCTATAATGCTCTATAAATAGATGGACTCCTTAAAGAATCCACACATTTAACCAATTGCTTTAAATTCTCTCTAAGTTCTCTCTCTGAAATTCAAACTAATCCCATTATTTTGGCACCTACTGTGGGGCTCATATTCTAAGATCGAGCTTTAACTTCTAACCCCATATTTTCTAGGATTCATCTCGAATTCTAAGAGAGATTTAAGAAACCAAACATCACTTGTTACTTTTCACCATGGTAGGAATGCGTGCTGAAGAACGATTAAGACTAGTAAACAAGGCCACGGTAGCAGCGAACAACCCCTCGCCCGTCCATAATGAGGCCAAAACGAAGACGGCTCCTCAGTAAGAGTTGGCCTGTCAACTCCTCGAGTTAAGAAGAGAGCTCAAGGAAACCAGACGAGAAAATAGATTGTTGTGCTCCTAATCAGGAAGGGAGTCTCTAAGGATCGAGCCACCAACCTAATTAGCATGACAAAACCTAACAACGAGCAATGGTTACAAGAAAGGAAAAATTGGGAGGTGCGATTTCAAGCATTGGAGGAGACTAACAAAAAGCAAGACCAAGCGTTGAAAGTGGCCAATGAAAGGCATAAAAAAGGCAAGGCCCTTTATGATATGGATAGGGACTGTATGCAACTTTGTACCTCCTCATTCTCCAATGAGATAGAAAATGATGAACCACCAGCCAAGTTCAATGCTCACAAATGCCTTGATTATCTGGGAACTAAAGACCCTATGACACATGTACAATACCTTTTTTTTGCTTCACAGACATGTACACCCTCCTCGGGTTTGTTGGGTTCTACTTCAAGATGTAAGCTTCATTAAACTCGGACATCTCCAAATCTATGTCGAGTTCCTTGCATATTACTGTAAGGCAGAGTATATACCTCCAACCATTGGGCATCAACTGACTCAACGTGAGTTGAATCCTTGCCAAAAATCTCCTTATAAAAGGGTACGAGGGAAACCTAACCCCTAACCACAGAGCCTTCTCGTGGAAGACCTTCCACCTTGTTGGGGATGAGTCGATGTCACAAGCCCCTACCACTAGAATCATTATTTCCACTCAGTAGGGGATGTCATATGTTTTCCTCAACCTCTCCTTATCCAGTGGCGATAAACCAGTGGTCTTAACTTTGGCCAACCAATCCTTAGTACAACTTGTGGGCTCCCCAGCACCTATGTTCCTCGCCTTCTTTCTCTATAACCTACCCACTGAGATTTGAGTATGGGACACGTTCAACCTAATGGTTGGCACGACCTAAGGATGAGGGGTAGAGGAAGAGGGTTGAGCCTGAGATTGACCCTCATCACTTGAAAGGCTTGTCTAAATGTAGGACTTTGTATCATCACTTACGCTAGAATATTGTGGACTCTCCCAGGAGCCTGAGACCTCTTCTCTATGCATAGTCTCTACAAAATATCACAAAACATAAGAGGGGTAAGACACAAAAAGAGATTACCTAGAGTCGAGTTTGAAAAGAAAGGGAAATGATTCTTTATAACCAACCTAAAAAGAATGTAGAAAAGTATTAGACTCGAAAACTTGCACTCTTAAAACCCGAGCAAATAAGCTATATGGTGAGTTGATTTTTTACTATCGAACTAAAAACTTTTCTATGGCTCGAACTAAAGTGACAAAGCGATTTCTCTCTAACTTTTTGTCTTATGTGTAGGAAATAATGAAAATGCTCAACCCAGGAACCTCCTTATATAGAGGTTCATGTTTTCTTTTTCTAATCAACTGACATATATTTATTAAAGAAATTGAACGGTTCATATCTGTTGCCTGAGAATCACTCTTCCACCTCAGTTTAGAACTCGAGAGGGACTGGATGTTTGGACATATGAATCGACCTGAAACCCGACACTTGACACATCTAACAACCCGACTCTAATAAATAACCCTAACCATAAGACAAGTCATCCCAAATGAATAACCTGACCCCGCGCCCACAACATACTAGCAAGAGAGAGACCCGTTTGAGGGAAATATGCTACCTATAGGGTCGACTTGGCCAGCCCGAGCTATAGTCGACCTCAGACCATAAAATATGTTACTTTTTACCACTTGTATTCCTCTGACACCCTCATATATGTGTACACCCTATGTAATCGACACTTGTCCGTACAATGCTATATAAATAGATAGACCCCTTAAGGAATCCACACATTAAACCAATTGCGCTAACTTCTCTCTCTAAAAATTGGACTAATCTAAATAATAATGAAATTAAATAAATAAATAAATAAAATGAGTCTGGAAACCTGAGAAATCGTAGAGAGCATTCCACGCACACTGCTATCAAGCACTGTTCGAATCTCCTCAACAGGAGGAAGCCGAGCTGCCTTTTCCTGTAATCAAAAGCTCCCCAAACCCATTTGTTGATTTACATTTTTTTCGACAGATAAATATGGATAATTTCATAATACAAATAAAAAAATTATATAATATAAAGCATTTACCTGATGAGACTGAATTAACTGAAAGACATTTGTATCATCCGAAGAAGAAGTCTAGTTGAGGAAACAAAAAGAAACGTCCATTTATCATCAATCCATCATACACTAATTAATTTTCACTATCATTGGATATTCAACAATTATATACAAATTAATTACATTATTTTAAAAATCAATACGAAAATGTAGAAATGTCTTACATCAATTTTCTCAAAACTTAAGTTTATGAGAGATAAACCTAATAATTCATTTAAATTCTTTAAATTACATTATCTTTGCAAAGTAACATCACTTAACTTTCCTCAAGTTTCTCTTTTTATAAGGCCTTAAAAACTTGAGAATCTTAATTTATTTTGGGTTGTCGGGGGGGTTTTCATCTCATAACCATGCTGCTTTGATACATGTAGAAGTGTCAAGTACGGATTCTCTCAAATGCAGAGAGGTGGACTAAATAATTTATTTATATTTTTTTAGGAGAAAACAAGGAAGACTTTTTATGATTAAATTAAAAGGATTCAGAGGACAAAAAAAAAAATCGAAAGCAAAAAATGTAAAACTCCAACCTCCACTAGCTAAAATAGTTATAATAGAATTGAAGTTTTGCAAACTCTCATTGTATAAAAAAAACGCTGTATTATATGCAAAAAGAAAATAAAGGAGTACCTGAGAGGTTGACCGAGGGGATGCAGCCATGGAGAAACGACGAGAGGTCGGAGAGAAGAGAGTGAAGCCGTTTGGTAGGGAGGGGCGAAAATGTAAAATTAGAGGGGAGATATGAGTAGGGCAGCTAAATAGGCGAGTTGGTGTTAATAATGGTGGTGTCTTCCATGGTCTAACTCTAACCACTGCCTTCATCGCCTTTATGTCTGAGTTTCTGTATCTCTTTGACTCCTTCGATAATTTAATATTTTTAAATAATAAAAATAGATTTTATATTTATGTGAAGCCGTATTTTATTTGTAGTTTACGCCTTTACGGAACGGTATATAAGATTTACTTTCAGAAAGTGGGATCCACTTCTCAAGTCAAGCTCATGATATCAGAAGTGCTTTCAAAAGAGTAATACATACGTAAGTTAATTTATATTAAAAAAATGACTAGTCAGATGTAAGAATAATTCAATATGATATCTGGTGAAGTTTACTATTGTTTACATTTTATTAAAATTTTAATAATTATTAAATTTATGCGGTACTGAGTGATAGGTGTATATATATATATATATATCTTTTAAGTTAATTGATACAAATAATTATAAAAAATATCAAAATTTAGATTGTTAGATTGGATTAAAGGTTCAAAACTCATTAAAATTGATTAAATCAAACCAAACCTATAATATTAATATATATATATATTATTTTATTTTTTAAAAATATATATTTTAATTATTATTTTATATATTATAGTTATAATTTTAAATTTATTTAAAATTGTATAATCTAAAACTAATTAGTAGACTCTCAGTTATGTTTCATACCTCGTTAAAGTTACTCTTAAATTCATACAAAATTTTATATTAATATTTTTTCTTATATTAATGTATATAATACATGTTTATGATAATATGAGATTTTATTCAAATTTACAACTCCGTTCAATAAGTTATAAGAGTTTTTAATGATTAATTTTAAAAACAATCATAAAATTTTATATTTATATAACTAAAATCATCTTATCTTTCCTTAATTATAAAAGATTAAATAAATAAAATATGTAATGTTAATAATTTTTAAATTAAATTATATATTATGTTTTTTTCTATTTCATTTAGATTATACATATAGTCATATTATGATTATATATTTAAAATTGATAAACTATCATCCTTCAAACCTATATAAGTTAACTTAAAAATTGTTTTTTTTTTGGATCATAAGATTTTGTATTTTTAAAACTATAAACTTAATTTATAAAATTATTCAAAAATCAAATAAATCAATCTACGCATACCCTTTATAGAGTGGTATTACGATGTTTTAAATTATTTTCATTTATGAAGTTGACTAGAGAGGAAATTAACAATTGATAAATTGACTAGAGAGGAAATTAACAATTGCGAGTTATATTAGGATGCATTGATGCGTGTAGTGAATTTTGACTCTAAATATCCTATAATATATAATGATGTGGATTTATTTTGTTATATTTTGGCATTAGATACCATGCAAAAAAGTGAATCTTTATTATAGAAAATTATTGACATTTTATTAAAATTTAGATATAAAAATTTAATAAAATTATCATTTGTCTAGAGATAATTGATTAATATATTTTTAAAAACTAAATAATATAGATAACGTATAAAGAGAAAGATATCTTTATAAAAAATATCATCAAATTATTATGATTTTTTTCATCTTGTTTATATATGGGTATCTCGACTATCAATTATAATTACTTGAATTAACGTAATATAAAATTTTATGTTAAATAAAATATATACATATATAATAATTTTAAAAATATACAAATAAATATTTATAAGATGTATCGAACTCAATAAGATACTACATATAAACACAAATATATCATTTACAGATAACGTAAACCATTAGAAAAAGTGGAAACGTTATTTAGGGATAAAGAATCCCTCTTCATATAAAGTGAGAGCCAAATAAGAAGGAAAAAAATAAAAATAAAAAAGTACATAAAAGGAGGAGTTTATTAGACCCACTTTAAATAGGTAATAATTTTGATGGTGTGCCTTTAGGTTGTGTGGAGCTGCACACATTCAATTTGATGTAGTTTGAAAATATGATTTAAAATAGAAGATTGTGAGTGTTATTGCTACCCGCAGAGCCATACATTCAAGTTGTGGCACATAGTTTTTCCCTATTATTTTTAGTGCTTCGTATCTTTGATGATCTCCTTGTTGAAATTTTTATGGTGTTTTTTTTTTTTTTGGCAAGATAAAAAAGGATAAGCAAAGTCAAGGATGGAACACCAAAATTTTAAATACGAGCCAAACACTAACTAATGATATATGCTCAGCTCAAAACGAAGAAGAGAATTCATGCCTCAAACCCAACACTTCCCATCAAATATTAAAATAACAATTAAACTAATAATAAATATTATATCATTTTAAATCAAAATTGTATAAATATAAAGATATGAATTGTAAATACAAAATTAAAATGATATAAAATTAAAATTAAATAAATAAATGATTAAATCCTATATGCCATTCGATATCCTTAATATAATTATTACACTCATGAGTATTTGAGAAATCCTAAAAAAATATCTCTCGATATATAAAGATTGACTAGTAATAAATATACACCATTATTTACTATTATATAGATAATTTAATCTTTGAAGAAAATACAAAATTTTCTATGTTATTTATTTATTTCTTTTTTTGTTATCTAAAATTATGGTTTTTTAATTCTTTATATAAAGAAAAACCATAATTTAATTAAAAAGTAAAGCAATAAATAGCAAAATGGATTGAGGAAAAACGTTTAGTTAAAGCATTCAATTGGCATAAAAAATTCATTCATTTTTTCCAACAATCCATTGCATGATTGAAAATGAATTAAAAAAAATATTTGCTATTAGAATGAACATTTGCGTGACTGAGCTCCATATAAAGAACCTAATCCTGGAAGAAAATACAAATTTTTCTGTTATTTATTTCCTTCCTTTTCTCTCTCTTAAATTATGGTTTTTTAATCCTTTGTATAAAGAAAAACCATAATTTAATTAAAAAGTAAAACAATAAATAGCAAAATGGATTGAAAAAAACGTTTACTTAGCTGTAACAACCATTGAATTACATTCAATTCGCAAATTTTTTTCATTTATTTTTTCCAACAATCCTTTACGTGATTGAAAATTCATTGAATTAAAAAAAACAACTCAAAATTCAATTTTAACACAAAAATAAAGTTTAATAGTTTAAAGTAGAATATGATAAGTAGATAATTACCTTTTAAACTTTTCATTATAAAAACATATTTATCTTACTAACTAATCAATAGACACGATATCCTTGAATTGTTCTTATATAAATAATGACATATTTCACACAAAATTCTATCCTAACACAATTTTATTTTTACTGTTATGTTCATTTTAACCATAAACATAGCCACATAGGTATAGTTTTGTGAAAGTTTTTAAAGAATTGAGTCATCCACAATTTTCTTTCAAAATAATCCCACTTTTCTATCACATGTGTGATCTATTATCTCTAAAAGTAATCTGGAAAAAATAACTAACATGCTCTACTTGATATTATCTTCGTAATAATTATTAAAAACCTTAATTTAACCTATATCATATAAGTATCACTATTTTCATTAAGAATGGACGTTATAGTAAAAAACCCCAGAGTGATCTTACTAAGTCCTTACAACTAACTTATCTCCTATGTCCCACAAGTATCACTACTTTCATCGTATTCGTTGTCATCTCAAAACAAATTAATACTTTTAGATGCATTAATATCCAAAAATAACCAAAATTAAATTTAAAAATACGAAAATAATTTTAAAATTTTAATGTAATACAATTAATTAACTTAACTTTGAAAATTAAATTTTTCAACAACTAAAATTTAATTTGCTTGAAACACAATTTTGATTCATATTTCAATAAATACAAAACACAAAATCATAAATTTACAAAATTAAATATTTCAAAATCAATAAAATAAAATTTACTTCTATTGTGAATACAAAATTCTACGTTTTTGCTATTTCGATAACTAGATATTTTATAAGTACAAAATCTAATTATTTCGTAAATATAAAAATTGACAAATACAAAATTCTCTATTTCTCAAAAACAACATATTCATCTTTAGTGGAAATAAAATGTTTCTAATTATCAATCAATTTTGTTAAATACGAAATTCCATTATTTCGAAAATATGAATTCATTGTAAAGTACAACTTGTTCGTCAATTACAAACTCACATATTTTACTAACTACAAAATGGTAATATTTTATCAATTGAGAAACCATAATTCATGATATACGAATTCATTCAAAACAATAATTTTCTTGAAAATGTTCGATATCTCAATACTAGAATCCATTTTATCAACCCTCACAATTTAATCCGTAAATGGTTAGTCCATAAAGAACCCACAATGAAAAATTTACTCAAAATTTCAGGCATAAGTCATCAGAAGAAAAGAAAAATGAAAAACACATGAAAATATGCTAAGACAATATTTAAAATTAAATTGAGAATAATTTCAAAAATTATTAACTAATTCATTCACTTAAGTATTTGTAATTAAGTTCTATAGAACTTAAAGAGGCAATTAAATTATGCAAATTTGAAATTAACTTGATTTCTATTAAAAATTACCTATTTATCAAAATCAAGCATCATAGATATCAATAACAATTAAATATAATCAATTACAGAATTAATCCAAATAGATAATTATATGTTAGAACAAGTGATATAGCGAGAAACCAAAATAAGAACATAAATTATAGTTATATTGAAAAGATTAACTCGTCTATTGATCCTAGAAGGATTACACACACTAAAGCTAATAAAGATTGACATAGTAAAAATTATACCTCTACAGGCCAACACCAAGCGTGCTTTTATAGAAGCTGTGAGCTAAAGGACCCCAAGTGCACCTAGGCATTCATCCACACAACCCATGTGAGCTAACAGTCAAGTGTTTGCACTCACATACCCATGTGTGCTAATGACTTTCATGTTCTAGCTGCATAATCAAAACATGGTTCTAAATGGATTTTATGTTATTCTGTTATTCCTATCTAGTATGTTATTATGTTACAAATAGATGAAAGAAAATTGAGTTTTCTATCCCATCTGCATCATAGTCCCCCTCTTTAGCAAAATTTGACCTTAAATTCAATGGTACCTCAATTGTATCAATGACATAGTACTTTCAGAGATCGGTGACATTGAACGTGTTGGAGATGTTCCAATCTTCAGGGAGATCAATGATATAAGTGTATCATTACTTTTTTGAATGATTATGCTCTCAAATTTCCCGATGGAATTAATTATAATCAACAACCCATATGTACTATCTACACTAAAGTTGGGTGTTTTGGTGTAGACAATCAAGAAGGGTGAATGGTTTGTGGTTCAATTAGTAATGCTATTAAGAGCAAAATGAACTTAAAGAAAGTAGATGTCCCATTCTCGAGGTTTTTCATGAGCCAAACACCAAAGCATACTGCCAATGGTTCTATTGAGCACTCATGTCTACCCATCAATCTGGGGTGATAAGCGCTACTGAAATTCAACGTCATATCAAACATGTGCCACAACTCTTTCCAAAAATGGCTCATGAATTTTACATCATGATCAGAAGTGATGGTTTTAGGGATGCCATGCAGCTTGACAATGTCTCGAAAGAAGATCATTACTATGTTGTTGGCATCATGGATCATTTTGCATAGGATTAGGTGGGACATTTTTGAAAAAAGGATGGAGTCTACTCTTCTTTTGCCGACTGGTAGCCCAAGGATGAGATCTATACTAAGACCCTCCCAAATGGTTGTAAGAATTGGCAGATGAAAGTAAAGGCAGTGTTTTGAATGCCTCCCTTAGTTGTTTGATAGATAGAGCATTTATGCACAAATTTGGCTACATCTCTCAATAAATGAGGCCAGTAGAATCTTTCCTCAACCAAAATTATGGTTTTGTCCCTACCAGCATGACCATTAAGTCCCCCAACATAAAGTTTCTGTATCAGGTATTCCCTTAAGTTCGTTTTTGGGATGCACAATCTATTGTTTTTAAAGAGATACCCATTTTGCAAATGGAAATCATGCACAAGTTCATGGTTGTTAAATTGGGTCCAAACAGCTGCAAAATCTTCATCTATTGTATATAGTTCACGAAGGGTGTCAAAACTGGTAATTTTAGTTTGGAGGGTAGTCAACAAGGTGTGCCTTCTACTAAGTGCATCAAAAACTTTGCTTAATTACCCCTCCCTATGCTTAAACACATAAGTAAACCTTTGTAGGTAGATGACCCACCTAGTATGAGCTCTTGAGATGTCTTTTTGGGAGTGAATCCATCTGAGTGCCAAGTGATCACTGTGAAGGATAAATTCTTTTAAAATGAGATAATACTCCTAGTGTTTGAGGGCTCGAATGATAGCGTAGAATTCTTGGTCATAAGTGGACCATTTCTAACATGCTTTACTGAGTTTCTTGCTAAAGAATTCAATTGCCTTGCCACCCTGAGATACCACTGCTCCAATACCCATCATGAATGCATATGTTTCAACTTCAAATATTTTGTCAAAATCTGGCAAAGATAGAACTGGGGCTATGCACAGTTTTTCTTTAATGAGTTGGAAACTATCTTTTAGCTCCTTACCCCAAATGAATTGTGCTTCGTAAGGCAGTTTGTTATGAGTGCTACAATTGAACTAAAATCCTTTATGAATCCCTTGTAAAACGTTGTCGGACCATAAAAGCTCTTGAATTCATGTATGGATGTGGGGTTAGGCCATGACTAGATGGCATCAATCTTCTTAGTGTTCAATGAGATGCCCTCATAATTGATAACATATCCCAAGAAAAGAAGTCTGGTGGTCATAAACTCATACTTTTTCAGGTTGAGGAAGAGTTTGTGTTCCCTCAATATCTCCATAACAACATGCAAATGCTCTAGATGTTCGTCAGGATTCCTACTGTAGATTAGGATATCATCGAAATACACTACCATAGAAGTACCATTGAGAGGTTTCAAAATGTGATGCATCAATCTCATAAAGGTGCTAGGAGCATTGCACAACTCGAATGGCATGATAAGCCATTCATATATGCCTTCCTTAGTTTTAAAAGATGTCTTCCATTCATCTCATTTTTTTATACGAATTTGGTGATACTCATTATGAAGATCATGCTTAGAGAAGACAACCTTATAGCTTATCAAGCATATCTTCCAACCTCAAAATAGGAAATATGTACTTGATAGTGATCTTGTTAATAGCCTTGCTATCAATACACATTCTCATCGTGTCATTCTTCTTGGGTACAAGTAGTGCAAGCACAACACATGGACTCTTGCTTTCCTGGATAAGATACTTATCCAAGAGGTCTTCCACTATCTCTTGTAGGAGCTCACAATCTTTGGGTTTTATTCGATAGTGGGGTAAATTGGGCAGATTACTGTCCAATATGAAATATATATGGTGTTGAATATCTCTTAATGAAGGTAAGATGCATAATAGGTTAATCGGTGTAAGGTCATTGTAGGAACATAGTAACTCTTTAACAACATCAGAGATGGCATGAATGACATGTTGTTGTTTCATAGCCACTAATTCTAACACCATTTTAGCCTTTCTGAGTTCATTTTCAAACTCATTGGGTTTGCAATTAAGAAGCATTTTTTATTTGGTAGGAGTGGGAAAGCTTTCCTTTGTAGAGAGTAGGGCTATCTTGGTACCTTTCCAAGTGAAAATGATGATGTTTGGCCTACCTTTTGTGTATTGCATCCACGTCATACTACCAGGGCCTTCCCAAAAGAATTTGACAGGCATCAATTTCCATCACATCACAATGCACCTCATCTTTGTAAAATTTCCCAATGGAAAATGATACCCTACACACCTCTTGCACTTTAACCTCATTCCCGTTCTTAATCCATCCCATTTTATAAGGATTGGGATAGGGTGAGTACTCAATCCCAAAGACTTCACCAGTGCATGTGAGACAATATTTTCAGTACTACCACTATCAATAATAATGTCACATACCTTCTATTGAACTGTGCACCTTGTTCTAAAAATGACATGCCTTTGTTAAAGCCTTGTCACTCTCATCACTTTTAGTGGGCTATGCTTCTTCAAGATCTTTTAGAGACAGTGGGTCAAACTCATCATCTGAATGCTCAAATCCATCTACCAAATTAGTTATGCGCCTTTGTGGACATTCATTATACCTATACCGCCGCTAATAACACCTAAAACACTTGATAGATGGTGATTTGACATAGGAGTTAGGTTTTGAAAGTGGGTGGTTTGGATTGTTGGGTTTAAGGATGGACGTTTTTAGAACTAGTGTGGGTCTTGTGGTGATTGGTAGAGTGAATTTTGAGGTGAAACCATTAGGGTTCTTACTGGTAGAGGAGTCACTAAAACGAAACCCAAAGGGTGTGGATTTTCTAGGTCTAGCTAGTTGGTTTTCCACCTTCAGTGCCATGTTGTTGGCTTAGTTGACAGAACACAAGGTTTGGCTCAACTCTAGTCCTTCTCTAATAGGAGAATTTAGACCCCGAACATATCTAGCAACCTTCTGAGGTTCTTGCTCCCACATGTTGGCTTGCAAGCCAAACCTTATGAACTCTTTAATGTATTCAGTGACACTTTTCCTTCTCTATTGGCATTGGTGATATTGTTGGTATAGAGCTGCTCGTAATCAATTGGTATAAATTATTACACCATCAATTTCTTCATTCTTTCACGAGAGATGATTAGTGCCTTACCTTTTAACCTTCTTTCATTTTCATGTGTTCCTACCAAGCAGAAGCTCCACCCTTGAGTTTGTATGCAACTAGTTTAACTTTTCGCTCTTCTTATATCTTTGTGTAATCGAAGAAATTCTCAACAACAACCATCCAATCCAAAAATTCCTCCATATGAGAATAACAAGCAAAAATGGGCAGGTCCATATTATGTCAATAGTCTTGCTTACCATGTGATTGTCGCCCATTGGTTAATAAAATATGGGTAATTGTATCTCATATTCTCATTCTGTCGGTTAACAAAACTGCTCTTCTTGAAATGTCCTTCTCGATGGAATTGTCCTTCTTGGTGGAACTATCCTTCTCGATTGAAAACCCAAACTGCCCTATTACTGGTCTAATCTGAAGTGCCTCCATCAAAACCAAAATTTTGGGGCTCAATCCTAGTATAGTCACGATGTCATCATCAAAATTTGGATGGTTGTAAGGGAACACAGGTATGCGATGGGGTCAAGGTTGTAGGTGCGGTGAATGTTCGTCGCAAAGAACCTCATTTCCTCGTGATTTCAGCTACCTCTGAATCTCGTTCATCTAGGTTTGGATTTAGGTTGTGGTATGTAGGAGTGAAAGTTGAAGATCTCGTTATGACACCTCCTCAATCCTTTGCTTGAATTGGCTTTCCAGGTCAACCATCGCAGCCCACGATTTTTCGCATCATCACTACCATCACCACAGGTTGGGTTGTCGGACGTCGCTACTGATTTACAACTCAAACCAGGCTCTAATACTAATTTGATATAATGAGAAACCAAAATAAGAACATAAATTATAGTTGTATTGAAAAGATCAACTTGTCGACTGATCCTAGAAGGATTATGTGCACATAAGTTAATGAAGATTGACAGAGCAAAAATTATATCTCCACAAGCCAATGCCAAGTGTGCTTTTATCAGAGTTATGAGCTACAGAACCCAAGTGCACCTAGGCATTCATCCACACAACCCATGTGAGCTACAGAACCAAACGTTTGCACTCACATGTCTATGTGTGCTAACATCATTCATGCTCTAAATGCATAATCAAAACGTAGTCCTATATGGATTTTTTGTTATTCTATTATTCCTAGCTATTCTTTTATTCTATTATTCCTAGCTATTCTATTATTCTATTACAACTAGATCGAAAGAAAATTCATTCTTCTATCCCCAATTAAGTAAACATTAATTATGTTATTAATGCAAGTATATGAATATTTATTTAGTATTATAAACCGGAACTATTAGATAACTAATCTGAAAGTAATACTTGAATTCAAAAGCAAATATTGTAAAAGAGGTTATAGCATGCATAAACCAAACACCAGATTATTTAATCAAATCCTCAAATCATATAACAAAACGAGTAAACAAATTTCACGGTATTAATTAATTTGTTTATTAAAGATAGGCAAATTTGAAACAATGTATTAGGATATTGGCTTAAAACCAATAAAAATCTACAAACATGATTTCAAAAGAAATAAGTCATCATTGAATACATACAACATATGTTTATACATCAAATTCGGTTCATAAAAATTAAAGGCCAAATATTAACAATTAACAAATAAGGTTTAAGCAAAATCCTTTTTGGTACTAATCAAAATAAATACGATTGCCTGATGCTTACTGCAAAACCATAAAGATGAATAACAATAAATAAAGAAAGGAACAATACTAAAGATAAAGAAACTATAAAAAAAATGATTAATAAATAAATTACAATTTACAACCAGTAAACCAAACTACAAATAATATTAGTAAAGCAAATGAATAGAAATAGAAAAATCAAACAAAAACTGGTAAAGCTCTAGCTACTGTCAGAAATGAGTGTTCATATAACTGAAATATCATAAAACATACACAACATTGAAATGAGAAAACTGTTTAATCAAAAAGCATGAAAGTAATATTAATTAACCAAGAAGAAAAATAAAGAAATACTGATAGTCTTAATACTCTTTAAACAAAACGCAAAATAAAGAAATGAGCTTGAAAATAGCAGCAACAGAAAAACCATGCAATCAGGAAAATAAAAATCAGATAGTAATACTGATAACATGGACCATCAGGAACAGACAATTGTGTAAAAGAAATATAGCAAAATAGAGCAGGTATACCTAGAAATAAACGAATACGGAAACAGTAATATGAAGAATCTATTTTTCCAAAAAGTGGAAAAATTATCTTAATATTATAGAAAATATAATATGGACAAACAAATAAAGAATAAATATTGTATCATTTTAAATCAAAATTACATATATGTATAAAAATTATAAATATAAAATTTAAATGACATGAAATAAAAATTGAGTAAAGAAATGATCGAATCTCATGTAATATACAATGTTTTTAAGATAATTTTTTTACTTAAAATGAGTTCGAAAATTCTGAAAAAAATCTCTCCGAAGATACAACGATCAACCAACGGTAAATATACACTACTATTTACTACCCTAATGATCTTTATGTGTGAATTCTATATGAAAAAAAATTAATTATCGATGAAAATACAAAAATTTCTATACTTTTTTTTTCTTCTCTTAAATTGTAGCTTTCTACTCTTTACCTAAAGAAAAACCACAACTCGTTTAAAAAGTGAAGCAATAAAGAGCAAAACGGTTTGAGAAAACCGTCTGCTTACCTGCAACAGCCATTGAATTACATTCAATTGGCAAAACATTTTAATCCCTTCTTCTTTTTTCCAATTCATTTTTCAACATAGCGTATAGCCCTGTGGTTGAACTCAAGCCGGTGAATCTTTATGTTTTCAATCAAATAGATTTAGTGCTGGCTTTTATTTTGTTTCCTTATTTAGGCTAATAGAAACCACTATTTAATCCCCCCCCAAAAAAGAAAGAGCATAACTGAGTCTATATCTATGGATGAGACACTAAGCATACCACTATGTGGTTTGTCTTAGGCAAAATATTTTGAGCTAAGTGTGAGGAACCATGTAGGAAAGTAAAAGTTAACATAAAGAAAAAGGAAAGCCGAATATGTATACAATACATCCATAAGATATCTTGAGATTTAAGTTTCAAACATATACTTCCTGGTACAAATATTTTTTTTCTCATATCATAAGAATTGACATTTTAGATTATAACAAAACAGTGGGACTCGTCACTAATCCAGCTGCAAAGAAAGAAGCAGACAGAGAAGTTTTTTCTAGTCATGACATTTGTTGAAGGAGTGATAATGAAGAGGGGGAAAAGTTCAATTGTTCAGGTTGACTGTTAAATCCATGTTTAGCTAATCACCTTTCAGGGAAACATATAAAAAGCAATAATTATTTTATTTCAAACAATTGCAAGCAAAAGCTATATAATACTAGATGAATTGATTAGAGAAAATGTAAAACAGGTGATAGGTCAAACAAAATATGGATCAAATCTCAGAGTGGCATTCATTTTAAATACAACAATAACCATATAGAGAACCCAAAAAAGAAGAAGAATAAAATCACAGGAATTCACAGAATACATGATAGGAAAATCTAAAATCAAAACCTGCAAGAAACTGGAAAAATTATTAAAATAAGAGAATTAGAAAAGAGGAATAAAAAGGGAGGAATACCCGGAAAGAGGGAGGTAGGTAGTTAGGGAGATGGGATGGATGAGAAGGAAAGGAGAGGGAAAGAGAGAGCGAGACGACGAAGATGTTGAAAAGGGAAACAGAAAAGGAGATACAAAACTTGGTTACCGTTCAATCTCTCAGGATTGCATGCTATGTATTGCCATAAATTTGCTGATGTACTGGCCACTTTCACCACCAGATGGCTGTTAAACACCATCCCTCTCTCCCACTCTCTTTCTCTCTCTCTGATTTCCCTCTTCTCCTGTGCCTTTCTTCTTTTGCTCTATAAAGTTTATCTTTAGGTTCTCAATTTCATCATCAAAGCCTCTTTCTTACTTCACTATTTTAAAGAAAAAAACACCGTCTGATCTCAATTTTCTTTCCTCCACCTTTTACTTTTTATCATTCTTAAAAATAAAAATAAAAACATTTTTTTAAACCGTTACAGAAGATGAGTATGAGATCGTATATTATTTTTTAATTTTACTTATTAAATTTAAATAATATATTTTTGATATAAAAGTTAACATATTATTTATTTTTAATTTACAACTTCAAATCAGTTTTGAAGCCATTCAAGATGCTTCTCGTGCTACCCTATAAGCTACAGCAAAGCCATGAAATAGTGCTGCCTCTTGCTAGTTTGTTCAATTGTATTGATGTCTTTTTATTGGTTAATTTTTCTATATCTGAGCCAGTTTTGATCTTGTGCTAAACTTGATTTAGGTTTGGAGCTTGCCAGTAGGTATTCGTAGCTGTTAGATTTAGCTTACGCCATTAGTAGTAGTACTGAACTATGTGGATGGACTATTGAGAGGGTAATTAAATCTACGTCACATTATGACTTGTAGCCAAAACTTGGTCTCATCAAGTTTCAGGTTAGATTGCCCCTTTTTGTTTTTCTTATGATGAAAAATTCCTGAAATGGGAAAGAATGATATTGGACAGGTATAAAAATTCATCACATTATTTCAAGTAATGCACAAAAAAACTCACTATGAATGTTAAATGTCTATATCTGTACACAAGAATCAAAACAAAAATTTAAGCATTCCAACAATTTGATCAAGTGCTTTAGCGCACTATAAACACTTGAAACTTAATCCCAATTGACAAGATCTAGGAGCCAAAATTAAGCTCCCCTTGAATGGTGGATATTTTTATCAGATTAGCTAAAACTTCCTTCATATTTGGTCTAGCCTGTGGTGTTTCAGCTGTGCACTTTATACCAATTCTTAATAACTCACACATCTCCTTTGCCCCTTCTAACACAATTGGTATCAAAGCTTCATTTGTCCCCATCACTCTTCTAGCCCATTCCACCAAACACTCTTCGCCTCCATCCACTGCTCGTCTCCCTGTAGCCAATTCCATTACCAATACCCCATAGCTATACACATCACCTTTTGTAGTAGCTTGCCATGTCTGTCCATACTCAGGTGCAACATACCCAACAGTTCCTGCCACCATTGTACTCACATGACTATCACCAACATCAACAAATCTAGCCAAGCCAAAATCTGTAACCCTAGCCTTCCTGTTCTTATCAAGCAAAACATTACTAGCCTTCACATCACGATGTACAATGGCAGGATAGCACTCATGGTGAAGAAACATCAAGGCACGAGCCACATCAATTGCTACATCAATGCGCTTTTGCCATGTTAATCTCAATTTATCAGAGATAAAGTCTTCTAAGCTCCCTCCTTGCATATACTCATATACTAATATTCTTTCTAATCCATCAAAACACCATCCATAAAGTGTCACAAGATTTGAATGTGGCCAACCAATTCCCTTTCCACTAAGTACTTCCATTTCAGCTCTGAATTCTTTCTCACCTTCAGAGCCTTCTCTTTGAAGCTTCTTTACCGCAACCTCTCTTCCATCTTGCAATACTCCCTTGTATACAGTTCCATAACCTCCCCTCCCAATAATCATTTCATCTGAAAAATTGCTAGTTGCTTTCAGAATATCTGCATGTTTAAATGCAGTTTTATCCAATCGAATGAGCTTGAGACTACTATCTGATAACCATGGTGATGAAGACCCTTCTGAACTCGATGAAATGTACGTAAGGTTGTGAAAGAGAAACACTTCTGGTACTGCTGGACCTTTTACCATTAAGCATACTATAAGTGACAAAAGTCCAAATATCAAGAAAGCTAGTGTTAGAACCAGAAATATCCTAAATACTGCAAATCTTGTAGGCTTTTTTTGCCTTCCATTTATTTTATTACGTGACACATTTGATAGTTTATCAATAAAGTCTGGAAGGTTCAGGTGTGGATCACCAAGATAAGACTCTTGCTCGAAAGTTGCTAACTGCCCGGTTGTAGGAATTGTACCGGAGATGAATGGATTGTATGAGATGTTGAACTTGCTTAGTTCTGTCAAATTATTCAAACTGGCTGGGAATGACCCAGAAAAGTTATTGTATGACAAATCAAGATTCTGTAAGCACTTAAGATTCCCAATGGACAAAGGAATTTCACCAGAGAATTTATTCTGAGTAATGTTAAAGACAACAAGTGGCAACTTTTCAATTTGTGGAGGTAGCTTTCCACTGAACTCGTTGAACCCAAAATGCAACATACTGAAATTTTGCATCTGACCAATCTCTTGAGGGATTTCTCCTGATAGCTTATTACCAGATAATTGAACATAACCTGATATGTGTAATGACCTCACAGCTGTACCAATGGTACATATGGGGAAAAGTCCAACCCCTTTTAGTAACCTGTCCCATGTACTTCTACAACTCTTTCTAGTGAGAATAGTGTATACAAAACTAAATGGAGAGTAGTCTGCAGGAATCCACCTCTTCATTGCTAAGCACTCACCAGAACCAGCTATGATCCTACCACTTTCTCTTTTATTCAATTCAAATGTTGGGGTAGCATTCCTTCCAATGTCTGTTAACTCAGGAGGGAAATTCCCAGATAACTTGTTATTAGCCAAGTTAAGCCATAACAAGCTTCTACAATTTCCTAACTCTGGTGGAATTTCACCTGTTAGTGAGTTATTTGCAAGCATCAACCATAAAAGAGATTTCAATTTCCCAAAACTAGCTGGGATAGATCCAGTTAACTTGTTGAAGGAGAGATCAAGTGCTTGAAGGCGCATAAAATTTCCATACTCTCCTGGTATTGTTTCATTGAACTGATTGTATGCAAGAATCAAAAACTCCAAACTTGGCATTTGTGAGATTTCAATTGGTAAAGGACCTGAGAAATTGTTGTAACTCAGGTCTAACCGAGCCACGTTAGGTAGTTTAAGAATTCCCGACGAGTATAAACCACTATTGTAGAAATTTGAATGCAATACAAGAAACTTCACTTGCTTAAACTTACCAAAAATCTCTTGTATCTTTCCACCAAATCTGTTCCTACTCAAATCCAAGAACGCCAATTTGTTCAAGCTTAAAAGGGTTTCAGGTATATCTCTTGAAAAATTATTACTGCCCAAGAACAAACCTTCGAGACTCAAAATGGTTCCAATTTGAGAAGGGATTTTTCCTGTAAAATTGTTTCCCCACAGATTTAAAATTATCAAATTCTGACAGTAAGAAACTTGTTTAGGAATTTCACCCAAAAAGTCATTTCCAGACAAGTCCAAAACTTCCAAACTACAGTTGTACTTGAAAATGGACTCTGAAAGTGTCCCAGTTAAATAGTTTTCTGAAACTGAGAATTCCTTAAGCTTTGAAACTCCATCCCATATATTACCAGTTAAGTTATTAGAGCTCAAATCTAAATACTGCAAATTGAAGCACTCGTCAAAAGACTTGTCAATTCTACCAGTGAAGTTATTGGAAGATAGATTTGCAACAATGAGTTTGCTACAAATTGCTGGGAAACTCAATTGTATGTCACCAGAAAATCTATTAACAGACAAGTCAAGAACTTCCAACTGATTTAACCCAGATAAGTTGAGATCCATTTTTAGGATATTGTGTGAGAGATTGAGATATCTGAGGCTCTGACATCTTGTTAAGTCTTTTGGTATTGCTCCACTAAGAGTGTTCTTGGAGAGGTCAAGATGTGAAAGTAAAGTGAAGGCAGAGAAGTTTGTGAAAATCTCACCAGCAATGTTTTCGTCAGAGAGAAGAATACTTGTTACCCTTTGATTATTGCAGGAAATTCCAGGCCACAGACATGGATTAGTGTTGTTGTTTTTGTTCCATTCTGAGTAGTTTCCTTGGTTTATGGGATTATGTTTATATAGAAATTCTTTAAGATTTAAAAGAACTTCTCTATCTGTTTCTAAAGAATCAGCAGCAGCTACAATGTTATCTGTGACATCAAAGAAATGGAAATTAATCTTAATGTAAACATAAGGGCTGTTTCGATGTGATTAGAAGTGGTTTTAAGATAAATGTTTAAAAATGAAGTAATTTGGTTATAAATAATTTAAAGAGAAGCATTAAGATGTTTGCCTATTTCTCTTGATAGAAAGTATTACTTACATAAATAATGTTTCTCAAAATTTTGAAACCACTTATCATGAAAATTATCAAATATCTTTGAAAGTGCTTTAAACCATTTGAAAACACTTTTAACCAAAATGAGATATAGTTTCAAACGGATCCATAATCTCCTTTGAAAAACAAACACCAATATTAATTCTACTAAGAGAAGTTATAGGTAATTTAATTGGGGTAGCAGAATCAACCTTGTGGCCTGATTTAACTTTCAAAAGTGTTTTGGTCAAAAGTGTTTTTAAGAGAAGCATTAGGTGTTTTGCACAAAATTGTTAATTAGTAGTTTTGAAAGGCCTATGGTAATTATTTTAGGCATCCAAAGAACTACTTTCTTCTTCTGAAAGTACATTTCAGGGAGATTTTCAAACAATAATAAAAGTCCTTTAGTCTATTTGAAAACACTTTCAGCTCCAACATACCCTTAGGAAAAAAAATGTAATGGATGAAAGCAGTGTAAGAAACTCATGATAGACTCAAAAATGAAAGTACCCCATTAAGCTTTTTTAGGACTCGTAAATTTACAGACCAAGATTTTGATGATAATGTAGGGATTGTTAATTTGAGGAAAGAAAATATTCAAAAAGTTGATGTAAAGAAAAAGGAATATATTAGAAACTGAAAGTAAACTCAAAGGCAAAGAGAACTGGGCATGAGCTGTCAAAAAGAGAGAAAAGAAAAAAAGAACTTGAAATGAAGAAGGAAAGAAAAAAAAAGATCAGGACAAACCTTTACTTAACAGAATTGAGAATGAAAGGAACACTATGAGCCATAAACTAGCTGCATCTTCCTTGTTTGACATGACAAATTTGAGTTATTGTTCTGAATTTTGCAAAGTTTTCTAGTTGATAATCTGGTAGAGTTCCATAACACAGATGATCAGAAAACTGAAGGGACCAATTTGAAGGTTCAACATAGGCCAAAGGTTGAACGTATTGATTAGTCGTTGAAACAACAGCTCCTAAGAAAATACACCAAACTTGTGAAGTAATAATTATTTTGGACTTTTCTTCTTCTTCTTCTTCTTCTCTCTTTTTTTTATTATTTTCCAAAATAGAGTAATTAAATAATAAAAAGTGGAATTGAAAGGTTTTATTGTCAAGTGTGAATTAGTTAGTTTCCTACTACCATATCCATATGTACTGGTGGGAGAAAAAGAAATACTCTTTTAGTTTACAAGATTGTGGGGGCAGTTGAGCCGCCCATGTTGACTGGCTGAAATCAAACCGGCTAGGTATATATTTGACTCGGGCCATTTATAATATAATAGATTAATTAATAATAGGAAGAATCCTTGCCTTGAATTAACCTTTTTTCTGGTGTCGGCTTTCAAAACCAAGCCAATATGAGGCAGCCCACAAGTCACCCAGCCATCATCCCAATATCAAATGGATCACTTTTATGTGATATACTGTATTTTTTTCTAATTAAACACATTGCCAATCTTCTTGCTTGCTTAAATATTGAAATAGTACTTGCTAGTAGTGAATTACCAGTAATTGACAACTATTAGGTAAACAAATACTTGATTTTAATGACTTTGATGTATCTTGTTTGTATAAAAGTGATTGATACAAATTATATGAAATAATTACGTAAATATATATATTGTAAATAATTAATATAATTATAAAAAAATATTTTTCTTGTAGAGATTTTGTTATTATAAACTAATTTATAACTAAAAAAATAAAAATTAATTTTATGTTTTTGAAGTAACAAATTTAAAAAATTAAAAATAAATATAAGTAATTAATTAACTCAAAATTAGTTGTTACGAAAATATATGAAAATATATCTAAAAATACTTAATTTTTTAGGCATGTATATCACTAAAATCTCTCAAATATAATCACTAATTATTCCTTTATCTAATAAACTACACTCTATATAGTAATAACTTAATTATACTCTCATGTCAATGAGATTACATACTACTCATTAAGTTCATCAATTATAGATCGCATATATAAGAATCATAATTTTCTACCTAGAAACTATGCATGTTATTTAATCAAGACAAATAATTAAATAATTTTCGCAAATCTACTTAATTGGCTCTATAGATCCATTGTTGACCAAACAATTAATAGCATAAAGTCAGATTAAATAATATAATTGAATTAAAATCATAATAATGGTAAAAAATATTATATCATTATATGTAGAAAATTGGATTCATAAGACTTCTAGTTGATAAATTAGCTAAACATAATTGTATTCATAAAACTCATATTTTTCATAAAAAAAGATATGAAAATTGATAAAACAAAATGAGAAGAATAATAAATACAATCAATCTTTTGAATTGTACACTAATCTTCTCTTGAATCTCCACCAAAATTATATCTCCTTTTGATTTTTTTTGTACTTTTCTCTCTTTTTGGCACCAAAAACTGATAAAAAATGTCAATTTTGACCATGTAGGCTTTTTGGTCCAATTAGGTGGTTAAATTAGGCTCAGATGGAATCTGAACCTTTAGATCAGTTTTAGATCAAAGGTTGAGATAAAAAAAAATTAAACAACATTGACCATTAGGATCGTGACATGTGACAAGAGTGAAAAGGGGACAAAACAGCATGTGATGCATGGCGGGGTGGACTCATTATGGTCAACATGTGCTAAGTCAACTTTGTATGATGTGTTACAATTCGCATATATAGATTGTGTGGTGCCTTGGTGGAACGAACAAAATAATCCCATGATGACGGGTGGCATGATCATTGACTGCTCAGTCCAACTTCGAATGAATGTTGTGTCGACAAGTGGCAATGCTTGCATCACCTAATACACGCGATGTGCTCCAATTAGCTCCCTTTGTTTGTGTGGCATCCATGTGGTAATGACTGCCCAACTATATACATAGTGTGTTCTGGTTGGCTCTCTTTCTTAATGGCATCCAAGTGTTCTGATCTTGATTGTTCCTACAATAAAAAATCCATAAAAATTTCAAAAACAAAATCATAAAAATTTCAAAAAATATATTTTCATCTCTTTACACTAGAAAATTTATATTTTAATATTTTTAATCCCAAAAATACTACTTATGTAATAAAATTGCATGAAAGGCAATGTTATGCCCATTGTACAACCCTTTTTTTCTCAAATAATCATCCAACAAGGTTATTATTATCCTACCATTCAAAAGGATTACATCGATCATGCCAAAAAGTGTGACAAATTCTAGAGACACACTAATGTTCCTTATCAACTAGCTAGCAACTTGAAATCTTTAGTCAACCTATGGCCATTCCAAAAGTGGGGTTTGGATATAGCTTGTTCGTTACCTCTTTCTTTTGAATAATGGAAATTTTTAATGGTAGCGACATATTACTTTTCAATTAGTAAGAATCCAAGAAAATGATGTTTGAAAGTTCATTTGACGTTATATAATATGCAAGTTTGGTTTACCTTATGAGCTAACCACATATAATGATCGTTAATTCACAGGTTAGGATATGGTTTCCTTTTGTGAAAAGATGAAGATAGAATTATCACATTTAACTCCTTATAGGCCACAAGCCAATGTCCTAGCAGAATCATCGAACACAAATCTTATCAACATATTAAGGTAAATGCGTTTATGAATAACCCAATGTTTTTTGGGTGACAAGAACAACCCATACGACGACAATGGGGGAGAGCCTATTCTTTCTCATATATAGGACAAAAACAATAATCTTCACTGAGATACAAGAACCCACCCTTCAATGTGAAATAACACAAGAGGATAATGATGATATGAGAAGATATGACCCTTTATTAGCTAAAGAGAAAAGAAAAAGCCTTTTGACAAGAATTGAGTCACAAAAAAGAATAGTTCAAAAGTTATATAATCAATTCGTATAGCAATTTTGGTGTAGGGATTTAGGTCATGTGGAAAGCATTTGGAAAAAAGTAGAAACTACTTGTGAAAAGTTTGTTGTAACATGGGAAGACCCATATCAAATATATAAGATGACTTTGGGAGGTTCGTATCAAATAGAAAATCAAGGAAGTAGAGAGTAGTTAAGCTAGAATGGAGAACATCTAAAGAAATACTATGTATAAAGTATTGATCAAATTGAATTATAAATATGCCTACTTTGAATCTTTCAGGTGTTCATATTCTTCTCACGAAAAATCAATATGATAACCCTAAGTGCGGAGTGAGGTGGCCAAATGAACCCCTACTTGAAATAAGGGATAAGAAGCATGACGTCCGTCCTAAGAAATGGTCTTGATTTCACAAATATGAACCCCTTCTTTAGGAATCGTATACATTAGATTCAATTTCACCCTTGTATGTCTATAGTCTCACAAAAAATTAATGCGATAACCACCAAACATAGAGTAAGGTGACAAAATGGACCCTTCACTTGGGATGTGAGATAAGAGGCATGATACCCGTCCTAAAAAAGGGTTTTGAGTTCACAAATATGAACCCCCTCTTTAGGAATTGCATATAGGGGTTGGATTCAATTTTACCATTATATGTCTCCTATCTCGCAAAAAATTAACGTGATAACCTCCAAGTATGGAGTTAGGTGGCCAAATGGACACTCCACTTAGGATGCAGGATAAGAGAGGCAACATCTATCCTAAGAAAGGGTCTCGAATTTACAAATGTGAACCCCCTCTTGAAATTGCATATAGGGGTTGTATTCAATTTTAACATTGTATGTCTCATGTCTCAAAAAAAATTAACATGATAACCCCCAAGTGAAGTGAGGTGGCTAAATCAACCCCCTATATAGAATGCAGGATAAGAGGCATGATGCTCATCCTAAGAAAGGGTCTTGAGTTCATAAATTTGACCCCCATTTTTAGGAATTGCATATAAGGATTGGATTCAATTTTACCCATGTATGTATGTTATCTAGTAAAACATTAATGTGATAACCCTAAGGTGGCCAAATAAATCCTTCACTTGAGGTGCGGGATAAGAGGTGTGACGCCCAACTAAGAAAGGGTTTTGAGTTCACAAATGTGAATCCCCTCTTTCGAAATTGCACCCTTGTATGCTTCTATCTTGCAAAATATTGACATGATAACTCAAGTATAGAATGAGGTGGCCAAATGGACCCTCTACTCAATATACGGGATAAGATATGTAATTCCCATCTTAAGAAAGTATATTGAGTTCACAAATGTGGATCTTCCTTTGAAAATGCAAACCAAGGTAAAATAATTTATTCGTAGATGGCTTTGATATTTGAATTACACCCAAAAAATAGAAAGATTACCAATCAAATACAAATTCCTACTATTACATTTTAATAGGGATCTGAGTTGGTACTTTTAGAAATAGGAGTCTTGTGAAAATTCTTTTACAATGCCCTTTGTTTTCAATATTCGACTAATTTACGCAGTTCATCCTCTTTTCTCCTGGTATATATATCTTTGGCTGAGTGCATTGGTCAATTCAGTACTGGTGTTATTCAATTCTTATTTCATGGCTTCAAAGCGAATCTTTATGCTACACAATTCTTGATCGAAAAATTCAAAAATTTCCCAAAAGGTACCCGTTTCTCGTTCAGAATCCATGGTAATGGACAAGGCCTGTATAATGCAAAATGTATTATAAAAATGAATTAAAAAATAATTGTAGTGACATATAAGATTACTTATATCAAGAACATGTCTTGCTATTAGATTCCATATTGCCCTTTTTTTCTCTCTTATAGGCTGTGTATATGGTGGAGCGGTCAGTAGGCACTCTAAAATAGTGATAGAAGTTGTCTTGGGCTTCGGGATTACCAAACATCCCATTTTCAAATAGGTTGTTTAGCCTGTTATTTTCACCCCGCTTGGATGTAATCATAAAAATTCTCTTTAAGGGACTAATGTTTGCCCCTAACGAGGAAATTCACTAGAATGTCTAAACCCTATTTGTTGGTTACTATTTTCCACAACGGAAGGTCTGGTATGTTCCACGACAACATGGTGGGTATGTAGGGCCTCATTTGTACCTTGCTTGATAATGGTAATGACTTGAAATTGATTTAAGATAGTAACTTTGTCTAAATTTATAGGAGAGTCTCTTCAATTAACGAGGTAGCTAAATACAGTGTTTGATTCACCTCGTCACTTAAGAATGGTAAAGTGAGGTGATTTTTATTATCTACTGGAAGGGTGTTTAGGGTGTAGGAAAAACATGACCCCATTTCTATCAGGTTATCAAGATCGACTTATAAGTAGTCCATGTGATTTACAGTCCAATATTTACCTAATAAGGGTTGATCTTTTTAAATGAGTACAACCTGAAATTCAAGAATTGGACTTAAAATTTCAAATTACGGACTCAAAATCTACTTGGATTGTTGGAGCAATTTTCAAGACATGAAATCAAATGACATAAGCCACATATAAATTGAGGAAATTTTGAATGCATTTATGGAGCATTGAATCACTACAAGACAAATGTAAAGAGATAACTGAGATAAATTTATAATTTTTTAGTTACAAGCATAAATGTTAGTTGTACACTCCAAAACACATAATAGATGTACAAAAAGAATTTACAAAAGATCATATATTACATCATAATCATAATACAATCCTAAATATGGGAAATTATCAATTATTTAGATATTGAATGTGATATCACAAAAACAAAAGGTTGCACTAAAATAAGCTTACAAAAATAAGAAAAAATTAAAGGATGGCTTCTTCGATCTGTCCTTCAACTCGACCCTCTTATATCACTTCTTTTGCATAGGGTGATAATAGCAAAGGGTTGGGTGGAGATGTTTTTTCCTTGTACTTTGAAAAACCCACATTAAAGTGAAGTAAGGAACAATCAAGTTCAAATTCTCGGCCTGGGTCTTCAGGCTGCTTATCACAAAGCTCACCCTACTTCTATAAGCCTTGGTCCACTTTGCTTTGAACCTCTCCACCAATGTAGAAAATGAGCTCATCTACTTCTTCATCAAAGTTATTTGATTTTTTAGGGAGCTCGTTATAACTTCGACCTCTTTAGCCACTTATTCAAAATGGCCTACTCTTTGTCCCTACTTGAAGTAGTAACTATTTTCCTTTCTCAACTTCTTTGACTTGTTAAGAAGGTCACCTTTAAGCTTTAGGATTTTGGCCTTATTTTTGACAAAGAAAGCATCTCTATCTTTAATGGCCTTTTAGTACTATGCTATTTACAAGATACTAGTTTTCACTTCGTGTTTATACGCCTTGAATGATAGCTCACCCTTCTTGGCCAATGATAAAATCTAGAAAAACACAAGTGCTAGAAGATTCTAAGTATTGCAATAATACAAAATGGGGTGTAAATCATGAAATTCATTGCTTACCTCTATTAGACAATCAACCATCGTATCCCCGTTGGAAGCTCCTTCACTCCTATGAGCTTCTCTAACCCTACCTCGTTCAGCATCACTCTCAAAGTGATTAAGAAGATCCCTCATCAAGTTAGGTAGTCTAAAGACATCCTTATCAAAATAAGTCATCAGAGTCTTTATTACCACGACGTCTTTCAAAATGATTTCATCAAATTCGAAGTCATCCAAGTACATCGCTTGCATTTGGGGAGTTAAAGTCTCACCCACTTTTCTCTTCCTTGAGGTCTCGACAAGATGTGGTAGAGAAGACGAGCTAGGGAAAATCAATTTTTTTGTATTTTTATATTTTAAGGAAACAAAATTAAAATAACTAAAAGTAAATAACAATAATTAATTAAATCAAATTTGGTAACTAAGAAGATATATGATAAAATATCTATGAATATTTAATCTCCTAATTTTATAAACATGTTAATGACTAAAATCTCCCTCAATATAATTATCAATTAATTATATGATCAATTTAATCTAACTTAGCATGTATTCCTCTCTCAAGTAAATTACACAACATATAGTAATTAATTTAATCACACTCTCATGCCAATTAAATTGCATACTACTCATTATGTTCATCAATTATAGATCACATACATAAAAATCATACATATCAGTCTAGAAACTATGCATGTTATTTAATCAAGAAAAATAATCAAATAATTTTCTCAAATCTATTTAATTGTCTCTATAGATAAATTATTGGCCAAACAATTAATAGCATAAAAATAAGATTAAAAATATAATTAAATTATAATTATAATTGGGGTAAAATATTAGATCATCACATAGTGAAAATTATGTTCATAAGATCCCTAGATTAATAAATTCACTAGACATAATTTCGTTTATAGCTCATATTTTTTATAAATAAAGACATAAAAATTGATATAAAAAAAGTAAAAGAAAAAATACAATCAATCTCTTGAATTGTAGTACTAATTTTCTCTCTTTTTAGCTCCAAAATCTGATCAAAATTATGCTATAGCTCACGTGCAATCTGGACTGTCATATTAGCTTTAGATCAAGAGTTGAGATCAAAACAAGCAAATTTAACATCGCTAACCAATTAAAGTGCCATAGCACACAGAATTCACTGGGAAAATTAGAGAGCGGTGCATGGTAGGGAGATCGGTCCAAGTCAATGCATGTTGAGTCAGCACCACATAGAGCAACATGATTCGCGATAACAGATGGCATGGCACACGAGTGGAACAGCTGGACGAGTATAATGGTGACACGTGGCAGTGTTGTTTGACCACGCTCTGAACTCGGATTGAACGTCATGCTGACACGTGGCATGCACTTATTTGCTCCTCGTATGGGACAATTTATGATTCATTGTCCCTACTTACGTGGAGTCCACGTGGCTTGTCTAGTACGCTACTTTGCTTGGGTGTCAAGCCATGTGACATCTTCTGATTGGTCATGCGTTAAAAATTCATAAAAATCCCAAAAAATTCTATAAATTATATTTTCACCCAATTTTCACTAAAAAAATTATATTTTAATATTTTTAGCTCCAAAAATACTATTTATTGAGCAAAACAAGTAAATATTAAGTAAAAAATTATACTAATGACTCTACTTTCATAGAGTCATCACACCCCAAACTTAACCAGTTGCTTGTCCTCAAGTAAAGCCAAGTATAACTAAATAAAATAACATAGGTGATATGTTCATATATATATATATATATATTTCACGAAAAATATCACTCTCAAAAGCTATACAATCCTATGATAAGAAGGTTCACATATTTATCAATCAATATTCCATTAATATAAGGATATGTCAAGTTTTTGACAAATTGATTCATGTGTGTGTGCGCTGCACATGATATCATCCAATGCACTCGAGATCCAAATTTAAGTAATCCATACATGCAAAAATAAATTAGTAATTAGTTAGTGAAATGGATTAGATCGTCAATGAATTTATATCTTGTTACAAATGAATGGCCTGTATATTCATCCATGTAGTCCCTTTACATACTAGATCCTCCATGTTGAGTTACTGCGAGGATATCCTTGTAGGTCTATTTTTTAATGTTTTGGGAGTTCGATACTCCTTATTTTTTCCTTGCTATCTGGACCCAACTTATTAATAATCTTGCTTGTACAAGGCTGGGTTGTGTTGAAGTTGTGGTTCCAAGTACTATGGACTAAAAATTGGATCTCATCACCCAAAAAATCTCCAATGAAGTAGAAGTATTTATCTTTTCACCCCGAGGTGATATCAGAGAGTTTTAAGTGTAGTCTATGTTTAACAACATAAGATATGTACGCCCTATCTTTGTCCAAGTCGTTCTTTTTTAGGCAATACATACACTTAATTTCATCACTTGTCAAGTCTACCTCGTTATATTCAACGATGATTGATAAACAAAATAGAGTTCGTCATTCATTAGGGTTGACTTGGGTGAGGTTAATGTCAAACGTATTAAGAACACGAGACATCGTTATATTAAACGAACACCTAGGTCCTATCTTAAAGAGCACCAAGTGGATCACCCACACCCCATAGAAGATCCATCAGCATCACATAAGTGGTGAGGTACTGGCATCATTCCTACACAAGTTGGAATGTTGTACTTATATTGTATCTATACCAGATTGTTAGCATCTAGTTCGTTGGGAATTTTTTAAATATGATGTTTATTTTTGGTGCGATGGGTGGGTTCACCTTTGGTGTCACGTCTCTTTTTCAGATGTGGTATCTTTGTTGTTGTGGTCGTTGGGATTCTAATTATTATAATAGACTCTTGTGAAGATAATGAGGAGGTTGGATGCGACCCAAAGGAAATGAGGAAAACCAGGATGCTTTCGTTGGTTGGTGCATCACTAGTTTTATTAGGTCTTTTATCACGATATATATGTACTATGATCCAAATAAGTCTTAAAAAAATAGTAGATAAGATTTTTCCCCATCGTATCTAAATAATTTTGTTTTTTGAACATAAAAAGATAAAGAAACCATTGCAATTACTGGCTCAAAGGGATATCTTGGGAAATGTCGTGTGAGTTATGTTTTTCCCTTTATCAAAAGACATTTTAAAGAAGAGAGAAAAAGAAATTACCTAGAAGATGACATGAGATTTGTTGGTTGGTTATTGAATGGCCTGCAAGTATTGAACGAGCTGATATGATTAATAAGTCACAATGAAAATGAACTAATTTTTAAGCAGAGTATGAATCCAATGGACTGGCTAAGCTAAATTGTGGTCTCAAAAGTCTTACAGTAGACTAGGATTCTTTGAAGGAAATTTTGTTAAGTTAGAAGTGAAAAATGATAAATGGTAAAAAAATAAAAGAAAAAAGAAAATAAAGTTTTAACTATTTATAAAGAACCTGACAGTTATGACAAAGGGAAGTGGAACAATTTTTAAGAGTTAGTGGATCAGATGAAAGGTATGACGATTACTTCTAGAATATACCCTTAACTTCTCAAAGTTTAGGGAATATGAGAGTTAATGTTAGGTATCTTACAAGTAATAGGTACGCGACTCTAGTGACTTAATGTACCTCACTCGTATAGAGGACATGACATCTCTAGCAACTTGTATATGGTGACTTGGAGCGATTAAGCAATGGATCTAGTCTTGGTTAGAGATTACTCTATTGGTTCATGCAAAGGGTATTCCATACGACCTATGTTTAGCGGTATGATGTTTATTGTAAAATTATTATATTTAGGTCAACTCTAACATCTCGAATAGAGTTCCTACAAATGTAACATTGATACATGTCTTATATATATTTATATATACCTCATTGATGAGATGAATAAAAGATTTGAGTATTTTCTTCTCTTTAACATCTCACTCGAATCCTTAACACACAATCAATTCTCCAAATAATGACTAATCAATAAAAGGAAACAATTGGCTTGAGATGCTTGCTCAACAACATAAAAAAGCTTTAAAACTTAGCCAAATTAAGGCCTTACATCAGTAAATTCAATCCAACAATTTATTCTTGTAAGCCAACTTTTTTTGACATATCTACGTGTACACTATATCCAATACTAAATCACCAAAAAGGTTCATAGATTGCTTTAATTTGATGCTGATGGATTATAATGAAGCAAGGAACATTGAAGAAATCCTTTCTCCTTTCTCTTTGTATTTCTATCGTTGAAAAAGTTTAGTACTAAGCATCAATTGATCATATATATGTATATATTTGATAACATTACCTCACACTTTGTTGCTATCATCTATCCCAGTAAAGCCTGCACAAAAATGTATAATTAAGATTTAAGTCATTATTATTGTTATTATTATCCTTGAAAAGAAAACGAAGTAAGAAGCAAAATAGTACAAACAGGACCTTTGATCTTTCCAGCATGTGCAAGTAAGGCTTTTTTGCATATGACACAACCCATTCGCTTCATTAATTGTTGCCGTTCAACTCTGCCAACTTCACAATCTTGCCAAAATATGTTTCTTGGATTGGTTAGAGTAGACATAAATATCATTTTATTATTATTTCTTTCTCAGACTGAAAAAAATATTAAAACAGTTAGCAAACTAATTAATCAGTGAGGAAATCCTAACAAGTATGTGTTCAGCTGGCTTAATTAGTCAAGAAAATGAAAAAACATGTGGTAAAAACATATGAAATCCAACAAATTAATATCTTTCTCGAGAAAAGAAACATAAGATAATACACAAGTGCAAATATACCACTATTAAATATTGATCATACCTAATGTATCTTTCTCAACAAATACACAGAAACCGGCCCTATCTATATTGATCTCTCCAGTCTCACACTTAAATCAGTGAATCTGGACACGTACTCATCCATTCAGATTCAATGCCCAAAGTAATGCAACACAACACTCTCAACTTTTATTGCACGTAACAGTTCCTTCCCTTTCACGCCACTGGCACCCACCACTGACTTTCTTCTTTGCCACGTGTCATCTTCCTCCGCTCCATTTCTATATTCCATCCTCCTTGTAACAAGTGACAAGGTTTTGAATTAATTAAGATAGATGACTATTGTATGTTTATCACTTGCAATTCTTTCTTTTTTTCTTCTTTTCTTTTTGGATTTTAGGCTTCTAAAATGAATTTTGAAGCGTGCTTGTCAAATTTGTTTAATTCATCTAATGCAGTCATAAAATTGAAAACTTACACTGTTTTTTTTTTAATACGTACTTAAGTCTTAGGTTTTACAAGTTTCCTTGAATGCAAAACCCGAGTATTATAACATCCTAAACTCTTTATACCATTTTATATCAAAAATTACAATAAATATTATACTAAAAAGCATATTCTTTCGTAAAATAAAATATTCATTTTATAACACCAAAAGTTACACTAAATATTACATAAAAAATTATACTTAATTTCTTTTATTAATTTTGTATCATATATATAATTTTAATTTATTATATTTGATAAAAAAAATTAGAATTTTTTCTTAAAAAATCTCGCAACGTGAATAGTATTATTAGTGTGATAAACAATATCGTATCAACCAAATTTTACACCAAATTTAAAGTTTTGGTGCAGGGTTGGAGGTGCCCTAAAATGAGGATTCTAAAAGCTAATTGACCACAAGACATGTCTTATTATGTTCCTATAATATATTTGGAATGTAGGATCAACAAGAGATGGAGTGAGCGATCGTAGGAAGTAACTACAAAGACAATTATTTTTAAAACTTACTTAACAATAGTTAGTAACCTAACTTTGAAAAACAAAATGTTTGAGAGCTTTTCATGCACTAAATTATGTGAAGGTTTGTGGTTGTCAACAATGACATAGTGACTCCAAATTGTCAGTCAACTTCTTAACTTGTGATGATCTTTTGGTGCCTCATGAACTATATAATCTAAATGTACAAGTGTCTAAGGAGAGGTCTACAAGACTTTCGCAATGTAAAAGTGTAACATGTTTGGCATTGTGTCAACAAAATAACAGATTGTATTGCTCGCAACTCTAAGACCAAATCACTACCCTTTGATTTGTCCTCTAGCCCGCCTCCTCAATTATCAGCCCTTTCCTTAGCAAATAGGGTTTAATTTATTCACATTTAATTGAATTTATCTTTTTATAATATGGTGTTTGTATTGAGACATCTCTTTACTATCGGTATGAGTATTTTCTTAATCGTTAAGTGGAGGTTGTCAACCATTTGGTTTGAAAAAAACAGTTATGTTGACCCGCTCAATGATACCTAATAAGCATTTATGAAGCTCAACAAGTAGTAGGCAAATATCCTTTAATTCAAGAACTCAACTATAAAAATCCATATCATACTTGAGTTTAGGTAACTAGAAAACACAAAAAAACTCTAACATTTTGAAAACTCAATTTCTCAAACTATTTTCACTCTAATTCAGTGTGCTCGAAATTTGGCACACTTGAGATTTGCTAACTTATTTTTAGGTGTGCAAATTTAAAAGAAATTAAGTCAAGACATAATTCACCTATTAGGTTAATGTCTATAGAATTTACCATACCTATTTAAGATTATATTTATATTAATTCATTGGTGATTGACTTTCCATTGTATGGTGGTGAAGCAATGGGATGCGTAGTTCTCCAATTATATGTGCATTGTGTTGCATCAGTAAAAGAAATTTGATGGATGGTCACAAGTAGGAGTCAACAGTAAATTAAAATCTCCAATTTATCATCTATATAAATCTAATCCGATCTGATATGATCTAAATTGAATTTAATTTTTTTTAGTCTGAATTTGATTTAATGATGTAATCAATTTAAATCAAATTAAATCTGAGAAGATCAAATTTTTAAGATTGGATAAGGTTGAATTGATATTAAAATTTATTTATGAATGATTGTTATATATAAAACACGATATATACAACATTTAAATTTTAACATTCATAACAATAAGAAGTATGCTTAGATAATTATTAAATTATTATAGGAATTTAACATTCATCTTTATTTTTAAATTAAAATAGTTAATATGATTGTGGTATTATAGTATTTAAATATAACACATTATAAAATAAAATATATATTTATTTATAATTTTAATAGTAATTCGATCCAGATCGGATCGTAATGGATTATAAAATTTGTTTATTCAAATTTGATTCAATCAAAATAAATTGTATACTTTCGAATCTAAATCTGATATGATTATAAAATATGTCAATCTAATAAATATAATTGAATTTATCAATTTAAATAAATTTATCGAATTATTTTATCACACTATGCTCAAACCTAACTAGTCACAACTGATAAAGGTATATCATATTGTATTTCTAAGTTATATAATCATTTTTTATTAATTGATTATTTATCGTAAATAATTATCGTTGAAACTTGTAGATATTTTCACATAAGTGAAAAATATTATCACGTTCTATTAATGTTTATGCATGTTTACATATTTTGATAATACAGTCATAATTTATTAAAATACATTAAACACATAAAAAGTAATAAATAATTGAAAATCTTTTACTTTTTTTTGACCTTTTTTAGCTCTATTTTTAGATTGAATAGAGGTCATTGTTGACATAAAATTATTATTGTTGGTAGGTTTTTTAGGTTTAATTTATTGTATTTTTTATTGTTATTTTGTCTACTTTATCTATATGTTATTTTTATTTATGATAATTTATAAGTGATTTATCCACAATTTTTTTTATATCTATTTGAAAATTTCAAATAAAAATAAAATATTTATTTAAATAAACATGCAACAAGCATGGTGGTGTCTTACAAATTACAATCTATAAGTTAGAATTTTCGTTTTGCAAAGAGAAACAAACAAACGTAAAAATTATAGGGGGTTAATACGGTAACTTGATGTAAGAGACTCAAAAACCCTAGCGGTAACAGCTTAAACCCTAGAGCCTGCTATACCTCTTTGAATTCTGAAATTCAAGCGCAGCGCACCTTAAAACGTAACAGTTGAAAATCTCGTTGTTCATTGATAGGCAATAAGAAAACTATGCGACCTCCAAGAGGCGGTGGTGGCGGTTTCAGGGGAGGTCGTGGAGGTAGTGGCGGTTTCGGGGGAGGCCGTGGAGGTAGTGGCGGTTTCAGGGGAGGCCGTGGCGGTCGCGGTTTTGGTGGTGGACGGGTAGGCGGATATCGCGACGAGGGCCCTCCTGACCAAGTCATCGGTCTGTTCTCTTTTCTTTTTCTATGTCTTCCTTCTTCTGCTAGTATGAGTCTCATGAACTTGAAATTAGAATAAAGGGAAAATATTTGTGCTAGTTGTTTTGTTATTTTTCTGGATGAGGATGGATAGTTCCCCCTTATTTTCCTACAGAGTGTTCAACTGCTTTCTTATTTTATATTGATAACATATTGGAACTAACAGATGTGAGTCAACCTTAAAGTAAATGTACAATCTTTAGTTTAATGTTAATGTGTTTTACTTTGCAAGTAATATTATTTTTGTTTTTGTTTTTAGAAGTAATGATCTCCTTAAACAATATGAGGAGATTGGTTTAAAGTTGATAGTATCCTTGCTCAACTCTCAAACACTGTTCATGCAACACGATTTGGTTGTGTTTTGTTGTAATTGTTAGAATCTTTTTTTATTATCAATGTATTTAGCTTTCTTTTGTGGATTTATATGCAGAAGTTGCATCGTTTCTTCATGCATGTGAGGGTGATGCAGTCACAAAGCTTACAATAAATGAGAAGGTGCCTTTCTTTAATGCTCCAATTTATCTGCAGAACAAGACTCAGATTGGGAAGGTTGATGAGATTTTTGGCCCCATCAATGAAGCTGTGAGTAACTTTTTGATGTTTCTTTATGTTTGTTGTAGTCTAGTAACAGCATTGTATTTTGTTTTAACATGTTGGATGACTATTTTTAATATTGTAACTGCAGTACTTTTCCATTAAAATGATGGAAGGCATAGTGGCAACTTCGTATTCAACGGGTGATAAGTTCTTCATTGACCCAACAAAGCTTTTGCCACTTTCAAGATTTCTGCCTCAGCCAAAGTATGCATTGCAATTAGTTCTAGCTCTAGATGAGCTTCGATTGTTATGATGGTTTCTTCATATTTTAATGATTATTGGGGTATTTTTGACTCAAATATCTGGGCTGGGATTGTCGGGTACTGGTTCTAGCTGTGGTCATGCCAGTATGAGTGGCTCTAGTGCATGGTTTTTTTATGTTACTTTAATAATATGTAATGTAACTTTATATGCAGTCTCTATTTTTCTCTTCTTTAGTCTAAGCATTGCTTTTCTATTTTCAATTTGATGGTTCTGTTTGAGCTATATATATAGGTTTATTTAGAAAAGTTAGTCTTAAAAAACTAGTTGCAAAAATGATTGCATTTTCTATTTACTTAGTCTCTCCATATACTGCTTGTGGTCTATGTGCAAGCTTGACGAGAACTCTTCGTGTTCACTTCTTTGGCGCAGTCATAAAGTTTATAACTTTCTCTTGCTAATTGTAAGGCTATTTTGGCTGTAGGGGACAAGCAACTGCAGGTGGTAGAGGTGGAGGCCGAGGTGGAGGAGGTGGATTTCGTGGAAGGGGTGGCAGCCGAGGAGGCGGTGGATTTCGTGGAAGAGGTGGTCCAAGAGGAGGTAGAGGTGGAGGTCGTGGTGGTAGTGGCGGTTTCAGAGGCAGAGGGAGATTTTAGAACATCGATGTGTAATGTTTCCAGTGCTCCTCCTTTGTTGTTGTCATTTCATAATCAATAGTCAATAGGGCGTAAGTCAGAATCAAGAATCAATACTTATTTTAATAGTGGACTCAGAATGGAGTTTCATTTTGATTTTATTCCTCAATCCATAGCCAAAGTCTAAATCAACGTATAATTGGGAAAGAAAAATGCTATGTATCTCAAATTTGAAATTTGGAACCAAATCACTTGCAAAGGCATCCTACAGAATTTCACTGTTGGAGCTTGCAAAACAATTGGACGAGTTACTGGAGGCAAATTTTATTAGGCCATCAAAACCCCTTACGATGCGCTAGTGTTGTTTCAGAGGAAGCAAGTGACAGGGCATAACACTTATATTATTTTTTGATAGTTGATTTGTTTGATCAAATTAGTGGAGCAAAGTATTTCACCAAGTTGGATATGAGGTCGGTATACTATCAAGTCAAAGGGAGGTGGCCTATGAAGAGGTTATGCCATGGAGGTACCAAGCATATAATCGTGTACTCCTTTGTCCACGTTAATGAGAACAAGTAAATGAATTTAATATAAAATTCTTATTCCATGATATTTGTTTTTATGTTTGTTTGTATTTGTGTGTTTTCAATGTGTGTTTGTTTTGTTGTCATGCAAGCTTCAATGATTAACTTGTGATTACCTCTTGCTTATTTTGTATTCATAGGGTACATCAACTAAGGTCACATGTATTGATTAGATTGACTTGCTTACTTGTAGGTTTAACAAGTACCGAATGATTTGAGCTTACCTTTATTTTTAAAATCATTTTTAAAGGGACTATGTTGAAGTTAGATAATCTCTACTTTGTAGCAAGAGAAACATAGAAGAGAAGAGGTCAAGCATCTAGCTCCCTAGCAGGGGCTTTGAATCTACGGGTTCATTTATATAGCTGAAGCCAAAGAGACATTCTTTCACCTAGAAATCTCAGACATATCAAGATCCTTAATTTGTGCGAAATTAAGAGCTAAGGACACAATTGGTTTACATAATGGTAAATGGAAAAATAAAATCAGTGATAATGTTAATGAGAATTGAATCTATTTTGTAACATTGTTTTCTTAAATCAAAGGTAATTCAAACTTATGATTTGAAACGTACAATGAGTGAATTTTATCCTCACACTGTTAAACGAATTATAATATTGTAATTTTTTATTTGTAATTAGAATGGAATAAAAATATTATAATTTACAATAATAATCTTACGTTACTCAAAATTTAAATAATGACTCCCAAATCATATATTAAATTCAAATATTCAATAAACACTTGTATATTTAAATTAGCTGAAATAAGAGAATGGAAACGGGGAAAATGTAATAAAAAAAATTTTAAAAATAAAAATAAAAGCTGAGTAAACTCTTATCAAATGAGAAATACAAAAAAAAAAAAAAAAACTCATGGATTTGTTAAAAGAAATAAAAGAGAAGAAATATCTAAAAAAAGAAATAGAAAGTGGTCACAGTAACGTTTGTATGAGAAAAGTCATAAAAGAACCTGTAATGGAAAACTCTTTCCAAAAGGAAATATTCCCATTATCACTAAGTTTCAAAAATAAGCCAAACAAACGAATATGAAAAAGTCATTCCATTCCCATATATATTACTCCCAAACAAACGTTACCCAAGTGTTTCATTCTTCTTCTTCTCCTTATTATTTAAATAATGAGTCAAGAAATGAGTAGCAAAATAAGAGCTGCAATCCCCTAGCTTAATCTTGGCACTAACTAGTTAATTCCAAAATTAGCCATCAAATTGCTCCTATCTATTTTATGTTTCGGTGAAATCCATTAAGTACTTTCAACTGATGTACCTATAAAAGTTTCGGATGTGTACTATTTGTTCGTTTTGACATCAGCCCATTAGTAGCAAGTTTCATTAAAATTGTATAACCTTAAAAAAATGTTTGATAATATATATAAATATGTGTGTGTATTGGGCTAAAGAAGCCGACTAGCACTACTCGTACGATGTAAAGTTGCATGTACAACAAGACGAAACAGAATAATATTGCATTTGATCGGCTGCGTACGCTTTCTATATAAAAGAGCAATGCATTGTATCTTCTCTCATCAACCTTCAACACAACACAAAATAAAATTAAAATAGAAAATATAAATATTAATTAATATCTTATAATGACTACTAATTCTACGATCAAACTTGCCACTTATTCTTCTGCTGTTTCCTGCTCCTTCCACCAACACATGGTTATTCTTTCCTTCATATTGTGTGGGTATATATATATATCATTCATCTAATTATTAGTTGACATTGCTAGCTCTTGTTATGTAATTATGCTTAATTATTTAATTAATATTTGTAGGAACACAAACCATTCATGAAGAAAATACTGGTTATAATAAAATGTAATCAGCTATAAAAATAAAATCATCCATTTTTTGTTGTAACAAAAATAAAATAATTGTTGCAATATCATTACTCTATTTAAGTAGTCATCTAATTTGTAATTTAAGTAGTAATCTAATTACATATCGCTCAAGAATGGTAAAATTATCTAGTAGTAATTAGTTGAAGTCGATTAATTAATATGTAATATTTTAATTTTGAGGCTTATTTTAATTATAAATTTTTTGAATTAGTTTTATAGATTATAATTAGCAAATAGAAATATGCAGTGACACATCATCACACGGTAGTGAAAAAGGAAAATTGGTCAAGGTTTGCCTCAAGTACAAGAATTTGGCAATGTTTCATAGCTAAGGGTTCAAAACCACATAGGTGAGGCAACCAAGTCATCCACAAAATAGAAAACAGTTTACACAGCTTAAAGACACACTACACTATATAAGTTGTGACCACTCTCTCAACTGCTCCTAATGCTTACACCGTAGAGTGCTCAGCACTAATCCTCCTTGGTTCATGCTCATCTCTCGAGCATCACCACCATGTGACGAAAAACCAAAACATCAGGGGGTCAACATGAGTAAATTTCCTACGAGGGTAGGTGATGCCAAAAGCAACGATACCTAAATTCCTGAACTGTGTTTTGGAATAAAATGGTGTTAATTTTTCACAAATAATCAAGTGTGTCAAACGGACTGCACTGAACTAGAGTAAAAAATATTTAAAAAAAAACAAGTTTTCAATTTATAAAAGTTTCTACGACTATGAAGAGTAAATCTTACCATCAAATCACTAGGTTAACCACCAATAATAAAGAGTTGAACTAGCCAATTATGAGTAGATTGAAAATCAAAAGAAAAATTAAATGGGTTGTAAACATAAGTGATAGTAATTATGTTTTCTTTTTGGAACCTGTTCTTATGTCATTGATTTTGATTGGTGTTGCATTTCCACTACTCTTAAACATAACTTTGACATAAAATTTATGTAATTCAGATTGAAGGTGCATTTCACAGGTTGGAGACTCAGAAGTAGAAGAACATGCTCAAGTAATGAATATTGGCTTCGTTTTAAGCTTAACCTGAAGTTCGTTCATATACCCTAGGCATAGAAAACTCATCACGCACTCGTGCAATCAAAAGAGCAGTTTCGTCTATTGGTCAGTTTTCCACTTGGTAATAATTTAAAGCACAGTGACAGGTTTTAAGCACACAACTTAGTTGCAATTGCCTCCCGACTATTGCATTTCTCTCTTCTTAATAGAACAGTTGGCCGCAAAATACAGGTTGGCCAAATAGGGCAGGCAGGTGTTTCAACTCAATCAACTGGATTTTTTTTTTTACATTCAATACATCCAAAGATTTTGTCAGATACCTGATTTCCTCTTAATTTGCACGTAAAGCTTCCCCACTGATTCAAAGATCATGTGAAAAAGCCTTCTCAAAATTTGACTCACATTTGCAGTATAAATCAATTTTACACTCCCCCTTAACTAGCAAACAGTCCGCCCGTAACAAATTGATGCAATGTAGAGGTTTTTGGACCATTTTTCCTGCAATATTTTTTAAAAGTAAAGGATTAAGAGAAAACAAAAATATCACCAAATCAGCAATCTTTTTTTCTTTTATTATTATTTTTAAAGATGGAATTGAGAGTAAAACCAACTTCACAGATCAATGTAATTGCCTTGAAAAGAACAGGCCTTATTAGACTAGTTAATAGATTATATTCCAGCACAGGAGTTACCTTTACATGTGTGCTGGGGAAGGCGGAGGTACGCAGTGTTTCTTGAGTTTCATCCATCAACTTACGTTTTGGAATGCTCAAAACAAAGGCTGCTTGATCAGTAGTGGCAGCCATAGACGTTATCCTGTAACCACTTTCCCATCGTCTGTGTATACCTTCACTTGGGTACAGAAAATCAAGCTCCACAACCTTGTATTTACATATGAAATAGAAGAGAGGACGTACTTTCGTTAGGTTGAAAAACATAAACAAAAATTGTAAGAAGTGAGGTTGTGTCTTTACCAAGGATAAAAAAATTAACAAGTGAAGCATGCCAAAACTGAATGTAAGCCATACGGCCTATACCTGATCAGAATATCCAGCATTCCTAGACATAACCACACCCCAGCGTTTGCCTGCAGTTGTCATGGAGGTGACATGGAATCCTTCCTTCCACTTCTTATTTATCCACTTAAACGGAAAAGATTCGCTCACTTTATAAGACTGCTGGGTGTAAGGAGTTCCTAGAATTCCAAAACATGTTTTAAGATTAACACTCAACAAGAAGCATAGATCTCCACCATCAACTCAACCTTTTAGCAAAAACTCAAATAAAAAAAATCATTGTAACCCTTTAAATCTGAAGCCTAAAGTTTATGGGGAGCACTGAGATAAGGAAAGCAAGGTTGACTCAATTATTTATCTTTGCTATGGTTTAATCTCCCAAAACCTACAAGATAGGCAACTAATTTATGATGAATAATCTCCAATTAACTTCTGCTTATCCAACTTATATAGCCAGAAAAAGCTGCGTCCATGTGAAGGATATTAAGCATATCAAAGAACTCTTCACTTCGATGGGGAAAAAAACTATTCATATGATTATAATAGAAAAAAATAATAGAACCCACTTTTCTCAATGAAATGTGACAACAGGAATCTAGATTGCCCCAATTTTTTGAGGGTGCTGCTGCCCCTAGGCTAAAGGCAATACGAGTAGCCAGTAACCGATGGCCCCTAACAGAGTTATACATGTAAATAGATACTAGCCTTTAGACATAACAACCAAGGAGCTTCCATTGGCTGCGCCAGCTATTAAGCTGATATAGAAATTCTTCTCCCACTGTTCCATGATCCAATCCTGACAAAACATAAAGGTGAATAATTAAGGTTATCAATACTATAACTGCAAGAAAGGTACAAGATGTTAAATAAAGCTTTGGGTATAACCTTATGCAGGAAGAAAGGCGACATCTCATAAACCTGAGAAGAGAAACCCGTTCCAGCATCCATAATTAAGGCCCAAAGGTTTGATGAAGAGGCTACAGAACTTATAAATAACCCATCTTCATTGCCCTTGTCCACATGTTGACGAAGCCTAGAGTCTGCCACGTTGTAGTGATATCTAAAAGTCCAAACAAGAAGTTTATTTAATGCTACACAAACGAAAATAAACATAAAAACTTATACTTTTTGATTAGTGATCAATGTGAACATGCTCTCTATTAAAAGTGACCTTTTGAAATTAATGCCACGAATACACTATATTTCACATACTACAAAGTTATCATGTCAAATACCAGCCATAAGTAAGGATTTCTCTCTATCGGCCAAGCAATTACTTTCCTCATGCATAAACAATTACATGTTTAGGATTTTTGAAAATAGATGAGCCCTACTCTATGGTTTCCCAAATTACAAAGGATATTTATTCGTTTCCCTCTGTATATAATGCTTGCACGAAAAGAAACAAATTGTTGGTAGACACTTATATTTATGCCTTAACTTGACATAAATGTGGTTGTTTTGTATAGGAGACATTCTTAAGCAATAAAATGTGACAGCATAGATTAATGATCATTTCCAGAAATATGTACAAATGCGGTAAATTGGATATCATAAAAGATTGGTTTGTGCTGGAAGTTCTTTACCAAGCTATCTCAGATCTACCAGCATTTGGGACACGAAGAAAAATAACAAATATTTGAACCTTAATATAGCAATAGCATGATGAGAATTGAAGAGCAGTAACATGGAAACACCAAGAGCAAAAATTACCAATATGCCACAACTAACACAACATGTTTGCTATCCCTACAAACATGAGAAATTAAACAGAATTAACATGACACAAGCAACACAACAGCTTGCCATCCCTACCAACATGAGATACAGTGCACAAATACAAAAACATGAAAAACTGCATAACCACTTCACATAAATAATAATAATAATAGAAATCAACACTATCTAGCAACATAACCTGTTAACCCCCTCCCCCAACCTGATGTTGTTCTTGGTATCAGCAGAATTAACCAATCAAATCCACACAACAACCAGCACCACATGAAACCAGACTATCCCAATACATATTAGAACTTATGGGTTCCACTAATAGTAACTAAAAAGATCAATTTTAAAAGATAATATACAAGCAAGAAATTTCATTGAAGTATCATATATGATGGAAAACCAGACTATCCCCATACCGATGATAACTTATGGGTTCCACTATTAGTAACTAAAAAGACCAATTTAAAAATATATATACAGGCAATACAAGAAATTTCATCAGATTATCATATATGATGGAAGCAAGTTTAATGAAATTAATTTTTCAAAAACAAAAAAGTGCAATGAGATGTGTAATCACCTTTGCTTCATTGGCCGACGTGCATTATATACTGAAATCCACTGGGTAGCAGGACTGCCCAGTCGTACTTTCTTCTTTGGTTGCTCATCCTCCTCCAAAAGCATTCTTCCTCGTTTATGCCCAACCTAAATACAAAAATAAAATAGTAAAGAGTCTTAATGTCAGATGACTAAGAAAACAAGTATAGTTAATAGTGAGTACCACCTTAGCAGCTCCATCAATTCTAATTGGTCTTAGTGGAACGCATGGTTCAATCAAGCTTTCAAAGTAAGATATCAGCTTGGCATAATTTGGTTCCTCATCAAATTTCATGTTTGTCACAGCCTCAAGAAACTCTTTGAATGGGGCTGGACAGAAACAGCACATCAGCTCAGGGGAAGTTGCCATCTTTTTCTTACAAACAAGAAAGCTTTTGTTGTCCCCCTGTGTGGTTATTAAAAGAAAATAAAAAGAAACACCGAGAGCAAAGAAAATTAGAAAAACAGAGGATTATCAGCAAATGCAAAGCAATTAAGCAACAAAACCAATTCACCTGATACCCCTGCCATGGTAACCTTCCTTTGATGAGAAATATCAATGTGTATGCCAATGACTCAAGATCATCCCTTCGACTTCCAGTCCGACCTAAATGTGCATGGACACTTGCATACCTTACTGTACCCCTGCCATAGCAGTAAATTCAGTACACAAAAACTGAGAGTAAAGGATTATAAATATAAAATTTACATACCTGAATATGTCAGGCCTCTGATCATAATCCACATGTTGACCAGATGATGCATCTTTCCACCTTGAGGCTGAAAAAGAGAAAAAATAACAGAAAATAAAAGAGTGGCACAAATTCTATTAATAAGAATAAGAATAATAACATTATTAATACTTGTATGAAACATCAAATGAACTTTAATATAGTATATGTCTCAAGTAACCACTCAAGACAGATATCATATCAGAAAGAAGAAATGGGACAAGGAACAAAACGGCTCAAGGAAGAGTGGAAGACAATGTACCCAAACCAAGGTCAATAAGATAGAGCTTCTTTTCATCTGCTGTTCCTGGTTGACCAAGTAAAAAGTTCTCTGGCTTGACGTCTCCATGGACAAATCTTAGTTTATGATAATCAATAATTAGTAGCTTCTTTTTGTCAAAATATTGCAACATCAAGGACGTTCCTTTGTGAGAAAGATAAGATTTTAAAGAGAAAAAAGAAGGTAAACTAACCCTTTCAAGTGAAGCTTCTCAAGAATTGATATTGCCTCCACCGCAATGCAAGCTACCATATTTGGTGACATCCTATTTCAGATAATAATAAATTAGTGGGCCAAAAGCAGGCAAGGAAACAGGGTTTTCAATCAAACAAATGAAAAGAGAGGCAAAGGAAATAATAATAAGTGGATTGCATGGGAAGAAGAAAAAACAAATAATTGCATCGGTCAATGAATGATTTTGTCGGAGTGTGGGTGAGAGAGAGATTTATATTATATATCTTACGATTGCCCAAGAGAGTTCCAAACATCCCAAAGACTGGGCCCAAGTATGTCCATGACCTGAAATATAATTGATCATCCATTACACCATAATTTAAGTTTAAATTAATTTTTATTTTAAACATCAGCAGTCAAACCTCACCAGAATGTAAAAATCTCCTTGACGACCCTTGTAGTGAACCCCCGGAATTCCATAACATCCATTTAGAGTACTTGAACAACATTCATATATTACACAAAAATTAATTATATGGTTAATTTAATTCATTTAGAATGAAGATATATAATCGTAATATGCAATATTTGAAAACAATAACACACTAACTTGTACACTTGCCACTCATAAGGAGGACCATAGTTGCACCCTTTACTATTTCTATGCTCAAACTTCAAAGCCACCTGCAACAAAGTCCTTAAAAGTTCATACATATTGCAAATGGCTACAAAAGTGTTCTAAAAATTAAGCTTGTTTGATTTATACCTCAATCGCATCAGGTCCCGTTCTGTCAATGCCACCACTTACTCTTCTGCCAACATAGACTTGACCGAAACCACCCTTTCCTAATTTTCTTTCTACTTTATAAGTGGGAGAGCCCCCCACTTGTACCTGCACCAAAACAAAAAAACACTAAAATGTGCATATCCTTTATGTATCTAACGATAAATGTTTATAATGCAATGGTTGCAATTGTTTTATGCTGTGTATGCAAACTGAGATTTGCACCATGAACTTCTTCCATTTTCATAAGGCACCATGAATGATGCGTGAATTTCAAATTTAATTATAATTCATGACACCACCATCTAACTCATATTCAAACTAGTTCAATGTTGGTTGGACAACTGGGATGGACATGTTAAATCAGGAAGAGAAGTTTGTTAATAACAAAAGTCAGATAAAATAGTCAACCTAACAGGAATAATTATTGTGCCAGTTATATCACAATAAATGCTTGTGCACGTCATTTAAAAACAATTATCCAACTATAAAATCTTAAAAGGCAGAAATACACCAAATTATAACATAGAAGCTAGAGCTGACAAGGATACCTTCTCAGGAACAGGTGTAGCACTAGCTTCGTCTTCAGCTCCAATTATTTTTTCTGCACTTCCACCACCCTCCATTGCAATATCTTTATCAGCCACAACCTCTATACAATTAAAAGCAGGTCCCACAGCCACCAATCCAGCTGCTTCAGGAAGAACCTCACGGTGTTCTGGGTCTAGATCAATTAACTTAATGCCCCGACCTATTCCAGCTGCAGTCTGCCTTGGAGGTATAGCCTGCAGAGGTCCTTTTACTACAGCATTCCCACCCCTTCCTCTTCCACCACCAACTCTCCTTCTGGTTTTGTTCTGAGTAGACAATAGCCAATTATCAGCCTGAGCAACCTGTTGTGGGGAAGGCTGAAGATCATCAAGCCGCTTTGATCTTCGGACTCCACTTCGCAACTCTGGCATCCTCACTCCATGCAAATTACATTCCACCGAACATACAGCTATATCCCTTGAAATGCCCAGCAACCTAAATAAGGGGAAAAACTTAATTAGAGAAATAAATAAATAACAAGAAAATGGACCCAATACCAGACATAAAAATTCCATTGAAAGCAACAAATAATCAAATGCACGTAACTCCCAAGCATTAAATTTGTCTTACCATACCATTGCAAAAACTTCCAAATTGAAGAATGATTATAGATATGAAGATATACATATAACTAAAAATAGATCAAAAAAGTTTCATTCAATTGCCATATGTATGTAGAAGTAAATAAATGAAGTATCGTACTAAAAAAGCACGAAATACTATATGGGAAAATCTACTTCAAAGCAAAAATAGCCAAGTTTCCAAAACACTAAAACTAGCACTAGAAAGCTAATGTAACGATTTTTATACATAAATTCATCCCTATTTAGTGCATTCTATTAATGCTATATTCAATATTTCTCTTTCTCAGTCTGCCAGGGACAGTAACTTGGGGAAAACCAAACACGTTCTCCAAATCAAGCTGTGAACAAATTTCAGCAAAGCCCAAGCATAAATCAGGTTGAATAACATATTTCAAACAATAACAAAATAAAACTGTAAAAAAAAAAAATTACACATGCGTGATCCATAAGAGATTAGGATCTCAGTAGCCAATCAATCCTAAACCAGATCATCCAAAAAAAGGTGAAAAAATTTCTCCAGAAAAGTCAAAACGAAAAAGCGATCATCAAGCAAACAACACAAAGCGGGAATTAGTGGAAGAAAGAAGAGGAAAATAAAGAAAAAAAATGGAAACAAATTACCTCAGGAGCTCGTGTCCTTAAAGCCGATAAAATAGAAAAGGATCGGTGGTATTCAAAATCATCAAGGAAGAAGCCGATCGGCGACCTTTCAGATCTTCATGTTCGTCTTCTCCTCGTTATTGTTCAGCAGAAATCAATGAACGGACAAGCTTATTTCTCCTTTTTCTTCCTTTTTGGTGCAATTTTAAACATTCGGGGCTATCTACAAATTTTATTTTGTTTTGTTTTTAAAAATAACCGAATTGCAAACATTAAAGATTGAGTGGGTGTGGAGTTTTGTGTTTTATATTTCTTTTTCTGCTTTGTTTTGTACGAAATAAATATATATTTTTTATTTATTAAAAAATGTGTTGTAATAAAATAAAATAATATGTATTATTAATATACATTAAATATGTAATAAAAAGTGAAAAAATGTACACATAAAAAAAATAAAAATAAAAGTGAAACAGATTATCTGTTTTATTAATAATATTTTTTATGCTTAGAGGTTTGAGGATGATGTTGATAATAATTAAATTTTGAATTATTTTAATATTTTTAATATATATATTTAAACTATATGTTTTAATTATTAAATATAATATTTTTATTTTTATTATTAAATATAAATATTTATTATATTACATCTTCATGGATTTTGTTTCCTCCTAAGCTCATCATTTTTCATTGGGAAAGCCTACAAATCGCTTTTACCAAATTCTACGACAATATCATATATATATATATATTCAAACAATAAATAAACAAAAATTATTTACTTAATTCTAAATTTTAAATAATACATAAAATAATATAAATATTTATTATTTAATTTTGTATTAATTTAATTGTATATTATATATATATAAAAACAAATATTTAATTTAAATAATAAAAATATAAAAAATGAAGAGTTGACAGCTTGACACTAGACTTAAAATATCCTACTCACATTTGTGATAGGAACTTGAGGTTGATAAACTAGAATTTGAAACTATGAATTAAGTTATTGTAAAGTTGGCAAATAAAAAATTATTAGTTTTGTTATAATTTTGACATTTTTATTAAATAAAATTATTATATTAAAATAAAAATAAAAAATATATAATATAATATAAGTATATATTGGATGATTTTTGTGAAAATTTGAACTTTAAAAACCGACCTAAGATAATTCCGATTATACAAATTTTAAATCTAAACTAATTTAATTACAATTTTTTTTATATAACTTAGATTGAGTTGATTTAGATAGATTAAATTGAATTGAATTTATTTATATTTGAACACTGTAAATTACTTACTTGCTTATACGAGGGTACATTTTATAAATTTTATTTTTATTTTTAACATAATACATGATTGAAAAATTCTTAAAATGGTAATATAATAAAATATTTTGTAATTTAATATTATAAATTAAATAAAAACTAATTTAATAATACATTCAAAAATAAATAAATAAGTGTCACACAACTTTTATTATTATTATTATTATTATTTTGGTAAAATTTGATATTATTTTAAATTGTTCACAAAATTGGTGGGTTTCGAAATAATTAAAATGTATTAATTATTATTTGTAAAATTGATATACTTTTTTTAATATTTTAGTTTTTTATTTTTATAAAAAAACTTAAATCGATCTAAAACGTCTTAAAAAATATATAAAATAATTAAATATATATATCTGCTGTTTTTTTTTCTTTCTAATTTATAGAGTTAACTCCACTGATAATTAACACAAAGCCTTACAGAGCGAAAAGTGGTAATGAATGGCATCTGAATCGGCGTCTCGGACACCCCAACTGAGAAAAGACTGTGCCAACGACCGATGGGTCATCTTCTCACCCGCTAGAGCCAAGCGACCTTCCGATTTCAAATCCAAATCCCCTGCATCAAACCCTAATCCTAACCAACAATGCCCTTTTTGTATGGGCCACGAGCATGAGTGTGCCCCCGAGATCTTCCGCGTTCCCGAAACTGAAACCGATCCGAATTGGAAGATTCGGGTCATCCAGAACCTATACCCAGCTCTCAGCAGAGACTTAGTCCCCAGTCAGCCAGTTTCTGACAATTGCCCTTCGGTTCTTGACGGTTTCGGCTTCCATGACGTGGTCATAGAGACCCCAATCCACTCGGTCCAGCTCTCTGATCTCTCGCCTCCTGAGTTAGTCGAGGTTCTTATGGCTTATCGGAGGAGGATCGAGCAGATTGCAAGCTCTGATTCCATCAAATACGTTCAGGTTCGTCTTTGAGTTCAATTTCTGATTATTTCCCCATTGTATCTGAACGTATTGGTGTAAAAATTCGAGCTTGAATTTGTCTTTCTGGTGCCTTTTCCCTTCAGTTTATTATCTGTTAAATTATGCTGTTTAGTTTTATTTTTGTATGGATAATGGGTCTTCTGATAATTTCCAATTTAAGTCCCATTACAAATGAGTTGTGATCAATGTGATTAAATTATGGTGGATTGGCATTTGGATTTTTCTCATTATAATCCTGTGTGCTTAACAATCTTTCTGAACAAGCTTACTAAATGAGAGACGGTAGTCATGTGGAGTCATTCTAGACTTCTACAGGGCTGGCATATATGATCATATAAGCATGTAACCATTTGTACTGAGTACATTTTGTTTGGAAGTTCAACATTTGCTTTTGATGATTGTGCATGGCTTCAAGGATACATAATTGTGTTGATATATTTATTTATTATTTAAGAGACGTTGATGTAGGAGATTATAGAAATGATAGCAAGAATGTGATTTAGAGGAATAAGAGATGAACAAGAATGAGTTTGGGGGATAAAAGAGAGGACTATGCTCTCAAATTCACTACATCCAAATGTTAATTTATCGGTCTCCTAAACATTACAGTAAAACGACTATTTTTATACAAATAACAAGTATAATGGGCCATGGGCCTTTCAATAGAAAGTGCTAGAAATATTTATATGCCTATTTAACCTCCTTCCTACATTAGTTGTAAGCTTTAATTCACTTTTGAGTAGTGACTAGTGAGTATTTGCCTGCACAACATATGGAAGTATGATTTAGAAACGGATATAAATTTTCTTCATATGATTTCTATTTATTTCCCTCCACTCTCTATTTGTTAATCCTGTATTGTGTCACCTGAGCTGATATTTTGCTTAATGGTTTGAAGGTTTTCAAGAACCATGGAGCTTCAGCTGGAGCATCAATGACTCATTCTCACAGTCAAATGATGGCTCTTCCCATTATTCCCCCAACTATTTCTACACGATTAGATAGCATGAAGAAATATTATGACCAAACAGAAAAATGTAGCATCTGTGAAGTTCAATCAGAAGATCTCTTGATTGATTCTTCAGTCCATTATATATCGTTAGTCCCCTTTGCTGCTAGCTATCCTTTTGAGATGTGGATCATTCCTCGGGATCACTCTCCCCATTTTCATGATATTGATAGGGAGAAGGTATGCTCGTTTTCATGGATTTATTTTTCCTACATCCTCATCTGTAAATTGCTTTGGCTTTCATATCGCTATGATTTTCTGATACATAGGTACACATTGATTGAATTTTCTGGGATATTTTATATTACTGGATATACTTATCATAGCACTAGGTCGATTGAAGTATTTTGTTGAATGAACTTTGATGATCTCTCACACATTGAGAGAGAAAAATTTAGCCACGAGTGCTGGCTCTGTTAAGATGGCCAAATGCTATAATTTGTCATGGCAAAGTAGCTAGTGGATGCTAATTTTATTGGATTACTATTGCCTAATTTTCTCCATATGATTTCTATTTAAAAGTGGGACACGCTGTATTAGTTAGGGAGCTATGAAACATTGAAAATTGTTATACCTATGATATTAGACAACGTGGAATAGTTTTCTAGAAATGAGCATTTGTGATTTTATAGGAAGTTAGGAAAATCAAGAAAAATGGTTATACTATTAAAGTCATATTTAGGATATTCTCTAAAGATCGTTAGTTTTATTGTTCAAGAATCGAAGAATTTGTCATTTCATATAAATTTAAAAACAGTGAAAAATGATTATACTATGAAGCCCCATTGAGGATAGTATAAAGAATGTTAGTTTTATGATTCTAGAATCCATTGTATCAAAATTTGCATACGTTAGAAAGTTATAAGTTCAAACATGGCTTCCTTTCATGCATTCGGACAAGATAACTTATTGCATATCTTGTTCTACATGAAATGAATATGGTTAAAATACTGATGCAACTTCTAAATTGTGCAATTTGCAGGCTGTTGACCTCAGTGGGTTGCTGAAACTCATGTTAAGAAAGATGTCTTTGCAGTTGAACAATCCGCCATTTAATTTTATGATTCAAACGTCTCCACTTAGGGTTAATTTCTCAGAGTTATCGTATTCTCATTGGTACTTACAAATAGTACCCCAGTTAAGTGGGGTAGGAGGCTTCGAAATTGGAACTGGGTGTTATATAAATCCCGTTTTCCCAGAGGATGCTGCTAAAATTTTGAGGGAAGTAAACATTTCAATCTAAGAAGACTTTTACAAAGTATAAATGTAACAGTGAGAAATAAATTTTTTGTTGGGAAAGAAGTTGATAATTGAAGTATTAGGAGTGTCATTTTTGTGTTACTTCCTTGTACTACAAGGACAATTATATTAAAGTGTAAGATACTTAACAATATCCGTTACATTTCCTACATAACATCAATCGATCTGAACTTCTAAAAATTGTTATTTGCTCCCGTAGTTTGACTTTACTTGTCTAGGATGGAGAACCATTAATTAGAGAATATGCTTAGAGGGATTACATTCATATGCTCCAAAAATTACAACTTGAAAGAGGTACGTGCACGTAGTTGCTCTTACTTGATAAGTTTTTGTACAAGTGTAATATAAGAAGAGAAAAGGAGAGAGTTACTGATTACAAATTATCATGCTCAATAACTTGAGCACCTCTCCAATCCTCACCAGGTTTGACAACAATAGGTACCAGCATTGAGGCAGGTCCAGTACATATGAAATACTCCTTTCCATATTTTTCTGACAAAGAGCCAGGACTCGATACGTAAATGTCTTCAAATCCCATCCTTATCACCCTGAAGAATAGCTCACGTCCCTGTGTATTATTATTGTTCAACACATTAAGTACCACGTACAACTCATGTGCATATATTTAGCTATAGCTAATGAACTGCAACTTCAACTTTCTTTCCCTCCTACTTCTAATTCTATAGCAACTTTGATGATTAACAATACTCAAAATCAAGTACCCGTTTGGAACTTTTTCTCTTTTGGACTAAAAGTACTTTAAAATGGTGTTTAACAATCAATTTGTAAGTATTATTAATGATTTTAGTAGAAATAGTATTTTAGTTATAAAGTACGGACCGTTTGAATGTATTTCGTTTAGAAATAGTTTAGAATGAAGTGATTCTAAGATAAACAAATAGATGTATAAGTTAAAAATATTTCGTTTAGAAATAGTTTAAAATGAAGTGATTCTAAGATAAACAAATAGATGTTTAAGATAAAAATATTAGAAGTAGTTTTGAGTAGTTTTGAGTATACATTTAAAACTATTTCTCTCAAAAATAAGTATTATTTACTTTAAAAAAAATTACAAATAGTGTTTTTTAAACTTTTGAAATCACTTCTCATAAAGATTGTCAAATACCCTTGAAAGTATTTTGATTCATTTGAAAGTATTTTTAGCTAAGATGAGAAGGGAAAGTATAGTTACTCTTACCATTTAAAAGAAAAGTAGTATAAGATGCACGTTATATTCTTAAAACAATTACTAAAATACCAATCAAAATCATTTTTAACAAACTTTTGACAAAACGAACTCAATTCAAACCACTAAACCACTTCTAGGAGAAGTATATCCAAATAGGCTCTTGGTTTTTGTCTAAAATTATGTCCAGATAATTACATATAATTATTGATCTTTATACTTGATTTCAATGAAAAAATGACAATATCCATTTGAATGCTAATTTTTGATCAAATTCATCAAAAATCAAAACCAAGCATTAGATAAAATTTAAGCGAGATTAGTATACGATTCATTTATTTTTATGGTTATATCGTTCATAAGAATTGAAGAGAGGTGTCATTACCTGATCAAGTGTTTCATATTTAGAAGGTGGAGTGTTATAGAAAGTTTTCAACCTCTCTTGTGGTGGAGCAGCATAAACTCTGCTAAATTTGTTTTTCAAAATAGTGAAAGGAACATCTTGTAAACACCAAACACCAGGTTTTCCTTCAGTTTCAGAACCAAATGAGAACCATCCAGATGAATCATCAGCCTTCATTGCTTCAACGGGAGATAAAATTTCAAATGGTGAAGACAAAGGAGGGTGTGTACAGTAAGAACAACCACGAAGGCCTTGAATAGCAGCCCCGTTTCGTCTTTTAAATCTGAAATGGCTAAGAATAGCATTGGTCAGTGTTACATCCTTCCTGCCTTTGTTCCTTACTATAAGAGCTGTTGCCATGCTTAGTGGGTATAATGTAACAACATAGTTCATCTCAAGTGTTCCACTGTTGCTGCTCAATTCAACCTGCATAAAAATAAAAGAATTCAACCTGCATTAAACCAACAATATTGTTTTTCTTTTTCAAGATTAAACAAGTGACTCTTAGATTTGAATACATTAGAGGCAGTATACCAGTTCCAAGAACAATTATTTTAGGATAAAGTGTCACAAAATTTATATAGATTTGTTCATTTGTGTAATTTAATCACTCACATTACAAATCGTCAAATTTTATAAAACGATAATAAAAGGATAAATTGAAGATAAATTATAATATTTTTAAATACATGAATTTTAAGTAGTACCTGGAGAGCATCAATGGCATCAGAATCAACATCTTTAACAGTCCACTCAGAAGTGGAGAGAAGATCTGACCCTTTGGTACCAAACTCTGATACATCATTGATGACCAAACCAATTCCACCTTTCGCTTTGGTAGAAACTCCTTGATTGGCTGGAATTGTATAAAGAACCTCCTCAAACCCATCATCCTTCCAGTAAACTTTAGGCTTGTATGAAGTAACAAGGGCATTTGGTATTTGGAGACTTAGAGAACTTCCATTCCTTACTGTGAGCTCAACAATAGGAATTGGGTTCTTGTCATTTTGTGAAAATTTGATACCCTTTTGGTTGAATTTCTCATTAAGTGTTTCCGCTGTGGAAATGCTGGGTGTGGAAATTGTTGCTTTGATTATGTTTGGTTTGGGAAGAGGAAGTGAAAGAAGAGAAGCCATGGAAGGAGAGAGAGAAGGATGCGATGCTGCTCTTTACAGCTTAGCTTCCACACACCTGTGACTGGAGTACTAAGGCTAATCCTTTTAATTCCCAGTTGTTTTGTCTCAACTTGTATTTTGTCACACTGACGTGGCCAAACTTTAAATTCAGCGGACAATTTGTCAGCTTCGCCCTCGGCTTATTGAAAATTCTTCAAATGATAAATGAGAAATTGGAATTTAATTCTAAAGATACTATCTTTTTAATCATCCTTTATATTTAAAACTCAAATTAATAATATTTATCATATTATTTTATATTTATATATATGGTTTTTTTGTTAAAGAGTATAAAATAATAAATTTCTAATTAATTTAAAAACTTGCACGTGCAAGGCACACTCAGTACACTAATATGTAAATAAATGGTAACACCCGGTACAGTAATTGTCCCAAACCGGATGAGCAGGTGTCCTTCATATATAGCCGACCATACATACAAAAGGCTACCCGTTTCGTCAACCGGACTGACCTATTTTTTTCCACTTTTTATCTCCACCCACTTGATCTGCCTTTCAGAAGATCTAAAATCCAACGAAACCAAAGAAGCCTTACACTTTCTCATTTCCACCCCCCAAAACATATAAAACAAACCCTAATTCAAATTCTCTCCTTCCTTAGAAGATATTTATTTTCCAGCCAAAAATTTCGCAGCTTATCTTCATCGATTCAAGACCCAAACGCCGGCTGTTCCAAAGGGTTCTGAAATTTATGAATCGGGTTTCGAATTGTATCCAGCTGGTTTTCTGTCGACCTTTCTACAATCTTAAAGAAATCATCCTAGTAGAAACGGGCTATTACAAAATTATCAATTGAAAGTTTTGATTAAATTTATAGTAAGTTTAGAAATTGACTTGAATTGGGTAGAAGATAAGGCGAATGGCAGAGCAACTTGGATTGGAAGGAAGCCAACCCGTGGATCTCTCTAAGCACCCATCTGGCATTGTTCCCACACTTCAGTGAGTCTTTCTTTGAGTTTTATTCCCCTCAATATTTATCTATTTATGTTTGTCAATCTCTGAAATAATCTGCTTTCTATACATATACTTTTTTTTTCATTCGGGGATGGTTCGGGTGATCTGAGAGCCATGGCATCAATAGTGTGCTGAATATATGCAAATTAATCGGATTTTCATTGGGGCTTGTGCTATGATCGATGAGTTCGTGGAGGTTCTTTCTTCTTGTAGAATACATATGGGAAATATCAGAAGTTTGTACGAACTATTTGTTTGTTATATCTTGCAAGAGAATTGTCGGGCTGAATCGCCAGCAATTGGTTTTCTGTTTTGTTCCTTCTGTATGTGATGGAATCTATGCTTTATTTTGTTCAGAGTGTCCATTCTAAAATTTTATGGACGATTTTTACACTCATTGGAATGGACAGATTTAAAACGTATTGTGCAACTATTTTGCACTGTACTCTGTTTGGTGAGCATAATTAAATATCATTCTTTTCTAGTTTATGAAAGTGCATCCTTTATTTTCTCCATTTCATGATAAATTTTGAAACATTTTGTTGTGGCTGATCTGTTGCTCTTTTTAGGAACATTGTGTCGACTGTTAACCTGGATTGCAAGTTGGATCTTAAGACTATTGCATTGCAAGCTCGTAATGCCGAATACAACCCCAAGGTATAGAAGCTTTTTTTTTTATGTCTAACTGAATAGTCAGTTTCAGCTGTGTCTAAAAATTTAATTGGCTCTATCAGCACCTTTTCAACACATTGGATGGATGACCCTCAGGGGTTGCCTTGCTGGTGTAACCTTCTAGTTCATATCTTAGGTTCAGATCAGGATGTTTGAAATTAGCTTTTTCCTATTTTGGAAAAAAAACATTAGATAGAGAGGTGGTCGGATAAGTGATTATAAGGGTTGTTAGGTGCATTGGTGATTTACCAGATCATTACTAATGATCGCAAGAATTTTGGGTTTACTGTGATAATCAACATGGAAGGTTTTTCGTGTTGAAGTCTTATTTTTCCAGTCTTCCCACTCCCTCGTCTATCTGTGTTGGAGCAGAGTGTCCATGCACATGGGGACATGTGTATGTCTGCCTGGGTGGTCTGTGAGTGAAGATGGTTCTGCTTGTTCATATGCATGTCACACTCTTTTCTCGTCTGCTGAACACACGTTTCAAATTGTTCAAACTAATCACAGGATATTTCTTTTTGCCTTTTTGGTAGCTACATCATTTCTTGAAAAGTGCCCATATCTGTGTGTGAGGCACATCTTTATTCCTTGCATTTGGACTCTTATATCATTCTTTATTTGATGAGAGTATATTAAGACTAATGATGATATGTTTTTTAGGAGGCTATATCATTTCTTGAAATTTTTTTGGTTGAATTGAATTTCTTGAAATTAAGTAATAACTACTTTTTGTTGTTCTTGTAGCGTTTTGCTGCTGTTATAATGAGGATAAGGGAACCAAAAACTACAGCTTTAATTTTTGCCTCTGGAAAGATGGTAAGTTCCCAGCAGATTTGATGTCTGTATTAATGTATACATGATTAAAGTTCAGCTGTTGCATTTTTTTCCTTCTAATAAACATTTAACGTGATCCAATTTTTCTTTGTTTGGTTTATTTTCTGTTTTTATGTGTTAAATACTGTTGCCAACCACAGTGATGGAACTCAGTGGACTAACAAGTGAACTATGGCATGAAGGGATGAATGATTAATACCTAATAAATTAATGGAAATCCTGATGCTGTAGGGCAAATGAATTAACAACTAAGGAAGGAACAATCACTTAAATATGCATAGCTTTTATGTACACGTGGACACGATTTTAAAAGGTAGATTTATGTTTTGAGGCTTTTTTTCGCACGAGGTAAAGCATATGCCTTAAGGCGGTATGAATTGTAAGCCTCATTCTAAAGAGTTTGAGACACTTTTTTCCTAATTATAAACCTAACTTAATTTTTTACTAAGATTGAATAATAAAACACTAATAAGATAATGTTAGTAAAATAATAAAATTAGGGTAATGGTATTGCCACAACAAATTTTACTATTGCGACAATTATAATTCATTAATAATAATTTTATCCAACAATAGTGTTACTAAAGTGTAATTAATTATGGCGATATAATGGAAAATTCATTTAAATTTAATGTGACAATAACTTCACCTTAAAACTATTAACATTGTCATAATTTAACATTGAAATGACTATGATAACAAATCAAAATGTCATTTTAGAATATTAGTCATAATAACAACCGTTAAAGAATTTGATAGAAGCAAATAATTGATCAAATTAGAATACTTGAGAGGCGAAACACGTAATTTCAAGCTAGTTGTTTTGCCCTTTAAAAACTAATTTTTGCTTAGTGGGGTCGGGCATTGGGTCACTAGGAACAAAGAAAGTTTGAGGTGTATAGACTCAATAGCCTCATTGCATACCACTTAATTGCATTAGCCTCAACCGAGAAGTCACGTAAGCTTCAAATGAATCATTTGAGACTAAGCTTTGAGTCGTTAGATAATGAGGCAAATTAAGGCAAGCCTCATTGCAAGCCTCAAAATAAAAGTTGAAATTTAAAACCATGCAGCTGTGGATGATGGGTTTGGTTAGGTATTTGGATCTATGAGACTATGTTTCTCTCAGAGTCCACCCCCCAAAGGAGATTTATAGAGGCGGATGTTGGTTGAAAACATTTCTATCTTTGTGTCTCATAGCTTGTAAATTCAAAAGAGGAAGCATAAGGAAAGGAAAAAATGATATTGGAAGCTCACTTTGTGTGTGAGTTGCTGAGTGTATTTTTTGCCTTTCAAGGTTTACTTGGTATTTTCTTAATGGAGTTTCATTAATAAATGAAGCAAACTTCATGAAGTTTCCATTAATCAAGTTTTTCCTCTTTATAGTCAAGGCTTTCTCATGTGAAGCTGAATCCTCATCATCTTGGATGAAAACTGGTAAAAAGCCACAGTATAACTTATCTAATAATTAAACAAATGTTGGACTAAAACGACCTAGACTCCTTACAATACATGTAGTTCTTAGACTGTCCACACTCTCAATTTCCTCTTCCCTCTTTCACTTATTGCTTCTTTGATTTGTTAAATTCCTCGTTCAGGTACACCATGAACCCTTTTCTCAATAAACATCACTGTCAGTCATATTGGATTGGTTGTTTCAAAAAATAAAATTTATATAAATGATGACTGGTCTTCAGATCCCTTAATTCAATTATACTAAACTTTGTTGGCATCATAACTTGCTCAATAAGGGTTTGGTTTTTCTTTTGAGAAATGTTAAAGACAAATTTGCACTTAAATTTGTACACGTTATGATGTGCTACAAAATTAATTTGAAAAATAGAGAAGTAATACATTTTCTAGATAATTCAGCGATATGGCATACGATAAGTGATGTGTGCAAATTTGTGTGCTCTTAGCATTTCTCATTTCCTAACAGTTCATATTAGTGAAATTTAGTTTTAGATACGTTCTTCAGTTCTCTCTAAATGTTTTTAGTGTAGCTCTTGATATACATGTCTTGTATTCTTGCTTGTGGCTGAAAATTTATGATTTTTACCATTTCAGGTTTGTACTGGGGCCAAAAGTGAACAGCAGTCAAAATTAGCCGCAAGGAAGGTAGATAATTAGATCTCTATTATTTGCACTAGTAAGTCTAGGTGTGAAATCCAATGCTCTAATATACTCTTATAGGAAGTAGAACCTATTGTCACACCTGTTTTGTTATTCTATTTATAAATTTAGAATGGGGAATAGTGGCCATGCCCTTTGGTCTGACATGACTGACTATTGGTTGTTCAGTATGCTCGAATCATCCAAAAGCTTGGTTTTCCTGCTAAGTTTAAGGTACTCTCCCTCCCTTGTTTGTGCGCTCATGCAGAGATACTGGTACACAGCTATCTCAAAAGTTGGGGTTTCATGAATTGCAATTTCATCTTTTGGTTAATGTCTGTTATTATGTTTTCCAGGACTTTAAGATTCAGAACATTGTTGGCTCTTGTGATGTTAAATTTCCTATCAGACTTGAAGGTCTTGCGTATTCACATGGTGCCTTTTCAAGTGTGAGTTGTCATTATCATTAATTGGAATTTAACATACTCTAATAGAAAGGACACATCTTGATGGGTAAAATATTTTTTCAATCAGATCTTGTTTATTGTTTTGGTTGGTGGTTTCCCACTATGTACATGTTCATTTTCATTTTTAGACATAGGCTCTATAAAGCTGCATTGTTAAGCATTTAGTAGGAACTAGGACAATATCTATTTTGATAACTACCTTTGGGGCCAAAAAAATTGGGGAAGTTGGAAATTTCTTAAGTACGTGGACAAAAAAGAATTTCTATGTATAACAGTTTACCATGTCTATAGTAAACAGAGATCACTATGATTCCCATTAGAAACCGCTGGTTCAGAATACCGCACATTTCATTTTGGGTTCTCTTCCCTCTCAATTTTCTTCTGAAAAATGTTTGGCCAATTCCATGCAGTATGAACCAGAACTTTTTCCAGGGTTAATATATCGCATGAAACAACCAAAGATAGTGCTCCTTATCTTTGTCTCAGGAAAAATTGTGCTCACTGGAGCAAAGGTGATTATAACCCTTGTTTTGCTCGTCTTTGATCTGCAAATGCTGATGGGAAATTGTTTACACCTTTTGTCATATTGATGATTTTGATATTTTCCTTTAGGTGAGAGATGACACATATACTGCCTTCGAGAATATTTACCCTGTACTTACTGAGTTCAGGAAGGTCCAGCAATGGTTAGCATGATCTATCCCTCTCTTCCTCCTCCCTCCCACCCAAAAAAAAAAACACGTGTTTTGTCCCGCATGGCATACAAATTTAAACCTATTTGCTTGGCAAGTTTTATTTTGGGTGTGGTCCAACTAATGTGTATGGTCTATATTTGATTATCTTTTTACACGTCTCGTTTGCTATTGCTTCAGAATTGCTTTTGGAGATGGCTTGGACTGCATTGAGCATGCAGCTGTTTTTCAGCTGTTCCCTGATGGTTGTTGAACACTTGAGCGGTGAATGTGCAATGAAGATTACAATACGTATCAAGTAGGTGACTGGCTGGTTTCAGTTGCAGTAGGAGTTTTGGCTCAAGGATAAACGTGTATTGGTTATAAGGGACTTAAGGGTGAACCAATGTTTAGGTCTTCAGCTTTTCACACTTTTAGGCGAGATGCATGAGTCAAATGTAATTGCAAGTAGCTCTTCAGTAGGGTGGGGATTAGAAAAGTGCTACTAATATTTTATCCCTTTTGTTAATAAAGACTTTTGTTCCAATTTTGTTTGTGTTTATGAATTACGTAATTTTGTTTTGATTTGTTTTTTTTTTTTAATTTTACAAAAGTTTGTGTTATTTGATTTTCAGTATTTTTTTTTAAATATTGATAACTTAATTGGAGTTACCATTATTGTGATACTTGGAGACAAACAGTGTACTCTGCAAAGAACAAGTCAGAATGTTTGTAAATTTGGTAGATGATACATAACAAACAGTGAAATAAGCTTTTTCGAATCAAATTATGAGGTAACATATTATAATTAGGTAAAATATTATTGATAAATACGATGAACTATATTTAATTTCAATGAAAAATTGATATGCTGTATACAAAAGTGTTATTTAATTAACATGATATAAAGTTGGCTATTCGGATAGCGATTCATATTGTTTACCCGTTTAAGCCAATAATTTAAAAGAAAGTAAAACTTCTTACAACGGATCAAACATAAACCTAATTATCTAATATTTTTGCTTTAGTTAAATATCATGGATATTATATGTACAATTTTACTAGCTGTATATACGATATCTTTAATCTTTTAACACGTGAAATTTATACTTTTAATGTTGAAGATAATGTTATTAAAATATCTTTAACATTTTATATGTAAAATTTATATATCTAAAGTTGGAGGTAATGTTATTATGATACCCTTAACATTTAAATT